>OX376222.1:57500-1535000 GCA_947364205.1 Agrochola lota | reverse complement strand
ATAAGGTTACACCGGCGTCGGTCGTACAACGTCCTTTGGTGAAACCATACTGTTGATAATGAAGGATTTTATTTGTGTTAAAATGATTGAGCATTTGATTAAGCATTACCTTTTCAAACACCTTGCTGAAGACCGGCAACACGGACACGGGTCTATAATTATTGGTGTCTATACTGTCCCCGGATTTGAAAAGTGGTATTACCTTACTGTATTTCATTAAATCCGGGAAGACTCCTTGGTCCACACACACTTTAAATATTAAGGCTAAGTAAGGCGTTATGGTCTCAATTATGGAAGTACAGACTTTAATGGACATTCCCCAAAGATCTTCGGTTAATTTAATCTTAATTTGCTTAAAGCTTTTATTACTGTTAAAGGGTTAACATGCTTAAAGTTAAATTCAATCGGGCAAGCTGAAACGTTCGCCCTTACTAAATCAAAAGTGAGGGCGAGGAATTTAAGGTTTCAGTAGTTTTAAGTGGGATACTAGTAAAGAAATTTACAAATTCTTGAGCAACTTCTTTGCTATCGCAAACGAGACCACCACATGACGTCTTCAGTGTGTAGTCAGAATTATGCTTTTTGCTCCTGTTCGTTTCATTATTGATAATTTTCCAAACCGTCTGTATTTTACTGTCTGCTGACTTAACCTTGTTGCTAATGTATAATGTATAAAAGGCTTTAGCTGTCTTACAAGTGTTCTTAAAAGTTCTAGAGTAAGTAGCAACATACTTATTAAAAGTTTCCGTGTTATTATAAGGCTTAAGGCCATACAGCTCGAACAGTCTATCCCTACTTTTCCTGAGTCCTTTAGTTGCCCAGTCAGTAAATAAAAACTTAGGGCTGATAGTTTTTGTGTTCTTCTTAAAAGAATTATCGAACTCGGTCTGGACTAACGAAAAAAATTCTTCATACAAAATATTAGCATTGTTCATTGTAAGGTCCGGATTATTTAACTTACAAACTAAAGTGCTATTAAATTTATTTAAATTAACTGCTGTTATTGGTCTGAATTGTATCTGCACTTTTGTTATTGGTATGTTGGACTCAAAAGTTACAGATTGACCAATGTGATCTGAAGGGAGATAATTAACTATGGCTTTATCTAAATAGTCGCAACAACAAAACACATTATCAATACATGTAGCAGTAGTCGTAGTTACTCGGGTTGGTTCTACAAACACATTCGACAAATTGAATGATTTGAACAAATTTAAAAATCCACTGGTATTTGAATTATTTTCTAAAATATTCACATTAAAGTCACTACAGATAATTACTGATTTATTACCAGTTGCAAGTTATGCCATAACATCTTCCATTACTGACTCAAATATAGAGTAGTTTTGATAATTTGGGGGTCTGTAAACGCACACTATAACATGCTTATCTAGCTCAACACAAGATAGTTCAATGCTATGTTCAACCGATACTTCAACTATGTCAATACGGGTTTTTGATTTAATGCAACTTTTAATTAATATTAGTGAACCACCACGCAGCATAGATTTTCGGTTAAAACAACTGGCCACACTATATTCTCATAGTTAATTAACATTTCATAATCCTTTAACCAATGCCCAGTTAAACAAATTATGTCAAACATTGTTTTTTCTAAAAACAATTAAATTTCCAATTGTTTGGAAGAAAAGCCTTGAATATTTTGATGAAATAGTTTCAAGGATTTCTGCTTAACCCCCTCTTTAGTACAGTTAACTATGTTAGTGCTAGAAAATACCTTTTTGTTATTAAGTGTGACTATACTGTTAGACGTACCTTCTGTTGTCTTACAAACTAGTTTAAACTATTTTTTTATTTTTTTTTTTGGTTTGGCAGGAGTGGGAAATCCTCATGGACGCCCAGACTGCTTCACTGATGAACCAGTCTGGGCAGTGCCGAACTCTTACCGGCTGAAACCCACTCCTGCCTTTCTTAGTGTCCCCCTGACATAATCAGAGACCTTTTTAAAATGATTTTGTATTAATTGGCCATTTCCTTTTTGATTTTACTGAAATTTAAATGAAGTTTTACTTGTTCTAATGTTTATCTATATGTTTTGTTTATTAACTTGATTTTATCTTTAATTTCATTTTGATTATCTATTTGTTTATTCTATGCTTTGTGTGTATATAAACGTATACGTATATATTAAAAGCATAGTTTTATTTATCTTTGTTTCTTTTAATTACTTTTTGCGCTATTCCTATGCAGTATTCCAATAATTTTTTTCTTAACTTTTTGTTTGTCATTATTTTACTAATATTATTTATGTTTCTATCCGTCTCCAATCCTAACTCCGCATTTAATCTCTCCACTCCGTACGCAGGGCATTCCGTCAAAACATGCGGGACAGATTCCAGCGCATCCGGCTCACAGATGCACGATGGGTTCCCCTTACACTTAAAGCGGTGCAGGTAGTCGGACCACCAGCACACCTGGCGCCGAGCACGTCCGGGTTGGACCCGGGGCATTGCCACGTCACATATTTCGGACATGGCCTCCCGGAACCACTCCGCCTCGTTATTGATGTCGGCAGGCCTGTCCGGTGATGGCACCCAGGGCACGATCGAGTCCCGGGTCCAGCTGCTTCAGCGAAACCTGCATTCCTGAGAGATATTTCTCAACGGCATATGAAGCCAAGTCAGAGTCCCATGGGCGGCTTTAAAACACTGACACCAGTCAGTGTGTGTGTCAGTGTGACAGTCTAATTACGCAACATATTTTATTTCTGTTTACAATTCTGAATCGAAAGCAAGTCCAATTTTAAACGCGTACCATATTTCCAATTACGATTATCATTTTTTATCAGTCGACCGAAATTGGATAGGGTTGTTCTAATCAATTGGCTATAATTTATTTGGATGATGTGTTTTGTTACACCATATAGGAATGATTAATTTCCAAATTATTGTCCTTTATTTTTTTTTTTTTAAATTACAACTGATGCTCTACTAGTACTTTTAATGAAAATGTACAATGATTGCCGAAAAATTAAAAACCAATTTTTAAAACACTTTCTACCAAAAACTACCATAATTGAAATACGTAACAAAACGTTTTTCTTTTTACGTTTTTGATATCTGGGGTCAATGACAAAATCGTGGAAAAGAAGTGTTGTCAACTTAGTGGGATTTCCACTAAACCTGGGGGTTTGGACACCCCTACTGGAGGAGAAATTTTGCTATCAGTGGTCGGTGGTTTTGTCTAGTGGTTAGTTTAATTAAATTTGTAGAAAACAATACAATCAATTACTAAAGCTGTGACTCGTGAAAATATTAAAATAACATGATAATGGCATGTTTTATTGTTTGTTTAAAACCTGTGTCAATGATTTTTCGATTTATTTCTTTCAAATGCCGAAACCACTGCGGATTCGAACGCTGATTCGGAAAGACTGACACAGCATGACGAATATATTGAAGCCACACAGAGGCTCCGCCCGAGAGGAGATCGAAAAACAACGTCATTTCAAAAAACATATCTCACGGGAACATACTTACGGGATAAAAAAATCTGCCGTTAAGCCGTTTGAAAACAAACATCTTCACTAAATTTATTTCAATAATTATACTGCGGTTGGCATTTGTCATGCCACCAACATAATAGAAGTTAAAATCGGTTGAACGGACCGTAAAAAAAGTTTATTTAAATGTCTAATCTTATTTTATTAATCGAGTATAGTTTTTACGCAAACGGTTAAATATCCTATTTCAGATTTTAAAATCGCTTTCAAAATCCGTTTTTAGAAATCGATTTCAGGAGTGGCTCCGGCTAGCAGTTTCAATCGTCTTTAGTACTTTTATTCGGTTGTACGTGCATCATTCAAAACTATTCAAACATAAACAAATACGTACTTACGCAAAGCTACTATTGCCGTGGTTTTGTGAAATTGGTTTGTCTAGTTCGGATAATCGATACGATGCGATTTCTGACTGAAATCTGATTTTAAATTCGTTTTGGTGTATCTGACGCATTTCTACAGCGAACTCAGGGAAAAAAATTGGCAGCACTGAGTAAAAGTTGAATATCCTCTTGAACGATCAGCCGACTCATTGTGACGTGATCAGAGTTAAATTTAATGCAAAATATTGCTTTTAATTAAATTATTTTTTAAGTCGATATTATCACTACAAGTAAGTAAGCCAATATAAATAGGAATAACGTGTATAAGAGAGTACCTTTGTATCTCATTACATTATTGTAGCTGTAGGTACATTATTGGTCAATCTACTTAAGGAGAATCATTCCTTTGTTGCGTAGACACAAGCATCTTAAGTGAGGTTATCTGTCTATGTCCGTCAACCTCAAAGTCTAACTGAAATTGTTAATTGATATTTATGTACATAAGTTGATGCTGAAATAAACCATTATAACCACTAGCCAAATAACAACTTAGTACAAAACATATACGTATTTATAATATTTTCACAGACCGTACTAGTGCTGAAAATACAAGAAGGGAACGCTACCCAACATCAATCTTGTTGTTCAAACATGGATTGAATAACCAATCTTCTGTATGCTAAGCTTCTGTATGTAAGCTTTTTGACACATAGTCAAGAATCAAGAGTAGCAAGTCACTTAATTATAAAATTATGAATATATTTCCTTGGCTGAACTTAGTACATAGACACAACATATATGTATTTTGTGTATACCTAACTAATGTTTAGTATTATAATTCAGTACTATAAAATATCTGGAGACGGAAATATCAGCCCTAAATAGGCTTTTGTCCAGCAATGGGCTAGTGAAAACCTTGTTGATATGCCTACTTTACTTTGCCACATAATATTTAAGTACATTATTTGAGCAGAAAATAATAAGATTTCGTTTTAATAGAGTTCCTGGGGCGTTTCACCTATGAAGACATGAAGGCAGCATGAAAGATGTCGCCCATGCTGCGTTGCCCTGTTGCTCTGCTACTTCAGTTTTCAAGCCTCTCAAGAACTAAAGTAGAAACTGAAGATTGTTAATGAAAGATAATCTTTTTTTTTTTTACATTTCAGTCTTGTACGACAGCGATATATATGTGTGTTCCTATTTTGTTAATTGATAACAATATAAACTTTAATAAAGTGTTTTTATTTTGAACTTGTACTTGTAATTCTTATTTGTACCTATATAGGTGCAAATAAAAATAACTTGTAAGTAATGAAATATTTAAGAATTGAATACTATGCTTTTTATGAACAGCCAATTGATTATTATAATGATACTATTTAGAGGTACCTATTTACCTAAATTAACTATCATTCATTAGGTAACAGTAAATAGAGAAAAATAAATTATGGTAACCAAAAACGACTTTTATTATATTTTAATAGCATTTATTCACATTATTATGAAATATTTGTAAATGGGGCAAAAAGAAATTGGAACGAATATACTATAAGGGTTAGTGGAATTTGTGATCCAATGTCTTTCTGTGGAATTCATCATGGATTATGTATGTACTGCTTGCTAATTCTTGCTGTAGTGCATGAGAAAGTTTAAATTTTTCCTGAATAATGTAGTTGAGCCTGACACATGAAATAAAAAAAAAGAATTTAAGTAAATCCTCAATATATTCCATGATCCATTACATCCGTCCACAAAGTCTAATAGGCCTCTCCCTTCAACAATTCAATGCACAATCTATCTACTTTAAAGAACAGCAATATTCTGCTATAAACAACAATTACGTGCCTACAATTGACTTTATTTAAATGTAATCAATAATTAACTTAATATGGTAAGTATACATTTGATGGTGCATTTCGTATTTACCAACAAACGATATGATTGTGTGCAAACAATATGATAAGATTGTTGCTGTGCTAAACCCACATTCAATGTCCAACACTAAGAAAGAAAATAATATTGATATTAAGTAGGTACCTTAAACAGACAATGATGTGGAAATAAATCTATGTATGGTGGTGTGGTGAATATGTTCATCAATATCCTCCTTACAGAATCCATTGACATATAATGCTTCAAACTAGGTGTATTTTAATATTTGTTCTTCCTCTATTATATTTGCTTTTCCAATGAAGTACAAGGTCGACTGGGTTGATAAGCTCGTAGCTTATAAGTTTGATACGGTACGAGGTACGAATTAGTCTTTCCTTGAAATGCCACCAAAATACCTCGTTTCTGAAATATCATATCATAAATCTGTAGTTTAGGTTGTAACACAAGAAAACTTTCACAATTATTATTAAAAATCGACCTCGCCACTTCGATATTTTACAGACTACTAACTAATATTGATTTATCATTGAGGTTTTACACAAAAACACATTCACAATTTATGAAGTCGACGTTCACTTACATCATTTTGTAATAATTAAGGAGATTATACGAGTAAATCCCAAAAATATTGCAAAGAAAATCGAATGCAACCAGTAAGGTGCCTTCGCTATAAAATGTTATCTCGTTGGGAATTTCTTGTTGATTTAAACAAATTTTCAGCTGTCAAATCGTTACGTAATTCGAATAATAGCCTTTTTAGACGATTATCGTTCACTCTTTAGCGTCTGAAATAGAGTGCAGTTGATATCACAGATTTTAGAGTTACGTAATTCGAAAGTTGTAAATTTAAAGCAATTCTAGTCAAAACGAAAGAAATTTGACTCAATTGTAAATCGAAAATGTGTTGCGTAATTAGATAGCAGGCTAGTGACTAACCACACGAAAAGGCGAAGAAGATTGATAAAAATAACTCGTCACAAATAACCTCGGTTTTCATACTTATCCATAGAAATCCCATACAACATCAATATTAAAGTGGGTGGGTTTGGATTCACCCCAGTTTGCTCCAGAGATATTTTCTCAGTTAATAATCACTGAGCTAAGAAATATAGTTTTTTCTCCGCAGAAAACGTCAATCCAGTAAAAATCTCATTAAGTTAAAGTCCATACATTTTAAATATTAATTAACAATAAAGTTTAACAAGCGGTAGTATTAGACTTCGTTTAATCACATTTAGTGTTCCCTTCAGCACGCCTAGTATGCCGCCAACCATAGAAACAGATTTTCTACGGGTTTTGTCGACGGAGGAACGACAAAGTGATTTTTTATTTGTCATTTTGTCTATTCTTCCGTTGACAAAACCCGTTTCTATTGTGGGCATATTAAGCGTGCTTACCTAGGACCTTTGTTTATTATAAAGAAAGAAAACACAGACTAAAAACCACACAATTTATAAAGCAGATAAATAGAGATTTCTTTTAAGATTTTGTATAAAAAAGGTACGTAGCATTGTTCCACCTTATTATTTAGAATACCTCCTGAGACGTCAAAATTACAGCTTCTTTTGTCTAGTGGTCGGGAAAGTGCGAATGCTACATAAAGCCTTGGGTTTGGGCACGCCACAATTGCGGCGATAAGTCCCCTCTTTGAGGAGTGGCTTGAGAGGCGCCATGGCGTTCTCACCTTCCGCCTGACGCAGGTCGTCAATGGACACGGTTGTTTCGGGAGGTTCCTGTTCCGAATAAGGCGGGAGGAAACGCCCGGGTGTCACCACTGTGTGGATCGCCCGGAGGACACGGTGGAGCATACGGTGGAGGTCTGCCCGGCTTGGGCGGAGCACCGCCGTGTCCTCACGGAGGCGATCGGCGGCGGCGATCTCTCGCGTCCGGCCCTGGTTCAGGCCATGGTTCGGAGCGAGAGTGCATTGGACGCCGTCACCTCCTTCTGCGAAGCAGTTATGTTCGCGAAGGAGAGGCGGGGCGCGCGAGGGAGATGCAAGCTGCACGCCCTCGCGGCCCTAGTCGCCGCAGGAGACGCCCCGGGCGTCGGGAGTCGAGAGCCGACTTCCGGCCACCGTAGGCGCGGGCCTGCGGACGGTGAGCAATGGGCAGCTCGCCGTCCGATAAGGACCAGGCCCGTGTCGACGGCGCGTTGTGTTCCACGCGCGCCTCAAAGAGATGTCAGCACCAACCGACGGGGTCGAAAGACCAATGCCTGCTGGGGTTGCGGGTTTGTCCGAAAGGGATATCGCGGCCCCGGCACACAGGCAACGGAAGGAACACGGGTGGGTTTTAGTCAGTAAAAGTCTGACACACCCTCTCGCTCTGCCCAGAGCGGGAGAAGTCATTTGATGATTTCACATCCTGAAAAAAAAAAAAAAATGCCTTGGGTTCCATCTCAATGTTTTAAGTATTTTTGGTTTTTCGTCAGGTATCGAATTCAAATTCAAATTCTTTATTGCTACCTATGTGTACATAAATAAAGTTCTTAACAGAGGATATCAGTTCTTAGAACATAGTGGCCCTGTTAGGGCATTGCAATTTCATCATGCATATTATGCTTATAATTGTAACAGTAACAGTTGAACATGCATTATTTACATTCATTAATTAAAAAGAAAAAAGTTATAAATATTAAATTTTATATAGGACATCGTTTTAATTACATTATATAATTTTATCATTTACATCATATTAATTATAAATTATTAAAGTCATACCTAAATAAAAATACACATGTCATGAGTTACCTGATTTAAAAAATTATCATTCTTCATTAATTCAATTATGTCACAGTATTGTAACCATTTAATATTAATTATCATAATCCTTTTAAAAATATTTTACTGAATTATATTCACTTTAGTGATAGGTACTTTATTGAACAAAATAATTTTTCCTCAAGAAATTCTGCTATTGAGTAATAGGCCTTTTTAATTAAGAAAATTTTCAGCATTCTTTTAAAAATAATAATTGAATTTATAATCTTAATGTCCATAGGTAGCTTGTTATAAATCTTTGTGCTCATACAGAAAACACTATTACTGTACGCTCTAGTGTGGGACGTTTTATCTCTTAAGGTATGTTTAAGTCTTCTGCTTTTTAACGTATCATAGCTTGTAATGTTTGATTTAACTAAAATTGAGGCCAGGTAGATAAATAGAGCAGGGAGTGTTAAAATCTTGAGATTTACGAAATGTGGTTTACATGAATCCGTTTGGCGTAACCCACATATAGACCTAATACACTTTTTTTGGGCTTTGAACGCAATTTCTTTATCAGTCGAGTTTCCCCAATATATATTGTATACAGTACAGAGTATACCCATACGACAGAGTGGATCCCACATACGCATGGTAAGCAGTAAGAAGCGCGGTCTGGTTGGATACTTTTTTAAGCATGTATAGAGCGTAAGAAAATTGATTCAATTTGGTACATACACTATTTACATGTGTTTTCCATGACATATTCGAATCTATATGGATTCCTAAAAATTTTGTATTTGCCACTTCAGCTACTGTTTCATTATTGTATGGAATACTTAAAGGAATAGATGTCACGTTTTTATTTTTAAAGTTCATGTAATGTGTTTTTGTGAGATTAATTTGTAAATTATTTATTTGAAGCCAATTTATTAATTTAGATAAGGAATCATTTATTTCTTGTTCATGATTTTTGTTTTTATTATTTGTGAAAAGAACCGTACTGTCATCTGCAAATAAAACCATAGGTTGCTGAATAGCATTAGGTAAATCGTTTATGTAAATGAGAAACAGTAGTGGTCCCAGTATTGACCCTTGAGGTACACCATATTTTATAAATCTAGGACTCGATGTATACTTAATCTCTCTCTTTGTAAATGGACATAACTGTGTTATTTCAGTGAACTGTATTCGGTTACATAGATATGATTTGATTATGTGTAGTGCTTTACCCCGAACTCCGTATATTTCCAGTTTTTGCAAAAGAAGTTCATGATCAACATAATCAAACGCTTTTGTCATGTCCACGTATAGAGCTGTAACTTGGTTTTCTTATCTAGTTCTGTAAGTATTTTTTCTAAAAACTGATGAATTGCTGAATTTACCGATTTCCCTTTTCTGAATCCTACTTGATTATCTATTATTATTTTATTTCTCTCGAAATATTCCGTAAGTTTATTATTTAGTACTTTTTCAAATATTTTGGCGAATATTGGAATGAGAGCAATTGGCCTGTAACATCGTACATCTTCTGGGTTTCCTTTTTTAAATAGTGGTGTAACCACCGTAGTTTTTAAATATGTTGGGAAAATGCCTTCCTCAAGACACTGATTTATAATATGAGTTATGATTGGGGCAATTATGTACACTACACGTTTTACTATTAGCGTTGAAATTCCATCATAGCCCGTACTTTTGGTGTTTTTGAATGCCATGATTAATTTCACAACATCGTTTAGGGTAACTGGGGTTAAGAAACAGGAGTTTGGTTTATTATAAGTTAGAATCTTTGCGTAATTTATTTTATTATTTGTCAGTTTCGAGATGTCATCAATAAAGAAATTGTTAAATGTTTGTGCTATAGTATCAGGTGCCGTTATAACTTGATTATTATATCTTAATCTATAAATTTTTTCAGGGGGATTATTGTTTTTATTTGTATTTATTATTTGCCATACTGCTTTAGGTTTGTTTGTGGCTGTTTGTATATAATAATTATTTTGCGACTTTTGAGTAAGTTTTACAATTCTTTTAAACTTTTTTGCATAATTATTAAAGTTACCCTTATCCGACTTTTTACCTGAGAGTCGATATATTTTAAGAAGCATTCTTTTACGAAAAGAACATATTTTCAATCCTTTACTAAGCCATTTGGTTTTGCGAATAATTGGAACTTTAATTTTGATGTTTGGAAAGCAGAGGTCATAAAAAAGTTTAAATTCTTCAAAAGAAGCTCAGTAGTAACCCGGTGTCTTTGCTTAATCGGTTGATGATAAAAAGCTCGCCCCCTATTACATAGAACTCTGATTACTCCTAGAAGGTGGCGCAAAAGTGATGTCATAATGTGAATTGGCTGCCATCTTCTTGAAAATGAAAAAATTGGGATCGATAAAATGATATCGTTCAACTGACCACCTCCTGAGTTGATGCAAATTTGTGCTCGTTTTACGGCATTTTGAATTAATCTTGGTTTTTTGCTCAATGTTGGCTTTCAAGACTAGCAAGGTTTGTGGTTTTTGTTGGTAAACGCAAGATTTCAAAAAGGCCCAAAGGAAGAAGTCTGTCAGATCTAGCGATCTGGCCGGCTAGTTCAAATCGCCGAAACGGAAGATTACACGGTCCGGAAATTGGTGTTCAAAATCTCCGTCATTGCCTGAGCTGTGTGTATTGCTCCATTGCATTGTCAACTAATTTCTCAATCTGTCTACACATATGTGTCAAATCACAATCACTTTATGACGCCATTTGATAAAATGATGGCACATTCATATTATGGACATTACCTTTTGCGCCACCTGTTGTATAATTCAGTTTACTTGCATCATACTATGTAATTGTTTATGATAAGTTAGTTGTAAAACAATTATCGTGTTCTAATCAAATTAACCTCCACACCGCACTTGTCTCTGCAAATCTCACTTTACAAAGTTCTTCCAAATAATTAAGCAGAACTCTTTTAAATTCAATTTAACGTGAAATTGAATTATACTGCTTCTGCTATCAAATTCACGTCGAGAGTAATTTTCTTTTAATATAGCTGCAGTATATTATTGTATTCATATATTCATGAGAACTTTCCCTCAGGGAGTCAGGTATGAAGCTGTCTTAAAATAGAAAGGAAACTATTAAGTGTAGGTGTCTGCTTGCTATCAAGAGTGGGTAAAGTATAAGGGTTCGGTAAACTATCGCGCGTTTGCGCGTTTTTGTGTATTTTTCAAGAACCAGAGGGCCTAGACAAAGTGGCATTATATCAGCGAAAACTATGATGGAAAAATCAAAAATGAATTGGATAGATATAAGCTAGGTACCGAAAAGCTTAAGTTAATCCTGTTGAAAGTCGTTGTTGAAATAGGAAATGTTTTGATAGCAATTATTGCCACTTTTCTAGGCAATCAAATCTAAACAAAAATAAAAGAAGCCAACAAACACTATTCACTCTCCTTTGAATTGACTGGCGGGACGTAGTCTGGACCAACATTTATTTGTAAAACATCTGTATAATTTTTTACTATATGTTCACAAAAATAATAAACTAATTGAACTGAATTAACGGAATTCGGTATAATGATCATTACGCATAATATTATTAGGCATAAATGTTTTGCCATAGTGTTTATTGCAATAAATACTGTTGGCATAATAATAATGAAGCATAATTTTATCAAGCATAAAGTCATAAACGCTTATCTAATGATATTTACAAATAACTTTCTTTGGAATAAAAATAAAAACAAACATGTTCGCGGCTCAGGGGTGGCAAAGGGGCTAGACGCCGCACCTTAACCAAATCCAATAAAGTAATTCCCAAATTATAATAAATCATGTTTATATTTATGGCTCATGATTAATAGACGAATAAATATTATTCTTTAAAAAATTATGCAACTCCAAATGATGCCAAAACTAATTAAACCAAATGACGGTTATAAGCTAACCTTTGCATTATGCCAAAGTATTATTATGCCACAGTATTATTATGATAATAAAAGTTATGCGAAAACGTTATGCCAAACAATATTATGTCTTAAAATTGTATGCCAAGAGGGGGATTCCCGTTATATTTGTGATATGTATCGCAACTGTAACTTATATGAATGCTGGCTCACATGGACCTTCTAGAAACATCACTTCCCAAAGTTGCAACAATTCCACAATAATCACATCTCTTCAACACGTCCGTAGAGAACGGTGTCTCAGTTGTAAAGTCACGGACACCGATCACATGTTTACTTTAACTAGCACGTTAGTGGACAAGTTGGCAGCGCGCCCATCGCCATCGCCGACCATCGCCGGCTATCGTCGACCAGCCACGTTTAATGAGATTTTGGAGACCATTGACTAACACAAATAAAAAGATTGTAACTAAAAGATCAACTAAGTGTTGTAGTGTGAAATAAAAATCATCTAGGCTTTTCAAAAGAGCTGATAGCTGGTTTGTTTTAAATATAGGTATTAACTTTCAATTGTCCTAAAAACTATCTGAGTGTTGTGTGGGTAAAATCATAGGAATTTTATTTTCCAACTTGTCACAAAGATTGTATCAACAATCTCCTAAGTACTGCACGCACTTATAACAACTCAAATGGTTCAGAAAATTCCAAACAGAAACGTATGGTTGTAACACTAATTATTCGGATTGTAACACTAATTGTCGGCACATTCGATTCGGCAGTATTTGTTAAACAACAAAGCCGATCCGAAGCAATTACTACATTATATTCGATTTTTCCGCCTGGCTTCGGCGATTAATACCGAACCGAACCGGTGTCTAGCTTGCCTTTTATTATTTTTATCCCCCGACATTCTCTGGTTTAATAAAGTGCTGCATTATTCAATGATTGCGTTACAAATTCCTATGGAGTCGCAATCAAACATGCAGATCCTAACAACTGCTCGGTTGGTACGCGACTGTCATAAGTATTGAGGAGTAATGATATCAACGAGAAGTTCATTCGTTTACTTTTACAGGTATTTGAGGGTAATGATGTTATATCCCTGTTGGGTTTTGCAGTTACAATCAAGACTGCATAGTTAAAATTACTCTGTAAAGATTTAAAGTGGCCAATTGAATTATACATTCAAATGCGCCGTTTATACTCTAAGCTGCTGATTCAAGACCAGTTCATCGACCGCTATGTCAATCGACAGAAGTTAAAGAAATTAGCTTTATTAATGTCAACAAAAAAATATCAAACCGAATTCAGAATGCATTTTTATTTTCTTTGTAAACTCAGACGAATTTCTAGGAATATCTTTGAGCCAAATATACGTAAGTACTATGAGAAAGTTAAAATCGCAAAATGCGATCACATTTCCAGAATAGCTCTTTTTACAACAGACGACACGCAATGACATTCAAATGATCAAGGACGACGGAATCGAGACATCGACACTTGCTATATGGGGCCATCCATAAACTACGTTACACGAATTTCAAGACTTTTGGAGCCCCCCCGGTCATTGTCACATGTGGTCATAATTTGTGTGAATCTCAAATAAAATCTCACACTGAGCTGTTAACCTTTTAAAGTTTTTCATTAGAGATGAAGATTAGTTGTCACACTGTTGACCCCTCCCTCCCCCATAATGTGTGTTTATGGATGGCCCCTACGATCCAACATTACGAGCACATTCACCCGCTTGTTGACAAAACAACAGAAAATATTGTACGTAACACAATGTTGCTAACACTCCAACTTTATTTTACTGGTGAACTTACATCTTGGCTGCTGTCCTTTTGTAGTACAACACCAGTTTCACAAGATACCCCTACCCTCTTTTACATCCTCCAACCTCCAAAATATAACGATGAAGAGGAAACATGTTTTACGATTATAGGTCTCATTAAAGTGGTGTTATGACCAGTATTTGAATGTCACAATGTAGTTTGGTGTTTGCGTAGTGAAACTTTTCGTAATAACTTTACACAATATCAAATACTTAGAAAACTGTTCAGTTAGGGAGTAAATTAATGAAAATATTAATAGACAGAACTGTAGAGAAACTTTATTAGTAATGATTCGAAAGTTCGTATTTATTCACTTTGATGCCGAAGTTGGATCCAGTAGGTATTTAAAGAAAATAGTTAAATGAATTCACTTTCCTGGAAGATTAAACACAGTTTTTCAAAAATTTGGAATTATAATGATTAAATTAGTTAAAAATATTGCTTTATTTTGTAACATATTATTTTGTTTTAATATTTTCCTTCCTGATAATAACTAAAGAGATCATTGACTCAATAGAAAATGAGCGAAAGTAACAATCTGAGCCTATTTTATCAAACAAAGACATTAATACCCGTAAGGCACCATCTGTTGGGTTGTTATCCATACCTATTACACCAAACTTTAATAATCCTCAAGAAAAAACAAAAACCAATATTTAAAAACAATAAAACATTTCCCGAAATCATCACAAAATACGGATCGCATTCATTAATCCTGAGCAAAGAAAAAGTTCACGGAAACGAACGAAACGGAGAAAAATATACGAAATGAAATTCATTGCAATAAGTTTTATTGGTTTTGTTTCGTTTTCATAAATAATGCACGCCGTGCCAGCTGCGTTCAGTGGGCAAGTGAGCACGCCACCGGTATATTGCTAAATAAGACTTGTAATAGGTACATAGCTAGTTATCTGATGTTTACATTATCTGGTTTGTTTTGATTTGGATCAAAAGGAATATACGCAAATCCAATAATTCTTTGACCCACCTGGAAATCGACCCCAGGGCTTCTACTTGCAGCTCGCCATACGTTAAGGACCAGGCCCGTGTCGACGGCGCGTTGTGTTCCACGCGCGCCTCAAAGAGATGTCAGCACCAACCGACGGGGTCGAAAGACCAATGCCTGCTGGGGTTGCGGGTTTGTCCGAAAGGGATAACGCGACCCCGGCACACAGGCAACGGAAGGAACACGGGTGGGTTTTAGTCAGTAAAAGTCTGACACACCCTCTCGCTCTGCCCAGAGCGGGAGAAGTCATTTGATGATTTCCCATCCTCAAAAAAAAAAAAAAAAAAAGGGCTTCTACTTAACTTCCTAACTTCACTAACTAGTTCTTCAGTATCATTTGATGCTTTGATAACGCACGATATCTTATATCCAAGCAGACAGGCAGACAGTTTAATCGTTTCGTTTGAAATAGTTTCGATAGGGATACAGTATTGTACACAAAAATGTTGGGATGACAAACTAATAAATAATTAATAAGAATCTGTCGAACTCTCATAAGCTAAGATATCTATTTCCATCGCACTTTCTAAGCGGCATACGGCACACACTATATAATAAGGTACACTGATACTTAAAGATATAATAATAAGCAAGATTTATGTAGTTTGTACTACATAGTGAATTTATTTTCTACTAGGAAAACGTACAAGTAAGTAAAACAACATGTAACAGTAATAAAAATAAAAATAATAATAAAATTTATTTACTTCCAAAAAAGGGTAACAGACTTAGTTCTAGTGGTAGGAGGTAAGAACAGAACGAATGAACTGGTACGGAAATCTGTAGACAATAATTGGAGAGCTCTGCCTCATAAACTGGGGTTACCTTTATCTTAAGTGACAGTGTTCAGCTATGGGGTTAATCCGATAAGATTTATACAACTTGTGAAATGTGTCGATCTACCAAGTGATTTTAAAATTATTAAGCTTAGTTTGTTTCGTTTATAATTAAAATAAAATAGGGAAACAGTTTGAGGTGGATGGGTGAGTGTGTTGGTTGGTGTGTATGTGTATGTGAGTGTGTGTGTGAGATTGTGTGTTAGTGCAAGTGGTGAAATTGGGTGAGGGTTCCTTGTGAGTAAGTACTGATATATTGATATTAGCGATGTATGTAAGTAGTGATTCTGTTTGTGAGTATTCCTGTTGAAGCAGCCATTCTGTCACCTTAGATTTTAGTTAATATCTATTTAGGTCGAGTATGTTGAGTTCTTTATGAGTTTTCTTGTCAATGTGTGTGGATAATGTATAGTATTGGTGTCTGGCAAAAGAAGTTTTGTGTCAAGTGCCTAGGGGAATATTGGTTCGTTTTTTTGGATCAGAGAGGGGGACGCTAGCGTGTCTTCTAAGGACAGATTGAAGGAGCAAAAAGCTGACGAACTGTTAGCACGTTGCAATCTGAGTATGATTGTTTTGTAGGATAACGATATGGTTTTCGTAACATCACTTTCAGTATAGCTCTCTGTGCTCTTTTGACTCTGATCAGACTAGTTTTAGTTGCACCAGCCCATACGGTAATGCAGTACCCAATAACGGATTGGCACAGTGCATAGAAGACCGTTTTTAGAGTATCAGGGTTTTCCGACTCTATGAGAGACTTAAAGGTATGTATCAATCTCATCGTTCTGGAGGTGAGGGAGTTAAGTTGTTTATCCCATCGTAATCCTGCATCTATTTGTACGCCAAGATATCTTACATTATCAGTTCTTGTGAGTGCTGGACATTAACACAAAGATGATGATGGTGAGCAACTGTGAGCTATTATCGAGAAAGTGTAATCTGGTGCGGTGTTAAAGCGAATATACGTAGAGAATGGAATGTAGGATGTCTTGTGAAAGTTGAGAGTAAGCAGATTTGAGTTGAGCCATTTTATTACTTTGGTTAATGCTGATTCTATGCTACATTTAACACTATCCCACGTTGGTCCATCAGCTATAATCACGGTGTCATCAGCATAGGAAAATATATTAATAGTAGCGAGGGTCATTCTGCACAGATCGTTTACATAAACTTGGAACAAAATAGGGCCTAGAATGCTTCTCTGAGGCACTCCGTAAGACACTAATTCCTCGTCACTAAGAAGCGTATCAATTTTAACTCTTTGGGTACGGTTATTGAGATAATCTTTGAAGATTTGAAGAACCTCTTATACCAATCTCTTCCAATTTGGCGATAAGTATGGGGACAGAAACTGTGTCAAAAGCCTTAGAAACAAGCCTTACAGTGAGCAACGACAGCGACACTAAGTATCAGAAGTAGGAAGTGTCAGGAGTAAAGAGAGGCACAGGCAAAGTCGCCTATTAGTATAAGAGATAGCCGTACTTTTTTTGGTAACTATCGCTAGGAAGGCTAATTTAGTATTTGGTGGGTGTAGGGCCCTGCTCTGGTGCCGGTCAGCCCGAGAGAAAGAAGATAAAGGAATTTTATATCTGAAATATAGAGTTCGGAAGTCTACGGTGAATGAAGCTCGACTTCAGTTAGGCTTCTTGGCATTCAAAATTTTGTGACAATTATTGCCACCTACTGTCCTAGACACTGATGAAGATAGTGAAGAAGAATGAGATCAAGCGTCTTCGCGTTGATGTGCTAATAAATATTATGAAGGCCTAAAATTAATTGCTATCCTATTTTTATTACATTTGTTTAATTATGTCAAATTTGGTTTACCTGATTTATGTTCGTGTTTGTGTGTGGTATTTAAATATCCCTTTACTATTCATTTTGCTGTTTCATATTTTATATTAGTTAGAATTATCATCACAGGCGATAACGTAATTTTGAAAGTTTATAAGCACTTTCATGCTAATAGTTATTTTGTTTGATGTTGTGTTTATATTAGTGAGTTCCTAATAAGAAACGTGACCATTACCCATAAAGATTAATATTATTATCTTTGTACCAAAGTCAACACAGAAGTACCTATTTCAAATTATGCCACGTAATTATTAAAATGTATAATATGAAATTAATGGTGTTTTCTTATTAATCAACTTAGTTAAGTTAATTAGCCAACACACTAGGTATGTGTATCTCAGTTTTAATGTTTCTATAATATACTCGTATACCTACCTAATGATACCTAATGTCGATGCTAGACATGATAAGAATAATGGAAAAGTATTACGACGGAATTAAATCACAAAATTTATAATTTAGTACTTAATATTTTTACATGTTTAATTGGCTATAGCTCCTGGACCAGCCGATGAATATCGTCAGTTTTTACACATAGGTATTGCGCATACTTTAATACTATACAAGTATCAGCCTTCCTAGTGATCGTTAATTTTGATAACCTTAAAGGCTTGTGCAGACCAGCGCGACTTGTCGTGCGATGCGACACCGGTTATTGTTATACTGTGAAGTTTTCTTAGAAATTGTATTGTTAGTGTCGCGTCGCGCGACAAGTCGCGCTGGTCTGCAGAAGCCTTTACACGTCTTTGAGCGGCCATTAGTCAACCGGCCGATGAATGTCGTCGGTTTTTATACTGTTTGCACAGGTACTACTTATATCATAATGCCGTACTAGTATCAGCCTTCCTAGTTATTGTTTATTTTTGGTAACGATAATTCATCTTTGAGCGGCGATAGATAGTCGCTTGGCTGGCCGCATTCGGGCCGCCCGTCACCATTCTCACCAGAGGATGGCCTTACACGTACCAAATACTGAATCAGCCTTCGATAGTTACAAAAAGTACGACTATATCTTGCAATAAACAGCCAAGCATCTGAAAAAACTGAATACTTATCTACAGTAACAGCACAAGAAATAATTAATTTTTGCTTAATCTGTAACTTGCATGCCGTACGTATGGTCAAATATGGTGATTTAAAATTATGTACCGTTGCATAATTATGATTTTATTCCATCTGTGTAGTTATTTCACCTACATTTGCAAATGAATTATTTGAATTTTAAAATAAATAAAAATAAACTAAATATTAACCTGCGCTCAACCAAAAGACAATACGCTCACTACACTACGTTGTTGAAATCATAAACTACAAGACTACCTTCTAATAAATTCTCTCGAACTCTTCCATTCCCGCCCCTGGCGTCTTACAATCACCCTCCTGACGTTAAAGGCACATTTATTAATTAAATCCATAAAACGGACCGGCTGATGAACTCAGGGCAATCAGTGCATAACAGTCTTTTCCCATTAATGTTATAGAGCCAAGTTTTATGTTGGCAACAGTTGGCTCAACGTTTTATACAAAAAATGGGTTACTCATTGACGGATTAGTGTGTTTACTGATAAGCACCTAGGCTTCTTGTTTGGAAACGAAGAGTTAAAAGAAAACGCTATAGCTACTTACATTTTATATTGACTTAGTACTCATTTATGTTTAATTTATATTAAAAATAACTGTATGTTTCAATCTACTGATGAACAAAAGAATGCTGCTAAGTATACTATATGTAAGTAGCCAACATTGTGTTTCAAGCAATGGAACATTATGAAAGTTTCTAGTAAAATTTTCGCGTGATTTTTACCAATTAGAACTTTTCACTTACACGCTGAGTTTTGCAGCGAGTGGGCCAGTTAATTAATAAGTTACTAGATAAATTCCTTCAAAGAAACTCCATAATAATCTGAAAATTAGAATTGGGGTATATAATAGTATTATATATATTTTACAAATCTTTTTACCTGTTTTGACATTTCTCGGGATCCTAGAGTCCCGAACCTTTGGAAGGCGTACGAGGGGCCGAAACCAACTCGCAGAGGCCCATTAGATGTTTTTAATTAAATTAATCTTTTTACCTTATTATTAACAGAGTTTAAGCACACCATTACGATAAACTTAAACGTGAAACATTATAAGAAAAACTCAATCTGCCTAGCCTTTTCCCAACTATGTTGGGGTCGGCTTCCAGTCTAACCGGATGCAACTGAATACCAGTATTTTACATGGAGCGGCTGCCTATCTAACCATCACAACCCAATAACTGGGTAATACGATACCCCATGGTAAGACTGGTTGTAAGACTTTCGGGCTTCTAACGACCCGTAACGACTGTCAAAGATCCACGAATGACAGCCAGGACCAACGGTTTAACGTGCTTTACGAGGCACGGAGGAGTCTAAGCATGTAAAGATGGTCACCAATCCACGTACCAACCCCGGCAAGCGTAGCTTGACGTAATGGTGCGGCTATTATTTAGCCACGAGCTCCTCATAATAAGAAAAACTAATATCCTTTATTAAAATACACATTATTTTATATCAATCGTAATTCTGTCGGTTATGTCAGGAACGCGTATCATACTCCCATTAATTACGACTGGATAATGTGTGTTTGTTGAAAGTCAGCGGCTGTAAAATCAAATCAGTGTGTGATTGTGAAGAGAGCACTCGAACGTGAACCGTGAACATTCTCATGTTGTTTATTAATGAAATTATGTTTTTTTTTTTGTATTTTAACAGACAGTACATTAAGTTTTTGTTTATATTTTAATTGGAACTAATGTCATCTAAGAGGATAATTACGAAATACCAAATAGGTACTTACACCTTCCGACACGAGGCGTTAGACATCTTATGATCATCATCATTTTAAAATATGTAGTAGAACGTTCATTCGTGTAAACCCTTTAATAGTAATAAGCGGGGTGTCCATTAAACAACAATGTGTCACAAGAGATTTTCTGTAACAACTTCCTTCTACCGAATAGCATAGTGCACAATACTGCACATATCCACTCGACGCGGTATAACTCAACCCTGCTCGTGCCGCCCCGGTCACGACGACCAATGCATTCCGTTCCGGCTTCATTCCGGACCGGACAGCTTTACGGGCTCACTCGTGCGAACACCTTTTAATATTTAATGTTATTCGCGTATTCATATCAGATTGAAATCCGACTTTATTGATTCGAGAATTGAATCTGTCTTGGTTGCGTGATTTATGATGCTGAGCTATAAAACTATACTTTTAGAACGTCACCAATCAATCGCATGTTATTATTTTTTAATGATATTAAGTAATATTCTTAATATAATGACATACTAGTAATTAAAACACTGTTCGACTTTGCAAAGATAAAATTAATTAATTTTATTTTCGCAAGTTTCATTTCGTAATCTCGAGTAGTGTTTTAATTATTTTACTTATAGTGTGGCAATAATGTGTCAATATATTTCGCCAGCAACCGTTCAAACACAAACAATACAGTCTACTAAAACGTTCTAAAATTAAAAGTAGGTATTAGAATACCCCTGCCTTTTAAAAGTAATACCTTAAGAATAATTTCTCCTTTGAAATGTAGGTAACATTTCCATCCAATTAGCAAAAATTCCAAACTCATCTCAATCAATCTGCCTAGCCTTTCCTCAACTATGTTGGGATTAGCTTCCAGTCATACCAGACGCATCTGAATACCAGTATTTTACATGGAGCGATTGCCTATTTGACCTCCACAACCTAATTGCTGGGTAACACGATACCCCTTGGTAAGAGAGGTTGTCAGACTTTTAGGGTTTTGACTACCTAAGAATCAATGGCTTAACGTGCTTTGCGAGGCACAGAGGAGTTTTGATATGTAATGGATGGTCACCCATCCATGAACTCACCGTGGCAAGCGTAACTTAACCTACGATCGACCCGTGCGGTTGATATTATTTGACCCTCAATTAAAAACAACAATTCAAAACTCATCTACCATATTCAAACAAAATAAATACTAATAAGTTGAAACAGATTTTGGTAACAGAATGTCCTTGGTAAGAACTGCCACACCGCTGCATCGACCCGGTTACAAGTTCCGCTGCGATGAGATTTCTAAGTTTAATTCTAATCTACAGTGTAGGGTACTGAGCCTGATACTTATAACAGTGTGGAGAGGATCGGGTTTAACAAAGTGGCTAGGCTACGAGCATGACTGTGACTGAAATATTCTCGAACGTTTTATTAAGTTTTTAGGAACGTCATTTTAATTTAGATAGCATCACAGTTATACAATACCCAACCTATGATGTAGGTAGGTACATTAATAAAGTGAAACTCTCTGCCAGCGTCTGTGTCCACGTGTAGCATAATAAAAGCAATTTAAAAAAATGTTTTATATTTTCTGTGAGTTGGTGCAGTCTTATAAAAATGTTGAGCCCGAGAAACTGCCCGAATCATAAAAAGTACATTACACACCCATTTCTCAAAAGGGATTCCTTTCACCTCCCACAAGCCCTTGCAGCCCACACACCGCACGTATCTCGCGCGGTCCCGCGTCATCTAAGTTGTCGGACACAATCTAAGTTGGGGCGCTCCTAATTCCGGCACCTGCCGCATTGCGCTCGGCTCGAGCTCGTGATTAATGGCCGGCATGATGCAACGTGCTCGAGATTGATTCGTAACATTATAAAGCGCCTTTGTGTTGTAAGATTGCCTGATAGATTGGGTTAGTGTGTCGTAAGATTGAGCTTGAGATGGTTAGACGTTATATTGAAAGAAGGTTATTTTATTATATGTAGTAGTTGCAGAGCTTCTTGTAAGACATTTCGTCCTAGAAATACTAAAAAATATATACATATAATTAAATTATAGCAAAGTCAAAACTGTACATCAAATATTTAAAAAATAGTAGATTCTTGTACAATGACCCATTATAACGAGGTAGTTTTACTCCCGAGCTTTAGCGAGAGAGTAAACAGAAACCGAGTTGAGTGCGTGTTGCTACACTCTAGTTTTCACAAAAAAAAAAAAAAAACATAATTCAATAGTTTATAATATAAAAAAATGTATCTACAATTCTGGATATTTAGCCGTTTAAATTTTTTACGTAAATGTTTTTTTTCCCGGCCACTTAATTTCAGTCCTCTGTGAAGATGAATGTTGAGTTGTCTGTGGGGTAAACGTGGGAGAGATACGTAGTTCCAGGTATGAGGGTTCCTCGTCCCTTGATGTCGATGGTCGTGGGCTAGTTGGGAGAATATTGATGCGTGCTGTGATACGCTGGGTGATATCAAATTTGTTTTGAATGGAATTCTCTATATACGCCTTTCGCGTCAAATCAAATCCCATCTACCGCGCTGCACTCTAACGTCGATATCTACAACAGTTTAGCAAATAGATCGTGATTAATATCGTTTTCGTATAATTTAAAGACGAGGAATTCATTTCTGGAACAACGTTTTCAATCGTTCATAGAAAAAAAAGAAGTTCGGGGCAAAAGTGGAAAAATAAGAAATAAATCTATGCCTACACTTAAACCACGAGATTATGCTTCATAAAAATAAAAAACCGGCCAAGTGCGTGTCGGACCACGCACAATGAAGGGTTTCGTAGTTGGGATGAATAAAATTTATCCCAACAACAAAATTAACATTGTAGTTGAAAACCATGTTCCCCCATACATTCCAACTGCAAATGTAAGTTTGTACGCACAATATTGAGTGATTTACCATGTTATTTTAAGACCATAGACTTCTTATAGGTTTTCCTGTAATCTATAAGCATAGAACGATTCTCTGTATTTTTTTCCAAATTTTTGGGTTCAGTAGTTTCGGAGATAAGGGTGGTCAATTTTCATCTATATTCCTAAATATCTTTAAAAGTATTTATTTTAAAATGATAAAAAAAATGTGTTTAAAATCCTCGCCCTTTCATTTGATATGCCACACGTTACAGTTCGCAAAACTTTTTTTGAAATTTCTTTGTCGCCCCTCAAAAGTGTTCCCCATATTCAAAATTCATTTATTTATGTTGCACGTCCGTATTTGGGTCACAGGAATACATACTCGTATATGTGTACCAAATTTCAACTTAATCGGTTAATTAGGTTCACAGTAAATTGGCTGTGACAGACGGACAGACAGACAGACACACGAGTGATCCTATAAGGGTTCCGTTTTTTCCTTTTGAGGTATGGAACCCTACAAATAGTTTTAAAAGCCCTGTTTATCTAAAATATATAAACATAAACTTTTTAAATAGATTTAACTTATAAATATGTAAAAAAAAACATTTTCGTCGCGCGGCGGAGCTGCAATAAGAGAAGTGCGTATTTTGGATAGGATTTAGCACATATTGTTTAATAATGACACTGACTAGTATAGGTGCTTCGTTATCTAGATGTTGTATTCTTAAAGAAATATCTAGAGATAATTCTTAATATTAAAACAAATATTTTATATAGTCACTGACATAACTACAATTCCAGCTTATTTTAAATATGTGAGTTCAAATCGGTATTCCCAAAATATTACTACAAAGAGCGTTTTTTTAAGTAAAAATAATAGTATATTTTTAGTAAACAAGTGTAACAAAAAAAATAACAACATTTATTGATTCCGCTGCAGCTACACAGTTCGGTGCACCTTATTTCTATTTTCAAACAGTTGCACTTTCCTGCGCATTTTTGTTTGCATCTACATCTTATAAATTCCATGCAAGCATTCCAGCTGGCGGTAGGGTGGTCCACACAGGCTCCCATATGCCATAATTTTTTGCCCAACATCAGTCAGCAGGACATGGCCTGTCTTGTAGGTACTGGTTCTAAAAGTTGACCCCATATTATATGTCCTCCTTGATGAATCTCACGCAAAAATATAGTTCCGCAGGGCGTCTTTGGGTGGTGGTAAATTGTCCACCTGACTGTCCTTTTTTGACAAGGGTTACAAAACATGAAAGTGACATTAAAAATGCATTACAACAATCAATTGCTTGGCTTGAACGAAATAATTTAATTCTTAATTTAAATAAAACTAAAATCATGCAGTTTCGACAAAGAATTACCACTTCTGACATTAATGTACCTTTTAATAATAATAAAATTGAAGAAGTAGGACATATTAAATTTTTAGGAGTGACAATAGACTCTAAATTGACGTGGAAAGAAAATGCATCGATCTTAATTAAAAAATTGACCAAGTTTGCCTTTGCTCTTTATAAACTCAGTATAATAATAAATCAGGCGGCTGTCGTCACCGCGTATTATGGCTACGTAGATTCCGTATTACGTTATGGAGTAATTTTCTGGGCAAATTCCTGTAAAAAACTTGACATTTTTAAAGCACAAAAGAGGTGCATTAGATCCATATGCAATCTTAAATCAACAGAAAGTTGCAAACCGCATTTTATCATCTTAAAAATACTAACGTTACCTTGTCTTTACATATACGAGACTGCTTTGTTCGTAAAGAAAAACGGTGATTTATTTAAAAAAGCTTCAGAACAAAGCTATCGATCCATAAGACCAACATATCGACATGAATTATGCCTAAGAAGTTCAAAAACCGCACTTATGCACAAGAGCATACTTTGCATGGCTCAAAAAGTGTTTAATAAGCTACCAAATGACATAAAAGATTTAAACTTGACACAATTTAAACGTAAACTAAATAATTTTTTAATAGGCAATTGCTACTATACCATTGACGAATTCCTAGTTGACAAAATTTCATGTGACTGACCATTTATTGTATTTATGTTTTAATGTAATATTCTTATACATATGTCCATTAATTTATTACAATATCTTAAATTTTATTTTTTATAGACATTAATTAGTTCTTTATGTTGCATGTAATGTATAACATCTAATATTGTAATTTAACAATGCATGCCTTTTAAGGTAGATCTTTAAGCTACTATAAAATATGTTTAAGACCCTGTTGTATCACCAAAAATTGCATTAATAAAAACTTTGAACTTTGAAAAAAAAAAACTTTGAAAATATGTAGTGGATGATAATATATGAGTGCATGTGCACGATCTAAAATAAAAAAATGTTACACGACATGCGTTCCAATAATTACTTAAATCACAAAAGCCAACCAGCACTTAAATTATATGTCATACAAAGCAATGAGATGTCTTTCCAATATTGGCAAAGCCTGCTGTACATTACATTTCTTTCTTTAGCATATTTAAATCCCTCCGTTGCATTTGGATAAGCGCCTCAATCTGCGACAGCGCTTTTTCCCCTTTACCAGCAAAAGAAGAAACAGTATCACTAGCAGAACTACCCGGAAAAGGCGTGGAAGAGTACTTCTGCCTTTTCGGGTACCTGAATTACTTTCAGATTTTAAAGTGCATATATATTTATTCTCAAAACCGAGACTAGAGAGAAACATGGCACCAGACCAAGAAAACGTGTTACCCCCAATACTAACTAAAATTCCGAAGGGTAGGCAAATTTCCTTAGGAATAATTCAAATACAGAGGATCTTTCCATTGCCTACAGAATTACCAACCAATAGTTTTCAGCTACAGCGGCAGAGATAAACAAGCACTGCAACCATGATGCAACCATCATTGATGCAGACACGCGAATAATGGCCCACATTGGTGATACTGCATGCAGCCCAAAGACACATGATACGAACAGTGGACACCGATGTTGTTGTCCTTGCGGTTTCATGTGTGTCACAATATTTACCACAGATATTGCAAATAATTGCATTTTTCTTTTTTTTTTCCTTTATTTTTCTTTGCTTAAAAAAAAAAACTGATGCATAAGGCTCTTTCTCGGATGTGTACAGGTTGCTGAGACAGACCGTTCACCGAAGCTCTTCAACTTGTACATTAACCGGCTTGTAGGTGAACTCAGCAGTGCCAATGTCGGGTGCTACATAGACGACATTTGTCTCAACAATATCAGTTATGCCGATGACATGGTGCTGCTGAGTCCATCGATCGGTGGTCTGCGTAAGCTGGTGCAGATTTGTGAGTCCTATGCGGAGGCCCAAGGGCTCAGATATAACTCGTAGAAAAGTGAACTCCTAGTATTCAAGGGGCGGGGCAAAAATTACGTGACTGTACCTACAGTCACCTTAGCTGTTACTCCCTTAAACAGAGTCGCTCAGTTCAAGTATCTGGGCCAATGGGTTACCGAGGACCAACAGGATAACGCGGATGTGGAAAGGGCACGTAGGGCGTTGGCTGTCCGGTGTAATATGTTGGCCCGCAGGTTCGCGCGTAGCAGTAATCAAGCGAAAGTGACTCTTTTTAAGTCTTACTGCCAAACACTATACACGTGCAGCCTGTGGGTTAACTACACACTTGGGTCATACAACGCACTGCGTGTTCAATACAACAACGCGTTTAAGGTGCTGCTGGGGCTACCACGTTTCTGCAGTGCTTCAACTATGTTCGCAGAGGCGCACACTGATGGGTTTCATGCTCTTCTAAGGAAGCAGTGTGCGTCACTGCTGAGTCGTGTTAGGTCCAGTAGTAATAGTTTGTTAAGCGTGATCGCCGACAGGTGGGACTCACCACTGCTGCGCCACTGGATACTTTTGCATGCAGCACTGTGAGCTGTGGTCAGTTCTTCCCGGTCCTAATGTGTGTAACTGTGTCCTTAACTGTATTTTATTTTATGTGATATTTTATTTTATTTTTAATCATTATTAGTTTTTAAATGTGTGTAGTATGTAATTATGGATTTTTAATCTGAAATCAATGTTATTATTATTATAAAGAGAAATGCCCTGTAATTATTTCATATAATGTACATACTTTTATTCATGA
Organism: Agrochola lota; assembly: GCA_947364205.1. Taxonomy (NCBI): domain Eukaryota; kingdom Metazoa; phylum Arthropoda; class Insecta; order Lepidoptera; family Noctuidae; genus Agrochola; species Agrochola lota. Next base: position 1,507,361 of record OX376222.1, on the reverse strand, counting down.
ATGCTTCTGAAATTAAGCGACATTAGAACTGCCAATCTTCTTTAAATAATTTTTCACTTTGTAGTGCTTTTTTGGAAGTCGGTTGTTTCTTTTTGTTAAAAATGTTTTTATAGTGATAGCTATTCGTCGGAAATAATCAATAAGAATGCAACAGTCAGTGTATCAGTGTTGTGCCATTAGGTAGTATATTCAGGAAACGCAAGCGTATATTAATACACTAAAAACTAAAAACTTCGCAAGCAATGGAAAATTGCTAGTGAAGGCTGCGGGTGTCGACCTCGAGACGAACTGTTTCTTACAAGGACAACTGTACGTTTCATGCTCCCGCGTCACCAGTCCTGCCTCTCGATATATTATGGCTGATGAGACCAAAACTACAAATGTAGTATACAGGGAAATTTTATAAAAACATGGCTGTTATTTAAGTATATGGTGGTTTTTTGACAATTCACGTTCAGTTATTTCAATTTGGTACAGTTTGTATAATAAAACATTAATATAACCACATACTCTTTTAATAAATAACTAATATAAAATCCGCTGAAACTGACCTGTAAAACCACACACAACACTTTTACTGTAAAATATTTTTCATAACAACAAAATACACAGTCTGAAATCATAAATGGTCTCCCATTGAGTTTCGTTCATATTTTCCCGGCTCTCGTTCACTCGTTCACTCGCTCAGTAAGCCCGGGCGCACAGCACCACCATGTGCTCGACTGTTATTATAACTACATGCTCGCTGCCTAGTGGAATGCGTAGATGAGGGCGTATTTCATTCCCCAATTTCATTCCTCGCTTAATATTTACAGTATGAAAACTGTTCCATATCTAATTATACGTCTATGATCTAAGATTGGAATTTAGCTTTTTAGCTTAAATCATGACTAGTCACTTTCTAGTACTGAGTAAAAATCTGACTTCAAGCTAGTGTATCAGAAACTCTTCTCTTTTGTAGAATTAGAAAATAATATTTGGCCGCGACTTCTAAGTTTTACATGTATCAAGCACCTTTTCAAAAGCAATTAATAAGCAAAGCTTTTCCAAACATTTTCAAAATCAAAAAAATAAATTCAAATAACCCAATTACGGGCACTTTTGAATTATCAAGGGGTCGGTCAGTCAGAAAGATGAAGCCAAAGCGATTTGTTCTCATGCAATGTGACGGAATGTATTATTTTTTATTTTATCTTATTTTGTTATCTAATCTGATTTGGTAATTTTATTATGTATCAAATTAATGTTTTTGCTAATGATTAAATAAAAATATCGAACAGTTGTTCACCTTTTAATAAGAATGCTATACATGCATTTAAGTGATGTACTCGTATTTACACAGTATTGAAGACTCGTGATTACCTATTGTTACTATCCTTGTAAGTATGTCGTTGGTGTGCCTTAATCCTAAACAAATAAAACTGACCAAATAGGTAATCTTTCGGTCGCGAGTGTCTGACACGTGACAACAAAATTACGAGTGTCTGGCGCTTAGTAAAATTGTCTGATACACGGCACAAAATAGCCGTCTTGTGTCTCATTCCAAGACAAGGACTATCTTCCCTCCTCCCACTAGTGAGTATAACAATTAACAAAAAAAATATTAATCGGAATCGAATCGTAAAGCCTGTAAAATTCCGTAGGTAACTCCATTGTTGGCATCACACAATACATTATGTTTTTGTCGTGTTCCCGCGAAACAAAAGATGTCAAACATGAAATAAAGGTCCGCTACAGAGAGGGCGTGCACACTGCCCGAGAGGCAGATGGTCCGACAATGTTAATTTTATATTGCACGGAAGATTTTTAAATTAGTTTGCGCTGCTGCAGTTGAGCACACTGTTTTGAAAACTTTTTTGATTATTTCTACTTTCGTTTGTTGTGAAATTGGGGGTAAATAGAGTAGCAACACATTATTTGTTGTATAGATTTGCTCTTTTTCAACAAAGTTATTGTAACAGCTTTAATTTAGCTTTTGCATTATGTCTTTATTGCCGGATAAATACTGCGAAGTTAGATGATGTGTAATTTACTCAAAGCATAGGTGTGCTGACAATTCCAAGTCAAATTACTGGGATATATAAAGATAATAATCAGTCCAATTCAATATTTGGCCAGAACAAAAAACTACAAGCTCATTACAGGAGAAATTAAACAAATGTAGTAACTGAGCTCTAGCTCAGTAAGACTCTTAGGCCAGGAGGGTTGTTACTTCCTCATCAACATCAAGATATTACGTTGAGATCACAACGTAACGAGCAACTCAGTCTGCACACTCCTTAACGTTAAAAGCGTGGAATCGCACGTCGCAAGACGTTTTAGATCGCCGAGTTTTTGTCGCTTCCACCGCGTTACCACCACCGTGTCATACTGTTGGTAACTGTACCGGACCGGGCACCTATTCACGGTTTTTCTTTTGATTGTTGGGTTTGTTGGTAGTTGTAAAAAGCCTGAATACCAGCCTGAAGGTGTGACAAAATATTATAAATTGGATAATAGTAGTTTATGAAACTGTTGCATAATGAGGGGTATTAAAATACGTGTGTGTGTTTACGAGTGTGTATCACACGAGTTTTTTTAATACCTAGTTATGTGCAGCTTCATACACTACTTTATCTACTCTCATACATTGGGATTGAACCTACTAAATAAAAGATCAAAGGCAAACTTCAAGAATAAAAAAATCCCACGGAATTCAGTACAACTTCACGTATGACTGGCGCCAGCACCCAGCATATCACCGCGCATGCGCTAGAGGGGTGCTACTGTCCCCGGTATCGTCCCATTACAAAAGTTGATGGAAACTCCTTTATGATATTTATTAATTTCTTGGATTTGCCCTGTATCGTAATAGACAAAAAAAATGCTTATAGCATTATTTTGTTAGAGAAAAAGTGTTATAATATGATTATATTTTTAAATATCGGTATTGTGTTTATAAAGTATGTCAATATGAACTCGTTTTGAAGTTTATAATTCGAATATTACGATATGAGAGTAGATAAAAGCTAAAAGGATATCAATGACCTAGTTTACTTGGGTTGCATAGTTTAGATGGTAGTTAGTTCGAGTATGATCTGATCATCTTGGTAAGACTGGACAATGACTTCAGTTGATCAGCAAAAAGGCTAGTCAAACTATATATATTTATTCAAATCCGTCGGGCAGTTCCAGAAATTAGAGCGTTCAAACAAAAAAAAAACTCTTCAATTTTATTATATTAGTATGTTTATAGATTATATAAAACTTACTTATATAAGTTTGGAAGTAGTAGAATAATTAATATGTTATGTTTACAAAATGTTCATATTTACAATAGCTGCGAGTAATATCCCATTATTGAATATACACAAAAATCGTAGTGAAGCGATTTGTTAATAAAAAACAATTTATTTACAATTGAAATGTTGACATGATAATATGACGATACTGCTAAACTAAACTAAACTTTTCATTTTATTACTAAGGAAATATTTGCATAGGTTTAAATTTGATTTTAATAATAACATTATATAAATATTATAGAGAATTTTTAGTACCTCAAATAGTTAATAACTTAAAAAAATATTTTCTTATTATTTCAGTATCCTCGAGCAGCTATCGAGTCTGATATTCAGACAATTTATGGAATCTTTGTGTAAGGCATTTATCGAACCTACTCTATTACATGCAAAGGTTCGCAAATAGGTGTTCATCGTGCAGGACACAGGATTGCCAAATCTCACAAGAAATAGGTAAGTTTAAAACAAGGTTGAATTCCTAAACAATAGTACCTACGGCTACTCTGAAACGTGTTATCTTAGTACACGATCAGAACCTGCACAACATGTGCGCAGGAAAAACCACTTCCCGTGAAAGTTTTTTAATTTGCCGAAGGTATGGATTACTAGAGCTTGTAACTTGTGCCGTCCGCGCTGGATAGAAAGAGTACAGTATGAGACTAGGTACGTGATACGTGGGGAACCGGCTTATTGTGTCGATAGATAAGTCATCAGTGGGTTCGGTATGTCTAGATAAGCTTTAGCTAAAGATCAGCACGCACTTCTGACTTTTCGGATACATGTGCGTATTGTATAATTATCACTTGCTTCAAAAACGGTGAAGGAAAACATCATAAGAAAACGCATACCTGAGAGATATTTCGACAGCACGTGAAGCCAAATCAGGGGCTTTAAAACTCTGACACCAGGTTAGTCAGTTTAAAGCCTAGTTCTTTAGCTTTTTATTTTCGTGTGGTTAGCCACACGAAAATAAAAAGCTAAAGAACTAGGCTTTATTTAAGATCACAGGGCCGATTGCTGCGAGTTGTATTCCTCAAATAAAAAATCCCTCTTGTATAGCACTTGTTTTAATATCTCAAACACACATTTAAACTAAATTACCTATCTGAAAGCCCTTCAAAATATAAACTCCATTTATTACAGGAGTCACTAAGAAAATCAACAGCTCTTAGTCTTAAATCATTAACAAAGGGGTTAGGACCACCCGAAGCAGCGTTCATCAGATGCTGATTTTGTCCATTGTCCCAATAAATCCATTAGATGGCTTACCCGTCTTAATTAGAAGCCCTTTGTCACCTAAATAGACCAATTTTACTACTAAGTGTTAGTCCACGTGTATTAATTGTCTAGATCTAGGCGAAGGACCAATTGACCTTGGAGTCGCGCCAAGGACAGTGAGGCGATCTGTTTGTCTTCCCTGGGGAACGCAAATATGTACTCTGTCCAGCTCAATGTAGGTACTAGTGAGCAAAGGTTTACGCCCTCATTAATTCAAAATATGACGGTATAAAGAACTTAATTAGGGAATGTAAAACTTTTTTCTTTATTACTCTTTATTTCACCTACTAAAATTTAGTTTAAGTTTATTCTTTTTTATTTTTTATATTTATATTTTACAGAATTCCTAATTTTTCCTCAATTAAGACTTCCAGACTACAGCTGTCCAGGAATTAATTAAATGTTCAAACTGAGCCATGTTGTTATTAGGATAGACATTCTGTGACTTACACTGTAACTTAGGTATGTGAACTTATCGAGCAGTTTTTAAATGATTAAGATGCCTACAAAGTCGTTTAATGTGATAAGTTTCATATAGTCGTGGATATAATATGAAGATGCAGTGTTGCTCGAAATAAAATAAAGTTACACATTTTAATTTTAATTAATTATGCCTAGGTAGTAGATATTTATGTATTGCTACTGTGTATGTAATACTTTTAAATCAAAGGCACTTATTAACACAATTCGCCTTTCTTGTTTCAGTTGGAGTAAAGAAGCGGCGTAACCAACTCCCCAACATAATCATATTACCTACATTATAGTTGTAGAAAACAATATGTATAAAAATCTAATATTTTTATAACATTTTGTAGCTATTACAAATACGAACTAACGGGAACAAACAAAATCGTAATTTCCACATAAAACTCACATACGTCGTAAAAACAATAATATCTTTCATATTTACTATGCACAAATAATAACAGAAATACATAGATTAGTCTCGTCTGTACTTATAACGTTTTCTTCGAGCTAGCTACAGATCGAACATTATTAGTATTCTCTGTGAGTTCCGTGGACAGTGTTAGAGGCAGTGAGAGTGTGGGCTCGATGCTAATTATTGAATTAGATCCGGAATCTGTCCCCGAGGTTTGCATAATTGTCATTGTGGACAAGGATAATGTGCAGGTTATTGTTATTAGATACGCATTTATTTTTATGAAAGTGGCTGGTAAGTTACATAACATGTGATTTCTTTTCGATGATTGTGTAAGTATTTGTAACGCAAACAAGCGCTTTTTCTCCTCTCACCTACTCCGGGCTGTTTTTCTGAAATTTCTGTTGGAAATACCCAATAACACTTTGCCCGACCTGGGAATCGAACATTGCTCATGCTCTGGGCACGCCACAATTGTGGCGATAAGTCCCCTCTTTGAGGAGTGGCTAGAGAGGCGCCACGGCGCGGCGGCGTCCTCACCTTCTGCCTGACGCAAGTCCTCACCGGACACGGCTGTTTCGGGAGTTTCCTGTTCCGTATAAGGCGGGAGGAAACTCTCGGGTGTCACCACTGTCTGGATCGCCCAGAGGACAAGGTGGAGCATACGGTGGAGATCTGCCCTGCTTGGGCGGAGCACCGCCGTGTCCTCACGGAGGCGATCGGCGGCAGCGATCTCTGGCGTCCGGCCCTGGTTCAGGATATGGTCCGGAGAGTGCATGGGAGGCCGTCACTTCCTTCTGCGAAGCAGTAATGCTCGCGTAGGAGGAGGCGGAGCGCGCGAGGGAGAGGCGAGATTCGCGCCCTCACGCCCCTAGTCGCCGCAGGAAACGCCCTGGGCGTCGGGAGTTGCGAGCCGACTTCCGGCCACCGTAGGCGCGGGCTTGCGGTCGGTGAGCAATGGGTAGCTCGCCGTCCGATAAGGACCATGCCCGGGTCGATGGCGCGTTGTGTTTCACACGCGCCTCAAAGAGATGTCATCACCAACTGACGGGGTCCGTAACGGCCAATGCCTGCCAGGGTTGCGAGTTTGTCCGAAAGGGATATCGCGGCCCCGGTACACAGGCAACGGAAGGAACACGTGTGGGTTTTAGTCAGTAAAAGTCTGACACGCCCTCCTGTTCCGCCCAGAGCGGGAGAAGTTTTTTGATAATTTCCCACCATAAAAAAATAATAAAAAAATGACCCCATGCTCAGCAGTAGCGCTTGCGACTACTGGACCAACGAGGCAGTCGAGTCGAGGGAGTCTTGATAGTGTTGGGGTATTAAGAAATAATAGCCGATCGTGAGCACAACAATAGTTCTACATCTATGTGTTTAATTCTCGCATGATACAATGCATTAGTACACAACATCTGTGCCGATTGATTGTCAACATAACCAGTAACAACATAGTATTAAGGTTTTTGATACCAATACATTCGTGAAAAATAATAGAGATAATATCCAAACTGCTCTGTTTAAAATTAAAATAGAAGACTTTAATCTAATTTACCCTTTAAGTATCTTCAAACACGTTTTGTTGCTTTTCAGTACGTTTCATCAAAACAGTTGTTGGATTGGCGCGTACACGTACATACTGTAACAAAAGACAAACTATAAAAATTCTATAAACTGATTCTATTGACTGATTGATTTTTCAAGGTCTTTATTACTGCAAAGATTGTAACAATGGTGTTTACAAAAGATCTTATTCTATTTGTACACATATCGTGAATAATTTTGTTACCTAGGCTGAATCAAACGCAGATTTTCGGTAATTTCGTTTAATTTTTTGGTACGAAATCTGAATATTTAGTACGATAAATACCACTGAGAAAATGTAAGAAAGGAGCGTGCGGCTTGCGTGGGGCTCGAATTTGCACTGCCTCCTGCTATCCCTTGCGATCCCTGCGGCCGCGCTGCGGCGCGCTCCCCTCTCACTCACACACACATTCAAAAACACAAAATCTACACGCAGCCATATCGCGTTGCTAACATCCCCCACCCCAGTGCTGCTAGCAGCACTCATCAGTCAAAGGCACTCGAGCGACACGGCTGACCGCGTCAACATTCTAGACTTCGTTTCAATTTTTACTACTCTGACGCGTCCATCCTTTCCAGGGCACACCTCTCTAATCAAGCCCTTTGGCCATACGTTTCTAGGGCCGTTTGGGTCGACTACAAATACTAGATCTCCCACTTGCAGGGGTCTTTGGTCTTTGTTCCACTTTTTCCGAGGTATAAGGTCAGGTAGCACCTCTCTCACCCATCTGTTCCAAAACATATCAGCTAATCGCTGGGAGATTCGCCATTGCTTTCTTAAAAATAAGGAGCTATCATCAAATTTGCCGAGCTGCGGTGAGTTCAAAGATGTCCCAAGTAGAAAATGGTTTGGTGTCAAGGTTTCCATGCTGCCAGGTTCCACTGAAACGTGTGTCAGTGGTCTACTGTTTACTATGCTTTCGACTTCACATAACAGAGTGTTAAAAGCCTCTTCTCTTGGAGCTCGTTCTTTGAGTATTATTTTTAACGACGTCTTCACACTACGTATGAGCCGTTCCCATGCTCCACCCCAGTGAGGGCTAGCAGGCGGTATGAACGACCATTTGGTACCGTGATTCTCAGCCTTGTTCTTCAGATCTTCCTCATCCAATTCCGTAACTGACTTCTTCAGTTCAGCATGAGCTCCTCTAAGGTTGGTCCCGTTGTCAGAATACATATGATGGGGCCATCCGCGTCTTGCGGCCATGCGTCGAAGGGCCATGATGAAGGAGTCAGTTGTCAGCGTGGCAACAGTTTCTATATGAATGGCTCTTACTGTGAGGCAAGTGAACAGCACGCCATATCTTCGTTCGCGGCGCCTGCCAATAGTGACCTCCATTGGCCCGAACAAGTCTACTCCGCAGTGCGTAAATGGACGTTGATGGTGAGTCACCCTTGCTTGAGGTAAGTCTCCAATTCTTGGTATTTCTGGTTTACTTTTCCTTAATCTACACAGCATACATTTTGTTACTACATTTTTAACCGCTGGTCGCAATCTTATAACCCAGTATTTTTGTTTTACTTCATTGACAACGGTCTCTTGATTTCCATGGGCGGCGTTGACATGGTAGTGTCGTATAATCAACCGAGTTATGTAATTTTTTCCATCTAATATTGCAGGTCTTTTCATTTCAGGTAGAACGTCTGCAGCAGCATCGATTCTCCCTCCAGCCCGCAGGACTCCATGCTGATCAAGGTAAGGTGACAAGGTAAGTAATTTACTAGTGGTAGGTATTGATTTTGAACCTTTTAGCAGGGCGATCTCTTCACTGAACGACTGGCCTTGTGAGTAATTAAGTAGCAGGTGCTCAGCTCTATCCATGAGGTCATCTTGACGCTCTAATTTATTTATAGCCTTCAATCCCATATCAACAAAGATAAGTACTCTCGATGTAGATCTCAGTAAACGTAGCCATGATGAAAAACGCGTAGGCTCGGGGACCGGTAAGTTTGCAGTTTCATTTTGAAGCACGACAGTTAAACATTCCAGTAGTAAATCTTCTTTTTCAGGTTGTATAATATTTTTCGGCCACTGGTCAGAGTCGCTGTGTAAAAATGCAGGTCCATGCATCCATTCATTTTGTAAAACAGAGCAGTCATAGCTTTCCCTTGTAGCGATGTCGGCGACATTTAATTTAGTAGGTACGTATCGCCATTCACTTATTTCTGTGAGGTCGTCAATTTCGCCCAAACGATTAGCCACATATATTTTATAATTACGGGCTTTGTTATTTATCCAATGAAGGACTGTTGTTGAGTCGCTCCAAAATACTCGTCGCTCAGCCTTCATCTTATGTTCTTTATTCATTGAATCCGCCAGTCTAGCTGCTAACACTGCAGCCTGTAGTTCCAAACGTGGAACAGTAATTGGTTTGCTCCCCACAACTCGGCATTTACTAGCGATGAATGCTACGCGCACGTTTAACTCAGCATCAATCCATCTCCAATACGCAACGGCGCAGAAAGCTTTTGTTGAAGCGTCACAAAATATATGCATCTGCAGGTGCCTATAACCGCATGGCGTAATAGTCTTTCTATCGTCACTGATAACAGGCGAGTGCGACGGACCCCGCGTAGCGCTCGTAGCTTCTGCTACGCTCGTAGCACTGTACTCAGCTGTAGGCGTAACACTCGTAGACTCAAGGTGCGACGATAGCCGTTCGCGGGTTTGATTCCCTGTCTCGCTCACTGCAGTGGTTGCTTCTGCGTAATGTCTTGGCAATCTTACGTCACGCAGCGATTCTAGTAAACAAATCCATTTTCGCCATTTTGCGTATATTTCGTCGCTAACGGGATCATCCCAGCTGATATTGAGTTGCCATGTCTCTTGCAAAATGATTTTTCCGTTAATTGTTAACGGCGACAGAAAGCCGTAAACATCAAATATCGACATTACAACACTTAACATTTCTCGTTTCGTAGGCCTTTTTTGCCCGGTGATAATAGCAGTTGGGATACGTTTGAATGTCACGTCGAATCTTAATGAGTCGTCTTTTGGATTCCAGATTAATCCTAGTGTACGCTCACCGTCGTATTCAGTTTGTCCGACCTTGAATGTCACGTCCGTCGAACGTAGGCTTTCTTGTGGCAATGTATTTAACACGGCTTGACTGTTGCACGTCCAATTTCTTATATCAAAGCCTCCTTGTTTATGTATGTGTGTGACGTCCTTCACAAGCTTGATTGCTGTTTCTTCGTCTTCTACACTGTCGATGTAATCGTCCATGTAATGTTGTTTACAGATAGCTTGCACAGCGCTCGGCATAGATGACTTAAACTGTTCGGCATTCTTATTTTTAATACATTGTGCTACGAAGGGTGAGCAGTTAGCACCAAATATAAGCGAACTCATAACATATGTTTTGACTGGCTTGTCTGGTGATTCTCTCCACAAGAATCGTAATGCATCTCTGTCTGCGTGTATAATTTTTATTCTTAGAAACATATCTCTGATGTCACCGGTTACAGCGATTTTGTTTTCACGAAATCTTAGCATGGTTCCGTATAACGAAATAAGTAAGTCGGGTCCTTTCAAGATGTAATCATTCAAACACACTCCATCTGTTTTGGCGGCAGCGTCGAACACCAATCTGAGCTTTTGCTTGTTGGGGTTATCGACCCCGAAGTGAGGTAGGTAGTATATTTTTCTTGAGAGATCAGATGTTATAGATTTGTTATTTATTTCAGAAGCATAGTCGTTTGAGATGAGATGTTCGATCCGTTCCTCGTACCGTGAAGCATAACCTGCGCTGGACCTCATTTTCCTCTCTACGCTTTTTAGTCGTGACATCGCGTTATGGTACGAGTCAGGCAGCGTACAGTTGTTGTCTTTCCATGGTAAGCTCACATGCCACCTGCCTTTGATGAGTGTAGATGTTTGTTCCAGGTGGTTCCAGGCACGCAGTTCTTCAGAGTTCTGCCGTGGTTTATCAGAACAAACTCCCATAGATTCGACGGAGAAATAACGTCGAACGTCTTCATGAAGATCGTGAAGGTTAGGGTCCACAGAAGTATTTTCTGTATCAGTGTTCTCAGTGATGAAGAACGTGGAATTGTGCGTGCGCGCTGGTAAATATCTCCGTGGCACTACACCGTGGAGGCTCCAACCCATGGCCGTACGCGTGGCGCATGGCTCGTTCCGTCCGCCTACCACTGTCTCCAAAGGTAAGATCAATTGACAATTATCCTGCCCGATTAGCACTTCCGGTTTGAGTTGGCCAGTACTCAGGACGTCTTTAAGTTTGCGTAAGTAATCATAGTTCTCACATCTCACTGACGCCAAGTTTTGTTTAGGTAAGTTAAGTTCATTGACACTACGCGCACTTAGGTTATATTTTTCACCGAGTGTATTAGACACGGTCAAGTCCATTAGTTCTGTGTCGCACAATAGTTCAGTGTTATCCCATGCAACACGCACTCTCATTGCATGCTTACGGCCGCTCACTCCGGCGCGCGATGCTAGTGAAGCGCTTATCATTGACACTGTCGAGCCGTCGTCGAGTAAGGCGCTCGTGCTGAACACGCCGTTGGGTCCGTGAATGTTTATCGGCACTACTTTTAGTAACACTGACCACTTATTATTGTTCGAATTAACATGTGTCACTGTTTCACTGATTTCAGTCTTAGTTGTGGCACTAGGTTGGTCGGGTTGCGCCGTCATTTTTACGTTAGTATTATTTTGCCGCGAACTCGGCACAAAATGCAGCAAACGGTGGTGGGGTTCCGCGCACCCGTCGACGTCACACGCGGCGGCGGGACACGTTTGCCTATCGTGTTTTGATATCAGGCACTTGTAACATAACCCGGAGCGTTTCACATACGACCACCGGTCCTTGCGTAAGGATCTTTTAAACTTTTTACAGTCTGTTAAATCGTGTTTTGATGTTCGGCAGAAGCGGCATTTGTTATCACTAGCACTTTGTTCGTGTTTTTCAGTTTGCAACAACACAGTGTGATCGTTATCACTATGATATTTACGTTTATTGTCCCATCGAATGTTCATCAAACCGGCACTACTCGTGGCTATCTTAATAGCTTCTTCGCTCAAAAAGTCACTTAGTATGTCTAGCCTGCACTTTTCTTGCTCTTTTATTAATGGATAACTGTAGTCTGCCCACTTTGATAGCAGCACGGTAGGCAACTTAGTTAGCACCATGTTGACTACGTCAACACCTTGTAAGTACTCCAGTCGTTTGAGTTGTCGAACCGAAGCAACACAGTTTTTTATTTTCACACTAAAGGGTACTATGTCTTTAAGATAATCGGGCGGTAGTGGGTTTAACTTTTTCACTTCATGTAGGATTCTTGTTATAATAATGTCCGAGTTTCCAAACTGTAGTTCCAACGTAGACATGACTATTTCTGGCGAGGTAGAACTAATCAACAGAGCTGACACTGCTTCTTTAGCGGGACCGCGGAGACTTTTTCTCAGACGCCATAAGTTCTCCCTCTCACTAAAGTTGCACATGTTTGTCGACTCCTGGTATGCAGTTTTGAAGAACAGCCATTCCATAGGGTCACCAGAAAACAAAGGAAGTTCCCGTGGTGTGTTGAGGCGGCTGAGTAGATTTGCATTGTGGCTAGTGGGTACGGAAGTGGTGACTAAATCCCTGAGTGCGCTGGCTAACTGCTGAACTGCACCGTTAGTGCCGTCGCCTTCCGGCAGCAGCGGGAACAGTGGGCCTGTGGATGCTCCTTGTGCGTTGACCCTCTGTTTCTCCAGTTCGTGTTGGCTGCGCTCCAACCACTCCTCAATGTCCCTGCCATCACCTTGTGATTCCGACGCTGGTGGACTGTATTTTTCGTCAAGGGCTGCTATATCAGCAGCTAACTTCTTGTCTATGAGTTCCATTTGAATTCGAGCTTTCTCCTTCGCCGCGTCCAGTTCAAGCTTCTTTATTTGTGCTACTACCGACGATGATGACGTCCTTGTTCTCGAATGTTTCGATTTCTGAGACACGTGTTCGCGTTTTTCTTCTACTTTTACACTTTGAACGGTTTTCTCTAATAATTTTGAAGAATCGATCACGTTCGACTTTCCATCATCCTCTTTGGTCGATAATTGCCCTTCATCCTTCCGATGACTTTGTTTCTGTGTGGTACTACGCGTGTTAACCATTTTGTTCTGCGGCGGCGTGTGGTACATTGATAGATCCGGCTGAAGGACCAATGAATCAAACGCAGATTTTCGGTAATTTCGTTTAATTTTTTGGTACGAAATCTGAATATTTAGTACGATAAATACCACTGAGAAAATGTAAGAAAGGAGCGTGCGGCTTGCGTGGGGCTCGAATTTGCACTGCCTCCCGCTATCCCTTGCGATCCCTGCGGCCGCGCTGCGGCGCGCTCCCCTCTCACTCACACACACATTCAAAAACACAAAATCTACACGCAGCCATATCGCGTTGCTAACATAGGCTATATTTCACCTTTACAAACATTAAAACATGTTTTTATTATTTTATTTGCGTTGACGTTTATGATCTAATAATGTACATCGTTTAACTAGGTATGTGCAAGTCTTAGTATGGACTCACATAATATTTAATGTTAAAGTTACAAAATGTACGCTTTATTATAATATGTTATAATAACATAAGTAACATATATACGTAAAAGCGGGTAGTCCGCGAAAAATCTTAAATACACGGCCGGTCAAGCGGCGTCGGCTAGCAAGCGAGCTATCGGTGATTATGATTTAAGTGATTTGCTGGACATAGGCCTCTCCCAGGCGGCGTCCCAACCACCTTCTTAAGGTAATTGTTCCATCTAGCTGGGGAGTTTCCCACACCACGCTTGCCGATACGCGGTATCCACTCCAGGACTCGTCTGCTCCACCGGCCATTGATCCTTCGACCAACATGGCCAGCCCACTGCCACTTCAGATTGCTTATTCTGTAGGTTGTCACTACAGTGTTTCTAGAAAGCTTGTGCCGAACTGTCTCGGGGCATTTGAAGAGTCACGAGTGCTAAGTACCTATTCAAAAGAGGCTGGTAGCGCGGTGACGTCATTAGTGCTCTGTCTAAGATACCACCAAATAGGAATTACTCAAAAGTTCCACTTGAAGATCCCCCTGAATAGATCCCCCTGGTAGTACTCCTAGCTCCTGGTCAACGAAGCTTCGTCAATGAAGTGGGCTATGGATAAAGGGATAATAATAGTATTGAAAACCAAAATTCTTTAGGGGCGTGAAGACCATCAGAGACTCTGACAAAAACTTTTTTAAATGTTTTTTTGATTCAGCACTGGATTACTCTCGACTAAGTATGAAACTGTCATTCTTACAATACGCGTGAGTAATCACACATGCAATTGTAAACGGTTAGAATTTCAAACCCTACCGACGATTGTTCTTTTGTCCATTTTCTTTTGTGGCAAAACTACGAACATTTATTTTGCTCGGTGCCTTTCATTTCCCGTTATGAGAGTAGAAACGCTTTCGGTATGTACTGCGGCTGGCAACGTCTTTGAGGTGTGATAAAATTTGACTACCGTCGCCAATTCTGTAAGAAAATGGCTGAAATATGAAGCGAGAAGATTTTTGTGTTTTATAAAAGTCTTATATTGTCTGTTAAAATAGCTATTTCGCATGCCTACAGGCAGTATTATTGAAACTATCCAAATACCGTTTTACACCTAAAATTCCGTGTTATAACTGCAATTCATTATTAATATTCTAGTTCACTACTTAGCCATGTTTCGTATTTCCATACAGTAATATTGCCAAATAATCAAAACAGGTAAATATTTGACAATTATTTGTAACGTTGCCAACTTTTTGGATGAACGCTGTAGCCACGGTTACTATGAAGTAGCCACTGGCTAATATGCCAGTTGGTCGCAAATATAAGCACCTACCTTAGTACTTGATATTACATTTAAAAAAATATACTTATAGAATCTGTTATACTTCACATTTTTTATTCAACACGACGTGCCAAGAAATACATAATATTAACTAACGCATTCATAAACGTTAATGTTCAGGAGTTCAGAAATCGTAGATCATTACCTAAGTCAGGTGTTCATGGCGTCTCAAGAATAGACTATAAAATAAACATATTTCAGGCGTTTCATACCTTAACTTCGCAAAAGCATTATTAAACGAAACTTAACCTCATAAACTTAAACGATACAAATTCTACACTGATAGCAGAATAAACTCTCTTCGCTTCGGACTCACTTTATAGGCTTCATTCGACTTCAGCACCGAATCTTTATAATGGTGGTACGTGGCTCATAAACAGCGAAACTGCACGTCTTTGGTTTCGCATTTATAACTGTACTCAAACCATAAACTTAAAAGCTAATACTAGTCACGTAGCTACTGTATTATTGATTCTCGCATTCGGTGTGCGAACTTGTATATTTTTCGGTTTTCGTATAGTTTTTGGATTTTTCAGTATTAGCTCTTTATGCGTAAGTAAATCAATAGCATACGGGTTTATTTCGTGAGCCGTGTATGTGTTTTTATAATCTAAATGGTTCCTCGGAACACATTCCTCTAATAGTTTCAGATGAGTCCACACTGACCCATCTCTGATCACTATATAGAGCCAGCGAAACTATTAAACAGCTATTATTTACATTATTTCAACTTCACTCAATAAGAACCTATTGTACGAAATTCTAATAATGTAAATAATAGCTGTTTAAGCGTGCCTCTATCAAAGCAATATTCAATACCCTATAACAATGATATGCTATAATATTTGTATCTGAAGTATTGAACAATGGAGAAAATATAATACAAAAGTGGATACAAAATATGAAAGCTTTCTTCGATGTAGTTTCAATAAAATTACATAGAAACAAAAAACTACTTTATTACTTGACTTACATAATATTTCTCATAATGTAACCAATAGGTACGTGTTACAAATAGCTCCTCTTATTTTATGGCTATTGTCCTTAATGACCATTCATTATAAGTACTCTACTAATTATGGTACCATAAGAATAAGACGCCGTAGATAAACGAGGGAGTTTTATTATTATTTCGATTTTTTATAAAGAAGGTGATTAATTGAGTAGGTAGGTATTATTTATCTTTCTTTGTAGTTCTATACCTTTATTCCGCGAGATATAATTTAGTGTGTTGTTTTACCGAATGTCTTTATGAATAGGATAAGTAGAACTGTCATTATCTGTGTGTAATTATCAACTAAATTGTGGCAGTTGAATTCGCCACTTCGATGAAGTCACAATTTAGATATTATTTATTATGTACACCATAAAAATTACAAATATAAATGTAGAAATTGTTCATAGGGTGACACAATGGGCGGTCTTATCGGTAAAAGCGGTCCTGAGTCTGCACCACACCCCTCTCTATTCCTTAGATTTTTTTTCATATTACTTTTTTCCTCTCCATTGCCAGCTTACAACTAATTATCCCCACCAAATCAATACTAACCGATTAATGTACATCGCCCTCACGTTTATTCCAGCTGACGTGATGTCCTCAGGTGCGGGCGCACCCGACTAGAAGCGAAACTTTTCAAATAGAATACTAAGCATTCTCCTTTGTTTTGATAACTGTTGCTCTGATACTAGCTTATGAAACTATTGTCTGTACGAGATTGGCCACCAGGAGTCACCAGCCACCAGATCAAACTATTGTGATTCCGAAATGAAGACCAGATTATCAAATGTTTAAAATTAAAAACTCTTTCTCTGATATATGATTATTTAGATGTTCTGAACCATTAAATATAAAAATGCACGGTGGCTCGATTTAGGAGTCCGGTATGTATGTTATGTATTTGTCTTAAATAACAAAACTGTCATAATTTCACTACGAGTGCTGTTAATAAAGCAAAACTTTGAAAACACCGTGTATGTGCGATTTGCCTGAATATAGTAGTATAGTCAAGGGGATTTTCGGTTCATGCCTGTGTTTATTTTGTAGATCGTTTGTTGTTTTTCTACTACCTCTACAAACAAATATACAGTTGCATATTGCTCACTGAAACGATCCACGGCTAGACAAACATATTCTTACTGAGAAATATAAGGGTATTAAACTTTAACACTATTAGCGGAGCTCAACACGGTAGTATGAAGTTTGCCCAGAGAATATTGTTAAATGAAACAGGGTTCCTGTTGCCAAACTGACGTTTTGATTACTCGGAGTTTTCCTTAGCTCAAAGTGTTGACGGTAGATGGCGCTTTTTGCCGGTTAGTGACTCACTTAACATTGACTTTTATTTCAGCCGCTAGATGGTAGCACAGACATGCTTCAGTCGCTGTAGTTTGTAAGTTATTATGAGTTAGTTATTCAGGTTACACCTGCGGTGTGTGCTGGTTTATACCTGCATTTGCCAATTACAGGTGATCTCCGTCCGGCTCTGGGTGTTAGTGTATGTGAGTTTCTATGTTTGTAAACGCACCCACGATACAGGATAAAATTCTTAGTGTGGGGCAACGTACCAAAAAAAAAAAAAACTACAATGAACTATTTTCGGACCCCGGTTTTGATTTATTTGTGAGTATCAGAATATGTCGCATAAATGGCCGTATTTTTTTTGCGTTGACCTAGAAGCTTCATTTTTTAAAGCTCCAATGGAACTTAGACCTACGTATTTGATATTAATTTCAACTTGATACGCGTTCCTGAGAAAAAGGGTCTTTACAAAACAGACGGACGGACAACGAAGTGATCCTTTATGGGTTCCGTACTAAAATGGTAAAAAGGAACCCTTATGGTGCGACTCAGTCCGTCTGTCCGTCTCTCTGTCACATCTGGATATCTCAAGAACTACTTATGCTATCAACTTGAAAGGAGAATGGGCAAAAACATATGAACCTTGGTCTACCTACTCAATACTAACGCCATATATGCTACAGAAAAGATTTTTCCTAATCAAACTAATAACGAATAGTGTGAAAGTACTAGGGGCTGGCAGAATTTAGAAAAAGAGAAAATAAAAGAAGAAAAAAATTGTCCTGTGATGATGTGTGAGTACATATTATTATAATAATAATAATCCTATTATGATACAGCCTGTCTCATCTTGCTGTCCTCCCCGCAGCGACGCTCTAAGCCGAGGATGGTACCCCACAGGAATCGCCCTTAGCGAGCAGTCGCCTAGTTTATAATTAAAATTATGCCCTGGCTGGAGGCTTTAAGTTAGTAGCTTAAAGCAGCCACAAGATAGCCCTGTTAAGTAGACACGACTTGCAAATTCAAAGTCAAAGTAAGACAATTTATCTCAATTAGGCACATAAAAAGCACTTATGAACGTCAATTTTACAAAAAATAGAATTGATTCTAGTCGCCCCATTCAAAAGGTAGAAGAATGGGGAAGAAACTCCACCGTTACTCTTTTAAAATGTTTTTACAATATTTTGTATACATTAATTATATACGTATAATTATAAGTGAAGACGATGCATCTAGAATAAGATTAGTATACCACGATAGGTAAAAAAGAATGAAAAATGAAGCAATGACAGAGAGACTTTGGAGGTCAATTACGAAATTCCAATTAAAAAAAAAAAGGTTGGGCAGTTGCCCGCCAGACACTGAACTTTACGCCCTGTTCCTCATGCCTCTATACCCTGTCGAACTGTAATACAGTAGATGTAGTCTGTTATAATATAAGTAAAAGGGAGAGAAACCCTAAACTACTATTATTTTTGACATTTACACAAAGAACCCCATGAGTTAGACATTTGTGGTCATATAAAGAAATAAAGTATAAACAATTTATTTTTCATTGATGTATGGCTTGTTGGTGTTGAGTAGGTAGACCAACTTGCTCATTCTCCTTTGGAATAGTTTTGGACGAAAGTGGGCAAACGGCCCAACTATTTTGCAAATAAGTTTTTTTTTTGCATCTAGTACGCTGTTCTTAAAAATTCGAAGTGGGGCTACTAGCTACTGCTAGTGGTGCATGTGGGGTATAATACGAAAGAGCGCTATTTGCACATTGTCATTTTTTTTTTTTTTTTGTACCGCATATTTTTCGACTTTTGACGAATATTGTAAAAAAAAAATATTGTTCCCCCGTATCTCTGAAGTTTTCATAGAGAAAAATCTGAAATGATTCTATGTGATAGAAATTTATGTAAGAATTACAAGAAAAATAAAACGATGTCTCTAAATAACACACTTCTTCAGAAATCATCAACAAAAATTACATTCGTTCCACTATCGGTCAAGAGATGGCGCTGACTGCAATATTCTACATCGCAGTGTTAAAATACGCAGACGAATATAGGCCTCGCCAATTAAAATTAAAAAACACGGCTCACAACCAAAATTTCGTACTTGACATTTCACGGTTCACAACCAAAATTTCGTCCTTCCTTCCGACTCGCAGGTTGCTTTGGGTGAAGCACAGTTGTAGTTTTTTATCTTTTTCAACTACGGAACCCTTCGGTGTGCGCGACACGCACTTGGCCGGCTTTAATTCCTTTTGAGGAACAGAACAGAACCCTGAAAATGAAACGAAATCATTTTATTCTTGAAATTTATTTTATTTATACGTAAATGAATTATTAGTTTCTCTGATGTAGTTAACAACATATAAAATTCGCTTATTCAAATACAAAACTGACGCTTACATCACAGAGCGACATCTGGTGTCGGAACTGTGAAGAAATACGTAATGATCGAGAAAATATGTGAGAGTAAAAACAATGTTTATTGCTTTCAAGTTAACTTTGCAATCAGTGATGGAATTTCAGCATTTTGAAGGCATATTCTAGTTTTACTGTGACAAGCTCGAAAGCCTTTAAAAAAATAGTATTCATTTTAATTAAAATGTTAATGTCATCTTCAGTGAATTAAAGAGCATATAATGGATGACGGATTTTAAAATATGACGTCATTTTGTTGTTATGGTAAAGCTTTGGAGTCATTATTATTTGCATTGATTTAATATGAGTAATATTTGAACCATTGGCATACATTAGTCCAATCCAAATATTTTTATGATTATTTATTGATTATGCAAGTTGAACCGTGTCATTTTCAGTTGCCGGTATCATTTCCCAAGGTACGGCGTTTACCTTACCTAGCCCATAATAACAAAATAGAAAAGACGATACATAGAATTTGGATACAGTGAATAATTAGGTAATGAGTATTGCCAGTGTTACCATATCAAAAAAACTGGCCAAGTGCGTGTTGAACCACACGACACATGACACAGAACGATAAAAACGGCCTTCAAGTTTTTCAGTCTTGTTTTGGCTTTTGGAGGAGGCACTGTTTTTCTGCCCCTTGAGTAATTTTTTTTATACTGTTAACTACTCGAACTTTAGTCTCATGTAACTAGCGTGCGCGCGTGTATATATCGTAATTATACGTGTTAGTACCTAATCATACTGTTTCACCTAAACTGAACTCGAACTTAGTGGTCTCTGACAATAAACATTCTGTGCGTGTAATACTGTGTATCATTTGTCCGACCCTCTTGCCTACCCCTGTAGGAGGTGTTTACTCCGATTCTAACCACTTGGCGTAAAATGCCACGAATACACGCACACAAAGGAGACATCCGACGCGAAGCCGCGTAACGCCAGATGACGTTACCCTCCCGGAGAGTCCTCCGCCATCACGTGTGACACAGACAAGGTCCTCCCGCTAGCGTGAGGCGCCACTCTCCGTTCGACAGGGTGGATAAATCTACTCCGTGAGGCGCCGCAGCCCAGCTCCTCCAAGTAGCCTGCTGCCTACCTGCGTACCTGTATATCTGACTGCCTGCCTGCCCGTCTACCAGATCCTGCATCCCGCCTATCCCGACCATCCCGTATCCTGTGAAGCCGTTCTAACCTTAATTAACATTTAATCTTTATTTATTAATATTGTTATTGTGACCTACGTTTAACTCCTCCACGGAGCTAAACGTAACGTTACAGCTTTCTAACATAATTATTAGAAAAAGATTAATAGTAAACAATAACCTAAACGACAATGTAACAATTCAACTTAATACCTATTTATATAATTATATCTACTATACGTAATAGTTTTGGGTAGCTGACAGCTAGATGGCGACTTGTACTGGCAACAGAAAAAGAAGAGAGCTGTCTATACCCTATATACAATTATAGTCTGTGATAGCAACCGTTCAGCTCTGAGATTTACGAGCCACTGAATTTTGTGCAAGTGTACCTACATTAAAACTTTGAATGCTTTGGTGTGAGCTTGAAAAACCGACTTCGAATGGCAAACTGTAAATTGTGATCAAACCTTGAACAAATACCCAAATAAGTGTCCAAATAATGTTGCTTTGTCTGACGCCGCCTTTAGTATGATAATATTTATCACAATAATTGTTACAAAAGAGAACTTACCAACAGATAATACTAGACAACTATACTATAATGTAATGACTCCTGAAACATGAATATTTTAGATCATTTTCTTTACTCAATAATATATAAATCTTTTTTAGGGTTCCGTACCCGTAGGGTACCAAACGGCACCCTATTACTAATCCTCCGCTGTCAATCTGTCCGTCTGTCTGTCAGTGAGTTGTATCTCATGAACCGTAATAGTTGAAAATTTTACAGATTATGCATTAGAAAATAATAAAAATTTAATAAACCTAAGACTTAAAGGGGGTCTTCATTCAATAACATTTGATTTTTTAAAAATAAAAAACTAAACTTGGCATGTTGGGTGTCATTGTCTGGAAATTATCGAATAGAGAACAAAATATATTTGTGATATTTTTTTTCTTCATAAATGATTATATAGGGGGCTATGAAAGTTCTCAGTTATAGACCATTTTTGAACGAGCTCTATCTCAACAACTCAACAAGTTAGGAATTTGAAACTTCTGTATGTCATGAACAGTGATCGGAGTAGGTAGATTGATTTTTAGTACTTGTATCATAAATGCACACAGAAAGAATAACATGGATAAGCCATTTTTCCGGAAAGTAATTCCGGTATTTCCGGATTCAATTAAATATTGTTAATGTTGGTAGTGATATTATTACTACTCAATTCAAAATTTAAAGGAAGGTATCAAAACTAAATTAATTCATTATTTATCTGTTGAATAATAAAAACAATCGAATTCCGATCGAAGCTTTAATATTTATTTTTTATTTTTAGCCTAGGATAGCTAGATAGCTAGATCTTTTATAGATAGATATAAATTGTTGCACTTAAATTTAAATATTTTCCTACATAAGTTCCGGTTTTTTTTTAATAATCCACCAATTCCGGAGGAATGTCCATAGTAATATATACGTTTCGGATCAATGACCCCAGTTCAATCTACCTACTCCGATCACTGGTCATGAACCATAAACTGTATATAATCAGCAATACAAATTCATAAGGTATTTTATTTAAATATTTGAGATTTTCTGCATCTGAAAAAATAATTTTGTGATTCATAGTATCATCATGAAATACAATTTTATCTTACGATTTTTTTAAATTATAAGGATATATAATAATATTCTTCGTTACTATTTTTCATTTATTTGCTAATTAATTTACGGTGGTACGGAAGCCTTCGTGTGCGAGTCCGACTCGCACTTGGCCGGTTTTTATAAATTATTTATGTTTTATATAACAGTGAAGAGGTATTTTTCGGCGTATTTTTCGGCGCGCGCCAGGCGCAGCGGCACCGGCAGCAGCTCCAGCACCAAGCTATGGTGCGTCACTAGAACGCACAGGGATACTCCTGCGTGAAGCCCTGGAAGGTGAAATATTGTGAGTGGTTAGTAATTGGCCGTCGTCAATGAACAACTTTAAAATTGGGCTAGAGTTGCGAGCAGTACCTAACCAAGCATGTAATTTACATTGCTTTGGAAAAAATATTAAGCTTTTTTTTATACAATATGAGATTATGAATACACGGAATATTTATTTTTGAATATTTTAATTAGTGGTGTATTTTATTTTGCATAACGAAAGATAATATGGCTAGGAAGGAAGGTAAATCTGATAATTATGACGGTTATCAAGATAACAGGATAGGAGAATGATGGTTATGGTGCTTATTCTAAACTGGTCACAATAGGACTTTTAGAGAATCTATATATATTTATATCAATTGCCGTGCATTCGTTTTGGAAAAACTCTAAAACGGCTCGAACGATATAAATTAAAAAAAAAACTTTTTTTCACCTGAATCCTGGGGTGGTTGAAGAAAAAAAAACGAAAAAGCCAAAGGAACAGTCGAAAAACCGAAATTGAACATTTGATAGGACAACGTCTGACGGGTCAGATAGTCTAAAATA
Source organism: Agrochola lota (assembly GCA_947364205.1). NCBI lineage: Eukaryota > Metazoa > Arthropoda > Insecta > Lepidoptera > Noctuidae > Agrochola > Agrochola lota. Next base: position 1,484,125 of record OX376222.1, on the reverse strand, counting down.
AAAATAAGAAAACTATCATTCATCAATTATATTGGAAAAATATACAAACTAAGCTTTAACAAGGTACCTACCATTACAAGCTGCGTGACAAACATTTCATACTTATACGAGTGACATCATGGAGTGTGTAGGTTACAGCAATCAACTCAGCCTATCGCAGCCTACTGCTGGACATAGGCCTCTCCCAGGCTGCGCCACAACACCCTGTCATCCACCCTCCGCATCCAGGTAGTTGGTCCATCTAGCTGCGGGGTATTCCTCACTACACTTGCCGATATGCGGTCTCCGGAGTCTCCACTCCATGACTCGTTTGCCCCACCGGCCATCGGTCCTTCGACAAACATGGTCAGCCTACTGCCACTACAGTTTGCTAACTCTGCAGGCTATGTCGGTAACACTGGTTATTTTTCAAATAATTTCTGATTTTATCCTTCAAAGAAACTCCGAGCATAGCCCGCTCCATAGTCAACTGAGGGACCTTGAATTTGTAAACCACTTTCACTTCTTCTTCGAGTTGTAATATCACAGGCCGTGGGAAGCCGTTCTTTTGTCATTACTTTTCTTCTTCTGATATCACAGAATGTCGTTAACCATGGTGTTTCTATAATCCTATAATATATATAATTTTGCTTGCGAATATTATCGGAAATACGTAAAAAAATCATTTTACTATTAAAATGATTTCCTTCATTTTAATTTTCTTGTTATGTTCAATCAAATATACCTATTCTATACTACTATGAAAAAAATACGCCGCTTTTTTCAATGGGTGATTTATCTGGATTATTACATGGGGCGCGGGCTGCCGTCATTTAGCGAGTGTCTACAAATCATAACTTATAACCCCTCTTGAAAATTTGATAATTTTTAATGGAATTGGGGTAATTTTAGTAGGTACAAAAAATGAGAATTTAAAAAGCAATAACATTTCTATTTACAAATAATAAGATTTTTATTTATTTTTAGTCTTTTTGGTAATGATAATGTACCTATGTCCCCCTTTCGGATCAGACAGGTTTTTTTTACATATTGTTTAATAGTAACCTTGTGACATTGCTTAAAGCAACATTTTATGTTATAACATTAACCTAGTTACAAGTTAACTTGCTGCGTCCTAACAGGGTCATGTACTCATTAGTTAAGACTACATAATCTGAAAGTTTATGTACCTACACCTACTTCACAAAATTCTTAAATTCATCAATTCACTGACAGACAACCCACTGCCCAAACCGCTGGGTGTAGAAACATGAAATTTTGCTCAAGAGTTCGTTTTAAAACAAGGGTTGTATAAACCCCCCTTTTTAAGTTTATTATCGATAATTTGTCATGAATATTCAGAAAAATACGGGCGGTCACATGCCCATGGGCGACATTGTATACATTTCGTAATTTTTGCCACAAAGGCACAGACTTATATGGTGATAAGAGTTTATGAGAGCTAACTAACGACGAGCTGTGTGAATGTAGAATGTAGTCAAATGGTACACGAAATTTTTTGATATTGCAGAACATTTTCGTCCAATGTTGCCCTTCTGTCTCATTTGTAGTCCGGTTCAGACGGGTTGATGGTACCCACCTATTCTTCATTCTACACTGTATGAAACCAAGATCTAGATCCTCCTGCAAGAACTGCTCGGTCCGCCGGTCGGTTGCTCTCCCGCGTGCGTGATTTCGCCTCGGACGCCTCGTTGATGTAGTTTATGACCTGAAGCAGGTTGAAAAAGGGAAAAATGAGTGCTGAGAATTCAGGATATTCGTAGGATATTAGAACCATGATTTCGCACATAATAGTCGCATCGACGAAAAAGGATAACCAAAATTGTACAACACCAAAGCAGTTATTAAAATGCAAATAACGTTGGTCATACTTTTGGCATTCATTCAGTCTTCCACGATGAACCACTTGCTGGAGTATCCAAAGAGTCATTTACGTCCACAAATGCTGCAGATTTGAGGACGTAAAGAACACTATTGACGCCGCGATCAACGTGGCCACCTACTGAGCTAAATTAATATGGGACAAAACGAATGTTGTATCACAGATTCGAAAACAAGAAGATTCCGGTTTTTCGATTTTGGCTGTATATAAATATAACTAACATTTCAGTGAGCCTCATGACCAGTTGCTCTTTGTATAGTATACAAGAAATTGTGATATACTATTCCAATATGCAGAACAATACCAGCAAAAGACACAATACATCATATCAATCACAAGATTGATAAAATTGTAATTGTGTTAACACTTACGTTGTGGGTGTATTCGTAACCAGTGGCGTGGAGTCATCGTAAGAGGTCTGCAGCAGCACCCCGCTGAGCCCCATAGCCAGCCTTTTCATGAGAGGAGGCCGCTCGCCCATACGCTGGTAGCAGTTGATCTCCGTGGGTGAGTTCGACTCCTCCAAACTGCTAAGGCTTGGCTCGTTCACTAGCTTTGATACGCCCATTATGTAGCATTTTGCTGGGGACCTGGAAATTCATACTTTAATCTTGTTCATCTCATTCATCCATCTTGTCACATTCGTGTGAGACAGTTGATACCTACTCAATACTCAATCATTTATTGCATTCTACAATGTATAGTAAAGTTATAGTTATGGTGGTCACTTAATGAGATCATTACTGATCCTGTCTGGCACAGCAAAATAGTAAGAGAGAGGCAGCTTTGAAAACTTCATTTATCCGTCATCTTAACTATAATCTAATGTTGTTAGGGTTTCTAATATTTATGAATTATCAAATGTTTAAAGGTTTTTATACTAATGATTATTGGATAGTTTTATATTCGTTTACAGTACGACAACGGTGACGACACGGTTGGCGCAGTGGCTGAGCGATCGACTGCTGCGCAACGTGTCGCGGGTTCGATCCCCGCACGGAACAAATATTTGTATGATCTGCAGGTAGTTGTTCCGGGTCTGGGTGTTAGTGTATGTGAGTTTCTATGTTTGTAAACGCACCCACGGTACAAGAAGAAATTCTTAGCGTGGGGCAACGTTTTTAAAAAAAAAGAAAGAAAAAAGGAAACTACAGTACCTTTTTTTTGTGTGTTTATAATATGATACTAATTTTTAATTCTGGTAGTTTTTATGTGTTTTATGGACATTACACAGAGACTTGTAGATGTATAAATATTAAATATTGTTACAATTAAATAGAAGAGATTCTTTTCATATTTTATGAACTTGAATGATGAAGAGAAAAAAGGAACAGGATATTAGAATCTCTTACAAAACTATTTGTTGAAATTGACACTCGGAATATTTGGGAATTTTACGAAGGAAAGATGACTTTTTTACGAGAGACAGTGTCCCAAAGTCGTTCAGAACAGCATATCCAAATATTTTTCCGTATCTCAGCTAACTTCTGGCGAGAAGGGTCTTAGTTCGCACAAAATTCAGAACTCATAAAATTCAAATGTAGGTAATATTCATACTTATTAATGTATGCTACACATAGACATTAGTGCATCTGTCTGAATACAGAGAACGTGGCGAAAATCTCGCGCGACCATCACGAGGGAAATATTTTTATAAGTATAGAGATGTGAAAGTTTTTGTGTTTGGATGTTTGGTATACAAGCACGCGAAAGCGGCTCAACGGATTTGGATGAACACACAGATAGTTTGTAACACATATGATACTTTTTATCCCGGTAATACGTTCCTTTCCAAAGCCGTTGGTAAAAGCTAGTCATCAATAAAAAGTAATAAAATATTTAGCATCTCCTACAGACTCATAACTCATAGGACCTACGATTTCAGAATGAATTATTTTAAGTTTTTCAGCGCAAAGACCTCGGAATTAGCTAAAAGAACGCGGTCTTTTTCCCTTAGCACATACATCGCAATCATGTAAGGTTTGTTTCTAATTTAACAAAATAATTAACTTCCAATGTCAAAAAAAAGTACTAAATCAATTTCGTATGGTCAACTTCTTCAATTTCATTATCACCTCCAATAATTTTCATTGCTTCATTTGTCATTTTGTAATTAGAGAAATTAATATATTTTGTTTTGGAAACATTCACACATAAATTATTTTGTTCAAGCCATTCTATTACAGCTTCTACTGCAGCATTAATTTTATCCTCAAATTGTTAATTTTCATTATCTTTATTTATTATCATTGAGATGTCGTCCTTACTATATAAATGTCCTTAGCGTTCATGCCAACTACTTATGTGGACATTTGTATTTCTTAAACTAAATTCAATCACATTTACTACATTGTGCTTAAATGTGACATCACAACCATCGTTGTTAACTTGACTACATATGTTAAATTGTTCCTTAGGTTTAAAACAAAAAGTGTATCAAGTTAGTCAATCGCAAAGTTTGAGTGTTTGTTACATGCCGATAGCCTTACAGTAGGTACCCTTACCTTTATTAAAATTTTGACATGCGTAGCTAAATTTAGTTCTCCGCTAGTTGCAGTTAAAGTATCCCCGAGTATACTCGCATCATGACGAAGGTGAGACGTGCACCCATTGTCAAAAATCCATTCGTCTTTTTGTGCATTCACAGCATTAAAAACTTCTTAATCTGAAACATTAAAAGTTATTACTGCTTCATGCACGTCCACATGATGGGCTACTACATATTTTTTTACCTTTTTTTATTTGGTTATTCTGATACCTTATGTCCTTGCTCGTGACATTTATAGCATTTATTTAACCCTTCACCGCTGGTTGTTGGTATATTTTTTTCAACTTTTGTGCTTTTACAGTCTGTAAAGCTTTTTTCACAAATGTATGCATTACGCCTTCATAGTGAGATCCGTTTATCTCTCTGGATCCGAGCTCTTCTAATGTTTTTATCTTAAATGCCTCTGGCTTCGGCAACTCGTCTCTTGACTCAATGACACATTTATATGGTTTTTAGATTTTACAGGCAAACTACATAACAGCATTATAATGTTGTAATACAGTTAACCTAGAAAATTTGAAAACTAAAATGAGTATCCATTATCAACGATGATTTGCTGTCGTATACGTACGTATAGACAGCAGCTTCTGCTAGTTTATCAATAGCGTTGAAAAAACTATTAGCATGAGCTCGGACATCACCTGTTCATATTTTGTGCGACATCAATCGCTTTAGAAATAAAGCCTTCTTAGCAGGTCTTGCAGAAGCATATATAGATTCTGTTTTCAGCTAAACATATCTCGAAGTGTAACAGCCCCTAATAATTCGAAGTTCACTACCACACATCGACAAAATTAGATCCGCTTTGGCATTTTCATCGTCTGCTTCCCAATTCGTAGCTTCACCTTTTCTCTGTATACTTCCATCAATCATTTTTATTAGGATCGCCTGCACCTGTATTCGCCAGTTATCATAATTGTATTTGTTCAGGGGCTCCAACCTAAACATACCTACTGGCTAATAATCGCTACTTTGCACAAATAGTTATTTCGCTGCTTGAAAAATAATTGTTACTCCTTACTTAACTCTCCAGACTTCTTACTGGATCCACTCCACTTGATCCACTCCAGCCTGGGTTACGTGCTTTGGGTGTTCAGACACTCAAAGCACGAGACCCAGGGTTCAGGCCCATAACCAATTTATGTTAGATAAAGGGAACGACGGGGAGAAGTATATCGTAACAAAATATGTTCAGAGAAAGTTTAGTGAGTAATCACTAATTACACTTGATCAAATTACATCAGAACGTATTTTACACATAGAGTTTTTTATATCCATTAGTCACAACTTAAGTCACTAAACCAGTCCAACACAGGTCAGAGATCACACTGTCCCAATTCAGACAACAAACAAAACAACCAGCACACTGGCGTCTAACAAAATGTCAGGCACTCGACCACCACACTAGAACAGTTAGCCGACCCGCGGGAATTACACTAGACTTCAGATTCAAATGCGATCCTAGTGAAGATACATAGTCTTTCTGTATGCAGCAGCCACTTAAGAGGAACGCGGTCACGTGGTCGCTGGCGTTCATTCCATACTAACGTATTCCTCTGTTTTCTCCCTGGACAATAATAATAATAATAATCTTTATTACATAAGAAGTGGATACAAATTGCGTGAAGTCCCTGACACTTGTGCTAGGTGGTTAACCTGTGTTACAAGAGCCAGTGCCCAACAATGATACTAGCCCAAATATTTATTTCGATATAATGTATATTTAATAATAATTATAATAATTTCTTTATTTACACTTCAAACTCACAAACATCTGTTTAGCCCTAGGTCTAGAACTAGGAGTTCTTGCATCCCAAGAGCCAAATCTACCACTATTACATTTTATTTTACATTTCTCTGCTTTTTCTTAACTGCGTTAACCAGGTACATAAGAGAAATACGTCAGTATAGAATGAACGCTAATGACCACGTGGCCGCGTTTCTTCTTAAGGTAAAGATAGTTAACGATCCTTTTGCTTTTTCCTTTTGCTTTTCCTTGTGACTTTGTCTCAATTACCTTAATGTTTTAAATTGATTTAATCTGTATCTATTTTTATATAAATTAAATAAAACTAAATTGTGATCCGCAGTCGTCGTTTAATTACATTATAATTACAATTTACATTTTATATTTACATGGGTCATTTACGTCACAGAATAGATAATAGAAAGTCGGCTTTATACAACAAACGAAACCGAATGCATAATGTATGTAAATTCAATTGCGACTGACATCCGTTTGAGATAGTTCGAGATCACCGTACGCGTCTATATTATCCGCTCGTCGTATGAAGTCAGCCTTCTGTATCTGTCGTTTTAACGTCACTTTAACAATGTTTGTTTTTATATATCACTGATTGAATAAAGATCACGCTAGCAGCACTAGCACGAGCGCGAGGAGCGAGCACGCGGGCGCGGTGCACCCCGCGGCCCCGTGCGGCGGCGGCCAGCCCTCACGCCAGGGGCCGCGCGCCCCCGCCGGCGGTCACATCGTCGTCACCATTTCTGAGGACACGGAAGGTGTTATTGTGTTCACCTGGGACCTGGGACCAACGCCCGTCGCACATCACACACGTATTGGTCATCATGAGCCGCGTGCGAGTGGCAGCGCTTAAAACTTATGGCGTTTTACCGAACTCCGCTTTTGCTCTTACTGGTCGACCCAGCCACGTACATGAGGGTGCACACGCGTGTCGTGCAAGTGACCCTAGTAGCTCCGATACCTTTTTCGATTGGCAGTGGCGCGAGTGTCCGTAAAGTTTATGGCAACCATGGTATTTGCTTCGTATCGATAAACGAAACTGAAGTTCAACTTGTGTCGGTAAATGCTGATGCACACGTGTCAAAAAATGTCAGTGCACAGTATAGTAAACGAGAGTGAGTGTGAGCATGTATGACGGGCGTAAAAGTCTGGCTACAAACACTGGTAGTACTCAAAAAACTACAGCTACCGTCCACCGGTCACCCAAGGGAGAAATTAAGCAAAAAATAGGATAGTTACCGAGACACTAGGTATGATTCCTGAATAATCTATAAAGAAAACCTGAATTATCATTGGCAAGTCTTGTAAAATGAGTATGCGTGAAATTTCGTTTTCAACTATGACCAACATTTGGATAGAATTCTTCACAGTAATTCGACTAAAGTCTTAACTTGTCCAAACAGTAATAAAAAAGTATAAAAACTAAAAGTTTTATTATCCAAAGTAATGCTACGATAATTTCAAGATCTTTACTTTTGCCATGAGAACTATCTTTGAAGACTTGTACAACTTTCAACTGGAAATTCTAGAGGAAAACACGCTTATTAACACAATAAATGAGCCAAAAGAATTGTTTTTTCTCCAATAATTTTATTAGCATTCTACACCAAAATATTGCAGGTTTGTTAAATAAATCAAATGCACTTACGGTATGTTTAAATGAACTTTGTGATAAAAATATAAATGTGGATGTAGTATGTATTACCAAGCATTTCATCATGAAGGGACTCGAAAAACAACTATGCATACCAAACTACAGCTTGGCTGCAAGTTATAGTAGACAGGATAAAAAGAGAGGGGGAGCATGTATTATTGTTAGTAATTGTCACCAATGGAAAGAAATACCTCAAATAGCTAGATTGTCATCACCAGGGGTTTTTGAGTGTTGTGGTATTGAGCTAATTAATAATACATTGATAATCATTTGTCTCTATAGAGTACCAAATACTAAGAATATAACTGAATGTTTTAATAAACTTGAATTGCTATTCAAATATGTATCCAACCGGCTTAATAAGAATATTGTTATTGCAGGCGATTTTAATATCGATATTTTAAAACCGAATGGAAATTCAGTTGCACTGGAGTGTATGTTACTAAATTACAACTTAAAACTTGCTCTTAAACAACTCGACTCGAATGGCTAGCAAGACATATATGGATAATTTTGCGCATAACTTTAAAAAATCTGTGAAAACAGACGTCTTGGAATTTGCATTGTCAGACCATACAGCTCAGCTGCTTCAATGTCCAGTACCCACTGTATGTAGAATAAAATACTGGCATATAACTAGAAAGGATTACTGTAACGAAAATATAACGAAATTTAAAAACTGTATAAACAATCTCAAATTTACAGAGACATATCTAACTGAAGATCCGAATTTGGCTTATAATGAGTTTATCAACACGTTTAAATTGTTCTATGATTTCTGCTTCCCGTTCAAGGAAATCAAAATCAACATATTTAATAAGTCCAAATGGCTATCAAATGGTGTTAAATTGTGCAGTAAGAAAAAAACAAAACTCTTATGGCAATTTAGATTGAATCCTAACCTTGAAAATAGAAATAAATTTGCTACTTATTCTAAATTGTACAGTAAAATTATTAATCTAACACACAAAGCACAGAATAATTACAAAAAACAACAATCAACAAATAAATCTAAGACTACTTGGCAAATAATTAATCGGACAAATAACATTATTCCTAAACAGCAAATTGAAAGACTAAGAATTGGTAATCGAATTATTCACAAACCATTGAATATCGCTAATGCTTTTAATGACTATTTTGTTGATAAAATTCATCCAAAATTAGATGCTGAATATAAACCAAAAGCATCCATTATATCAAGAAGTGCTAAATCAATGTTTATGGCTCCCAGTACACCACACGATATACATAAATTAATAATGTCATTAAAAAACACTGGTAATGTGGGTTTTGATGGGATCGCCACTAAAATAATAAAGTCAGTATCAGTCGAGATATGCAGTCATCTGAGCCAATTAATCAACCTCAGTATATGTACGGGTGTATATCCAGAAGCATTAAACATATCCATAATTAAACCACTATTTAAGAAAGTAGATAAGGAGTTGATGGAATATTATAGACCCATCTCACTCATACCAGTCATCTCAAAGGTATTCGAAAAGTACATTTACAAACAGTTAGCTAATTTCAGTGAAAAGAATAACATATTATGTGAAGAACAAAAAGGATTTAGGCAGCATACAACCATCGATATGGCAATTTATGACTTTTTGTTTCCGATTATTAGAAATGTGGATAAACGATTCCCCATATGTGCTATATTTTGCGATATGACGCAGGCTTTCGATTATGTCCATCATAATACATTGTTAAATAAGTTAGAAGCCTACGGCATAAGAGGCAACGTACTCGAACTAATGAAATCGTATTTAGAAAACAGAATACAGATAACCGAAATTAGTCGCATCAATGTAATTAATAAACATGAAGAGATATCACGGTCACGAGAACGCAAAATTACATTCGGTGTTCCACAGGGAAGCGTTGTGGGCCCGTTTGGATTTATATTATATGTTAATGATATGCCCACGTCCATTGAACATCCCTTAACTATGTTTGCTGATGATAGTACCATTACGATCCCGTGTAAAAATGTAAATACATATGAAACGGACATAAATGATTCTCTTGACAATTTGATTAAATATCTAGATAAGAATAATTTGAATATAAAAAGTAAGACTATGATAATGCACTTTAGACAACGTATGCCTCGTGTACCTAACTTTAACATACACTACAAAAATAACGACATTGATGAAGTAACTGATACCAATTTTTTTTGATTACAAATAGACTGCAGTTTAAACTGGAAAGCACATATTGACAGGTTGTGTAAAAGATTGAGTTCGTCTGCATTTGCTTTACATAGACTATCCTCCATAGTGGATACAAAAACACTTCTTGCGGCGTACTACGGTATTGCTGAATCTTATTTACGCTATGGTGTCATTTTCTGGGCGAACTCCACCGACAAAGAGACAGCATTTAAGGCTCAAAAAAGATGTCTCCGGTCAATGTTTAAACTAAAAACCACCGACAGTTGCAAGCCATATTTCACGCAGTACAACATATTGACCCTTCCGTGTATCTATATTCTTGAAGTGGCTATGTTTGTGAAGAACAATCCAAATCGTTTTGAACGTTTGGCCGATGTATACCCAAGAAACAGACGTGACAATTCAAAATTAAATAATGTACCGTGTCAAACCACTATGATGCGCAAAAGTATTTATTGCATGGCCCCAGTTGTTTATAATAAATGGCCAAGTGCATGGAAAGACTTGAAAACGTTGCAATTCAAAAGTACACTTCGTAAATTATTAATAGATAAAGCATATTACAGTGTAACTGAGTTTTTAACGGTCAATTTTTATCAGACCACCTCGAATTTTTAATTAATTATGTATTGTTTTGCGTATGGAATATTTATGGTGTGTTTTTTCAGGAATTTTGATGTTTGTTTGTTTATTTATCTTCGGACCACGATTTGTATTTCTTGTATATACCTACTGTAACTGACAATTTTTTTTTTTAAATTAATGTTTGAATTTTAATAATTTTATTTAATGAGAATGACATAGGTAACTAATTTAATGTTCCAACAAGAGTTTAAATTTTAACAATTTTATATAGGTAATGAAAATGTTTGCATGCCGAATGGTGAAATATGGCAGAACTCTGATGAAAACCTACTACTACCTGCTTATGTATAACCCATATTTGCAAATAAATGCGGCCCTTGTGAAGGGCCGCATTTTGTAACATTACTCTTGGTTGTTCATAATAATATAATTGTAAGTCTAATCTTCGTGAGCTATTATAACTATAACTACACTATTGTATTAGGTAAGCCTGTGATAATACTTGTATGTGTTTTTTAAATAAATAAATAATTATAAAAAAGGTGGGAATATTTACCAAGGGTCTGCATTTGGTGTTGGCTCAAAACAATGTATGGGCTGTCGAGGGCGGGATCTTCTAGCACTCCTCGATGTAGCTGCTCCAGATGTATCTCTGTGTCATCTAGGAGATACAAAGTAAGCTTATAATCTTATTAAAGCTAATAATTCCATTTTTAGGGTTCCGTACAGCAAAAGGAAAAAACGGAACCCTTACAGGATCACTCGTATCTGTCGTGTGTGTCTGTCTGTCACAGACAATTCGCTCCGAATCTAATGGAGTGATTAAGTTGAAATTTGGTAAACATATGTATTTCTGTGACCCAAATACGGACGTATAAGGTAAATAAAAATTTTGAATATGGGGGTCACTTTTGGGGGGCAAATAAGAAAAAAAAAGAAATGGATTGCAAACTGTATCGTGTGACATATCAAATGAAAGTTTATTAGTAGTAAGTATTTACCTCCCCCCGCCCCCTTCTCTCCAAAATTACTGAGCCTACAATTTTGAAAAATATAAAGACAATGGTTCTTTATTCATAGATTACCGAACCGTATCTTTACTCATGGAAAACCTATAAATTGTCTATGGTCTTAAAATAACATGGTAAATCTCTCAATATTGTGCGTACAAACTTACGTTTGCAGTTGGAACGTATTAAAGAATATGTTTTCCAACAATGTTAAGTATGTTCTGGTAAACTTTATTAATTTCTCGATATTTACATTAACTAGAATAACAATAACAATTTAAAAACTAACAGACTTAAAATAATAATAATAATATGTACTATTATCTCTGGTTGTTCGCGTCTGGCTAACGGCGAGTACTTACACAGGCATAACCAAGTGGCCAGGATTATTCACCAGCAACTTGCTTTGAAATATAAACTTGTTGACTCTGAGGTACCGTATTACAAGTATGTGCCCGACCCAGTTCTCGAAAATGACCATGTCACGTTATACTGGGATCGGTCTATCATTACTGACAGGACTATTGTAGCCAATAAGCCTGATATAGTGGTGATAGACCGATCAGTGCGCCGCGCAATGATAGTCGATGTTACCATTCCGCATGACGAGAACCTCGTGAAGGCTGAGAAAGAGAAACAGATCAAATATCTCGACTTAGCACACGAGGTTGTTGACATGTGGAATGTGAGCTCGGCTATCATTGTGCCGATTGTCGTAACGGCCAATGGCCTGATAGCCGAAAGCCTCGACCAACATCTCTCGAGGCTCTCGTTAGGCGGTTGGATCAAGGGCCTGATCCAGAAGGCAGTACTCCTCGATACGGCTCGCATTGTGAGGAGATTCCTGTCTCTGCAGCCCTAACCACCGGTAGCTTGGACCCTGCTCCCGACACCGGCGGAACACTATTTTTTATATTTTTAAATGTTTTTTATATAGTTTTTAAGAAATATTTAAAAATGTATTTTATATGTTAAAATTTTAAAGGAAATAATATGTACAAGTATATAAGTATAAGTATATAAGAAATGTGAAATAAGAAATGTATATAAGTATATAAAAAAGGGGTGGGGGGGAACAATCATAGGGCATCAAAAAATTCGACCGCATCGCTGTCAACAGGAAAAGTGCCCAAAAGGCTGGCAGCATTGCCATACAACGTGGCAATACGTTGTATGGCAATGCAGATTCTCTGGCCGAAGAATAGGCCAGCTTTCTGGTCACATGAAGAGTCGACCAACCGCTTTTAGATGTCTTGAAAGACTAAGTGGGCACTCGGACCCCATGGCCCTAGTGTTTCGACCCCAAACGGCTCAAACATATAAGTCCCAATAAGATTGGAGTATTTGCGCCGTTTGAGGTTTTCCGCAGCTGCAGCAGCAGCCCCAGCACAGCCCACCGTGCTAGGAAGATGGGATGGCGCAAGGGTGTCGACACACGTTGCATCCCAAACCAAAGGCATACCTACCTTCCAAGGCATTATGGTCATTCCGTCTGGTCTCTTCCCATCGTCGCGTGCCAAGCCGTTGGGTTCTAGAACAGCTGGCACCCCGGCGGTGACAAGAGCACGTTTGTTCTTGGAATAAATTCGTCCTAACTACGGAACCCTTCATTGTGTGTGTTCCGACACGCACTTGGCCGGTTTTTTTTATTTACGTCAACAGTATCACACGAAATCGATATACATTTGGAAACCTTAATACACGTATATATATATTTTTGAAATCCTATTGTACATATGTACACAAAAATATATAAAAATTTAATAAAATGTCGGATATTCATAGTTTAAATACCAGGAATAAACACAGCGTTGTTGTACATCGCACACGTCACCACAGAGTAGGCAACTCATTTATGGGTCAGTGAATACGCTTTTACAACAAACTTCCCATTGATATTCGAAACTTACCCATTAAAAGATTTAAAAACTGTATAAAAACCAAACTTAAAAAAAAAAGTACTATAAAATTTCAGATTATTTAGAGGATAAAAAGCTTGGGATTAAGCTGCTCGCTCTGCTTAGCCTTGTGATAAAACCATAAAAATTATCATTTTAATTATTATGTAAATCATCAAAATATAAGTATCAGTTTTATAATTATTGACATTGTTGAAAATTATATACAAAATGCCATGATTACTTTGTTATATATATATAACATATTGTATTTATAATTTTTTTGTACTATATTATTTTAATTATTGTGAATATCCAAAAAAAAAATATCCACATAGTACTAACGGACTATGGATATTTTTATTTCTCTTTCATTTATTTTTTCTTTCCCAGTTAGTTTTAATAATGGTCTGGCAGTTTTAGTAGTTGATGCGACCTACCCAAATGTTTTTTCTTTGGTATTGTTTGTCTAGTTGAGCTCCACAATTACTGACAAATGCTTACACTGACTGGACAGGTTAACTTAAATCTGTGTGGTCCTTTCCTCAAAAGACCATTTCAGACCCTAATCAACATGGTCCTCATATGGCCTGACCAAGATTATATCTGAACTATAAAAGAGACTGCGACCTGTGAGTTTGTTTCAGCCTTTCTTCTCAAATTAGTCATTTCTAATATTTTTTAATATGACCTATAAAAGTGCTTCCGGTACCGTATTTACAGAAACAATTTGACGATATTTATACAAAATACTTTAGGTATTTCATTTCCGCAAAAAGCAAAATCATGACGGATCGCTAAATTTCGATAAGGGTTTTTTGACATCGAATCTTATTGCTTACATCTAAATGTGTAAGTTTTAAACAACGTTCTAAATGAATAAACAGTTTGACTTTGACTTTCATTTCATTCATTAAAATATTTAGATTCCTATCGTTAATTTCAGTATCATGGTAATTTGATTTATATTGAGCGTTTGAGCATTGTACGCTTTCAACTCATTATCAAGGAGCATTGACATCCAATCATTTACGAATTTAAAAACTTTTCTAGGCTTTTTTTTTCAAATAAGTTGATGTTTTATTTAATTCTTATGATAAATTAAGAAACTTCACATTACTACTATTAATATAAATCACGATAATTATTATAATGAAAGACAGAGCACTGTAGCTGCAATAGAGTGATCAAACAGAGGGTTATACATATACCCATTTATAACATTAGAAGAGACAAACATAATATAATCGCTTCTAATGTGATAACTGATCGCCTACAATAAGATACTAAATAGACTCACATGGTAACAGCGTTGTTGTCGGCGGTGGTAATGTTGTAGTGGTTGTTGTCGTTGTTGTTGTAGTAGTGGTTGTTGTTAACACTAAACAAACAGAAAAAAATAATCATAGTGGATTTGAACACATTTTAGTACAGCTACATCTGATGAAATTAGAAGATGATACGAAAGTTGAAAATCATTACAATAAAGTCACAAAATGAAGATCCAAGCTACATGCTAAGTTTGATATGGCTCACTGATATTTGTTCCAATTGTGATGTTACTAAATTCTAGGAACTGTTCAATAAACTTTACAATATGTTACTATAGAAATGACACATTTAATTGTTCTATATCTAGTAAGCATTAACTTAACCATTAACATTCTTTTGAATACTTAAATAACTTAAATTGAGCAAAAGAAATATATTCTTAAATCTCAAGAGAGCCAAGCAACTTTAAATTCAATCTAACCGCTTACGATGCACAAATGCAGACTAAGTGAAGTAGACTAAAAGCCCGTCAGTACGTTACGTCTTTACCTCTGTCTGCACTTTCTAGTGCTCGCAGAATGGGACTTAAATCAAGGGAGAAGATGTAGCAGGTTAGATGGGCTTTACTTAAGAAAAATCCGAAATAAGCGAGAGCCGAATAAATTATTTCAACGTGGCAATTTTTTGTTGGTATTGAATTTAATACAATACCAATAAAAAAAAATTATCCATTTATTTAGGGCTTAATAAAAAAATCAGTTTAAAAACTGTAAACTGACTACGGAAAAATAATAGTGAAATAATAAGTCCGAAACAAGAAAATATTTCAAAATTTTAAAGGGATAAACGTTTATCTGTTCCTTTCATTGAATTTCTCAATCATTCGCTAGGCGAATGAACAAACATAGTTTGATCGATTTACAAATGAATACATTTTTAACTCTGATTCATTTTATGTTCAGATGTTTCACTTCAAGTGAAAGATATCGAATGGAAGGCAAAGATGAACGAAAAGTAAAGCGTCTGGTATCGGGCTTTGGTAAAAAAATATAATTATGACTTACAATGTAAGAACAGCTCAGCCTGCGCCCTTCCCTGTGTGTTCTCCACATGACACCGGTATGCCCCCGCGTCTTCCCTGGACATCTCCATCACCATCAGACTGATGGTATGACGGTACAATCTGGACGTCATGCTTAGCCTGTGTTTTGTACCTAAGGAATTAATAAAAATAAAAAAATAATGTAGGCACGCAGTGGTTACGTGTGAATAGTGCAACTGCAGTTTCTTGCAGTTACGTTGCCATAACAACAAAATTTCGATGTGGTTACGTTGTGGCTAATGTTTGAAGACGGACTGATCGTTGTGTTTCCGATGTGGCTGACCGCTAGTGCGCTGGTGGTCGAAAGGTCGTTACAAATTTTACTAAAATAGAATTCCATTAAATAATATTTATTTCCAGTGACAAAATAATTGGGTTAGCATTTTATTATGTTAGTCTGCGCAAAGTTTTTGCTATTGTTAGTATTTTGCGGGTTTCTTGAACTTTTGTTTAATTATTTTAATCCATTTTACAAAATAAAGGACGATTATTTATTTATAAATATGTCATTATAAAATAGAATTAGAAGATAGTTTGTTAACAGAAAATAAAACATATTATTTAAACCATACATGATGACATGCGTTTAAGGGTTCCGCAGTAAACAAGGAACCCTTATAGTTTCGCCATGTCCGTCTGTCTGTCTGTCCATCTGTCTGTCCGCGGCTTAGCTCAGAGAATCTTTGTACTAGAAAGCTGTAATTTGGGTATGTACCCATCACGCCGACAAAGTGGTAAAATAAAATCATTAAATAAATATATATTTTGGGTACCTCCCGTACACGTAAAGTGGCAATGGGGGATGCATTTTTTTTCTAATCTACCACATAGTGTAAGGTGTCGTTGGAAAGGTCGTTCAAAAATATTTTTGAGAGTTTGTAAAAACCATTTTTCGATTCAGGGATCCGTATGCGAAATATTATTAAGCTTTAAAGTGCACATTATTGTTTGAGTCAAGTATGTGTGTCCCTGCCAGCTAAATGGTTGGTTTTGGATATGTGAAAAAATTCCCGGCTATAACAAAATTAAAAGGAAAACTATCACACCTAAGTAGGCTTTACAAGTTAACGAGTAATAATCGACCAACTTACATTTGCGGTTGCAAAAACATGTTCTCCGATACATTCCTTATGGGAGAATATGTTTTGCAACTACAAAGTTAAGTTTGTTCTTGGGCTAAATTCATCCCAACTACGGAACCCTTCATTGTGCGTTGTCCGACACGCAACTGGCCGGTTTTTTTTTCTTTCACAATCGATATTATTACTATTCGAAATATTACCAGTTACTATTTTCGTATCACTATTATTTGAATAGTACCCATTATCCATTATCGTGATGAAAACATTTCTACTTATATTAATTTTCCTTTTTCTACGGCTTCACATACAAGTTCTAAATCATAAAGCCCTTTCCTCATAAAAATAATTCTAGTTGAGCCATAATTCCTAAAAGGCAAACTTTCAGAACTCTGGAGTTAGGAATTATGCTAATAACTCAATTTCCTTAGATATTATTTATTTTATGAGTTTTAGTTGTTTTCCTCACGATACCGGTATAACTAGTGAGTAAACAACCGCAAGGATCTACACGCTTTTTTTTTTTTTTTGATTGTGGGCAATTATCAAATAACTTCTCCCGCTCTGGGCGGAGCGAGAGGGTGTCAGACTTTTACTGACTATACTCACCCGTGTTTCTTCCGTTGCCCGTATGCGGGCCGCGATGTCCCTTTCGGACAAACTCGCAACCCTGGCAGGCATTGGTCCATACGGACCCTGTCAGTTGGTGCTGACATCTCTTTGAGGCGCGCGTGGAACACAACGCGTCGTCGACCCGGGCCTGGTCCTAATCGGACGGCGAGTTACCCATTGCTCACCGTCCGCAAGCCCGCACCTACGGTTGCCGGAAGTCGGCTCGCGACTCCCAACGCCCGGGGCGTCTCCTGCGGCAACTAGGGGCACGAGGGCACGAATCTTGCCTCTCTCTCGCGCGCTCCGCCTCCTCCTTCGCGAGCATTACTGCTTCGCAGAAGGAAGTGGCGGCCTCCCATGCACTCACGCTCCGGACCATGGCCTGAACCAGGGCCGGACGCGAGAGATCGCCGCTGCCGATCGCCTCCGTGAGGACACGGTGGTGCTCCGCCCAAGCAGGGCAGACCTCCACCGTATGCTCCACCGTGTCCTCCGGGCGATCCACGCAGTGGTGACACCCGGGCGTTTCCTCCCGCCTTACACGGAATAGGAACCTCCCGAAACAACCGTGTCCTGTGAGGACCTGCGTCGTGCGGAAGGTGAGGACGCCGAGGCGCCTCTCTAGCCACTCCTCAAAGAGGGGACCTATCGCTACAATTGTGGCGCTTGATGGAGATGAAGAAAATAACCTTGATCAATTTTGTCTTTCAATGCACTTTTGATTGGGACTAATCTAGAAAGATGTGTATAATTCCTGCAATTATTATAAAACAGAAACTGACAAATGATATTACTTAATTGTACTGACGAGAGGCAATGCCCAGTTATAACGATGATGGAAAAGACAAAAATGTATTCGATGGAAATAAGCTAGCGAAAAGTTTAATTTTAACAATCCTGTTAAAAGTCGCTGTAGAAATACGAAACGGTTTGAAAGCGATCGTCACTCTTCTAGGCCCCTCAGTTCTTATATTTTTTTTATTTTATTTATCATCAGGTAGCTTCACAGCTGACATTAAATATAACAAAAATTCTAAAACATACGCCAATTACGAAGTACACAGAAAAAGATGAAATACAGAAAGTGACATAATAAATAATATTTGTAGTGTGTGCGGGCGTGTATCTGCGGTGTAGTGTAGGTGTTGTAAATGTGTGTGAAGATGTGTGTATTTCTATGTACATGACTAAACTGGCACTATGGAGTACGCTGGGTATCCGGCTTTTGATGGAAGATGTGATAATATATTTTTTAAGTCTGTTCACAATCCCGCGCATATAAAAAAAAAAAGTGCAGCAAACAACCGAGTTGCGAACCACGTCTTATTCAACAGCTATTAACATCTACCCAAAGGGGTTCAACTGATAAAAATATTTTATTCTTTGCGTCGTGACTTTAAAACTGCCGCAAATTCACGGGAAAGCTCAGGAGTGGTCTATCTCAAGAAATATCTTAATTAAGGACGACAGTTCCACCTTAACTTAATTTTTAATTTGGTCCAACTTGGTCTGAAAAAAGTCGCATTATACATTTATGCCTTATTGATTCTGTGAAGATAATACTTTTAATTGGATTTTGCACGTTTTTAGAGAATTTGTTTTGTAATTAATTAGATGTAGGAAAATATGAAAAAATAAATGTGTTTTTACTGTTTCCAACGTCGACCTTCTGCATTTTTCTAAACATCTGCAAAATAAATATGAACCGTAAGTAGACCAAAAAATAAGTCGTTTATGTCTCGTCAGCCAGAATTATTCAGCTGTCTTGTTTGCTGCTAAAAATATCAGTCTCGATTATTGTTTTACGAAAATGATTTATGGACATTGTAAAAAATGGCCTATGAATCAACACTTATAAACCTTTACAATAATTACTAGTTTTTTTTGTAATTTACATTACAATTAAATATTACAGTATAACGGACACTTCATAATTTCGAAAACATTTTAAGAAGTAATTCACTTCGGTCTTATTCCCCAGCGCCATTATTTTTTGTTTCAATTTGACGTTTTGAATAGGCTCTCTCAGCGTGGTATGTCACTTTCTGTATTTCATCTTTTTCTGTGTACTTCGTAATTGGCGTATGTTTTAGAATTTTTGTTATATTTAATGTCAGCTGTGAAGCTACCTGATGATAAATAAAAAATAAATAATAAGAACTGAGGGACCTAGAAGACTGAAGATCGCTTTCAAACCGTTTCGTATTTCTACAACGACTTTTAACAGGATTATTAAAATTGAACTTTTCGCTAGCTTATTTCCATCGAATACATTTTTGTCTTTTCCATCATCGTTATAACTGGGCATTTCCTCTGGTCAGTACAATTAAGTAATATCATTTGTCAGTTTCTGTTTTATAATAATTGCAGGAATTATACACATCTTTCTAGATTAGTCCCAATCAAAAGTACATTGAAAGACAAAATTGACCAAGGTTATTTTCTTCATCTCCATCAAGCGCCACAATTGTAGCAATAAGTCCCCCCTTTTTGAGGAGTGGCTAGAGAGGCGCCACGGCGTCCTCACCTTCCGCCTGACGCAGGTCCACACAGGACACGGTTGTTTCGGGAGGTTCCTGTTCCGTATAAGGCGGGAGGAAACGCCCGGGTGTCACCACTGTATGAATCGGTCGGAGGACACGGCGGAGCATACGGTGGAGGACTGCCCTGCTTGGGCGGAGCACTGCCGTGTCCTCACGGAGGCGATCGGCGGCGGCGATCTCTCGCGTCCGGCTCTAGTTTCAGGCCATGGTCCGGAGCGAAAGTGCATGGGAGGCCGCCACTTCCTTCTGCGAAGCAGTAATGCTCGCGAAGGAGGAGGCGGAGCGCGCAAGGGAGAGGCAACATTCGCGCCTTCACGCCCCTAGTCGCCGCAGGAGACGCCCCGGGCGTCGGGAGTCGCGAGCCGACTTCCGGCAACCGTAGGCGCGGGCTTGCGGACGGCGAGCTATGGGTAACTCGCCGTCCGATTAGGACCAGGCCCGGGTCGACGGCGCGTTGTGTTCCACGCGCGCCTCAAAAAGATGTCAGCACCAACTGACGGAGTCCGTAAGGACCAATGCCTGCCAGGGTTGCGAGTTTGTCCGAAAGGGATATCGCGGCCCCAGCACACGGGCAACGGAAGGAACACGGGTGGGTTTAGTCAGTAAAAGTCTGACACACCCTCCCGCTCCGTCCAGAGCGGGAGAAGTTATTTGATAATTTCCAACAATCAAAAAAAAAAAAAAAAGCGTGATGTTCCTTGCGGTTGTTTACTGACTAGTTATACCGGTATCGTGAGGAAAACAACTAAAACTCCCAAACTCATAAAATAAATAATATCTAAGGAAATTGGGTTATTAGCATAATTCCTAACTCCAGAGTTCTGAAAGTTTGCCTTTTAGGAATTATGGCTCAACTAGAATTATTTTTATGAGGAAAGCGCTTTATGATCTAGAACTTGTATGTGAAGCCGTAGAAAAAGGAAAATTAATATAAGTAGAAATGTTTTCATCACGATAATGGATAATGGGTACTATTCAAATAATAGTGATACGAAAATAGTAACTGGTAATATTTCGAATAGTAATAATATCGATTGTGAAAGAAAAAAAAAAACCGGCCAGTTGCGTGTCGGACAACGCACAATGAAGGATTCCGTAGTTGGGATGAATTTAGCGCAAGAACAAACTTAACTTTGTAGTTGCAAAACATATTCTCCCATACGGAATGTATCGGAGAACATGTTTTTGCAACCGCAAATGTAAGTTGGTCGATTATTACTCGTTAACTTGTAAAGCCTACTTAGGTGTGATAGTTTTCCTTTTAATTTTGTTATAGCCGGGATTTTTTTCACATATCCAAAACCAACCATTTAGCTGGCAGGGACACACATACTTGACTCAAACAATAATGTGCACTTTAAAGCTTCATAATATTTCGCATACGGATTCCTGAATCCAAAAATGGTTTTTACAAACTCTCACGGACACTGCTGAGAATTGTAAAAAATCAAAAAAACTTTCAGATTTAGGGGTTATAATTAGGCCAATAGAAACATAAGCATAAGCGTTTATTAGTAAAAACATATTGGATTTTATCTTCAAACGTTTCATTACATATTATTTACTATTCGGTAGTCAGAACCATTCTTTCTTTATACTAATTTATTTGTAGTTAAGACCAATAAGAAATGTACTCTGAGTAAAAAAAAATTACACTGTACATAAAATGTCATCTGTCAATTCATCGATTGTCAGTGCGAATGTTGCTCGATTCACACAGCGCTTTCAATCGCTTTATTTTGCTTGTAACTAAAAACCTTATTCATAGATAGCCTATTCAAAGCGATATATTATTTCGAAAATGCATTTGTAGGTATGGAATTTTCAGTTTTGTGCTAATTATGAGATTTGAATTTTGATACTTGAACGGTATCCTATGAGTTAATGTACGTTAGAAGTATATTCAGTCAAAAGTTAATGCACAACAAAAATATGTATTTCTTTAAGCTTCTAGTGAATTTTGATCAATGTCTTTGAGATACCGTCCCATATCGTTTCATCAACTAGGTACGTACGTATACTTTATCACCAGTACTCTAATATATCTCATTCGTAAATGTCTAGCTACAGTATCATTTAATTTGGGAGTACTAATACATATTCAGTGTAGGAGCCGTGGAAGCAGCAGTAAGGCTAATTTATCACCTCGCTTCAGAACAAGCGTGAAAAGGAAGTAAGTCGTGGTAGCTCGTGAAATCAAAACACGTTCTTGGAAATAGTGGATGTGGTAACTCTGAGGCTTTTTACTGATAAAGTCTGATTTGATGAGAAAATCTTGAGTGAAGATAACAGTTACCTCACAGGTTTGTTCACTACGAGTTGGCAATAAATCATACTATTTTGTTTCCCTCACTGTCACCAAAGAAATAGAATAGTTATTTATTCTGCAGTTTGACAATAATGCGTTTATCATTATTATGAAATAACTATTGCCCATCACTGCATTTTATTTCCAAGTATCACCAAAGTTTAGCAAATCCTTTTGCTAAGCGCAACGATATTGCCATAAGGTTTGTATCCTGTAAGAAAGCTTAGTTTAGCAGTGGACAATTTCGAATTACGATGATGACAGCTTAACTGGCCATTTACAAAAATAAAAGGTAGAACCAATTTAAGTTGGAAGATCAATTTGATACCTATAAACGTGAAAAACATTTAAATAACAAGCGATCAGCAAATATAAGTTTGTAAGGTATGTAAGTACGAGATTTATTACTAACAGAACTAATTTACATTGTTCTGTTAGGATTCGTTTTTTTTAAGCATTCGTCAGTCTAGACTTGTTAATTATAGGTACGGTAGACAAAAAAAAATTCGTCTAAAATTGTGATTTATTTATTTACAAGCGAGTAAATTGAATTAAACTTTTTGGATTTTTTTAGGATATTGTTTGTGGGAAGTTTGTTTACATTTTTAAGTATCAGATGTTGGAGAAACCTTGATTCCAATATTAAATAACCTTGCGATTGTGGAGTTTCTCATTCTATAAAACAGAAAGTAGCGTCTACGACAACATTAAAAACCGAGGCAGCACAAATAAAAAAGTTACATTTTATAGCCGCTACAGAATCCAGTAAAACAACAATTTATCTAGCAGTCAAATACAATACTTGTCACATTAACCATAATAGTTGAAGACAGACGACGATAGACTGACAGCTGCCAATCCAAAAGTTTCCTAACTAGGGGTCCAATAAATGTACCAAAAAGGACGCTGTACGTATTTTTCATTTAATGGAATTACACCTATAATCTTTTATTAACTTTTATTTACCTGCCCGCCTGTTGTTACCAACAACGCCAAAAATCGTTCTTGTTCTGGTGCCAAAACATGTAAAGATTTTTGTGGTGCTAAAACATGGATAACTTGATGATGCCTCGTTTTGAGGCGGCGCGGTACATTAGTTAATTAATCAAAGTTTATAATGGTTCATCTCGCTTGTCAGAAAAGATGGGAATTTTTTCAGTTGTAATAAAAGCAGATGAAATTGGATTTAAGGAAATTTGGAGGAAATTAACGGAGGGGTTGTAGTTTTTAATACCTGGTTGTTTACTGTCACAACAATAATCTAATTATCAATGCCAAGAAAACGAAATGTATCAAGTTTGCTCTACCAAATGTTAGAAATCTAGGACTCAACATCGTCTTAGATGAAGAGGTGCTTGAATCTTTAAGCTCGGCAGTTTTTCTGGGCATAACAGTAGATTCCAAGCTTCAGTGGGT
This sequence comes from Agrochola lota, assembly GCA_947364205.1. NCBI lineage: Eukaryota > Metazoa > Arthropoda > Insecta > Lepidoptera > Noctuidae > Agrochola > Agrochola lota. Next base: position 1,460,268 of record OX376222.1, on the reverse strand, counting down.
CCCACATATATCGAGCCTAGCGGGAAGGCTCAGTTCGGCCGCCTACGCAGTCGGGAAAGTAAGACAATACACTGACGTTGATATAGCTCGGTTAGTCTATTTTAGTTATTTTCATAGCGTTATGTCCTAAGGTATTTTGCTGTGGGGTAAAGCTACTGATATTCAAAATATATTTGTCCTTTAAAAACGAGCTGTTCGAGCAATTTACCAGCTAGGTGCCAGAGTTTCTCTCAGAGATTTTTTCAAAGATATTGGTATCCTCATAGTGGCATCTCAATTCATCTTCGCCAACATCTTATATTGTTCCCCATTCTCCCATTTCCTTTCTTCTCCCTCGCTCACACACGCTTCTCTCTCTTACATCCGCTGCGTTCCGTTTTACCATTATAAGCTGCGTTCATACTACACAATTTTCATCCCACATATACGTATATGAGGCAAAATATATTCTTATACACTAAAAACAATGATATTCACAATGTTAACACTAGAAATAAAGAAAAACTACGAGCTTCCTGTCACCGGCTTTATAAGGTTCATAACTCATTTGTTGGGCTTGGTATAACCTTTTATAACGAGCTACCCTCTTCTTTGCTAGATTTGCCTTTTAATGCGTTAAAAACGAAAGTTAAATCCAACCTTTGTTCAAAGGCATACTATTCTATCAACGACTACTTAAATGATAAGAATAGTTGCTGTGATTAACTCAAGACAATATTTATGTTCTTTTCCCAGAATTAGCTTACCTAATGTGCTTTATATGAGTTTATATAATTGTTTATTTTATTTGACAATTTGTCAATTTATTTTAATTTATTGTTGACATGATCTACTCATTACAATTATTTTTTGATGAGTTGTAATTGCAATACATGGTTAGCTAGTGACCTCGACAATTATTCATATTATTTTTTGCCTGAGCAACCGGCAGCTAGTTTGTCATGCTCGCTTAGATAGCTTGCGGTAGCGTCGGGGGTCGGATTGCTTGCTTCCCTCAAATATGCTCAGGGGGGTAATGGCTGATCTGTGCGTTATACTCGTGAACGGTTACAGCTTTAAATAGCTATATGTAAGCGGACACTCCATCTATGCCTGGAGGTTTTTATTTAGATATTAAGTTCTATTTACGTTTGGTTTTTATTTCTGCCTGAGTATAGTTCTCAATGTTTTTGGTTGGTATATTGGCGTGTGCTAGCTGACATGTAGGTCATAATTTAAATTATGTTTTGTGTTCCGTAATGTAAATTATTTTGATAGTTTTTTTTTTTTTTCTAACTGAACAGACAGCTGTGCTGCTGGGCAGTTTGTTGCGCCACATCTCTTCCCAGCTAACGCACTAGGAAGTGGGGAAGGGCGGGCATTTTGGGGCACTGTCTTATGTAATTTTGACGTTCGAAAAGTGCTGATTCTTAGCCTAGTTTGAATAAATGACTTTTGAATTTTGTTTTTTTTTTAAATAATTTCTACCTAGCTAAATTATGAAATAGACTTGCTGTTTCCTATATTTGTGTTCACATACATAGACAAAATATAATAGACAGCAGATTTTTTTTAAATAAATCCACCTAAAAATGTGCAACCTCCTATCCTTTAATCTCTTAAAACACCTAGGTGCAGAAAATAATATTTTTGTGGCGACTATTTGTAGCTGAGAGCAAGGAGAGTATCCCAATTAATCAGTAAACTAATATAGCTCTGCGATACCCATCAGCTGATACAGATCTTTTTAAACCCAGACAGTGCTGAAAATAAACCAATTTATAAACTGGACGATATTTTTATGATTACAATCTAAAAACTTTAATAAAGCGAGCAACGTCAAATGATAGCATTCCAATGTGGTGACCACTAGAAGTCGACGGTTATTCCCTTAATATTACGGTTAAATACAATTTTCTTCGCGTTACGCTTGGTATTTGAAGCCCTTTTGCAAAATGATTAATTTATTGACCTTACTTTGTGAGGTAAGCTGGTATCTCGTTCAATTAAGCTATGTATTGTTTGAAGACAGTCATAAACTGCGGCACTAACCAGTCTCAAGAGATTGTAGTTATATTATGACAGCATAAAAGCGAACTGGTGATGATGAATTTGAAGCCATCAGAGGTACTATGATTAGGTTAAAAGAGACAAAATGTCCTTGCCCATTTTAGGCTCTTGACCAGCGAACGTTACGCATGAATGGGTCAAGTGCATACCTCCATTAACGTTCGGGTGCGTGTGTAATAACATAACACAATGCATTTTTTATATTGTAAAGGTAAGTTATAATACAATATTAAAAATGCATGTTCATAGAACTAGTCCATATTCTTCCAATTTTGGGCGTGATCGCTGGACGCGAAGTGTCCAACGAGGGTCTATCCAAGTTTATCCCGATGTGAAGGTAGGTCTCTCCTAGTCCAGGGGGTGCGGACGTTCTACACCGATAGGTTCCGGGTATCTTCGTGAATCAGCCGGCGGGTATGTCTTGAAATCTTGAAAGGACAGGGTTTCTTGACGTAGAAATAATAACACCAATCATAAGTGTTCAGGAAGCGCTTGCGGAATTCTTCAGGAGTAAAAAGATAAAGTATTAGAAGCTATAAATTACCTTATTGATGACTACGAATACCTTGCCTACCTTACCGAGAACCGCAAATTGGTTCTTGTTTTAATTTTTTTATTTGATCTATTTTTACTATACTCGTATTTAGATTTTATTTTCGTCTAAGGACCGCTAAATATGCATGTATATAAAGCATGCATCTACTGAGGATACTATAATAACTGTACCTATTCCCGCTGGAATAAATATTTCAATGTCAATCAATCTGCCTAGCCTTTTCCCAACTATGTTGGGGTCGGCTTCCAGTCCAACCGGATGTAGCTGAATACCAGTATTTTACATGGAACGACTGCCTATCTGACCTCCACAACCCAATAACTGGGTAATACGAAACCCCTTGGTAAGACTGGTGTCAGACTTTCGGGCTTCTGACGACTCGTAACGACTGTCAAAGATCCACGAAAGACAGCCGGGACCAACGGCTTAACGTGCTTTCCGAGGCACGGAGGTTTCTCGGTATGTAAAGATGGTCACCCATCCACTGGCCAACCCCGGCAAGCGTAGCTTAACCTGATGGATCGACCAATGCGGCTGTTGTTACTTAGCCACGAGCTCCTCAAAAAATATTTCAATGTAAATGGTACAAAATTGTTTGTTTCAATTAAAATCTGTTTTACATGATAAATTACTTGAAAAGTACGGAACCGATTCCCAAGTTACAAAAAGAAACATCAGGCTGGTCTATTGACCTAAAGAAATCTAGTATTTAAAATGATACACCTAGAGTTTTCAGCACGTGACGTGCCTTTGAATACTAAAACTGGCAAAACCATATTTATAAAAATAACGAATTAAGAACTTTACAACATATCTAATCTAAAGAGCAGTGAGCGATGGTGGCCCAGTGGTAACGGCCCCGACTTAGGAGTTGTCGGTCGTTGGTTCGAACTCAGGCAGGTGCTTTACTTTTTGTAAATAATTTTATAACCGCTGCTCTCAGAACGGTGAAGGAAAACATCGTGAGAAAACCGGCATTTCCTAGAACCGACGACGATTCGAAGACATGTGACATTTACAAACCCGCACTGGGCCCGCGAGGTAGTTTACACCCTACTCTCTCTCGAAAAGAGGAGTCGTGTTTCCCAGCAGTGGGAACATTATAGGTTGATTACAACATAATTATAAACTCAATTAAATAGACTGCAGGACTAGATATCTAAAGTTAGGGCCAGGGCTAGGTGCTAGGTCTAGAGTACCTGGAAGCGCAAAAAAATGGACTAAACTATAAATTTAATTTATTTTCTACTAACAATATTATGGGCCAAATGAAATACAACCATTTCATTTTATTTTTATTTATAAATTCCAGGTATACCAAGCCCACTTAATTGAGATTTAAAAAGGTTGTACTTACGATATCTGCGTAACATCTTATCATATATATATCTCATTTGAGCACCATTTTGGTGCTTAAATAGAGATATTAACTATCCTATATTTGACTCTAAGTTAATATAAAAACAATATATAATGTAAACTGTTTGGTGACGCATCGTAGCAAAAAAAAAAAAAAACATCAAAAGCACCATGCGGTTGCAGATAACATAAACTTTATAAATTCAACTGAAACTTTTAATTTTTAGTAGTTCTAACGAAAAAAATATTTTTCAACCCTAAACAAAGAACCACCGCTTAAATAAATCAACATCACACTAAATTAAAATATGACCGCGACACAAACAAACTCACAGATTTAAACAAACTAATACAGTTCAACCTGTCCGCAGTAATACGGAGTTTTTTCCTTTTTATTTGAAGTAAAAGGTAGTGTTAAGGTGAAAGGTATGAGGTGTTTTTTATAGCGTTTGGTCTTGCACCTTTTCACACAATGGTGTTAGAAAATTATAAATCCGAGTAATTTATGGAAAAGAAACCGGCCAAGTGCGATTTGGACTCGCACATCAAGGTTTCCGTACCACCGTACAATATTTTGCAAATAACGGAAGACACTAAACGAAGAACATTATTATTTTTCATCAACTTTTTAAAAATTGCAAAGATAAATTTGTATTTTTTTTTATTATCCTTTATTAAAAAGAACCAGGCTCTTAATAATTAATTACAATTTAGCCTATAAGACTAATTAGCAATTTTAATCTAACTTAATTTTTTACGTGATTTTTTAAAACTTTGAATAGTGCTGATTGTACTTTACACAAGTCCGTACTATGAATTACAAAATTAGTTGCAGAAAATCTCCCATATTTAAATAAAATACTATATATTTAAATAAAATACTATATATTTAAATAAAATACTATATATTTAAATAAATTATTGATTATATACAGTATATGATTCATGATGTACTGAAGTTTCAAATTCCTAACTTGTTTATTTGTTGAGATAGAGCTCGTACAAAAATGGTCTAAAATTGATAACTTTTACGGCCCCCAATTTCTTCATTATTTTTTGTTTTTTTTAAAAACGTTGCCACTACTACTAAGAATTTCTTCTTGTATCGTGGCCGTGGGTGCGTTTACAAACATAGAAACTCACATACACTAACACCCCAACATTGAATATAAAATAAAAAATAACATATTTGTTCTCTACTCGACGAGATGGGATAGAGAGTGGGCTAGAGCCCACTCTCTATCCCATCGGACACTATTTTATAGCATACGTATATCTACATCTACTTAATCAATAAAATGCATATGGCATTAAGTCGCCTCTGTACATTTTTGTGCTTGAAGTATTAAATAAATAAATAACAGAAAACAAAAATCTGTTCGTTGGTGAGTGTATTATAACTTGAGAACGGCTGGACCGATTTGGCTAGTTTTTTGTTTTAAAATGTTCGTAATAGTCCGAATTAGGTTATTACGGAAAGTAAAATTGGAAATTTTTCTGGGAAAATTGGTGCATTTTCTATGGGAATTTTGTAGGATTTATTGAAAATTCGACAGATTAAGATTAAATTGAGCTAGGCACACAGTAACTATTCAGAACACCTGCTTCAATTATAGACCACAAACCTGTATACCTACTCTTTTTGTTTTACCTACCTAGACGCAAATTGAAAGTAATTTATACGTACATAAAGTATACCCTTCTGTAACATTTAGGTCATACTTAACGTGAGGATAGTCACAAATAAAAGAAACTAAACGGCTAAACAATCATATTTTATAGTTCATAAATTTCATTATGATTGTGTAGTGTCTAAATATTGGATTCAACTTTCTAGCTTGATGCCAAAAATATCTGCTACTAGGTATCTAAATATTGGAAGTAAGTAATAATATTAACATCGTTTTGAGAGGAAACCACAGAATTAGAGATTACGGTAAATACCCAGAGTATTACGAATATCTCTCTAGATTATGATTGTCTGAAAAGCCTAGATATTGGAATTGCTATGATTACCATACTACTATGTATATTATTAGATTTATAGGCTTTTTCAATCGTCAAACTTTTTCATCTTGTTTTCGCAGCGAAACTTTGTCATAAAAGAAGCTAGTGTTCGTTTTGCAACAATTTACTAAAGTTAATCTGAAAATCATTGAGGTTAGGCATAGATTAGTCAACTGGAAGGTCTACCTACCTAGCAATTAAAAATAATAATAAAATATACCCACACACATGTGGGTATGTCTGTGTGTTTTAAATCACACAAATACTCCGAGACTCGAAATTATCATCTGTAGGCTAAATAAGCTATTCGCTGAAAAGGTTACAAACGAATAGGTACTGCAAAAGTCAAACGATTACCCACTTATCCAATCGAAACATCTAAATATAGCAATGAGACGGTCAGACTAAATATGTTCTGAGGTCACAAAAAATAATTTAAAATAGGTGAATCTTTCTCTGAACGTCTTACCACGACAATCTCAAAACAACGCAAAGGTATCTTAAAAAAATCCTCTTCGTTTTTCCTTATTTAAAATACCTGACAATAAATCCTGTGTAAAATTAAATGTCATTCATCGTTTGGTTGGACATATTAAATGTTTTTGAAGTAAACATTATTTAGTTTCTAATATAATTTCATCTACGTACAATAATAAGAACTTCTTCAAATAGGGTTCTGACCGTGTGCATGGTTAATTGAAATTATTATTATTCTGATGTGTGTGGTGTGTGTGAGTGGTGTCTATTACATACATTGCTTCAGAATATAGTTTTAATCGTAAGTATGTAGTTACACTATAATGTTTTTATTGGAAGCAAAGCTTGTCTTTAATATTTTTTAAGGATTTATAATTGAACTACCAATATTTCATCATCATCATCCTACAGAAGTCCACTGCTGGACATAGGCCACTCCAATTGCACACCATTCATCTCAATTCTCAGCAACTCTCATCAAGCTGCTACCAGCCACCCTGTGAAGATCGTCACTCCACCTATCCTTTGGGGCGTCCGACCTAACGTTTGCCGATTTGCGGTCTCCGTTCAAGAATGTTTTTACTATACATACTAATACAATTTGTGCCAATAACAACAAAGGAGAAGATCACAAAAAATCTAAAAAACCACATTAAAAGAAAACAACCAACTCAATTCGAATGTAACACGCAAACAGAATAATCGAAAACAAGTTAAGCAACAAATCCACGTATGTTAATACCACGTATATAACTATCTATTCCGATAATGTATATCCATCTAATGTATTCGTATAATCGGATCGGCTGCCATTATCTTCTCGCTGAGAATCGATAAGATTAGCCGGGGGCAGGAAGAAAACAAACGCGAAAGTGTGAAAGTGTTTGTATGTGTAATTTTTTTTTTTTTTTTTTAGGATGGGATATCATCAAACCCACCCGTGTTCCTTCCGTTGCCTGTGTGCCGGGGCCGCGATATCCCTTTCGGACAAACCCGCAACCCCAACAGGCATTGGTCTTTCGACCCCGTCGGTTGGTGCTGACACCTCTTTGAGGCGCGCGTGGAACACAACGCGCCGTCGACACGGGCCTGGTCTTTATCGGACGGCGAGCTGCCCATTGCTCACCGTCCGCAAGCCCGCGCCTTCGGTGGCCGGAAGTCGGCTCTCGACTCCCGACGCCCGGGGCGTCTCCTGCGGCGACTAGGGCCGCGAGGGCGTGCAGCTTGCATCTCCCTCGCGCGCTCCGCCTCCTCCTTCGCGAGCATAACTGCTTCGCAGAAGGAGGTGACGGCCTCCTATGCACTCTCGCTCCGAACCATGGCCTGAACCAGGGCCGGACGCGAGAGATCGCCGCCGCCGATCGCCTCCGTGAGGACATGGCGGTGCTCCGCCCAAGCCGGGCAGACCTCCACCGTATGGTCCACCGTGTCCTCCGGGCGATCCACACAGTGGTGACACCCGGGCGTTTCCTCCCGCCTTACGCGGAACAGGAACCTCCCGAAACAACCGTGTCCGGTGAGGACCTGCGTCAGGCGGAAGGTGAGGACGCCATGGCGCCTCTCAAGCCACTCCTCAAAGAGGGGACTTATCGCCGCAATTGTGGCGTGCCCAGCGCTGGGTTGCGACAATCGCACACTCCATGCCGCCATCAGATCCCGCCGGTGCTCTGTCCGCTGTGCCGTGATTTCTCGCGGCAGCGGAGTTACACCCCGGCGTTTCGCCTCCTCGCGCAACTCCCACATGTACGCGAGGACTTTCGCCTCCAGATCCCATGGCGGCAGTCCCGCAAGGGGGCTCGCCGCCTCACGGGAGACCGTGCGGTATCCCCGGACCAGCCTGACGGCCATGACCCTTTGGGACGCGTTCAACTGCTGTGCCGGTCGCAGCCTCAATGAACGCGCCCACACCGGTGCTCCGTAAAGGGCCATGGACCGCATGACCCCCGCGTAAAGCCTCCGGCAGGAGGCGTTTGGACCCCCCAGGTTGGGCAGGAGCCGCTTTAAAGCAGCCCCAGCCCTATCCAGTTTGGGAGCCAAACGTCGGAAGTGCTCCACGAAGTTCCACCGGCTGTCGAGGACGAGTCCCAGGTACTTCATCGTCGACTCGACACCGATGTGAACCCCTCCCGCCGTAATCTGGGAACCCGACAGTGGCGCGTTCCGAGGACCATAGAAACACATGGCCTCGGACTTGTGCAAGGCCACCTCGAGTCCCAGTTGCCGGATCCTTTCGACGATTGTCGCAACCCAACGTGTCGCTAGTTCGGCCGCCGCCTCATGCGACCTCCCCTGCACCAGGACCATGTATGTGTGTACTGAGACTTATTTCTATAGACGATCTGTTTGACAGACTCAAGGCTTGAAATGATTGAAATTTTGTAGTATCTAATTCTAAGTTTCATAATATCTGGGTCTTATCAATGAGTAGTACCTGTTACACCAAAAAAAAGAAATTATATTGTAGTCTCGCTAATAAATGTTACATTTTTCTAAGCTGCTACTAATATCGTGGCTGTGTTTAGAAAGACAAAAAAAAAAACGATAAAACTACCTGTAGGCCATGCAAACGTTTGTTGACGGAATCGCATGTCCTATGATTTTAAACCCACATAGGTTAAGAAATAAATCTTTTCGTCAATCAATATTGTATTTAAAACCAAACAATTTAATGTTAACCGAATTTTTGTGTGATTTTCTGTTTCAATAAATTAACTTTCCAACTTTCTATCAACAATAAGTCACCACAATAAAAACGATTCCCAACTTTGCAAAATTATCTCAATATTGTCCAAGACTATTTCAAACAGAGATCTAGATAGTGAAACCTTTGCGAATAATTTCAATCGGCCATTCGACATTAACTCCATTCAAACACTCCCGAGCTATCTGATCTTTTTTACCTAATTAACTATTTACTTAAACTCCATCTGATTCTCGTGGCGGTGACCCGGGAGTAATAAAATTACTTAGTAATATTAAATGACTAAGTCCTATTTTAGGTAGGGCAATAAATATTTGGGTGTAACTTAGGATAAAGTTGCATCTGTTTATCTTAATGATGCTTTGTAATTGAGTTTTTTAAATTAAGCCTCCTTTCAAATGGTATGGTAATGGTAAACAAATAAATAAGCTAGATTTTGCTAGATGGTCGACTGGACGTAGGCTAACTTTGCATTAATTTAAAACGGCGATTTTTTTCATCTAACGGGTATGTTCAAGGGAGTATATTAAACTGTATACCGCGAAAAGTTCACTCCCGCGTGTAGGTTTTTTTAAAGAAAACATCTAATTTTAATTTTAAGTGGTAGAAAAAATATTAACAGCAGTTTTGTTGCATTAAATGACTTAATTAAATATTTTAATACGCTATTCAACAAAATTAAACATATTATACTAGCGCAAGATATTAATAAAAGTTTTTTTGCAATAGCGGTTCTGGCAAAAATGTAACAGAGTTAAATTTAGTTTATCTTTTATTTATAGGCTCTCTTAATTACAAGAAAATTAAACAAATTAAAGCAATTTTTTTTAATGGATAGATATATAACATTTTGCTTTAATGTGTTTAATTTTCTTGTAACTAGGTTGGATAGAGCCTTGACTAGTATCTTGGATGTTGAAACTGTTGAATTTGACTTTCAACGCAGGTCTTTCTTTTTCAATTGTCTACAAATAATAGTCTTATTACTTACATACTTACTTATTATTAATTATTTGCCAAATTCACATTAGTTCTTTTAAAAAATATGGTTTCAGCCATCATCGTTTTGCGGCCTTCGTCATATTAAAAATACTGTAAGTAAAGCATTCTGCCTATAGGTATCCTTGGTGGAAGTTTTTTTCTTACATATAAAGATTACCAACCTGCTTATAAGAAAATTTCTTAGCCGAGATAAGCAACCTCTATCCAAAAAGGGATACTTTGTTACACCCTTTTAATCTAGACACGCAGACGATTTATACTGCTGACACTGGACTAGGTGCGGGCAAACTGTGTATGTAAGTTGATAGTATACAATGGGTAGTTTCTTGGAAGGCTTGAAACAAGCATTGGTGGTTCAGCCTTGAACCTAAGATACTCTAAAACGTTAACAATATATCCTCCTTCAAACATTCATCAAAATAATGTTTTTTTCATAATGGAAATCTTCGACAAGGTTTTATTATTTTTGTTATAAAATGGACAAAAGGAGTTCACTGTTGCCACAATGTTGCTAAAACGTAGCCGATATTGCTACGCCAGCTACGCTTTCGTAGCAGTCTGCTACACGTTGAGTAAGAGCCTGTGCACACGATGCGTTGCGGCGACGGTGCGGCGCCAGAGTGGTGTCGCTGCGGCGTCCTACATACAAATATCCATGGTATGCCACATGCCACACGGTGCGTTCCGGCTTCGCCTCGCACGTACACTCTAAACTCCACTTTCCGCATCCAGTCCCAGCTACCTACTTAAGACCGTCGGTCCATCTAGTTGGGGGCGACCCACACTACGCTTGCCGATCCGCGGTCTCCACTCCAGGACTCGTCTGCTCCATCGGCAATCAGTCCTTCGACAAACATGGCCAGCACACTGACACTTCAGCTCGCTTACTTTGCAAGCTATAACTCCGGTTCTTTTCCGGATAATTTAGTTCCTGATTTTATTCTTCAAAGAAAGCCCCAAAACTCCTATAAATATAGACTTACCCAATTCTTTTTCCGGTATTTTACACTTGCACGTTTAGAATATTTTCTGTCTCAACGTTCATTATAATGAATGTGAACACATTTAATATCCTACTAAAGTGCCTTTACGGTCTAATTAGAAATACATATCCTTTACAAAACCAATTATAGTGATTGTAGCATAAATGAAAATAAAAGACTGCAATTATAAACAATGTTAGTTGGTTTTGTTTTTATTTCATTATTTTATTTTCTTTCTTTCATTTTGTAACCGTTTCAGCAGCATTTTATTTTACTTTATATAACTGTGCGGTAAGAAAGTTTTACCTCGGGCTAGGAAAAGGTTAGCGTATTTCTTGTGTGACATAAAAGAGGTACTTTGTTTACGATTAGTTTTAAGCCTGGGACCTCCGACATCATTTCAACTATGAAGTAAACGGTGGTTCGTTTACTTTATAGTTGTTGCAAATATCTGTATCTTTACTGTAAAATGGCCAACATTCAAACCCACATTAAGTAGAACATTTGATCCAATTCCCTTTTTTTTCTAGAGCTGGTGTCTCCCTATTTTGTCTTTAAATTTTCATCAATCGCAATATTTTATTATGTATATGTATGTACCTTGGTTATTATGAATATTTTTTCTCTAATCATCATGTTCGTTTTTTATCCTTATAACTAAACTAACTTACGTCTTAAAGAAAACATAGGCTTAATAGAAATAGACTTACCATTAACAAGCCTCTGTTCTCCATTAAGAGTCCAGTGGACTTGAGGGACTGGGTACGCTTCAGTTGTGCACTGGAGAGTTACGGAGCCACCAGATGGGGCCCGTATGGCGACCCGGCCAGCCCACACCGACGGGGAAACTGTAGAAACATAATAGTATATTAGTGGATTCGATTTAGCCAAACGTTCATCATTCTGCTGCCCTTAACCGAATTAATTTCGGATCGGCGCAGCACGTCTTGTTCTTCCATTCCTCTCTATCAGTCGACATATTAATAATCACCCCATTTCTAGCTATAATCATGTTTCACACAATCCATCCATCGTATCTTTGGTCGTTCTCTTTTTATCAAGCCGTCCACATTCATAATCAAAACTTGTAAGAGACTGTTCCGGAGTATTTGATGTAACACATACCAAGTAACATTATGGGCTTCTAAGCATTCATCCCAAAAATAATTAGTTCGGGTCTTACGTAAATATAATTCTTTAGTGAAGGAAAATATTAAAACTAAATGGAAATAGACTTTTGAAATGGATTTGAATAAAAATATTTGAACAGAAAAATCTATGTGTTCTATTTGTGTCTGACTTTAATACGAGTATAAAGTCTAAAACTATATTCCATTTTAAGTTATTAAAAATAAGATAATTATACTACTCAGAGTTCCTTACTGAGCAAATTACCATTAAGACCATGAAATAATTTTTTATTCAATTTCTTCCTGAGACCCACTTCAAAAGGGTAGTCTACAACAAAAGTTTTTCGTTCCCGAACCTCGAACCTCGAATGAGCGAATATTTAAGAAAATAACCGAGAAAGTTGTAACACACGGCCAACTTAAATGGAAAGTGGCCACTTTGGTCACAGTACATTACTTCATTGAGGTTCCACATAGCAAAAGATTTTTCTTTAATCTTAGAAGTTTGTCTGAACCTGTCTGTCCTTAGGATGAATCCTGATTTTCAGAACAATTTTGTGCTTAGTAAGCTCAAATTACGTTTTTGGTTTTCTCAAAATTTTGGCTGTGATTAATGGCAGCTTTTAAAATTCTTATCTGGTGGTCCAATGCACATGATTTCATATTCTGTTTTAGAATACTACTCTTAAAATTCCACCGTGGTTGAAAGATTTTGTTTATATCTAAAATAAAGATGTGCCCTCCATAAAAGATTATATTCCTAAACGACCTCGACTAAGAAGAGCGTCATCTTACAGCCTCCAAACTGGTCATTCTTAATTGTACCCGTTATAAATGACGTAATTAATTCAACTGTCGACTCACATATCACATTAATCTGGATTCTCTTGCTGACTGAAGGAGGGACGCCATTGGTGGCTATACACAGGTAGGCGCCTGATAATACTCGCTCGACAGCAGTCAGGTTCAGCCATGGGCCGCTCCATTTTGACACTGTGGAAGAACCTTTGTTTTAATTGCAGTTGACGGTTGTTTTTTTAATAGATTGATTTATCATTATTCTCAAATATTCACACGATGGAAGATATGCAAGATTGAGTCATTTTCTAATGATTTAAAAATATGCTACAAAAAAAAACTCTTTTTGTAAACATAGAAAATAATAAGCTTTAGAATATATTTTGTTATAAACCTATCAACGTTCAAAGTGGGGCTTTTTTGGACATAAAGTCAAAGAAAAATGGCTAGATCAAAATCCTATACTATTTTTCAACTTCCATAAAACCCGGTTTCTTTCAAAATCTTTTGTCAAAGACGCACTTAATGGGTTAAAGTTCTTTTTAAGTACCTTTATCTAGGTTTAAAGATATTTATTCTCAAAAAAAGACACAAAGTCACTTACATGAGAACAATGGTTAAACAAATTATAAATATAAAGTTCGTCACAGTCTTATCTACAAAAGTACTAACCAAATTTAAGCAAAGATTGGCTCACAATCAGTTATATTTACAAAAATTGCTAGAATTACTTTGGATGGTGTAAAGACTGCAAATTGATTCCATCAATTTGCTTGTCAAAGAAAAAGTTCTAATGATTTGTAAATAATGGAGATGTCTTTCGTCTTTTGAAACGCTTCCTTAAATTGAGCTTGTACGTTTTATATGTCTTTTTACGTGCTCTAACGAGGGCCACGCCACTGAGCCGCCGTAAGCTCGGTGACATTACATCCTCCATCCTTCCCCATGATTTGATGGGTGATCTGCTGATAGGGACCATTGTCTGACTGATAATTGGGAAAGTAATTTCCTCGTGTAGAATAATTCCGTATTAATAAGAGCTATCTTTGATACATTTCCTGCTCGCTTGCTGCCATTATTTTGTAAAATATGAAGAACCCCTTTTTCATAAATTCTATTGGAAATTGGAACGTCCGCGCTTTTTGCTGTGTATTTTTTACTCAAAGGTAACTTAACTGGTTGTGTACAGATTGTTGACGGGTAAATGCTAACATCCAAATACTTTACATATGAAATTTACTGGCTACTTACTGTGGACAGAAGCAAATTTAACTTGAGAAAATAATGAGTTAAGAATTCATTTAGAATTTAGTAAAGTTTTCGTTGCCCAAAGGCTCGGTGATACTCTGCACAATTTTATAACAACTTCGTTTGAGCACACAATGCAAATAAGAGAGTTTTATTCAATTTATGGCCGCGGGCGCCAAAGTTTCCCTTTGTGTTAGTTCTGGCGGTGACTGGCTGTGTGCATACTGTGACAGTTTTTGCACACTGTCGCTTTATAATGTGTGCGGTCCTCTGTGCGGTAGTGTGGATAACAGATAAAGGTTATTTCTGACTTCAAGTTTACATAAAACAATTTTTTGAACGGAATTAACGGGATCTGCGAAATTTGCTTTTAGTGCTCCGTTTATGCAAACGATGTTGTTTGTACTGGTACCGTGTTTTCTAAAATCTGCAACATTGTTGGTCTTTTTTCTTCGGAATTGCCGTTCCCCAACTATTTTTACGATCGTCAGTTGTTCCTGAAGACGCGACGGGGATGAAATAATTGTGTATTTAAATATCAATTGAAAAATGAAACTACCGCGGAGGCAGAACAGGAAAACTAAGGTTAGTTATGTTCGCTTTTATTTTGCGTCGATATTTGGAATCAAACTTTTTATAAATTAATTTGGTTCTCAGTTGGAAGAAGAAATTGACGTGTTACTTTAGAATGGGTAAAAACTTAATTTTGAGAAGCATAACGTACTTTATTTAGAATGTCTTACCTAATGTCTGGTTGTCAATCTTGAAGTGCCTGGAGTCTTCTCTCCTCCAGGCTATGACGGGTGGTGGTGTTCCTGAGGCGGCACACCTGAGTGCCGCGTTATCACCTTCTTTGACAAGCACCTCACCACTGCTAGCTTCATCATCAATGTCCGGAGGAACTGTTGGATTTGATAAAAAAAAAAATATATGTATTTTAATACTTACACATTAGCTAAATATTTATTCGTATCGCAGTCTTTTTCATTACCTAATTTTCCAAAAAAGCGTCGAAGGGATCTTGTAACCAAAACAATAATGTGACTTGTTTGTATTTAAATTGTATTTGTATTTGTTCTGATATTCTTACATATCCTACATAATTTATTAATATTCAATTTTTGCTACGGTTGTTTTTTCTTGATCCTTTTGCTACAAAAAAATATCAACCTTTTGATTGAGATTCCACGCAGGATACCCGATAATACATGTTCTGTTTTTCTACTTCTCCCATATTAATATTGTATTGAGCATAATATAACCCGTCACTGCTATCCCAATAATAATAAATCATTATTCAGGAACCGCTTAGCTCTTTTAAATAATGTGGAAATCAATTATTAATATTTATTATTTAATTGATCTGTTGGCGAGAGATAAACGTGGAGGTATCTAATAAATATTTGAATAATCTGTAAATACTGCTTTTAGGAGCATGTAAGTTATGCGTCTGTTCCTTAGTTAATCTATCTTAAGTGTTTGTGTAGATAGCCAATGTGGACAATAATTAATTTAGAACTTTTTTTGCCAAACAATACTTTTTTACTGTACTTATTAAAATATTATACTTCTAAAATATTGAAGTAAATTACAGTTTGTACTCAGACATACCTTACCTACGTAAAAACGTTTTTCCCGCAAAGTTATAATTGCAACTTTGAGAAAAAGACTTATTTCATAATAGGTTTTGATACTACGTTCGTAACACCCTAAAATATGTATCAATACTTTAGGCGAAAACCTCTTTCAAATCTTGTGTACGTGTAAAGTATTTGTGTACTGGGTACCTACATGATGTAAATAGTAGTACAAAAAATTAAAAGTTATAAAACTAAAACCTAATTACGACAAAAAAGCCATCTAAAGAGGTATAAACAAGACATCACATACAGATAAATTAAAAATCTGGGGTCACACGTGTTAGGGCATAAATCGAAGAGATTACGTGTGACTGTTCCGGATCTTTAATTTGTCTGTTTGTGATGTCTTGTTTATTTACCTTTAGATTACTTTTTTGTCGTAGTTGGGTTTTAGTTGTATAACTTTTAATTAAATTATTTGGGGTTAAATATATAATACTTTTGAACTGTGCTAATTAAGCCCTTTCATTTGATACCCAACACGGCATCATTGAAATACTTTTTTTTTTAAGTTCTTGTTTGTAAGTCCTCTGCAGGGCGCTATTTTCTAGTTTAGAAATTATGAGGGAATAGATGAACATACATACATACCGGCAAAAATCATAACCCTCCTTTTTGCTTCGTCGTAGTCGGGTAAAAAATACCCGCTTGAAATTAAGTTATCACACAGTAAAGAAAAAATGGTATCACACTCTTCACAATAAAGTCTTACCTACAACCTGTAGCAGGTGAGTCTGGCTCATCATCGGCTCGGTGTTGACCTGACACATGTATCGGCCACCGTCAGAAGGGCCTATCTCCTTGAGCGTCAAGATCCAGGCTCCGTCTCCATGGCTGACGCTGACACGGTGATTTTTCGTGATGACGTGGCCGGCAATCGTCAGGATTGTCTGTGTGTCCACTCGGAGCCACGCCACCTAGACATGAGATTTATAAGAGGAGAATAAGCTTTATTGTATAGTCAACCTCGTAGTTGCCTTATCACCCCTAAAGTGACATTCAACCTTGTACATAATAAACCGGCAAGGTTGTATTTGTCAACTATTTTTACTCGACTACGACAAAGCAAAAAAGCAGGGTTCTGATTTTAGCAGTCTTTTTATGTAAGTATGTATGTATAGTTTGTATAGTTCTGTTTACGTTTTTAGTTTCTATTTTCGCTTGACTATAGATTTCGATGTTTTTGGTGGTATATTGGCTTGTGCTAACTGACATAAGGCAGTAATTTAATTTAATGTTTTGTGTTGCGTAATGTAAATTATTTTGCTTACTATTGTATAGAATCAAGTTTTTCCAACTGAACAGACAGCTGCTGGGGAGTTTGTTGTGACACTTCTTCTTTCCAGCTAAAGCACTAGGAAGTGGTGAAAGGTGGGCGTTTTTGGGGGGCTGTCTTGTTATTTTGACGTTCGAAAAGTGGTGATTCTCAGCCTAGTTTGACTAATGACTTTGGAGTTTTGAATTTTATCCCATCAAAATTATAACTTTCAAAAAACATCAATTTTTTACAAATTATCATTTTCATGAGAAGAACTTTTTTGAATTTGGATGGGAAGAACTGCGTTGCAAGACTAACTAAAAACATTTTAAAGTGACCGTATCAATATTATAATATACATCTATATTTCTTTTATAAATAGATTTTATAGAATTATACAATGGCAATCGCACACGGCAATAAAATCTACATACAACAAAATCTACCAAATATTTGTGCTCTGAGCACTTTACTTGTGTTTGTGTATACATAAAGGACATGGATAAAGTCTCGTCTAGCACAGACAAAGAGATAATTATATTTAACTAATCATATTGGAAATCGCACCACAGCTTCCGTTACTTGGCAAAACATGGGAGTGTGGCGGCATCAACATCGCCACATGCGAACTACGCATCAAAAACCTGACGTCACACAACATCCTGACGACACACAAATCCTGCATAGCGCAATTAGAGTTTACCGCGCGATCGACATATATACGAGTTCCCGACTGCAACCATTGGGCAGTTGCCAACTAGATACGACACCCGTCTGGTTGGAGGATGCTCCCTTTTCTAATGAGGATGAGTGAACTTTAAACTTAACACTTCCTCATACCTCTAAAGTAGGAAATGTTTCAATTTAAAAGATTATTATTTTGATTCAAGTATTCAGGGAGAAATTTCTGTTGCCAGTTTTGGAAATATGATGGTAATTAAGATATGCTTATTGTAAGAACTGATATGATTACAGTAGTATTTTTAGAATATACAATATTAAAACTGTATTCAAAGTGTATTTAATAATGAATAAATAAATAAGAATCTTTATTGCAGACCACATGATCCATAAGAACACAATAAAAAAAGATCACATAAAAATAAAAAAACCTAAATTAAAATTAAAGTCAAAATCTAAATTAAAATCAAAATTTGAATAAAAATTTAAACACTTACACGGTTATTTATAGCCACCATTTTTAGATCTTGGTAGCATACATCCTATCAGCAAGATCCTTAACTATACTGTTTCTAAACGTACTAACCCTGGACGCAAATCTGCTTCTCTGAATGGCGTTGAACGCGTTCACCCTCGCCTCCGCGAACATCCCAGAGGCAGAACTTCTTATTATACCTAGTCCAGAGCTGGCACGTATAAAAACTTTGACAGTACGTTCCGAATAAGTAGACTGTATAAGGCCCTCTTGGTCACTTAAAATACAGGCTTCTAGCTTTATCCTCAAATAAGTTACAGGGGGTCGAAAATGTTCTTGAATGGCTTCGAAAAAAGATGGTACGGCTGTGCCTTTGTTTGTTTGTTTTGCTTGACTTGGCGGGGCCACTGCCGTGCCCCCATAAAATGGCAAATCCCAGTCACACAGTAACGGCATTTATTTAAAAGCCCCATTTACCTTGAAATACAAAATTAAAGATGCTTGTAACACTGCAAAAGAGGAATGGCAGAATCCAAAATGTTAGGATAACCGTTATGTGGCTCTTACTTTTCCTCGAGAGACACTCTTTACAAATATCAAAAACAAACTACCCCAAAACGTTTTGACGGCAAGAATTAAAGAAATTAATTAAGTTAAAGTCCTAAAAATTCGCAACGGGCAAAAACTTTCCTTTCTCTTGGAAATAAATCTAAAAATGAAAGTATAACAATCTCTTTTTCAAAGTAGAAAATTGTAAATAAACGAAATACTACAAAAATCTAGCGACTAATTTAATACTTATAAAATTAGTTGTTTCAAGGAAAGTTGAGCAACACCTCAGAACAGCCAAAGTTTAATCATGAAATACCAAAGGGCCTGAATGTTGAAACTAAAGAGTTTTATAAATTAAGAAACAAAAATAATATCGTTTTGCTGTCTTTTGATGTTCATCATCATCATCATTTCTGCCAAAAGACGTCCACTGCTGAATATAGACCTCCAACAAGCACTGCCAGTTCGACCGATTCTGTGCTTCACGCAACAAGCGGATTCCTGTGGCCTTCACAAGGTCATTGGTCCATCTTGTGGGAGGCTTTCCAACGCTTCGTCTTCTGGTATGTGGTCGCCAATCCAGAACCTTTCGACCCCATCGGCCATCTGTTCCATGAGCAATGTGCCCTACCCATTGCCACTAAAGTTTGGTAATTCTTCGAGCTATGTCGATTACCTTGGTTCTCCTACGGATCTTTATTTCTGATTCATAGCCCTCTCCATTGCCCTTTGGGTGACTTTTAGCCTTCTGATAAGGCTCATTGTGAGCTACCACGTTTCAGTGACATAAGTCATCACTGGCAACACGCACTGGTTAAAGGCTTTCGTCTTGAGACACTGCGGTATGTGGGACAAGAAGATATTGCGAAGCTTCCCGAACGCTGCCCGGCCGAGTCGGATTCGACGATTGACCTCTTTCGCTGGACAAGTTGTCTTAGGTAAACGTACACGTCCACAACTTCGAGCACAGCGTCTCCGATCTTCATGAGAGTGGGTATTACATGGGCATTTGACACGACCTTTGTCTTGTCCATGTTAATTTTAACACCCACTCTTTCGGGCATTGAGCATTGTACTAAGGTCCTCCATGGTCTCAGCCATGATAACTATGTAGTCGGCAAACCAAAGGTTAGTGATATACTCGCCATTAACGTTGATGCCTAGACCTTTCCAGTCCAGAACTTTGAAGAGATCCTCCATTGCAGCGGTCTCCCTGTCTCACACCTCACTGCAGAAGGATAGGTTTCGATGTCTGGTCCTGGAGTCGGACTGACATTGTGGCGGTTTTGTACAAACACTTTAGCACCTCGATGTACCGATAACCGATCTGGCACCATTGAAGAGACTGCGGTACACCCATGTTTCGATCGAATCGAAAGAAGTTATAGAGAAGTTGTTGTAAATATTGAATAGATTTGAAACTAATTGCGTTTAATATTAAAAAAAAATGGGATTTTACTTTTAATAAGCAATTAGCAAAGGTATGTTTGAGAAAAAACTTTAAAATTTGTTCCCCTTTCTAAATTATTGCTGAGACCGATTAGACCGATTATTCGCAGGATTAGGTACCTCTATATATAAATAAAATAATACGTATTGAAATGGAACGGATAACGATTGCTATAAATAAATGTACCGTTTCCATTACGAACGTTTGAAAGGATTTTATTTGCATCCATTTGCTCACAATTTTATTTTTAACAGAGACTTTTTTCAACCAGATTCGCGTCTCATCAAAAACGCTAGCGAATAAATCAATATCAGTACAACCTCAGCTATATAAAAGTTCCGAGTCTCTAGAAGAGATAAGACACCCAAAATTGTCATGCTGGAAAAAAACACGAAGAGTAATTAAGATAGCGAAGAGCCTTGTCCCACTAATTGTGGAGGCTTCCGGACCTTCACTGATTCAGCAATGTGACTTGTTCACACGAACAGCCCTTAATAAAGGAAGCCTGGAGAAAAAATTATTAAAAGAATTCGTTGGGACAACATTACTGCCTTAAATCACTCAATTTTTTTGAGAGCAAGACACAAAAAAAGGCAAATATAGTACAACAGTTTAAAAAAATTGCTGTACAAGACCTCAAGGATTTTAATCAAAGCCTTGGTAACAACTTCAACAATTTGAGCTAACTTTATGTCTATTCAACAATGTTTATTTAGGGAAAAGTCCTGACTAATTTCTGGCAAAATGGCTGTCAAATAGCCATTTCATAACTTAACACACTTCACTGCCACCCCTGTCACAATTCAACATAGAAATACTAAGAAAACCTAGAAGACCTAAATTCCGTTTTCAAAGCCTACATGGGCCCAATAATTGCGTTTTATATAATTATTGTGGCTCCTACCGGGTCGAACGCGGAACACTTTTCTAAGCCTCGTTGGGCACCGGGGCCTATCTGGGTGACCAGACGGAGAATGATATGGGGTTAAGCGAGCGACAAACTAATGGGAGAATGTGTGTAGCTATTTTTACGGTATCGGGTAAATTGTGGTATTGTCTTATATGATATGTGGGTGCTATATATAGATGATTTATTTGAAAAATTATTGTTCTGTTTGCCCCCCCTTCCGCACACATTTTTTTTTTCTAATATGAAAAGTTTCCTATGCCTTTTCCCTGGGTCACCAAGATACACGGCTCTGCCTAGTTTTGGACCTACTAGAACTAACATTATTAGAATTACGAGGCCCAAATAAAGAATCTGACATTTTATGTTTCTCTGAAACCTTTATGCCTGCCGGTAATGAAAAGTATTTAAAATTAAATAACTATATTTTAGCAACTGCATTTAGTAGAGACAAACAGAGAGGGGGAACCTGTATTCTCGCAAAACAGGGTATTATATACAATGAGAATTCATTAATTAATCTTTCTCTATTTTTTCATTAACTAGCTTCAACTTTCTGACTAACTGACGCGACTATTTGACAATTCAAAAGTGCCTGTAGATGGTTTAATTGAAATAAATGCTTTGAGTTTGAGTTTGATAAAGTACATGAAAATCTAGTTTCTTCCTATTCTTCTGACTCTAGGGAAAATAAACGCGGCGTCCCTCAGGAGAGTGTCTTAAGACCCATATATGACATACCACTAGTGAAATCATAAATGTATAGTTATTTGGAGATAACATTTAAATTATTGTGACGTCTGATAAGAATTATAAATCTATATCTGATCATGAAATGGACATTAATAACACTATTGACAATATTTTTTCAATATTTTATTAATAAATTGAAAATCAACATAGATAAATAAAATTTTAAACAATTTAATATATGTAAACATGCTAAATACAATTTTAAACTACATATTGATAAACTGAAAGAAGTTACACAAACCAAATTCTTGGGTGTACTCATAGATCAAGATTTAAATTGGAAAATACATCTAGATAATTTGTACAATAAATTAAAAATTAAAATTCATTTATTACAGATTACAGGGATCCATATTATGTTAGTATTACAAAAACAACTTATATTCTAATGTTAGTAGTAGTTAAAGGTAGGTATAAAATAAAATAAAATACAATGATGCACACTCTACGCAGAGGACGAGCAGGCAAGAAAACATGTTTCCTACCTGAGCAACCTCCGGATAAAATGCCGAATATTTGGAGTATAGCTCTCCGCCACAGCTCTCAGGATATAGTTGCGACTAGCATGAAAGCCATCTGTGTGCGTCTCAGCAAACATTTCCGAAGCGCTGCAGAAACGGGGCAGTCGCAACAACATCCTGAATGCATTATTATATTGTACGCGCAGGGCATCCAGCGATCTCTTGGTGTAATACAATAGAATCCATACATTTTCTTAAGCTCTCAGACAATTAAAGAACGTGACAAATTGAAAAACGACAATTATTACATACCACGCGTATATACAATAAATTTTACGTTACGGGCTTATTATAAGGAGGAACAGTACGGATAAAGATAGAGCATTTATTGCGCAAAAAAAATTCATCAGGGCCATTTGTAGACTCCGGCCTGATGAGTCCTGCAAACCATTTTTTTTAAAGCTAGTATTATTACCAATTCCCTCACTTTACATATTTGAAATCTGTAAATTTGTGTACAGTAATAAGGGATTGTTCAAAAACGCGTATGAATTCATCTCTCGACCAACAAGGGATTCACACAGAGTTGTATTAAATGATAATCCTAAGTCAGCCTATTATGCTAGAAGCTTAAGCTTTTGATGTGTGTACGTATATACAATAAAATGCCAAAAGGACTAAAATTATTAAATAATCATAACTGATTTAAAAATAAACTATATAAATGGCTGAATTGACATAATTTTTATGACATTAATGATTTATTTAACTTGAAAATATAAAATGTGTATGTACAGGTATTAATGAAAATGTTTGTGATGTATGATCTGCATGACTATTATTGTATTTCCAATTAATCTGCGACATTCTATAGTTCACCTTTAACGCTTTATTATTTATTTTGTATGCAATTGATGCAATATTCTGTATATCGCTATTATATTATGTACATTTGACTGACCTTGAATGTCTGTAAATTATCTACCCTACAGGTAAGCGCTGCATCTCTGCCGACTGCCACGGTGACGTTCGATCCCGGACCCACGAACCGTGGCAAATCTGAAACAAAAAAACACCACCACTGTACAAAACTTTAGGACATCATTACAATGGGCACGCCACAATTGTGGCGATAAGTCACAATTTTATCTGCTAAATATAGTTATATAATTTTAAATACTTTTTTTTACTTTTGGTTACCTGCCGTGTTTTAGTTATTTTATTTGATAACCAGACTTGAATTTAGAGGTTCACGAGAAGGGCGGTAACGAAATCTTCTTTAGTTGGAAAAGGGATGACAGATTAGTAGCATCGTTTAATACTGTCTAAGGCCGAGATCTACGAATGTTACTTAGCTCGTGGTGTCAGGAGAAATGCTTGGCCAAAGTAGGGTGGTGCTAAGTAATATACCTATAAAGATTTCGGCCTTAAAGTTATAAAAAAAAAAAACTGTGACCACTAATCCTTGTAATGCGTAATGATTATATATGGCAATATAACCTACTATCACTCGAACATACATCAGCAAAAGGGTAGGTAAAACTATTTTTTTACTATATGAAAGAAAAGCCATAAAGAACAAAAAAAATGTCGTCATAATACGAGTAGAACAGCTGAACCGTTATAAAGACAATATTTTTCTATACCCCAAGGGTACGATGACAAGTGGCCTGCGTAAGTACACAGGCCACTTGTCAGAACTTTGAACGGGTAGTAACATCGCGTTCAAGGGAACGCGATGTTCCTTCCCGTTCAAAGTTCTGTCGCATTATTCGGTACGGGATCAAACAACACACGTAAACTTCATACCGGTAGCAATATGTTTTGCCTTTTATCGTTAAGGATATGTGGAGTGCCTCTAAATTAATTTTAAATCTCATCAGAAACGACACAATAACTCATGTAATAGACTGATTTTTAACAATGAATCAATGATTTCTGGGTAGGTACTTAGTAAAACATGTAAACAAACAGGCTAGTGCTTCTACGAAATTTGTGTTGTTGTAGGTCTGGTAATGACTGCTATCGAGATGCTTGCTCAACGCCGAATAATTTTTGTAAACACTCCGAGCCTACAAGCATATTGGCAGCCTCGTTAAAGGGAGAAATAATTATAACAGATTCTGTATTACCAGGAATATTCTCCACAATATTCAACATTTCACAATAAACTACTCAAAATTCAAAATTCAAAAAATTCAAAATTCACAAGTCATTTATTCAAACTAGGCTGAGAATCAGCACTTTTCGAACGTCAAAATTACATAAGACAATCCCCCAAAACACCCACCGTTCACCACTTCCTAGTGCATTAGCTGGGAAGAAGAAGTGGCGCAACAAACTCCCCAGCAGCACTAAATTAGCACTTAAATTTCTCAGAAATATCATAAACGTAAATCTTCATAGTTCTCGTATTTACCACAACAAATACCTGCCGAGAGATCACTCTAATTTACGTGCCTACAGAATACAAAATCGATACATTTCACGTGTTATGTACCCGACCACATCACATGACACGAACATTAACATTATTCTACACTCATACATCAACACATCTCGATACGCACACATTAACGGGTTTTCACGCACACATTGAAAGTTGAATTCGAATTCGAATGCGGTTCCTACGCACACATGGACACGTTTTAACACACACATACGTAGAATGACGAGTATAAATTATAATGCACAATTTGTGACGTGCTGATAAATTGGCTTTTAACTCCGAGTAAGCTTGGACTTGGATGAAAGTGCGTAATCGCTTCGCTCAGCGTCAAAAGGCCTGCGGGAATGTTGTCGAGTTGCGTCTTTCTCAAAAATTTCTTACGCAGATAGCAGATTTTAATTTTCACTTAGCACAGATTTTAATTTTCACTTGCGATTTTTTGCAAGAAATGTTTCAACCATTTTGTTGGAAGACGTAGAATAAACTACTAACATGAAAAGATAGCCATTGGTGAGGAGATGTTTTGTACAGAAGCAATTTTATTATTAAAACACTATCAAAAGTTTCGCGAACACGAATAGGGAATGTTTTACAAATATGAATACAACAGAACTTCGGTCCTTCAAATTCAAAACAACGCAAATACAGCTTATATCCTTCCTACATCACCACTCCCTTGCCCCGCTCCAACAAGTATTCTGTCCTAAACAGACGCTGTGAACAGCTGTAAACAATATTGAAATACGAAACTCTACCACCGTCCTATTATGGACCACAAACAAAATCAAGATGGTTCAAACTGATTCAAAGCTTTACCAGTTCAAATGAGTCTATTTCAGTATTTCGAGTAATGTCTGATTCTATCATTGTAATACAAGTTTAATTAGAAACAAGATTGATTCGAAATGTTGAGTTATTTCGTACTATTTGTCACAAAGTTTTCGTATTGGTGTCGTCTTGGTTCACATATGGGCTATTATTGTATTCGGTTGACAATATTTTTTATGAAGCCTGGAACTTCTTGGTAAGAAGCCTTTTTACCGACTTCAAAAAAGGAATATTCACATATCTGTTAAGGCTTCCAAACAATTATACAACATTTTATAGGTGTATGTATGTTTGTTTGTATCTTTGTAAGTATGTTTGTATGTTTGTTTGTCCTCGCATATCTCCGAAACTATTAATCGGATTGTCACTATTGTTTTTTTATTGGGTTACGTTTACTTCAACTTAGGGTACAGTGCAAGTTTCATCAAAGTCGATTCAGTCGTTTTCAAGATATGGACTTATACGTGTAAGTGCGACGGCCTGGCTTATTATTACGAGCTACGGGTGTGGTGTCATGGGGAAACATCTTACCTTGTTCAAATTCTAGCGCGTATTAGAAAAAAAACCGGCCAAGTGCGTGTTGGACCACGCAATGAAAGGTTCCTTAGTTGGGATGAATGTATCCCAATAACAAACTTAACTTAGTAGTTGCGAAACATGTTCTCCAATAAATTGATATACGTCACTGTCATTTCTCCAACTGCAAATGTAAGTTTGTAATCGCAAAAAAGTTTGGTTGTTTCAAAAGTTTGATGGGATCTAACTCATCTATAGCAAGGTCATCAAGCGAATTAAACCCTACTCAAAGCAACACAAGCTTGGTACTTTGCAAATAACCTTTTGTTAGAAGTGTTGCGCCCTGTAACTTATATACAGTTACAGCCGAACTATCAGCGGTAAAATGTGTCGTTCCACGTCACCTTAACTACGTTTAGCTTGAAACGTTACCGTGATTGGAGATATTGGCGCATAACTATCTGCATCTTTTGATTTCTCACTGATTGAAGCGTTATCGAATAGAATGAGCACTGCATCAGGCGAGTCTCCTTCTAGTTGATCACGCCTTAGTGCAGGCCATCGGAATCCTTTTACAACACCCATGCTGCCATTGCCCAAGCCATCAGACACCGAAACATTTCTTCTCAGCATCACTTTTGTACTTTTGATCCCATTGCCACTTGATGTTGAGTTAAAAGTCCAACACATCTATTTCATTTGGTCGGTTGATATTATTTCATAATTTTCAGTTAATTTCTTTCGAAGTTGGTTTATTTTTTTTAAATTACGTTTGATTTGCTTGGCTCTAAATACCAAGTTTCAGTGAGATTTAGAACAAATTGCATTAATCACAAGTCTCAAAACTTTTTTCTTTTCAAAAACCAATGAAATAATAAATTAATTAAACAACTCACTTTCATTTATTTACCGCAAAGTACAGCACCATATTCACAACAAAAAAACCCGCAAACAAAGAACTAAAGAACTGCCATTTAATTCCTACAACAGCATTAATTTCAAACGTCCCTTATAATTAGGAAATTACTAACAAGGCCCGATTATTAGAATTGATTCGAAGGTAACCCTCAATACCCTTACTCCGTACTCCGTAGTTTTAGCAAGAAGATCCCTAAAGGCTATCTATCCATTTTAATAAGGGGCACGACTCTAATCGAAATTACTTAGTTACAATTTGAAATAACTTCCGTGAATCGAGTCAAGATTAGTTTCTGGGACATCTACTCGTACCTTGATATGAAAATCGCGCTGTGAAATGATAGAATAGGGTGAAACTTTTTAATATGTATTTGGATTAGTTTTGAGTGATGTTATCCGGATGACGGATGAAGGAAATAGTTAGGTTAAGGTTATAATTTTGATAATACCTATGTCTCAGGTCCCCTTGAGTAAACGAATAGGTACAATACGAGTAAATACTGTTTAAAACGTAGTCAAAAATAATCATGTAAATCGGTTAATTTCGATTTGCCTATGAGCACATTAGCGTCTGAATAGCATAATATTATGTTTTTTCCGAAACCATACCGTAGCTGTATCATGGTTCGGTTAGGTATACAATACAATTACAATGACACATGCACAAATAAACAACCAACAAACTAACAGCAATCAACCCTTTCTTGTACTCCCATCCTTCCTTTTTTTACAAAACATCCGTCAAACCCTTACGTCATTACTTATATACATCCACCGCGTATAGGGCGTTAAAAAATATTCAATGTAAAACAGGGAAGATAATAAAAGAAACGCGATGTGTTCTCATAAAACATTTTTATTTTTCATAAAACTCTTTTCCTATAGAAGAATTATTTTATGTTGTAAAAATATCTCTTCATGAACCACTTCTACAAGTAGACATTCATTCAACAGACATCAGATATACGAGTATTTTGTAAATAAATAATTTTATTTCTTTGTACCTCTAAAAATCTCTTGTAGACGAAATACTAATGAAGGTACTTTTACTTTTCTTACATTTATTATGTACTGAACACTGTTGGTAAAAAAATACGTTCTAAACGTATCTACATTTAGGATTTAAGCATAATTTTATGTTATGTATGTATGAACTCTTTTGACGTTCCTAGGTTATCGTAAAATTCGACAGAAAGCGCAGTACAAATATGGATATATTTATACTGTGTAGATAGTCGAACTATGTATACACATTGTTTTACAAATTTTTGTTTAGACGTGACCACTGACCAGAGGGCTGGCCCATTTTTGGGCAAAAGAATCAGCATTGCCAAACAATATGGCAATGCGGCCGGCCTTTTGGGCACTCCTTCTTGTTGACAGAGATGCCGACGAATTTTTTAATACACTGTGGTTCTTCCCCCTTTTTATATACTTGTACATACATTATTATTAGTATTTTTAACCGACTTCCAAAAAGGAGGAAGTTATATATGTTCGTCGCGTATGTATGTTTTTTTTTTATGTATGTCGGAAGTCGGTGGAAGTCGGTGGCAAAAAACAAAAATTCAAAACCAAAGACACCGACTTCCGAAATTAAAGTTATTTTTCACTTTGTAGTGTTTTTTTTCGGAAGTTGGTTGTTTTTTTTTTTGTAAAAAGTTCTTTAAGACTGTTAGCTTTTAAATTATGGCAATATTAATTTTCTAAGAAAAGTTATTTATTACGTAGTAAATTTAGAAGACAAAGCAATGGTTATACAATTTTGTTTTCATTCTTTCCTAAAAAGAAAAACCAACCTTTTAAAACCCTGTATAGCATTATATAACCCGAATTGTATACCCATTTCTTCTTTTTTGTTTAATTACAGTAGCAGTACACTACTAGTTAATTAGTAAAAGCAATTCAAAGTTACAGAATCCGGTATAATCGAGTTTAATCCAGTTTAATTTTAAGATACTTTGCAATAATGAATATCATCAACTTGGCTCGAATCTAGGTCCTTTGGCAAATAAATAAGAGTTAGTGAGCCAAGCAATGGTTTATAATACCAACAGACTATTGTACTGAAGTTTTCATGGTAGAACATTTCGTTATTCGTAGTTGGAACAGGAATTATTGTTAACCTGAGTAAGTTTCGCCATTTCTTCTAAGGGGTAGTGAGATAGGAAGTGTCAGCTCCATCTTGCTTTTTTTTTATATGACCTTTAAAGGTGATTCCGGTATCCTATTTCCGGAATAAACAATTTCATTGCATTTTATTTCACGGTGTCAATGAATAGCGGAAATGATTTAAACGCATTATTTCATAACTTGGTCATAATCATTTGTATTAATAAAGCCGAAAACATCGTTGATATTAGCGGAATACAATATACATACAGACATCAATGATTTTTTCATCTTCACGTTTTTTTTTGTCCTTTGTTGAAGAATATTTGAATGAGTCTCTTTTTTAACACAGGAATATTAGTACAGGAAATGTCCATAATCATTCAAATTGCGGCTTGTCAAGTAGGTATCTTAGTTACTCTGATAACAAATTTATCCTATTTATATAACTCCAATCCAATTTCATCTATTTTCATTCTAATTTCATTTCATTTTAATAGTAATTAAATCCAATACAATCTCCCTGATAAATACAATTGTTCGGCACTTACCATTGATCTCATATAACATGTCAACTAGCTTGTCATCTACACCTTCACACTTTCACAAACATTATTCACACTTTCACAAACATTATTTACAAGAAACATAGCTACACAATCACCCAATGCATCCTTTGATAATATTATTATGCATTGCATCACAACATTAATTACATAATGCGCCATGTTATATTTATTACGTATCCAATACGAAAAATACGTCAAAACGTCAAACAAAAAGCATAAACGACAGCTGCGCGCACAGACTGTCTGTGGCGCGCGCGTGAGTCGCCGATGGTACGAAATGTTACCATTTTAAATATTATATTTTTTATAAACATTTAGGACTTGTGTATTGTATTTATTCATTTTATCTTTTGTTATTTTTCTCTGCTGCACCGGTTGACGTCATAACGTCAACGCCGGCTGTCGCTGAAAACCAGCGCTGGGGCTCTGTCTCGCATAGGGTTGCAGCTTTATGCTGAGCGATGGCCGTTTTTGCGTGGATGTGACGCATGTTTTCCCCCAAACTGTTTATTTTCGTGTTTTGTTCTTACCTTGAGTCATGTGTACCGCAAATAAACGTATTTTCTTTCTTTCTTTTCTTTCAAATTTACAGGCTTGGTAATTGGTTTACAGAACTCATCCGGCGCGAAAGGTAGTTCGTATAGGATACACAATACGTTTGTATAAAATAGTTGAGGACGTATAAATTTTTCGTAAAAATGGACCCATATATAAATGGTGAAATTTTTAAAGAACTTTACAAAAGTCGGTTTTCATGTTAAAATAGTTTTGTTGGGGTTGAAACATCTACTAAAAATAGTTCTGACTGTTTTAGAATCTTCGAAAAGTGAAAGGCTCAATTTTTGCGTAATAACGTTAGTACCGAACACAATGCCAATATCGAAAAAAATACCTACAACTGTTCTAGCTTAAGAGGGTTTATCCTAAAACTTGGCAACGTCGCAAATAACTGTCAAATATTTACATGTTATGATTCATATAGCAATATTACTGAATAGAAATAAGACATGTGGTTAACTAGCGAACTAGAATATTAATTATGAATTGCAATATTATAACATTGAATTTGATGTTGTACCCATTTGAGGTGTAAAAAATGCCTTTGGAAAGTTTCAGAATAGTTTTTTTACATCTAAAACTAAACATTCAGTGTTACGATATGAATTATTGCATTTCATAATCAATAATCTAGTTCGCTAGTTAGCCACATTTTTTATTTCCACACAGTAATATTGCCAAATTAATCAAGACATCTATTTGCGATGTTGCCCACCTTCAGAATAAACGCTCTTAAACATTTTCATTACAAAAATAAGACAAATGTTTTAGCGAAAGAGTCATCATAAAGTGCTCAGTCTAAAAGATTCAACCAGATTGCGGTCAATCGAAGTCGACCAGTCGATTTTGATCGCCTTAAAATATAATCTATAGTCGATCGATGAACGTATTTCGGTTGTCATAGAACACACCGGATCGATCTTAACTGTCGATGTTACCGTTCGACGACAGGTATATCTTAATAAAAATTGAAGTAACAGCTTCACAGAGGCGTAAGGAACCCTAAATCATTTTTTTTTGGACTGGAAAGGGCTAGGCGTCAACATCAATTGCGATTACATCATTCACCTTCGGTTTGCCGACGATATAGTTGTCATGGCTGAGACTATATGGAGGACCTCAGTTTAATGCTTGATGACCTCAGCAGAGCTTTCGAAAGAGCGGGTCTTAAATGAACATGAACAAGACAAAAGTCATGTCAAATGCCCATATAACACCGACTCTCATGAAGATCGGAGACGCTACGCTCGCAATTGTGGACGAGTATGTTTACCTAAGACAAACTGTCCAGTTGGGTAGGTCCAACTTCGAGAAAATTATATCAAATTTAGCTTGCTTCACAAAAATATGAACAAAGATACCTAAAAACGCGTTCTTAAGGTATATTTTTCAAAAAAACTGATACAAGTGCCAGAATTTCGCAGTTTTTCAAGCACCATGGGAGTAACGCAAAGTTTTCAGGGTTTCAAACTTGGGTATAAACTACGCTCAGGAGAACCAACAACATACAAAAGAATCATAGTTACATGCGCGTTTGCGACGTTAGCATTTTTGTGTGTCGATTCACTGAGCTAATGGGCCTTATTAAAAGGCTAAGTCACCCACAGGGCAATGGAGAGGTCTATGTTTGGAGTTTCCCTCCGTGATCAAATCAGAAATTAAGAAATCCGCAAAAGAACCCGGGTAACCGACATAGCCCGAAAAATTGCCAAACTTAAGTGGCAGTGGGCAGGGCATATTGCTCGCAGAACTGATGGCCGTTGGGGCGGTTCTCAAGTCGCGACCGCGTACCGGACGACGTAGCCATGGAAGGCCTCCCACAAGGTGAACCGATGACTTTGTGAAGGCCGCAGGAATTCGCTGGATGCGGAAAGCACACAACCGGTCGAAGTGCCGGTGCTTGGGGGAGGCCTATAAGGCCGTTTTTCGGCTAGAATGATGATGATGTTGATCTAACTTTAGCCAGTTTTTATTGTCGGTTTTGAATAAAGAACTGTAATTACGACAGCAGTGTGGTTATTATCACAAAAACATGCTTGCTGGTTTAACCATGTCTAAAGAAAAATCTTGTTTCGTATAGGACCGTAATACATTAATCTCAGCATCAATCAAAAGCAGACCTTGTCTCGCAAATACGAGTATATTCAGCAAATATACAAATTCACGTGAGCGGTAAGACCTACATTTCAGCGGGTTACGTAAAAAGGGATTTGAGTGATATTCCTAAATTATTCGTAAACAAAAATATGGTTGGCATACAGTCAGCCAAAGGTATAATTTATGCCATCCGTCAAATACCTGCGTATGTACTTATGAGTGAGGTTACGTTGCTCCCTGTATTTGGCGTGATTTGTGTACTGTGAGCGTGGATTTTACTTTGAATGGTGAATTTGTTTGGGACTTGATACGGGGAAACTATTTGATAAGCTAAAAATATAAAAGTGTATACTTCACTAGAGATTACAAGAGAAGATTTGGAATCCAGGATGGCCATCTCGATAATTTTCATTACTAACGAAAATTACAAGATATTTTCCATCACTATTTGTTCAGACTTGGCAATTTTGTATGCAAGTTTTTGCTATTTAAAAATGTAATCACTTTTCATCAAATCTTTGTACTCGTATATTTTATTGGGTATCTCACTAACGAAGTCACAAATTCTGCTTTAAGTGTTCAAGTTCCACCACACGTCCCTATGCACAATCTTATAGAAAAAAAAACATTTTTTGAGGGGTTGTGAAAAGTTTCTGACTAGTAATGATTTGCTTTAAAATATGGGTTATTTTCAATCTGTTCAAAACCCTTAGGATAAAATTACTAAAACTCAGGCGGTGGTCATGGTCTGATAGACTGTCCAGTGGATATTATCTATAACGAATATAGCTATGTCCGGTTTTGAATTTACTTAGTTTATTGTTACGACGCTCGAAGCTTTGACATAATGTACGTTCAAATGTCACATTGTAGTTAATATTTATAATGTCTGCAAAAGTACTGTTTATTTCTCAGTAGTTATGAAATAAACATCGAATGCCTGCAGAGATGTAAATACTCCTCCATCTCAGTATTTATTTATAGAAAATGGCGAAAAGATCTTACCGCAAATGTATTCTAAATTCAACGTTCAATGTTTATAAAACAATCTAAGTTTTTCATACACGTGGCTTTAGAAATATGAAAAGTTCATATCGGTATATTTTTTTTAGTATAATGTAATACAGGAACCCACTCTAACTTTTTTCAAGGAACTGATACCAACATTGTATACGCGAGCATATTATGTACATCTTAGTATGCATATACACTTATATATTGGAGTTCATCTTTACAGCATAACGCATAACGAAAATCATCATAATAATCCAAACAGGATAATCCAAATAGGTAAGGATGATGTAAAATTTATTTCCATTTTTTGTGTCCATATTTATATAGTACTATAAAATAGCCGTTAGAAAACAGAATAACTGTCTGTACGATAGTAAAAGTCGAAAGAAATATGAAAACGTCTGCCAATAACAACGAGTGAATAAGATATGTTCGTAACTTAACTTGTAAATTATACTTTTACTGCTAAGTAGGTACTACTGGAATGGGGAAAAAACTTTATAATATATTACAGATTACCTACGGGACATTTTTTATTTTATGCAACATAATAAAATAAATTGTTTATGTGTTATTACAGTTTATTTTTTTAATCGTGATTAAAAAGCGTTCAAATTTAGTCGTAACCTCATCTCAGCGACAATCAATATCAAAAACTGTTCAAAAATATAACTAACGAAACTTTTTCGTTTTTTATAACCAATTAAGACTGAGAATAGAATGCGAACGTTCTCAAAAATACGGGAATTGCTCTTCAAATTGTTGACGAATACAGTACAAATTTGAACGGCATAGCGCGTAGCTGCATTGTGTAGCCCGTAGGACTCTCCGGAGTAACGTGACGTAGAGCGTAGCGTAGGCTCGTAGCAAATAAGTGTTTCTCGTAGACAATAACTGCGTTCTTAAACGTATAAAAGAGGCTTTGTAGAAGTGAGTAAGTTGAAGGTAATTGCAACACAATTTTTTATTACAATCTATTTTAGATCTATTCTACTCTCCTATATATATATTTTATTGAAATCACGTCGTTTAAATGCCGTATACAACTATTTTTGGCCATCATTTTCAATTGGCGCCAAATTTTACGTTTTTTGATACCACCATTTAGTTTAAATTTAGTAAATTCCGTTTGCACCATTTTTATGACCATGACTACCGTATTAACTTTAGTAATTTTAATAGATTGATGAAAGCGTACCAATTTCTTTCAACAAATCAGTACGAGATACTAATTCCATTTTGGTCACAGAGGATTTGTAAATAAACAATATTTTGATGAGAAATTTATTTTTGTCTGACTGGTTAGGTTACGTTAATTACATCATTCTTCTTTGAAGAAGCTACAGGACAGGTGCTGCTGTTACTGTGACTGGCAATCGCAATTGTGTGTATTTTTTTTATAAAATCAATCAGTAAAACCTGGACAACACGTGGTTCCAATAAGATGGAACAAGACACCATGCAGCACGAAACATAATTGGATCTGTAAGAGGAATGTTTCCGAACAAAAAAAAAACAAAGCATGTTGTCATTAATTGACCCCCAAATGCACCAGACTTGACTGGTACTGACTCTGTGAGGTTATCTAAAAGGACCCATTGTAGTCAATTTTGAACAGTTAAAGCAGAATATAATGACTCTGATAAAAGTATACCAAAATTTAGTGAAAGACACGATGAAAAGCGTTCGCGTTGTAAACCAGCAAAATGTCGGAGATTTGGTGAATGTTATTTTTCATACGAAATTGCTAAGCCAGTATTATATAATTATGTGAAAACATTTGGTAATTTTCGCTTGCATTATAAATAATCTTAATTTAAAATTGTATACATTTGAATTGGTACCCTGTTCATATTTGTATGTTGTCTAAGGCAGACATGCTGATCTGTTTTCCTGTTTACATTTAACGTGTCTTGCACATTGACAAATTGATTTGTTCTTTATCTTATACAGTAAAATTGGAAAAAAAAGAACTGTACTAATTTGTAACATCTACCTCTCACAATCGGCCGCATAACTGCCATAGTGATCCCTTTTCAAGTACTCCAAATAGTAAAAAATATTTAATCCAACTGGTTAAATTAATTAACTTAAATAATGCAGTAAGTCAGTTCCCGTACAATGTTTTTAACGCAACACATTTCGTTAAAATGTTACGTTTCGTTCACGATGGCGACATTGCAACATGACATATAACAAAAAAAAAAGTTAAAATATAACGGGGGTCGGCCCCGGCGGTCGGCGTTATATTTTAACATTTTTTTTGTTATTCTGCCATAATAGTCTATTACGGTTCCTGGTTGGCCTCGTAGGTCTCATGGTCACAAGCGTGACTGCTGAGCTTGGGGAGGACCTCAAGCCATCGGACCCCTTTGTCCGATCCGGGAATCGAACCCAGGAGGGTTCGATTCCCGGATCGTACAAAGGGTTATTGGGCTTTTCCATAGGGAATTTCTTAGTAACAGCCCGGAGTTTGGAAGTTGACGGTGTGATACCACCTTGCCTCGGAAAGCACGTTAAGCCCAACGGCTGCCGACCAACGTCCTGCGCCTGATCTCTCTCCGGTCGTGTCGGGTTGCCGTCCCGTCGGACTATGGGAGTGAGGGAAGAGAGAGTGCACCTGTGCCTGCGCACACACTTGTGCACTAATAATATCTCTGTTGAGATTAGCCGCCATGGCTGAAATACGGTCTGAAGGACTATATATTACGGTTCAAAAGATACAGGCCTGTGACAGACGGACGGACGGGCAGCGGAGTCGAGTTTATTAGGTTGGCACCATTTGGGTACAAAACTCTAAAAATAATACACTTGGTAAAAACATATTAAAGTTTGCTGATTAAGTGTAAATTGATACTACTACTACTTCAAAAAATAATTAAGTATGTAAAATTAACTTGCCGAAATTAAACGTGCAATAAAAGATCAATGTAATTATCTTTAAGAACTTCTTTTACATTATTTACGCAAATAAATTATTATTACCTTTTTTATTTTGGCGGTACGGAACCCTTCGTGTGGGAGTCCGACTCGCATTTAGCCATTTTTATTGCATGCTTATATATTATATGGAGTTTACTTGGCTACTATTAATGTTAACATCCTGAATAAACATTAAATGTTACTATTTGAATGTACCCGATATGTTATCATAACAAATAACACAGCTTGAAATGGATAATTGAAGCCGTGTTTTTCTGTCATTTTAGTCTTCTTCTTTTTCTTGTATTACCTACTTTAAAATATTAAAACTAACGAAGAGATTTTAGAAAATGTATACCTAATTGTGCACAAAAATTGCAAAGTTTCTGTTGATGCAAGCTTTAGTTGATCTTTATTTTAGTTTTTACAGAACAACATTATAATTGTACACAACGATAAATATTAGTTTCAGAGGCATTAGTTAAAAAAATAAGTTGCGTTATTTTAAAGTATGAAAAGTGCTCGTTGATGTTTCACCTGAAATTACCATCAACAATCACTGCGGTGCCTATAGGAAGGTAAATTCATTAATATTATTATAAGTTCGAATTTGATAAAAATGTAAAAAGGTAACTACAAGAATATTTTATTGGTAGGTTAGTAACCCAGCGTGGAGTCCATAATATAGAATTATTTGATTGCTCAGCTCTTAGAAATTGAAATAGCCATTTAGCCTCATTCGGTGTCGGTTATCCAACCGATCGGCTATTTCAATTTCTAAGAGCCGAGCAATCAAATGATTCTAGATTGCTTACTTATCAAAGTAAGCAATCTCCAAATTGACTGTTACAGACATCTAACGGGACTATATAATGGGGTATATTGGAAAATATTCGAGTACCCTTACAATAGTTACCTTTGGAAAAGTAATGTTAGACTTACGCGTTATGATTTTCTTCTGTATTATATTTTGTTAGCTATAATGGGAATATGGTTTTTGTTAAGATAATAGGTTGCAGCATTCATTTCGTAATATCAGCAATTCGTCAATCAAACTTACTTATCATAACAACTTCAATTTTGATAATTTAAATAAGAAGTGGGGATATGATGATAATACCTCGTTTCCAAAAATGGGTTTGAGTCATTGTGAGTGATGGGGTTAGACATAAAATGGACTAATTTCAGAGTAACGGTAATGAGTATTGATATAAGTTGAAATCTTATTTATTGATTACCGATTTCTCTTAAGAATTTGCCCTTATGCTCCATCACTGGGCAAATGTATTTACATAAAATTCCTTTCAAACCTATAATGTCTCCTCTGAAAATGTTAAATATTTACAAAAAAAATACAAAACATTTCACCTGAACGAAATAAAACCATTTTCTATACAAAATATAGAATAAAACAATGGACTACAGAACGATTGAATAAACCTTTCACCCATTGACCTACTTTAGATAAACTTAGAACATCCGTAGCGACAGATAACATTAACCGATGCCCACGACACTAATGTTCGGTTCCTATTATTTAACTGACCAGCATTGGTTCGTATGTCGTTACTAATGATTAAGGACATAGTGTTACAAACGACTCTGTAATCTACTAGAGTCTAAAATTTGCTAGTCTACTGCTGTTTTGACCATATTACTTGCGTTATTGGGCGCAAGGAATTAGCCAGCCTCTAATCAAAAAAGTTATATGATTAACGTAAAAGGAGACAAGCAAATTATCTCTTATTAGAAGCGTAGCAGTGATCTTCTAGCCGATGATAATAGACCGTTATCACTTATCTGTATGACAAAAATAGTCAGTTATATCATTATGTAAAAATATTGTGCTAAGTTAAAACACAGGGCCAAATTTAGTGGTAGACAATAAACCTGATGATCCTACCGCTCCTTTCTAAAGAAATAATTTGTGATTAAACACATACCATGAGTAAGTGGCACAAACGATTCGTTATCGTATATAGAAACCGAAGATCAAAGTAGATAAATGAACGAACCAGGAAATGCAAGTGTAATGGTGCAGGAACGTTGAGTACTTTAATGTTTCCTTTGAGAAATACTTGGCTTTCGATATATCTTGTATCTTTCAAAGAAATAAATAAGTGCTTGTCAAAGAGTGCATTCAAAGAGTTTCAGTGTGTAACGACACTTGTGTGTAAAGGGTTCTCTAACAGCCTGGCTGACTGGCCAATCTTTTGACTATAACATTTCTAATATTGCTGTTGCCAACACTAGAAGTGGGAAGAAGTGGCCATACGTTAGTGAAAGGAAAATTGGCTTCGTATTGAGTCCTAAACAAACCTGTTAATATTTTTTCTGAGCTGATTTCTAAAGCAGTGTAAACTTAATTAGTTAATATTTAAGATACTCGTACATAAAACCCAATGAGGACATAACATAGCTTTCAACTTAATAGGTACAGTAAAATACTATGTTCTGTCTTCATTGAGAAACCTCGTGAAACAAATTCTACAAAATAATAAAAAAAACCGGTCAAGTGCAAGGCGGACTCGCACAGGAATGGTTTCGGATCACCGTACAATATTTTATATATAGTTATACTTACATTAATATATTGCACTACCTTTTTTATACATACTTTTGTTAATAAACACGATAATTGTATGAGAATATTTTATTTTATTTTTATTATTATTTGGTGTTATGGCGGCCATTCTTAGTACACACTTTGTGAAAATTTCAAATGTCTACCTATTACGGTTCAAAAGATATAGCCCTGTGACAGATGGACAGACGAACGTTCAGCGGAGCCTTAGGCGCCATCTCCACGGGCGAGGAAATCGCGGCGATAGCCTCGCCGTGCCATCAAATTCAATAAAAATATAAATCAATCGCCACAAAGCTCCTTAGTAATAAGGTCCCGTTGGCACCCTTTGGGGATAATATTCTGTAGTTATCTTTACTACAGGATTATGGTTTTGTCAGTGTTCATTCCGAATTGCTTAAAGAGCTGCAGTCATAAATACGCCGCCTTAGCTTTCCGCACGCCATATCCATAAAAATGTTTCAAGCCTCTTCAAGGAGTTGATACTCAATATCACATCAATAACCCTTATCTCATGCTGTACTTTTATGCAATCTTCCCACAAACCCCATTCGATAATATCCAGGGGTGCCATAAAACGTTCTAGGATGGGATACAAAATTTGTTCTCATCAGATAAACTGAACTGTATGTAATGACATCGGCCCTTATGGGTTTTATATTTTTTGTATCGATGGGGCTGTGGAAAAGAAAATAATATGTTTTGTCATTGGAGTCTATCACTCATTTTGTAATAAAACAGTCATTGAGTTTATTGACGGTACGGTATTAAAAAAATGGGATAAAAGAACACTGAGGACACTAGGCATCATTGCAGCTCACCAAAGTGACGGTTAGCTTATCTTTAAAAAACACGCACAAACACATCGAGGCTATCTAGTTTAGTTGAGGAGTTCCTGTGGCTATCTTCCGGCTCTATCATCAGACCCTTCAGGGTTGTAAGTGCTATTTACACTAGGTGGTGTCCACACCACCTAGTGTTGTCAATACATATTTAATGAGTTCAAACACGATTGTGCTATTTTGTTTAACTGAGGAGTTCTTATGGCCAACTTCTGGCTCCAT
This sequence comes from Agrochola lota, assembly GCA_947364205.1. Classification (NCBI taxonomy): domain Eukaryota; kingdom Metazoa; phylum Arthropoda; class Insecta; order Lepidoptera; family Noctuidae; genus Agrochola; species Agrochola lota. Next base: position 1,420,150 of record OX376222.1, on the reverse strand, counting down.
TATCAGACCCTGAACATATATGTATGTCAACAGTCATAGCCTTTTTGCAATACATAACCAATGAGTCTAAACACGATTAAGTGATCTTGTTTGATTAAAGAGTTTGTATGACCACTTTGCTGCTCCATCATCAGACCCTGGACCATCTCATCTTGTGCTACAGTTCTTGTCAAAACAAAACCAACGAGTTCAAACTCAACCACTATCTTATTTAGTTGAGGATTTCATATGGCCATCTTCAGGCTCGATCATCAGACCAGCTTTATGGTATCATATTTTTGCGTTGTCATCGTATTTATATAAGTACGAGTATGCCAAGTTTCAGCTCAATCGGATGGCAGGAAGTGCTTGAAAAATGGATGACACTGAGTAATCGGAAACACATACGAGCGAAGCTAGCTAATATAAAGCTTATATACTCGTAAATAGCAAAAAAATATACACATAACATCACGTCTGTTTCCCCGATGGGTGAAGTAGAGGTGTACCCATAGTACAGCCATATTTCGCTTTCGATAGATTGGTAATATCAATATCTAGCCAACTGTTGGTGTACTAGCTCGGCTGAGTGATTGGCTTCGTCACAGTTCACGGTTTGATTGCCACATGGACCAAATATGTGTATACACATCGCTGTTTCGGGTCTGGATGTTGGTTTGAGCAAATCAAATTTGTGTCTTTTAAAATACCTACTCGCAAGTCGTAATACAGAAAAAAAGTTGTGAGAAGAAATATTTACAGAAAATGGTGAATGCAAAACTTTCAGACAAATATATGGAATTACCTATACATAATGTAAATTGTACTGACGACAAATTGAGTATTTCACAAGTAAAAAAAAATATTGTACTACTTGTAGGTGTGTCTCAATTTAATATTATGATCATCAGCCCGTAAACGACTACTTCTGAACATAAACCTTCCAGAAAATCACTACAGTAAATAGTACTACTATTTACCATACACTTTACATAAACCTAACGTGACGGAGCCCGACATTTATAACAAGTCTCTCACAAAATCCCATGTCTTCTTTCATGAACACCGTAAAACAAAGAGACGCAAAAATCCCAAACTAGTTTCGCAAATCTGTCGTGAAAACCTACTTTAGATCTTCAAACTCACGTCAATTTACGACTATACATACATTTACATATAATTTAAATACATGAATTCTGAATCAATTACGCAGAGAGTACTGTATAACACAAATATATACGATCTTCAATGTTAGCAGCACTCTCGCTGCTGAAATCTTCAATTTCTTTCAACAAAAAAACATTAACGAGTATCTTATTATACTCAAACGTTCCCATTCTCATAATCGTCGTGTCGTTTTCTGGTTTCTAAGCTTCATTAAAATGAAGGATCGCTGCTAAATCCCTTTATTGTAATACATCTACTTTTGCTTGATAATCTCGGAGACCGACTGTCGACTGAAATTAATATAAGGCTCTCTTTATTAGTTCTCGTAACAACCTCACTTGCAGGGTTAATGAACCGATGAGGGAAATGTTTTAATCCGAACGAAGCCTCATCAAAAACGTTCGATGACAAAGTCTAAGGTTTCTAAGTTGGATATTTTGTTCTAGTTGGATTTAATCAGGATTAACTTTGGATAGGATCGGGATTATCACTTGATCGGACCTTGAAAAGTTACGTGCTTTAATTAATAGTGTCCAGTTTGTGTTCTTTAGGTATACTTTATCTTTGTGTTTTGCTCATGACTAGTGTATGAAAAAAATATGCATTAAATCGTCTGCATTAACCTTAAAATTTACATCATTTCGTGCCTCACATTACGATGTTTTATACACAAACAAATTGTACTTATATAAAACCTTGAATCGGAACAACTATCTGTAGGCCATTCTGTTTGTTTTGTGAGAGAAACGATCCCGCACGTGAAGGTCAGCTAATGAATTAATAATCATTTAGCTCTTTGAGATCTTCATCGAAAGACACTCCAGTTTAGTCACTATTCTGAGTTCTTATACAAATTAACAAAGTAACTTTGTAGCTATATTTAAAAAAGTACGTTCGTTTTTTCATCAAACAAAAACGTTTTGTGATCTAGAATATTCCAAAAAAAAAAGAAACCAATCTCCGCTTTTTTTCGCCCTCCATATTACCCAAAATGACAATAATGAGAAAGTAATCCGGTATCGAGTCGATCGCGCGATAAAATAATAAAATTCAGCGCTGAATACGCTGATACGCTGAAGCAGCTGCCTTTGATTATGTTTGTTTTTTGATTAAGTTTTTGCTGAATATTCGATGTATCATTTTGCTGAAATGCGAAAAGGATGATTTTATAATGGGAAGGATGTGCATCGGTTTTCTGATTGGGGATGTGTTGTTATTTGTGAAAGAGCGGTTAAGAGAAATTACGATGTTATATTATTGTTGGTATGTCATCATCATCTGTTTAGCTTTTTCCCAACTATGTTGAGGTCAGCTTCCAGCCTAACTGGGTGCATGAATACCAGTATTTTACATGGGTCGACTGCCTACCTGACCTCAACAACTTAGTTACTAGGTAAATCGATACCCCTTGGTAAGAGTGGTTATCAGACTTGTATTATTGTAAGTAAGTCAGGTTCGTGTTTGCTTTAAAAAAGCTGAGACAAAATTATGTGTGTAGAAGCTGCTCTTGAACCTTACCATGGTTACGTGTCATTTGTTCTAAGCTATATATGTTCTAATCATGTGGGGTAACTCGACCGATGCTGTCAGAGTTTTTAAGCTCCAAAAACGCTGCATCCGGATATTAAACAGGCATGGTTCTTAGATAGCTGTAAACCCCACTTTCAAAAATTCAAAATTCTTCCATTGCCCTACAAAGACACACATGCATTATTTTAAGTAACATATCAAGCTTATACCATCATCCAACTGGTCATAATAGTAGTTTATGAAACTGTTGCAAAAAGAGGGGTATTAAATTATTAGTGTTTTAATACCTAGTTATGTGCAGTTTCATACACTACTATATCTACTCTCATACATTGGGATTGAACCTGCTAAATAAAAGATCAAAGTTAAAGATCAAGAATAAAAAAAATCCCACGAAATTCAGTACAACAAAACGTATGAATGGCGCCTGCACCCAACACATCGCCGCGCATGCGCTAAATCGGTGCTGCTGTTCCCGACTACAGTGCAACAATAGATGGAAACTCCTTGGTGATATTAACTTCTTGGATTTGTCCTGTATCGTAATAGAAAAAAAAATGTTTTATAGCATTATTTTGTTAGAGAAAAAGTGTTACATTATGATTCTATTTTTAAATTTCGGTATTGTGTATAAAATGTACGTCAATATAAACTCATTTTGAAGTTTATAATTCGGTTATTACGTTATGAGAGTAAATAATAGTTATTTATGCTATAAGTGCGGAAGGTAGGTGATTTCATCACCTAGGGAAATCATCTTACGCACGTGTATGCACGTGCAACGCTATGCTATGCATTGTGCGAGGAAAAAAAAAAAAACGAGCGAGCCTTACGGCAGTCGCCTGCGATGTGTAACATCTAACATACCACGACGTATATAAATGATAAAAATAAAATTCATGACTTTGACTTCGACTTTTTGATTTTGACCATTGTCATAATCATCGCCATCATCATCATCATCATTCTGAAATAATAAAATCTCTGAGATGAGACGGGCTGACGAGGGCCTCAAAAATAAAATAAAAAACTGAAAAGTAAAAAGCACTAGTGAAAAAAGTGACACTTACCGCACAAATTTACTGCTTGGAAAACGCTCTTTTCGAGCAAATGTAAAGTAAAGATATTTATAAGAAAAATGTGTTCAATATGTCTTGTGTACTCGTATATTAATTCATAATACCCTATCGAACGAATTTAAATTATTGCAGGGAAATGTTGCAAAATTGTCAGAGTGATTACAAAAAAGGGTTTCTACAGCATTAAATAATTTTTAGAACATAAAATATTTGTTAGAATTTATTGTTAATTAATTATGGTTATTTGTACGTAATAATAATGCGTGATAATAATGCAATCATAATAATAGAAAGAAGAAGAAAGAAAATACGTTTATTTGCGGTACACATGACGCAAGGTAAGAAGAAAACACGAAAATAAACAGTTTGGGGGAAAACATGCGTCACATCCACGCAAAACGGCCATCGCTCAGCATAAAGCTGCGACCCTATGCGAGACAGAGCCCCAGCGCTGGTTTTCAGCGACAGCCGGCGTTGACGTTATGACGTCAACCGGTGCAGCAGAGAAAAATAACAAAAGATAAAATGAATAAATACAATACACAAGTCCTAAATTTTTATAAAAAATATAATATTTAAAATGGTAACATTTCGTACCATCGGCGACTCACGCGCCACATAATAATGTACTAAAATAGAATCTGCTTAATAAAAGACATCTAAACATGAATAATTTGCACGAGAATACAATGACTTTAAGGCTGTAAGATCTCTCCTTGTAAACCATGTATTTTCTTGCAAATAAACAATTTGAATTTGAAAATTTGAATTTATATTTTTTACTAAGACCAAGAAAAAAAAAATTATGAATATTAAAATAAAATAATATATTTTTAATGAATTACCACCGACGATTCTGTCCAGGTTTAAAATGTCAAATTCCCGCTTTAATAAAATTATGGATTTTCGGAAATATCGTTAAATAACACCATTTATTATTTTGATTACATTTAATTCCAATGAAATGTTATCGCACAAATTCAGACGTGTTCAAAGTAAAGGAGCACACCGTGCACCGGTCGGTAATCGAACGTGTGTAATATCTTGTGAAGAGATAGCGAGCGTTCCTACACATGAGCTACTGGGGAGACGTACATTGAGGACGAACATACATCATTGTTATGGAGGCTGCGATGTAATAATGGTAAACGTTTTAGGTTAGTGGTGTGTTTGAGAGAGCTTAAACTTAAATAATTATTCTTAGCGAGCCTGCAAACAAATTAAACATAACGAATCTTTAGATTGAATACTTCAAATTGCCATAGTAAGTGGAGTATCGTAGACTCAATCATTTTAAACAGAATCATAATTAGATCTTACTGTAATAACATTGACCTAAATATCAAGGTCCTGACCTAAAAACTTAAAATTGTCTAGTGCCTACCAATTACAGCTCTCAAAAAAACGAAAAAAAATTACAACGAGACTCTCACCAAAATTTTTAACAAGCCTTAAATCAAACAACCTCATAAAGATCCAAAGATCAACGAAAGAGCCTCAATGCCAGGATGAATAAAAGATGATCCACTGTGGATCTATTATTGTTCACTTGGTGACTCCGGGCAATAAGCATCCAGCCATTATGTAGACAAACAAACGACACTCATCAACATAATCTGGAAATCAAACGACTCCAAGCCATTTTAATCCGTCTCCTTTTAATCAAGGAACGCTATTGTCAGCTTAATTGTGTGAGATGGTTAATCGTCAGCCGCCATATTCGGAATTGTTCGGAAACTTTCGGATTTATAAGTAAGCTCTTTGAAACTAGAAGGTTTAGATGTGAATAATGATATGGAGTCTTAAGTACTAAGGCATTTGGCTCAGATGTGACGAAAGTTTGAAGTAGAATGGATGTGTGAAAGGGGGTGTCTTATGAGACTTTACTGTACTTATGTTTCATGCTCCTTGGAGCTCTGGATGTGGTATTAATTATTATTTCTATACTTTCTGTCATTTACTCCGAAATGCGAAGTGAAGTCACTTCGAAAAGATTTCATAATAATGTAAAGCGTGGTTGAGGCGGTTTGGCATGTCAACTATGCTAACCACATAGAGTATGAACAGTTTTATAATTATAGATTCATCTAAAAGCTTCCAAATGTAAAGTATTACTTACTTAATTTGTAGTGGTCGTTATCCTTGACATGTGGCTCGTGGCTAAGTGATAACAGCCACAAGGATCGATCGAAAATTTTGTTACGCTTGCTATGGTCGGTTCGTAGATTGTTCACCGTCCATTACATAACGAGACTTCTCCGTATCTCGGAAAGCACGTTAAGCCGTTGCGGCTATCATTCATAGAACTTTGACAGTCGTTAGAAGTCAGAAGCACAATAATCTGTCAATCAGTCTTACCAAAGAAGTATCGTGTTATACAGTAATTGGGTTGTGGAGGTCAGATAGGCAGTCGCTCTACGTAAAATACTGGTCTTCAGCTGCATCTGGTTAGACTGGAAGCTGACCCCAACATAGTTGGGAAAAGGCTAGGCAGATTTGATTTGTTATCCTTGACATGGCACACATAAGTACCTACTTTGAGAGAATAATACCTCTTAATCACTCTATAAAATAGCCAGTGTTATGAAAATAATTCAAAGTACCTAATTGTTCCGTAATAATACTTCCCGGAGACGTGTAGGTAAAATATTAAAAAAATTACATAAAGCTCACCGATCTTATTTTTTTTTTATTTTTTTTTATTGTTTTTTATTATTTATGTTTAGTGTGTTTTAAGTTTAATTTGTGATTTCCTGTGCGAGTCTCAATAAATACGTTTTCTTTCTTTCTTATTCTTATTCTTACCTACTCCTCAACTTGTACAATATTATTCCCCGTATTAATATAGTTTAATAAGCTTGAAATATTTTTAATTAATTTGCCAATGGTCTTAGCACTTTGCGAGATAGGAACTGAGAAAATTAATTCAGAATATTTGTAAGATTCCAAAGTTTCCGAAATACGGTGTACATTGGTGAAGTTTTACGAATTCAAAACGAGAATCTCCGAAGTCGGCCGAAGTGTATCGAATCGGAAAACGATGAACGTCGCGACCCGACGCCTGAGACAAGCGATTAAGTTTTAAAAGATGGCCACGAAATGCGGCCGAATTGTTCTGGACATTATACTTTTTATTTCGGGAAAATTACATTAAGTGTAGGAGGAGTCAGATCAATGATTGAACTCAGTGACAAAATAAATTGCCGATTTCTCACGGCCGCTCCGATATTTCCGCTTTTCTCGGATTCCTTTTTTAAATCGTAGAGCCCTTATATTAAATGTTATTCGTTCACGGTACACTGATCACAAAGCGTCTCACGAGAAAATAGGGAATGTCGGAAATACATTTTGATATTTTAAATTTTTTGATCGACAACGCCTTGATGGATTATACTTAACTAAATATTGCTCACACAAAGGCAGTCTTGTTTTGAGTTAAATTATCAAAAGCTTTATCTTTAATAAAAAAATCTTAACTCCCATTGCCGATTCTCTCTCAGCTCAGCAACCGGACCATTGACTACATTAATTGTTCGCACTACAATGGATATCCTGGCACAATCTCCAGTAATAGGCCACTTTGTGATGAGTGATCCGGGGTGCATAGAGTAATTGGGTCAATGTGGTCCGTATCTGTTTTATGATCTGCTGTTGTCATGTCACCCTCATAGCCATGCGGTATTAAGATTTTGATGAGGCACTTCGGAAAAATTTGAAGCTACATCTGGTACAAAAATATTTGTATCGAACTTGCCACCAACGCAAAATTTTATTTCAAAGCTTTGATGATAATATGTATTGAATAAAATCATTGATGGGCCATAAAATATGAGTAGCGGTTACCGATGTTATTGATACTGGAGACGAATTATAGTTCTTTACAATCGGTTGTCGAACGAGACCTAAAAATGGAGCCTTCAAATTCAGTAGGCCATCAAGATGCAATAACAGAGCAAACCGCCTCGTAAAACTAGGCAATTCGGAGTACACGCACTTTGTTATGGACGACACATCCAAACTATCGTATCTAGCGCCCTTTAGCCCACAGTATGTGCGAACGTCGAATGACTGGTAATTTAGCGGCAGCGAAAGGGTGGCCCTGGGCATTTGATATAAGGCGCTTTTTATGAGAGAGAGGAACGAGTTAGATAGACCACCAGCGCGTGTACACTAGATTTACTGGGATAGGGAGGATACTTAAAAAAAAAATACTAGAACGGTCTTTGGACTCGATAAATATGTTTTTTTATTAAGAGTTTCTAATTCTATTTATTTAAATATTCAGTATATTACTTACCTATCCTGAACATCTTTTTTTAAAGCTTGTCCTTTGTGGAAATCTATGTGCGTGTGGTGTGAGGGCCACTTTGTTAAAACTCTTTGAAAATGTGCTTAGTATTTAGTGAACATTCCGAAAGAATTGTGAAACTTGGAATCAGATTTTGTGAAAGTCAAATTAACGAGTTATGGACTGTAAAGTTGGGCCCTCAGTCAAAGAGGATTGAGAGCCCACCTGAACCTGATAAACTATGGACACTACAGCTATTGTTTGAAATCCTATATGCTACTAAATAAATTGTGAAAATTTTTGAAAGCAAGAACAGGTCACCACTTTTTGTTGCTAGTCCTCCATTTCTTTTGTTTTCGTTTTATTACGCTTATCGTATGAAAGATAAGACAAATACAAAATTGTCTCTTTTTGTGAAAAAAATTGTGCAACTAATTCGATACCAGAAATAAATTAAAAGACCCTTTATGTATTTATTTAGATATACGTATACTTTATTGTACACCACAAAAATATACAATGGGCGGCCTTATCGCTTTCCGCGATCTCTTCCAGGCAACCTTAACCTTTATTGTATATGAAAATCGAGTATTATTTTTATTCTCCGAATTAGGAAATAGGGTGACCACAATTTCTTTTAGATTTTGTGACTTAATTTGTACTCTGGGATTAATCCAGAGTTGAACAAGTTAATCATATCTTTCATATATTGATTTTGAATATATCCATAAAAAAACAGAAAAACAAACAGAATCCAGTCCACAGGTAGTTTTAAGTTTTAATTGTCTGTTCTCAATTTCAACAGTAAAACACCAGTTACCGTTTTGCATGTGCTTCATTTGTTTTAGTATTTTATGACGTATCGTCTTCTTTACCTTTCCAATTCTCAACTAGAGAAGGTTTGTCTGAAAATACAGAGTCCTTTTTGTGATATTACAACTATTGTGCATACTGCAGCATTCCGCTGCCAAGTGAACCTCATTATTTGCAAAGAAAGCTTAACATGTATTTTTTTTCTTAAAATGATGTTACGCTTGACCCATTTTTGAATTCTTTTCAATCGAAAGATAAAAGTCGGTTTTGTTTTAGAGAAGTCGTCAAGGGTCATTGGTGTGGTGGCAAATCAAATCAAATCAAATCAAATATATTTATTGTGGATCATAGGTAGGTACAGTACAGTTCTTAAATATTTGAGAAATCTCGTTCAGCTATGTCCCGCCCGTAGGGCATACAATAATTAAACATAAATTAGCGACTAATAAAATTAACATTATTACTAATTATTTTCACTTTCCTTCTAGCACAATAAATAAAAAGATTAAAAACACCAAAAGGGAACATTAAGGGAAATGTCAAATTCAATTTGTAGAATATAAAATTAATTTACATATATGATTCAAAAAAATTAAAACAAATTAACATAGGTAGGTACATGTCAAATTATACAAATAAAATTAAAAAAATAAAATAAAAAGAATCGTAACAAATTAAAATGTCAAATTGCAAAAATCATACATAAAATTAAACATAAATAAAAATAGATTCTACGGTAAAATTTTAGGTCATCGAACGCATCATGACTGGGTACTATATTTAAGTAGAGACTTGTCAGACAGAAATTCTTTTACAGAGTAGTAACTTTTGTTTACCAACAGATCATGGAGAGCCCTTTTAAAGTTTTAATTTTTGACAATCGTTCTAATAGGCCCCGGTATATTATTAAAAATGCGAGAAGCTGAACAAAAGATGCTCTCATGCATTAGATGAGTTTTACTGGCTGGTGTACGTACGCCGTATACGCGTGTAGAAGCTGAACATGTGGATATTGTTTTTAACAAATACTGCTGCCTCAAGTATATATAAACATGGTAGAGTTAATAATTTATTGTTTTTAAAGAAATGCTTGCAGGAGTCAGTTTCACACAAATTAAATATAGCCCTAATGCAGCGTTTTTGAGCAATGAAAGCGCGCTGTTTTTCCGTACTGTTGCCCCAAAATATTACGCCGTATCGGAGAATAGAACCAACGTAACCATGGTAAGCTGTTAGCAAAGTACTCCGATTCGCTATTTTCCCTAATCTATATAACGCATATGAAAATTGTCCCAGCTTTTTGCAAACGTGCTCAATATGAAATTTCCAGTTAAGTTTGTGGTCAATATGTAGTCCTAGAAATTTCGTTACTTCTGTTTCCTCAATGTCACTATCTAGGTAATTAATTTTTAAAGCACCTGTACGTCGGGTTCGTATTTTAAAATCCATTATTTTAGTTTTATCAATATTAATCATTAAATTATTTATTCTAAGCCAGTCTATAATCAATAATATTGTTTGGTTAATGTCAGATTCTAAATCAGCTGAATTGTCATTAGTAAATAAAACGGTGCTATCATCAGCAAACAGTGTAATGTCATGAGTTGTTACCGAAGGCATGTCATTTATATAGATAAGAAAGAACAGAGGGCCGACAATAGTCCCTTGAGGAACACCGAATTCAACTATTCTAGACTCAGATACATATGGTTCTTCTGTTTTAGTGCTAAGATTTATCCTCCTTACTTCTGTGAATTGTTGTCTGTTGCTAAGGTATGATTCTATGAGTTTGTACACATTTCCTCTTACACCATATGCATACATCTTTCTTAAGAGGATTTTGTGATCGACACGATCGAAAGCTTTCGACATGTCCATGTATAATGCGACAGCTGACAACCCTCTATCCAAGTTGATCATTACCTTCTGTAAGAAGTTATAAACTGCTACATTTATGGATTTGTTTTTTCTGAAACCATATTGATTGGGCGCTAAGATGTTTTTTGCCTCAAAGAAATTATAAAGACAGTTAAACATTACCTTTTCAAAGATTTTCCCAAAAATAGGTATTAATGCAATGGGCCTGTAATTACTTATGTTAGTTTTGTCTCCTTTTTTAAACACTGGCTTTATAACCGATATTTTTAGTTTTTCTGGGAAAGTGCCTTCTTCTATACATAAATTGATAATGAAGCTAAGTGGTTCTGATATAATATGGGCTACATCTTTAACAATATTTGTCGTAATGTTATCATAACCGGCACTGTTTTTATTTTTTAGAGCAATTATTATTTTGTTAATGTCATCAGGGATAGTCGGTGTCATAAAGATTGAATTGGAATTATATGTCAATTTATTGGATGATTCTTGGGGAACACTAGTATTATTTTTGTTGATGTCAAGAAAGAATTCATTAAACGAATTAGCAATGTCTTGTGGATTATTTATGGTTACGTCATTTATAATTAATTGAGCCACACCTTCATTTGGGTACTTCCCTTTGATATTGTTTATTACTTTCCAAGTAGCCTTGTTTTTATTTAGAGCAGATTTAATAAAGTAGTCGTTTTGAGATTTTTTAGTAAGCCTAATTATAGTTTTATATCTCTTTGCATATGCTTTGAAAGCAGTTTTATTGGTCTGATTTGGATTATGCCTATATTGCCACAGTAGTTGACATTTACGTTTGCTACATATTTTTAATCCACGTGAAATCCATTTCGGTCTAGATCTGTTATGTATCTTGACTTTCTTAACAGGAAAACAGAGATTATATAACATAGTGAAATTATCACTGAATATGTTATAGGCAGTATTCGCATCCAAGCAACTATCTAACTGCAAGCGGACGGACTGGTTTAAATAAATAAAAAAACTGAATATCACACGTAATCTCCAGACGTTTCGGAAGCCTTTAACTTGTTGAAATCATTCGGCATATGTATAATAGTCTGATTTGTTAATAGTGTTGTTTTGGTGCATCAAGGAAGAAGTTAAAATTTTTACGCAAATGGCCTCGTTGAGGCCCTCGGTCTACCCGACTCCACGCCGGCTGAGGCAATAGCGCCAGAGGTGCGCGGCCCGCGGCCGCCTACCCGTGTGGATTCCAAACCCCACGCCTCCCCGTGGCCACACCGGCCATCCAGAGCTAGCAGCGACGACGGCAGGTCGAGCGCCGCCCTCACCCACTGCAGGCAACTAACATATCCAGCCTCGATTGCCATCACTATTTTCTTTTTTTTTTTTTTTTTCAATATCGCTTTGTTTGTTTCTACCTCTAGCTTCCGTAATTTTAAGTTTTTTTTAGTTACACTATCGCCATTTATATAGCGGCATATGTATGTGAATAGGCTTCCTACCTAATAAGCACAACAGTTCCTCGCGGCGTATACTTAGACGTGATTTTTTTTAACGCACGTTAGCTCACCCAGCCTTGGCCAGCGCTATGTCCCCTCGTGCCGCGAAACAGTCACGGGTATAATTTGTTTCTTGATTAACCTGTCGTACTTCTAGGGTACTGCCTATCGTAATAATATTTCGGATAACATTTTTAAAAAAAGACGTGACGACACCAAAATTTTAATTTTTTTATACTCCCGTAATTTTAATTTAATTTATTTAACTCATTTATTTAAATATACTTTGTGTTTTCAACCTTGGTGTGTCTCATTATTCGTTCTTCATCAACCCCTTGGTTCGATCCCCAGTGACTGATCAGTAAATGTGGCGAAATCCTTTTTTTTTTTCGCTACAATACATGTAAATAATAAAATAGTTTCTGAGGTATGATTTTTTTGCAACAGCAGAAGGAACTAAAACATCAAAGGAAATGGAGGACTGATGGCCCGAATTTCATCAAGGTCATAACTTTCAAACAACAAGAAGTGGTGAGCTGTTCTTACTTTCACAAATTTTCACATATTATTTATTAGCATATAGGATTTCAAACAGTAGCTGCAAGTTAATGATTTCATTTTATTTGTGTAATAAACTTTTACGTGTCTAAGAATTGAGGGCCCATTTTGTACGAAGATATATAAAGTAAGACAGTGTTTTGCGATAATATCTTGTTTTCACAAAAAAAAATGATTTCACAGATTTTGGCACTTTTTCTGTAGTGTCCATAGTTTATCAGGTTCAGATGGGCCCTCAATCCTCTATGTGAGAACTGAGGGCCCAACTTTACAGTCCATAACTCGTTATTTGATTTTCACCAAATCTGATTCCGACTTTCACAATTCTTTGGGAATGTTCACTAAATCCTAAGCATATTTTCAAATAATTTTAACAAAGTGCACACCACACGCACATAGGAAATCTTACATAATCGTGGCCTAAGTTTTCCAAATCCTTTGCTGTAACAGACTCCCGTACACCCAAACCAATAAACCATGTCCATTACATTTGATCCTTACTATTTCATTTCTCTCTTATTCAACTCGGACCAGCAGGTCTTTGACAAATAATAGTTATGCTTAGTTGGCGGCGACTTCATACGCTGGTGACGCTTGACGAATGTCGGCTTTAAGCGGAAAAATCGCTGCTGTTGCGGCGCTTACATTTTTTATGAAAATACTGCCATATGGAAAGCCAAGGTTGGTTGCGCTTAGCGTTGTTTGCTTGTATGTGGCTGTAACGCGCGTTATTTATGAATGACATGTATTGTTTAAGTATCCACATTTGATTCTGTAGACGGAATAAGATAATAATACGTTGGTTTGTAGTTTTTCTATGTTTGGAGGGTTCTGGTTTTGTTTCGTATGTAGATTTAATACAAAAGCTGCTGCACTAAGCTTACTTATTATGAAGTTCATTGAATGATATATCTCATAACTACCAACACTCTATAACTTTGAGATAGAGCGAGAAGAGAGAAAGATAAGAGCACAGAAAAAAACATTTCTCATGCATACGCAGATAATAAAAAAACAATACCGGGAATTTGGCCACTAGAACTTTAAAGCCAAATGATTTGGAAGACCCCCCTTCATCAGACCAAAGTAAAATGTAACTAGTAATTCAGAGAGATCTTTTAGCTTCTAAGGATAATAAGCAGAAAAGATAAATTACTTTGCTCGTAACCACGTAGGCGGTGTACCAGGAAGCGATGGCAACGATCCATCTGAAAACACGACTGTCTGTCAGTCTGACCGACACTGACTGGCAATAGCTCTCATACGGGCTGAGGCATGAGAAACAAGCGATGAGCCTTGTAGCTTTTGTAGTACAATATTATTAATAACAGGGCCAGGGACAGGCACTTAACTATCTACTTCCGTATAGAATTTAACGAATAATAATCGATAATCACTGTAATAGTAATACGACCTTTTGGATTTATCCAAAATTTTTGGATTTATCTGATCAATTGTGATCAGAATAAATTTGCATATTTCTAGCTCAAACCTTTCTTTAGATGCATTGTCTCATGCGTGTCTGCAGCCAAAACTCTATTACCAAACTACTGCAATCTACCTATCAAAACCCAATACCTAACCATTAACCTGCCATTTTTTTTTTTTTAAGTTTGATATTATCAAATAACTTCTCCCGCTCTGACCGGAGCGGGAGGGCGTGTCAGACTCTTACTGACTAAAACCCATCCGAGTTCATTCAGTGTAGCCTGTACGTTGCCAGGGGCCACGGTATCCCTTCCGGACTTTGGCGCGACCCCGGCAGGCATTGGTCCTAGCAGACCCCTTCTGTTGTGCTGACATCTCTTTGAGGCGCGCGTGGAACACAACGCGCCGTCAACCCGGGCCTGATCCTTATCGGACGGCGAGTTACCCATTGCTCACCGTCCGTAAGCCCGCGCCTACGGTGGCCGGGAATCGGCCTGCGATTCCCGATGCCCAAGGCTTCTCTTGCGGCGGCTAGGGCGCGAAATTTGCCTCTCCCTCACGCGTTCCGCCTCCTCCTTCGCGAGCATTACTGCTTCACCATTAACCTGCCTTATCTATCTACTTTTGTGTTGTGTGCCTTTAAGTTTATGCTAAATAAATGTATTTTCTTTCTGCTTTCCTAACGTACACAATCCAGGATCTTCGTTAACCTTCCAATAAGTTATTCATTGTTACATAGATTTCAAAACGCGAGGCGTGTGAGACTTGATTCCCATACATTTTGGGTAACGTAACCGACGACAATATTGTTGCCATATTTTAGTCACTACAGGACACCGGTTATGTTGCTCCTTCACATTTGTTAAGGCTGTGGCGCTACTGCTATTTATAATTTTAGGTGTTAGGACGGCTGGGTTTGAATATTATTGTACAATATCGATATTATTACGAGTAGGTACCTATATGATGGATTAAGATCATTTAAATTTGAGTTCGAAAACTATTATCAGTTCTTCTTCTTTTCGTGTGATTAATGGCTAGCGTGGTGTAAAAAAGGTTTTCGATTAAATCATAATGATGTCAAATTCATCACACAAAGAAAGCTTCACGTGAAGAAGTAAACGCCGTGAATACAGTTTATTACTAGAAAACATTCACTTCCACTTGTTTGTGAATAAGTAAAGTTGCAGTGGGCGGTAAACACTACAAGTGTGGCAGAAATCCATCTAAGAACGAAACCGACCATCTCAAACTGACAGTTAATCGTCCCTAACAGTCTCATGTTTCTGAAACCGGGAGATGAAATAAAAACCGGCCAAGTGCGTGTCGGACCACGCACAATGAAGGGTTCCGTAGTTGGGATGAATTTACCCCAAGAACAAACTTAACATTGTAGTTGAAAAACATGTTCTCCCATACGGAATGTATGGGAGATCAATTTTTTCAAACCGCAAATGTAAGTTGGTTGATTATTACTCGGTAACCTGTACAGGTTACTTAGCTCTCATAGTTTTCCTTTTAATTTCGTTATTCTAAACTACTGCTGTGAATTTTTTCACGAGTCCAAATAAAACCATTTAGTTAGAAGGGGGGGGGGGAAACTTGACTCTAACAAAAAAATTCAGTTAAAAGCTTAATATTTCACAAACAGGTCACTGAATCCAAAAATGGTTTTAACAAACTCACAATGTTTTTAAAAGACCTTTCTAACAATATCCCACAACATGGGGTAGACGAGGAAAAAAGAAACATCCCCACTTTACGTGTAGGGGACGTACCCTAAAAATAAATATTTTTCCTGATTTTATTTTACCACTTTATCGGCATGATTAATATGTATACATATGCCAAATTACAGCTTTCTAGTACTAACCGTCTCTGAGCTTAGCCGCGGACCGACAGACGGACATGGCGAAACTATAAGGGTTCCCTCTTTACTACGGAACCCTAAAAACGATGAATGAAAATTTGATGCTAGCATATATTCTGTTTCACTAAATACGGTTTATATATTTTAATACTGACTAAATTAAAATGATACGGTTTGTTTATTTCTCAATATTAACATTATCACAACAAAGTTTTAACAATAATAAAGAAAGTTTAGGGTGCACGTCGCAGTTAGGTTAGGAGGACTTATATTGCACTCACGAACAGACAACACTCTACAATGACACACATAGCACAACTCCTTGTTTTTTATATCAATTCTCTGCCTCTCAGTACTTGGAGTTTTGATAATGTGTAGTACGTAAGTGCAATAGAATATTGTATTTTTAAGGGTGTGAGCCTGGAGATCTGTCATACAGGTCCCGTACCCATTACAGACTCCAGCTCTCCCAAAGGATAAGCTATAAATGTATCTTATTGCTATTAATCCAATTGTACCTTTTTGAGAGAAAATAAAAAATAAAATTATTATAGTTAGTTATTAGTTTATGCCATAAAAAGATGAAGAGAAAACGGTCTTCTCTAGTGAGAAGTTTTGTACGAAAAATAATGGAAGTAAAACCAGGTCGTCACTTGGCAGACTACAAAATCTTGGAAGTTCGTAAGAAACAAATCCCGGAAGACTAATAGCAGTAACAAAGCTTGAATTCGTGAAGTGGCAGACAAATTGTAACTATTATGCAGCAGTATATGTTACAGTTACAATGTATAATGGTCGCAATCCGTCTGGGACATAACCGGACGACCGCGCGGCGCGGCGCACGCGGGATGAACGAGATTGGCGACAAACATGGAATAATAGAAAGAGAACATAAAGTATAGAAAAAGTGAATATATAATCGTAATTATATAGTTAATGGCTTGTAAATAAAGGTAAGTCTCTTAAGTATAATTTTATTAGCCCGTTAACTATCACTGCTCTACATGAGACTAGATATAGATGCACCAGGACAAAAATTTATTTAAAAACATTATGACAGGTGAATTTAAGATTGTAGTGATTGCTGATATCCAGATTCTCATGATCGCTTTTAATTCGTTAAATTCATGCCTGTCTGTTAGAAAAGAGGACACATTTTTACATGCAACAATGAAAACCGGTAACTGGGCAGACGAGGTCAGAATTTCTTTTTTCTTTCTTTCTTTTAGATAAGCAGTCGCTCCGTATAAAAACTGGCAATCAGCTGCATCCAGTTAGACTGGATGCCCCGAATGCCCTGATGATGATAAATGGGCGTGAACCAACTTGCTGTCCGCTTCTACCTTGCATGCCATCAGCTACACACCAAACTTTGGCTGGCTCACCACAATGATAAGTTCAACGGAATGTTGCGCGCCTCATGTGCTGCCTGTCATTAATTCTTGGCGTAATTTCGCCTTCAATTAGCGGTAGGCGGGACATGCCAATAACTCAGAATACCTAAACAACGGAGTTCCGCTTAAATGAGACAGATGTAGGTAAGTAAATGATGCCAGGAAATGTTTGGGGTTTCGGGTTTGTTTGGGATTAGAATACCTTTGAAATATGGTAAAGGAGTTGAGGCCGACTCGAAACTTTCAGTTTGGTGTATCACGGAATATATATATTTTTTTTTAATATACGTTTTTTCGATACTTTATATAATACTATTATAAGTTTCAGCTGTTTACACAGTTACAGTCTTTTGAGGAAATGGTCAACTCTTAGAGATACTTAGGTAGATAGCTAATAATGATTTTGCATTAAGGCTATTGTTTCTTTTTCGTGTGGTTAGTGACTAACTTGGTGTCCGAGTTTTTATGCAGTCAATGGGCCTCTGACTTGGCTTCAAATGCCGGCGAGATATATCTCCCAGGCATACCGTTTTCCTTCACCGTTTTTGAAGCAAGTGATAATCATATAATACGCACATGAATCCGAAAAGTCATAGGCCTTGGGTTCGAACTCGAGACCTATGACTTGCCAGTCCAACGGTTATACCACTAGGCTATCACTGCTGTTATTACGGCTATGAACTTTACAGTGGTAATTTCTGGTTTCCCTTGATCACAACATTGATTATTTTTCAGTAGTGTGCTTTTGGGTACTTCATTTTAGCCCACGTTTTGTGGCACCTGTATACAATACTTCCAAATACTGGCAAAAAACTTAGACAAAACAAAAGAAAACGTCCAATGCTCCCCTGACACTCGTCAAAATGAAAGTATCATAAAATGTTCCGTGTCACATGAGTAACAATATATCTTTTCTAATTTCCCCTTACACAGAAATGAAAGATATTTCCCTTACTTGTCCTTTCCACATGTGACGCAGTCAACTTCGCGACGTCACTCCTCATCCGCCCGAACGACTTGCAAAGATCGTATTTAATCATTCTTATTTCCGAATAATATACAATAATACGACATATTCTCCATTTTTCCGTATTTTCCCCCTTATTGTGAACAACAAAGGATATTTGACGTTCTCATTGCTATTGTTATTTCGATAGCGCAAGTATTTCGTTCCCACGTGTTATTCTTAAGATCCATTCAGGTGAAAGTAATTTGTAAAAGGCTAGAGGGTAAATCTCAGAATTATGGGTGAAGTGAAGAAGTATTATTAAAAAAAAGGTGATGGTTACAGTTTCTTTCGCACGAGGATTTTCATAAAGGCCACTCTATTGTGATAAATAAGCTACAGTTTCTACAGGATCCGTCGATAACTTTTGTTGCCACACAGGAAATAGTTTTCGTATCTATCCGAAAATTGATCAAACGTGGGCTGTGTTAGTTTTGCAAGGTCAAACCAGGTTGTGTGAGCTGACTCGACACACCGTGTGGACTTTGCCCGCTGCAAACACATGTCATCATTCACACAACAAATAGTTATGAAATAATACATTTTAGTCAATCATCTTCATAAGCCCTTTCTATCCTCTCAAAGGCGGAGTACGGTGAGATGGTAAGCTCAGAATGACAGACAATTAATCATGAAGTCTGACACTCAATTTAGAACTTCAAAATGAAACGA
The DNA here is from genome assembly GCA_947364205.1 of Agrochola lota. NCBI lineage: Eukaryota > Metazoa > Arthropoda > Insecta > Lepidoptera > Noctuidae > Agrochola > Agrochola lota. Next base: position 1,401,010 of record OX376222.1, on the reverse strand, counting down.
GATGAAACCACCCGTCAATCAACTCAAAGTTCACAAAACGCGTGCTTGCTACGGTTCGACTAAATTCCAAATACTTTTTATCAGATTTTCAAATTAAAGGTTTGTGCAGACCAGCGCGACTTGTCGCGCGACGCGATGCCGGTTATTTTTATACCGTACAGTTTTCTTAGAAATTGCATTGTTTGAGTCGCGTCGCGCGACAAGTCGCGCTGGTCTGCACAAGCCTTAACTTGGTCCACGGGGTCCATCTTTCCCGAAAAATCCATTTAATATGTTAAGAAAAATCCTTACAAACCAATGTCAAGTACCTAAATGTATAAAAAATCCGCCTAACGGCTTAGAGAGCCACTCACCGGTAAATCTTATTATTAGCTATAGTCGTGGCATTGTGGCTCGCAGGGCCACAATAGGGCCCCGTAATAATGGACTGCCACACAATAGGCCTGCCCAGTTCTTTTAACTGGGTTTGTGGACCTAGCCCGTGTACAGACAGAATTTAAAGCAATCACATCAAAGAATTATGGGCCAATACGTTGTATGCCTACTTTGTGCTTTATTTTATTAGTCTATGAGAATAAGTTACGAGTTTTTGTTCGCTTTGTTTTAGTGGACAGACGTGTGTATATTATTATGCACTATAAAATAATCTCGCTTAGATTTCTAGTCTTGTTTGTAGTATTTTTCAAAAAGGCATGTCTTTATAAAATCCAGCCTTTTTATTTTATGAGATACGATCACGTCGCCATAAAATGGTATTATTATTGTCTGTTTCAGAATACAAATACAAATTTATTTTTAAATGCCAGCTAAACGTGAAGCAATAAATATATATATTTTATCAAATAAAAAGCTTTACGACTGGTGCGTATCAATTATAATTTATAATTTTGATTCATTCGATGCCCAATTTGAAGACATAACATCTATAATTTTACGTGTAGAGAGTTTATTGTACTCAGACTTTTATAGATTTTTAGTAACCGATACCAGTTATTTAATTAAGTACCTATTTATAATATCTACTCTGTTTCTGTGTGCGTTACCCCAGAAAGAAAATCTTCTCTGGAATTAATTGAGTTTAATGAATATTTAGAGTATAATGTGTGCCAAGTAATAAAATTGTCCGTCGTTTTGGAAAAAAAACGGAAATACGAATTCTGCTGGATTAACGTTGTTCCAGCAGGAAGATTTTAACCGAAGGGTTAGAGAGAGAAATAAAGTAAATGGGCGGATAACTTATATTTGTGCATAAATGTGCGCCGAAAGTTACATTTGTGCGTCTTAAGTTTTTCGAGATATATAATATCGTGCTGGAGTAACTTTTTGCAGAATCTTGTTTCTCGGAAAACAACTGTGCGCCCGTAGAATAAACGTATATCAGTAGCTCTTAATTTGTGCATATGTGTGCATTAATTAGGTTTAAAAAAAAAAGAATAATAAAATAAAAATACAATAGATGACATATATTTAGTAACCTAACAACCCCAGTTATATAGGATTACTGCTCGGTTCACCTCGGGGCTGCGAATAATCGCAGCAAAGGTGACCTTGGAATACTCGTATTTAATTCGTTCAACATTATAACGTTTCCTGTATTATTTTTGCAATTTCCAAACTCTCTACTGTAGTACTGACATTCTGAAGCCTTTATTCAAATTCAAAATCATTTATTTGCTATTGTGACTAATACGAATCTACTACTTACTTCCCGCTGGAACAACGTCACTCGAGCAGAATTCATTTTTCCGGTTTTTAAAGTGAAAACTTCGTTAGCACCGTTGTAATTTGAAAGTCGATGAAACGAAAAAGCGACAGTAAAAAGAGACCGACACATAAATTCATAAGATTTAACGTCGGTGAAACTGAGATATGAAGCATTATACAGTGTTTCTTATATTGGTGGTTCTCTTTGTGCTCTGCTTCGTCTGCTCCCCCCCACTCGTGTTTACCAAGGCATAGTGGGAGTTTACTTGGGCCTAAAGTTTTGAAGGTTTTCACTTCTACCACGTGTGAATTGCACACATGTTTTTATTTTATTTTCAAAACGACCACATGCACAAACTTTTTACTTGGCGTATATTTACAACAACTATGCTCTAAATATTCGATAAACTCAATTCATTCTAGAATAGATTTTCTTGCTGGGGTAACGCACACTCTGTTTCTGTTCTAGTTATAGTATTTCTTAATGACTAAACACTTCACACTTCTTTTTCGAATCGAATGGTTAGTGACTAACCTGGTGTCAGAGTTTTAACGCCGCCTATGGGCCTCTGACTAAACACTAACACTATTTAATTGAATATTAACTATTTATTTTCCCTTGAGGAACCCCAATCTCAAAAACAACTAAAAAAGAGTACTGTAGCTACATATCGCCTGGTTATATCACTGAATAAAGTGCAGTCGCGAGCAGCATAAACTATGGACAGCTAAGCAATAATATCTGATTTCATGATTCACCCATTAATATCTGACGGCAAATATAATGTTATCATTTTGTGGGAGGCTTATGCTCGTGACTGTACCTATGATAAATCATAAGAATTTTAAAATGAAACCAGATTCCATTCAATTATTTTAATAATTAATTAACGGATTGTAAGAACAATCCAAAGACGGCTTTTTTTTTTTAATTGCCAAAATGTCTCTCGAAAGCAATAATTTTAAATCTGACAGACATTGCATATTCACGACTCTCCTCTTCCATATATCTCTACAGAACAGATTAATTGGAATACGCCATTCATTGGGCATCCCATAGCATAATTAAACTTCGAAATATTTTTACTTCTTTTATGAGGTTTCCGTTGATCGAATTGCTTTGTAGCTGACCCACACAGCAATTCGAAAACCAACGGAAACCTAGAGTGACCCCCATATTCAAAATTCATTTATTTACGTTACATTTTCGTGTTTGGGATACAGAAATACATATGTGTACCAAATTTCAACTTAATTGGTTCATTAGATTCGGAGCAAATTGGCTTGTAGCGGCATCTACATCGCTACATGCGAACTACGCATCAAAGACCTGACGTCACACAACATCCTGACGTCACACAAATCCTGCATCGCGCAATTAAAGTTTACCGCGCGATAAACATATATCCAATCTTCCCGACTTCAACCTCTGGGCAGTTGCCCGCCAGACACGACACCCGTCTGGTCGGAGGATCCTCCCTTTTCTATGGAGGATGAGTGAACTTTACACCCTGTTCCTCATGCCCCCAAAGGCTGTTCCAGATGGACAGACAGACAGACACGTGAGTCATCCTAGAAGGGTTCCGGTTTTTCCTTTTGAGGTACGAAACCCTAGAATCACCTAAACCCTAAAATCAGACGGACAGACAGACAGACACACGAGTGATACTGACTTTATCATTTTGAGGTACGGAACCCTAAAATTTTAACGTGTCAAACAAGTTAGGTACTTATTTCTTACTTCAAACCAAACCAAAGACTACATTTATATTTTCAAAATTATCCTGAGTCAACTCAACCCAAGTCTACACAGTCGGACAGAGATTACTTTTTTTACTTTTATTCTTACAAATGTTTACAACAAACTTGAGTCAAGTAAAGGTGTTAACCTCATAACGCTTCACTTTGATTTATGAGCACAGATACGGATAGACAGATATTTGTCGGCTCATGCTTGTAAATTAAGGTTTTTGGAGATTTAAAAAGTGCATAGGACTTCTTTATACGTTTTAATTAACTAGCACTTTCTTTTAAATTTAGCCTCATGGTTTTAAATAAAGTGTGTGATGTGGCACTCCGATAAAAATAGTAGTCTCTGTCCGTTTGTAAGGGACTTGGTTTGAGTTGACTTAGGATAGAGTTGAGTGTGTTAGTTTTGAGACAAATGTGATGTGATAGGTGCAAGCCTTGGGGTAATGTAGGAATGGTTACATGTGGCCGAGGTAGCGGGGTAAACGTAGTTCAGTGATGTGATTCTTGATTATGTTAGACCTGAGTAGAGTTAAGCAGGAGACTGTATTTTTATATTTCATGATTTAATATGTATAGCCACAGTGATTCAGTCAATTCAATATTTTACCTACATTTTTTAAATACATTGAGATATTACTTTATTCTAAGGCTGACCAGTAAAGAATGTAAAATGTCTTGCGAATAGATTTCACAGTCATTGCAAGTATTCACGTTAAATTAACGATATAACGAGCTCTCTGTTAACGTTGGCTGTGTGTCACGACACACACATCCATAGGATGATCCCAATTAAATGCAGCTTAATCCAGTGGATCGTTTAATCGGATTGATCCGTGTGATTGTTTTTAAACCACGAACACTATTCCCTCAAAATGAAACCAATTCTGCGCAAAAACCGTCACTCGCTCCATTGGCTGTCAATATAAACCAAGTTTCAACACGATTGCTATTTCATACGATCACTATTTGTATGTAATTTTAAATTTATCACGCGACAATTGATGTAATTGCTTTTTTGAGTCGCCACATAATAAATTCATACTCAATTAATACTCATACCTGAGTATTATCAGCAAAATAAATGTGATTTTTCGTTTAATATGTAAATTACGGAATAATAGGGATTCTGTAGTGGCTCAATATTACACCTGCATGGAGATTCTCTTTAACATATCGTATGATTTTTTTATTTTTTTAAATGTATTGTGATGTTGTGCCGTTGTGTAGTTCGTTATTGTAATAAGACATTATACGTATATTAAAGACTCAATTATAAATTTAATTAATTAACTTGAAAAATTCGTTTATTTTCTTATTAAAATAATATTCTCACAGAAATATAATCATTCTATTTCACTTAATCACATTCTGTTACACATGGACGCTATTCGTTTACAAAATATTAAAAACTAAACTATTTAGAGTACCCATTTAGTTAAATCTATCAATTTGTACTTATTAGTCAAGCGCAGGTTCATATAAGTAAACGGCGTAAACTCATTGGGGTCTGAAATGGCAATGGGCGTTCCTTAGGGTTCGATATTGGGTCCATTCCTCTTTTTAGTTTATATTAATGATTTACCACAATTACTTCAAAATCAACCTAAGATGGTGTTATTTGCAGATGACACATCGTTGATCTTTAAAATAAACCGACGGTCACAAAATCTTGACGACGTTAACAGCTCTATTCTTCAAGTCCAAGATTGGTTTACGTTAAATAATTTGGTACTAAATAAAAAAAAAACAAATGCATTAGATTTAAATTACCTAATGTTAGAAGTAGCGAAAGTGACATCATATTGAATGGAGAAAAACTAGAATTTATTAATCAAACCGTTTTCCTAGGAATCACGCTAGACGAGAAATTACAATGGGGACCTCATATAACAATTCATGCGGGGCGGCTAAGCTCGGCCGCTTACGCTGTTAGGAAGATACGACAGTTAACAGATGTAGAAACCGCGCGTTTGGTCCATTTTAGCTACTTCCACAGAATTATGTCGTATGGCATTTTACTGTGGGGTCGGGCTGCTGACATTGAATCCATCTTTATTTTACAAAAGAGAGCTGTCAGAGCCATTTATAATCTACATCGTCGCGAATCTCTCAGGGAACTATTTAAAAAGATTAATATTATGTCGGTACCTTGCCAATTCATTTATGAAAATATTATGTATGTAAGAAAAATATACATATCTTTAATAAAATAAGTGATAGACATCATTTTAATACTAGAAATAAAGATAAAATAGATCAACCATTTTTCAGATTATCTAAAGTACATACATCTTTTGTGGGGTACTGTGTTAAATGTTACAATAAAATACCTTGTGATATATTACAATTAAATGAAAGAAAATTTAAAACTCATATTAAAAGTACACTCTGTAAACAAGCATATTACAAATTAGAGGATTATATCCAAGATAAGAATGCTTGGAAACATGCTGGTCCTGCTCCATAGGACAATTTAGAGTCTAGACAAAATCAAACTGGTTGCTTATTTAATGATGTATTTGTTATTTTTTATAACACTGATTTTACATTCTTTGATTTCTTGAACTCACACACTGACTTATTAGTATTACTTGTTAAAATGTTAGGAATATCGTATAATTTTACAATGTTTGTAAATATGTGAGCACCATGTATCTGTCACATATTTAATTTATCTGTAATTGCTTTATTTTTCATTCTTTTTTACCTATCGCGGTATAGTAATCTTATTCTAGATGCATCGTCTTCACATATAATTATATAATTAATGTATGCAAAATATTGTAAAAACATTTTAAAAGAGTAACGGTGGAGTTTCTTGCCCATTCTTCTCCATACCTACCTTTTGGAAGGGGCGACTAGAATCAATTCTATTTTTTGTAAACTTGACGTGCATAAGTGCCTTTTATGTGCCTAATTGAAATGAATTGTTTGACTTTGACTTTATAGCCAGGCATTCAGAATATGGCATCAATAATTTCATAACAAATCCTCTCCATACATTTCACTATCCCCGCCATTGTTCTTCATTGATCGATACATCCTTAGTTAGTAACACATCATAAATTCGACGTATAATCGAGTCGGTAAGCGAGTGCGGCCCATTGAGCAATGCGCAAACATGTCAAGATTACCTGCCGTTAATTATAGCAAGGTAACGCTACTCACTGATCGTGTTGCCTTTTATTCAGGAGTAAGGAGTTATGTATAATTGAGTTTTAGGGTAAGACCAGATTAATGAAACTCAGCGAATGTCGCATAAAATGAGTAGAGGGAATTAGTGTAGGTAAAGTCAAGTGTGTTGCAAAGTACAGTTTCATGAAACGGAATCGTAATGAGTCATTAGTGTACATCAGGATATGCTAGCCCCATAGTCAGATTGTCAAAGTAGTAACGATTTTTTTTGAAGGCAAACAAAATAACCACGTTGTCTCTCACGCTACACTTTATCGTGGTCACAGGATCAGTCAAGTCAACGGCGCGTTATGTTCCACGCGCGCCTCAAAGAGGTGTCAGCACCAACTGACGGGGTCCGTAAGGGCCAATGCCTGCCAGGGTTGCGAGTTTGTCCGAAAGGGATATTGCGGCCCCATACAGGCAACGGAAGGAACACGGGTGGGTTTTATTCAGTAAAAGTTTCCCGCTCCGCCCGGAGCGGGAGAAGTTATTTGATAATTTCCCACCCAAAAAAAAAAGGATCAGTCAAGAAAATTCATTGATTTGAACAAAAAATTTACGTGTTTTACGTAAGTCTGAATTGTTTTTAACTAAATGAAATGGACCAGTCTGTAAATGTAAATGTAATGGCACTATCAAATAATTTTATAACAGTATGTTATGCAAACTTCTCAAAATAACATATCTTTAATTACTAAGGAACGCTACTCACTGATCGTGTCAGTTTGTGTACAGAAGTCAATAGTAATTTAATATTATAATATGTAGAGAAAGCTGTTTCCATCTTCACGTAGCAAGACGTAACATCGTTCTACAACATATAATTATAATTAACAAAACTAGTTTGGAATTTGAAGATATATATAAGTTTATAGAATAGATAAGTTTACGAATAAGGTAACCGTAGATTACTGTGTTTAAAGTATCACATTTAAACCCCTAGCGAGACTTTTTAAATACGTCTGTGTCTAAAAGTTCCATACTAATATTGTACTTTTTATATCGGTAGTTACCGTGGGATAATTTCCGATCTCCCCTTTAGCGAAAACGCGGACAAAAGCTAGACAAAAATAGAAATAAAATGTTTTTTGATATTAATGTTGACCAAAAACAACCCAAACCTAGACAGGTTTGTAAAAATCTTGGTTGTGGAAGTGTACGCTACAGAATAGGAATTCTATATCATATATTTTTTATTGTCTTGATTATAATTAATTATTTTAATTCGTTTTTACGAGTAAGATCCCTGTGTGATTGCGTTGTTCTTCTTAACTACGCGGATATTGCTGCAGATTTCACCACCATTTAGATAAATTTTGTTAATTAAATTTGTATATTAAACTTACAAATAACAAAGAAATCCTGATGTGGTGTTAAGTCGTAAAAACCGTGCGTACAGATACAACGTTTTTCAGACATCTTCGTAACAGAAAATATAAGAAAACCCATTGCATGTGTGTTTGCTGCAACAACCAGCACGTAGGCAAGACATTTATTACACATACGTGCGGACAAGTTGCTTGCGCGGTGGAAACGCATTTGTTAGTTGCATTTGCTACTGGTTTAATGGACTTATCGCGCCCCAAATTGTGGTTTCCAACCGTAGTAGATGTAATCATAAAATTACATTAATACATAAAATGTGATTGGGAGACTGATCACCCCTCTGTTGAAACCAGGTTATAAAGCTTCACATATTTATTAGGTACAGATATTACACATAAATTTATTGCTTACCAAATTGACTACCAACTGAAATTGTCACTATATTTGAATCACAACTGTAATTCTTTGACAGTTGTTTGAAATGGCGATAACACGGAAAATGGTCGTCGTGTTCCAATTTGATTAAACAATTAATTTCCTTAACTGTAGGTACCTACATAGCCAAAACCAACATCTATAAAATTTGACTCCGAGAACTTGATACTAAATGTAAAGAGATTTTAGCTTCGAAATACAAACTCTTGGTAAATTAATCATGAGTGAGACTTAGTAATATGTCTAAGATTACTGAGCGCTGCTAATTACCCTAATTATTACTAATGCTGCTAATTGGAGCAGGTACGTTGCCAGTAGAATTTAATTGTACGTATCTTATATCAACCACTTAACATTACGTCTATGTTCCCCGAAGTAGAGGTAGGCTGTGGTGCATAGCAGTAAATAATCGTGGCAATCGAGCATGGATGCTGGAGACACGTAATATGATATTTCAGCTTTGTTTATATGGCGGACAATGAGCCTGAAATGCCTCTTATAAACAATGTTTAACCGACTTCCAAAAAGGAGGAGGTTCTTTATTCGTAGCGTATGTACGTATTTTTATTTTATTTATGTATGTCCACCGATTTCTCCGTCAATTGTGGACCGATTTTGAAAATTATTTTTTTTGTATAAAAGTGTATGCGCTCAAGTTGGTTCTATATAAATTTTATTAACTTTGCTTGGATAGTTTTTGAGTTATCTTCAATAATACGTATTTTTCCCACTTAGTATGTGGATGATTTGAACATAACTTCCTGTCACTGTTATTTACATAGCAGGTAGTGGTATTCGAATTTGTGTGCAGGTACCACAACCAAAAAGTGAAAAAAAAAAAGTTTACACAAAAAAAAAACAACCAACTTGCAAAAAAAACACTACAAAGTGAAAACAAAGTTTAATTTCGGAAGTCGGTGGCAAAAAACGAAAATTCAAAACCAAAGACGACTTCAGAAATTTAAGTTATTTTTCACTTTCTAGTGTTTTTTTTTTTGGAAGTCGCCAATTTTGCTTTATATCTTTTCGTTCTGACTTTTACCATCATATGGATCACCTGCTTTTGTCAATTTCATAAAAAGGTGTTTCATAAATGTGTAGGATAAACAACACTTTTTTATGAAATTGGCACTTACATTATAAAATCATGTGGGGTTTGAGAAGATTAATATTGCATTATTTTTAATTAAGTATTATGTGCTCAATCAAAACACGTTTGAAAAGGGTAGCGCACTCTTTTTGTAAAAACCGATTGTACTAATCGGTTTTTACAAAAAGACTTGATTTAGTTAATTGATAGAGCTTACTTTCTAATGCCAAGCCATACTTTCTAATATATGCAATATATTTTTATATTTAAAACTACATTTTTGATGTAACCACCGTGTCTAAAATGATTAATAACGTAAAGTAAAAAATAAAGATCAAAAGATGCCTTCCACTAAGATTCTAAATGATAAATATAAATAAAATGGCAAATAAACCATTTTTAATCCGGACAATTTTTTTAAATTTAAACTATAATTCTTTCGCGGCCGTTTTTTTTTTGTAGTTTTAATAGAGGTTTTCTTTAAGCCGTTCTTGGGCATTACTCATCTTAATAAATGGTCTGCCTTATGCCTTAAATATATAATAAAATATTTTTTGTAAAAGAAACATCAATAAACTTTTATGAAACCTTCAAATATTCAGTGAGCACATTCACAATTATTTGGTACGTTACACAAATAAAATTCAATTGATCCGTCGCTAACAGACAGATCTCTGACGATTCCCTTTTCATGCCAATTTACTTGCCATATTTCTAAAACACACATTCCTTCTTATCGCCAATCAAATAACAGGAGGTCCTGATGACGTCAAGGGTACTTTACGCCTAATCCAACACAACAGGCGGATCCAATATGGCTCCGCTCCCAGTAACAACATCAATTGTTCATTCGAACAGAGCTCCTAAACAAATTAATACCTAATTGCTTCAATACTCGAGAACCGACCCGCCTTCAATGGAACCCAATTATACCCGGCATCCACACCGATGGGGACTTTCAAAAGAAACTGGAGATTCGAAAATGTATTTTTATTTGATTAAATCGAGCATTCGCTATATTGAACGCGCTTGATTGTGTTAGCGTTAAGTGTGCGGTATAGGCAGAGCTTGTTAATGTTACGTAGAAACAGTTTTCTAACTGAACAGACAGCTGTGCTGCTGGGGAGTTTGTTGCGCCACTTCTTCTTCCCAGCTAAGCACTAGGAAGTGGTGAAGGGTGGGCGTTTTTGGGGGACTGTCTTATGTAATTTTGACGTTTGAAAAGTGCTGATTCTCAGCCTATTTTGAATAAATGACTTTTGAATTTGAATTAAGTAATAAATGAATAAAATTCAAATAATTTACGGAATTCTAAACAGGATTTCAGAGACTTTGTCAGGCAGGTTTGTTATAATATAATTCGACGTCTCCAGAAACAAAGTTTGCACCTCATTAGAGCAGCTACATCATTCCCCCATGAATAGTGATCAAGTTACATTCTTAAAATTTTGTTCTCCCTTCACAAACATCTGACCCCAACGGCATTTTACACAAAAACAAATTGTGAGCCTAACGTGCAGTAGATCCATGACACATCATTATTGGAGTCAAATATGTAGTAACAAACGAGGAACCATTAAATAGAATATCTCCAACAAAAATGTAAACAGTCCCAAGAAACCAGAATACGAAGATAAAGGAATGTTTCACGTAACCAGAACTTGTACTTGTCGTGCGGTACCGTAAGGATCCGTGCGGTACCGTGCAGAGCCCGGGAGAAACATATTAACATTTATTAACTGTACCGCCGAACTTTACCGCAGTATTGAACTGATATTAACTTAAATGTCTGTTGAGACCCTAAGCATAGCACGGAAATTGTTATTTATTAAAGTGTTATAAACTTTGTGGTTGAGAGCTAATAGGTGCTGATAGAAATATAATGTGGTTTGGTACGGTCGGAAATAGAAGTTGAATTAGGTCCACATCTGTACTTAGAAAACATTTGCATCAATGATTCTTATAAGATTGATTGAGATACTGATCTATTGTAACTACTGCACTAAGGTAACAAAATGATAAAAAGAAAGAATAGACAAAACGTCACATATAGTTGTAAAAGTTTTTGCTCAATTAGCGTCAAATGGGTGTAGCCATTTCTTACCTTTTATAATCAATGAAAAGAGATCTCAAATTCAAACGTTTCACAAAATGAAAATGATCGTCAATAGAGTCATCGTAAAAAAAATCTAAGTTCAAAATATTTTATTTCACATAAACCTACATGGGCACTTAACACTACCACATTAACACACTGGGCGTAAAAGAACATTATCTTAACAAAAAGAGCTTTCTAAACAAGAACCATTTATTACTACATGCCTAAGTTTATTCCTCAAAGTGTGCCCAAAAAAGAACAGTTTGAAAACGAAACGCGAATAAAATGACTTGGCAATATTCAGAATCTACAGCTAATCTCCAATCGTTGCCCCTTTATTGGTTTTTAATATGAATTAATTAATTTTCATGCAAATTAGTCATGATTGATAAGCTGTATACATTGAATAACCTTCCAATCGTTTTGTATTGTGAAGCGTGGATTTACTTAGTAATATTATTGGAACATAGTTGTGTCAATTTCATAATGGAGCAGGATTTAGTTAATGATGTTGATTTGAAGTTTCACGTTTTGTACGGATTGCTGATATTTCCTATAGTGAATTTTATTCCGAATAAAAACATATTAAGTCTTTTTCGTTTCATAGTTGATATTTTTCTGTTTTAATCCGTTAACATTATGCTTACAAGATCTATTAGTCATTCAGTGTTTGTTGTGGGTTTTGGTGTGGGTTAGTTGGACTTATCTGTAGACATGGTGGCGACTTAGTCATCTATATCCGCTAATAGTGTGATCCTACCCGCCATACTAAATTACGCTATGACACTCATCAGATTCGTGAAAAAAAAACTATTTGTATTGAACCGAAGACTAGACTATTTTCATGCATATAAGAAAATATCTTTTTTATGACTCGTAAGTATAAGTGTTTCATAGCGAAAGTTATTTAGAATGATGGGTAATATCACCCCTTGACGGATGCAGGTGACTAACTGGCCAAGCTGTATATAAAGCACTATTAACAAATATGGGCGATTCGCGATTACAGAATAAAATTCACTAGCACACAATGTCAATGTCGAATGCCTATCTTTATAATATCCTTATCCCTCAGTATTTCGATGTCCACAGTCTGTAAGACAATATTCACTAACTGCGACGCCAAAACCCCCATACAATAAGTTTCCTAACTCACCAAGATGCGAAATGCTCTGTCTCCAGCCTCATGACTAACAAATAGTTCCAAGTTTAATAATGACCGTTATTAGGCCGATCCAGTTTATCACTTCGTAACTCCCAAGTTCAGCAACTTTAGATATCATAAGTACTTCAAGGACCTTTGGCGTATTTTGTCGAAAATGTCTTATTGGGATTAAAAAGAGTTATAACGGTGTGAGCTGAATTTTAATTGGGGCTAAACTTTTATTATTAAAAACTGAGAAAAATAGGAGATCCATGAAAAAATATTCGATACTCAAAGTTAATCGGGGTGGATTATTCAACGGTTTCATTTAAACTTCATCATTGATAATCTTCATCTGCCTAGTCTTTTCCCAACTATGTTGGAGTCGGCTTCAGTTCGGCATGCAGCTGAATACCAGAATTTGACATGGAACGACTGCCTATCTGACTTCCACAACCCAGTTATTGAGTAACACAATACCCTTTGGTAAAGCTGGTTGTCAGGCTTTCCGGTTTCTGACGACCCGTAAGGAATGTCAAAGATCCACGAATGACAGCCGGAACCAACGGGTTAACATGATTTCCGAGGCACTCACACTAGGGGTCTCGGTATGTAAAGATGGTCACCCATCCACGGATCAACCACGACTAAGTTATAACTTAGCTTAGCCACAAGCCCCCCTTTCATCATAGAAAATCTTAAATTAAATAATCAATATAACTTTTTTCGTGTTCTATGTACGTATATATAAAGTGATGACCGAAGCCCTATTTATCTAACGGTCAATGCGACATCATTTCCAAATATACCAGAGGCCTCAAAGGTGCGTTGTCTTCCCAGAGGTAAAGCTGAAATGTCTCAAATGTTACCTTTTATTACAACTTCCTTTCATGTCAAATACCTATAAAGATAATATAATGTGTGAGTAAAATTACAATAAGACCGGACCTGGGCTAACTACAGATCCGATATCAAAGAATTTGTTTTGTGATAAAATGGGTGTATAGGTATTCTATGGTAGAACTTATACCAATCGATCCGACAGCGATACTATTTTTCAGCTACAAAAATTCAGAACAATATAAGTAATTTTATTTAGTTTAATAAAATTATTAAAAATTAAAACGTGGTATTGACCAAAAAGTTCATAAATAGAGAAGGAAATTCTAACATTTCAATTTGTTGCCGTTGCTGAGTTTATGTTACGTAAAATAATTAGCTACCATACATATATTTATAAAATGAAAATACTATTCACCTTACAACACCAAAATTTAAATTTTATCGTGGTTCCCTAATTTTGCAGCTGTCCCGCTACTTCATTAAATAGCAGTTAGCTATTTAATGAAGAACTATTACAAAGGACGAAGCAACTGCTGACAAATTAAGTTAGTTAACTTTGAATTAAGTTTTGCGATTAATTAGCGTCGACGGGTGAAAAATACACTGACGTCGAAATAAGGCCCGTTTATTAAATACACCGGGTACTACCCTTAATTAAATTAACCTGGTAGTTTGGGATACTATTATAATTAAATATTATGTTTGTACGTACTTTTCTTTTTTATGTACGTGCTGTACGTATATTTGTTATATTTTCTTCAACTTACCGACAGAATCCGTACATCGAAACAACACTGAAACTCCGAGTACAAACAACTGTGACCACTTCATCACAAAGTTTTTCAACAAACTCATCTTCACCAAATACCTACATAAACAGAAAAAAAAGAAAATTCAAAAAACGTTCCAAATTCTAGAACGTCGCATTTTTTTAAAAGTTTTCGTAAATAGAACGCGGGAGTGACAACGGTTACAATTCGGTCGTGTTTGATTCGGTGCGGCGATCGTGAAGCAACTGTTCTGACGGAACGGTTGAACAGAGGTTGAGGGTTCTAAACCACGCATGCGCGAATCTTTCTTCGCTTTTCAGAAAGCTGTATTTCTAGTTTGAATTATGCTGTATTTCCTTTTGACGTTAAGCTCGATGCACCTTTGACTTGGTGCATTCCTTCAAAGGCCCGTGGTTCTGTAGAATGGAACAAAAAGTTTTCGGTGTTCCGTAGGGACGTGTCCTGTCCCCTTAATTGTTGTGTTGTTTTGTAAATGTTTCGGTTGAAACGAATGTTTCTTGGATATTAGGATTTATGTAAATGGTGGGACAGACACTATTTAAATAATTTGAAGTATGTGTTTCCTACCTACATACTTAAAAACATTGGAGAAGCTGAGTCTAATAGGGTAATTAATTAGTACATTTTCGGAAGCGTAGAAAATGGTATATTAAATTAAATTTCTCAAAAATAACACTCAATAATAATATTATCGAACAAATTCTATGAACTCTTCGCGTTCATATGGTCGAGAGAAATTCCTCCGTTAGATTACTCGAACAATTTATGTGATCGTGTGACGTCACCATGACGCGTTTGTGGCGGGAAAGATGAATGGAAAGATTAGATGGCGCCAATTCTGGTAGGCGCTGACTAAGCTAAATATAGTCCTGACTTTTGTTAAGACGCGAGGTATCTTTCCTGTCCCGCTTCTTAACAAAACTCAAATTCAAATTCAAATTCAAATCTTTATTGCATATCACATGTGTTTACAAGGTCTTAATAATAATAATAATAAAGTTCACATGGACCCTGTCGGGCACAACAATTTTATAAAAATATGAGTAGTAACATTATCTTTAAAAAACAATCAAATACAATTACATTATATAATATCACATTTAAATATGTGACATACGTCTTTGCAAATTCTCACTAGCTCTAGAAATCATGAAAAAGAATTAATTAATTTCAAATAAAAATCACACAAATTAAATTATTCAAAGATTAATTCATTAGAAATAAATTATGTCACAGATTAAATTAATATAAAAAGTCAAATCAAAATGCAATAAAAAAAAAACAATTCATTCAAAATAAATAAACAATGTCACAGATTAAAATAGTATTAAAGAATCGAACAAACGTCAAATAAAAATAAATGTCTAAAGCTGAATAAATGCTGAATAAATTGTGGAAGTCATTCTATTTAAATGTCATCGTTCAAAAATTCATTAAGTGAATAGTAGCATTTCTCCACCAGTAATTTTCTGAGCCGTTTAATAAATATATTTTCATTTTGTTCCATTTTTATGTCGTTTGGTATTTTATTATATATTTCAATTGATGTTACGTGGGGGCTCGTGCTGTGTAATTTTAGCTTAGATTGCGGTATTACGAGCATATTTTCAAACCGTGAACGTGGTGCATACCGGCGAGGTTGGTCCGCAATTTTAAGGTAGAAGTGTGGATATTGTCTAACGAATTTACATATTTCTAAAATATGAATACATGTCAAAGTTAGTATGTCTAGTTTCCTAAAATGCGGTCTACAACTTACGTCGTTGTCAATATAAACCATTATCCTGATACACTTTTTCTGTAGGATAAACAAGTCGTTGCTATCTACACTATTTCCCCAAAGAATAATACCGTATTTAAGCCATGCGTATGCGTATCCATAGTATGTGGATAGAGCAGTTTTTAAATCTGTAGTTTTTTTGAGCTCACGTAATGCGTAGATAAAACTAGAACTCAGCAAATGGGAGAAATTTTCATACTTTTCATTCTCGTTGAACTTAATTAGACATTTTTTATGATTTTATGATCCGTATTTTATTATGAATGTGTGTTTTAATTTTGAGAATATTAAATAATTGACAACATAAAAATAATGTTACCAGCGTTTAATCGATTTAATAATAAATTTGTCGCATCGAAATTCTATACTCCAATATCATAGAACAGCTACACAATTTCCTTACTCCAGATGTCGGTTCTTAATGATTCTTATAAAAATAAGAATACCTATAGACTTTTACTACCTCGACATTCTTAATTTCCGCTTAGCGACATTGATTTCGTTAATATTGTTTAGTTCGCTAAACAATATTAACGAAATCAATGTCGTATGTATACTTTTCCTGAGGGCAAAATTGTATTTTTCCGAATCTCCCGTGAAAAATGCTGTAATTATAAAACTCTTGCCTCGAAAGTAGTGAAGAAGGTTTCAGTTTTTATTCAGGTACCTCAAGGTAATATAACTAGATTTCAACCAATTAAACATTTAATCGACCTTTTGATGTCTACGGATGGACCCGGATATCCATTTTGGGTCGCTAACTGCCTGTTTCTAATCTTGGCTCTAATTGACCAACGGGTACCAAACTCGAAGTTTGCCAATTCGTGTTCTTATGTGAAGTCAATACCTCAATAAACATGGTCAGGAAACTTAAGCTTGCTAAATATCTATAGGATAGATCTTCTGTAAATATATTTATGTTATTTCAATACATTCTGTTTTATTGACAATATATAGGAGTACTTATATTTTACTAATACCTACTTCATTTTCACGAACCTACTTCGAACACGTTTCTCCGCAACTCGTAGATGAGTATGCTAAGTTAAATTTATAGTGTACTAACAAAATAAAATGAACACATTTGAAGAAAAAAAGAAGCAAAAATACTAGCGGTGTGCTTCACCCGTGAAAGCTATCTACAATTGGTCCCCTCGCGAGCCCTCACAAGCCCTCGATTACCATAAATCAAAACAACAGTATATTGAATCCGTCTGAACTAGGATCGCGGCGTTTGCTGAACATTACATTAATTCACGGCGAACATCATCAATCAATGGCGTATTAGTAACTAGCTGCGCCCCGTGGGTTCAACCGCATAAGTCTCGATGTCATGGGAATATAGGAATAAAAAGTAGTCTATGTCCTAATCTAGGCCATGGTCTACCCATGTCCAAATTTCATCCAAACATGTGTAGCCGTTTTTGCGGAAAGCATAACAAACTTACTTTCGTATTTACAATATTAGTTAAGATAATGATCACCGATGATCTGGTGGAGGCCGCAGGAATCCGCTTGATGCGAAAGCATCTTAACTAACTAACTAACTTTGGTCTTCGACATATTCATCTTCAGTCCAATCTCAAGGATTACATTACTGAGTTCTTGAAGCATCTGTTCAAGTTCAGTGACTGAGGTAGAAAAGAGAACAATGTCGTCGGCGAAACGTAGATTTGTCAGTCTCGCTTCGCCAAGGACAATGCTTCTTTCCCTCCATTCGGCTGCCAACTTCCTGAAGATTTCTTCGAGAGTACTGGTGAACAGATTAGGAAATAGCGGGTCGCCCTGTTTGACTCCTTTCTCTATTTTAAATTTTGGACCTGTGGTTTCAAGTTTTATTGCGGCTGTACTATTTTTATATAGGTGGGATCAATGTTTTGGTTGCTTAAGGCGTCAAAAATGGATGTGTGTGAAATGCTGTCGAAAGCTTTGGAGTAATCAACAAAAGCGAGGTATAGCGGGATTTTATATTCTTGATGTTTCTCTATGAGTTGGTTAACTGCATGCAGATGATCTGTCGTAGAAAGGCCAGGCCGGCAGCCTGCTTGCTCAGGAGGTTGATGTTTATCTAGTTCAGCAGTTATGCGATTTTCTATTATTTTGATGAATGTTTTGTAAATATGTGATATTAAGCTAATGGGCCTGTAATTATTAATAACTGATTTATAACCTTTTTTATGGAGAAGAATAATATTGGAGTGACAGAAATCTTGAGGAAAGCTACCTGAATGCAGAATGCTGTTAAAGAGCCGGGTTATGTATGGAAGGAGAATAGGTTCGCCTATTTTCAGTGATTCTGTGCTAACACCATCTTCGCCACATGATCTATTGTTTTTCATTTTAGTAAGGGCTACATGTACCTCGTTTCCGGTTATAGGTGGAATACTGTCAGAACAGAAATAATCGGGTGTTGAGGGTAGTTGAGTGTCGTCGGAGTAGAGGGATTTATAAAATGCTGTACATATACGAGTATCTAATACTTTTGTTCTATTCATTTGTTTCTTACCGTTGCCATCTTTTAAATATGTGATCCATGACTTGTGATTAAAAATACCTTGTTTTGCTTTTTTTAGAGAGCAGTTATTATCTAGTGCATCCTGAACTAGTTTATTGTTGTAATTTCTTATATCTTTTCTAATACTACGTTTAACCTCTTTATCTTTAAGTCTATATTGTACATCTTCATTTTATACAAATTCTGCCTCTGATCTATTAATTTTACAGTTTCGTCTGTTAGTTTATTGCTTTTATTTTTTATTTGTGTTACTATTTTGCTGGCTTTAGTTAAACTTTGTATTATTTCGTCGTAATGAAATGAAATGAAATGAAATGAAATTGTTTATTCTGTAAATAGGATATAGGAATCACTTTTACACGTCATATTAAAAATATGTTAAATTTTGCTAGATGAGTTCGGCGTTTCCTATCCGACTACTCTGAGAAGAAAGGCCGAAACAAACTCAGAGGTCACAGTCTCTTTTAAAGTCCAGACATAATCTTGGTCAAGCCATATGAGGACCATGTAGATTCATGTCTGAAATGGTCTTTTGAGAAAAGAACCACACAGATTTGAGTGGACCTGTCCAGTCAGTGCAAGCATTTGTCAGTAATCGTGGAGCTCAACTCAGAACAAAAGGAGCTCAACTCGACGAACAATACCAAAGAAAGGACATTTGGGTAGGCCGCATAAACTACTCAAACTGCCAGACCATCATTAAAACTAACTGAGAGAGGATAAAAAAGGAGTAATGAGAAAAAAAAAAAAAAAAAAAAAAAAAATATCCACATAGTCCTCACATTCACAATAGGTAATTAAAATAATATTATACTTTACAAAGTAATCATGTCATTTTGTTTAAATGTTTAAATAAAACTGGTATATTTTAATGATTTTACTAAATAATTCTAATGTCAAGTTTTATGGTTTTATCATAAGGTTTAGCAGAGCGAGCAGCTCAATCCCAAGCTTTTTTATCTTCTAAATAATCTGAAATTTTATAGGACCCTTTTTTACAAAGTTTGGTTTTAATACAAATTTTAAATCGTTTAATGGGTAAGTTTCGAATGTCAATGGGAAGTTTGTTGTAAAAGCGTATACATTGACCCATGAACGAGTTGCCTACTCTGTGGAGACGAGTGCGATGTACAGCAAGGTTGTGTTTATTCCTGGTATTTAAACTATGAATATCAGACATTTTCTTAAAATTTGATATATTTTTGTGTACATACATTAGGTTTTCAAAAATATATTGTGAGGCTAGAGTCAGAATATTTACTTCTTTGAATTTTCCTCGAAGGGAATCTCTCGGACCTAGGTTGTAAATGGCTCGTATTGTTGCTGGATATCTTTTTCTTCAATCTCTGAATCTACATAGTATATCAAAACTATTTCTTAGCTTTAGTTTAAACTGTTTACTTCCTAGTATTAGTGATTGTTTATTTAATTTTCTTATTTGATTTTTCATATATTTTTGCCGATTAATTTTGGCGTCCAGTTTTATTATTGCGCGTACAGGTCTGTGATCAGAAATAATTTAATTTGATTTATGATTTGAATGTTTTTAATTATTTGTTTATTTGAGGTAAGAATGTAGTCTATTTCATTTCTAGTTTGATTATTAGGAGATACCCAAGTCCATCGCCTGTGAGGTTTTTTGTAGAAGAAGCTGTTGCTTATACATAAGTTCTGGACAAATGTAAATTGGAGAAGGCGTGATCCACGTTCATTGCGGGTTCCGAGGCCGTGTTGACCCAAGATATTGGTGTTGTCTAGATCTTGCCTTTGCTCAATTTTGGGTTTAAAATCACCTAAAACAATGTTCCAAGTACTTCGATGTTCGTCGCAGGCTTTGTTTAATAGATCGTAGAATTCTTCTATTTCGTCGTCTGGGTGGCTTGTCGTAGGAGCGTACACTTGAACGATGGATAATGTTTGTGTGCTTGAAACTTGAAATTCTAAGACTGCAATCCTGTCAGAGTAAAATATAAATTCCGAAATATTGTTTTTCCATTTTTTGACAACTAAAAATCCTACCCCATAGAGTCCTCCACTCTGTCCATTATAATAGAATATGGTGTTTTCTCTCTCTACTATGTCTTCACCGCTTCTTCTCACTTCTGATAAGCCAACAATATCCCAGTTGATCTCAGTCAGTGCATTTTCAAGATCAAGCAGACGATCTTCAGATTTCAAAGTACGAACGTTGTGCGTAATAACGTTAAGTACTTTAACGGTATTCAGTTTATTATTTGCCTTGGTCGATGAACGGGGGATCGATCTCACCCGGAGATTCTTAGGAACCCTGGCTCCAGGGCGAGGCTGCCCACCGTCATCAGCAGCAACGCCACTGGACCCGCCGGGCATTTGGGGCCTCTTGTTCTTCTTCTTCATCATGTTTGTGGAGGGGATTAGACATTTAACCCATCACGCTTGTCTAATGCGGGTTGATGGGTGAACAGTGAACCTGCTCACTCGGTTTGTGGGAGCCACGGTTAACATTAATCATAATATTCACCGTCAGTACCCTAAAATTGACGTCCTGTTCTTACGCCAATTGCAAATTGTGGTTTGGTTTTTGTTTACTAGTAGATGTAAGTAAACTTTTCCCTTAGTCAACTTTTACGACCTGCACGGGATAATAAACAGCTGATACATTCTATGTTTTTCTATTGCTCCCAGATCAGTATGGAAGAACAAGACAATTTATATGATGCAAAATTAATTAATAAACAGCGTATTATTTCACGAGCTCTAATTGCTGTTTTTAATCTTATCAGTACTAAGGGGTGACGAATACTTAAGTCTTAAAATATCGTATTTTAAAAGCTTAACTGTGTGTTTGATTATGTAATACGAAAAGATAGTAATTTAATATTGTTTTCGTAAAAAAAGGGATTTACAAACGCTTTCTATAACATTTATCAATCACCTACGTATCAATCAAAATATTTCTAAATACTTACTTAACGTTGTATTATTTAATAAAGTTCGCGTTTCTATGAACATTTGGATGTAAAAACTATTGGATGGTGTTTGCTGAAACATTAGCCGGCTCACGGCGTGTGCTCTCTAAGCATCATCAATCCACTGCATATCACGGAGGTTGCGTCCAAATACCATGTATGGCGAAGCATTGTGTTGAAACTGGGCCTGTTATAAACTGTCTGGAAAAATTGTTGTTTTGAAATTGGTTCGTTTTGTTTTCATTCAGTTCGGTTTTGATTTTTCGTAAATATTTAAAGGTGGTCCAACATCTGACGGAAGATGCGTCGGGCGTAACGCCAGAACGGACAAGTAGATGATAAAACATTCAACTATTACACACTCAACCGATGATGTGTTAGTGCGTCGATCATACTAACGAAGTTACGCCCGACGCATCTTCCGTAAGATGTGTGACCCACCCTCATATACCAATTAATAAATGTAAACTAAGTTTGTCTGCGATTTATTTCTACATGGGTACCTACGTTTGACAGACAAAACAATATTATGAAAAATTCAAAATTCAAAAGTCATATTCAAACTAGGCTGAGAATCAGCACTTTTCGAACGTCAAAATTACATAAGACAGTCCCCCAAAACGCCCACCCTTCACCACTTCCTAGTGCATTAGCTGGGAAGATGAAGTGGCGCAACAAACTCCCCTGCAGCACAGCTGTTTGTTCAGTTAGAAGAACAAAAAAAAAAGATTCTATATAATAGTATTCAAAATAATTTACATTACGCAACACAAAACATAATATAATATAAAAAATATAAATATGAAAACATATATCAATATGTTTTGAACAGACACAGGACGAAGGTTTAATCGTTACGGGATATAAAGTAATTTAATCAAAAGTCCGCGGGTTTCCGGATTTTGTGGCGTTGCAGGGCGCCATCACCGCGCCCGCGGCGCTTTGGTTCATAGTCCATTGTTACACGGGTTTTCTTGATTAATGGTTTTTCAATATTGATAATTTAAAGATTGAAGAATGCGTTGAAAAAATCGAAATAAATCTAGGGTTGCCACATAACTTAAAGCTTAAGAGTCTATAATGTATAAGTAAATGGTAAATAACAAATATAAATAAAACATTATCTGTGTTCATTACAAGTAAAACATACAATGAAAACCTAAATCATAACTTTTGCCTGGTTTTATTCATCAAAAGAGCCAACAAAGCCGATCAAAATTGTTTGTTCAGCAAGCTCCCCACTAAAATAACATGCCACCTATTGTTTTAAAAACACAGCCACTTTTATGGTCTGAACCCTCTCATATTAGCATAGATCAGGCATTCAAAATCATAATTCGTCTCAGCAGTGGAGCCGCTCGCTCATACATTAGTATGCGGGTCGGCGCTCCCAGCTATTGTGGTTTGTTTATAGACAAATTTCCACCTGAGAATATACTCGAACAAGATTAATCGGACTGATTTCTGTTTACATTGATTTTGCTTTACATCCAGTCCTTTGCGTTATACCTATTGTTTGGGACCCAATAATTCGTACCTTTTATTTATTCGTCAGGATTAACTGAGATTGTGGTGCAGGCATTTGGGGAAATGTCGGCACTGTGGGAACTGTCGGCCTTATTTCGCGACTCCAACGTAAATTGCAGTTGAATTCATTTGGTGTGTGCGGGATGAATTTGTGTTAGCCATAGCAAGTTTGGTTTGTTTGCAGATGCCATCAGTTTTTCGTGCGTTTGTGCCCTTTATGGGTTTGCTGGTAACATTAATGGAAAAATTCACTTATAACAAAATTTGATTGAATTGAGACTGGAAAATGTGGGCTGAATTGCCTATTTATGACGGAAAGTCGATCTCGTCAATTCGGAATAGATAGTTCAGCAAAGGTAAAAAACAAAATTCAGAATAGAGATTTTGCTACTTTGGGGTTCGTGCAACTTTTTTAAGGTAACCTTCATTCGAATCAAGACTATCTTTCCAGGTTTCAAGAACGATGTTAAAAATTGTTACATGTATAACTGAGTTGTAACGGAAAGTGGCCTTAAAGTAAAATGTGCCAACAACCTTGACTCCCCAAAAACCGCTTTTCTAAACTCCTTACCAGTACAGTACATACACGTGTAACCATACCTTTACATAAAAAGACGTAACAAAGTGCTAAGAGCTCGATCCTCGATTCAGCAGTAATGCTCTCCAGAGAATCGAATCATTGCCGCGCGGCTGAGCAAATTAACTGCACGGGAACAGAACGTGGGGCGCTGTGTAAACGAGCCTCGGTTCAACATCTGCACTCATTTGAACGCGTGATGTTTGTTTTGGTAGTGTTAAGGCGTAATGGAAGAGGAATCAGGTGCCTGTATAGGGTTTAATGGGAAATTGTTAGACAGGAAATACTGGTTGCCGTTAACGGTAACTTTAGTTTTTATGTTGCTTAGAAATCTAATGCGAGCGTGTGGTGGAATATGGTCCACACCCACTTACAGAGAAGAGGCTTCAGTCCCAGCAGTGAGAATATTACAGACTGATTATATTACATATATTACTTTATAACATTTATTACATATATTTTAGAATAATTTGGTTTAAAAGCTTATAAAGGTATTATCTCATGTTTGTTATAACAGATATTATAGTTACTCTATTTGAACAAAATATAATTCTACATATCAAAATAATTGTAAAACGGTCCACAGTTGTATTTCTTCAAATCTTGACTTTTTGGTATTTTTTTGTGAGAAATATTAAACTCTTCAAAATACCAAAATAACATGAATAGCTCTCTACTGGTAACAGAAACGTTCCTTATCCTAGAAATTTCAATATTGGCACCGATCTGACCGAGAACGGTTTAAATGCTGCGAATCTAGCTGCAAAATCGTTTATTACTTTGTGTTAACAGTGGTAATGCAATTATGAGATTCCGAGTCAAAGCTGCACTGAATATGTGATTTCGCTTAGACAACCAATAATGCATTCAGCCAACAGTCAATGCCATGTTTTTATTTAGAGCCTATTATTAAAGTAGTTCACAAATAAACACATGGTTTTTTTTCACGAATGTACGCAGAAACAGAACGCCTAGAACATACTACTTTTGGCTTAGTCCACAATACATTTTTAAACTTATTCCCGTTTGCAAACTAGTACCTACATCTAGGCATCTGACCTTTCTGAAGGACATCACTAGTAAGGTCAGTATTTGCCCTTCGAGGGCGTCCCTCCATCAGTCTCATAAATATTCTTTGTCCTACAGAATCAAAACAAAAGAAAAAAGTTTTCAAACATTTGAATAAAACATTACAGACTGCAATGTCATATATGAACAAAAACCTATTCGAAATTTAAAATTGTTAGCCGAACCTTACTTCTTTACCAATTTTGAACCCCCACTGTTTGCAGCGGGGTTAGTAGGGTTGGCGTTAATCATAACTTTTTGATAGCTATTATCGTAAATTCGCGGCAACTGAATAGTAAATTAGAGTGGTTCACTGCCCACTTACGAGTTCGCTAAGACTTGTAGAAATTAAAGGGATAAGTTGAAAGCAGTAAAGTAACAGCGAAAGATATTGATGAAAATTATAAATTTGTAAATTATTGTTAACAGTACATAAAAATCCTTTATTCTCTGTATAATGAAAGATTTTTCTAGTCTAACCTGTACTGCCCCACTGCAGAGCAAAGGCCAGCCTCTCCCTTTTTCTGACAATTAAATTTTCGCTAGGCAACAACTAATTACAATAGGCTATGACGAATAATGTTTCCTCTAACACCAACGAAACTATACGTACTGTTGCTACAATTTATCGAATAAAACCCAGCGTACAATGTAAGCACTACTCAATAAAACAATGTTAAACTGGTCAACTCGTTCCTTTAAAAGCAGATACCTCTCTAATCTAAAACACTAGTCGAAATAAAAACAGAGAGTGTATCAGCTTGTCCCGAACAAGTTTAAGACTAACTTCACTGGCGCTTGTGAAACTGGGTTACTAATGTACTCAGTCGCAGAGTGAGTGAGCAAATATACTCTGTACCTTGCAGTATGTGTCTTGAGAAGTGCATGTATGTGTGTCTGCCGTAATGGTATTACTTACTGACGAAGATGTCGAAATATTTCTAGTAGTTTTGTTGATAGAAGCACTAAATGCTGTTTCATGTAACGTAGTACATGTAACGGTATGTACACATGACACTCGGAAACAAAACGATATTTTTATACTCACACATTTCCCTTTCCAACAAAATAAACATACAATCCATGTTTTTTTATTACACCTAAAAAATGAAAAACCATAAGCAATAACAATGCAGCTTGGACATGGACATGACCAGACTTTGTTTTATCCCCTGTCGGCCGTTCATACAAGCTAAATATTTCATGCGGGTGACGTATGCTTGTCGCTTTTCAATTTTCCTCTTTTTATACCGCAAAAAAACGGACGGTTATAACTAGCATTTTGTTCATTTATATTCTCGTGTTGCTTAATATAATAATCCGGTTTGAGTAGGCCAAATTTCGAATTTTTGGATTTTCGAACAAATTATTTTCACATAATATTTAGATGAAATGCTGTAGTGCAATTAAACGCGTTGGTTCAGTTGGATGGAAAAGAACATGAACTCCAAATTTCATTCTGAATTATTTACTCTTTTTTGAAAATAATTTAACACATCCAGAAGTTAATAATATTGGTTTACTGATGTACCGTCGGCGCCATAAGTACATTATTTAATATTTTTGACGTACCAAATTAATTAAAGGGAAAGTAAATGAAAACCTAAGTTAATTATATTTATCCGGATCAAACATTCTACGCTCTTCTAAAGGGCATTTTAAAAGTTATCCCTTACAAAATTTGCTTTACACAGGAACAAAATAGCTGTATTTTTATCTTTGTTCGTCGTCCGCAAAATATACTAATCAATTGCTCAATTATGACGTAAATAATCATTTGATTATATATGTACTTATTGTATTATATTTCATTAAACTTGTGTCTGTGCTCAAATCATAAGTATCTAGTATCTACACAGGCATAGGCTTGAATGAATCTACAAAAAATGCAGGGGCTTTGTCCAGCAGACAAATTAAACTTAGTAAACAAAATTCCCAAAAAATAAAAATATGTAACTCAACGCTACATCAAGCATTGTGGATGACTGTCCGCCGTCCGTCAACCAACTGGATTTTAACATTTCACACCATTTAAATTTCGCACCATTCAATCAATGCTCAGCTCATACATGTGCACTGGTGCATTATTTAAACGAATGCGAGCAACACGCATTGTTTCGTTAGCCGAACAATCCAATATATTTGTTATGCATGTTCTGTGAGGCTCGTATGACAGTATCAAGTAATATATTAGTGGGAACGACTATATTTCGCAGAGAGATAAACTGCACGAAAGTCTGCCGGATATTATCGATGTGGTGTATGAAGAGTTGTGTTTGTATTGCGCCGTTTATTTTAAGTTGTACTTAAGATATCGCGTGATTTTTTCTCTTTACGATTTCTGTACTGATTTTATTGGATACTAGCTTTTTCTTTACTCGGTACGAAACAAAATAACTGTATAATTTAAATGAATTGCTGTTCATTGGTAAGCGCATCACTTGAAAACGGCTGGACGAATTCGGAATCCCGGAAAATCTTCACATTCGGGAAAAACTGAACGTCCTTTTTTACACGACTTATTGACATATGGACAGGACAACATCTGTCGGGTTAGCCAGTTATAAAATAACTAGCTGCGCCCCGCGGTTTCACCCGCATAAGTCTCGATCCCGTGGGAATATCCGTATGAAAATATCCTTTGTCCTAACCCAGAATATCCGTTTTAGTGTGAAAACTTAACAAACAAACAGATAAACATGAGGTTCCCTGCCCAGTGCGCGCCACAAGTACACATATTAAGTAATAATTACCACTTGTGGAGGCTATTTTAATATAGGAAAAGAAAGAAAATACATTTATTTAGCACAGACTAAAACACGCACAGTATAATTACACAGCAGATTAAAAAAAAAAGTGTATAGTGCGATGTAAGCACAAAGTAGATGGGGAGTGTGCCTCAAGGCTGCGCCAAAAAGGCCCAGTTCAGCAAAAATGCCAGACAACTATATCTGCCTGACGCTGGTTTTCAACTGGACCTGAGAGTGTGATGTGACGGATATAAATCAGTTTTATAATGTGTGTGTATGCAGCATACTTAAATAAAATGTTGTGTCAGATAAAAAAATAATAAAGAATATTAAGGTACATATTATATAGTGTGATGTGCATTAAAATTGCGAATCAACACAAAAAAAAACAATGGGATGCAATTAAATAGCCTCCACGTGCAACGTGCAATACTATCTGTAACTGCTTCTCCACATATAACGTGTTTTTGTTAGATATATATACATACCAATCTGACTTTTACATTCATACATCATGGCCCGTGTTCATTTTAGAGTTTTAGTAAATAATTTTTAGTGGGTACAAGAGGGAAGGAACTATGTTACGACGTTTCATTTGAACCAAATCATCTACCATTTGCTTATTGTATCCGTTACTCTCGGCTATGTGATAAATAATATTTAGTTCTCTGTTGTAATTCGTAGTTTCACTCATAGATTAATGTCAGTACCACTTTCTCGAGATTATTAAAGCAGTCTTCATTGACCCCTTGCCAGGATATGCCTTCGAAGGGAGTATATGCAAAAATATAATACTTATATCATTAAAATAGTAGTGTGTTGTAATAGTGAGTAATCCTGACGGATGAGGCAAGACTGCAGTGTACTCTGAAATTATTCAAAACCCGTCTTTTGAACGCACGGCTGTGGTTAAGAGACATCCTTAGTTTAATTAATTTATGTACAATAATTTTAGAGTGAGCTATCATTGAAATATGAAAGTATTTGTAAATAAAGCCGCAGGCTAGAAATATTTAATTATTTTGTGGAAGCGAGTATAATATTTTTCATATAAATAAATTGTGTTTCCGTACCCATTACTGCATTTCTCTTTAAGCATTTTGCAGTCCAGTTTACTAAATATTATGTATCTTTAACTTGCTTTTGAACCGTTATTGCTTTTGTTCAATTTAATTGTAACACTGTCAGTCTCAAAACAAAAAAGTTAGTTAGTGGGTGGTCGGGTAAGTCGGTAGTACAAAAATGAACTCTATGGTACGTAGTACATATAACTCAATGCTCTATGGTCAGTTTTTACAGAATAATTTTGCACACATATTTACACAATAAAAATGTAGTAATTATAAGTAAATTGGTATTCAACTTTTGCACTTTTTCAGTTTCAAAACTTTTCTACAATATTATGAACATTATAGAAAAGTACAGTTTTTTTTGTATCTACTTCTTGGAAATAAAATAAAATTAATGATAAACAACAACCGTAGGGATGTGATACTTATCTTACTGTCTTATTTAAAATGGGGAAGGAAAACATCGTGCGGTATGTCGTATTCTGCCGTGCAGAAACACTACCTTTAGTCTTTCTTTATGTTATTATTATTATACTAAACATTTTTGAGTTATTTACCTATTGATATTCTATGACACATGTATTTAACTCACTTTTGATATATTCTGTAGCACTTTTTACCTCTGTAAAGCATACTTTTAAGTATCTCTTGATTGTTTTAGCATCCAAATCGATTTTATATTATTAACTTTCCCTTTTGTAAAAAACTTTAGAATATTTATATTCTGACGTTTTCATCATAAGCTGTCATCTGTCTATTTTACTTTTCTAGCCCTGTACGTGGTGCTCATTTCAAACGAACTCTCATCACGTGGCGTAAAACGCTACGAGTACACGCGCACAAAGGCCTCCGACGCCAGACGACGCTACTCTCCGGGAGAGACCTCCGCCGTCAGCTGTGAAACTAGCGTGGTCCTCCCACTAGGTGAGGCGCCTCAAAGCGCCTCCGATATCTACAAACTCTCACAACCAACTCCCCGTTCCACAGGGTGGGGTAAATCTCCAGGGTGGATAATCCTCAGCCCAGCCTACTCCACGCTGCCTGCTGCCTGCCTACCTACCTACTTGCCCACCTATACGACTGCCTGCCTGTTCCTGCCTCCCGTCTAACCCGAGCCTGTCCTGTGTCCTGTGAAGCCGTCCCGCAACGTCCTAAATCTAACCTTTAATTTGCTAATTTTAACTTTCAATTTTAATACTTTTTTATTATAATTTTTTTGAGACCTAAATTTTCCTCCACGGAGGTAAACGTTACGTTACAGGTAACCGGAATGTACTAGAACCAAAAGTTCGAACACATGTCACATCTACCAACCCGCAGTGCACACTGGGCCCGCGTGGTAGATTTCAGCCCACTCTTTCTTGATGAGAGGAGGCCCGAGTCACAGCAGTGGGAACATTATAGGCTGATATTATTCCTAGAAGCTAATTTTACCAAAGTCTGATAGTCATATTTTATTTAAGCCATCGCTATACATCACGAGGTTATTTCGTGACGTCACGATATAGGTACATACAATAACGCCGATCTATTGTCATTGCATTATAGTGAGGTATTGATTGTTTAAGCAACTATTGGACCGTTCATTGATGAATCTATTATAAATAGTTTAATTTCAGGATCGCCTGTCAGGATCATTATCTGGATTTATCTATAATAATCTCTCTCACAACGAGGAGACCTGTGTGTCAGCAGTGGGAATATTATGGGCTGATTATGATATGCTAATCTGGGACTTTTAAAAAGGCAATTTTTTATTATATTACATGAAACCTTAAATAGTCGAATGAAGAAAGGATTAAGTATTTACCAATGCAAACAGTTTTTATGAGCTAGTAACAGACTCATGCCTGTGATATTACAAATGTATTTTTTTCATTGGCGGTAAGTGACCACTTATCCTAAAATAGACTGCCTACTTTTTGTCACTTAACATAATAATAACAAAAGACATTATCGTTAAAACCTTAGCGGACAGTCATCGCATCGAAATACGAAACGTCCCGCACTCGGAAATAAACACAATGTACATGAACACTAGTATTAGTACGAACATCGCACTTAATGGCTGGTATTGTATTACATAGGTACAGTTAAGTAGGTACATACAAGTGTTGAGAGCGATTTCGTTATACTGTGTCAATTGGCTTAAGCTTTTTATCTCCTATTTGCGTAGTATTTTTACTAAAGGATTTCTTCTAGATAACGACAATAAATAATTGCTTGAAGGGTAGCGTTATGTCTGCCAAAATACCAAAATACGTTTATATCCATTTTTAGGGTTCCGTAGTAAACAAGGAACCCTTACAGTTTCGCCATGTCCGTCTGTCTGTCTGTCTGTTTGTCTGTCCGTCTGTCTGTCCGCGGGTTAGCTCAGAGACGGTTAGTACTAGAAAGCTGTAATCATGCCGACAAAGTAGTAAAATAAAATTAAGTTTTTTTTTTTAGGGTCTTCGCGTAAAGTGGGGATGTTTTTTTTTTTTCTCGTCTTCCCCATGTTGTGGGGTATCGTTAGAAAGGTCGTTCAAAAATATCGTGAGTTTGTGAAAACCATTTTTGGATTCGGAGATTGGTTTGCGAAATATTAAGCTTTTAACTGAAATTTTTTGTTAGAGTCAAGTGTGTCCCCCCCCTGCCAGCTAAATGGTAGTACTTGGATTAGAGAAAAAATTCACAGCAGTAGTATATATAACGAAATTAAAAGAAAAACTATCAGAGCTAAGAAGGCTGCACAGGTTAACGAGTAATAATCAACCAACTTAAATTTGCGGTTTGAAAAACATGATCTCCCATACATTCCGTATGGGAGAACATGTTTTTCAACTACAATGTTAAGTTTGTTCTTGGGATAAATTCATCCCAACTACGGAACCCTTCATTGTGCGTGGTCCGACACGCATTTGGCCGGTTTTTAGTATATATGTAGTATGTTTTCGTTCGGAAATCTGTTCATACTACAAAGCTGTTTTTCATTTTTTTAGGCAGTGTACAGCACAAAAAGTGAACGGTTTAAGGTATGTGTTTTTTCGCTTTGTGTATTAAATTTTCGCAAGTGGATATATTTTTAACACCGAAAATTCTCTGATGGAATATTACAAAAACCCCAGTGTTAACAGATTAAAATAATTACACAATTCAATCACTCGATTATCACAATCGATCTTTCACTCATTCGATCATTCGTTAATGTCGGTCATTCAAATGTTTTCTACAACATAATAAATCGGAAAGTCAAACAGTACACACATCTTTTCTTTCCTCCTGCGACCTATTTCCCACAGGTTATGGGCTCAGGTTACGTAGTAATACAGTGTTAAGATTATATTAGTGTTCAAAAATAATCAACTGTTAGTTCGTTAAAAATAATTTGAAAATGGAGTCGCGAAGTAAAAGAAATATTCAACAGTTTAACGGTGAACGATATAGCACGTGGAAATTTCGCGTTCGATCACTTTTAGGAGAATTGCAAGTGTTGTGTGTGGTTGATGAACTACCGCCATCAAACCCAGATGAAGAGTGGAAAAAGAAAAATATGCTAGCAAAAGGTACGATAGTGGAATATTTAGGCGATGCATTTTTGAATTTTGCCAAAGGTGGTGCTACGGCAAAATCTATAATGGATGATTTGGATAAAATTTACAAACAATTATTAAATTTAAAATTGCAACCGGATGTGACGTTATTCCAGCACTTCAATAATTTCGACAATATAATTATGGAACTAATTTCAGCTGGTGCAAAGTTAGATGAGATGGACAAAGTATCACATTTATTGTTAACCTTACCTTCTTCTTACGACGGCGTTATAACAGCATTAGAAACGTTAGGAGAAGAACAATTAAATCTAGCATTTGTTAAGACACGTCTTTTAGATCACGAAGTGAAATTAAAAGCTGATACTACAACCGAACTAAAAGTGTTACATATATCTACGAAGAAATTTACATCAAGACCTGGATTTGACAAGAAAAAGTTCCGTGATAGTACTCGATATAAGAAGAAGCCACAGCCTGGAAACTCAACGCAAGAGATTTCGAAGTTATATTGTGATCATTGCGGTCGACGAAATCATGTCAAGAAGGATTGCCATTACTATAAGAAAATTCAGCAAGATAGCGGTGGTAGTAGCCAGACAGCAACCGCAAATTCAATGCAGATTTCAGGCGATGATGAGGACAGTTTCGCTTTTATGTTTACAACATGTAAGTTACTTCATTCGCATAGTAATACTACTAATGATACAATAACTTTTCTTTTAGATTCGGGCGCAACTGACCACATTGTAAATACAAAGGAATTTTTCTCTTCATACTCAGAGTTACCCACTCCGCTAAAAATTGGGGTAGCTAAGAACAGCACTAACATTCCCGCATTTGGTAAAGGACTAATAAATGTTAATAGTAATCTAGGTTTTCAAGGATCAATCGATAATATTCTATATTCACCAGATGTGCCATATAATTTACTATCGGTAACTCGTATTCAAGAAGCAGGTATGTCGATTATTTTTAACAATAATAAAGTTCATATTTACAAAAACAACAAATGCTTAATGTCCGGTATAAGTAGTAATAACCTTTTTAAGATACATTTTAAAGTACGGTCGAATCTGCGATTTCAATGTAATTTAAATTTATCTGACACTTCTTAACATTATGATTTATGGCACAAACGTCTCGGTCATTTGAATAAACAAAAATTTAATATTTTAAAAGACCTAATTGAAGATAATCATATTATCAATGATGTAATTCCTAGTGATGAGTTATGTGAGTCTTGTATACTTGGTAAACAATCACGACTACCCTTTGCTAAGTCAAAAGTGAAATCCAATAACAACAGACCGCTTTTTATTGTTCATTCTGATGTTTGCGGTCCTATAACACCACCTACGTTTGATGATAAAAATTATTTTACTATTTTTGTTGATGGTTTTACTCATTATACAGTCACATATTTAATGCATTCTAAGTCAGAAGTATTTAAATGTTTTAAGGATTTTGTGGCTAAGAGTGAGAACTTACTTAATTCTAAGATTGTTAATCTATATTGTGATAATGGCCGAGAATATCTTTCTAACGAGTTCAAAGAATTTTGTGTTGATAAGGGAATAATGTATCATTTAACGGTACCTTACACTCCACAACAAAATGGTGTATCAGAGAGGATGAATCGTACGTTAACCGAAATGGCTCGAACATTGGTTACAAGTGCGAAATTAGATAACATATTTTGGGGTGAAGCTGTTTTAACAGCAACTTATTTAACTAATATTCTACCCACTAAAGCTCTGATAAATAAAACACCATACGAAATGTGGCATGGTAAGAAACCGAAAATAAATCATTTAAAAATGTTTGGCTGTACTGCATACGTTCATAATAAAACTAGAAAAAGTAAATTCGATCAAAAATCGCATAAGTCAATATTAGTTGGTTACGATGCAAATAGTTATAGATTATTTCATGTTGAAAATAGTGAAGTATTCATAGCTCGTGATGTCATATTCGATGAGTTGAATTTTAAACAATCGCGACCAACAAGTAGCAGTAGTGACAACATTGTGATTCCCACAAAAATTAGTAAGCTCGACAATGATTCGGCAAAACTAATAGAAAGTCAGCCTCAAGATTCTTTGATTGAAAATTCGTCATTAGGAAGTCAACCTAATAATTTAAGGCGAAGCGAAAGAATTCTCAATTTACCCCCGAAAAATTATAAACAGATGCATGATCCTGATTTATTTTTGTCATTAATTACTTTACAATCATTGCCATTATCATTTAAGAATATATTTGATAGACATGATTCTGACAAATGGTTAAAAGCTGTACAGAGTGAAATTGAGTCACTTCGAAGCAACCAAACGTGGACTTTAGTAGAAAAACCTAAAGATATCAATATAATAAGTTGCTAATGGGTATTTACTATTAAAAACAATGAATTAGGTGAACCCGTACGATATAAGGCTCGCTTGGTTGCTCGAGGTTTTACTCAAGAGTACTTGCAGGATTATAATGAGACTTTCGCACCAGTAGCTCGGATCACTACATTTAGATTCATTTTAGCTTTAGCTAATCAGTTTGATTTACATGTACACCATATGGATGTTAGCCTGCCGTCTCTTCAACGGAAGCTGAGTACATGGCTTTATTTGAGGCTGTAAGAGAAGCAGTCTGGATTAAATCACTACTAAATAGCATTTTAATTCAAATAATAGAGCCTATTATAATATACGAAGACAACAATAGTTGCATTTGTATCGCAAATAATCCTACTAACCATAAAAAATCTAAACACATAGACATAAAATACCATTTCATTAGGGAACAAATCGCTAGTAAAATAATAAAACTAGAAATTATTTCCACAGGAAATCAACTAGCTGATATGTTTACGAAAGCGATTCCTTCCAAAAGGTTTCTAGATTTAAGACACAATTTAAATTTGTATTAAACTTTAATTTGTAAGATTTATTTCATCAGATTTTGAAGTGAATATTAAAATAATAATTAAAATAATCATTAACTTAAATCATCATTTTGATTGTTATGTTATAATAAATATTAATTATTCTATTAGGTACACAAACAGTTTTTTTTTGTTATGTGATTGAAATGATCTCTTTTTTTCTGTATACTTGTATTTTTGAGGGGGACTGTTGGAATATTACAAAAAACCCCAGTGTTAACAGATTAAAATAATTACACAATTCAATCACTCGATTATCACAATCGATCTTTCACTCATTCGATCATTCGTTAATGTCGGTCATTCAAATGTTTTCTACAACATAATAAATCGGAAAGTCAAACAGTACACACATCTTTTCTTTCCTCCTGCGACCTATTTCCCACATTCTCAAAGGAATGATCCTTGTTAGAATCTGCCGGATTAAAAGCAGGGTATTTTTTATTTATTTAATCAAAAGTTTATTGTTTCCCTTTAATTTGTAACTTTATTTAATTTGTATTATTTGGATCGTTTTCAAATTTAATGTACATTTTGTTGTAATTATGTGTCCATAAAACTTATTGGTAAAATCAAATAAACACTAACATACAGTTCGAAATATAAACATATAAATCAACATCCAGACTAATTAGTAATAAAATATGAAGTTTATAATCTATCGGTAATATTTCCACTAGATTGTAAACCGTCAAAAAATTGTGAACTGTGAATTGTTAGGTTATAACTGTGACCAACCGCGGCAGCGACCGGCGAGCGGTACTTAGAAGTTGCTTGTAGCTATAGTCTATTTAGTATTTTCTGTTAGATTATAAACTATCGAAAAATAATGCGTTAAATGTTAAATGGTTTGTTGAGTTCACAATTTTCCAACAGTTTATAATCTAACAGAAATAGTACCGATAGATAGTAAAATATAGTAAATGGTTTAGAAAAATTACCAGTGTGAAAAACAGGGAAAACATTCTGTGAGTCACACTGGTGCTACAATCTGGTGTGACGAGTTTACCAATAAATATTCATTGTACGGAACCCTCACCACGCGACTTCAACCCGCACTTGTTTGGTTTTTTTATTCTTCCGCATAATACATAACGATTGCAAATATGATATGATTTAAATTCACGGTGCAAAGGAGCTACCCGAGCGCCCGGTTTGCGGAGAAAAATAATGTACGTATTTAATAATTGCATAACCATTTCATTGTTCGACTGTGCAGACTCTCAAAGAAGTATTTCGATGTCTAGGCAATAGGTAAACTTGATCGAGAATATTAATAAAAACTATCTAGAGAGGCTTTTGAGTTGATTGCCTATTTATTCCAAACGCTGTCTTCATCTTGACCCAGATTTTATTGAACCCAATATAGCAACTTCAATTGAACCAGTCAGCAAGCATTGAAGTCTTATAAGATAATACGACTATGGATACTATGGATACAAACGATGTTCATAATCGTATCTAATTAGATTAATGAATAATTGGTTTAATTTTCAGGTTAATTTTTCTCAAAACGGTGAAAGAAAACACCGTGAGGAAACCGGCAAATCCTAGAACCAAAAAAAATTAAGGCGGATGTGACATCCACCAACCCGCACTGCGCCAGCGTAGTGTATTATAGCCTTAGTTTTATAATGTATGTATTACTCGTATCTCTCTCACAGAGAGCAGGCCTGTGTCCCAGCAGTAGATACGTTGTTGGCTAATTATACGCAGAACAGAACGCAGCGGTAGGAAACTGCTCGCGTATACATTATAATGCTATTTTTAAATCTGTGATTACAATGTATACATGAATTTTGCGTACTACTCGTGTATAGTTTGTAGCATGGACGCGCGCGTTCTGGTTCTAAACTATACTACATCACTTACGCTTGACATGAGTTTTAAACATAAATAGTTAAAAAAAAAAAAAAAAATTGAACTGGGTGAAATGGAACAGACAACCGATAACGGAATCTGAAATGGGTTAGGTTAGGTTAGAACTGTGTCATCCACGCGCGAGCCGAGCGAGTGTAGCGAGCGATGCCGCGACAGCAGCTGGCGAGTGCTAACTTCCAAGTTGCTCGCAGTCAGGCAGGCTATTTAGCGCAGGTGCACTACGTCGCAAATGAGTTGGCTACCTGTTCACAATTTGTCGCAATCTATACACGTATGCGTACTGGTACTGTATATAATGGAATAAGTTAGTTAATTAGGTCACTACAAAGTATACGCGAGTATTTGCGTACTACTCTTATATAGATTGAAAGAGT
This sequence comes from Agrochola lota, assembly GCA_947364205.1. Taxonomy (NCBI): domain Eukaryota; kingdom Metazoa; phylum Arthropoda; class Insecta; order Lepidoptera; family Noctuidae; genus Agrochola; species Agrochola lota. Next base: position 1,363,689 of record OX376222.1, on the reverse strand, counting down.
TTAGTAAAAAAGTGATTTCCAATCTATACGCGATTAGTTTCACATCCTTCCGTTCTGGCCTTGTATAGAATGGAAAGACGCTTATGCGGTTCATTTATAGTCATATTGTAATACACTATTTCAGTCGCGTCCTAATTAAAACTTCTGAATTCCTTAAAGTGCTTAAACCAGAAATAGTCCGTTTATAAGTGTGGTACATCCGTCCTGCTTTATAAGCGTGATTATGGTTGTATATGTTTTTGTTTTTTCTTTACGTTTTTCGGGTTCCGTACCCGAAGGGTGCCAAACGGAACCCTCTTACAAAGTTTCCACTGTCTGTCCGCCCGTCCGTCTGTGTGTCAGCGGGCTGTATCTCAAGAATCGTAAACTGTAACCTATAGGTAGAAAGTTGAAATTTTTACAGACTGCGTATTTCTATTGCCGCTATATCAACAAAACGGACATTTTTTTTTTAAATTAATGTCCTTTTTTTTCTGTATATTTTGTGTTATCGTGACACAAAAGTTACAAAATGAAGAGTAAGGGCAGAGTCACAACGAAGTCGACGAATCTAATCAAATTCTTTTCTTGCACTTCCAGGTTTTTTTTTTGTGGATGATTTTATTTTAAAAGCTCTTGGTAACGTCGCACGGTGGGCTGAAAATCGGCTTTCATAGACTTAGAAATTTCAATTTGCAAGTGCCGGATATCGCTTCTATTAGTTATTACTATATTCAAAAATGACACCCGAGTAAATTCTGCACAAAAACGAAGGAATTATAATTTTTTTACGAAAAATTTGTATGAAGCTAGTATGAAAAAGTTAATTATCTCGTAAGCAGCAAGGAAAACCGTAATATCCTTACAGGTGGTTATAGTACTAATTATTTATGATTTTTGACATTATCATGTCATATAACTTTTATCGCTGCAATTTTTTTTTTTATCGTCTAAATATTTTTATTTATTTTTACATATGAAACGGTTCCTTTTAGTGACTAAATTAAGAACATTGTTGATTATGAAGAATTTTATTGACCCAAATATGAAGAATATATAAAATATAGAAAAAATTAAAGCAAATATTATTCAGTTTCCTTATCTCTGTCGTTGTCGGACTCCAATTCTGAGTCAGAATCCAGATTGGATTTATCTAAAAACTCGAACTCACTTTCCTGAAACTGAATTAAGTCGACAGTTTCAGCAAAAAAGCTCTGCTTTCTCTTGGCATCTAACTTAGGCCTTTGTGCACTTAGGAAAGGATCCGAAGAAACAACAAGCATATTTAAGATATCTTGATTAGAATCTTGCCTGCTTCTCTTCCGCGAATGATGTTCCCGGAACCTCCTTAAATCTTTGTTTCGAGACTCTGAGGCTTCTTCCGAGAGAGTCCCAATCGGCACAATATCATTTTTCTCGATTATGTCAGCCCCGTGTATTAATAATTTATGTACGTTGACGATATACCAGTCGTACAATTCCACGTACTTTTCTGCTGTTATGCGGGCAAAATCCTTAAATCTTATTACGTCAATCCTCTCGCCAGATGTTATCGCTTGCAAAATCAGAGAAAATCTTTTAATTAGATCTTCGTCCAACCCGGTAATAGCTGCAGTTTTATTGGCAAACTTGAAAAACTTTCTTGCGGTATTCCCGTCATTGGTAGTTCCCGAGCCTTGTTTCACAATATCAATCAACAGATCAGCTGATCTGTGAATTTATTTTGAATACATTTTTTTCAGTTCTGCAACATTTCTTTGTCCTTATTACTTCTCGCTGCCCACCGTTTGAAGTCGAGCCTGTACGCAGTATGTAACAGACATTCCATATAATTTATACGTGCGTGTAGGGATGACAAGCCAAATTTGTATAGGTCAGCACACAGTCTTGGATGTTACAACATCTAAGCGGTTCATTTCCGTAGGTTTTGCTAAGCACAGGTAGCACGACGCATTTGATCTGGTCTCAGAAAGGTATGTGCAGACTTTGGCGTTGATCATTGTCATCATTAGTTGATGAGTCACCATGTTATTATTACTGCACTCTGTGGGGATAAGGGCCTGAATTTCATCATCCATTTGTATTTTGAGACCAATGACAACTGCTTCGCTCTCCTTTACAAAAGTAAACTGAACTGGACGACAATACAAAGTTGAGCATGGTTTTGGGTTCGTCCATTCAGTATTATCTCCATCTGTCAGTTTTAGTGGCACCAAGAAGGTCATGAAAATGCATGCATCATCTTGCTCACCCTCCATTTGCTGCTTGTATCGGCTTTGGTTGGAAGCACCATCAAATCCCCACTTGGATATCAGGTTTAGCTCCTTATTTTGCACATCGGCATAATCAGAAAGACTTTGAAGGATCCTCGTCACCGTGATGTCAAGTAAAGCTTGAAGTGTAATCCTAGCCGAGGAATCGGTAACTGACACTGATTGCTTCGGAGGGTAGCAATCAAGCTTAGTTTGTTGCATTTTATAGTAGGATGGATAAATATCCTTAGCACCTTCCGGAATGGCAGCCTCTCGCAAAGTAATATATGCCACTTTGACAGTTTTAGTGAAAGAAGCAATCCAAGCGCTTTCTCTGGTGTAAATATGACTGTTTTCACTTGTTTCTTAAGCGTTTCTTTAATTTTAACGGCTGCTTCAGGCTTTTTCATCATGTATTCGATCACAGATGATCCTCATGCCCTTCTTCTTTTAAACGCGCTGCAGCTGCATGTGACAATTCACTGGAGTCTTCGCCTGTATGATAATCATATCTTCTCTTTTTCTGTTTACTTCCAAAATCTTCGACTGGTTTTCGGGACCTTTTTGTCATTGTTCCAACGGAAGATGATGGCGACGGTTCTTGAGAGTCTGATTGTGCTCTTGGTATCTCATCAACAGTTGGTTCTTGATTAACTAAAGTTTGCACACAACTTGGACAATCAATATTTGCTTGCAGCCAATTTCCGTACAGTCTTCTGAATTTATCAAGGAATCGGTTGGATTTCTGCCACCTCTGTAAAGCAGCTCGCGTGAATTTCGGATATAATTATTTGAGAGTTACTCGATCTTCGGCAGAAAGGCAATCGCCTATGCGGTATACAACTGCACCAAACAATAATTCATGATTAAATGAAGTACTCTCACTTTTTAGAAGAACAAACAAGTCTAAATTGGTGATTAAACTTTCCATTTTAAGATTTTATAGTCACAGAGCAAAAATTTAGTGTTAGCAGTTACACAGTTGTGAACAATCTAAATTATAAAGCAGAATTTTAGCCCTTTTATTGCAAAACATCGATAATTAGTTAACTACCTTCATTAGAGTTTTAAAAGATGTGCTAATGAAAATTTATAATTGTCGAAAACATTTCTTAGAACTCATAACACAACTAATCAACAAATTGGCTTACTTATCAGAAATCATTGACAATCATTTAATCACCTATTCAGACTTATTAGAAGACTAAATCATTGTAATTACTTAATCATTTATTTTCAGACTCACTAAAAGACTAAACAATTTGTTACTTGGTATTTTGTTTGTATGTAAAGTTTTAAAACTCATTTTGTTTTGATAAATATCTAGCTCAAACATAGCTGTCTAAGTATGGATGTACTATAACCCTCTGACTACTTCTTCGGGAATATAGGGGTGATGCTATTTTATGTTACGTGTTGTTAAAAGTCTGTCTGTGTGTCTGTAAAAGGAACCGTTAAATATGCAAAAATAAATTAAAATATTTTGACGATTAAAAAAAAAATATTGCAGCGATAAAAGTTATACGACATATGTCAAAAAATCATAAATAATTAGTACTGTAACCACCTGTAAGAATAATACGGTTTTCCTTGCTGTTTATGAGATACTTAACTTTTTCATACTAGCTTCATACAAATTTTTCGTTAAAAAATTTTTAATTCCTTCGTTTTTGTGCAGAATTAACTTGGATGTCATATTTGAATATAGTAATAACTAATAGAAGCGATATCCGGCAAAAAATCCGGCCGATTTTCAGCCCACCGTGCGTCGTTGCTGTTCAGCAGGCAAGCAGCAGGAAATGGAATTACTATTCACATTTAAGTGAATAAACATGTTATGAATATCAACATGTGCCTTACCTACAAAAATAATATTCTTCTAATTTCACCCTCGAGTTACTCATGATACATGCTTTTGACTACAATTTACCATCAACTACACTAACATGCTGCATTGTCAACTATTATATAGCCAATTCCTATTGTCATTTTTACGATGCGAATATAATTAAACCATCAGTTTCAAAACAAAATAGCTGAGCCGAAAGAAACTAGCGCCATCTCGTTGTAACTATTTTGACGCATAGAGGTGCCATACTAAATTTGGAATTTACTTCTATTATTATAAAATATCAAAGTACGAGTAATAAGAATAGCACAAAGGAATGGATTATGAGACACGTGTTTGTGACCAAATAAATATATGATTTATTATAATAACATTGTTTTATAGTATGTATATAACCATAATACACAATATAACCATATAACTTTTCATCTGACAAAAGATTGTCGAATCAGTTTACTTAATGCGTGCATTATTTATTATTTGCTGCATTTTTTTATACGCGCGACTGTGATCATAGCACTTTTGTATGGGAAACAAATTACGAGAGGAATTAAATTTAGTTTTTTAAAGCAATAGAACCAATTTGCATATAAGAAAAAACTGTTTGCTATTTTATTACTAATTAGTCTGAATGTTGATTTCTATTTTACATTCCGAGCTGTATTTTATTTTATTTTACTAATAAGTTGTATGGACACATAATTACAACAAAAGGTACAATTTTGAAAACGACCAAATTAATAAAAATTAAATAAAGTTAAAATTTAAGGGATACAATAAACTGTTGATTAAATAAATAAAAATACCCTGGCATGTGGGGTGATTGTTTAGAGCTCATCGAGTAGATAACAAATACAATTTAATTTTTTATCTTTAAAAATGAAGAAATAGGGGTCCTTAAAAGTTGTCAGTCTTAGACAATTTTTGTACGAGCTCTATTGCATAGACTAAACGAGTTAAGAATTAGAAACTTCTGTACATCATGAACCATATACTGTATTTAATCAACAAATATTAAAAACACCAATTCATAAGGTATTTAATTTAAATATGGGCGATTTTCTGCAACTGCAAAAAATACTTTGTATGTCACAGTACCATTATGAAATTACATTATCTTTGCATTCAAAAAAAAATTAAGATAAAAAAGATATTCTTCGTTTAGTAACATTATCAAAATTATGTGATTTTGTGAGGCTGTACGGAACCCTTCGCGTGCCAGTCCGATACGAACTTGGCGTTTTTTCCTATTAGCCTAGTAAGGTTTAATAAAACCAGCCATGTTTAAAGTACACCACAAGTACAGTAACGTGCCTTTATAGATAAATTCATAGAAAACGTGTCGGTGCGTGTCGTAGGCTTATCTCTGTGCACCTCGGGCTCACTCTCTAGTACTTTGGTTTGTTCACGAAACATAGCGCTGCAAAGTGTGTACTTGTCCACTTCTGCTGTTGATATAAATATGTCTATACGATAAGTAGACCACTTGTAGTGTCATCCTAACTTTATACCTAATATAATTGCGAAAGTGAGTTTGTTTATTTGTTGGTAACGCTTTCACGCTAAAATGGCTGACCGGATTTTAATGAAATTTGGCACATAGGTAGACCTGGGTTAGGAAATAAAATACTTTGTCCCGATATTCGCACGGAATCGAGACTTATGTGTGGGATGCAGCTAGTAGGTTATAAAATTAAGAGGCGGTGTGAAATATTAATTTAGTTTTTTTGTTATATTCTCTCCTGTATCTTTTCTTCTTTCGAATGTTCCTTAAGAATGTAATTGAGGGTTTTAGGTATACAATGTCGCCCATGGGCATGTGCCCGTCCGCATTTTTCTGAATATTCATGAAAAATTATGGAAAATTAACTTTAAAAGGGAAATTAATTTTCTATCTATAATATTTTTCATGTTATTCAATTTTTTATTTTTTTAGTAGCGTTTGCCATATCTCTTATGTTATTGGCTCCATTTGGATCCTGCTTATTATTTTGACGATGTAATCAATGAAGTCATGATGATGTGGTTATGGATTGGTTTACGACAAATAACCTAGATCTTTGATAAAGAGGTGTTTGAATCAGTAAACTCGGCAGTTTTTATAGGTATAACAGTAGATGCCAAACTTCAGTGAGGCCCACATATATCGGATAGCGGGAAGGCTCAGTTCGGCCGCCTACGCCGTCAGGAAAGTAAGACAATACACTGACGTCGATACAGCTCGTTTAGTCTATTTTAGTTATTTTCATAGCGTATTGTCCTACGGTCTTCTGCTGTGGGGCAAAGCTGCTGATATTCAAAATATATTTGTCCTTCAAAAACGAGCTGTTCGAGCTATTTACCAGCTAGGTGCCAGAGTTTCTCTGAGAGATTTTTTCAAAGATATTGGTATCTTCACGGTGGCATCTCAATTCATCTTCGCCAATATCTTATATATTAGGCAAAATATACACATATACACTAAAAACAGTGATTATCACAATGTTAACACTAGAAATAAGGACTAACTACGAGCTCCCTTTCACCGGCTTCATAAGGTTCATAACTCATTTGTTGGGCTTGGTATAACTTTTTATAACAAGCTACCCTCTTCTCTGGTAGATTTTCCTTTTTGATGCGTTTAAAACGAAAGTAAAATCCAAGCTTTGTTCAAAGGCATACTATTCTATCAACGACTACTTAAATAATATGAATAGTTGGTCGCTGTGATTAACTCAAGACAATGTTTATGTCCTTTCTCCGGCTTACCTACTGACAAGTTATATGAGTTTATATAATTGTTTATTTTATTTAACTTTATACTCAAGTTATTTAAATGTTATAATATATTGTTGACATAATCTAATCATCACAATGTTTTTTTTATGAGTTGTATTACATATAACAATATGTGGTTAGCTAGTAACTTCGACAATTGATCATATTATGTATTGTTATTAGTAATTAACTGTTTGTGTATTTATTTTACCTCGATGATCCTAGTTTATCATTTATATAACTTCCAGCTACAACTATATGTAAGCGGGCACGCCCTTTATGCCTGGAGGTTCTGGATGCCTAACACGAGCTCTTAGCGCGATTCATTTTAGGACCTAAACTGAACTGTTCTTCTAATTCGTACCATGACGTCAGTTTAACGATTCAATTTAGGCCATGCCATCTGACAGCGATTGTCCCAAACTGAGTCGCAAGTTTTGGTTTCATTCATTCTTGTTTGGTACCATGACGTCCATAGAGCAGCTCAACTGAAACGCTCAACTGTCAAAATAAGCGATTCAATAAAAGTTACTATTTCTCTAACATAAACTGAAACGTTTGGTGAAATATTGACGAAAATAAAGTTTTTTATTGCTATTTGAGTGGAATTTTACAAAAACTAATGTAAGTGTGCTTTAATCTTTCTTTTAAAGTCTAAAATACCTATTTTACATTAAAATGTATTTTTTTACCGCATTTGTTTTTCTCTAACAGATGTCTGATGAACTACTTTTACTTGAGTTTTTTGAGGAAGATTCTGCTTCACACTATACCCAAAAACGTAAGAGGCTCCAGTTACGCGGCTAGTTGGACCCCTTCAATAATTTTGAAGATGCCGAATTCATTAGGAGCTACAGGCTATCCAAAATATTTTTTTCGTATACTTACTTAATAAATAGCAAAAGGTAAATAAATATCTACTTTGACTAAGAATTATTTTAACAATAGCTATTGTATTAACGTGGAATCTTAAAAAAAAAACTGTTGAGTGTATGTTTTACTTTAAAGTAATGATACTGAGATAAGAACAAATAAAATGTTACTTGCTTCTGAACGTGTCTGACGTGCGCGAAACAAACTTATTTGATAATAATAGCGTTGTCTCTTTTTCACCAAAAACGTTTCAAACGCGCTTCAGCCACAATTGCGATCTTTCATTCATTTTTAATGATCCAAAGGCCGCTGAGCGTATTGAACGTCATGGTACGACTTTGAAGCAATGCAGTTTAAGAAACTAAACTGAAATGCCTTGCTTTTGAATCGTTTTTAATTAGATCATGGTAGGCATCCTGTTTACGTTTAATTTCTTATTTCTGCCTGAGCATAGCTGTTCTCGATGATTTTGTCTGGTATATTGGCGTGTGCTAGCTAACATATGGCTAATAATTTAAATTATGTTTTGTGTTGCGTAATGTAAATTATTTTGAATACTATTTCATCTAACTGAACAGACAGCTGTGCTGCAGGGGAGTTTGTTGCGCCACTTCTTCCCAGCTAATGCTCTAGGAAGTGGTGAAGGGTAGGCGTTTTGGAAGACTGTCTTATGTAATTTTGACGTCCGAAAAGTGCTGATTCTCAGCCTAGTTTGACTGTCTTTTGAGTTTTGAAATTTCTAAAAACTTATGAGTTATTTTATCGGACATATTTAGCATGTTTTAGTAAAATTTGTCGACTATGAAAAAAAATCAGTATTTATTTTAAAAAAACACAAGTTTAAGTCCATAAAATCAAAGCGGGATATTGTTTTTTTATGTATTAATAACAAGAACAAAGAAAACCAAAAAAAATTTAAGAGTCCATGTTCAATTTTTTTTTGTTTTTCTTTTTATAAGTTAATTTTCGATAGTTTGTTATGAATATTCAGAAAAATACGGGCAAGCACATGCCCATGGGCGACATTGTATAATGCACTTTTGAGCTTTTTCCTTTTCAATAATGGAATAAATATGTAGGTAAATCATTATAATAAATGGGCGCCTCGTTAAGGATTTTCATTTTAATAATTAAATTCCCTTTCAGCCATTCTATAAGTACATGGGTTCATCATTAGTTAGGGTATGTTTACTCTAATCATTGTGCCCGGAAGCCATACAAATTTCCTATTCCTTCAAGGCCACATAGTCGATGATACCTACAGGGTGAATGTAACATCGAACCGTACTCTGCTTATATCGTCATAATTATGCGTTTCAGTGCTCACTATTCGCGACACACTTTTTGTTTATACAGCTAGTTTACGACCTTTGTATAGCTGTGGGAACCATAAGTCTCTGGAAAATGCTCGTTGATAATACAAGAGCGTACAAGAATAGTAACGAAAAGGTCACATTATATTTTTTCAGGGAAGATAGGACGTTTTTCTTTTATTTTTTTCCGGATTTCCTGTTGGTTATTAATATCAGATAGTATCTTTGTATAATCAAAATATAGATAGATACTATCGTTGTTTATTCCACATAATGTAGTTTGGAAGCAGCTCTACGGCCCTAATTGGCCCTAATTCACATAATCTGAATTATTCTGAATTTTCATATGTTCGAAAAAAAGATCTGCTCAACAACGTAAATACCGCAATGAATGTTGTTAAACTTTCAAAATTAAACAGATTGTGATCGATTGTGTGTTAAGTAATTAGGGTTCTGTTTTACAACGGACAGGGTTAAACTTTAATAAGAATCATTACTTTAACTAAAAAGAATTTCCACAATGGTTTATTTTTTTTAAATTAACCGTTTATTTCAGGAAATTATTGCCATATTAAGCACTACAAATAGAGAAATAATATATATACACAAGGTTTCAATATACATTCAAACATTTTTCATTCAAAACATTGCATTAAAAATAATTTTAAGTTAAATTACAATTATAGTTATTAGGTTACAATTTATTCAATTACATTGAATTATAATGATGAAAGATAAATCAATTAATAAATGGTGACGAACTCGCATGCAGATGCACCCACCTCTCCAACACCACCGAGTCCCACTGTTCGGACAATACGCTGAGTAAGAGACAATACCCTAAGTTTTGTTGTATGTTCGGATCCTGTTTTAGAAAAAGCACTGCACAAGTTCTCTTCTTGCTTTACTTTGCTCAATATGCTTTGCTTTAGTACTTTACCAACCCGCTGATTATGCTAATGCTTACTATATAATAGGTTATTTTTACTTCAGATCATTTCCGACCAGAACAATGTCAAAGCTGTAAACTTAACAGATCCGCACACAATGTCCTCCCGTATATTCCATGTGTTACGTTCATTAGGATCCAAGAGGTGATAACCGAGGTTAAACTGTACATATCTCTGGCAGACGGGAAGCGTGCCTCATATCCTATGCTCATTACTCCTGCTAGTAGTTACCGAAACTTTGCCTAGCACCGATGGTTAATTTAATTAGGTACAGCTTCTTGCTTTGGATTCAACCTTATGGTTACACCTGGTTACATTATTATTGATATTGTACGAGTAATTAGTGAGTTATTAAATTTTGTTTAATAATATCATATATCTAAATTTCGTGTTGAGTTAATTTTAGATGAATAATATAAACAGTATTCGGTCATAATCACATCACAACTCCATAAATATGTATTTAATTTTGAGTAAAAGACCACAAACGCATCGTGGCACCTCATAATGCCTCATTATAAAATTATAGGTTGGCAAAAAGTTCTATTCTGTTATGTGTACCTATGTTCATCAACGAGATAGCACTTTCAATGTAATTATGACATTAAAAGATTGCTCTTTACCATGTACCTACTGGTTTTCATAACAACGTTAACAAATAGGTAACCCCGTAATTCATTTTTTTTTTGTAACACAACATATGTACATATTAGTTTCTTTATCTACATCTGATAAAAGATTGCCTCGGTATTTTTATAACTGAATTATTGACTTTCTTCCAAGATCCCTTTTTATCTAAAGATTACTTAACGCGGTTCGCGTTTTGTGGGCAAAATAAATTTTAAACGAATTTTTTTTTATGTTAGATTATCGAAATAAGTGATAACTGAAATATTAAATAGAAAATTACTGTGTGGGTATTATCAAATTAACGTTTTTATGCTCATACTTTTTTAAAGGTCTATTTAAATAAATAAGATAATTCTGATTTTTAAATGCCACTCATGCTTTCAAACCATTACAGTCTTTCTCGTTTTAATTTAATACTCATGTCAATACAATTTCAAGCAACTCGTGGAGCACATTATTAATAACATTAAATTACATCACGCTTGTATTCCTCCAAAAGATTAAACAGAGGGAACTGTGTATTGCACCTTCATTTCACCAGTTTTGTTTAATTCTCAATTAGTGTCGTTTTTATCTTATATAACTTCTGCCCGCGACTTCATCCGCGAACCCTCTCGAGAATTGGGCTATCTAATGCAAAACTAAGTTTTCAAATTCGATTGGTAGTTCCAGAGATTACACCCTAAATACAAACGTACAAACAAACAAACTAATTGCACCTACCTCTTTATAATATTAGTATAAATAAAGACATTATTATAACGATTAAGAAATCATTACAAAAAATTTCACACAGTACAAATGCTCAAACCATACACCGAACACACCCGTTACCAGACAGTACCGTGAAATGGGTGAACAAACTCGCAAATACAATTTGGTTGTATCTGCGTATCGGATGAATTGAGCCGGCTCGTCCCCCGCCGGCTCCCGAATGTTTTCATGCTACATATTAAACACTGACCAACGGATATCTGAGTTTGAAGTAGGAAATGTGTACCTACGAAATGGAGCTGGATTACCTAATCATACTTTTTTTTAAAGCCGACACTTGTTTGAATACACTAGATACACCTATGCCTAATCCATCAGGGATAATGGGCGTGATGTTACGTGTACGTAGTAGCTGTAGCTGCAGTTCTGTCTCAGTCTTTTTTAAACGGAATGTTAAGTAGGTACTCTATGTCATTCATTTTGGTAGCCAATAACTCTGTAAAGAGAACCACGTATACTCTGTATTTTAAATCGTAAAAATGAATCAATAAGTTTCTTTGGGTGAACAAAGTAAAGCACACTGAAACACGGTTCTCCTAATAGTAACCTTCAATACTCACTCATACAACAAGCAAAGCAAAATTACGATCCTTCAAAATGCTAAACCACTAATTAAAAGTCAATGGCTCCAAGGACTCCGTAAGATGTCCCAATTTGTATAATATTTCCGCGTTTACTTACGTTCTAAACAAGATGATATCTTTTTGATGAATCGCTTGCTGATTGCAAACGTTTCAACAACTTTACAACTTGTAAATTAATTCCGTAAACCGGTGAGATCTATTAACTTTCTTTTGTTTTTCAAAAGGATATATAACTATAAGAATGGTTTTCATTGATTTTCGTGGAAAACCCTTACATAATTTAATTCCAATTTATTTTTGTGAGTGTTTTTCGTTGTGGTATTTTGCCATTTTCTTATTTGTCGCGTTTGACCATTTTCCTCTACTCTTAGGACTGCGTTTTAACCGATTGGAAAATATTGTCTCTTGTGAAATTAGGTACAGGCATATAAACATTTCAATGTTTTATCTAAACATAGTTAACTACATAATTATCAACACGAAGTTTAACCCTTTCAATTATACTCAATAATTTATTGCATTCCACAGTGTGTACCTAACTGTATACATGTACAGTGGTAACTTAAAATAAAAAGAGATCATTAAGGACCCTGTCGGACACAGCAAAATAGTAGGAGAGCGGAAACTGCTGTTCGTCTGTAGGAACACCTATGTATAACATAAAATTACAGAGGTTCTTATTTCAGCTGGGAGTGACCTTGGGGTTAGGGTCAAGAAATAGGCTAACTGGTAATCCGAGTTACGGGGGTTTCATTTTAATAATACTTACAAATTGGTGGGTTATTCTTGGGTCACCTCTTAAAACAAACAGAAAATAGATTGGGCTTACGTCTAAATATCTCAGTACCTACATTGCCGCTAGTGTTTACAATTGCATCAAAATTAGCATAACACAAAATCACTATTAAAACACAATCTCTTCACTCGAAATATGAGGCGTGTGCACTTTTTTTTAGGGTGGGAAGTTATCAAATAACTTCTCCCGCTCTGGACGGAGCGGCAGGGTGTGTCAGACTTTTACTGACTAAAACCCACCCTTGTTCCTCCCGTTGCCCGTGTGCCGGGGCCGCGATATCCCTTTCAGACAAACCCGCAACCCAAGCAGGCATTGGTCCTTGCGGACCCCTTCAGTTGGTGCTGACATCTCTTTGAGGCGCGCGTGGAACACAACGTGCCGTCGACACGGGCCTGGTCCTTATCGGACGGCGAGCTGCCCATTGCTCACCGTCCGCAAGCCCGCGCCTACGGTGGGGGACTTATCGCCACAATTGTGGCGTGCCCAAGGCGTGTGCCCCTAAATTGTTGTTTGATATTTTCTGGAAGATTGCTCTTTAAATATACGCCCTTAATAATTTATAACAATGGGGGTAGGACTCCCCTACTTTTCCCCTTAGTCTGCAAAGTGTACATTAACGTAAATGTTAATAAATAAAATTGGGTAAGTAATTTATGATATAATTACAAAATCACTAATATTTACAAAATATAACATCTGAATCTAATACTTTTATTTGCCGCCTTAGCCTTCTAACCTAACCTATCCAAGTCGGATTGCTCTGAATCGGGGTGTTAACCATAACGATGGTATCAATATACATATTTATATATTTTTTTAAACGATAGACCTAATGATTTTCGATTAAATAAACTTTATATCCAATAACGTGATACGAAATAAGTTTAAGAGTATATAAATGTTTTATGAAAATAAATTATATCAACAGTTGGTATATCTCACGTTGATCATACATCTTGTGAACGTTAATGAAATGAAAATATAACAAAAATTTTATTTGATATGAGACGCACCCAATAAAATTAGGTGGATATTACTTGCTGCCGAGGATGAGTTATAAATACTTGTTTAAGCAAATTGCTATTGGTTCGAAACTTGACTTTATTAGCGTATTTATTTTTCAGGAAAATTTTGCATTTCCTGTTTACTTCCCATTTAAACGATGATACCCGGTTTCCGGGTTCGAGATCGGATAGTTTTACTTACTTATCGTATTATTTCGTGCTGTCTTGGTCTTTTAAAATACTGTGAAGGCTTTTCTGTGAACGATATTAGAAACTGGCTGTTCGGCGTAATTATCCATCTAAATTATTTATTTATTACTTCAAGCACAAGTGTACAGAGGCGGACTTAATGCCATAGTCATTTTCTACCAATCAACCTTTGGGTGATGCAGAGACAAACTGTAGTAGGTGCAATAGCGAGAATTGAGGAATTAAAATGTATTTAAATATAAAGATGTACATATACTTACCTATTAAAAACTATAAATAAATAATATATACACCTTATTATATATAAATATTAGTACAAATAAATACACATAAATATACCTAATATATAATATAAGGCATAATTATGTTTCTAAACAATCACCTGACATTACTCACTCGTACAGTATCAACAAAATATACATACGTATATAAATAAATATAAATATCTACTATTATATCCGGTTACATTGCATTTGCCCGAAATAAACAAAATGGCAATCAATTCGTAGATATTCGAAACTAAACTGCAATTCAATCGTATATGATTTTTACGCCGATTGGTAACTAAAAATCGATCAATGCGCCGATAGAACTAACCGAACAGATAAACAACAGCTTTTGCCAACAGCGTTGGCAAACGCTGTTGTTTATCTGTTCGGTTCGGTACATAAACGAAACTGTTGGAGGCCTGTTGGAGGAGGATAGGCATTGTCGAAATTCTTTGTTTTCGTTACATAGGTTGAGTGACTTAATAAAGGTTTAGAGGTATGAGGAATAAGGTCTAAAGTTCACTCATAAAGAAAGCGAGGATCCTCCGACTGAAATTAAATGAAAAAAAAAAACATTAAATAAAAAACAACGGGACAAGATAAAGCACTTTTACTCCAAGGTCCATCAGATTACTTATCTTAGTAACTAATTAACAATTATCTTTAGATTTGTTTTTATGGTGATATTTTAAGAATCAAATTTACCAAAAATCCTATGTAACTGTAAACGAGTTAAGAACTGAGGTTCGCACTACGATTTTCAATATTCATCACAACTCGACAAGTTACTGCAAATGAATTCCTTAAAAAAATCAATTTGTGTATCCAAAAAAATGGAGCTCATTTCGAGCAACTAATTAATTGGTTTACCCTTTCTTTTTTTCGTTAATTAAAATAATTTAATTTAAGTTATCATGCTTGTTAGAGAGATTTGATCCTTATGATTGACCCTATCGATGGATGCCATAAAACTACAGGTTGTTTTTTTTTTCGGATTTAAGCCGGTTCGATTCCCGAGTGTGGCAAACGAATTCTCGAAATCTTTTACTGCAGATTTGTTTCATATAAAAAATAAACGAATCGAATCAAAATTCGATACTGAACTCATTTGCTATTCCAATGGCTGACCGTGATTAGAAATGATTTTCGTGTTTCTGCCTTTTAGAGGTTATGTTAGCTGGAATATTTCAGTTTCAGGATTATTTAAGACCTATAATTATTACATAGTAGCGGCGATGCAACACTTCCAGCTTTATGGTTGGTATCTCTCCAGGCGCAACTATGGCTGCGCAACCAACCATAATTTTTTTGGCAGCGCCACCATTGTTGCTCCACCATGTGTGTTTCAGTATAAAATATAGGGCTTAAAGTAACTAGATAGATTACCCGCTAATAGTGTTCCTGTTAGCCCTAAATAATGTTTATAAATATTGCTTAGGTAGGTTCATTGAAAAATTCTAATTCATGCCTGTTCAATTGCAAGTCCTATGATGTATCCGTTGGGCTATCACCGTTCCGTGTTATGGAAAAATCTATAATGATAATGTGTTTAATTTTTAAACATAAGTAAATGGCGCTTGATAAAGTTGATATCCATAGGAACATTTAACAACGCATTTCAAGCTATAAATAAAAAAGTTTCACGCGAATTTCAATAACTGACATTTAAATTTAAATACCGCACATTCTCCGAAAGGATTTAAATTTTAAATTCTGTTATTTTACAAGAGAACAATCGTAAAAAAACTGATAGCACACAGTCCATATGTGTCCAGAACACACTGATTGATTTATGTATTGTTTCACAGTTCACTACTTACGTTATTTGTTACTGTAGCATCCAGAAAATTCATCATTGTTTATTTATTTATATTCGATTTAAATATGCTTTTAATTAAATAAGAGAAATTTAGACATTGCTTTTTAATTATAGAACATAAAATATAAACAGTTGATAAATATACAGTTCGTTATTTCACTTTAAATACATAATAGTACATTACTGTCACGGCCTGCGACTGGGGCATTGATGGACGATCGTAAAAATGTAGTCCGAGCCGAAGCCGAGGCACACATTACGTTAGTCCATCAATTATTTGACCAGTCCGCAATTTCGATTTATCTCGAAGAAGATTGTTAAAATAATATTAGAATTTCCAAGCAAGTTTGAGTTAAATCCATTTTTTAAGCATATACCCAGCAAAAGTTGTTTATGGTTTTAAATATATGTCGGCGGAAGGTATGAGTCTCTCTCGTTATCAGGCATATTTTAACTACTGTGGGCGTACTATGGGTAGTGTTGGTTATTGCGCAATAGAAAAACCGTTGCAGCTTAGATCAAATTATAATTCACAATAACATTACTCACACTAGCATTTCACACACTGTAGGTACACGACACAACTATTCGAAACGCGGGACAGTTTCTAAACGTCTTCACTGGTTGACCGCCACCCATCAAGTCTGCCTCTGCTCTGCTGCTCTGCTGAGCCCCGGGCCGGCGGCCGATCCAAGCGTCACGTTGTAGACTCTGTCGGGCGCCGCCGCTAGGCGGCGCGGGCGGCCCGATTAGTCAACTCAGCAACGAATTTGCGACATGGCCATCCTGCTTGCACACATTCTCGTGTGTTAAACTGTAACCAAAACTCAACAACAGTGCCTGTTCGACTCGGCCAATTCTGACCGTTTACGGGTTCCAACTTTTGAAATTTGAAAACTTGAATCCGCAAAACTTTATAGTTTTAACAAAACAATACTTCTACTTTTCATAGAACTATTATCATTGCAGTTTATTTGTGAAAACATAAAAAATAACTTTTCATGCACGAATAAACTTGGAATGAACTACAGTTACAGTAAGTAGTATTTAAAAACAGTTTTATAAAAATACCGGAATACCAGATTTCCAGATAAAGTTGTTTGCCCTAGGGTAAATTAGTTTGTACAAAGCACGTTAAGACCAGCCGGAAAAGCTAATTTATTTATGTATTTATTCTTCGGAAAGCTTATGGTCTTATACTACCTATCTATAAATATTGGTAAATAATTAACAATTAGCGCTAACAGCTCCCATTTGAAGCTTGCACAACTAGTTTGTTCTGAACTCGTTTGCAAAAACTAATTTAGTCTACATACTCGTATGTTCTAAAGCCAACAATAATTAAATAGAGTCATCTCATATTACCTTGATGACTAAAACATAATTATGGGCAAACAAAATTTAACCTAACCGAACCGGGAAATCGAATCACAAAATCGTTTACAATTCATAAATTTAAATCGATTCAATCCTAATATTGAAATGAGATGATGGTAACATTTGCTGGAGTTAATACTGTTCGTTTTAAAGTTCACTGCTGGGAAGGGTGCACGTTCAATATAATCTGTTACGGAATTCGGATTTGCGTTTATAATATCAATTGTGTTTTGGGTTTGTTAAATAATTTAGGCTTTTTTGTTGCTGAAATAATCGTGTCGTTAAATTTTAGACTGGGGAACAAGCTTCACAGCATGTGATAACTGCATTTTACTAATAAGCTTTGTCAACATAACGAAGTTTTGCAGACCGTTTAATTCATTTAAATACCTACATTTATTTGTTTTATTACTGTACCTAGACAGATAGTTGTTTTTCCCTTTCACACTAACCGTGCTTATTTATAATTTGAAAACACAGTAACGTTTAAAAAACCAAAATAAATCAATTAGAATTATTCTCATTCACTATATTGTTTTAAGTTTTGTGACTCATTTTATATCATTCTACAAAACTTATCTATCACGTGCTAAAATCTACCGACTGCAATCCCCGCAGTGTGAAGTTAATTCATAGACTCGGACAGTCCCATTATGGCGCTAGAAAACCCCATTATTTGTGCTCGGTTTTCACTCCGACGTTTTTACCTTAGAAAAAGATAGTGTTTTACGTTTTTATTTAGTTAAAAATCCATACGTTAAGTTTTGTTAGAAGGTAATTAATTGCTTCAGATTGCCAGTTTACCATAAATAAGTATTTAATTTAAATCTTTACCTGATTTTTAAGTGACGGACTGACGGACTTCGGTTTTGTGCCCGGTTGATGGCAATAGGATCGCCCCCTATTACATGAGACTTAAACACAATTGGCGAAATTTTAAACCTCTGCCCCTTCGAGGACAAGAGGCGTAATGTTATGTTGGTACTTGACGAATTTATTTTATAGGGACACGAAAAAATCATTTATGACAAACTCTCAGTAATAATTATGTTATACTGGTGTGGTCTTGGTCCACCCATTTGTAATACCGAAGAAAATTAAAAACGAGACTGTTCCACCCCTAATATACAAACTCATTGATGAAACCTCGCCTATTTTTCCCAATAATTATCTAAAAAACGAATGAATTGGAAAAACCACTGAAATTTCCCAAACATTCTATATTTGTATAACCCTAAAAAGGGCCGGGCAGTACAACCAAGAGATTTTTGCGTTCAATTAAATAAAACCAAATTGTTTGTAAACGGACCAGAGTTTGATTTAATTTCTATTCCAATGACTCTGTACGAAGGATCTGTATGTTCCGATATCCACGAGTGTTGAATAAAATTAAAAATTAAAAAATCTAACTGCAAAAACACATAACTGAAACGAGAATACAAATAAGCATTATAATCTGTAGAATTTTTTGATTGCAGGCGAGACAAACCAATAATCTGAAATATAGTGTAGCTGTTGTTTGTCCCCACCTGCGATATATTTCTTTTTACATCATAATATACCAGTTACCGATATGTGAGTGAAGAACAGTGACACTCGCGCAATAAAGATGAAACTAACGACAAAATCGGTCCAGTTGATTCAATTGAGCATAGACACGGACTAAGTGAGCATAGACAGATACATGCATAAAGGTCAAACACATAACACTCCTTTTTTGGCTTTGCCGCAGTCGGGTACGAATACTCTTTGAAATACCAAAATACACCAGAATAAATATTGTAATATATTGGGTTAGGAAAAACTGTTAATTTCTGTTGATTTGACAATATTTTTCACATTTGTGGAGAATTTGTTAGGATATCTCTACAACCAAAAATGACGTTTCGTTTTCGTCTGTAAAATCTCTCAAATAATATGAAAACCATTTTTCTTATGTCAACAGGTGTTTTTATTATTTACATACACAAAGATGTTGTCATGATAATGATAGCCTCTCTTTTATAATTCCAAAGAAGTGTCTATTCTTATTTTAATTCCTTTATTTAGTACTTATTCTTTGTTCTGGCATTTCATTTTAATACGCTTGCCATCCTTCCAAGTAGTACGCCGTGTTTTATGTTAAAGTGCATTGCAGTTTCCTCGTAACAGTCAGTGCTATCCAAAAGACCTGACCTTACACTTAATTCTCTCATATTTTCTCACTGTTGTCACTTTAATTACTCCACAACGCTTGCCAAGTGTTTTTTTACGAGAACAACTGAAATTAAAGTGGAAGTTTAACACGTAAAGTCCCAGTGGCGCCTACAAAAATATGAATAATGTTCACCAAGAGCTCATTTAATGCAATCTAACGCCTGATTCTGATTTTTGGCAGCGTTAGATTCCAAGTTTTTGCCCAATCACAAGCTGCCTCGGATTCTCGAAAAAGCTGTGTGCAAAACGTTACTTTGTTATAATTAATGTGTGACTGCACCCTCGTATTAAAACATTCAAGACAATTTTCCTTGCTTACCCCGGTTATCCTACGGAATATGTAAGTAGGTGAAATTAAAACGGAAATAGGATATTTTTCCTGTTACAAGCTTATTGATGAATGTTATAAAAATAATAGAATTCCTATTAAAATTACTTACACTGCGATGTTCAGGGTTTTACTCATTGTTTTTTAATGTCGTGAGAAACACGATCCGTTGACCCGTATAGAAAATGTTGAAGATTATAATGAGGCAGTAAACCTGAAAATGTTGTGTTACAATAAATTGCTTTGTGTCTAATAAGGCATCTTGTCTGAAACAGTAATTTTACGCCAACATGTATGATTTCTTCAAATTAACGTGGAAATAAAAACACTTTCCTTGTTTTCAAAAATACTTGTTTTACTGAATAAAATATCTTCCCCTGGGTCCAACAGAAGCAAGCCAAGAATTCGATTTTGAGCGGCGCACTGTACCACCCGTAATGTATGCCCACTTTATGAGCGAATTAAAACGGCCGCCACTTGACTTATGACGTCATAATGGTGGCCACGATGACATTTACGTCATACTTGTAGGCAGTTAACTATTAAGTGGCAATTTAATGTGGCATAGTGAAGGTTATTTTTAGTAGATTGTCATTTCTCATTAACAAAACTACCTTCATAATACCTACATACAAAGAAAAGTCATATTTATGTTTCATTATTTTAACATTATTGTTTTGCCATAAGAATTAAATGTTATCGAAATATTTAAGTTAACAATTCTAAAAACGTTTGTCTACATTTTAACAGCACCAAATATATTATTATTATATTACACTTAACAGCATATTGCTAATCTTCCAAATTTATTAACAAACAAATAAAGTTGTTAATAAAAACGGAACGTCCCATAAAGTCCGTCTAATAATGTCTATCATTTAATTAATTGAATCGAAAAGGCGCAACGAAGTGGCCCCGGGGAGGGGGAGGAAGTGATACAAATGAAAATCAACGTCCATTATCCTCCATCGAAGTCTTTGTAGCGAAGTGAAAGATTAGTAAATTAAATTATGTGTAATTTGAGGTTCTGCATTATTTGTTTATACTATTTAACGATAAAAGTACGAAGGCAGAAGTTTAGTAGGTATATATGTATTTATAAATTGAGCACTAATTATGGACTTCTAATTCAAATCTAAAATAATAATATTTTAAATGAATACATTTACTATAATATATTTGAACAAAAAAACATACATAGCCAAACTAAGCTGAATAAAAAGAAGCGCTCAGCAATATGGAGTAAACATAAAACAGATCTTGGCGGACTATAGATTAGCTAAAAATAGCTCGGACAATTTAAATAAGGAAACAATAAAACAAGGAAATGTAATGAAGAAACCCCACCAATAGATCTTAAATAATCTCGTAATTTAATATAAAAAAATCAGAGAAGAATAAATAAAGGAGATGGATAACGCTCCCATACAAGTTCGGCCCAGCATGGACATAAATATTGTAAAACAATATTGTATATCATGAAGAAATATTTGTAATAGTCCTGTTTATATTTGATTACTCTAGACCTTTTAGTTGAATATTTTGGTATGACATTTTGACGTATAAACACAGTAGGTATGTAACATTATCGTGAAGGCTCAGTAGTTAAGGCCTCGCTTCTAATGCAAGATGTAGTGGCTTCAAATCCGGGCAAGTACCAATGTGACTTTTCTCAACTCATATGTACTTTATGAGTATATCTTGGATATTGCTGACATTGGTTATGGAAACAGATCGCGAGGAAACCTGGACTTATACCAGCAGGCTTATAAGCAGCCGCGGTACATAATAAAATCAAACATTTTTCATACTAACTTGCTGAGTAAAATTCCATTCAGATACAACATCATGAATGTGTCTATTGCGTTCAGGATTACGTGTCAGTGTATAAAAACGAACACGCAGCAGGGATCTTCCACAGTTTACACACACATGACGATGGCCAACACTAGGGCTTGGTGTTCCCCTTGTACCAGACTGATATAATGTCTGTCAAGCCAGTAGCCAGCAAAAATGGCATATATGATCAGATGTCGCAACCTGAAATAAAACACCTATATAAGTAGAAACAAATAGACACCCTAATAAGAAGTGCTAAAGACGTTACTGAATATGTTAAAACTCACCAATCGCGGAGTAATCCACTGTCTTATAACAGATTGGATTTCATCATAATCCAACGCATGGCTCCTTATGCGAAGCGTTGCTATACCACAGTTAATGCAGCGCCGATTCTGCATTAGAAATAGGGCAAAATCAGTTGTCCAAAGTGCGAGTAAGCAAAGCAAATCGAAATGAGTAGATGCAAAGTCCGTGATGCAAAGTTGGTCGGTCGAGAGAGCAGTAACAAATCCAAAAGGTCGTCGTAAAACACCATAAGACACCACAAAAAAACATTCATGCGAGCCAAAACGCAAACGATTGACTAAAATTTTCATATCATTAATGAAAGATATGATGTCTTAACTTTTTAATGACAATCGACATAAAATGAAGGCAATCAAAAAAAAAAATACTCTTTTAAATTGATATTTTCCCACCGTGTATCGGACGGACAAATGAAAACCATGATGGAAATTTAAATATTATATAAAAATTATATTATATATTTATAATAAGCTTCAAAAAAAATATTATTAAGTCTTTGTCCGTGCTGGGCCAGACACCAAAAACCAAGGCGTGTTGGGTCCATGTCCTTTAACGCCCACGAAAATATTCCACTACGAATAGGAAAATGAATTGTCAAGTCATTTTAATGACTTTTAATCAATTCGAAAGCGCTGTATCCACATTTTTTCCACTTAAAAGAAATTACTTTTGCACAAAGCCACTGGTGAGACGTTATTTAGAAAAGTAAATAAGAAATACTGAAGTCTAAAGCATCTTAGTCGCTTTTCCTTCACTGGAGTTAAGATTGGAACGTAGAAGTCTTGCAACAGATTTTTTTGCTTTCTACAGACTTGAGTTTTTGCCTTCCAGTGATTTTTATTCTGGCAAGAGATTAACTCTATTATGCAGAGTTCAGTCGGAACCGCCCGGTTTATTCCCGACATCAATTAATTTCTGTTTTCGTATTTCCGGTGTAACTAAGAAAGTTCAAGAAGTTTGTTTAAGGTTTGACTTCGTGGTATTGTTTTTGTTGAACAAAATTTCGCTGTTCGTCAGTTAAATATTGGACGCTGTTTTGATGCGCTCCAAATGGCGTAAAATGTTGACTGGTTTAGCAGTCAAAATTAGTTTGACATAAAACATCCAAACACTTAAAAACATGCTAAACTATTAGATGTTACGTATCTTGCTTATGTTTTAGTAATTTTAATAAATCAGTGTATGTATAACTCTATACATATAATAAGGAACATTTCCCTCCCTGTATTCCCAACACAACATATATTTACACGCGTCACCGGCGCTCACACGAAACTCGTTGAGGCGCTCTTATATCAACAAAGCGCATATCGGCGTGTTTTAATGACAAACAATTGCTTTGGGCTTGTTTTGTATAGGTGCAAACTAAGTGCGTTGCTTTTATTTAAAATGTTTGTATTAATTGCCTTATCCCCTCAACTGTTATGACATTAAAAACGTAACTACCCTCAATGTGTCATACGGATGCATAGGACGCGCGTTTACGCGCGGAGTCCACGCTTGAACGCAAAAACGACGATATCTCTAAAGTTGCGATTGCGAGTGTGTTGTGTGTTGAGATGTTGAAGTTGCTCTCTGCCAGCTATGTCGTTGGTATCGTTAATAAGCTAACACAATTTGAAAGGATTAGCACAATACTAACAACTTTTAATTCATGAATTCTAGACTGAAATCCAGGCTAGGAAATTATTTCAGCCTATTTTACAAAAGTCATTAAAACTAAAAATAATTACCAATATTTCGAAAAGTTTTTGTTGCATTTACATAAATATACATTATTTTACAGTAATCACAAAAAAAACGGACCTTCCCGTACAATTTATTAATACCACTGATGTTTACAAAGCATGACTCATAAAACTCGACGCCAAGGCCAAGACGATTGGGTTACTATTTTAATCTTTTGTTTGGTTCACATGCTTATCGCAGACGTAGTGTCGGCTGCTACAAATATTTAGTTTTATGTAACGGATACCCAACCGAACCACTTGAAAAAGGCCGCAAAAAAACTGCCTCTTAATCTTTGGGTCATGGTTTACATTCTGTTCATTTTTTTTTTTAAATAAAACTTAATATCCGCCGCGATATCCCTTTCGGGCAAACTCGCAACCCCGGCAGGCATTGGTCCTTACGGACCCCGTCAGTTGGTGCTGACATCTCTTTGAGGCGCGCGTGGAACACAACGCGCCGTCTACCCGGGCCTGGTCCTAATCGGACGGCGAGCTACCCATTGCTCACCGACCGCAAGCCCGCGCCTACGGTGGCCGGAAGTCGGCTCGCGACTCCCGACGCCCGGGGCGTCTCCTGCGGCGACTAGGGGCGCGAGAGCGCGCATCTTGAATCTCCCTCGCGCGCATTGAATACAACCCTAAGAGCATAAACGCTTTTTTCGTGAGGATGGAAAAGTATCAAATAACTTCTCCCGCTCTGGGCGGAGCGGGAGGGCGTGTCAGACTTTTACTGACTAAAACTCACCCGTGTTCCTTCCGTTGCCTGTGTGCCGGGCCGCGATATCCCTTTCGGACAAACTCGCAACCCCGGCAGAAGAGCATAAACCGTAAGACTAACTTTAAAAAAGTTTAACATATCTGTTTATAATCTTAGTCAATCAAAACTTATTTGAGTATAGCCTTTTTACAACCAATATCATTGTTTGATGTGTTCGCCAAAGCACTAAGTGAGATAAATCTTGAATAATCCACAGATTGTCTAAGGCACAGGTATTACTGACAGAGCCGACTCGATTACTTCGGTACATAATATTTTAATTAGATTCATTCGAAGAAGATACTTATTGAACCTTCTTACTTATAATTTGAGGATACACTCTAACGAGGTTCTAGACATCAGCTAATACAGACATCTGTCGTCAGACTGAAGACTATACTTAGGTAAGACTAAATGAAATTGCAAACGTTAACAATTTTTTGTATGCAGAGGTAGGCAAAACAAGAGATATATCTACCTACTACGGTTTTGTGTACGTTTATAAAATGGTTCGGGGCTTGCAAAAATAGAAACCTAGAAGGTAGTGGAATGTTATTTCTGACGACAGAAACAAAAAATGCTATGGCGCTTATTGTAAGTACTTACCTAATAATTCGATTTATTTTTCTCTCTTTTAAATAATATATTTAATCAATTCTTTTGAACAAATAAATTCAATTTGGATACGCTGATTAAACGCTTTAAACGCGTTGAATCCTTCAACAAAATAACCTCAATTCGAGTGCTCTACACCGTGTTATACGTTTCAACGGTAAGGTGTACCGCGACACAGAACGAGGACCAAACACAAGCAGCTGCCGCGACCGCAACACTCGGAAACACAAGTGTTGTGGGTGCCAACCCTAGAATATATATGTCTCACTATTTACAATATTACACACGTAGATGTATAAATATAAACAGTACATAATAACATAACATCAAGCTTTAACTCACAACGGGTTAGGCAAAGATGTACCTATAGTACACCTACATTTCGCCAGTTATGTTTTTAAGTCCCATGTATTAAGGGGTATAATAATACAAAACAAGTACCTAGATAATAAATACAAATTTATTCCATACACAACTCTAAGTATGCCCGTGGAGCATGACCACCGTGTAAAACGAAGAAATAAAAGACAAAATGACAGAGTTTGCAAAGATTTCTTCGACCCGACGTCGAATAAAAAGAGAAGAAATATTACTTTTTAAAGAAGAGATAATACACATGTGTATTCTTCGTACAGTATACATACACGTGGTCTACTCCTTTTTATTAACATCAAGCAGCGATCACCTTCCTGCCTATCGTGGTTATTGTGGCAATTTGTTATCTGCATTGGTGGCTCATGTTGAGGTGTAGACATATTTAAGCACTGATGTTAATCCGAGCTCGGAAAATTATCTACTGCCATTACAACGTTACGAGAGGATACTCTATCTAGTACCCTCTCCTAACGTTGTAATGGCATTCATAAATTATTCTATTACATCTAAACAGCTATCTAACCAGTGTGTGTGTGTAACCAGCGTCAGACATTATCTGCCTGGCATTAATGCTGTAATAAACCTTTTTTCACACACTATTATTGTTAAAATATTATTTTCACTTTTTTTATTTTGTATTTTGTGTTTCACGAACTGTGTCCAAATAAACATTATTCTTTCTTTCTTTTTTTTCTTTTTCTTTCTTACAAAACGTAAAAATAATTTACATTAAAAATAAATTAAGTGCGTTTTTCGTCTTGCCAAATGGTGACGCATACATTTAAAATAACGATAAAACAATATTTTATATCTTAGAGAAAAATCATCAGTTCCTGCTTTAGCAGAAACTTTCTTTCTGAAAGTAGTTTTTCAAGGCGAAGTGCATTCACATATAAAAATGCTATACTGCAAATAGTGAATGATTTTAAATAGCCCGTGAAGTCCTGGGTATGCCTCCATTCTGCCAATCTGCCAGACTGCCAGGCCGGCCATATTCCATTCATTCAGGCACAAAAACTGGCGGTATTGAAGTAGTATCGTACTCCGTATAGCCTAAATACTACTTGCAGTATTATATAATATAGCGGCAGTTATAGAAGCGGTTTAGCGATGGGTAATAAAATTCCAAGCGAGAAGCAACAGAGTTATATTGCAAAGCAAAGTGATAACAGTAATGAATGTAGTTTTTTTTTTTTCTATTTGGCCTCTCGCAGTTGACCTCTGAGGAGGTCGTAGCTGCTTTACCGGACTTTCCTGTGGTTGCCTTAAGTTTCTACACTTAAAGCCTCCAGCCAGGGGCAGAATGGAGTTACAAAATGTACAGGTATTTATACTAATGGTTTAAACTAAATAATAATAATAATTTATAAGTATTTAAAATGTAATAAAGGAAAATAATAATGGTTCACGATTGACCGTTTTGCGCAGGAGTTGACGCCCCCTCGTTAACGAAGACAATAGACGAGTCCGCCGACATCTTGCCTCGTTAGTGCTGTAACAAAAGATGCGCGGGCGCCATGTATCGGAAGGCGGGGCTAAGTCCGACTGACGTCACGAAGTAGGCGGAGCTTCGCAACTTATTTTGCACACGGCACTCTCTGACGTAAAATCGCGTGATCCTGTGCTGCGTTGTGTCGTGCGAGTTGACTTGCCTACTCGCTATAGTATAAACACTGTATGGACTTTGTCAGTGCAGCGAATGTACGAGGAAAAGACGAGCGCGTTGTGGTGAGGGGCGTGTATCGAAACGAAATTGTTGGCGCGAGTTGTGAGATACAGTGATTGTTGATAGATGCTTAAGATATCGCTGTTGGGTTTGTTTAGAAAATGACAGCAATAATTATGATTTTGTTAACGTTCAGACGTAGTCGTGTATAAATTAACTTTGATAATGATACGTCAAACGTTATCGCTATAGAATAAACTCAAAGAAAGGTTATTGATAATAACCTAGAGAGAGACTTATAGAGTTTCTTCTGTTTCTGAGTCGGTCAACAATTTTGTAAACTAATCGACTTAATGTTATTAGCTAAACTTTCAAAAGCCTTAAATTTAATTATAACCAAACATTTTAATGTATACAAAATTAACATCGGAATGAATATTATCGTGCCAAACATTTCATCATCACCCGCTCCCGCTTACACTTCTCCCATACACTACACAACAGACCCAATTTCAAATATAGCTGTAGTGTTTGGCAGAGCCGAGTGTTCATAGAAGGTATATTCGCATATAAAATACAATATATTTATTAGTTCCACTGACGTACGGGCGAACGCCAAATCACGTCGTAAACACGCCAAGACCAGCGCGCAATGTACACTACATACATTGCAGACAAAGTATTACCACGTCCTGGAATGTGGGCCGCCGTCGCGTCTTTGCATTCTATACAAGGCCAGAACTCAAGGGTGTGAAACTAATTGCGTATAGATTGGAAATCACTTTTTTACTAAGGTCTTCCAATCTATACAAGAGTAGTACGCAAATACCCGCGTATACTTCTTAGTGACCTAATTAACTAACTTATTCCATAATATACAGTGCCAGTACGCATACGGACTAATTGTGTAA
Organism: Agrochola lota; assembly: GCA_947364205.1. Lineage (NCBI taxonomy): Eukaryota > Metazoa > Arthropoda > Insecta > Lepidoptera > Noctuidae > Agrochola > Agrochola lota. The sequence continues at coordinate 1,335,527 of OX376222.1, read as the reverse complement.
AGACTGCGACAAATTGTGAACAGGTAGCCCACTCATTTGCGACGTAATGCACCTGCGCTAAATAGCCTGCCTGGCTGCGAGCAACCTGGAAGTAGCGCTCGCCGGCCGCTGCCGCGACACCGCTCGCTTCGCCCGCTCGGCTCGCGCGCAGTTGATACAGTTCTAACCTAACCGACCCATTTCATATTCCGTTATCTGTTCCATTTCACCCAGCTCACTTTTTTTTTTACTATTTATGTTTAAAACTCATGTCAAGCGTAACTGATGTAGTATAGTTTGGAACCAGGACGCGCGCGTCCACGCTACAAACTATACACGAGTAGTACGCAAAATTCGTGTATACATTGTAATCACAGATTTAAAAATATCATTACAATGTACATGCGAGCAATTTCCTATAGTTGCGTTCTGGCCTTGTATAGATTGGAAATACGCGCCGCCGTCTATGCTAAAGATTCGTGAAGAAAGGGGATAATTGGTGGAATTTGAAAGAAATGGGACTGGAAAGAGTTTGAAACGATCCTAATCCTAATTTTCATAAGTTTAAAACAATTTTGAGGTGAAATATATTTTTGTACTTTTTTGGATTTAAAGTGGCCCAAGCGTATGAGTAATAGATAGACAAGATGTTTCATAGTCATTTCAAACCTATTTGCCAAATCACCTCAAATATTTCGTTTGTATTTATTTTAAAACATGCGTTTTCAGCTCATTTAAAAATCTGTTAAGCATAAAACTCTATAAGTATTCTGTGAACGCGAACGCTATTTAAAAATATACTTTTTTAACGAACGAAAGCATTAAAGCCATATGGTACTTAAATTTAATGCACAATTTTATCGAAATTCTGAAATTATGTAGTCAAATGAACCCTAATCTTTACACATGGTACTGAATTAGACAACCTTGCGCCACAGAGTACAAAAGAATACCTTAAAATTATTGTGTCTCTGTTATATTTGGCGTGTTAATTCAAGAGGTAACTCTACACTGTGGTCGAGTGCTGGTAAGTCTGTAGAGGTACATAATCGTCTCATATCGTGCTTTCTCGTCGATTAGGTAAGGCAAATGAGGTGAAACGAATGTATTGTGTGCGAAAGAGACAAAGAGTGGGGCGAAGTAAGCTGAATAAATGACTATTGATTATGTTGATTTTGTTTGTGTTAAATACCTGAGATAAAGTCTCTCGTACGTTTGTTCAATAAGTAAGTGCTTTGATTTAAATAATGGAAGATAATTATTCCATTTTCATTTTGTATTTTAGAAACTTTTCCCTTCAGTTTAATATTGACTGTCTCTGCTTAAATTTCAGAGTCTCATGAACTTTCGCATATAATCTACTTGATGCAAATTTAAATATTCATTGCAATAATCAATTAATCCGAAACGCTCTCATGTATCCACGAACCACTCTAAACTGATCATTAAAATTGTATTTATTCTGTAAACAAAAGATAGAGAAGAGAGAAAGACATTTGTGGTACAAGTCTAGTCTAAACCACAAGCGTTCTAACAGCCTCAATCTTTTAAAATAAAATGTAATCTCATTCGAAATTCAGAGCAAATACACCGTTTGTCTCAAGGACTAAACGATTGTGTTATAAAAGAATATTACAGAAATATGCGGCGTATTAAGTATGTATTCTTGCAAAATAATGTGTCTAATTTGTATGGTTTTATTTCGACTTCTTTGGATTCGCAGAATATGGTTTTTTACTCGAGTCTAATCCATTGCTGAGTATAAATCATCACCGAATTATCTATCTAAACAATTAATTTCGCAAACAGTGGTCTCATTATTTTAACAAATTATTTTTGTATTAAATTATGTAACTGTTAGAAAATAAAATCAAGTTCCTATCGAAAAAGAATATTATAAAAACATTAAAATATTTATGTCGATACAAATAAACCTTCCTGGCAAACGTGCCACTAGCCGGGTCCACCAACACGGGTTGCGGGGCGGGAGGGAGGGGTGTAGCCAACAGTAAAACACTGTGATAACACTAACAAATGTTTACACCTGTCGGTCGATTCTGTAAAAAATATTAAGGTGAAGCTTAGGTGAAGTGAGCGTGAAGTGAGCTGTCACTGCTACAGAATCGACCGGCAGGATGCTAGGGATTAACACTATTGACAGCTCACTTCACAAAGTCAAAGTCAAAGTCAAACAAATTATTTCAATTAGGCACATAAAAGGCATTTATGAACGTCAAGTTTACAAAAAATAGAATTGATTCTAGTCGCCCCTTCCAAAAGGTAGTTTTCGTATGGAGAAGAATGGGCAAGAAACTCCACCGTTACTCTTTTAAAATGTTTTTACAATATTTTGCATACATTAATTATATAATTATATGTGAAGACGATGCATCTAGAATAAGATTACTATACCGCGATAGGTAAAAAATAATGAAAAATAAAGTAATTACAGATAAATTAAATATGTGACAGATACATGGTGCTCACATATTTATAAACATTGTAAAATTATACGATATTCCTAACATTTTAACAAGTAATACTAATAAGTCAGTGTGTGAGTTCAAGAAATCACAGAATCTAAAATCAGTGTTATAAAAAATAACAAATACATAATTAAATAAGCAACCAGTTTGATTTTGTCTAGACTCTAAATTGTCCTATGGAGCAGGACCAGCATGTTTCCAAGCATTCTTATCTTGGATATAATCCTCTTATTTGTAATATGCTTGTTTACAGAGTGTACTTTTAATATGAGTTTTAAATTTTCTTTCATTTAATTGTTATATATCACAAGGTATTTTATTGTAACATTTAACACAGTACCCCATAAAAGATGTATGTACTTTAGATTACGGTCACGCTCACTTCACCTAAGTTTCACGGTGATATTTTTACAGAATCGAACGGCTGGATAGTTTACTGGAAAGGTGGACACCTGTGACCAAGTATAGGGCTTGGAATAGAATAGAATAGAATAGAATATTCTTTATTATATACACCATAAAAAATACATATATAAATGTAGACATTTTACATAGGGTGACAAAATGGGCGGTCTTATCGCTAAAAGCGATCTTTTACAGACAACTGTGGATCCTGATGTATAGCCATTTACAAAAATCTTAAATGGATTTCGACTTTTAAACATTCGTGTGATTTAGTAAAATGCTCGGTAAACCATCTAATGTGGCTTAATGATCGCTCTTCGGTAGCGATAACTTATTCAACAGATAATATTCCAACATTTCTATTTGTAATTTATATGGTACATAACATAAAATCAGTACACTTACATTTCGCCAGTTATGTTTAAATTCCATGTATTGCTGGGCACACGACAAGAAGATGGGCGATCCTTTCGATTTAAAAATATATGGTGTACATAATTAAAGGTATTCTACCTATGCATCTATCTCAGTATAAATGTAGTCATAAGAACCTCTATTAAATACTTTAAGAACCTCTTGTACAACTTCTGTGGCCAACTCCTTTAGCATGTACACGCGTTCGGGCTACTCACTCTTCTTTACATAGTTGGTTAAATGCACAATATAATAACCTGAATATGCCAATGTAACACAGTGATAGCCTAGTAGTGGCACCATCAGACTGCCAAGTCATAGGTCTCGAGTTCGTACCCAAGGCACGCACCTGTGACTTTTCGGATTCATGTGCGTATTGTATAATTATCACTTGCTCAAAAAAAGGTGAAGTAAAACATCGTGAGGAAACTGCCTGAGAGATATTTCTCGATGGCATGCGAAGCCAAGTCAGAGGCTCATGGGTGGGCTTTAAAACTCTGGACACCAGGTTAGTCCCTTACCACACAAAAAGAAGAAGAAGAGATTCGCACATCGTGCACATACAAGTAACATTACAATAAAGCACTACAAGCGTGCTACGCCGTAGTAGTAACCGCTACGTGAGCTACGCCGTAGCAGTAACTGCTACGCGAGCTATGCTTTCGCAGCAAAGAAGAAATTCGAATCGACTGCCCTTTGAATATTCATGATTGTCAACAAAGGTACTCAGAAACATGGCAGAAAACTGCGTTGCAAGTAGTTTAAGTATATTTTGAACATGATAATATTAAAAGCTTCCTCGTTGGTCTAGTATTCGCAAGTGCAACTGCAGAGCTTGAGGTACTGCATACTTGACTGCAGTCAAGTATGCAGCTGTACAAGTGTATGCAGTATGGCTGCGTAAAGCGGGGTGGAGGGGGTGGTCCACCTCGGGTGCCAAGCACCAAGGGGTGACAAAGGCAACTCACTCGTACAGCCAAAGAATGCGCACAAAATCTCCGTCTATAAAGATATATCCTCCATATATACTAATATTATATTTTGCAAGTATATTTCCAAATTTTCTTCAAAGTCAATGCAACCAAATAGTGGAAATGGCTGCTACGTAACAAACAAAATGTGAGGACTTAGACATTCCGATTGAAGGAAAATGAGGAAGGAAGAGATTTCGAAAAGTATACTTGGAGAAATGGACCGAGATGCCATAATCGACTTACATTACCAGAGGAGCTGCAGAGAGCAATGTTAGAATGTCACGATAGATTTTACGAAGAACTAGACAATCGTTACAGGGCAATGGATTGTATTCTGGTTATATTTAGTGTTATTCAGCCTGGGTCCGATTCTCAGGTCACGCAAATTGTTATTGGGTTTTACTATCAGAATTTTTTCGGTAGTAGCCCAGAGTCTGAATTTTTACTCGATTGATGGCAATAGGCTTGGCCTATCACATGAGACTTAAATATAACTGGCGAAATGTGGGTGTACTATTGGACCACCTTCGCCTAACTCATCTGGGATTACAGGCGTGATATTATTTATTGATATTATTTATTTATTTGAAAGTTACACCAACGACCTATTCACTAGACACATTAACATAATAATAAATAATATAAGCATTGACTTATGGTGCATAAGTCACTTACAGGTGTACATAGCACTTAGATAAAAAAACATTATATATGTCGCCGCGAAGGCATCAACCTGTAAAGATAACATAATCCTATGCGTAGCCATAAAGTGCTATGCTGTCACAAGCATTAATCAAGGTATCAGTTCCTTTGAGATCAGACGCCATCTATTGCTAAACTTGTGAACTCAGTCCTGTGGTAGCCGATATCACTGATAGTGAAATTATTAAACTAATTTTGATGTTAGAGCTAAAACTATAAATGGAATTAAAAGGGAACATTTAATTAATGATTTTTTGGGTTTTTAGTCATATTGACAAGTGGTAATTTGACAGTAAATTTGTTTATGGCAAAGCGCTACCTAATGTTACGAAGATGGCGCAATTTGCGAATATTATGATGAATAACTGAATGTAATAATTTAATACGAGAACTAAATAAGTTTCAATAATAGAAAACCAACTATAAAGTAATAAGATTATTTTACACTGCAATTTACTAATGAATACCTGTTGTTAGATTAAATTCCTTGAAGCACAGGAAGTATTGTCAAAAGTAATAAGAATGAAGGTGTAAAAAGTAATCAAGGTTCTAATTTAACTTTAATTCTGAATGACCTTTGTATTTGTGAATATTAGCATTGTTTAATTATAAAATAATTAACTGATAAGCATTTTAGCATTATTTATAAGTTTTATTGAACTCACCAAGTAATAAGATTTTGTATTGGAATACGCGATATATCCGCTGACGAAGAGAATAGGCACAGACGCAACAAATGGCGTGTGTGAGATGAGATGAAAAAGAAAAGTTGTGTTTAACCTCTGTAGCATAATGTTTTGATTTAAAAGAGTGTCTTGCCCGTTCTTCTCCATCAGTACCTACTTCGTTTTGGAATCAAATGGGCGACTAGCTTCACCAACTAACTTAAACTGAATGACTCCTTGATAAGTGACAAAGTGATAACTCAAAAGTGTAAACGTTATAATTGAAATAAATGCTTTAAGTTTGAGTTTAGATTGGTGTGTGATTGAAAACCAAATACCTATATCTACCATCAACGAAGAATTACACCGGAGACTAGTCAGACACGGGACAGTAGATACCCCGTCGTGTCATATATAATTATTTATTTATTTCAAAAAAGTGAGGTACTAAATAGCTTCTTAAATATACGTTTTAACAAAAAAAAATACTTGTAGTGAGGATAGAAAAAAATATTAGAAACAATGAACAAAACATTAAGTAAAAACAAAATCATAACCGAAATAAGTATAAAAAAATTATCAAAAATTAAAATTGAAATTCTCATTAGAATTAAAATTAAAACATTAAGATTAAAATTAAAAAATAAACACTAAAATTAATATTAAAAATTCAAAACGGTAGAACGAATATAAAATTAATTATTATATTGTTATGAAAAGTTGTAGTTATAAATAAATATTTTCTGTTCTAAAACATTTCTGTTTTTTTTTTCGTTTTTATTGGGACCCCCGAGGAGGACATAAATAGTGACTTTATTGGTGATCTTCTTCAGAAAGGTCAAGTGCGTAGTACTCACAACCGGCGTGCGTTTTGTATGTTTTTTATGTAAACTATTTCTGTAATAATATCTTGTAAACCCATACAAATGTATCAAGAATAAGATTCGTTGCAACGTCGCGTCGCCGTATCGCGATGCTCCATCTTACATTACTGTAAGCCATGATCGATAGCTGCACCTGTGACAGATCGCCAGCGTGTTTGTTGCTACGTTTTCATGTATTGGATATTGTTACGTTGAAATTATTTTATTGTTGTGTAGTTGTCTTTTTCGATCCAGGACTTTACACTGGATTATTACATTCCAGCAAAGAGGTTTTTGTTTGCGAGTGTCTGATTGTTATTGTTCTGAAAATACCATATAATGTTTTTAAACACGATTTAAACCTTCTTCGCAAATCAACAAAGAACATTTTTTATAAAATTAATTAAACCTAAGATGTTAACGATATTTCTATTAACTAAGAATTAACCAATGACGCCTAAGTTTTTAAGTTATTTTAGTTATAAAATAATGTTATAACTTTAATTATTGCATCATGTTTTCATTAAAAGCGACTTTGAAGTTTTATAAATGAAAACTACTTTATTGCTTATTACGCTCCTTTTTTAATGCCATTCGCTAGTGCGCACATATTTACGTTACTTGGCACCCATATTTTTACCAAGCGAGTATGACGTTTTGAAAACGAAAAAAAAAAACTATAATGTTTTGGTAATGATAGTATTATCAAAACGGTATAGTTTTCGTTTCGTATCCGTATACCTTAAAACGAATCCCTTAAAAAATTACAGACGCACGATAGTATGCCATTTGCTTGAGATGACTTCTAAAAATTGTGTGCGTGACACATACCAGCCGTTCGATTCAGTAAAAATATCACCGTGAAACTTAGGTGAAGTGAGCGTGAAGTGAGCTGTCACTGCCACAGAATCGATCGGCAGGATCCTAGGGATTAACACTATTGACAGCTCACTTCACGCTCTCGACCGACTGATGCTTCTGTTATCCTAATACGCACATATAATACATACTTACTTGAATGCTTGTTTTGATATTATTATCATTGATACTCATGGCCTATTTAACTATCTCCGGATAAGTCTCTATTCACTCATCTCAGATATTTGATGTGTTCCATTTTTTAGTTCATCTAGTAGATAGTGCAGCAAGCCAGATTAGGTAAATTCTGTAGTTTTTCTCATTCTGAGGGCAGATAACTATTTGGAAGATATTATTTTGCAAATACGAACACATTGCTGGGAGGTGCCCTTATTGATCTGATTGTAAACCTTTGGAAACGCAATCCATTAGTCGGACTTACACAGCCATAAAAATACTTTAACTGTTATTAAGAGATGACGTGAACATCAGCTGTTCCGTTTACCTGATTTTATCAAATAGACATAAACTACCCATCCGCAGTAATAAACGAACCAAAACTACTAACTTAAACCCTAGCACTTCCTAGCCTAAACCTAGAACAACGCATTAAGAACAATAAAACCACATTATTTAAATGTAAAGCCATTAAAAACATAAGCGTTAAGACACCGTTCCCCACCGCGTGTACGCGGCATTACATTAGGCGTATTCAAAACGCGGCCGCTCAAACCGTTTTACTAACGAGTAACGAAACTCCACGTGCTGCTATGTACTCGTACTTTCAATAAACCGTAGGGTCAGGACATGATGATAAGCGAGAGCAGATAGTTGAACAATACAATTTTTGAAATTGCCAAGTTCACAATGACCTTAACTTTGACAGGAAGTAGGTACGGTAGCCCATACGTTAAAGATAAACAAACCAGTATAAGTTGGCCTCTTATTCTACTGAAACTCCATACTCCTAACTCCACATATAGATTACTAAAATCGTACTGAATTAGGAAACCCCGGATCTTTAATTGGTGATGATCAAATCTATAATAATAAATTGTTACAGGTCATGCTTTTATTATATACTAGCTTTTACCCGCGGTTTCGCCCGCGTGGATGTCACAAAATACCCCACGGAAACGTACTACCGAGATTATATGCCTAATAGCCGAGGAAAAGGTCATTGACTGCTACCGCTGCGCCCGCATAGCCGTCAACCATAATTATTATGTTACGCGTAATTTTGAATCTGTGATATCTTTTAAACTATTAATTTAAATGATATAATATCAAGGCATATTTTAATCAAAATGAAATGCCCAATTTAAATAACATATATTATTGGATATGGATTAATATAATACTGGTCAAAATAGCTTCGGAAATAACAATGCCATTTTTATCAAATTTTGAAAGATAGTAATGGTTACTGTGGATCATCCTTAGAAGAAAGACATTTAATATATCATCGCGGACTTTTTAGGGTTCCGTAGCCAAATGGAAAAAAAACGGAACCCTTATAGATTCGTCATGTCTATCTGTCTGTTCGTCCGTATGTCACAGCCACTTTTTTCCGAAACTATAAGAACTATACTGTTGAAACTTGGTAAGTAGATGTATTCTGTGAACCGCTTTAAGATTTTCACACAAAAATAGAAAAAAAAAAAATTGGGGTTTCCCCACACTTAGAACTGAAACTCGTTTTTTTTTTTATCAAACCCATACTTAAAACTTATATTGAGGTTTCTAATATTTTTTTTTTCTAAACTGAATAGTTTGCGTGAGAGACACTTCTAAAGTGGTAAAATGTGTGCATGTAACTTCTAAAATAAGAGAATGATAAAACTAAAAAAAATATATGATGTACATTACCATGTAAACTTCCACCGAAAATTGGTTTGAACGAGATCTAGTAAGTAGTTTTTTTTATAAGTACCTACGTCATATTTGCTAAATATTGTACGGTGGTACGGAACCCTTAGTGTGTGAGTCCAAGTCGCAGTTGGCTGGTTTTTTGTTGAACTTTTTAAGATGATTAATGCTGTAGAATATAATTTTCATGTATCTTTTACGGTTTTAGCGGCGCACGCCAGTAAAGCTCCCAGTTGGCCTGATTTTTCCGGCATCTTCAACAATAATCGTCATATTTCAGCAAATTTACACAAAACCTTCATGAATTATAAACCAAAACCTTCCGCAAGAATCACTCCGTCCGTTGGTGAAAACCGTTTGAAAATCCGTTGGGTAGTTTTTGAGTCTATCGCGTTCAGACAGGCGCTTCGCGGGACTTTGTTTTATAATATGTATGTAAAGAGATGTTAACAGCCTTGCTCTTAAAATTTACACATGATGGGCTCTAGGGACATTGCCCTCTTATCTAAAAATATCAATAATTCGTTTATTGTAAGCATACTTCCCATATCCCTGTCCGCGAAATAGCCTGAAAGTCAATGGATCAAGATTGCGGACTGTTTATAAATTAATCAAATTACCTATGCCTATCAATATCAGGTGAGACGTGATGATATGATATGCGACTTCTTCATAGTCAAGTTCCTCAAAGGCGTACCTTTGAGGAACTTGAAAAAACTAAACTAGATTAGTTATTTATGCTATAAGTGCGGAAGGTAGGTGATTTAAGTCGACACGAGTCGGAAATCATTTTACGCACGTGTATTATACAACGTTTTACTATGCATTGTGCGAGGAAAAAAAAAAAAAAAGCAAGCGAGCCTTACGGCAGTCGCCTGCGATGTGTGTAACATCTAACATACCACGACGTATATAAATGATAAAAACAAAATTCATGACTTTGACTTTTGACTTCGATTTCGACTTCGACTTCCAATTCGCATTCGACTTCGACTTCGACTTCGACTTCAACTCCGACTTTGACTTTGACTTTGACTTTGGCTTTGACTTCGACCTTTTGATTTTGACCATTGTCATCATCATCATTCTGAAATAATAAAATCTCTGAGACGAGACGGGCTAACGACGGCCTCAAAAATTAAAAAAAAACAGAAAAGTAAAAAGCACTAGTGAAAAAAAGTGACACTTTCCGCACGAGTACTTTCAAGCTCGTAAGCTTGAAAGTATTTTTCTAGACGGGTTATGGCCGCCTTTCAGCAGTCAGCGTTCAAGACGGAGCTTTTTAACAAGATTTTGTGCCATTATTTTAGTTGTAGACGTGGAGGAGCGATCAGAAAAATATTTATGTCGAACTCTGTTGACATTGATAATACAGTAGTTAATTATTTTACTTAGCTGCGCTTGTTATGGCAATATTCCTTGGCTCCAATCGCAACACAACTTTGTATGAACATAATATGAACGCGACAATCGGACACACAATATTTTTACACTCTAATATTAGTCATCATGAAGGTTTTGTGTAAATATGACGATTATTGTTGAAGATGTCGGGAAAATCAGGCCAACTGGGAGCTTTACTGGCGTGCGCCGCTTAAACCGTAAAAGATAAATGAAAATTATATTCTACAGCATTAATCATCTTAAAAAGTTCAACAAAAAACCGGCCAAGTGCGACTTGGACTCGCACACGAAGGGTTCCGTACCACCGTACAATATTTAGCAAATATGACGTATTTAAAAAAAACTACTTACTAGATCTCGTTCAAACCAATTTTCGGTGGAAGTTTACATAGTAATGTACGTCATATATTTTTTTTAGTTTTATTTTTCTCTTATTTTAGAAGTTACAGGGGGGGACACATTTTACCACTTTAGAAGTGTCTCTCGCGCAAACTATTCCGTTTACAAAAAAAATATGTTAGAAACCTCAATATCATTTTTGAAGACCTATCCATATATACCCCACACGTATTGGGTTTGATGAAAAAAAAAATTTTGAGTATCAGTTCTAAGTATGGGGAACCCCCAATATTTTTTTTTTTTTTTCTATAATTGTATGAAAATCTTAATGCGGTTCACAGAATACATCTAGTTACCAGGTTTCAATAGTATAGTTCTTATAGTTTCGGAAAAAAGTGGCTGTGAAATACGGACGGACGGACAGACAGACAGACATGACGAATCTATAAGGGTTCCGTTTTTTGCCATTTGGCTACGGAACCCTAAAAATGAAGATTTACGCACATGTCATGTTGTTGCATCGTCTTATAGCAAAAACTCGCTACCCGCTACCTCTTTCCAATAAACTCTCGGCCTCACCCAGCACTCATTACGAACTCGTGAGACAAAAGCTTCGCTCAAGTTCCATTATGATCAGTGATCGGAGTAGGTAGATTGATTTTTAGTACTTGTATCATAAATGCACACAGAAAGAATAACATGGATAAGCCATTTTTCCGGAAAGTAATTCCGGTATTTCCGGATTCAATTAAATATTGTTAATGTTGGTAGTGATATTATTACTACTGTACCACCCATGATCCTTTGTTCTGATTGGTCGTCGGGACAAAAAAAAAAAATAGGAAGAATAATAAAGAATAAAATTGCTCATTTTATTACAATTCCTACCTTTTTTTTGAGGATGGCAAATCATCAAATGACTCCTTCCACTCTGGCAGAATACAATTCCTACATAAGTTCCGGTTTTTTTTTAATAATCCACCAATTCCGGAGGAATGTCCATAGTAATATATACGTTTCGGATCAATGACCCCAGTTCAATCTACCTACTCCGATCACTGATTATGATATAAAAAGAAAGGTTCGCTTCCTTACAACGTACACAAACAAAATGTAATACATAAATTGCGTTACACCGTTACCACAGATGAGAGAATTGGAGAAGGTTCACGAGTAATGTGAAATACAAGCTGACGTATAACCGTCGTTACGGGTCGTCAGAGAAAGTTTGATAACCCGTCTTAGCAAGGCGTATCGTATTACCTAGTAACTGGGTTGTGGAGGTCAGATAGGCAGTCGCTCCATGTAGAATACTGGTATTCAGCTGCATCCGATTAGACTGGAAGCCGACCCCAACATAGTCGGGAAAAGGCTCGGCAGTTGATGATGACCAATGTGTATTGCTTATCTACATATATTGTATTTGAGGGACTTGTCATCAATTCTAGATATTGCAGGTATACTAAATAATAAAATAATAACGAAATCAAAACTGTACATTGCATATTTTTGAAAAAAAGTAATTGCTACGAGGTGTGGGAACGAGTCCGATGCCGGAAATATAGCTTTGATTGTTTGTGTGGCTGTATGTTTCGGATTGGCGCAAAAACGGCTGAAGGGATTTGGATGAAATTTGACACACAGGTAGTTTATAACCTATCCAGGTTATAAACTACCTGTGTGTCAATAAGTATAGTATCCTATTTGTCACATAGGATACTTTTAATCCCGGTTGTAAGTAAATTCCCGTGGGATATTTTCTTTACATATAGCGGGCCGTCGACATTAGCCTATCTGAAAATTTACACAATTCATACAACAAACTCTTTAAAACTTTCGTAGTGTAAACCGAAATCATAAGTTGGCAAATAACTCCAGTGACTGCATGCATCAGGCGAGATCAAGGTAAAGAGAGCAATAAAAAAATAGCCCTTTTCCATGTTACCTATAGACATTTGTTTTCGTAGCGAGTCTACCTTCTGTTATCCATGTACAATGTCCAACCACTTGAAGTAAAACTTGGATTTTGTTTAGTTCTCCGCTTTCTTCAACTTTATTATCGCTTACAATGTTTGTGCCGCGAGTATTGTCTAAAGCTGTTATGGGACAGTTTTCTTGTCGTATTGTGTGCAAACAAAGTGGCCAACTTGAGGTGTATAATATTGGGTGCTGTGTTTTTGTTCTACAAATTGAGTTTGAATTTCTGAAAAATGGTTGTATTTGTTTCGCCTACCATGTATTATTTCTGGGTAAAGAGGCCAGTATGTAAATTCATCAAAATATTGACCAGCCCAACTAAAACAGGACAAACTCATCGGCATAATAATTTATTTTTATTTTCTTCTCACTTTTCGACTAACATTGTTTGACAATAAAAACCTAACTATCTACCGAATCTCTTCTGATTTCTGCAGCCTAATGCCAAAGCGGAGTAATTTGTACTAATTACATGATAATAGTAGTTGTATGTACTCTTAGGGAAATTAATTGTTAAGCAAATTGACAGTACATCAATTTGCCGTGATATAGCCATTTCAAACAACTGTCATACTTTGACAGTTGTTTGAAATGGCTATTGCATTGTGATTTGATTAAATGGAAAATTTATGTTGGTAGTAAATTTTCCCGACTTTAAATTGTACAATAACAACAAGTAATCAATAAAACAACGAAGCACCAAACCAAATTAATACTACGTCGTCACAAATGAGAAGCAAACATTTGACACCGGTGCCGAGGACTGCTTCGCATTAACTCGTAAGTCCTCGGGCGGGCCACCGCAAGAGGATTGCCCGCACTTTGACCAGCCACCTTTATGACGCGGCGCAATTTATGAACGAATTCCACGGACAACTTTTTGTGGCTTCCGAGACTATTGGAAGTTTCTGTAGACTTTAAATACTTAAAAGTTACAAAATGTATCATTATATAAAATTAATTAATTTTATTTAATTAAACTTAGGTACCTTAAACAAACAGTGGCAAGCATCGATATGATTTAATGGACAATTAAAATTATGGTATTTATTTTCATTTGATGCCTCGATACACAGGCTCACTAGGAAGGCATTTCTAATGGGTTACTAATAACCAAATGGACTAGTAAAGCAAACGTTACATGTGCCTTTAACTTTTATCATAAATACTCATAGAACATAGCAATACTTAGAAACAATCACAGGGCTGTGCAGAATTAAATCTAAATACCCGCTTATCTCTTGCACCTCAAATCCTGTATATCCTTATCCTAATAGTGGACGAAATTCGTGAGTAATTTAAGGATTATCAGGGCTTCCGGTACGTGTTTACAAGTGTTCACGAGCCGAAGACTGGTGACATGTAGTGTTCTAGTATTTTATTGATCTTAAGCGCTGTTGTGGAAATCAATTGGTAAGTAGGATTTTGTAATTATAGAACTTATTGAACAAATTAAACAGTGTTGAAATAGTCTTTAAATTCCCCAAAGAAAATACTATTTTTTTGTTTAATTACCACCCTTTCGACTCAGATCACCAGAACAAGTCTAAAAACCGGGCATATTTTACATTTAGAATTTTCCAACATGACTTTAATTATGCCGCATTTATTCTGTATTCTTTAAAAGTAAATGTCAAAAGTTCAAACGTGCTACGTGCCAGCTCGCCAGAAAAAAAAAAGGAAAATAAGAGTCCTCACTTCACCCGTGACTGTCCAAAAATTCAACATCGAAAATTCTAACTCAAAAAGGAGGTTAACTATTCTCACAACTGGATACCGACACTCATCGACTGCTTTTTTTTTGAGCCGCGATTTGAACTATGGAATCGATGTACATACGTGAATTTACATAACACGTCCTTTGTGTTGCAAAACTCGTTTGAATGTGGAATGATGTTGGTGTTTTTTGGATAAGAAAATGTTATGGATAGATCATTAGATCTAAACACTCAAATTGTCTAGAATAATTGTGATTAATCTTATAGGCAAAACCATCTCGTGTAGCCATTTAACACAACAGCAAATATTTATCAAACTCAAACTCAAAGCATTTATTTCAAATAAGTCAATTACAGGCACTATTGAATTGTTAAGGGGTCAGTCAGTCAGAAAGATGAAGCTAGATGCCCATTCCAAAGCGTAGTAGGTACCTATGGAGAAGAACGGGCAAGAAACTCCACGGATACTCTTTTAAATCATGATATGGTTATAAAATATTGGTTACATCATTCATGTTGAAGTTATACATGTGAGAATGATGCAAAACGTTAAAAGCGTCCGTAACAAAAATTAAAAATAATTATTTACCATTATTATAACAATTATAACTTTGTTTTTGTAAGTCTTTCCAAGTAGGTACCAGTAATGATTACTAGATATAGTTTCACCTAATTGTGTGGGTTATCAACAGGTTAAAACGTATGCAATGCATATCTCGAGGTCTTGATAACCCAAACAATTAGGCTAAATCTTCCGTTATAAACAATGTTTTCAAGCTGCGTTAATCTGGAAACACTACATATCGCCAGCCACTTCAGGCTCATTCAAACCACTGAAGCACCACGTCCAGTCCAACTAAATACCCATGAAAGTGATTAATATACTCGTATCTTAGTAGTGGGCAGTAATTGGAGTTGGAAGGCTGCCAGCGTTGGCAATCACGTAGGTACACCGATCTGTACAAATTAGTCTAAGTCTCTTAAGTCAACGTGTCTGATACTAATAATTATGTGAGCCTAGTACCTACTAATTTTGAAGGTATTTTTTTCCGGGTTGAAATTACCTGTATAAGCTTTTGAGCTGTTATCTAGAATTATTATGTTGTTGTGTAGCTTTTAGTACAGTGTGGAAGGCAACGTATAAAATCTAGTAGTGTGCATATTATAAGTAATCTTTATTGTAACAAACGAATTTATTCAAAATGTTATCAAGTAAAAGTTTGCCTCTTCTCTTACTTATCATCTTATTATTGGCCCGTGTCACCTACACGCCTTTGCAGCTAAAACCAATTGAATGAAACCCTTCAAGTCCACGTAATCAAGTACTCACTGAACTGCCGCTATCCACATAGAAACTAGTAGACTCCACGACATTACTCCCCTTTATTATAGCCCTCTCAATTACGGGTTATACGCTCCTACAAATAGGATGGTCTTTTAAGATGGGCTAAGGATGCCGGATTTTGGTCCTTCTCTCCGCAAGGATTGGGACTTCCCTAATTGTGGCGTAATAAACAAACTGTTTGTTTGATGTTGATCGTATTTGCGAAGTTGTTCGAAAACTGAAAGTTGTGGTTCAATTATTAAGTGGAGGAAGTAAAGAGTTAAGATTTTGGACCGTGTTGGTAGGACCATTGTCAGCAAAGAAAAACTTATTTTTTACGCACTCTTTACTTGAACCAATTCTTAATCCATTCTGTATGCATGACATCTAAAATATGACAGCACCTGTATCGTAACAGAATTCCGTGTTTCCGTTCACAAGAAAAGTAGCCGATTTCATATTCGATGTTTCTGTGAGACCGACTCCCGTGAAGCTTTCAGTATTTTTATAAGTTTAAACTTTTTTCTATCTTAAATTACGTTTGCAAACCATTCTTCTTCGAGATTTCAGTTGCGAAGCAGACTGCGGGATTGAATTCTTCACTACCCAACCATTTTTACTAAGAATACAGATCAAAAAAGGTAGTGAGACGTGACAAAAATATTGTTATTGAACTGAATACTATTTAAATGTGCAATATCGGAATATAACTTCATAAAACTGAACATACGAGTATTATATACGTAGAGCGCAAATCTACCGTAGGTAGGTTACGGTAAAGTTGTTACCGCTGCCCACAAACATCTGCAAGACCAAGGTCTAACTTTCTAAAGCAGGTATTGTACTTCCCCTGTCCACCTCTTTTACAACGAACTCTATTGAAATAAAAGCCTAGACGTCAATGGTTGTTAAAACTGGAAGACTCATAATTTTCGGACATCTTTACATTCCCGTTACTAAAATTAACTCTGCCGAAACGTTAGCAATGTTAAGCCTATTTAAATATGGTAAGTGTGAAAAAAATTGACTGGACTATGGTTAATCGAATGTAAACTAACACAAAATATTATTTTGTGTAAGGCTTTCTACGTTGTTTCATACTTCCTATCTCCTTAAAAATATTCCTTGATTACCATCTTAGAATTTTTCACTATGCACAATTTTTCACATAAAGGAGTTCATCTGGACGCCGTTGCGGAAGGACGTCTCGAGCGCTCCGCGCCTCTGTTTTATTGCACACGTCCAGCAACGTGGGCGAGTTTTTGCCGGTTAAAAATAAAAATAAAATCGGGTGCTTTGTTTATTCAATGTGGCTATGACTCAAGCGTCGATTAATAATTACATTAAGTGCAAAAGTGAGGTGTGCTAGGCCTACGTGCGTTCCTGATCCAGAGCGAGCGATCCAGGGCATTCGAGGGCCTTATCGTCTGCCGAAGGTTTCCGGGGAACCAGAAACGTCGTAATAAGAAAAACCCGGTGAGATCATTCCTTGCATTTCAGGGCGTTCTACTAATCAGTCAGTTAATAAATCAAATTCCCATAGTTCAAACGCATGCTTAACGTTAACTCCAACGGTAGATCCAGATACAAAAAAGACTTACACCTTGAATTGTTTCTAGTAAGTGTAGCGATCACGATTTCGATTACGAGGCCAAAATTTAGTGACAAAGTTCGGTAGATTATTTGTTAGATTAAATACAACATCGTTAGCGCATATCTACGGTTACGTAGTGACTGGCAAAGTTTAAAGATTTGATGCTACGCATTGAACCAACGCTTACTTTTAAGCTACATATTTATTATATAGTAAAAGGATAATGGCAAGATAAAATATTATATTGAATGTACTCTAACAAAAATAACAATGTTGATTTAGATTTTGTAACAGTCTGGCAATTTCTGTAGCATTCCAAAAAAAAAAAAGTCGCGTCTAAGGCAAGCTTTTTTTTTGTCGTGTTTCTGTCGAACAATTTACCAGAGTTTTTGTGAAGAAAGGCACATGTGTGATGAACATAAAGCCCACTCAACAAAAACAAAAACTGCATAACAAGGTATATTGCAATAGAAAAACAGAGGGTATCTAATAAATCTCAATAAACGCATGACCCTGTCAAACTTTTGTAGCTCTGTCTCTAAGCTAAATCTGCACGTGGGGTTCAGAATCCCAAACAATATTTTTACAATGGTAATAATAGCGGCCATGCAAAAGGATGGCAATTGTCTGTTTAGTGCTATCGCCCATCAACTAAATCTCTTAATGGGGATAACATTTGGCCATATGTCAATACGCCGAGACCTCGCTACTTATGTTTCGGATAACCGCAACGACGCCAGAATTTGCTTAGCACTTAGGAATAACATCGAAGACACTATTCCTAACAGCAAGCTCTCTCAGGAACAAATGATAACAAACTACATAACCGTGCCGTTTAACGAGACGTTCTGGGGAGGGGAAGACATCCTAATCGCCGCGGCTGAATTCTATCTCGTAAATGTGCATGTGCATAATAACTACGGGAACACACTGGTGTACTCACCTGCCGGCGAACCAGTACCCGGAAACATACATATCCTTAACAAAGATCAACATTATGAGAGCTGGGTCACAGTACAACAATAAGCTGCAAAGTCTAACGCATAAAACAACTAACAAAGATACACCACAACATGCCGAAACGGTAGGTAATAAATACAACAAAAGAGACGAACAAGGGCAGTCTACTAAACCCCGAATTCTGAGCAGCCCCCAACTAGCTTGCTCATTAACACCGGATGAACAATTAACATCAACATTAGGTACACACTAATACACAATTGGATCACATTATTACGCTACAGACAACAGAAAAACTCTTTGAGTATATTAAATTTAAAAGGGCTGGTAGGGCCATATCCGACCATAAAATAATTCGGGGGCAGCTAAGAACAAACCGAATCATAAACAATGATGAAAACAATAAACACAAGAGACAAAAAAATGAAACAACAATAAAGACCAAGGATTTCAATTACAAACAATGCTACTATGCCGCTCTCAATATCAAATCAACCAAAGCAAAATACCAAGCTGTAATCAAAAATTGGAAAACGTAGGAATAGACTCAATAGATGAAAGCGTCGAAATACCATGGTGTACAATAACTGAAGTATTAAAAGCGGCGGCCCAGGAAACCTTAATTTGTCAGCAGAGTCACTCTAGGGAACATAGTATAGCTCTTGCTAACCTCCAAAGGGCTAAATTCCTACAAAGAAGACAATTAGATAACCCAAATAGTCATAATCGTGTAAAGAAATGTCAGGCAATACTTCATAAGATTAAAACTCAAGAAGAAAACAAAGAATCCAGCGCTTTCTTCACTGGATTGGGGAAAAAACATCCTTCAAAACGCATGCAGGTACTTTATCTATTATACAGGAAACACAAGCAAACTACCAAACGCCGGAAAAGAAACGCTTATATGTATACCAATGTCCAAATGGGAGCAAGTCCTAAAAAATTCCGAGGGCCTACCTATACCAACGGTTACCATAACAAAGCCGGTATCCGCCACGCAAAATGCAGGACCCACACTGGACGACGTAATGTAAATAATTAACAACATGCGGAACGGGACAGCGCCCGGAACAGACCAAGTGGTAATTGAGCTCTTCAAAGCAATGCCGCTGATATTACAGGAAGCCGTCACCACGCACATAAACAAAGCGTGGACACAAAATGCAGCACCCGACACCTGGCTAGAAACAGTGCAAGTACCAATTCCGAAGAAAAACAACCCTAAAGATTCAAATGACTATAGACGAATATCGGTTTGCAATACGGGCTACAGAATCTACGCCTACTAAATTTATAAAAAAATTGACAAAACAATAAAATAATTGGGCAACTACCAAGCGGCTTTTTTAAACAACAGATCTACAGATGATCACATATTTACACTAAAAAGGGTTCTGGACGAAGAATGGCGCCCAGGTAAAAGAATCTATGTACTCGCTCTGGATATAGAAAAAGCTTTTGACAACGACGTCAACCTCCAAGCACTGCGAGACATTCTAATACAAAGATCTAATAAGACACTAACCAACAGGATAATCAAAGTTTGCATGAATGAACGAACACACATCTGGTGTGGTCAGCAAAGTAGTTGGATTATTAAAGGAAAGGGAGTCAAACAGGGTTGCCCGCTATCTCCTCGTCTTTTACACTGGTCATGGATGAGGTCCTTAGAACCCTCGAAGAGGAAACTCAGTTAATCAAATTAGGCCAAGATCTTGAAATATCACTCCCCCTGGTGTTATCATTCGCGGACGACTTCATCTTCATTACAGACGATCTTATAGGGTTAGAAGGTATTGTATACCATATTAAGCCCCTACTAGGTAGTGTTGGCCTACAAATAAACGAAACTAAAACAAAGTTCTAATTAGAGACGCTGACGACGATGTCACGCCTGTCTCAGTTTCAAACAACAATACTAAGTACCTTGGCACTAATTACAACTCATTTGGATCTACCGTATCACACGTTAAATTCTACATCTGACTTGGTACTTACCGTAACCTATTTTACTAAAAGAAAGTAAGTCACCAAACTCGTTAGTGAAGGAACAAATTGACCAGCGAGACGAAGAAAGTTGAGCGCGATGCGACGCTATAACTCAGTAAGAGATGATATAAATCATCGCACGAGTTTCGGCAGCTATTTATTGAGTGCTCGGTTTGTGATGGAGTTAGGGAAATGTGTTGTGATTTAAGGGCTGATGTCCAAAATAACAAACTGTTTAATTAGCAAACATTTGCTCAGACTTAAAACCCGTCAGAATATTCAAATGAATTATTTCAAAGAGTTTCAGCACTACCACACTCGGCACCCTAAGTGTAAATTAAACACAGGGAAACGAACCAACCAAAACGGAATAAAACATTAATTACGACAAACTGACATGGCGTCGCACAACATTTTAAGCTGAAATCTCACAAATATAAAGGGAAAATTGTTGTTCAGCGTAAAAGCGCTCTTGAAAACTGCAATTGTACGTTCCACATCTTGAACTGCACGATTTAGTTAAAATGTTACAGCTAACATAACATAACGAATATAAAATTGTGTTTTACGCGTACGAATTTCATTTGCAAGTACGAATGTAAAGAAATTGAATGAGTCTGCGAAGTGCTGCTTGAATTCATGACAACCTAGTACTTATTAAATGTAATTTAGTAAAAGGTGGAGGTCTTGAGAATCTCTTGAATGGTAATTTTTTTTCAGAATGAAAACGTGTTGGGTTATTTTTATTAGTTTCTCAGAACGCAAAAGAAGGAAGGTAGGGGGTGAAAGGCTAAAGTATTTATATCTGCTTCTGAAAATTTCTAGACAACCTTACCTTGTATACCTAATCTTTAATGAATAATGATGAAATGTATTTGATGAATATTATCACGGTTTATGCACCATCTCTTCATACCAATTTGTACGCCACGATATGCGGCTGAACATGTTAGAACTTTTCTGTATCCCATTATTATCCTGCATGCAATGTATCATGTACACCATGTTTAAACAAATAAAATTTTATTGACCGACAAAATCGGTCCACAATTGACGAAAATTTCGAGGGACATTTTTTTTTAAACATACGCTACGAACATAATTAACCTTTTTGGAAGTCGTTTAATTAAAAGGTACCGTTTCTGCTTCCCTTAACTCAATACTTAATTCATTTTATTTTAATTCTTTTTTTATTTTTTATTCAAGGATTACCTATATACTGTGGTAATTACCGAGGTCTATTCATTTTCATACATTCTTGATAAACACTGACAGGGTGACATGATGATGCGAACGACATCACCTCCGAAGACAATGATTTTTGGAACTAAATATCAACTATGGTTTTATCATCAAACTCGATAAAAACCTCTGTAAATAATTTCATAGCAACAAATAGACAGTGACGTTTTGACGTTTCTACTAGTGGGATCGTTGTCTGATTTTTTTTATGGAAATAAAATAAAATAACATCGATAAAGTGTCTCGAAAGTTTTTAATTAAGTCTTTAGCAACATAATACAACATTTACAGTGTAGTGAGGTCTAGTGAGTGCTCGTAAAGTGCATAATTCTTGCCTAATCCTAAATAAAATCTCGAAGCCATAAAATAAATACCCTCAATTTTATTAAATAGTTTTCGGCAATAAAACTGCCAAAGTAAAGTACTTTGTGTGTCACTCTATACCGAGGTTCATTGAACTCATTCCTGCTGACATAATGGCGGTAAAGTGCGGTGGATGCGGTAAATTTGTGTCAGCGGTTGACACTGCTAGGTGCTCAAAATGTAGCGCCCATTATCACCGAGTGTGCGTCGCCCTCCCTACGAAAGGCCCCATAGTCTCTGCCTGGCATTGCCCCGAGTGTAGAAAGAATGTCCGGAGGGACAATAAGGCTGAAACGCCGGTGCGTGGTTGTGTGGCAGAAGTACCGAGTGAGGAGCCCACGACGCCTACGACGACGCAACTGTCAACTGCCGCATCGCCGACGCCTCTGTCAACTGCTGCACTGTTGACACCACAGTCAATCGCTGCACCGTCGTCGCCTGTGATTCCAGAGTTCCCGCCGGACGTAGGCTCTACTCTAAGATTGGTAGTGGAGGAGATACGCACCTTGCGGTTTGAAGTCTCAGAGCTTCGGAAAGACGTAGCTGAGCTGAAGGCATCTAACGACTCGTGTCACACGCGCATGGATGGGATTGAGTCAAGACTGGAGGCGCTTGAAAAACGTCACGATGCCGGAAGCGATCCGACAACAAATTTAAATGCGGTGGAGAGTGTGGTTCAACAGCTCAAGAGGGACCTCAATGACAGGGATCAGGAGCTGATGGCAAACGATCTGGTGATAGCGAACGTGCCTGAGACGCAAGCAGAAAACCCAACACACCTGTTTCAGCTAATTGCCACAAAGCTAGGAGTCGCTTTGGAGGACCGTGACATCGTGAGCGCGGAGCGAGTCGGCGGCAGACACATTAAAGCGACAAGCCCCATAGTCTCAACAGAGCCCCGCCCTCGCGCTATCATGGTGCGCCTCGCTCGACGTGACATGCATGACGCCGTGTTGAACAGCGCCCGAGTGCGACGTGACGCCACGACAGAGAGTCTCGGACTCACTGGGAAACCCGTACGCTTCTTTATCAATGAGAGGCTGACCCGGTTGAATCAGCAGTTGTTTCGTCAAACAAGGGCAGCTGCAGGCATTCATGGATGGCGGTTCGTATGGACGAAGCGCGGTCGCATCTTGGTCCGGCAAAAGCCTGGGGAATCCACTCACAGGATTGCATCTGAGGAAGACATTGGCCAGATTATTGGACATTACACAGTCACTAACAAATAAATCTTTGTTTGACGCTGCACCTTTTTTTGTATTAATTCATAGTTTTTCTAATTGTAATCGTTTAAACATGGTGTCTGTGTGTCGTATCTGTCGTGATCTGGGGACCTGGGAATATCAAAGTGAGTACTGCAAACAAATGAGGAACATAGTTATATTATCTACACATATTATTATCTACACAGAAACAACAACATTATTTACAAACAATATATATATTTTATTATTTTCAATTCATAATGATTGGGAGCATTATTTTAAAGGTAACATAGTTATTTATTTACTACCAGAACTAAAGCTTATTTACAATGATTATTCACACAAGAGAAATGAACAAAGGTACTATAATGATTATATTAATGAAATGTTATCCTTACTATATACATACACATGTACAGCCATTACTATTTACATGCCATGACTAAATCAAAATTATTAAAGTTTGGTTTATTCAATGCGGGCTCTCTGGCAACTAACCAGGACGAGTTTCTAATTGCCATGTCGCAGCACTCAGTGGATATAATGGCAATCAACGAAACGTGGCTGCGACCTGGGGAGGAGGGACGCGCGCCTAAGGTACCGGGATATAGGTTGAAGCACGTGCCGCGCCCTGAGACTATACGCGGGGGACGAGGCGGAGGTGTAGCGTTTTATATTAAAACGGGAGTTAGGGCGCGAGTACAGCCACACTCAGACCAGACTGATGTGGAACAGATGTGGCTAAATCTAACTGTAAATGGTAGAAAATTGTTGATTGGCACTGCATATAGGCCACCTTGGTTTGAATTGTCCAAATTTCTGGATGGAATAACTGACAGTATTAGCGCATTGGCACCTTACGATCATTTGGTACTACTGGGGGATTTCAATGTAAATTTATTGGATACAAGCAATACAAAAATTAAAGATATGGCAGAATTCCTAAACTATACCAGTCTAAATCAGGTAGTGCAGTCACCAACTCACTTTGTAGGCGATAGTAGTACTCTCATAGACGTGATCTGTACCGATGTGGGGGTTCGTAATGTGCTGGTCAATCATGTCAGTGAACTTGGTCATCATGCGTTCATTGTATGTGATACTGTCATAAAAAAGGTAAAAAGCAAACCTAGGCTAGTTGTATATCGGCCTCTAAGGGATATATTGGCGGATTACTTCACAGTGGATCTGGAATTAATGCCATGGTTTGAAATTGGTTCACTGCCTGATGTTAATAGCATGATTGGAAATTTTAATGACCTTATCACTCAACTATACGACTTGCATGCCCCCATAAAGAGAAAGATATTTAGGGACCGACCCACGCCTTGGATAACGGATAATATTAAATTGATGTTTAAGCTGCGAGACGAGGCAAAAAATAATTATCATAAGGACAAGTTAGACACTACAAAGAAATATTATTTGGATTTAAAAAAGCAATCTGTTACAGCACTAATGCAGGAAAGGAAGGTATACTTTGACAGGCACATAAATAGTCAGATAAAAAACCCCAAAAAGCTTTGGCAAAATCTAAAATCGGATGTTTTTTCAGAACATAGTGAAGGTACGCTTCCCGGACAATTTAATGACCCAGACAACATAAACAGGGCTTTTCTAAATGTACCTGGACAGTGCATCATTCCCACGGCGCAGCTATCATATTTTGAGATGAATAAATTTGGTGAAGCTCAATTTGAGCTGCGAGTTGTTAATGAAGAAGAAATTTTGAGAGTTATTAAGAGCTTGGGGTCAAACGCTAAAGGGATTGATGGAGTGAATCTGGATATGATAATGCTGACGCTACCAACCACCCTTCAGGCTATTACTACAATCGTAAATAAGTCGCTGGATACCCACACTTTCCCAGACTTGTGGAAGTGTGCTATTGTGCGTCCTTTACCCAAAATCGGCAACCCTACTACTTTTAAAGATCTACGTCCTGTTAGCATTTTGCCTTGTTTATCGAAAGTCTTGGAGAGGGTGGTTTATAACCAAATGGTGAAATATTTAAAGGCAAACAATATGCTACCTGACCTTCAGTCTGGTTTTAGGAAAGGCCGTGGGACGGCCACGGCTCTTTCGGACGTAGTGGGGAATATCCTAGAGGCACGGGACAGGGGCGAGGGAACAATCCTTGCACTTCTGGATTTTTCACGGGCCTTCGATGCAATAAACACCACACTGCTACTTTCCAAGCTGGCCTATTATGGTTTTTCTACGGAAACAATACAGTGGTTCGCTAGCTACTTGCAAAATAGGTCACAGCTCGTTGAAATCCAGATGGAGGATGGATCAAAGATGTCATCCCCTCCTCGTCAGGTGCCACGTGGTGTGCCTCAGGGATCAATTTTGGGCCCCCTTTTATATATCCTTTACAGTGCAGACATTATTAAGTCATTTCAGCATTGCAGGTATCACATGTACGCGGATGATATACAATTATATATAACTTTTAAGCCAACTGATACATTAGATGCAGTGGAAAAAATTAATGACGATCTGGAAAGAGTGATGGTATGGTCAGATAATAACTCACTGTTATTAAACCCACTGAAATCTAAATTTATGGTTTTAGGAAGTAGGCAAATGATCAGCGCAATACTGTCAGCCACGCCAGAAGTTGTTATCAGGGGGGAGAAAATTGATAGGGTAGAGATAGCATGCAACCTTGGGTTAACCATGGATCCGGAACTACGATTTGAGAAACACATCAGTGACTCCATGAGGAATTGTTTTTATAGATTGAAACTCCTATATTCAATTAGAGACTACCTGAGTGTTGACTTACGTAAACAATTAGTGGATAGCCTAATTTTATCAAGACTTAACTACTGTGATACCGTGTATGGCCCGTGCTTGTTAGCAAGAACAGAGAAGCTAATACAACGTATACAAAATGCATGTACACGGTTCTGTGTAAAGATACCTCGTCGAAGTCATGTTACTCCTTTTATAAATGAAAATAATATTTTGAAAATGGCTGCTAGGAGAAAGTTACATATGGCTAGTTTACTATTTGGAGTAGTAACTACACAAAAACCACACTATCTTTTTGAGAAGTTAAGTTGGAGACAGAGCAAATACGAACCACGTTTTACTACCAATCCTCTTTGTACATCAAAGCATAGGACTGCTGCATTCAGGGGGAGCTTCAAATACGCCGCCACGCACTGTTGGAATAACATCCCTCCACCAGTAAGAGTCCTGAGAACAAAAAAAAATTTTTTGAACATCTTAAAAAAAATACTCATGAAGATACAGCAATCCACATGATTGTAAAATTAGTAGTAATAGCTGCTTTTTTTGTACTTACCTCGAGGGTCATGGCCTCCGGGCAATGGATATGGTTTTCCAACAGTGTGAGGGGCCTCTGTTTGATTCCTCCCTGTTTAGGTCCAGTCTGTGTCATTGTCACGGGGGAGTGGTAGTCCTCAGTTATCTTTGACGTGTTTGCTGTGTGTCCTTCTGAAGCTGCATTATCTTGATGGTGGACAATAGGTATATAGTTCAATACAGGTCAGAAGGAATACCAATTTTATTTAGGGTTAGGCTAGGATTATGTTTGATTTAGTTAGGTTTAGTTATGTAATCTATGCCTATATTAACACTTACGATTAAGATCAGGAGGCTTCGAGGGTGTCAGGTTTTGCATTCCGTATGTCGGGGGATCTTACTCCTTCGTACATCAATGTATCCATGTCATACCACTAAAATAATAGTAAAGAATCCTTAAATAACACTATCAAAATGTACATAACAGCTTATTTGCCGATTTGACTGAAAAAGCTTGGTTGTCTTCTGCCAACCGCATGCCTCATTGCCTACCGTTATGCAAATGGCCGCCGCGCCATCGAGGCGCAACAAATCCCATGGTGCATCTGGGAAACTATGGTGTATCAATGTAGACTTAATGTGGATTATTAGGGTATCGAAATTATTATAATTACTCAAACAGTAAAAAGAGGAAATCACACCACACTATACACCACAGAGAACTAATAACATACTAAAACTGTACACGTAATTAAATATTATAGGTACTTACTTGTTTATATTGTCATTGTATTATGGTCTTAGATTATATATTATTATTATTTCTTAAATTTATGATATGCGCAAATACAGATATATATTTTTAATACATTTATGTATAATCACACACATTTCAGTTAAAATAATTACTAACCCGTTGAAATATCTCACGCAGGGGGACGTGAATACGTCATTCCATGGGTAATTGCTGAAAACCAGCGCTGTTGACATTAGGTTCGTCCGAATTCACAGTATTTCGCTGAGCAATGACCTGTTCTTGCACAGATGCGACGCACAGCATAATTTTTCTTATTATTTGTTACAAAAGTAGTAGTAACTCTGCTATCAGCATTTTGTTTTTGTGATGTTTTTGTTGACATTTGGTAATGTTGCAAGAGTATTACGCAATAATGTCTTTGGTCCGTGGCCATGACAGCAACCAATGAAAAATATTGTTTTCTTTTTATATTTTTATTTATTGGATGAACACGAGGCTTTTGGCTACTTTTGTAAATGTGTATTTTATGTGTTTTTATCTTTATATGTGCGTTTTGTTTGTGCAGAATAAACAATTTTTCTTTTCTTCTTTTTCTTTAAATACTAAATCGGCCTATCGAAATAATCATCCTCCACAAGCAAATTATTTTGTTGTCACTACACCAACTCTTCCTGGAGTAACCGATACAATATTTAAGTATTTTTATTGTGAAGAAACACCGCCCCACAATGCAAGCCCATTTGAGAAAGGCTTAGTTTAAAGTAGTTCTTAGATACTGAGTGCTATATTTTTTTATAAATAATGCTTAAGTATATAAATGATGGTTGGGTTAATGTTTTACTTTAGTCTTTCGTTACGGAGTCGAGAATCATTTCGTTAGATTGTTCTATTCCAATATCATACTATGGTGTTATTTTTATAGTGATTATATTTGTGTTGCGGTAACACGATAATGGAAAAATAATCGAAGATCTCCGTCCTCCTTCCTCCTCCTCTTCCATCCTTTATAATCAACAATTGATTATCTGCATGAACTAAATAGTACCCAACACTTACGCATTTACCTTCAGAAAACACGAACGTGATACTAAAGTTTACACTAACATTATCTGAGCTGTTTACATAACAACAACAAGTTGTTTCATTACACGGTACAACATAAACTATTCGCCACGAAATACCAATTAAGACCAACAACAAACTGTTCCATTATTAAGTAATATTAGCTACTTAGCCCAGTGTTGCCCGGGCAATAGGTATACCAATCGTGGAGGCTACATTTTTTATCACTTCATCTCGGTTAAATATTCAGTGGAAGGCGTAAAAACCGCGCGCCGGTAACTACTGCCTCTAAGGTGTATGCACACAGAGAGACGAGAGAGAAAAAAATATCTTGTTTTTTTATACTTAGTACTTGGTTGATAAACCATATTTTTTTAAACGCAATACAATAAAAAAATTGGGCTAGACGCAATTCGACCCCGCACCGCAGAGTTTTGTGAAAACGTGTGGTGAAATAGTAACAAATTCTTTAACGAAGTTAATTTAATATTTACAACGAAATATTTTCCAGTTCTGAGCAGATTTACGGCCGTTATGAGACGACATGTTAAATTTGCAACAGATTTTCTTACGGTTTCTGATACTACCGTTGCTATTTTATTTTCTCGGCGCTAGATTTTTTTGGCTCATTGATTTCCTTATGACGCAAGTTTTCTTCGATAGGGATTTTTTAAATTTCTGAGTAGATTTCCGGGCCATAATCTCTATGTGAAATTATGTTGCTGTTGTCAACTTCATATGCATTTTAAGTCCTATTTTACGAAATATTTTTGTTCTAGCGTGCAGTAGCCAAAATGCATTATACTTTTTTAATGGTGTATTTATACATAACTTGCGAAATGTGGGTGTTCTATGGGTAGTAGGTACTTCTAAACCTAACCCTTTGGGGAATGAGATGTTGTTATTAACTGAGCAAATCAACTGAGCAATAAGTTTAGTCGTCCACTGACATTTGGTTTGATATTTTCTCTTATTATTGGATTAGTGTAAACATTTTTTTGCAGTTGTATAATAAAGAGTTCTATTGCGTTTTAGGTGCTACATAGCATCAGCGCGCAAGTAAATTTTAATTGCACTTTTAGAATACTTTTTTATTGTCCAAAACAAAAATCTTTTACTGGAGTTATGTTGAACTACATATTGCTCCGATCGTGCCACTGCTATAGCTTCGCTAGTTGGATCTACAACTGTCCTGGCTGCTGGACTTATGAGTGGTATCAACAGGTTTTAACAGAGGGCTCACTTAGTTCGCCAGCTCGTGAGGCGGTTCGCACCGGTCGCTCGGCTTGAGAATGGGCTCACTTCACTCGTTTGGTTGAGCGTTGGCTCGTTTGACATGTAAGTAGGTTTATATCGTTCGCTCTGATTGTGAATAGGCTCGCTATTCCCGTGAATTAAACTAGTGGCAGTGCAGCACACTTGATTAATTCACGACAAGAGTGAACTGATTACATACTACTCTGTCAAAAAAGTACCGGGATAAGATCAATAATACACAAAATGTTAGTTATTCATACAAATTAATTTTATCGCCTTCAAAGTATGCTCCTTCAGAAATGATACACTTTACGCCAACGAATAATCCAATCATCAAATTATTTTTAAACGCTTTTTCCGGAATTGAGTTTAGTTCTCGCCGCGAATTCTTTTTTATTCGGTTTCGGTTCAGTTGGAAGGCGCCGAAGCTTGTTGATTAGTTTCCATATCAAACTCGTAAACCCACGTTTCGTTACCACTAACAATGCGTTTCATGAATGTTGGGTCGGAATTGACTCGTTCTACCATGTCTTCAGCGACTCTTATGCGACTGAGTTTTTAGACAAAAATTCAGGTCTTTCAGGACTAGCCGAGCGGCAACATGTTTCATACCCAAGCGATTATTTAAAATGATACAGATCGACTCGTGAGACACAGAAAGTTCAGCAGCTATCTCTCTCAAACTTGAATGAGGATTTTCAGTCACTGTTTCCATCACTTTTGCGATGTTAACTTCAGTTAAAGACGTTGATGGCCTACCAGGGCGAGGCAAATCTTCCAGCTTAGTTCGACCGCTTTTGAACGCTTTGTACCACTCATAAGCACGTGTGTTTGATAAAGTGGATTCACTGTAAGCCTTCTGTAACATTTTCAGTGACTTCGAACACGAAATTCCATTGGCGATGCAAAATTTAAGACAAACTTCGTTCGTTGTTTTTGTCCATTATGAAATTCGCAATACACACTAGTTAAACCTAACTAAAAACAGCACTATATTTAATCTAAATGACAGATACAACTCAAACTCCGCGTCAAAATGGAAAACAGTTTTGCCAATCTAACAACAAAAAAAATAAAACCGGCAAAGTGCGAGTTGGACTCGCACACAAAGACGATACATTATTTAGCAAATATGACATATTTAAAAAAAAACTACTTTTTAGATCTCGTTCAAACCAATTTTCGGTGGAAGTTTACATGGCAATGTACGTCATATATTTTTTTTAGTTTTATCATTCTCTTATTTTAGAAGTTACAGGGCACACATTTTACCACTTTAGAAGTGTCTCTCGCGCAAACTATTCAGTTTAGAAAAAAAAAATATTAGAAACCTCAATATAATTTTTGAAGACCTGTCCTTAGATACCCCACACGTATGGGTTTGACGAGAAAATAATTTCTAGTTTCAGTTCTATTGTTTTTTTTCTAGTTTTGTGTGAAAATCTTAATGCGGTTCACAGAATACATCTACTTACCAAGTTTCAACAGTATAGTTCTTATAGTTTCGGAAAAAGTGGCTGTGACATACGGATGAACAGACAGACAGACATGACGAATCTATAAGGGTTCCGTTTTTTTCCATTTAGCTAGGGAACCCTAAAAACAAAAAAATGAATTTGGAACCATATACAAATCATCCATTCCCGATACTTTTTTGACTGAATGTAAATACTGTTGAGATTCGGTCACTTTGCTTGGCGAGCAAACGGAGTTAGGATGCCGCGCTAGTGGCACACGATAATCTTAGTATTTAATAGGGAATGTAAAAGTTATAAATCCTCAGTTAGGGCTTTGTACTCCTGTTCCGCATAAGGCGGGAGGAAACGCCCGGGTGTCACCACTGTGTGGATCGCCCGGAGGACACGGTGGAGCATACAGTGGAGGTCTGCCCGGCTTGGGTGAGCACCGCTGTGTCCTCACGGAGGCGATCGGCGGCGGCGATTTCTCGCGTCCGGCCCTGGTTCAGGCCATGGTTCGGAGCGAGAGTGCATGGGAAGCCGTCACTTCCTTCTGCGAAGCAGTAATGCTCGCGAAGGAGGAGGCGGAACGCGCAAGGGAGAGGCAAAATTCGCGCCCTCGCACCCCTAGTCACCGCAGGAGACACCCTGGGCGTCGGGAGTAGCAAGCCGACTTCCGGCCACCGTAGGCGCGGGCTAGCGGACGGTGAGCAATGGGTAGCTCGCCGTCCGATAAGGACCAGGCCCGGGTCGAAGGCGCGTTGTGTTCCACGCGCGCTTCAAAGAGATATCAACACCAACTGACGGGGTCCGTTAGGGCCAATGCCTGTCAGGGTTGCGAGTTTGTCCGAAAGGGATATCGCGGCCCCGGTACACAGGCAACGGAAAGAACACGGGTGGGTTTTAGTCACTAAAAGTCTAACACGTCCCTCCCGCTGCACCCAGAGAGGGAGAAGTAATATATAAATAGAAGTAATATATAGATAAATTCCCAACCTCAAAAAAATTTATAAAAAAATGGCTTTGTACTCACTTGTTACGCTATGTTAGATTATGTTTAAACTGATGATAACTTCTCATGCATGCGAATCGAGTCGCCTCATGAGCCAAGCGAGCAAAGCGAGCTCATTCTCGAGTAAAGCGACCATCGCTAGCCTAGTTTTATGAGCGAAATGAGCCTATTTGCGAATAGAATGAGAAAACCAAGAGCGAGCGAACTTTGCCAACACGCATGACCCGAGCGTGCGAAACGTGTAATTTACGATCTATATGAGACGACATCTTAAACTTTTTGCTATTTGCAACAGATTTTCTTACGGTTTCTGATACTGCCGTTGCTATTGTATTTTCGCGGCACTAGACTTTTTAGGCTCATTCCATTTCTAATGATGCAAACTTTCCTCAATTGTGATATTTTTTAGTTCTAAGCAGATTTACGGCCGATATGAAAAGATATAGAAGATATTTTTTTTTTTTACTATTGTCAACTTCATATTCATTTTTAACCCTATAATCCGAAATATTTTTATTGTATCGCTTTAGGTCCTGGTAGCCCTTTGGCAATTCTCGGCAACGGCATCAGAATCATTGTTCTAGCTGAACATGTTTTTGCACTATACGATTTGGAATTTCGACATATAGTGAAAAATAGAGAATCGTGCGCATGGCCTGCCTTCGCGATGTGACGTCATAGACAAATTATACCCTGCCTCAAAATTGTTATAAATATAACCTATCTTTTGCGTTTTCAACCATTACTCTAGCATTAAAAGTCTCGTAATTATTAGCGATTGAAATCTTACATGTTTTTGCTAGTCAGAAATATTTAACTTACTACCAGTAGATACTCCGAGCGACAAGACGTTTTCACGTCAAAAAACCCAAACAAAAAAATTTAAACCAGGACAACATGAGAAAAGGATAGCGACTACTAGAGTTAGCATCAGCGAACCATTTTACAGCACGCTTAACATAACCACTGTAGATACCTAGGAAATAAATAAAAGACAAAATTACAGATCGTAGAAAGATTTCCATAACGCGATTTCAAAAATGAAGAAAATAAATGTTACTTTGTACAAAAAGAGATAGATATATCTATTTTTCGTAGAGAGAGATAGAAGAGGTCAACCCTTTTTTTTTTTTTGGATGGGAAATCATCAAATGACTTCTCCCGCTCTGGGCAGAGCGAGAGGGTGTGTCAGACTTTTACTGACTAAAACCCACCCGTGTTCCTTCCATTGCCTGTGTGCCGGGGCCGCGTTATCCCTTTCGGACAAACCCGCAACCCCAGCAGGCATTGGTCTTTCGACCCCGTCGGTTGGTGCTGACATCTCTTTGAGGCGCGCGTGGAACACAACGCGCCGTCGACACGGGCCTGGTCCTTATCAGACGGCGAGCTGCCCATTGCTCACCGTCCGCAAGCCCGCGCCTACGGTGGCCGGAAGTCGGCTCTCGACTCCAAGAGGTCAACCCTACGCGTACATGCTTTTATAAGTGACGTCATTTGAATAAATTAAAGAATATTCCAACTCGACATGCCAAAAGTAGCAATTCATTTCGCGGAATACCCAGTGTGTCCATACCAATACGGGCTATTAGAAGTCGTGAAGGTATCGGGAGCAGGCAGTAAAGCAGGTTTACGAGTGGCGTGCACAATGAGAGCTTCTATGAATTCGCAATGTATCGGACTGCGAACAATTTCGATACGCCTACAATCCTACATTTTAAAATGAACTTGCTTTATTAATAGGAGTTCGACTTTCGTGACGAGTATTGTGGGTGTTATGATGTGATTTTAGATGGGGTTCGATGGGATTTTTTAAAAGAAACCATAATTATGTCGTATCTCAAGATAATTTCTTTTAATATTAAATTATCTATTAATATTGTTGATAAAGAACCAATATTACAAGAAATTTTATGTCTAATTTCGGCCCAGTGAGAGTACTTATGTATCAGGACCTAGAATTAGCCTAGAATTTGGCTGGTTGATCTTTCATACCTCCTATCCTCAAAATTCAAAAAAAAAAAACAAAATTCAAAAGTCATTTATTCAAAATAGGCTGAG
This sequence comes from Agrochola lota, assembly GCA_947364205.1. Taxonomy (NCBI): domain Eukaryota; kingdom Metazoa; phylum Arthropoda; class Insecta; order Lepidoptera; family Noctuidae; genus Agrochola; species Agrochola lota. The sequence continues at coordinate 1,301,318 of OX376222.1, read as the reverse complement.
AATCAGCACTTTTCAAACGTCAAAATTACATAAGACAGTCCCCCAAAAACGCCCAAAAACGTTTCAAAGGCTTGTCTTAACTTATTTTCTTTTGGCATTTCTTTTGCTTTTAACCAGTAATTTCTAATAATTGCCCAAACATCCAATACAGACTACTTATTACTCTATGAAAATCGTCGAAAATGGAAACTAAGCCAAAATGCAAGCACTGGCGACAGCTGCGATCGATCACGAAGCAGACGAAGATAAACTGGTTGCAATAAACGGTGCAACTGCTAGATAACTTAATTCAGTTTCAAATTTAATCGGACCAGTACTTATAGAGTAAAGGGGCTCATCTGGGGAAATACCTTAAACTTAGACTACCATAGGTCTAGATTTTTCGTCCAGTAAAATAGAAATGACAGGTACATGATACATTTTCATGTATAAGGTCGTTCGATAATTGTTTTTCTGGTATTAGATAATAGGTGTCTATATGAGACCGTACATACTCAACATCAGGTGGACCGTTAGCGTTCGCGTATTTGCCAAACCTATAACATAAAAAGCAACTTTCAGAATTCTGCAAAACGATACGTGAAATTTCTGGCTCTAATCCCCAATATATGTCAATATATGTTCAGTTAAAGCCACTTACTGGTGGCTTCAAGACCACATTACACCAACAAACTGTGGTAACTGCGGTGTAAACACACTGTAACGGCCACGAGACGTCACTCCTGCCACTACGCTCTATTGACGCGCTGGCGTGCGGCCAAATACTTCGGAATCCTGTAGCAGCTGCTCAGCTAAATTGTGAAGCTTACTGCATGGGAGTAAGGAAAATATGATGTACACTGATAAGTTTGTTTGTGCGGTCAGCATGACCAATTTATTTTTGCGTTTTACTGAATCCGATTTTCAACTGTGTGCACAAACAATAAGGTTCAGTATTATTAGCCACAAGTAGATAGCGTTGGTTATAGCTGGATGATAGTAACGGTAACGGGAAAAGGCTTAAGGGTCGTCTGGGGTGAGATGTTCAGTTTTTTTACACGTTACATGAAAAATTTAAGCGATACTTCAAGAGAAGCATCTGGTTTTATTGTAGTTCTATTCCAATGCAATATGGTTGAGAATCGGTTGTTAAAAATTAGATGTTGATTAGCCATAGGCATGAATTCGGTTATAGTAGACGTTCCAAATGGCTGATAATAATTTTGTGCTCAAATAGCAAACCGTCTGGAATGAAGTCCAATGGCCTCCAATAACCTCTGTTGACCAATAAGGCAGTTGTTATTGGACTTGAGATAGAAGTTATGGAAAGACATAAACGTATCGCTGGAATAATAAATACCGGACGATGTTTATTCAACGTTTTACAAATAGAACACATCCCAAGAATAATACGTGAGTACTTTGTTGATAGATCCGGGAATACTTATAAGTAATACAATGCGATAGTATGCTGGGTGCAATGGTGTCATACTCCATGATTAAAAATCTCCCCAATAACAGTAAGGTAATTCTCCTATTTTTGTTTAATCAGTTCTTTTCACGCAGTTTTATCCCCAGTCAGTGGCGTGATATTGAAATAATTACAATATAATTTTTTTATATGTCACACGGTACACCGTGTGACATATTAATTGAATGGTCTTTAAAATAACATGTTAAAGCTCCCAATATTGTGCGTACAAACTTACATGTTTTTCAACTACAATGTTAAGTTTTTTCTTGGGATAAATTCATCTCAATTACGGAACCCTGCATCGTGCGTGGTCCGACACCCACTTGGCCGGTTTGTTTTTACTATTTTTACCTATTGTGGTATAATATTTTTATTCTGGGTGCATCGTCTTCACATATAATTGTATAATTTATGACAGATTGTGACTGAGGTTAGACTGCGGACGTTCATAGAAAAAAAAAGAGAATAAGTCTTTCATTTATTTTAAATTTACACCTGAGGGAGGTGTAAACTAAAAACAAACGAAAAAATAAAAGTAGCTATATTCGCGTGACCACCAATCGACTGCATTTGTTTTCTGGATAACATGTAAAGAGAAAACAATTTTTATATAGCCAACATACAGGGACTTATCAAACACGAAGTTTAGTTCCTCTGTCCCAAAGCAGGGAATATGTGCAAGAAACTCCAGGACCAGTGCTTTCAGTTCATCGATTACAATTAACTCGTATCCCTCCAAGTTACAAAATACTTGGTAACTGGAGTCCAGATCTTTGAGAGTTCTGCTACAAACAGCACTTAACGGCATTGCATCGAACACTCAGATTGCATTGAAACTAATACAAGTTGTTTGCAGCCGATGTATGTACTCTGTGCTTTACTGGTGGGTATGGTGCAAGCTTGAAGAGATTAGCGGGTGTACTATGATCTAGGTACTTCATTCTACATGAAATGAAACCTGCTAATAATCGATGAAATCCTGTGCGTAGACAGAATTAAGCAAAAATAATTTGTTGGATGCGTACATAACTTCATCTGCTAATAAGTTATTTATTTATTAAGCACTTTATAAAACAAAAGCCCAAACATAATTATTTAAAACTAGTGCACAATGGGCGGTCTTATCGCAGCAGGCGATCTCTTACAAATAGCCTTTGGCCGGACTAAAATAAAGGAGAGATATTTTGGGCGGTCAGTCTACAAACATACCAACTTACTTAGATATAACAATAAAATACAATAAAATAACTTACTTACTTGGGATAGCAGAATATAGACTGCTATATTTTCACAAAGCTATTTAGTTTTCCTGAAAATAAACCAACCACTATTTCAGTGAGTCTAACGGTTGGCATTAAGATTTTGAGCATTAGTATTTTTGAATACAATTAACCTATTCATCAGTCGCCTTGATCTCATAACTTGGCTCTCTATTTAATGTACAAGAGAACACCAGTTGTTTGGCAAAACGCGCTCGTGCAGGCCAGAGCCCACAAGCAAACCGCTCAGTAATCCGGCCGGAGCCTTCCCAGGCCACAGGGAATGCGACCACTGCAGAGTGATCGCGTTCCCCGTGGCCTTGGAGTGCCCAAAGAAACCTTTACACACGAAGATTTACCTGCTACAATCTAGTGCTTTGTTGTTCAAACAATGATTGTTGCTCACAAGGTCTTTATTTATAGCGTGGTGTTTGTTTGTCAGACGATACACAATGTACTGTATTGTGAGTGTTTTGAAGATAATACACTTTCTTTCCCTGTCTTTTCATAAAATATTAAGGGCAGAAGAATGGGCAGCATCATACTGTAAGCTAATAACAACATACTGATTTCATAATCACCAATCCGTTTGGATTATATAAGTAAATTGATTTTTTAGTTGTACCTAATGATAACTCAAATTCAAAGTTACACGTGCTACTAATTCATAATGAACGTTCTTTATCCGTTGCCGTAAATACTACCAATGAGATAATTAAAAGCGAAATAGCGCTGTATGGAATTAAAATGGCGTATTTATTTGCTGGGAAAATGCGAGGATTAACGGAATTATGTTTTGTTACGATGTAGGTGGGTTGTATTTTATTTGTTAGTGAGTTAAGTTACGTGGAGTGCATTATTTTTTCACACACATGCTAATGCTAAAAATAGTGCTGTTTTCTATTATATTACTTTAATTCTTGCGTATGAAGGAGCCACTTATGCCACACGTTTAAGTCCTTACAAATCTAAACAAACAACCAACCACAACCCACGTATGGTTACGCAACCATCTTGATCGGCTAACTGGCACGTAATTAGGTCAATTGTAGCGGAGCCTGGCTCTCTGCCAGACCTCTTGATCTCAGTTTAGGTGGCGTACAGATCGTGTGTTGGTTGCTGGCTTTCTGTTTGTTGAAGGGCTTTGGTATCTACAGGTTTGAATGAAAACTGAACAGCTGTCGACTGTGCTTTCACTCTCGCCCTAGGGAACTTCTTCATGTACCCGGATAAAAAGTATCCAACCTCCTTCACCAGTTCTTGATTAAGTTTCGGCTAAGTTTTGTTGTAAGAGGTCAGATTAATAGTAGCCTGTAACTTTTCCACTGACAAAGGCCTCTTTTAATTTTAATACAGAATGGTTTTTATCAAACTTTTGATTTTTTATTGTGATGTCAGATCAAGTCCAATTTTACTCGCTATCATCTATACATATCATCAGTTAAAGGCGCTTTTTGTGTCTGTCTGTGTGACCGCGTTGTTTTTCTAAACTACGCAATGGATTCCGGAAGGTTTGTGTGTATAAACGTACACATAATATAGAAATCTCGACATTTTGTCAAGTCGTAAAAACCGTGAGAAGCAGGGGTGGGTTGTTAGTTTTACTATAAAATAAAGTAATAATCCTCTCACAATTAGTACCAACGAGGGAATTGGACAATTCCACATTAAGCACGAAATCGAAAAGCGTGGGATAAAATCAGAAGGATTCCGGAAACCCACGCGTTGATAATGAAATGTAGTCGTGCGTAATGTTCGGAAACCGGAGGATGTGGCACCTGTCGGATTCTAATGTAAACTTTGAAACCTGTGAAATTACGAAAATGGAGGATTTCCCTTTTTGACAGCGAGATTGCAGCGGTCATCATTTAAACAGTTGTCAAGATAAGCTTAGGTTATTACTGTTAGGATTATGGTATGGGTTGTTTTTCACATAAACTGGTAGAAGTAGAAAGTAGTAATGATAGAAGCATTTGTTCACTTCGTATAATAGGGATGATGATTAAAAAGTTTTTTTTTGTCCGTCTTTGAGTTTATAAAAAAATATTGGACACGTATATCTTCTTTTTTTACGTAATCTAAAGATTACGGCGATACATTGAGGTAAAATGTGCCATGACGTCAAGAGTATGTAGATTTTATACGTACTAGTGACGTATAATGTTAGTATGGACTTTCCCCAATTTACAACAAAAATCCTGCATGTCATGTTACATGCGGGACTGTTTCTTCATGCAGGTCTTCTTAGTCTATTTGCACGAAAGTTATAAACAAAATAATATCACACCTTGCAAAAAATGTCTTTTCTTTTTAGGGTTCCGTAGTAAATAAGGAACCCTTATAGTTTCGCCATGTCCGTCTGTCTGTCTGCCCGTCTATCTGTCCGCGGCTTAGCTCAGAGACGGTTAGTACTAGAAAGCTGTAATTTGGCATATGTATACATATACATCCCGACAAAGTCGTAAAATAAAATCAAGAAAAATATTTTTTTTAGGGTAAAGTGGGGATGTTTTTATTTCCTCATTTTGTGGGGTATCGTTAGAAAGGTCGTTCAAAAATATTGTGAGTTTGTGAAATCTATTTTTGGATTCATGGATCCGTTTGCGAAATATTAAGCTTTTAACTGATTTTTTTTTGTTAGAGTCAAGTGTCTAAATGGGTGTACTTGGATTCGTGAAAAAATTTACAGCAGTAGTATATATATAACAAAATTAAAAGGAAAACTATCAGAGCTAAGTAGGCTGCACAAATTAACGAGTAATAATCAACCAACTTAAATTTGCAGTTTGAAAAACATGATCTCCCATATATTCCGTATGGGAGAACATGTTTTCCAACTACAATGTTAAGTTTGTTCTTGGGATAAATTCATCCCAATTACGGAACCCTTAATTGTGCGTGGTCCGACACGCACTTGGCCGGTTTTCCCAATATTCTTTTGTGTTCTTCAATTTATCAATTAGATAATAGCTATTTAATATTAGTCAGGATATTATGTTAATTGCCGATCGTTAACCTCTCCCACGGGGTTACCGCCTGCATCATAGTCTGGTCTTAGAGATTAGCATAATACGGTAATTAGCGAGAACGGTCCGGTGGTGTGGGTAGTATGGGTCACTAATATTAATGTTGTAACGTATCGGAAATAAAAACATCTGCGTATATCATGATGACATTAGAAGTTAACTTTTATGGGGCTAGGTGTCATCTTACCCATTCATAATAATTATGAATGGGTAAGATGACACCGTTTATGGTTTTCATATTATTCATCAACACCGTTGCCTTTGAAGACTACTTTTAAGATCTTTTCATCTCGGACCAAATTAAAGCAAATACAACATATAAAAAATTAAAAACAAAACCAATAGAAAAATGCAACAATTATAGCTAGCGTTAATCGCGCGCCTACCAGCGGCGGCGGCCCCCGCTTACCGCTGATCAACGAGCGGCGCCACCAGCGCCCGCGTGTGCACCGTTTTATGCTCATTACTCGTAATTTTTACTTATTGAAAGACTTTTTGTTTGTGCACTGATGGACCCCTCCAGGTTGGGGGGTAAATTCAGGCTGAAAATGGTAGATACAGCGTTGTGTGTACCAGGGATCATGAATGGCTAAAAAAAACTGTTTAAATACTTAGGCCCGCTTGTACAACAAATCACTAATAGCCTAAGTGTCAGACTCTTACTGACTAAAACCCACCCGTGTTCCTTCAGTTGCATGTACGTTGCCAGGGGCCACGGTATTCCTTTCGGCCGTTCCCGCGACCCCGGCGTGCATCGGACCTAGTGAACCCCGTCATTTGTATGATATCCTTATTGTATGCTTTTTGGTTTTCTTAAAAATGTAGACTGTTTGCTTTGTTTATATTTATAAAATTTATTCGTTAAAGAAATGAGTGCAAGTTTTGAAGATACTGAAAATTTGAAGATAGATAAAGATTTTTTGATTCATATATAGTCTGGCCACGATTTTTTTAGCCAACCCACTCGTGATATATTTTTTAACATACTAAATTTAATATAAAATACTTTTCATCCATTAAACGTATGGGTGCAGGCCGTTCCTCTAGGGATCCTCTATTATAAATGATGTAATTTTAAAACATTATTCAGTCTCTTTCATATTCAAACTTGTTTTAAATACATTTAACGCTAATCTTTAGTGATTTATGATGCGTTATTGCGTAAAATTGTTAAATAACGAAGAAAGCAAATATTAGCCCAAAAATTTTGCAGAGGGGAAGCAAATTACCCTAAATTAAAACACGTAGCCACATTCACACACTCTACTTCCTAAACAAATCCTTTCGAAGTTTCATTCCGAGTCTGGAATATTCGGAGCATTCCAGAAGTTAGTGTTCCATTAGGAACTGACGCGGGTTCGTAATAACGGTAATGTGAGGTGTATTACACCTCACCTACCTTGGAACCTCCACCTTGGAACCTCCAAACTTGAGTTCGGATACTACGTAAGTACATACGTATTATCTAGTATTCTGTTATATTAACGTCATGCTTCACGTAACGTAATTTATGAAGGTTTGGTGGGAATAGACGTTGATGGACAAGTAATCAATTATCATAACAATCCGTCCTTAGAAACCAGGCCCTGCATTCTCGACATAGATAGTAATCGCTATACGAACAAATTCGGTCGCAAAGTCCTAATGGTTCGTAAATTGTAAGTGTAAATTAAGTGTAAAGCGGCTTCTTCACCTACAATAAGTTAGCTATATGATTGCATTAGCCCTTGGACTCAAACGATCCATTATTTTACCGCAATAACCACAATGTTTTCACGTGAGCAAGACCTGCGCAATACTTCTCCTACACGGTGTAATTAAAATATGGTGCAATAAAAATAAAACTCGCTCAAACTTCTGCTCAATCATTGCGCAATCCTCAATACGAGGGCGACACTGAAAGTTTTTAGAACTGGCCTCTTGTAAACGATCTAATAAAAAAATAAGTTACAATTTTGAAAATGGAACTCTTTGTCAATATTATTGTGTATTTATTTTATTCATTTGTCATTTGTTTACGATTTGGCGGCAAATTGAAAATTTCTGTGTCACGTCATCATGAATTTAACGCGAGAAAATTTTCGTACAATGATTTTTTACGACTTTCGATGTCATTTAAGTCAACAAGAAAGTTATGATAGACTTCGATTGGCCTTTCACGATGAAGCCCCATCTCGTGCCACTGTTTACAACTGGTTAAATGAGTTTAAACGTGGTCGCACTAATTTCACCGATGATCTGCGTGAGGGAGGACCTCCTACGGCAATGACTGAAGATAACATCAGTGTTGTGCGGCGTATGATAGAGACTGACAAAAGAGTGACTTATCAGCAGATTCGGACAAGCTTAGGCATCGGTATGAGTCAAATGCAAAAATCCTCCATGAACATTTAGCGGTCAGGAAGCTTTTTGTGGATACCTCATAATTTGACAGAGGCCCAAAAACTCCGTCGTGTTGATTGGTTGGAGAGATATTTCTCGACGGCATGTGAAGCCAAGTCAGAAGATGGGCCTCTTACTTGACTGCGGTTATAAAAACTCTGACACCATGTTAGTCAGTAACCTCACGAAAAAGAAAAGAAGAAGAATAAATAATTGATAGACGAACATTGTTTACAGAATGCTACGAAAATGTTAGGCGCGTGCTACGAAAGTGCTACGCCGCTACGTAAAGTGAGTAACACGGATAAAGTTGTCTGTGAAACTAATACGGGGTAATTTATAAAAAATTGATGGCATATTTGTATAATAGGTTGGCACCGGAGGGTTTTTCAAACAGGTAGGTTAAGAGGTCATATTATAAGGTTACTAGGAACTTTTTAGGGTTCCGTATGTCCGAATGAAAGACGGAACCTTTATAGGATTACTCGTGAGTCTGTCTGTTCGTCGTCATAGCCAATTTGCTCCGAATCTAATAGATCGATTAGGTTGAAATTTGGTATACATATGAATTTCTGTGACCCAAACACGGACGTGTAACGTAAATATGGGAGTCACTTTTGGGCGACAAATTAGAAAATTAAAAAACATTGTTTTGCAAAATGTACGGTATGATATACCAAATTAAGAGGTTTACGGCGAGGGGCCCATTTTTTCAAAAATAATTTTAATATAAATAGTTTTGAAATTATTTAAGAAAATAGATGAAAATTTACCATTCCTCCCTTATCTCCGAAACTAATTGACCAACAATTTCGAAAAAAATACATGAAATAGTTCTATACTTATAGATGTTTTATATATGTATAGACTGCAGGAAAACCTATAAAAAGTCTATGGTCTTAAAATAACGTGGTAAATGTCTCAATATTGTGCGTACAAAGTTACATTTGCTGTTGCATTGTAAAGATCATGTTTTCCAACTACAATGTTAAGTTTGTTCTTGGGATCAATTCATCCCAACTACGGTACTCTTCATTGTGCGTTGTCCGACACGCACTTAGCTGGGTTTTAGGGGTCCGTACGTCGATAGAAAAAATCGGACTCACGGTGACGTATAACGATATATGGGAGAATAAGTTTTAAAATACGATGTTAAATTCATTGTGCGTGGTCCGACACGCACATGGACAGTTTTGTATATGTAGCATTACTGCAACAATCTACTTTCTCGTAGCAAAACATTTTGTCCAAACCTGACAGAAATTCTTAAAAACCAAACATGGAACTCAAAAATACATGTAGTATAAGTAAAATAAATCAATTAACGCACAGTTGGAGCAACGAGGCACATATGCATCTGAATGGCGGGTAGTTGTAAAAATGCACGCATTAACATGTAAAGTGTGCGTTAGCTCCTTTGTGCGCGAGCAGCCGAGCGGGCGGCCGCGTGTTCCACCAAATTACTCGTGACTGTACTGGCACAGAGTAACGAAATAAGGGCAGATATGATAGAGTGCTACATCTTTTGGCACCTTAATGAAATTGACAGGGGGTTGTTGGTAAACGTAATGAAATTGTCACAGAAATTGTATTGACAGAACAAGATGGCGGCGTTAGTCCTCGTTTCGGCCACGCTCCACGCTTCACGTAAATGGTTATTATTATCAACTTTTCAGCCAACAAATATGAAAGACACAACGTGTTCAATTTTCAATTGAGATAGAAAGAGATTCTAATAATGAGAAGATTTTATTTGTTTTGACGTTTTATTGAACTTACTTAAAATAAAAAAAATCTCGATTTTTTGTCAATTCACTAGTTGTCAATAAGATCACCATAATCTATTAACAACATTAATACAATTATTAACGTTAAGATTGTATTAGATAATTATGCTTTCTGAAACTGAAGCAAACGTGTTATAAAAAATAACGATCCTTTATCGTTAAATTGGCTTTCACACGTTTGACACTTAATTAATTAATTTTGTTTCCTTTGGCATATCTATCAAATTCTAGAATCTACGACGTTGCACAAACATGCATCACTAACACAGCGAGCCCAGTGAACGCGTTTGTTCGAGAGTGTACACAAACATACTAAATTAAGTCATTGTTTCAATCTGTGCACCAGTTAAAGAGTGTAGCTTGACATGTCTGCTCTGTGACTTGGTGGCGCTTGTGATAGTGACATAAAACTTTGAGTTTCGAGCTTGATAATAATAAATAAATGGATATGTCAAACAAATCAATATCGCGACTGAAAACTCGAGGTTGTCAACATGTGGAGTGTGGAGTTGGCTGTCCGATTGCCTGATGGCCGAAAGCGTCGACTAGCATCTCTCGAAGCTCAGCAGCGGTATCTCTCTCTTAAGGCGGTTGCATCTAGGGCCTAATTCAGAAGGTAGTACTCTACCTTCTGAATTACTTCTCGCTTTGTGAGGAGGTTTCTGTCTCTGAAGCCGTAGCTATCAACTATAGCAGCGAGGAACCTGTTCTCGACATCAGTGTATTCTTTTTGTACCCGACTACGGCGAAACTTGAAGGAGGGTTATGATTTTAACCAGTATGTATGTTCATCTGTTACCTCATAACTTCAAAATTACTAATCATAAGCTGTCGTCACATGACATTATAATTGTGTAGGTGTACAGGCATGCGACGACGGCTTTACCTTGACCGTTTTTGTACCTACGTCTACGCCGCACCTTAACCTATTGATACACTACATTACACAAATAATATTGGTTATAGTTACTTCTTTTTATTTTTCTGATTCAAATGACCAATCAATCTGCCTAGCCTTTTCCCAACTATGTTGGGGTCGGCTTCCAGTCTAACCGGATGCAGCTGAATACCAGTATTTTACATGGGGCAACTGCCTATCTGACCTCCACAACCCAGTAACTGGGTAATACGATACCCCTTGGTAAGACTGGTGTCAGACTTTCGGGCTTCTGACGACTCGTAACGACTCTCAAAGATCCACGAATGACAGCCGGGACCAACGGCTTAACGTGCTTTCCGAGGCACGGAGGAGTCTCGGTATGTAAAGATGGTCACCCATCCACTGACCAACCCCGGCAAGCGTAGTTTAACCTGATGGATCGACCAGTACGGCTGTTGTTACTTAGCCACGAGCTCCTTATGGAGTTACCATATAATAACCCGAATAACCGCTAATAGTCTAAAAAGAATTAAATTAGACAAAAATCGATTTTCAGATATATCAGAATTCATGAAATATTTATAAAAACATGTTATTTACTCTGGTAAGAGTTTATTTAATGTCATTTAAAATGTACTCAGTATTCCAAGAGGATTTTAAATGGAATCTTGGGGGAGGCCTGTCAAATACATTAACAGCGTTAAATACCCACTTAATGTCATACAAATCTATTTTTAGGAAAATCTTTATTCGCAGTAGGTTCGGCTAAGGGGTCACGTAGACATTTTGTTTTTAGTTTGGCTTACGAACGGTACTAAAAATAAAAATTGACAATTCAATTTTGCAAATCGGTACCTACATAACTTATATTTTACTTCTCACGGTTTTTCTAGTTCTTTAAATAATTGGATATTTTCAGATAGTCACGTCAAATAAATTTATTTTCTTTCTTTTCACATATTTTCCGTTGTTTTTACATACCTCGCTTTCTAATATATCTTTGCTGCCATACCCATCGATATTTACCATCAACATTTCCATACATTTGAACCCCATCAGCGAATAAGAAATTATGATTACTCTGATTCAAATAACCATTAATATAATAAAAAAATATGCAATATTAAATAAATTAAATATGTTTCCATTATTCCTATTAATTTATATGCCTTAATAGTAGTTTATGAAACTGTTGCATAAAGAGGGGTATTAAATATAAGAGTGTGTGTTTTAAAACCGAGCCGTAGGCGAGTTTTTTAATAGTATCACACGAGTGTTTTAATACCTAGTTATGTGCAGTTTCATACACTACTTTATCTACTCTCATACATTGGGATTGAACCTACTAAATAAAACATCAAAGTTAGAGATCAAGAATAAAAAAATCCCACGAAATCCAATTTAACAAAACGTATGAATGGCGCCTGCACCCAGTACATCACCGCGCATGCGCTAGAGCGGTGCTGCTGTACCCCGCTAACGTTCCATTGCAAAAAAAGATGGAAACACCTTGGTGATATTGACTTCTTGGATTTGCCCTGTATCCTAATAGAAAAAAAAATTGTTTTACAATGCATTTGCTCGAAAAGAGCGTTTTCCAAGCAGTCAATTTGTGCGGAAAGTGTCACTTTTTTTCACCAGTGCTTTTTACTTTTCTGTTTTTTTTTAATTTTTGAGGCCGTCGTCAGCCCGTCTCGTCTCAGAGATTTTATTATTTGAGAAAAGTTTTTCACAAATTAGTATTTACAAATCAGATGATGATGACGATGGCGATGATTATGACGATGGTTAAAATCAAAAAGTCGAAGTCAAAGTCAAAGTCGAAGCCAAGTCAAAGTCAAAGACAAAGTCGAAGTCATCGTCAAAGTCGAAGTCAAAGTCGAAGTAGAAGTCGAAGTCGAAGTCGCAATCAAAGTCGAAGTCTAAGGCGAAGTCTAAGGCGAAGTCTAAGGCGAAGTCTAAGGCGAAGTCGAAGTAGAAGTTGAAGTCGAAGTAGAAGTAAAAGTCGAAGTAGAAGTCGAAGTCAAAGTAAAAATCAAAGCCAAAAGTCAAAGTCATGAATTCATTTTGTTTTTATCATTTATATACGTCAATATAAACTCGTTTTGAAGTTTATAATTCGAATATTACGATATGAGAGTAGATAAAACTGTTATGCTAATAGTCATTACGCCTACTAACAATATGCGAATTAAAATTAAACGAAAACTAATTAGCATAAAAGATAATTATGTCAACATAAACGTTATACCAAAGTATATTAGGAAAAAAAACATTATGCGAATAGAATCTCTTGTAAATGCTATTTATATTTGTTTTTTTTTTTATTTATAAGAAAATAAATGTGTTTTTTTTAAATTATGTATCTGCAATGAAGACCACCTGAGAGTAGATCACCGTGCTTGTTTATTGCATAGTTTTTATTTTTAATATTTTCTTTTACTGGAATCAGTGCTCTGGTATTATTTATCTCATTGAACACATCATAAATTCTTATAAAAGCCTGCGGGTAAGCTTTTATCATCAAGACAGATGATACTTCGTTCCTCGAACAATCTGTTTTTCTAATAGATTTAAGAGTCGTATTCCAGTCTAACCAGAAGCCGTGGCTTTATTATTGCAGAAGTAGTATTATCAACTTCCGTTTGACTCAATCAGAAGAAAAACATCTATACAACTACTTAGCCATGACATTAATTAAGAATAAGCTTATTTCCTTTATTTCATTTATATACATATAATTTACATTTTTAAATATTGTTATAAAAAGAAAACGGAAAACAAAAACATTTAAAAATATAAAAAATAGTAGCCCACCGGTATCGGGAACAGGGTCCAAGCTACCGGTGGTCAGGGCTCCTGAGAGAGGAACCTCCTAACAATACGCGCCGTGTCTAGAAGTACCGCTTTCTGGATCAAGCCCTTGATCTAGCTGCGTAACGAGAGCCTCCTTAGGTGTTTGTCGAGGCTCTTGGCTATTATGCCATTGGCCGTCACGACTATCGGCACAATGACTGCTGTATCCACTTCCCACATGTCAACAACCTCGTGAGCCAGGTCGAAATTCTTGAACTGCTTATCTTTTTCAGCTTTCACGAGGTTCTCGTCATGAGGGACCGCTATATCAATAATCATTGTGCGACGCTCTAATCGATCTATCACCACTATGTCTGGCTTATTGGCAACAATAGTCCTGTCAGTGATGATAGATCGATCCCAATACAACGTGATATTGTCATTTTCGAGAACTGGGTCGGGCACATACCTATAGTATGGTACTTCCGATTCCACAAGACTGTATTTCAGAGCCAGTTAATGGTGGATAATCCTGGCCACAAGGTTGTGCCTATGCAAGTAGTCTCCGTTAGCCAGACGAGAACAGCCAGAAATAATATGTCGGATTGATTCCCCGGGACGGTGGCATACCCAACAGATGTCAACCGTGCCGGCCTTCACAATATATTTCCCGTAGTTGTTCGTCATCATAACTTCATCCATAATCGCAAAGACAAAACCTTCGGTTTCCCCAAAGAGATCACCGAATCGCAGCCAGGATACGGACGCTAGTAGGTCTACATTGGCCCATGTAAGCTTATGTATTATTATGTATTTTTAAAACGACATGGTTGGCGCAGTGACTGAGCGATCGACTGCTGCACAACGTGTCGCAGGTACGATCCCCGCATTGAACAAATATTTGTATGATCTGCAAGTAGTTGTTCCAGGTCTGGGTGTTAGTGTATGTGAGTTTCTATGTTTGTAAACGCACCCACGATACAGGAATAAATTCTTAGTGTGGGGTGTCAACGTACAAAAAAAAAAAAACTAACACAATATATTTTGATTGTATTTTCATATTCATTATAATATCACAGGCACAGATATAGATAGACCTAGATAACGCAAGAGCACCCACTTCGCGTGCCGAGCATAAGCATAAAATACATAACGTGGCCACTGTCGAGATTAGTCTGTATCGATGCGCCGCGCTAGTTGGTCGTCAGTCAAAAAATCAAAAATGCTTAATAGCGATGAACAAATTGTAAAAACTGCTTAAATTTGAGCAGAAAAAAAAAGTTAACGTTTCCTTCCATCGGTAAGTGATTTTATGATTAATATTATGCGTAATTCATTTTAAAATCAATTATTTTTACCCTAATACAACAAATTTGAGAAAAACATAGGTCATCGAAAGCATGCTGTATGTGCGTAATACATTGCAGCTTTTACTCGGAGCAGTTGATGTGACGTTCTATGTACAAATGATGACATTGACAAACCAGCATGTCCGACTATTGATGTACTGAACATCACAACTAATCCAGTGACTTAATTGATAAGTTTCCGCAACTTTTCCAGTTTTTTTATAAAATGTTGAATTTTACTTGTACTTGTATTACGTGGGGCGAGACGGGTGCAACACGCGGCGGTGTCTTTGGATCGATTTGGTTTTCCCATCATTAAATAGTGCTTGTGACGTCACAGGAGGTAGTCAAAAAATGGCACGCTTGGTTTTCATACAGATCGTGATACTTGCGTTATCTAGGTCTATCTATATCTGTGATCACAGGAGTTCGTTCTGAATACACATAACATTATGTAATTGTTTGAATTTGTATTAATTGTTTACAAACGTCGGCACTATATGTAATTAGATGATCGCTGCTTACTTGCTTGTGTTGCCTTATTGCTAGCAATTGTATGATTACTTGTATGCTCTTACATACACTTTAGTTAACGTAACGTAACTTAATTTTTGTTTTGTGTTTCCTTTTTCTTTTAAGTACTGTATTACTCGAGTTAATAATCTTTTTGTATGCACGTGTTTCTGTGACCAATAAATTTGTTTTTCTTTTGTTTCTTTCATGTTGGTGTTTATCAGGAATATAAAAGTCGTATTATGAGTTATGCTGATAAACAACCAATTATCAATTAGCCAAACTCTTAGTACCTATACAAGTAACAAGCAGTGTGATTTTATTTACCTTCACAGAAATTAATTTCTAAGCAAATTGTCAATTTGCCGTGTTAGTCATTTCATACAACTGTCAACGATTCAGTCGTTGACAGTTGATGACAGTTGTGGTTTGAATACAATTTGTTACATTTAGGTGGACTGAATAATTTACTTGATTTCAAAACGATCGGTTACCTCACTTTGTTAATGCAGTTACGTAATTGGTAAATATCTCTGGTTAGCTGTTTGTGGCGACAAACTACAACATGAAACGTTCCAGTTAATTTGATTTATGATAATTACGTGAAAGAGTTTTATGTAAATATTATCAATTATGTTCTTACTTTGCATAAGAATACCTAGAACACAATGAAACTCGTGGTTCTAACGCTCGTACCATTTATATTCTATTCAGAAAAGAATTTGAGAACTACTTTGTGACAAAGAACGTACTTACCTACGAATTGTTTTGTATAACTTACCTTTGATATTCCGACTCAGAGAATCCAAAATTAATTTTAAATACAACGTAGGTACCTTTACGTCTATACTCCCCAGGTACATGTAGAGGTTTTTACATAAAAAACTCAATTACATTTGGTTTGTCGGGCATAGGATTATAACTCAGGAATTTCAAAGGATTAACAGTTGTATGCATTTTGTAACAGGCAAAATAATAATTATTAAAAACAGCCCACAGTCACGTTTTGAAATTGTTTTTGAATTGTTATTGAAGTTTTAACGAGTACAAAATTCGTATTGACTCAGTGTTTGTGTTTATTTATTGTGAGGTGTTGTGCTGGATTTTTCGAGTAAAACCTAGGTAAGTGCATGAAAAATCACGTAATAGTGTATGGTTCAACTTTATAGATAATTGTTTGCGTGAAACAATATAATAAAAATGATTTTCGAGCCAATAAACTTTTACGTAAATTCGATGTAAACAATCACCTTAAGAAATCTGATTGTTGACTGTTTTTCAATTATTTCATGCACTCGAGGCGTATTCATTCATTTTTATCCATTTTTCAAAGGTTTTTCGAAGCATTATCGTGTGTAGCAAAAAGGGGTTAAAAGGAAGATTTAAAAAGTACCTTTAAAAAATACTAATTTAAAAATGCTATGACAAGACTATTTATTTTACAATGTTCAATATTACGGAATTAAATAGCTTTAAGTAAATTTAATAATTTGTAGTACAAGTTAATTTAAAAAAATTGCATGCCATGAGGCAGAATGTATAAGTGTGTGAATGTATGTTGAAAAATATAGTAATTGTATTATGTAATATTGTGTATTATTGTATTAATGTAATTGTATTAATTACCTAAATTCTATGCAAATAAATAAAAAGAAAGAACGAAAGAAAGAAAGAAAGAAAAAGTATTTATTGTGACTCGCACAGGAAAAAAAACAAAAACAATAAAAAACAAAGTAACAGTAACATAAAAAGAAGGAAGTCCTGTACGAGGCCAAAAGGCTCCTATCTCAGCATGATGCCGCGACATTTAAAAATAAATAAAAATGTCACAGCGCTGGTATTCTGATAGGGCCCGCAGTGATGTCACGGATAGATACAGACAAATAAATATAATAAAAAATAAAAATAAAAAGGAGTGTGAAATACAATGAAGAGTGAAATATTATGTAATCCGCGTGTCTGCATCAGACGTAACATCAGTTACTTGTCTATGCCTTTAGTATCTGCGGTACTCTATGGCATCGTATTGACAAGTAAAGAGACGCAGACGCCGACACCGGCAAAAATAATTATTTACATTACGGCTGTTTATTGTGTATAGTATAATATAGTGAATAGTGGAATGAAAAGTGTTTTGTGGTAGTCAGCCAACGGCATTTGGAGAAATACAGATAGTTTAATGTGGTTCAAGAGTTCTGACAAACAGTGCAAAAGAAAAAAAAGAAAAAATAAATATATAAAAAATAAAACAAAGTGCGAAAGAACCACTGTGTTTGTACTTAGTGCCACCATCGCCAGACGCGTGCAGATCAGGGGTAAGTTTATTGTGTGGTATCCTTTTGAAGCTGTAGTAAGTGCTGTTTAAATTTTATTCTGAATGTACCAACTGTCTTTATAGCACGAAACGGCGGTGGCAGGTCGTTCCAACAACGAGAGGCAGCGAATTTGAAACTACCACGGAAAGCAGCAGTTCTGTGCGATGAGGCCAACATGAAGTACGAAGATGCTCTAGTTTTAATTTTGTTAACATCGCGCGACCAAGACAGTTTTTTGTATAAATAGTCTGTTTTTTTTGTGAGAATATACCAAAGAGTAGGGTAGCCAGGTGAAGCTTTCTGCGTGCCGACATTCTCATCAAATTACCCTTATTTAAAAAAGGAGTGATGTGGGAACGTGGTGGGACATTGTAGCAGAATCTTGCGCAAGCATTCTGCACCCGCTGGATAAGTTTTTCGCTTCTACCGAGAATGCACGCCCCATACACAGTGTCAGCGTAGTTCAGCTTGGATAGAACAAGTGACTCACACAGCATGACATGCATATCCACACTTATGTAGGGACGGACACGATACAAGAGCTAAAACTATCTATCTATGAACTATTGTCGTGAGTGGGATCACGGTGATATTATTTGTAGGCACTAGAACAGTTTTGATGTGAAAATAGATTATGTTTCCTATTTTGGCTCTAGTCGTACCTACCTATAGACTGATAATCTTTGTGGCTCAAAACGGAGTTATCGGGTAAAAGAAAACACAAACGTGTGAATCTCATCCAATAAAGCTAATCAAAAGTTTAAAATGAGAAAAATTGCTTGCAATAAATATTATTTTGCTGTTTTACAACAAGGATAACATGAACCAGCCTTACCCATAATACGCTGTAGAATCTTTTTATTCCGTTTCACACGTACCTACGTAACTAAAACATCCACCCAATTTTCAACAGAACCCATCGAAAATCCAATAACTTCCATCTTCTAATTGTTTTCATGAAGCTATTCCAGTGACTTGTAAAACCGCTGCACTATTTCGTTCGGGGAATGGAGCCGCTTTACGCAGCGCTTAGAGAGAGTATTACCCAATTGCAGTTTCCAAACACGTCCCTGAACGTGGACGACTGATATTTATCAGGCCGGAATGGTAGATGGTCTGCGGCCGTCTGATTAACGTACCACGTCAAGTTATAAGCGGTTACGTCATTCTTTTATGTTGTTTTCATGCTTTATAATTTTTGTAGTTGGTCCAAAGCCGTCGTACAGCCGAGTGTACCTACCTCATGAAATCTCACTTGTCATGAAAAATCTTTAATTCCATTATTGGTCTGTTTACATAATGTTAGATGGAAAACTTCTGTACTTATCAATAATGGTCTATGGTTTAAAATAACGTAAAAAAACTTGTAAGAACTATACGAATTTGAACATTTACAATCAGAAGAGGCTATTTATGAAAAAAGTGGAAACAATTCTAAAGAAATTTAACAGACCAATTAAAGGATAATCTCAGTCCTGAACAAATTTCTTGGAACACTCATACATTTTCCTGAAAACCTATTTAGGTTAGGTTTAAAGAAATGTATTCTCAAAAGAAAAAAAACTGTCTAATGTTTTTTTTTTATTTCCATTCATGAACATCATTCAACCGGTAATCCCTTTCTTCTGCGAAAATTGTTTGTCCGAAAATCATTATCTATATCACGTTTGCTACAAACTTCAGTAACCATAATGTTCAAAAATTCGAAATTTTGTTTTACATAATTATCTTTACTTCTAAAACTAATCTGTTATAATATCGAGTATTATAATAAATTAATCTCCTAATTTTGCATGTAATAAAGTCATATTTCCTAAGTATTGAATTATATATTGTGTATTATTCTGAATGTTCATTTATAATAAAATTGTTAGTCATAAAACATTCGCAAAAAATTGGTTTTAGTGACAGAAACAAATCGCTGTAAATCCGACTCCATGCAGTCTTGTCAGCCCTACCCTAGAGTGTAATTTAAAATAGTGTAGGCGCGGAGGGGCTAGGCGGCCCGCGAGTTGAGGAGCAGGTGGTTTTAACGCTCGTCGCCGCGGATGAGGCGGGCCGGCAAAGCCGCCCAGCAAGTCGAAGCTGCGGTGGTGAGCGTTAAACCACCTGCGACAATAATCTCGCATGGGATCGCCAGAGCCATGTTGCATGCCCGCTTGCATGCTACAAGCTTGCTTGCATGCTCGCTTGCATGCTGCATGTTTGCTTGCATGCTACATGTTGCATGCTTGCTGCATGCAATGTGTACGCTTGTTTTTATGCTTCTTACAGGGAAATGAAAACAAAAACGTATTTATCCTGCTACTTCAAACAAAACTACACTACAAGTGAACTATCTCAAAACGAGTAGGATAAAGAAAAAATATTGTCCGCTTTCATAAATACCTGAAATGAAATGAAATGAAATTGTTTATTCTGTAAATACCTAAGTCGTATAGTATGTAACGCCTGACAGAAATTCATAGATACTTCATAAATTGTAATTTTATTTCAATAGTTTAATTGGCTTTGGCCGTTCTATCTAAATAAATAAATACATAGTAAAAGCTCTGTAATACAAAGTTTTACAAACATTATTAGGATAAATAAATAATTTGAATTTAGGACTTCTAACTTTTATTGAAAACGGTTTTAGGTCTTTTTTATATTATTGATTGTAATATTTATGACAAACAAATGTAGGGCATATTGTATTTAGGAATTTAAATTTTATAGCAAATTATATTATGTGATATTAAGTTGGGCAAGTTTTCATTCGGACAAATGATCATTAGAACAAAAAAAAATTATGGCACTTTAGATTATGGATAAAAAAGTTAGGGAACGCAATAGAGAACCCATTCAACCGCTAACCACTAATAACTTGTACCCCGTCTATTCTCCCTGCCATGTAGCGATGTTCGCATGAACGGTGCCAACTGCTTCATTGCTGTCCAACCCCTCTTAATTGATTGTAAAATTCCTCCTAAGTCGTGGACGATAACATTAAATTAAGCCTAGATAGCCATTCTGCGTGCCAGTATTACCTTGAAAGTGAGCTGCAGTTGTTACTTACAACTATTCTTTGCAACTGTTTCAGTTAGACAGAGCGTACGCGCATACGGAAGCAGTAAATAACCAGTCAAAAAGTATAGAATGACAGAAAATAAATACCTTAACGAAAAATCATTCGATGACCAATTTTGTACGACACTAAGTTTAGGAGTATTTTTAATAGTGTACTCACGACTTAGACACGTTAGAACAGAAGCTATCAAAAGCATGATAATGTGCTGGGGCTTGTTTAATGAATAGTCTCATGCAGTAACCAGCTATTCGTTTATAATTGACTCGGTGACTCATTAGTCAAATCAAAGCAAATCAAAATGTTTTATTTCACATAAACCTACATGGGCAGGGGCACCTATCAAACGTCAGAAACTAGGTGCACGGTACCAATTGGTCGTTTCCTATGGAGACGAGCCGGCAAGACACTCCACGGTTACTATATTAAAAATAATTGCCTTTTATTATATTTTCAAATAACAGAGCTTCGTGTAGACTAGCGCGACGCGACACCAGTTATTGTTATACCGTGAAGTTTTCTTAGAAATTTTATTAATCGAGTCGCTTCGCGCCGACGCGTAGCGCTGGTCTGCACGAGCCTTAGTAGGTATGGGAGCACAGTGTAGGCAATATTAACAGCCATAGTTATGCCACCTCTCCTCTCATGCCTTGTTGCTTGGGTTCTACAATGTGGCAATGTTTTGAAATTAAGTTTGTCATTCATCATTCTCTATTCTTATCATATCTCTGACAACGGTTCACATGGGTTTCTTTCAAGTTGGTCCGACGGTCGTAATTCTGCCCGGTAAATTCTTATTATTCTTATTCACTAGCCACGCATCGATGTTCTCAACGTAACATCGCAGTGAATCAGTGCGGCGGCCGCTGTTGTAGGACTGGGCTTACCGTCGGGCAAAAACCAACAATCACGTTACAGAAAAAATAATCTTTCTCATTAGTTAATAAGTCGTCTTGAAACAAACACAGAATCAAATTTATTTTAATCTAAATGATTTTGCTTTTATTAAATATTGTTGATTTTAATGATGTAGCTTTTCCCGGAAATGACGATTTCAGTTAATCGGTAAATTAATGAACCAATTAGTAGGTAACTGATAACTAGCAAAATATCCGTCCAAATCAAACTTTTATGAAATATATTTGATTTCATAAAAGTTTGATTTGCAGTTCTAGCCTGAAACCGAAATAAACTGCCAGTCTAGTTAAACTGCCAGTTTAATTAGCTGAATAAAATAAACATAGTTAATTGACTCAAAATGTAATAGAGCATTGATAGCGTCCAGTTAGTTGATGTACAGTCGAACAAAGAGATAAGTAGGTATACATGCATCTTGCTTGCAACTACTTTAGCAAAATTGTGAATTCGCTGAGAATACAGTCATATACAAGTCTTTTTATCAGTCTTTCTCTTGAAGTGTATTTTACGCTGAAAAACACATTACGCGCACAATTAAAATTAAAATTGGTAAACGTTTTGCCTGCGTACTTAAATTTTTATTTGACTTTTCACTTACGTAGACTGGGCGGAGTCAGGGAGCAAAGCTGTGTAAATCGCCGGGCCTCCAGATGGTTGCGATGTTTCTACCAGATTGTGTTTGTGAGATGATTTAAGAAGGAATGTGGATCTGTCTTAAGATTTAATCAAAATCTGGCCAGAAATAATTGATCCATTACTAGGCACAGTATTTATAAACCCAATACTAACGACGTTCTAATTACAACCAAGTGTTAAAGTGTTGTTTACCCCACAGGTTTCCTCAAATATGTTCGACACATTATTTGATAGGTTTAGAAAGTCAAAAACAGGGACTTGAAACGTTACTCAAAAAAACTGACTGTAAAAGATGAGCACTCTCGAACGAACTTAATGTTAGAATACGGTGGTGGCTTACCACCAGCCGGCCGCCGGCCGCCGGGTGGCCGGTGGTGGTGGTGGTAGTAGGCGACGACGGAGCGGTGCTCAGCGGGAAAGGTTCTTAAAAATATCGTTACAAAATGCATCTGTTACATTATTACAAGCGAATATAAGCATAATTTTACTATTATACATAACTTAAAATATTTTTATACAAAAATTATATTCCATAACGTTTTTATTTTGTACCGTTATTAAATAAAATTGTTCCAGTATCGGTACAAACTCTGGAACGTTATAAAATAACATTTAGTGTCACAGAACGAAAATAATTTCGTTTTTCTTTTCAAGTCCTTGGTCAAAAATAACTACAGCAAAGCGTGAGTTTTTAGTTAGTTTATCACATGAAACTTTTACGTGTAAAAGTCTCGTAAGTAAATCTGATACTAAATATTATAGAAAAGCAACGCTTCACAAATACGTTTTTGCTTCGTTTATGTGTCGCCAACACGGATTTCGATACACAGCCCGGAGGCACTCCGAAAAAATTCATGCGTTAGCTTTTTATACACTCATAATAAAATACCCAGCCAGTATATAGTGTGCGGGTAGCGGCGCTATATCTCTATCGGATAAAGTGCCGCTAGTGGCATAATAGTGGCGCTAATTCGGCCCGGCTAAAGTGCCGTAAGCATTGCATTGTCATTGTCATTGCCACAGAGTCGCTGTCACTTGTTATTTTGTTTGATAAAACGCAACATCCCCGAACATTACATTCTCTTGTGCCTAAATGGAAACCTGGCTTTGGCTGGCGTTGTGTGGTCACAGTTTTAACCTAACCTAATCTACCTTTGATGGTTGAACTAATTGATGTATCGAAGAGGCATTTTCCTTGAAACTTGGGCTGGTGTTATGAAATTCATTTGATTTTCTTTTGCTTCTCATCGTCATCTGCCTAACCTTCCCCTTGGTAAGACAGGTTGTCAGACTTTTGGGCTTCTGACTACCCGTAACGTCAGTCAAAGATCTACAAATGACATTTCTTTTGTTTCTCAAACCTTTTTCGTTCCTCCACACACGGCAAAAGACTCTTCTAAAATCTTAAAGTACGAGTATGTACATGTTTAATTGTTTATCCTGAAATGTTAGGTCAGAATAGATTCGCTTTACATTCTTAATCAAATTAATAGCAGTATGTTTGCCAACTGCTGGCGGTGGAATCGTTAATGTGCGGTACTCGCAGTTCTCTTTGTAATTCAAATGTTTCTAATCTCACTTGTCTGTTGAGCGAGCTTTAAGAATTGTGTTTGTTTTGTTTGCTAGAAAGCGTTATATGAGGTATGTGGTTGTGGATACCTACGAAAAGTGTCCATCAGTTCATTATCTAAACAAATTGTTTTGATAAACTGTGCTGAATTTGCCTTTGAATGACAATCTGGGATTAAGAAACGAACTTGAAATATATACCTACTCATTAAAAGTTTTTTTGATATCAGTTGTTCTTAGTGGTTAGGTTAGGACTTCTGACAATTTCTTGGTATTTAAATAATATGTACGTAAATAACAACTTATACCTAATCCTACTATATATGTATACATATACCTATATAATATTAAAAATGTGAAAGTTTGTGTGTTTGGATGTTTGTTACTCAATCACGCAAAATGGCTGAATGGATTTGGATCAAATTTAGCACACAGATATAAACTAATATTATAAGGAGAAAAGATTTTTTACAATGCATTTGCTCGAAAAGAGCGTTTTCCAAGCAGTCAATTTGTGCGGAAAGTGTCACTTTTTTTCACGAGTGTTTTTTACTTTTCTGTTTTTTTTTAATTTTTGAGGCCGTCGTCAGCCCGTCTCGTCTCAGAGATTTTATTATTTGAGATTTTTTTTTCACAAATTTGTATTTACAAATCAGATGATGATGATGACGATGGCGATGATTATAAAGATGGTCAAAAGCAAAAAAGTCGAAGTCGAAGTCAAAGTCGCAGTCGAAGTCGAAGTCGAAGTCGAAGTCAAAGTAAAAATCGAAGTCAAAGTCATGAATTTTGTTTTTATCATTTATATACGTCGTCGTATGTTAGATGTTACACATCACAGGCGACTGCCGTAAGGCTCGCTCGGATTTTTTTTTTATTTCCTCGCACAATGCATAGTAAAGCGTTGTATGATACACGTGCGTAAAATGATTTCCGAAATCTACCTTCCGCACTTATAGCATAAATAACTATTGTAAGTTTGTTTGTAATTAATAAACTCAAAAACTACTGGACCGATTTAAAAAAATATTTCTCCAGGAGAATGCTATATTATCACTGAGTAACATTTATAAAGAAATCATGCGGGCGACGCCGCTGGCGGAAGCTGGTAGTTTATAAACTGGATTACGATATAGGATACTTTTTATCCCGGTAGTACGCCGAGGGATAATTTCCGACCACCACGCGGGCGAAGCCGCGGGCCAAAGCGAGCTAGTTAATAAAAATACCAAAATTATATCCTTACTAAAACGTGAAGTTCTATTTGGTGTCTATGTGACAGTGAGATAATATCAACCTTAAAGTTCTTATTTACAGGGAATTTACAATAACCAGGTCGTAAGGACACGAAACGGATGCTTGACACTTCCCGTGACCCAAGGGCTGGCTTTTACCTTGGCCAGAGGCTAAGCATTGCCATACAACGTGGCAATGCCGCCAGTCTCTTGGGTACATGACTAGACGACAACGATGTAAATGATAAAGTTTCCGACGCCATAATTTTAGTTGTGAATAGTTTTAGTTTTCACGTTTTATGACGTGGAAGTGACATTAACCTTCGATTTTGTTTTTTATTTACGTAAATTCTCGAATGTTATTGTCCTTCTAACGTTTATCTTATAAATGGTTACAACCCAGCCCTCTATTGTACGGGCCACTGGCGTTGACGTTACTGGCCAACTTTAAGATACCTTTTTCTTTTTCTTTCGGGTAAACTCGAAAGGTAAGAAAAGGTAGCCCTCTTGTATTATTCTATCCATGGCTGTGAGTAGAAACATAGGATAAAACTTTTGAAAAGAAGTAAGTGACTTTTATTTTTTAGCAATGATATACGAGTAGGTACCTACCTCCCTTCTTTCGATTCTTTAGATTGAAGAAGAAAACGGGTATTTATGTCTACCAATCGTAACCTTTCAAAATACGAGTACCTCACTAACTGGTGCTTTGAAAAGGGACTAGGTAATGTTAGATGTAAACGCTCCTAAAGGATAAAAGGGTACCTGCTAAGTTATGAAAACTATGCTTCGATATTGGCAAAACAACGATTTTTTTGTAATAAATTAAACTGGTCCAAAATCAACACCGATTAGGCGTGCATTGGTTTTAATAAAAAAAATTGTAAACAGAGCTTGATATTGCCAGAATTATAAATATATCCATCGATCAATTACTTGCTATCAAATAATACATTTTCTTAATCGACTCTACACCCCACAGAGAAAACATCTAAGAGCTGATACAACCAACATTTCTATACCGCCCAAAATAAGCAAAGAAGCTCAAACGAAACTTCCTCAGCAGCCTTACATACCTTACGTCACATTGTACCCCAGCCTCCCTACTTATCCTGCAGATTCGTATGAAGGCTCCGTGTCAGTCATTACGAAGGGAACATGTTCAATTTGAGCGGGCATGTCGCTTGCCTGTCACGTCCGCTGCCTATTATTTTTGTGGGAAAACAAACCCAAGTTGCCTGAGAACAAAATTAGTATAGGATGTTGTATGTTTGAAGTTCAGACTTAGATTAAAGTATGGGTCTAGCATAAGATTTTATTAAAATGAAAGGTTTTAGGGTTTTTTCTCACCTTAGACTGTTAGTCTTGGATACCCTGTGTACAGCAGAAGAAGCTCTTCCGGCTCTTAAGTCTACCTGGGGCTATAGTGTGTTCATAGAGGGTATGACGGCAATCGGCTTCTTGCTAATATTTCCCAAGCTAAACAAAATGGCAAAACAAGAACAATCAGATAAAATATTTAACAGACTTTCAGTATTAATGAAATACCTACTGAAAGTCGAGTAGGTATTCCATTACTACTGAAAGTATGTTCAATATTTTATCTGATTGTTCTTTTATTGGCCACCCAATCTGATTTGAAATGAGATGACGGTCAGTTAACCTACGAGTAGCTTGTGATGGGTGCTTGTGACCTATGAAAACAATTCGTGGGTAGGACATACTTCACCTGTACGTCGCGTATAACTTGCACCACACACCACAGCCCGTAGCCAGCAGAATGAACGGGCACCTCATAAAATATTATAACATGCAAAAAACCCCCACACATACACACCGGACACCCTACAGATAATTTTTATGGTGTGTATGAAAAACTTTGTTCTAGATTTTTTAAATACATTGGAAGTCCGTTACCATGGTAATGGGCTTTTAGTGCCAAATTACGAATTCTGTACGACGTTATAAAATTTTATCGTGAAGTGTGAAATTATTGTTTTATGTAGACTTTATAGATAAAGTTAATGAGTCCTAATGGCCAAAATAGGCGCCAAAATAGCACTATATTGACATTGAACATGGTCATATCCAAAACCTGTTTTAATTTTTAATTTCTAGACGAAACTAGTTTAAGGAGCAGAAAACGTAAAAATCTTGTAAAGAACAAAATAAAAAAAGAGTTCCTCAATAATCCTCATATTCTTAGTTACGATACTGTCTGCAGAACTTTTTAAAGCAAAAAACATTGAGATAAGAAGTGCTCCCTAGTATTTTATCCTTAAAAAAATACGTAGTGACGTAGTACACGCCTCCTGGTATCGGAGGCAGCGTGGAAATCACTCAAAAATGTTGAAGTTCACCATGACATCTACTGGTCAGACCACTATCCACTTGTTTGTCAAGTTAATTTGGGAATGGTGATGCCAACGGATGCATCAGTACAGCAAGTGACTAAGGCTATGGATATGGCTGTATGGGGTGAAAGGAATGTTCCACAAATAGATCACTACTATAGATTACGTATGGAGAAGCTTAGGGATATAGAGTTTCCCTCTGAGTTAGGTAACTGCTGTGATAATTTTTGTCTAGATGAAAATCATAGAATGGTGATTGATAAACTGTATAGTGTTATAGTGACTTCCCTTCGGGAAGCGGCAGAGGGCAGTTCTGGCATAGTGGGGGATGGTAGGAGACGGCGCCCGGTGATCGGATGGAATAGGTACGTCAAAGGTACTCACGGAATCGCCAGGACAGTTTTTCTGAACTGGGTGTGGCATAATAAACCTAGCTCCGGGTTGCTTTTTCAGAAAATGAATGAGATGCAAAAGGTTTTTAAGCAAAGACTAAAATATTGTCAGGATCATGAGGATCGAATAAAGATGGACATGCTGGCGACTGAGCACAGGCGTAAGCATTTTCAGAATTTCTGGAAATCGACTAAAAGGTTGAATCCAAAACCTGCGGTCCCGATGGACATTGATGGCGTTACTGAACCTGGTGAGATTGCGGACGAGTTTAGGAGGCATTTTACAGTTACATCACAGCAAGTGGAGGAACAGAATCTTGTTGTTGGGGGCATCATGTCTGGAGAGCCAATAAGCATTACAGCTGAGGAGATAAGAAACATTATTAAGGGTATGACCAGAGGCAAATCTCCAGGACATGATGGCCTAAGCATTGAGCACTTTCAGTATGCTGGTCCGCATATCCCTAGGGTCTTATCCATGCTGTTCAGCTTTTGTGTGAAACACTCCTATCTACCTGCAGAGCTAATGAAGACGATAGTGGTGCCCATTGCCAAGAACAAGACTGGGGATGCGTCGGATAGGGATAACTATAGGCCTATCACTCTGGCCACCATAGCGACTAAGGTTCTTGACGGTGTGCTTGAGCGTAGAATGGCTGGACAACTCAATCCACCTGATTCACAGTTTGGTTTTAGACCTGGGTTGTCTACGGAAACAGCTGTTTTGGCGCTCAAGCATACGGTTAGGTACTATGCCGACAGGAAGACTCCGGTGTATGCTACTTTTCTGGGCGTTTGACCTGGTTGACTACAAGATCCTATGGTCAAAATTACGGGAGGAAGCCATACCTCATGAGATAGTTAACCTCCTCGAGTATTGGTATGAACACCAGTTAAACCGGGTCAGATAGTCGGGTGCATTATCTGCTGAGTATGGACTGGAGTATGGTGTGAGGCAGGGAGGTTTGACTTCCCCGGCGCTCTTCAGTCTATACATCAATCAGCTGGTTGAGGAGCTTGGTTGCACTGTAGTCGGATGCTCGATTGATGGTAAAACTATAAATAGTATAAGCTATGCTAATGACATGGTGCTGCTGAGTCCCTCGATTGATGTGCTCAGACGGTTACTTGGAGTGTGTAAATGATACGCCACGACTCATGGTCTCCTGTATAATGTTAGGAAAAGTGAGGTTATGGTGTTTCGTGTGAGTTCCAGAAAACTGACTACAGTTCCTCCTGTTTACTTGTATGGGGTGGCACTTAAGAGAGTGTCTCGTTTTAAATACCTTAGGCACATTTTAACTGAGAACCTTTTTGATGACGAGGATATAGAGAGAGACCGAAGGGCCTTGTCGGTTCGATGTAATATGCTGGCCCGCAGGTTTGCTAGGTGTACTAAAGACGTGAAAATTACGCTGTTAAAGGCATACTGCCAGAAGTTTTACACCTGCAGCCTGTGGGTCAGGTACACGCAGAGAGCCTACAGTGCCCTCCGTGTTCAGTACAATGATGCTTTTCGCGTGTTGCTGGGGCTTCCCCGGTTCTGTAGTGTGTCGGGAATGTTTGCCGAGGCAGGCATAGATAGTTTTGAGGCTATCATGCGCAAAAGAAGCATCTCTAATGCATAGGATACGTGGAAGCTCCAATAGCATCCTGAAGGTTATTGTTCAGAGGCCAGACTGCCCTTTTCTGATGCACTGGTCCCGTAGACATGGTTGCGGGCCCGGTGAGGAGAGATATTTAAATTGATGTTGGTGTAGAAGATTCGTTTTGGTCATGTTTTAATTTAATTTTGATTTAAATTTTGTCATAATTTTGTTTTAATTTTAATTTAATGTTTATTTAATTGTGTTTAGATTTTTATTTAATTTTGTTTTGATTGTAATTTAATTTTATTTTGATTTTAATATTGACCTTAATTTAATTTTTTGTTGTGATTATAATATTGTTTTTGATGTTAATGTTACTAACATATTTTTCTAAGTTCTAATACTAATACAATATGGATGATTTCCGAAATAAATGATTGATTGATTGTAGTTTAATTAATTAATTACATAAAATATTAAAATTAAGTTTTTGTGAAAAATTAATCATTGGAAACAATGAAATGTAAAGGCTAACGCAAATTTGGGCGCGCCGCATTGTAAAAATCCTACTACTTGAGTTTTGCCTGTTTAGTATGAACCATTGCACATTAAAGGCGCGCTGCACCGCGCATTGTTGCATTAAAATGCGAAGGCTGTGCCGTGCGCTTAGTTTAAGTCCACAAAGTTATAAATGAATGGCAAAACTAAACTAGCTAGCCGGCTAGTTTAGTTTAGACATTCATTTATAAAAAAAGAAGCAACCGGTCAGTCCCCATTATATCCACGCGGATATTTAATCGAACATCGATATAACCCCACTGTTTCCATGTGGATATCGCATGTACACGCGGCTTAAATCTCTATTTTTACTATAAAATAAGGGCTAATATGGTCTGTGGGCAGTTTCACTCTATGGCCTGACGTATAGAGTAATTGACTAAATCATTCGCATACAAAAATATGAATGGACAACACTGCAAAAAAATGTTGAAACGGACGGTTCGCGCACGTCAAACGCGAGTCGAACTAAGATGGTCGTGAGTGCGCGGTCCGCATGTATTTCATTATTTTAAATAGTTTTCTTGTGTAAATCGACGGGAAGTGGTGTTATTTTCATTACTAAGTAGTTTTTACATCGTGGTGGATAATATTTGCACTAAATAACATCGTATTATACCTATTTTGAAGCAACCAAAAACATGTGAGCAAAAGTGTCTGTGGAAAAAGTGATTCTTGTGTTATTTTGTGTCTTGTGTGTGATTTGTGTATGTAATCGCTGGTAAGTAGGCTAATAAATAAAAGAAATAGTTAGAATATAGTTTTAGACGGTATTCTAGGTAAAATAGACTGTTTAAAAAAAAATAGACGAAAATAATTTTACGTAAACAAACGCTTAGTACCTACTCAAATGTCGTAATTTTTTGTGTTTTTAAATTGCCAAAGCAAATCTAGATGATGATGATGATAATGATTGTTGATTAGATCATATTTAACTTCAAAATATAACGATTTTGATTTGTAACTCTAGTTTGGTTTTCCTAAGAATATAAGAATCTTGATGGCGATTTTCCTAAAGCTCTAAACATCTACTTGGTGAATATGAAAATCTCGAGGATGCAGCGACGAAGTATAATTGAAGGTTAAACAAACTTACCTAAAGTGAAGTTTGACCATAATTATACGAGTCGCTGCATCCGAAGAGATTTTCGTTCCCCCCTCCCGTAAGTTTCTGCTTATTAAACTTACCCGTTGAACTTTGCGTTCTTTTTAACTTTATGAAAATCGTGCTCTGAAAGGAATGACAACTTTGACATTAGAGGCGCCGTGCGCGCGCACTCCTTAGGGGGACTTGGCCTTTTGGCTTCCTTTTTTTTTTTTTTTATGCTCTAAAAAGTGTTCGATGCCCAGTACATTTAGGAGTGGACTATAGTATATTCTATCTGTGTTTGTCTGTAAAAAACGCTGTCTTTAGATAACTTATCTATTTATAATGTACCCTGCAAAATTTCGTGTAAATTGGAACAGTAGTTTTATCAGAAATCATCTTATTTAACGGAAGAAGTGCCGTTATCAATACTTATTTATCAATTCTAACAAACGAACACTAAGCATTACAAAAAATCCTTTGTCTAATCACCATTCCAAATCAGTTAACGATAATACCGGACCCAAAACAAAAAAAAAGAGAGCGTTTTGTTTATTTGAGTGCGTCATAAATCTGACACCCGATGCGCGGCGTGTCCGGTATGCGAGGGAAGCCACTTGAGAAACGGTCGCGGTACGCCGGGGGTCTGAGCGGTTAAAGAAGTTATCATTTTGAATACAAATTAATAAAATATACTACCGATACGACATTCCCTATCGAAATCAAACAGCCATTAATATTATTGGGAACGAAAGAACATAGATCTAAAAAAACCTTCAAAAAGTAAACCCCAAGAGCTTCGCCAGGTGAGCAGGTATTACCAGGCCTACAATAAGTAACATGATTCATAGCTCAGCTGTCGTTTAGCTCAACTCTGTTTTGGTGGTGATTGACTAAGTTTAATTATTTTGATAAATAACATTAATTTGGGTTTGAATTTAAGCTGGCTTCTGACCTCTGATCTTCTGCTGAATTTTATTTTAATAAACACACGCGTTCAGACTGTTGTCAATTCCAATAAAAAATATCAAATTCATGTCATGCCTTGCTATGCATTGCGGAATTTGGCAATGATTGTTGGGTCAAGCTAATACATTGTATTTAAAAGTGCTATGAAAAGAAGCCTGAAATAAAATGTGGCAATAAATATTATTTAATAAGTAGGTACTTTATTCAGCGATTTTTAAAATTCCATCCAAATATGTATTTATTCTTTTGCTGCATGTATTTTGTTCGTATGTTGACATAACGCAACCATTAATTAACTAGCCATTTCATTGGTGGGAATCAATATTTAGTGTGAGGCTGCATCAGTGCAGGCCGGGATAATCTGATTTCAATCAGCAGCGAATATCATTAATATGCTGAATAATGTATTTGTGCGTACTGTGTGTGTGAAATTGAAGTTAAGAAAATTAAGAAGTTCCACTTCAAACAATGCGCGAAAAAAAGGCAAACTGGAATAATATTTTTATGATGTCGACAAATCAGGGAAATAAAATTCAGTTGCTTACTACTTAAGTTGCTTAATACTTTAACAGAGGTCTACAGACTGTGCTCGTTTCTGGCGATAGGTCGAGTAGCTAATAGCAGTATTGCCAGCCAAATTAATTTTGATTGCCGAATAATAAAACTTATTGTAAAATAATTATTCGCTGATATAGCGTAAATAAGTACCCGTGTTAAACTGGGTACTATTAAATGAGCTATCATAGTATGATTAGTTTTGCTTCTATTTGTCTTCTGTTCTCGAATCCTTTTCCGATCTTTAGCAGTCTGCATAATATATGTGCGCTAAGTAATGTGCGTCAGCCTGTAACCGCGCATAGCACTGACCTTCTGCATCTACATATTTGACACCATTCATTCCCTACTGCTTGCGGTTCAATATAACAGCAGTAATTATTTACAGCTAGCTACATATTTAATTGTAATACGCTCTGATCCAATTAACCCGTTGATTAGCCCGATTTGTTTGTAATTAATTTGTATAATTGTGTTGCGCTTGAGGCAGCTAATTACTATATCGGTGTGCAAATGGAACCTGTGTGCACTGCAATCCAATATTCTAATCATGACGGTGAGAATGTGATTGAATCCCCGAAGAATTATAAATTGGGTTAAAATAGGTGAGAAGGCAAAGTTTACTCCTTTTAAAGAGATGAAGTACTAACTTTGCGAGAATATGCTACTCTTCGAACTTGATTAAATAAATTACTATTACACTATCGGCGATTATAAACAAAGTCAAGATTCTCTCTCATAGTTTCCGAGAGCGTGAATAACCGCTCGCCAGTGGAATAGGATTTAATCTCTGCATGACCAACTCATACAATCTACGTGTACATTGTATTGCTGATAATAAAATATAAAAGCCTCAACTACTCCATCGTTTTCTCGTATATCCATCTCTCCGTCTTAGATTATAGAAAAAAAGGAAATACAAATAAAATAAAATAAAATGAATTAATTCAAACTCAAACGCAACTCAAACTCAAAGCATTTATTTCAATTAAACCATTTACAGGCAATTTGAATTGTGAAGGAATCGGTCAGTCAGAAATATGAAGCTAGTTGCCAATTCCAAAGCGTAGTAGGTACCTATGGAGAAGAATGGGCAAGAAACTCCACGAACACTCTTTTAAATAAAAAATTTGATAAAAAATGTTGGTTACATTATTCATGTTGAAATTATAAATGTGAGAACAATGTAGAAAGACGTGCACGTTAGAAGTGCCCGTAATAAAAGATAAAATAAAGAACAACTCAAAAATTAAAATAAGCCATGGCAGCTAAGTGTTGACCAGTCCCAACTGACGGCGCTCGTTCACGAACATGACGCATGGATCAGCACCATTCACCTCAAACATTTTGAACTCTCACTTAAACTCAAACTTACAGAGGAGAACATGTTTTTCAAACTGCAATGTTAAGTTTGTTCTTGGGATAAATTCATCCCAACTACGGAACACGTCATTGTGCGTGGTCCGACATGCACTTGGCCGGTTTATTCACATACGAAAAATGTTTGTGATAAAATAATGTGAGATTTTATCACAAACATTTTTCGTATATAGTTAGGTATTAATAACCTATGTTTAGCAGATCCGGAGTTCACCACACCCAACAAAATCGATATTCTGTTGGGTGCTGATGTTTATAGCTGCATCATTAGGGAAGGTTTAGTAAGGAGTCCTTCTGGTACACTAATCGCACAGAGCACTACATTAGGGTGGGTGCTGTTGGTCCTGAAGACACTAGTGCAAATAATAAAATAAAAACCATAAATGTAATGCATTTCCAGGTAGAGGATATTTTAAGAAAATTCTGGGAAATAGAAGAAGTTGGAACGAATAAAAAGATATAGAATAGAATAGAATATTCTTTATTATGTACACCATAAAAAATACAGATATAAATGTAGACATTTTACATAGGGTGACATAATGGGCGATATTTACACCAAAGGAGAAAATATGCGAAGAGTTTTATAGTGAGACCACTAGGAGAGATAGCAATGGAAGATACATAGTTAGGTTACCTTTCAGAGCCAAAGATCCTCCTTGCAAGTCGGGAAATTCACGTAGTATAGCTAAATTAAGGTTAAAAGCTTTAGAAAGATTAGTAAAGAACAAAGATTTAAAGGAAAAGTACACAGAAGTTATAAATGAATATTTACAGTTAGGACATATGAGGCACGTGAAAGAAGATGATAGTAAAAGGGTAGAAGCAGTGTATTTGCCACACGATGCAGTCATTAGGAACGACAAGACCACAACTAAAGTTCGTGTTGTTTTCAACGCATCTGAAAAGAACAGCAAAGGAGTGTCACTTAATGATACGCTTATGGTTGGTCCATCACTGCAGGCTGATTTACGTCACACGGTTCTAAGATGGAGGATTCATCCGATAGGACTTGTAGCGGATATTATTAAAATGTACCGCCAGGTTAGAGTAGCGGAAGAAGATGTAATGTTCCAAAAGATACTCTGGCGTGACAGTCCGGACAAAGAGATTCGAGATTACGAACTTCTGACCGTGACCTTTGGAACAGCTTCTGCGCCGTATCAAGCAGGCAAAACCTTGATTCAGATCGCAGTTGATGAAGACACAATTTTTTTTATTTTTTTAAACGTTGCCCCACACTAAGAATTTCTTCTTGTATCGTTGGTGCGTTTACAAACATAGAAACTCACAAACACTAACACCCAGACCCGGAACAACTACTTGCAGATCATACAAATATTTGTTCCGTGCGGGGATCGAACCCGCGACACGTTGTGCAGCAGTCGATCGCTCAGCCACTGCGCCAACCGTGTCCAAATATCCACTATTATCCACTTGCTGCAGATAAAGTTTTAAATAGCTTCATTCTCACATGGATGATCTCATGACAGGATGCAATAGTGTAGAAGGCATAGAAATATATAAGCAAATGATAGTATTATTAGGAAAGGGTGGATTTATATTACAAAAGTGGAACAGCAACAGTCAGGAAATACTAAAGAGAATAGATAAAATTGAAAGAAATAAAGTTAAAGAACAAACAGATCAAACTAGAACAAATGAAAATAAGGACAAAACAATAGGACAAAGTGATATTATACAAAATAATAAATTAGAGAAAAAAGAGTACAAAGAAGAGAAAGGGTTAGAAATTAAATTAGATAGCACAACAAAGATTTTGGGACTTACCTGGAACCGCAACGAAGACATCTTCCAGTAATCGGTGAATCTTCCTCCGCTGACGACTGCACCTGTAACTAAAAGATCAATTATTTCGGTCATAGCACGGTTTTTGACCCACTAGGCTGGTTAGCTCCTAGTGTGGTTTTAGCAAAAACATTAATAATTAAAAATAATGGCTTGCAGGTGTTAGTTGGGATGAAAAACTACGCACCCAATTAGTGAAAGAATGGGATACTTACCGTGAATAGTTGTCACAACTTAGTAAAGTACGGATACCACGTTGGCTTGTCAAACGAGGATCTTGAGCTGCATAGCTTCAGTGACGCCTCCAAAACAGCATACTCAGCCGTTATTTACTTGCGGATAATGGATTTTGTCGGCCAAATCCAT
Organism: Agrochola lota; assembly: GCA_947364205.1. Classification (NCBI taxonomy): domain Eukaryota; kingdom Metazoa; phylum Arthropoda; class Insecta; order Lepidoptera; family Noctuidae; genus Agrochola; species Agrochola lota. The sequence goes on along the minus strand of OX376222.1, from coordinate 1,265,074 downwards.
ATCTCGTTGTTGGTTGCAAAACCAGAGTAGCTCCCGTCAAACAAATTAGCATTCCTCGTTTAGAGCTATGTGGGGCAATTCTGCTGTCAAATCTTCTGACAGAAACAGCAGATGTCTTAAGTATTTCAAGGGACAGAATCAAGGCTTGGACAGATTCAACCGTGGTGTTACCTTGGCTCAATAGTCATCCAAGCAGATGGAAGACGTTTGTAACCAATCGTACCTCTGAAATGTTGACAAATATGAAGGCATCTCAATCGTTTCATGTAAGAACACGGGACAACCCAGCAGACTGTGCCTCTAGAGGCATATTACTAAGTGCACTCCTAACCAATAGTTTATGGTTTTCTGGACCACCATTTCTCACCGAAAAATCAATGGGATATAAAAGGCCAAATGAGTTGAATACTGACATGGAAGAAAGAAATTAAAGCTCACATTGCGATAGTTCCAAAGTGTTCCATGTTCGAACGTTATTCCTCATTACAAAAATTAGTTACAATTATTGCTCATTGCAGACGATTTTTAAGAAACAACATATTTAAACAACAATATTTACAGAAATTAGAACAAGAAGCAGCTTTAGAATGTTGTATAAGACAAACACAAAGAGACATATTTACAATAGAATATTTACAATTAAAATCCAGTAAGTTAAACTCACTCTGTCCATATCTTGATGACAAGGGCATATTCAGAGTTCGAGGTAGACTTGAGAAGGCTCCATTAAGTGAACAGATAAAGCACCCAATAGTACTACCAAACTCTTGTCATCTTACAAACCTTATAGTGGCGGATGCTCACTTAAAAACTATGCACGGGGGTCCTCAGCTGATGGCAAATTATTAGAGGACAGCCTACTGGGTCATAGGAGTCCGGAACTTGGTCAAACATCATGTGCGCTAATGTATAACATGCGCTAAAAATCGCGCTAGCGTCAAGAACCAGATGATGAGTTCTCTGCCATCTGTAAGGTGTTCTCCAGCGCGACCGTTTCTGCATAGCGGTGTTGACTATGCTGGCCCTATAAGTATTAGAACAACGAAGGGTCACCGGCACCGTTCGTACAAGGGCTACATATGTTTGTTTGTGTGTATGATCACTCGTGCTATTCATTTAGAAGTCATCAGTGACATGAGCACACAAGCTTTTTTAGCTGCCTTCAGACGTTTCGTGTCTAGGTGAGGTCATTGTGCCAAGATTTGGGGCGACAACGGTACAACGTTTGTAGGTGCCTCCAGAGAATTGCAACAGCTGGCTTCCATTCAGGCATCAATAGCAGAACAAGTCGAGGCCAACGGTACTGAATGGCACTTCATTCCCCCACATAGTCCTAATTTCAGCGGATTTTGGGAAGCAGGGGTGAAGTCCACAAAGTTTCACCTTAAACGGGTCATTGGTGATGCTACCTTGACGGACGAGGAAATGGTGCTCATTTCACTCCTCAATCAAGTGGAAGCTTGTTTGAACTAGCGTCCGATGAGCGTTATTAACACTACTGATCCTGGTGAACTGTTACCTCTAACTCCTGGACATTTCCTGATTGGAGAGCCGGTAGTAAATGTCCCAGACGGTAATTATGAAAGCACAAATGTCAGTTATTTGTCGCGGTGGCAATTTATCTTCTAAATGGTCTTCAAAGGTCCCTGAGACAAAAAATGGAGACATTGTTTTAATTAAAGAAGTCGATTTGCCGCCAAGTCGTTGGTTGTTAGGTCGAGTAATAGATAAGCATCCCGGTGATGATAATATCACCCGTGTAGTCACATTGCGCACTAAGACCTCTATTATTAAGAGGCCAACATTCAAACTTTGTATTTTACCGGTAACAGATCAATGAATTTATTATATTTTATTTTAGATCAACTTTTACAAACTTTTATTTATACAAAGATGTTTTACACATGTTAAGTTTTATTTTACATTGTTTACATTTTACATATACTCTGTTATTGTTAAGATATTTTAAGATGCATTTACACAATGAAACCGTATATTTTCGCCAATCGGGTTTGTTTTTTTAGAATTGTTGAACTTTTACACTTTGTCATTTATTTGTCGACAAATGTAGCTTAATGTTAGTAGTTAGTTAAGTTTACCATATTATGTAAGTTTTTATCTTGTTAAAATGTTTAAGATCAATTTGTTTGCTACAAATTCAGACCTACGTATAGTGTAGTTCATAAAGGACATTCCGTCAGTAATGTCCTTGGTGGGTGGTATGTTAATGATCATGCATGATCAGTAGCCACTTATCAGGTCAACAAAATGAATAGTTTTGGTCCAAAGTTGTACATGACGTAACTAGATGGCGTTGGCGTCGAATTAGCACTCGCTATGATTACGTTACCACGATTCGGCAGGGGTCTCGTAACCTATAGATCAGTAAACAGTTTGGTTGTTTTATTTAAACCCCTCAACCCTACTTGTATATGCAAAAGGTCAAAATTTAAGTACTGAGTACCAAGCCCTGTGTTTGGTATTTAACACCGACGTTCTGAGAAAGAAAAGCCTCAAATCATTTTGAACTTTCAAACTTGTATGGAAAAAAAAAGAGAATGTCCGTTACAAAAGTCAGAAAACGCAAAAAACTTTTGTAAGGAAACAGTTTTTTCAAAAGCAGAAATTTTGTTCTCGAATCAAATAAAATTATAACGCGTATTCGTTAGGTATTTGAAATACCCTTTTTCTTTATTTTCGGCCAGTCTATCCATCGTAAAAAAGTAGGTTGGTATCTCATTTCCTACGAAATGTTTGGGAAGTATTTTGCGATTTCCGACTTTTCTAGTACTCAAACCTCAGTTGGTCTAATAAAGTATTTTGATTCCTATAAGACACACGATCGATTGGCATCGAAAAAAGTTTGTACAATGCATTTGCTCGAAAAGAGCGTTTACCAAGCAGTCAAGTCGAAGTCGAAGTCGAAGTAAAAATCAAAGCCAAAAGTCAAAGTCATGAATTTTGTTTTTATCATATATATACGTCGTCGTATGTTAGATGTTACACATCACAGGCGACTGCCGTAAGGCTCGCTCGTTTTTTTATTTTATTTCCTCGCACAATGCATAGTAAAATGTTGTATGATACACGTGCGTAAGATGATTTCCGATTCGTGTCGACTTATACACTCGTCGGAAATCGAATACCTTCCTCACTGATAGCATAAATAACTATTGTGATGCCGATTTTCTTGCTGACTGTATATTTTTTTCATAATCTGTGAATGCAGATCAAAATGTCTCAAAAAGTTAAGGACAGTCTCTTTAGACCATTTTCTTGTGGCTACAACGGATAAGGTAGCTGCCCTTACTGCCCCATCTCAAAATAACCACCCTGTATTTAAGTAATTATATATTATATACACTTACTGATATTGTAGTTTCCTGTAATTTTCTTTGATCGAAGTCTTAGTCAATAACGACATAACGATATATCAAGATAAATTATTTTATTTACGTTACCTTTTCCTCCCTAAAAAAGGATTCTAAATAAATTAAAGATAAAGCTAGTAAATACAGTGAAACTGGTTGAAAGGTATCGGGCAGCAATCTATCTCTATTTAGCTTAAACTGTTGAGATATAGTGTCGTGCTTAACGAAAAAAGATTTCTTCCCTGTTTTTAGTTCAGGAGGCTTTAGGTGATTTTTCTTACCTGAATAATAAATAGCATTTGAAAGGAACTAATTTCGAATCGATTTGTAAGCGATGATGAGTTTGCCTATTGTTAAAGAATGGGCAGATACTTAATTAATCAGTGAGGCAGCGAACTTTCAGTATAAGACAAAACCAGCCCATTGTTATATTTAACCTAGTTTGTTAAATACCAAAATAGTTAGCAACAAGACATGCTTATGTTCTTTAAAACAAATAAAACTCGAATGTGTTTATGCAAAAGTCTGCACGTCCCGATTTTGAAATTGACACCAGAGTTTCTAATTCCACAACCTAACCGGCTCGATATTCGCGTTTGGAGAGGTATCCTTGTACTTCTCATTACTACTCAACGTAGAATTCGATTACGATATCTTATTACGCCCAAGGAGCACCGATATCTGAGCATTATTTATTCAACGCCTAACTCGATTTACGTCGATCAGTGATTTTGATTGGCTCCGAGATAGGATTTTTTACTAATCATAATAATTTAGTAAATTTAAGACATGCAAAAATAAAAAATGCATTCAGGATAACATAAAAAAAATAAAAAGGTTCAGACATTTTTGCACATACTGTGGCGTGCAAATATTATGAATAATTAAATTCTAGTCAAGATAATTAATTTAACGTGAACTCAAACAATACCCGAATAATATGCGTATGTTGAAAATTATGATGATGAGATAATCATAATATAATATTATGAGATTATGATGTTGTGTGTTTGATAAGTTGAGTTATGAATACAAAATTTAAAACTCTCGCTAAAACTTCATTAGCATCAAATTTTTTAATTGGCACCTAATTCAAATAACTTATTACAATATTCTTAAAACCAGCTTCCATTTTTCACTTATTTGATTAATCCGTGTACAATAGTGTGGATTATATGTTTAACTATTTATCTTAAGAATCTTATTGAATCGCTTTAACATGTAACTGTTTTTTTGTCTCTAAAAATAAAAAATAAAATAATAATAATAATAAATTAATAAACCCTTACAATAATCCTTTTAGTCTGTGCTAAATAAATTGTTTTTCTTTCATTCTTTATAAAAAAAAAACACTTGGCCGGTTTTTTTAGTTTTTGCTGGGGTTCCGTAGTTGGAAATAATTTATCACAAGACCAAACATCATTTTAGTTGAAAAACATGTTCTCCCATACATTCCAACTGCAAATGTAAATTGGAACAGCTGAGTAAGCTTTACAAGTTAACGAGTAATCGACAATTACTCGTTAACTTGTAAAGCTTACTTCTAGCCTCCTGATAGTTTTTCTTTTAATTTTGTTACATACACATCCAAAAACAACGATTTAGGCAGGGGGTACCTACACTTGACTCCTACTAAAATAAGAACATTTGAACATAGAGCTTAATATTAAAAAGGATCCCTGAATTGAAAAATAGTTTTCACACACCCGCAATATTTTTGAACGACCTTTCCAAGACAACCCACACCATGGGATAGACGAGAACAAAAAAAACATCCCCTCTTTACGGGAAGGATTTTTTTTCAGGATTTTATTTTACCCATTTGTCAAATTATAGCTTTCTTGTACTAAGAGTCTCTGAGCTAAGCCGTAGACTTTTTTTCGAGGGTCAAAGTTTTTAAATAAAGACAGGTTGTTTTGCTTTGTAGAGGCGTGGGTTCATCGCAGCAAATTTAGGACATTCAAGTGAGCTTTACCAGCGTTGGCCATAGTACGTTCACTCGCGTCGCGCAACGAAAAACATTTGATAACTAACGCATCCCGATGGGCCTATCGTTTTTTGCCGACAAGAGTAACCACCTATTGTAATCCCTCTAACGTAACTAACAAATAACCATTAGAATAAAAACAGCTTATCCTAGGCTGACAGCAATTTTTTACTCGTGCAAATTTTTTTTACTCGTGCAAATTGTTTTTACTCGTGCAAATTGTTTTTACTCGTGCAAATCGTTTTTATGTTTTGTTTTATATTATCATTTCCTACAATATACTTTGTGTTCTTAACTTGGATACTGCATTTTATTTTATGCCCTATGTCGTGCCGGGTTCGACTCCCGGGCGACCTTTCACTCAAGTGTAGCAGAAATACTTTTTTTTTGCCACATTATGCATTGTGACGAACATAAATTGCTTGATTGCCATTTTAAAGTAATTGAATCGCAACCCGTGAAATACCTATTATTGAGTACATCCGGTGGACATCTGTGGTCTTCATCATCAGTTCCACTTCACCAAATGTTGCTTTCGAGAGCAACTGCACGAGTTAATATAAAAAATACCCAAATCGCTATAGGTAGAATAGAATAGAATAGACTGGAATAGAATAGAATAGAATAATATTTATTTGCTTAAAAACATGGTATAAAAAGATGGGAAAATACAAATAAAAATAAAAATAAGATCATATATGTTTTTACTAACAGTATAAGCGTACAAATTTTCACAACTATTGTTAACATTGATTTTCAAAGAAGTCTTTGACACTATAAAAACTATGACTACACAACCATACATGCAATTTATTTTTGAATAATCTTATATTTAGTATCTTAAGATTATTTGGTATCTTATTATATATACGTACACACATAGATATACAACATTTGTTGTATTTAGCAAGTCTTGGAAGGATATCCAGTACGAGCTTGTGGGGGTCTCGTCGGTTACGAGGATACAAATCATTTGCAGTACTAAATAATTCCATGTGCTTCCGCACAAACAATCAAACATACATGTCTCGTATATGTAGCGGCAACAAGCCAAGCTTTTGAAATAACGGCCTACAGGACGCATCAGGTCTAAGCCCGTATATTGCTCTGATGCATTTTTTTTGTGCGATAAATGCCCTATTATGATCTGTGCTATTACCCCACATTATCAAGCCATAGCGGATCACCGATTCAACGTATGCATAGTAGGAAGTCACTTCCGTTTTAACGTTAGTTATATTTCTGACTTTTTTAAGTGCATATACGAACTTATTTATTCGTTTTGAGACGGTATCAATATGAGCTTTCCAGTTTATGTCTTGATCTAAATTTACGCCTAGAAATTTAGTTTGCGGTACTTCATCAATTTTATGTATATTCATTTTAATATTGTATTTAGGATTATTTGATTTATTAAATTGCATATAAACAGATTTTTTAAGATTGATTGATAAATTATTTCTATTTAGATATTCAATTAGACTTTCCATATTGCTATTAATATCAGTCTCATGATCGTCAATCGTGTTATTTTTCTTATCAGTTGTTAGAATAATAGAAATGTCATCAGCAAATAATATACATTTATGGTTGGTTATATTAATTATAGAATTTATGTACAAGGAATAAAATCATATTATAGGTGTAAACCAAAGGCCTATAATATTTGAACACTTTCCTCGATGTCTCCAGGATTCCGTCATCAGATCCTGACTTTATGACAATGGGACCACCGCGAAAGTATAACCTTATAAACAAAAAAAAAAATTTGCTAATTCGTTTATACACGGTTAATTTTAGCTCGTTCTGGAACGAAAAGCCATAAACTCGATCATCGAACTCGAAACGATTGGGACTATTATTTTCAATAAATTACAATTTAAAAAAAAACACGAAAAATCTAATTTATTGTTTTTTTGTGAAATAATGAGAACTCGAAGTAACTGCGATCAATGCATATGTGTGTAAAACGTATCGACGAACGGCAACACTTGCGAACGGTACCCATTGAAAAATCCATTCATCGATCAGACAGCATAAACACACATACGCAATAGATAAATAGGTACACAAATAAAAATACGAAAAGCGAATTCAGACTTTATTTCATAACCGTAAACGGTAACAAATAGACATTTCACCAAACTAGGTAAAGGTAAGTAGGTACGCAGTTAACTAAAATTATTCTGAGAAGTGTCCGACCGGACTTCACAAGGATGCACAACCGAATTCCGCGGTTAAGTGTATAGAAATAAGGTCTTAATTCGGTCCAATATTTTCATAGAAAAGGGCACCACCATCTTATAATGAACTCTATTCGACAGGTAAAACGATTCATTTTTCAGTTTACATTGCCTGCCTTTGTAGAAGCCGCCGCGCCGCGGCCGCAAGCAAGCATTGTCGCATAAAAAATGGTTTAGGCAGTATTCTTTTTATTTATCATTAAATTATGGTAGGCAGGTATGCTTATTAAGTACCTATTAGCTCGATTGGTCGACACTCGATTCAAGGCCTTAAATACAACTCCCAAGCTTACTCGTCGTGTCTAGTTAAAAAGGTACGAGTACCAGTGATTTCGTGATGCGAGAGTGGTGAATGAAATTTCAATTAGTTTCTCTCGTTTACGAGGAGATGTGATAGTTGTAAACACCGTGCTTTCGATACAAACGAGAGATAACGGAGGTGAATGAACTTACACCAACCTATCGTACCAGAAATGAAATACCTACTTGCAGGTAAGTACTTACTTGCAGCCGGTTATTCGTCCAACGTCCGTTGACCCACCGCGAGCTCGCTGTCAACTGATTCGCACACGCACAGCTGTGCCGCGCTACGTCATCACCGAGCGGATCGCGTACGATCTTGCGTTTATGAATGAAATAGTGGAAGCGCTACTAAGATTTAACTCGAATGACAGAATAAAAGTGATGAATTTCTAACTTCTATATTAGATGTCTTAAAAAAACAATAACAATGCTGATAGTACCTATTAATCGTCTGGAGTCACTGTGTTTCGGCTCCAGAACGATTTAAAATTAATCGTGTATATATGACGGTGTTATGCCTGAACATTCATTAAAAAAAAATATATATAAACATCCGAATTGATAACCTTCTCGTTTTAGAAGTCGGTTAAAAAGATATACCCAGGGATTAGGTGCAAACTGATAAATGCGTGAAAAGGAAGTGACTACTAAGATGACGGCTAATAATAATTAAAGTCGAAAAAAAAGTCTCACTGCGCTGACTATTATTAAGGGGTTAAGTTCAGAAAGATAATGATGGTTGACAACCCTAACTCTCGGAGGAAGCGTAGATAATTATCACAAAAATAGCATGGTTGCCATACTGTTTTACACTTCTACAGTGGCAAAGGATAGCATTCGGGTGTGAAATGTGGGGTACATAATAATATTTCTTCAAAAATATAATTAGAACTAAGTACCTATTTTATAACTTTCTCATCTTCAACATAACAGCTAGACTCTCCTTATGCGGTATTTTCAATTACCACTTTTTAAAACTAACTTCCTAAACGAACAGACTAAACACATTCACTTAAATGTCCACATTCACACATCTTCATCACCTGCTATCATTGCAATTACGCATGAAATAAAACCACAGTCCAATCCAAAGGAACCGGAGCTAGACTAAAATGAACAATTACAACCGCCTGCAAGCTTTAAAGCCAAACTAAAAAACCCGTCTGTTGAAATGACGAACTAAAAACGCTGTAAGCAATAAGGCCGCCCATTGTATGTTTTGTAGTGTTAAATTTATGATTTACTATGTATTTTCTGTTGTACAATAAAGTATATATAAATATAAATAAATAAATAAAACGCACCGGAGTCAGCTTAGCGCACTAATCCGTTCTGTATTTCGCTGGTCTGTGCTGAGTACGGAACGTTTTCTCGCCAAGTCACGTTCTGTAAAGGTCCTTGAAAAGAGAAATTCTTTTACGCGTAACATAACGATTAAATGCATAATATTCGTCGATACAAAATGAAACTTGAAACTTGTTTCTTACGCCGTTATTATTTCATGATCATTGTACTACTGTTACATACTTTCTAATGTCAAGCTAAATGACCATATAATGTACACGAAACTTAACAGTCATTAGTTAATTAGTGACATAAGTTCCTTGTTAAAAATCTGTGACGGCATCTACAACACATGCGAACCACGCATCACACTGACGTATCACAAAATCCTGCATCGCGCAAACAGAGTTTACCGCGCAACGAGTATATAATATATAACGTCTCGACACCAATCGCCAGCAGTTAGCCCACCAGACCTAACACCCGTCTGGTCGGAGAATCCTCCCTTTTCTATGAGTGAACTTTACACCCTGTTTGTTCCTCATGCCTCTATAAATCTTCTTCACAATCAAAGACCTTTAGACTGACGTTTTAACACAACTCTTCTCACAACTTAACTGAAGTCAAAGTAAATCAGCAATAATTAGCAATCAAAATCACAAGTGACTTGGTACTTAAGTAATTTAACACGAGCTTTTTCTTCACACGAAATTAAAATAACGCGTAAAACAACCTCAACCCTTACAAAATACTCTCGGTACAATTTTCTCTCTCACCTTTTTGTACGTGTTTACTTTCTGGCGACCGTGAGCCGGCTTAATGTTTGTAAATAAGAATACAGTAGAATAATAACGCTTAACTTTGGATCTCGTTCGACGCCGCGAGCGCAAGAAGCACTTCCAGATGGAATCGTGCTTGCTATCCTATTTTAGTTGAATAAAATTGCAATTTAGCGCGGAATAAAATTTTGTACAATCGTCTTTAATGTAGGCTACTTTCGGCATTTCAGTACTTTTACATAATTGTAGTGATTCCCCAAATCCAGCTACTCACTTCCCAATTATAATCTCTCATTAGGATTATATGAATAATATTGTGATATTCCTTCCATTCATATAATTCCCCTATATAAATTCGTTGTACAATTTTACATAATTTGTATTATTAATTTGTATATCTGCATGTGACCTCCTCGGTATATCATTTAAATGCAGGTTCTGTAATATATAGCTTCGGAGTTAAACTGCATTAATAACAGGTAAAATTGTCGGCCCTCAAGGAATGCTCAGATTAGTTTGTATCACGAAATAATGTGGGATTGATACTAATATAATATATTATTATATCTATTTGCGTTGTTATTGTATGTTGTTGTCTAATTGAATATAATATCGGAGAAGTTAGTTGGGACATCAAAGGGTCGACTGTATTGGTATAATTAAGCACAATTACGCAAACAATAATATGTACAGTTGTAATATTAGCAGTATGTATGTGGATAGCTGAGAACTGGCTACTGTGGAACAACTAAAACTTGTTTCCAACGAAGCACTACGAACGACAGCAACTAAAGTTCGTATTGTAATAACACGCCACGCCATTTTTATGGTGAACATAATAAAGAGTCTATAAAACTGGAAGGTACTCCGCACGGTGGATAATGATTACTTTAAATAGTTTTATAGACCTTGAGCAATTTCACCGCTTCCTAGGTATAGAGTTTCTGTAATCGGAAAAAACTTATACAGGCCAATCCTAAGCATTTTTGACAAAAATATTTATTTTATCTTCAAAAGTAATCGTTACATAACGGCCAACAAAATCCTGTAAAGAACGAAATGTTTAATGAATTGAATTTAAGAGCAGCGTGCTGCGCGATTTCTGGCAAAACGCGACGTATTGCCCTAAAGCTAAGGCTTCATTACACGGTAAGTACCCGTCTCGTGATTCCCGCGGTTTGACTATTTAAACCAGCCATTTTTAAGATATCTTTGCGTATATATTATATTCTCTGGATAAACAGTAACCTACGTACCTACGTAATATTTTTAATAGTTGTGCACAAGTTTTTTTTTTGTTAGCATAGTTTATGTGGAATTTCCTGAGTTTCAGGCGTAGGTACTTTGAGTAAAAATGTTTCATAGTCACCTCTTCGGCCAGACAAATCGAACCATTTTACCTATCTATCCAATAGACTAAAAAAATACATAGTGCCAGCAAAAACTAAAAAAACCGGCCAAATGCGTGTCGGACCCCGCACAATGAAGGGTTCCGTAGTTGGGATGAATTTATCCCAAGAACAAACTTAACATTGTAGTTGAAAAACATGGTCTCCCATACATTCCAACTGCTAATGTAAGTTTGTTCGCACAATATTGAGAGATTTACCATGTTATTCTAAGACTAAATCAGAATCTTATAGATTTTTCTGTAATCTATGAGTAAAGAACATTCCCAGTATTGTTCAAAAATTTTAGGGTCAGTAGTGTCGGAGATATGGGGAGGAATGGACAATTTTCTTAAATATCCTTATAGGCATTTATTTTAAAATAAAATAAAAAATTGTGATCCTGACAACGAGCCCTTTCATTTCATTTCATATGCCACACGGTACAGTTTGTAAAACTTTTTTAATTTTCCTGTTTGCCCCCGAAAAGTGACACCATATTCAAAATTCATTTATTTACGTTACATGTCCGTACTGGGCTTACAGAAATTCATATGGTTACCAAATTTCAACTGAATTGGTCAAGTAGATTGAGTAGACTTTGTCGTAGCAAAGTGGCTGTGATAGACGAACAGACAGACAAACACCCAGCCAGCCATCCAGACAGACGCACGAGTGATCTTATATGGATTCCATTTTTTTCCCTTTTGAGGTACGGAACCCTAAAAAGCAAAACAGCATTTGCCGTGAGAAATTAGGCACAAACCATCGACAAAGCGGGTTCGCTTTGCACCGAGTAATTGACGTAAGCGGGCCCGAGAGTGCTTTATTATAGTCTGTCGCGATGCCATGTCGCATCAGAGTGGACAGAATACAATGTGAGCAGTAATGCACTTATGCGGAGGTGGGTACAAAACGAATAGTTCATACTCGACGTACTATTAGTTTTGTACTTCTGATGTGGTCTGTGCTTTATCGACCCATTATTTTCCAATTTTTTTATACACGCAATTTGGATCAGATTTTCGCTTCCAGAAGGAATTAATCTGGCTTCTGCAAATTGTAAATTACATCACGTGTGCGTTGTGCTGTGTCTTCCATAACAGCTAATTACAAGTGCATTGTGTTAATTGTAATGAACACAATGACAATATGCGGTAGAAAGCTTCCTAGTAAAATGTAACACCTGGTTTCTGAATTAAGAATTTGAAGTTGAAAACCTGACAAACTCTACTTTGGCATTACTTAAGGGGATTTTTTTAACGTAACTCGCCCAAAATTCACAATTTAATCGCAAAATAGTAAGACATTTTGAATTTAGCGGCTTTGACAAGTTCTTACCTTCAAATCCTTAATTGAGAAAACAACTATAAAACGGGAAATTTAAGTTTAACGCACTATGTAACACTGATTTAAAATCGGTCACCACCAGAGGTCAAAAGTTGATCTTATTTCTAAGTCAAACAAACCGTCACACCGGACCCTTGCCATTCTAGCGATTTGACTGTGGCGTGAAATCTAAGCGGTTACCAACAGCACCAGCGGGTTGCAAAGTTCCAGTAAGTTTACCAGAGGTAAACTTACTGGAACTTTTCCAATATTCAGTGTTGTTGCGTCGTCCCGCACTCGCCTCGCCGCCGCCGTGTCACGCTGTACCGCGCCCGTCCTCATCGGGATGAGGTGGATTTACGTCTTCACACTTTCCCACCTGTTAACTGGTCGTTTTGTGTTGGGATATAAAATCAGTAAACATGATGTGATAGCTGATAATCTTTTGTTAAATTACGGTTGTGAGATGAAATTCTCGGTATAAATATCTTTGGATTATCTGAATAATGGCCAACACACAACACACCAAATCGACTGAAAGTAAAGCATTGTATTGTGAGTGTTTATTGAGTGAAAAGTAGAAATAAACTGTATCGTTAAGTATTGATAATAAGTTTTGTCCATTATAAGAATTTATACCATAACACCTTTAGCAAATATAACACAATCATATTTGTGTAAGAGTGAACGAAGGAAACGGGAGGAATTTTAAGGGTAAATGTAATTTTGCAAATGTCAAATCGGATAAAGCCGATACGAAGTGATTGAGGTGTGGCTGTTAAACACGCGGGTTAAGTTATACTTCCGATTAGCTACATATCTATTATTATATATCTATAAATATACTAAGGCGTGAGCGTTAATGATTTTTAGATAAATCAAACTTGAAACCTGCTGCGCCATCGAAACAAAAAAAAATCAGCTATAATTTATGTAAAAATTAATTTATTTATTTATATATTCTTTATAGTACACCACAAAAATACATAACAAAAACAATTATCAACTGTTGCAAATAAAATTGTTTGCTCAAAAAGGTCTAAACAAACCTTACCTAACAAACCTGAGCCTTTTTTTGTGATGCTCGCATTTGTCCACTATTACCTTGATGTTTTAAGCAAAGTTGCAGTCGATTTGAACTCGTGACCTGTTGACTTCCTGGTTACATGTACTTACCATCATGTTATCGCTAACTTAGTGGCCAACAATCAGTAAATCTGTCTCTAAGTTGATTAGATTCCAGTGGGCCGTGTAAGAATTTCGTTAGCACCTAAATAAATACGCGGCAAGATTAGTTAAGGGGCGCTGAGTCCCGGGATCACGACTCATCAGTCTAATGAGCGTGGGACCCTGGACTGTATGTTGAGGGACTAGGTGTTTAATATAAGCTGTGAATAAAGAGATACCTATAATGAAGGGGTTTATTTATAAACGTTGCTTAAAGTTAAGTAATGATTAACGTCTGCTTAGCTATATTTTATTTTATTTTATACGTCTCCTAACTTTAAGCAACGTTTGTAAATAAACCCTCTGTTTACCTCCCTAGAGATCAATATACCTACATACAGGACTATCGTCCTGTGGTATAATTCTGTGATACATAAGATGACATATTGATCGCATTTTCTTTCATTTTGACAGTTGAGCCACGTCCATTGCGTTATTTTGACAGTTCAGCCACGTCCATTGCGTTATTTACGTTGTTGAGCAGACGAATTTATTAAACCTATGAAGCGTTTTGAAGGATATTAAATTTGTAATCCATTGATTACAAAAAAACTCTCGGATTATGATTGAGACTGTGTTAAGCAATTATGGTGCTAAAGATACTAATTTCTTCATGTTCATTTCTAGTTATTATACTATATTTTTCTTTCTTGCATTCTAATCAATTGTCTGATTATTTTCATGGCCCGTTAATAATTTCATGAGCCTTCACATGTGTTCCAAGATTAGGTGCTTACAAGGCATAGTTTAATATTACAATGTGTCTGGGGATTAAAATTAAGTGCCAATAGAAAGGTGCCATAATAAGTACCGAACTACTATATACCGACGCGAGGTACTTTCAATGCCTTTGTACTGCAAAAATGCTGTGAAAAAAATGCAGTTTACCAGAATTATTAATTATTATTATATTAATTATTCAATACGAAACGGTTTTTGTTGTTGCTGTAAATGTAAAATTCGTGAATTTAACACACTCCACTTTACTTGTCATAACGATACTTCATTATAAAATTGTAATGACCGGTCTTCTCCATTGAAATACCTTCCACGTGTGGCAATACGTACAATCAGTATTAGTCTTGAAAAAACTCGATATTTCGGATCAATCTTGTATATGTACGCTTTAACAAGAGGAACACTTAATAATTGAAAATAGTTTCCATAGGTACCATTATTTTATATCTATACCTATTATAAATTAAAACCGCTTTTCGTGTCTGTCTATGTGACCGCGTTTTTCTTCTAAACCACGCAACGGATTTTGACGCTTCTTTCGCTAATATTAGAGATTTAATTCTAAAAAGTTTATTTGTAAAATACATTAATATTATATCTATGTTATGGGATTTGGTTTCCGCACTTAGTCCTTCAGGTAGACCATTGTGCGTGGGCCATGGCGGCCGTCGGTGGTTATTCAAACCAGCCCACCTTCCAGAAGTTGAGTAAGTCTCCTGGCCTGTTCAAAAGATCCGTGAAAGATTTGGGTGACCCAAGGGTTTCAGTTCTAATCTGGGTGACGCCTGTGGATTCAAAGAGCACATGCACAATGGTTTCCTCAGCCTCCATCTATGCCTTGCACAGAGAACTGTCCATTATTACCAGTGATCGGAGTAGGTAGATTGAACTGGGGTCATTGATCCGAAACGTATATATTACTATGGACATTCCTCCGGAATTGGTGGATTATTAAAAAAAAACCGGAACTTATGTAGGAATTGTATTCTGCCAGAGTGGAAGGAGTCATTTGATGATTTGCCATCCTCAAAAAAAGGTAGGAATTGTAATAAAATTAGCAATTTTATTCTTTATTATTCTTCCTATTTTTTTTTTTGTCACGATTTGACAAAACCCAACGACCAATCAGAACAAAGGATCATGGGTGGTACAATAACCGGTTATCAGAACAATGCGTACGCCCGCCGACGACATGCCAGGTAGTTCACTCGTTTACTTCGGTTCGTAGAGTGCGCATCTTTGTTTGTTACTGTGTTGTGAAAACGTTACTTGACCCTGGCTTGTGTTGATTTTGAATTGAGTAGTAATAATATCACTACCAACATTAACAATATTTAATTGAATCCGGAAATACCGGAATTACTTTCCGGAAAAATGGCTTATCCATGTTATTCTTTCTGTGTGCATTTATGATACAAGTACTAAAAATCAATCTACCTACTCCGATCACTGATTATTACAGATTCATATTAAACTAACAAATAATAAAGAAAACGTGCGAAACAAGAGCAGTTCGCTAGGACAACATGAAACACCCACTCAACATCGCTTTAGCCAAACACCGCGAATTCTCGTTAATCTAGCATGGAGTACATACAGCTCCATTTACACGGTGCAACTTTATTACCTGTGGCATAGCTTACAATTGAAGCAACAATTGACTGGCACCATCCAAACAACACGTAAAATTGTTGTAATAATTTTACGCGTGCAACTAATTAGTTGCCGTTCAAAACTGGTATAGGTGTAAACAGCATATACAATCAAATTGCATTCAATTCTGGCATGAAAATTTTCTACCTTTCAAACATGAGCGAATGAAACAATTAAAAGTGAGAAGACGTTCAATAAAATTTAATTAAATATTTGGCAGAGCAAGTACGACCAATACTGGAATTAATTGTAGTCAATACTCAATACTCAATTATTTATTTTACAACTACGTGCAACTCTGTATTTAGACGAGGCAAAACTTGCATGCTGTAAATGTTTTGGTGTGAACATAATTCGCATGCAATAATTATTGAATGGCAAAACTTGCATTCAATTAGTGTACGCCATTTTATGGAAATCGCACGCGTGTAAACACTTGCATGCAATTCTTGAATGGCAATAATTAAACGTGCTTTATGTCATGCGATTATTGTTCTTGAACGTTCCAGAATTCATCATAGAAGTGGGGCTTTAGTCAGCTCCGATCGCGCAGGGCTGTGGCAAACGGCGCGTTCACGAGCTGTCGTCGCCGCGCCGCCGCACCGCTTCGCATCGCCGCCGCCGCCGGCAACCACACGATTATGTAAATTCACTATAAAAGCTTCTGTTTGTAGACTTAATAGTCTATGGAAAATTGAGGAAAGTGATTCTGTTTTTAAAAGTCTTGATTTGTTTTGTAACTTCCCGAATACAGCCTAAAATTTGTTCTGCGTTATGTCGCTTGAATTTTGTTGTTTTGCCTTATAAATTAAGTCATTAAGGCTTCTGCCGTTGGTTTCAGAATCAAGTTCTACGAGTATTTTGAAATAGCACCATATGATGACTGAATTAATATTAGTTACTATATTGAAAAAAAAAAAAAAAAAAATCGCCATGTAACTGGTACCTCGGCACTTAAATGTAAAAGGAAATATCGATACAATTTCAAGAAAAAAAATTATCAATTATTCTCAAAGTCAAACTCATCATCTATAAATACACGTAGATTGGAATTAGATATTATTACTATAGGTTTTCAAAAAGTTTTCGTTTTTAGATATAACAAAACTTTTAAAACAAAAATTATCGAATACAAATAAAAAATAAATTTAAAAAAAGTTGCCATTGCTTCACAATATTCCACAAACCTAATTTGTTTTGTACCATTAAACCAGAAATGGTTTATATTGGTACAAGTACCTCAACTTAGCCGTTCGGTTTCAATCGTCACAATTCACTCCGCCTCGGTGTCACAGTGCAAACAGCAGCGTTGCATTTCCACTGCGACTATTTTCTGGTAGCTAGAGCCTTGTACCCCGAGTGAACAGCAATGGAATGGATTCACTGCCTTCTATAGGTATTAAGATTACTATTTGACTGTGTGTGGTGACTTAGTAAAATCTTGGGTTCGATTTCGTAACGATTCTATAAATGGTCCTGTGTAGGTCATGTGTCCTTCCCATATTCATTTATAGATATTGTTTTACAAATAGGCTGCTGTTTATTTTCAGTTCTTTGATTTAAACTTAGGATTAGAAATGTTCCACTTAATTTTCATTTAGTTGCGTGAAAGAAAACGCATTAAAGCGTAAGGCAGGCTTTTGTACAATTTTTTTTTTTTTTGTTTTGATTAACATCCTTATTATGGCATCTGTGAGTACGCCACTGATATATCAATATATTGAATTTTATTTTGAGTTCAGATAATGCTCACAATCACGTTACCTCAACCAAATGGTCGACAATCCTCAATAGCATTACTTCCAAGAAGTTGCCACCTATTTCCAATCACTCCGGTTCTGTGGAACTCAACACTGAGCAACCAGCTGACGTTGTATTCTTGTTATCTCAGCGGAGGAGCCGTGTTCTGCGACCACGAGCCGGTGTTTGCGGTTCGTTCCCGCTGTTACGACGTACTTTGCGGTTGCGATTTTCTTTCTTAAATACTGTTTATTTTTAGGTTTCATGTGAAATAAAGACAGTGTTGTTGTCGTTGAAATGACTAGAACTGTCAAATATTTGATTTTTCGGTTCCGTAAGTTTAAATGCCGTTGGTGTTTTAAGTGGAATAACTCCCATATTATATACTCATTGAGTAAATAAGAAATCATATGTATTAAGATATACTTATTCTTTCACCTTACGGTGAGTGGTTGCTGTTTTAGGGTAAAAAAGAAACAACATTTTCATTAGTTAAATAAACTAAACGGTACACTGGATGTAAACCGTGTTCTCATTTCACGTGAAACTTCTTTGTTTCCGTAGAGCTTGTACAAAGTGCTGCATACATTTACTTTCATTCCGCTACTTGTTTCGGCAAAGCTCCGAACTAAGCATACGTACATAGTCGCATCAAAGCTAAATATTCGGTTTACTGAGCGTTTGAGATTAACGTCGGTTTGAGAATTTATTATTTACATGCAATTAAATGCAGAAACACGTAAAACTTTTAAAGAAGGTATGACGTATTTGAACATAGTATCTCCGGTTGCTACGCCATTGCACCGCTACGTCAGCTACGGCGTAGCAGATATTAAACTAGCTACGCATTGAATATACCATTTTATTTCACACAACTTGGCCCGTGTGTTAAATATGTTTGTCAATGTGGCTGAATAATTTAAATAATAATACTGCACCATAATTTTTGTAAGTCATTCATTTTTCAAGGACTATTTATGTTCTCGACGTATTGTTTTCTTTTGTAATTTTAAATAAATATAACTATCCTAATCATATAAAATTCAACTCTACCATCCTAACTGATAAAATAAAGACTTCAGATGGAAACAGCTCGCATCGTCGCTGAATCAGCTGAAGTCCGCGTGACACGTAAACCCTCTCCGAGCAGACACTAATGCACCGCTAACGGCACAACTATGTGAGGAAAAGTGTTTGTGGAGTTTGCGATAAGGAATTGTTAGACTTAAGTTATTGGGTAGGGGTTTTAAAAGTTATTTTTACATTTGCTTAAAATCTATACTTAATACTGTACTAAATTAATACTTATAAATGCGAAAATAAATCTGTTAGTCTGATCATCTTTTACGCCTCAACGGCTGAACAGATTTCGATAAAATTCGGAACACAAGTAGACCAACCTAACCTAACCTGGTAACCTGGATTAGGACATATGTAAAAAGTGAACGTTTTGGAGTCTTATAGCTCCTACACACCATGCCGCACTCTGGCCGGCCCTGCCGCACAAAGGATCTTAAATGAAATGAAATACATAAGCCGGCGGAGCCATTATGTAATTTTGACGTTTAAAAAGTGATGATTCTCATCCTAATTTGAATAATTGATTTTTGATTTGATACTTTTTATCTCGGTAGTACGGACGTTCCCATGGGATAATTTCCGACCTCCACGCGGGCACAGCTGCGGGCAAAAGCTATTGTTTTACAACGTATACGATCTTTTCAACTAATACTACCAACAATATTATGAACAGATTTGTATTTTTTTTTGCGTATTTTTCACAATTCGTGAGAATAAAAAAGATCCATCAAAAATAATGTCCGGGTAAGATGACGATTCATCCATGTGTGTAAATATGCTGTTAGTGCTCAAATAGATGAGTAACTGCTGCCGCAACGCTGCTGATGCAACTGTAGTCGAACAATTTCTATGTAAAGTTTATGGAAATTATTCTAGCAGATTACACCGTTACATCTGTGTGAGCCTGTACTTGTTTTATTAAAAATACATTGTTTATATCAATAAAAACTAACACAATAATGTATAACGGAATCGTTTGAATCACTCTACACCCATCACGCTTGACCAATTCATAACAGATGTTGGAGGATTCGCGTCCCAACGCAGGAATAAACAAAAATATATGTTAAAAGGAATCTGTGAAGGACAATAGTGGTTTTGTAGAATCTCATTGAAAGGTCAGTTTCCTAGAAACATACACAATACAATGTATCAACTGATTGCTGAAGCTTTATATTTTCATTATTGTGCGGGTATTTATGGTCTGTTCCAAAAGTGTCTGGTGAAAACGTACCTGTGGATGCAAATTGTTATATCTCATAGTTCTAATAGTGCGTAAGTCATTTTATGAATGATTTTGACATTTTAATGTGTTTGCAGTATAATGGCGCACCTCGACCTTGAACATTGCGTAACCGAGTTGATGGCGCCAACTAAGCTTATTCACATACAAATTCGTCGTGATTACGATTACTGCATTACGCACACAAACAATCATAATTGAAACATAAAATTATTTAACTTAAATAAATCAATTCCACATTAAATTAATTAAATTCGATATTGCATATGTTGCATTTTAAATCCTCTAAACTATGTTTTTCACATTTTGACAATTTGAGGTTAATAACCTCTAATGCACTCGTATCAGAACTTTCAATTGTGAAAGACGATTATTGTATGCCCTGCCATCCCACATAATACACGAAAGGGAAAATATTTAGGTACTTTCAAACTGCTTACCAATAGAAATGTATCTAAAACACACTATCATGAGCGTAACATGTAAAATTAAGATAATCATTTCCTCAAACTCAAACTCAAAGCATTTATTTCAATTAGACCATTTACAGGCATTTTTGAATTGTCAAGGAATCGGTCAGTCAGAAATATTCCAAAGCGTAGTAGGTACCTATGTAGAAGAAACTCCACGGACGCTCTTTTAAATAAATTGTTACAAAATATTGGTTACATAATTCATGTTGAAATTAAACATGTGAGAACAATGTAGAAAGACGTGCACGTTAGAAGCGTCCGTAATAAAAAGATATAACAAAGAACAATACAAAAAAAATTATCAGCCAAGGCGGCTAAGAGTTGACCAGTCCCAACTGACGGCGCCCGTTCACGAACATGACGCATGGATTAGCACTATTTAGCTCAACCATTTTGAAGGGAGCTAAATGATCGAACACACGCGCCACCATCAGCGAGACATCTGAGTGAGCATGACATACTCTCAACCGCCATATACAGGGCATATTCAAGTCAATAAAAGACATATTACCCGGTAAATGTTAGCTCTTTAGTACATAGTACTCACACTTGTGCTCTAAAATTATATAATACAAAGGAAATTGATTTTATACAGTGCAAAGATGGTCTTAAACTCTTCAGCAGCTCCAACAATATTTTCAAATGTTAATCAAATAGTTGTGGTTGTGGAGCAGGACCAGCATTGAGCCAAGCATTTTTATCAGCGATGTAATCCCCCAACTTATAATATGCCTGCCTGCATAGTGTGCGTTTTATACAAGATTTGAATTTCGTCTCATTCAGTTGTAGTATGTGAGGAGGAATTTTGTTGTAACATTTTAAACAGTATCCCATGAATGATGAGTCCACTTTAGCCAGTCTGAAACTTGGTTGAACTAATAGGTCCCTATTTCTTGTACTATAATTATGTCTATCACCTCTTTTACTAAAAAGATGTAAATTTTTTCTTACGTGCATGATGTTTTCATAGATATATTGACCAGGTACCGTCATGATGTTAATATCCTTAAACAGTTCCCTTAGAGAGTCACGCCTGCGGAGATAATATATGGCTCTGATCGCTCTTTTCTGTAGTTTTTTTTGTTTTTTGAAACGTTGCCCCACACTAAGAATTTCTTCCTGTATCGTGGGTGCGTTTACAAACATAGAAACTCACATACATTAACACCCAGACCCGGAACAACTACTTGCAGATCATACAAATATTTGTTCCGTGCGGGGATCGAACCCGCGACACGTTGCGCAGCAGTCGATCGCTCAGCCACTGTGCCAACCGTGTTGTCAAAAATAGACTCGGTGTCTGCAGCCCGTCCCCACAGCAAAATACCGTAAGACATGATACTATGAAAGTAACTAAAATAGACCAGCCTCTACATCAGTAAATTGACGGATTTTTCTGACAGCATATGCTGCTGAACTTAGCCGTCCTGCAAGAGATGTTAAATGAGGACCCCATTATAACCTTGAGTCGAGCGTGATCCCTAGGAAAACAGTTTTATCGACGAATTCTAGTTTCTCTTGATTCAATACTATCTCACAATCACTACTCTTGACATTTGGTAAAGAAAATTATACGCACTTAGTTTTTTTGCCATTTAATACTAAATTATTAGCAGTGAAACAACTTCGGACCTGCAGTAGGGCGCTATTTACGTTCTCAAAATTTGTAGCATGTCTATCTACCTTAAAAATTAAGGAAGTATTGTCAGCCAATAACACCATTTGTGGTTGATTTTTTAATAAATGGAGTAGATCATAGATATAAACTAAAAAGAGGAATGGACCCAATATCGAGCCTTGTGGCACACCCATTTTTACTTTTGAACCTAGTGAATTGATACCGTTTATTTGGACTTTCTGTTGTATATCATTTAAATAAGATTTTACTAATTTGAGCGCAAGTTTTCCAAGTCCGTAATGCTCAGGTTTCAAGAGCAAGGTTTCGTTATCGACGCAATCAAATGCCTGGGAGAGGTCACAAAAGATTCCTAAGGCATCTTGGACCTCTTCCCACGCGCTAAAAATGTGTCTTAATAAGGTTACAGCGGCGTCGGTCATACAACGTCCTTTGGTGAAACCATACTGTTGATCATGAAGGATTTTATTTGTGTTAAAATGATTGAGCATTTGATTAAGCATTCAAACACCTTGCTGAAAACCGGCAACTCGGACACGGGTCTATAATTATTGGTGTCTTTACTGTCTCCGGATTTTAAAAGTGGTGGTACCTTACTGTATTTCATTAAATCCGGAAAGACTCCTTGGTCCACACACAAATTAAATATTAAGGCTAAGTAAAGCGCTATGGTGTCAATTATGGAAGTACAGACTTTAATGGACATTCCCCAAAGATCTTCGGTTAATTTTATCTTAATTTTCTTAAAAGCTTTTATTACTGTTAAAGGGTTAATATGCTTAAAGTTAAATTCAATCGGGCAAGCTGAAACGTTCGCCCTTACTAAATCAAAAGAGAGCGAGGGCGAGGAATTGAACGTTTCACTAATTTTAAGTGGGATACTGGTAAAGAAATGTACAAATTCTTGAGCAACTTCTTTGCTATCGCAAACGAGACCACCACATGACGTCTTCAGTGTGTAGTCAGAATTATGCTTTTTGCTCCTGTTCGTTTCATTATTGATAATTTTCGAAACCGTCTGTATTTTATTGTCTGCTGACTTTACCTTGTTGCTAATGTATAAGGCTTTAGCTGTCTTACAAGTATTTTTAAAAGTTCTAGAGTAAGTAGTAACATACTTATTAAAAGTTTCCGTGTTAATATAAGGCCTTACAGGTTTTAAGGCCATACAGCTCGAACAGTCTAACCCTACTTTTCCTGAGTCCTTTAGTTGCCCAGTCACTAAATAAAAACCTAGGGCTGATAGTTTCTGTGTTCTTCTTAAAATAATTATTGAACTCGGTCTGGACTAACGAAAAGAATTCTTTATACAAAATATTTGCATTGTTCATTGTAAGGTCCTGATTATTTAACTTACAAACTAAAGTGCTATTAAATTTATTTAAATTAACTGCTGTTATTGGTCTGAATTGTATCTGCACTTTTGTTATTGGTATGTTGGACTCAAAAGTTACGGAAGCACACAATCTGATTGTTATATGTTATTCTAAAAGCCGCTGTGATAACAACTAAGTGTTTACAATGAGCGCTGTTATCATTAACAGGTAGTAGAAATAGGTTTAGTGTCACATATGAACTTAATTGCTTACAATTGCCTTAAAGAGACCATAAATACAATACAATTTCGGTAATGAGGCTTTCCTCTCCCGGTTAAACAATACATAATTGTTAATACATCAGATGTTGACTTTCCTTTGGAAGCTGGCCAGGGCCTCGGATTCCAGAATTTGTAGGGTAATATGTTTGCCCCTCTAACATTACCTTGTTTTTTGCTTAGAATTATTTCATAAAAGTAGGTTTCTACTTAAGCGCTTATTTAATGCGTTACAATACCAACATAAAATCATGATGATCTTAGGCCAAAATAATCCTGACAAAGTTTTCATACCTGCCACGCAAAAAGTTACAAAGTACGCTACTTAAACGACAGTTCAACAGATTGACAGAGATCCACTTCTTTGCAGCGTTAAGCCTTAGAATAAAAACTGTACAAAGTGCTTCTCACAAGTCTAGACTGAATTTACGTGAGTTACGATTTTTTTTGCCGCCCGCAGCTTAGGGTAACGGAGTATAAAATAAATGAAATACTTACTTAAGGCGTACCTACATTTTTTTAATCAAACCAGCTGCGTTGTTTTGCTACGTCGCAGCTTTCTTTTGCTACGTCGCGTCCTAGCAAATTGCTGCGCAAACTACGCCTGCGTAGTAGATGATGTTTTGTGCAGTGGAGAGATAGCAGAATTATGTTAATTATTCGGTTAATAACAGTAATATTGGCTTTCGATAACATTGCCCTGTCTTGTGACACAGCTGATACACTCGAGTGCACTCGTGTACACTCGAGTGACACGCAAGGTTCTACGCTTGACGAGCAATGGACCGAGAGGCGTAATGTTACAAACACAATAACATGTAGCAACTTGGTATGGTTATAATCAAAATTCTGCTCGGACACAGGCCTCCTCTCTGTGAGAGGGAGTGGGCTGTAATCCACCACGCGGGCACAGTGCGGGTTGGTAGATGTCACTTATCTTTGATTTTTTGGTTCTTGGACATGCTGGTTTCCCCACGATGTTTTCCTTCACCGTTTTGAGAGCAAAGGTGATGAAAAATTTTACACAAAGTAAAGCGCCTGTCTGGGTTCGAACCAACGACCTACAATTCGTAATTCGTAGCCGTTTCCACTGGGCCACCACTACTCTTAAACTGTTTGTGTGGTTATGTTGTGGAAGAAATGAGGAATAACTTGTGTGGTTCAAACACTGCTGTGATGTGTTTTATACCTATAATATACAAGGGAGTGCAACCTCTACAAATGATGATACATAATTATAAGTATGTGTGGGGCGTGTGTCCTGGACTTTAAATGCCCATGCTACCACATTATAGCGTGGTGATTTTTTACCACGGTATGAGGTATTTTCACGCGGTCTGAACCTATACGAGAGCCTATATGCAAAGTTCAGTTATACGGAAACCTAAACAGATCACAATAGTTGAATAGCGAATTTCTAAACACAGTAGCAGAAACATTAACTTTAAAACCACTATCTAGTGTCAACTAGATAGTGGTTTACCTAAATAACCAGACCAGATAGTATCTACTAGGTTTTCTAGATCTCAAAATACTCACACTATATTTCTTAACAAAAACCAGTAAATCCTCAAACCAGATACTGCAAAACAAACGAACACGGTTTCACAGCAATCATTCTAAAAACAAAATACTTTACGTCTTATACGCGGTTTCACGTGAGCTCTGGCCGTCTTCCAACATATCTGCGATCAACTTCTTTACTATTGCTCGTAAGTTGTGATATAAAAGACTATATAGAATACGTGTGAAAAACAGTGAGATAATTAAACGCCAATAATTGTTGAAACCGGCTCGACCCTAATTAAGTCAGAAATTATGAAAATGGGTAAGGCATTTATTATTAAGTTTAAATCCAAGTTATGCTGTAAGCATCGCATTTAAATCGCAGGAAGATACTCCTATCTGCCTATCTTCACTACAAAAAGATAATAAAAAACATCCATTCAACGACATCTTAAAAATAAAATAAATAGAAATCACTGTTATAAAAATATGAAAAAGAATTTATTACTAAATCAGTTTCAACAGTAATTTACTTTGGAAAATCATTAAAACTATAACTTTCACAAATAAACCTTTTTTTTTTTTTTTTTTTTTTTTGAGGGTGGGAAATCATCAAATGACTTCTCCCGCTCTGGGCAGAGCGAGAGGGTGTGTCAGACTTTTACTGACTAAAACCCACCCGTGTTCCTTCCGTTGCCTGTGTGCCGGGGCCGCGTTATCCCTTTCGGACAAACCCGCAACCCCAGCAGGCATTGGTCTTTCGACCCCGTCGGTTGGTGCTGACATCTCTTTGAGGCGCGCGTGGAACACAACGCGCCGTCGACACGGGCCTGGTCCTTATCGGACGGCGAGCTGCCCATTGCTCACCGTCCGCAAGCCCGCGCCTACGGTGGCCGGAAGTCTTCACAAATAAACCTACCAATTGCAATACAGACTTACTTGATACAAAATCGACTACTTTAGAATCAGTTAACTATATTATCGAATATTTCGCGAACATTGGTAAGACCCTTGCTCAAAAAATTGCCAGCCAACTTTAAACTATGATCAAAATGACCTCTGTTTTGTTTGGGATAATGTTTCTACTGCATTTCTAAAATAAATAAGAAAGGAGTCCGTTCCCATAATTACACATCTTGCTAATCTTTGCTTTGGTGAAAACATCTTCCCGACATCCTTAAAGCTGGCTTTTATCAGAGACTATATCTCCAACTTCAGGCCCTTATCTGTATTACTCAAAAATAATAGAAAAACTTATCAATATAAGGCTTTTAACATGCCTAAAATATTTCAACGTACTATCTGAGTCACAGTTTGGCTTTCGTCGATGGGATTTCCACTGAAGATGCAGTTACTGCACTAAGTACATCACAGTATATAACTGAACATCTTGACAAAGGTAAAAAATGTATGACTATATTCTTAAATCTAAAGAAAGCCTTTGACACCGTCTCTGTCCCAATCCTTGTAAGAAAGCTGGAATGTATCAGGGTTCGTGCAGTGCCTCTTAGCCTTTTCAAGGATTATCTCAAAAACAGAAAGCAGTGGGTTAGAGTGGTCAGTAGTGAAGACGCAAAAATATCATACGGCGTCCCTCAAGGAAACGTATTGGGACCTAGATTATTCCTTATTTACGTCAATGAACTTTGTAACGTAAATGTTGCAAACGCACAAGTCTTCTCTTACGTGGATGATACTGCTGTAGTTTTCACTAGTGATACATGGCAGAATGTTCAGCTTAATACTGAGACAGGCTTGGCTAAAATCGCCAAGTGGTTAACAATTAATTTGCTTACATTGAAAAAAAAAAATGGCATTTGCTTCAGTGTCTGCCGACGTACACACACAACCAGAGGAAGATTTTAATGTTAAAATTCATACTTGCAATAACGAAAATCGCAATAGTTATCGCTGCTCAAAAATAAACAAAGTACGTCATGTTAAATACCTAGGTGTTATCGTGGACCAGAGACTGTTATGGTACCCACACATAAATCAGGTTGCCAATGGATTCAGGTAATTAAGCTGTATGTTCAGGACTCTTAGATAAGTCGTTCCCAAGACTGCCGCTATTCATTCAGGCCATCAAAAAGATTTCCTTAAGATTATTTATGTTGCGCTAGTCCAGTCAGTACTTTCCTATTGTATAGCAGTCTGGGGTGGTGCTGCCAAAACAAAATTTCTAGCGGGAGAAAGGACACAATGCGCTCTTATCAAGTGCACGTATAAAAAAAAAAAGATATATCCTAATGAAGACCTATTTCGACTAAGTAACTTGCTCTCAGCCAGGAAACTTTACATTACACAAATTATTATTAAAAAACTCTCTTTCCTATGATGCTGGCATACTGACAAAAAGTAGGAAAATGAAAATGAAAATGATATTAAATATCCCTAGGACAAGGATTTTGCTTGCCAGTATGGAATTTAGTAAACGATCTGCTGCGCTTTAATAAAATCAATAAATAAAATTACATTTATACTATGACAGTAAAAAATAATAATGTAATGGATACAAACGCTTCCCAACAATGATACCGAAATACTTCTGAAATCTTGATACATACACACCCTCACACTCATGTACTCTCAGTCACACCTACCGGCTAGACTTTTACTCACATATACTCACACACATACTTACACCCACTCATACAGACATTTGATCATTTAATTTATGTAGTTTTATCATCAAAGTTATACGTTTTGCTTTTTATAAAATACGTCTTGCTATGGAAGAGCGGACTCTCCTAATACAGGCACTATCTGCCTAAAAGGAGGATCCAATCAAAAAACATCTTTATATACACTTGTTTTACCAATAAACTATTTTTATTTTTATTTATTTGTTATTTATTGAGAAGTTTTTTTTTTTTTTTTAGTTAGATTATTTTAAAGCGTGGACAATAATTACATCTTTTCTTTGTGAGATATTTGAAAAGTAAAAAAAATATCTTATGTGGCCAGTTGAAAATATACAGTCATTATCTTGTATTTTGGATCCACTTTAAATGCTCAAATAATACACTGCCATGCATTCACGCAATTTAAAAACTCATCTGACAATCACCGCTATTAATTAACCTAAAACGCAGAGTGCCTATTAATTAATTAATAGGTTTATCTAAACGTTTGTGCATTTGACTCTAATAACAAAATTCTATTTGCGCCATAACACCCCTAATCTAAACCGATTCGAACATACGAGTATCATTTTCAGCAGATGATCTGTTAATCTTACTACAATTTCCGCTTTGTACACAAGATACTATAATTTATTTAAAACTTAGCCGCACAAAATAATCACCTTTTCTGCCCCAGTAATACGTGTGTTAATCCTGTGACGAATACTACAGTTATATCGTTGTAGGTCTGCGGTCGCCAGTGAGGCAGTGTTGGTGAAATTTCATTAAATTTCAGTAATCGGAACACTAGACAATTCCGTCTTGGTCTAATGGTCGTGTTTATTAGGAATGTTCAAATTAAACATCAATAAAGTTTTATTGAAAATACTGCGGAGTTACGTCAAAATTAGCGGAAGTTACTGATCACTGATGTTGGTAGTAAAATGAACGATTTTTGAATTGACATGTTATACGTATCTTACGGAATATTGTGAAGGGATGTAACGCGTCAATTGTTTCGTGGAATATAGGTTCTGTATAATTATTTACAATAGCTAGAGGTAAGGTAGATAGCAAAGGTTTTTCCTTATGGCTAATAGTAAATAGATTTGACAGAGATTTTTTTTCATATAAGAAATAAGTAGTGCCTAACAGTTTATTTAAAACAAAACTGTTCACACATTTGAACCAGAAGTGCTACTACACATTGCAAGAGTTTTTTGATGAAAAACATTGTTAAATAAATACAAACGAATGTCATAAATAGCTCACCATTGACCATTGTTTTAATACATTCCTACATATTTAATGTATAAGTAATGAAAAATATAATGTCAAAATGTGTCGTTTTGCAAAACAAAACAAAATTAATAAATTACATTGCAATTAATGTAATTTATTAATTTTGTTTTGTTTTGCAGTGCCCTTACAGAGTGCATGTTAGAAACTTATACTCTTATTCCAACCTCTGTACAGCATGTTTCCAATAAACTGATTTGATTTCATTTGAGTGTTGTCATTATAAAGCATTAAGTCTTGTTAATATTATAACTAAATTGTAAAACTTTTATGTGACTAGAGAGTTTTCTCGCTTTTTGCGATAAGACCGCCCATTGTGTCACCCTATGTAAAATGTCTACATTTATATCTGTATTTTTTATGGTGTACATAATAAAGAATATTCTATTCTATTCTATTCTCTAATTCGATCAACTTTTAAATATCATTGTACAGAACAATTCTTTATAAAATTATTGTCATACTAATTTATAAATCAGAACACATAAAAATTCTCATCATCAAATTGAAAATAAATAATCAAGCTCATAAAGTAATAACCTACTCACAAAACAGAACTATAACTACGTATGACTAAATACTGGCACTGAAAAAATTTTCCTTTGCGAAACAACTTCGTCCTACAACACCCTTGACTTGATTAAGTACCCGTCACGCGAAATAAGGGTAAATACGAATATTTACCCTTCAGTGAGATGAATTATACCATGAGTACGCGTTACACTAAAGACTTAGCTCAGAAGATGCATTACGGAAACTCATTATGGAAGGCTGAGAGGTTGAGCAGCTTCCTCATGTGGTACTAATATTTATTTTAAGCGCCTTAATTATCCATTATTTCCTGAAAGCTAATTAAAATAATATATATATAAAATAATAAGCTTGAGTTATCAAAAATGTTAATGGGTATCGATCAAATAAGCAGCTTTACTTTCTGCCGTACCATTGCTCGGAGATTACCAATCTGTAGACTTAATTTGGAAGAAATCAAATTGCGTAACACACTTTCAATCATAATTCGAAGGAAAAATTTTAATGAATTATTTTTTAGGTTTGAACAATTTGTCTGCGCGACAACGTAAGTAACGCAATGAATATTAAAATGATAATCAATTATTTATTGACATAAAGCAAAATGTCCAACAAATGATAGAATTCTCTAACTGCTGCGCTAATTATGACTGTGTTGTATTATCAAAATGAATAGCATTGCCATTGTAAGTGTGTCACGCAAGTACCCTGTAGATTATATCTCAGGGCTGAAAACGATGATAGTTACACGTAACATGCATTAGCTTTTCAATGTGCCCTATAAGTCTACCTGCTGAGTCTACCTGCCTCATTCAGAACCGTAATGGGCAGGTCATATTTATAGCCCGGCAAAAGAAATATACGTGTTGTAATTTCGCGAATACTAATGAAAGAAGAGAAAAATAATGTCTGAGGAAAAGGTAATGAAAGGTGCGAACTTGAGAATAATACTCATACTTATGTTTCATATGATTTGGGAGTTAATGGGAATCTGATTTTATCTGTACTATCATGCAATAGACACAAATGTATTTGATTGTGAAATAAATAGTTCTGTTTATTATGGGACTTTCGTGTGACATAACAAAATCGCCCATCTTCAGTTTCTAGCTTTAATGCTATAAAGTGAGGATGGGCGTTTTTGCAGGGTGTTTTTAAAATCTTTAGAAATATGGCTACCCGAACAACCCCTCTACTATAAAAAAATAGATGGAATAACAACAAACTTCGATCGCCAATTTTCCCGTTCAACACTTCGGTATCAATCACAAAATTCTTGGTAACGGGGTGGAAAAAACATCGTTCGTTTGCATTTGAAAAGTTTTTACTTCCCGAGAGTATCTGGTATAACGATCTGACGACTGATACAAATGCACTGTAGAGAATATCCGCCCAAATTTACGTGGGCACTGTGCGAAATATCTGGACAAAGTGATGGACCTCGCGTAAATCAAGCTCCAAGTTAAAACATTGGTGATAACGGTTGGTTGCGGGAATAATTTGGGAGATATTTTATACATTTTTGAGAGTACTGAAAATAGTGCTATTTCAGCTACTTTATATAGGTCATTGTTTACAACATGGTTTTAGTAGCCAATAAAGGGAATCATTTAATGAGCATGATTGAACACTATCAAATATATCTTTGGCTAACATCTGATTAGATGTCATCATCATCATCATCATCATGATCATTTCAGCCAAAAGACGTCCACTACTGAACATAGGAGTCCCCCGAGCACCACCACTTCGACTGATTCTGCGCTTCCCGCATGTGATAAGATCTATCCTTGTTTAAATCGGTTTCGTCTGAAGAATGAACTAAACAGAATGACTTTCCATTTATTAGTAAAGGACAGAAAAACGTGGGTTTATAATTTTATTTCTGCGAAAACTCTAAGGGTCTTCTTAACCCAACTCTTACACCTACGAGCTCCCTTGGTAAGCAAATAAGCACCGTTTTTCGCTCCTCAGATTTGTTTCGCTTACAAATTCCTTGCTAAGCTACAAATAGCTGCAAGTCGCTGCAAGTAGTTAAGCCTCTTTTGTGAACTTAGCCCGTTAATAATACGCTTTATACTTACTGCGATGTTTTGCAAATATAGTGCTTAGAAACTGTCATCCTACTATGTTATGGATTATCCATATTTATTATCTAGAAAATATTATAAAAACGGATATTAGGTTTCTATGTTCGGCAATGTGTCAATAATTTTTGTGGTGGTAACCACGAAATAAATGTAACAGAACTTAATTTCACCAGATGGGTCACTAACCTGTTTGCCAAACGAATACTTCAAAGCAATCAATTATTGATCGGTCTATTTAAAACCCATGATTGGCAGAATTAATTACACTAAAATGTCCAATAGCCGTTATTTAATTGTTAATAGAATACAATTTCATAATTGATTATATTTGTCCGGTTAACTAACTGACATGGACATTTTAATGGTCCGATGAACAAAAATTAATTGCTTTCAAGAGCCGTGCTTAGAATTTAACAAATGAGTTATTAATTTTGTTCATTAAGTGGTTTCCAGCAAATAGTGATGCGGTGTTTATGATGGGAAGCGAAAATAAATTACTTGTCATGTTTTGGAATGGACTGAAGCGTAATTTAAATGAGCTCGTGCGTGGCATTCTCATCAACTCACATAACACTGTCGTCGACCCTCGTAAAAATCGCGTCCACACTCATACCAATCTTGGAATATCTTATGAGTTTTATTTTTAGTAGCTACTAAAAAAAAATTCTCTGTTGTACGTACACCTACTGATATAAAACGTTGGTGTGTATGTTTGTAATTTTAGCGCAATATTAGCCCATAGCGTGATATGTGGCGTTAACTACAAACATTCCATGATCATGACCAAAGCGCAACGCATTCATAGCTGTAAAAACGTTAACTATAATGTTATTAATGTGTAATCCTACCACAGTTTGTTAAATAATATTTGTCATCACTGCTACTAACAATAACAAGCTATACCTACCTACTTATAAACAGGGCTATTTAGACCTTTTTTTTTCATAGAGCATGATCTCGTGGTTTAATTGTAGGCATAGATTTTATAAGATATTTTTTTTTCTTATTTTTGCACCGAATTCTTTTTTTTTCTGCCAACGAGTGAAAATGTTGTTCCAGAAATGAATTGCTCATCCTTGAATTATATGAAAACGATACCAAACACGTTGCAAAACTTTTGCAGATAATGACGTAAGAGTGCAGCGTGGTTGATAGGATTTCACCCGCGTCCCCCACCTACCTAGAGGGTGGTGCCACGTGGGTATACGGCTAAATAAGCTCAGATGACCACTAGGTATGCCTGTGCCCAGCGGCTTCGTTTGTTGAAGATTGGCAAGGTTCCCATACAAATCATGACACTAAATACCCGGCTATAAAAGAAAACGAAGTAATAGCGCGGGCGGGCGATGCGATGCAACGTGGTGGGTCCGGCACCGAAATATCACGTGGACGAAGTCGCGGCTAGAAGCTAGTTTTTACATAATTATCAAATACTTCAAGACCCCGTTGAACCATTCCCGTCGTTCATGCCGTCAGCCATTAATTTTACTGAAAATCTTCAGTTCAGTGACTGACTGTCTGAACCTACACCATAGAAGCTGGTGAAATCATGAAACACCTGAAAGTTGGACGCTACACATATGTCCTTGGAGGAAGCGGGGCTTGTCGAAGGAGTTTTTTTACAAAAGCTAAAGGATTCGGCGAAGTATTGAACTTTGTATGGGAAAATGTGATCCATATTCATAAAGTCGCATGTACAAGCTAATAGTAATTATGTCGCAATGCAAAGTAAAAAGCTTATTTCCCGTTATCTCTTCAATCCTAAGCAAAACAATACTGCATTATTTACAATGGAGGCGCGATAAAACTGTCACCCCAGACGCAAATGCAAATTCAAAGTCAAATAATTTATATCAATTAAGAACATAAAAGGCACTTTTGAACGTAAAAATTTACAAAAAATCGAATTGATTCTAGTCGCCTTCCAAAAGGTAGTTTTCGTTTGGAGAAGAATGGGCAGGAGACTCCGCCATTACTCTTTTAAAATGTTTTCACAATATATTACTATATACACATATATATTAATTATATCATTATATGTGAAGACGATGCACCTAGAATAAGATTATTATACCACAATAGGTTAAAATAATGAAAAATGAAGCAATGGCAGATAAATTAATTATGTGATAGATGGTGATGGTGATGGTGATTATATGGTGCTCACATATTTACGAACATTGTAAACACTATACGATATTCCTATCATTTTATCAAGTAAAACTAATGAGTCAGTGTGTGAGTTCAAGTAATCACAAAATGTAAAATCAATGTTATAATAAATTATACAATTAAATTAGGAACCAGTTTGATTTTGTCTAAACTCTGCATTGTCTTATGGAGCAGGACCTGCTGGTCCTGCTGCAACATATTTCCAAGCATTTTTATCTTGGACATAATCCTCTAAGCTATCAGATAACTTCAGAAGCCATTTCACCATTGAACGCTGGCTGAATTTTTGTCAGCGGTATGATTAAGACATCATGTACAATACTTATCAAACAACACCGAATTGCATGGAAATTAGCTTAACGTGTCATTGGGGAAAAAACAAATAAATTCTGATGTGATAAGATATGGATTAAAATGATTTATTTCTTATTACATTTTTTTTATCTTAATGTCATGACGATCAGGCTGAGCCCACATCATACTTCATTGTGATGTCTTCAGTACCTCTAAATTCTTTTCAAACATTACAAGAAATAACTTGCGTGAAAATTAGCTTTTAGGGGCGTGCCAAAAAAAAACAATATTTTTTTAAAAGTGTCAAGGCACCGTGAAAATTGAAATATGAATCCAATGTAATAAGTGACAAAGAAAAATCATATTTAGTAACTTATACATCCAGGGGTTCGAAAAGAATACCGTGGCCCCTGGCAACGTATAGGTAACTGAAGGAACACGGGTGGGTTTTAGTCAGTAAGAGTCTGACACGCGCTCCCGCTCCGCCCAGAGCGGGATAAGTTATTTAATAATTCACACAAACAATTTCTCTTTCCTACTTTATCACCAGACCCTGCTCATCATCTATTTATAACCTATTCATTGAGCCCATACCAATGAGCCCAAACACGATACCGATGCTGTGCTGTAAGTTGGTACCAGAGTTGGGTATCCTGCAAACTCCTGGTGATGCTGCAACATCAGTTCAAGGTTGCTATGTTCTTCTAATATCATTGAAGTAACAGAATACCAAATTTCAAATCAATCAAACCTGTGGAAGACGCTCACATCGAATCACCAACTAAAAAAAGAGCTGATAATCTTCAAACGGCTGAACCGATTTTAATAAAAAAAGTCTAAGAACCATCGCCAAAAAAGCTGCATTCAAATAAAACAAACCGCATTCAAATCTGTTCACCCGTTTAAAAGCTACGATGCCACAAACAGACACACATAGCGGTCAAACTTATTATATCACCCCTCTTTTTACGTGGGGGGTTAATAACACCCCTCTTTTTAGCGTCGGGGGTTAAAAACATAAGTTGTGAAAACCTTTTTTTCTCATCACTGCACGTTGACTTGCAATCAAATAAAGGTCGATTGCGGCGGCTGGAAATACTATTTTTTTTTACAATTTTGATTCGTCCCTCCGAAAGGAAATCGGGAACTGTCGTTGTTCCCGATTTCCGATTACCAACCATACCTGCGGACACATCTATTCTACGCCGCCGTCCCGTAAAACCTGGCGCATCGGTATTTATATGGAACTACTTCCGAAGGACACGTTTACGTTTGAGAGTACCGCTAACAGTGCATTGCGCTGGCTTGATCACTGCGTGGTGAGCAGTGCAGCACGACATTTAGTTGTAGTCGCGTCAGTTTTGTATGGAGTATATTTGTCGGATCATATTCCTTTATTAATTGAATGTAATATTGATTTAATAATACCTAAATTAGTAAGCCCAATCTACACTTGCAATAAGGTATTATGGGGTGAACGAAATAACAATCAAATTGATGAATATTCCAATTTTTGTAATTCTAAATTAAAAGTAATAGATTTTCCAGATGATTTTCGGTATTGTGCGCATAAAATGTGTTCTGATGCTAATCATGTGTTGTTAGTATTTTAAAGGAAGGTGCCGTGCGTAGTTATTTATGTAAACAAATGCGTCATAATAGCAAAAGGTACATTCCTGGTTGGAACAGGTACGTTCGTGATGCTCACAGAGAGGCTCGACTACCAAACGGCTTTCTTCTCGACTCGGCTGTGTTACGAAAACATGGTTTTCTTATGGTAAACCTGACAGTGGTTATGTTTACAGTAAATTGTGTGAATCTAGAAAAACCTTTAAGACCAATTTGAGATATGGTCAAGATAACCAACAGCAGATAAAAATGGATATTTTAGCTAAACATCACACTGAAAAGAAATTCGGATCATTTTGGAAATCCACAAATAGTTTGAATCCGAAGTTGAGTCCCCCTGTGAGCATGGCGTACGTACATGAGCCAGCGGATATAGCCAATGCATTCCGGCGTCATTTTCAAGTTGTGTCACCTCTTATTACACCTGTGCAGGTGGTCGATTCTGGGGCCAGCGACATTTCTATTGTTTTTACGGCACAAGAAATTGCAGCCATTATAAAGAGAATAGAGAGGGGTAAATCCCCGGGTCATGATGCCCTCAGCATCGAGCACCTGATGTATGCGGGGGGAGACTTGCCACGTTTGCTTTCTTTGTTTTTTAACATGTGCGTTAGTTATAATTACTTACCGGACGACCTAATGTATACAGTGGTAGTACCTATTCAGAAAAATAGAACAGGGGATACCTCTGACATTTCCAATTACACGCCCATCTCTCTAGCCACTGTCATAGCAAAAGTTTTGGATAGTCTGCTTGATAAACAACTCGCCAAACACCTCAAACTACATGATGCCCAGTTCGGTTTTAGGCCTGGGCTGTCTACTGAGAATGCAATCTTGTGCCTCAAGCAGGCTGTTCATACTATACAGACAGGAAGACCCCTATTTTTGCCTGTTTTCTGGATCTGTCAAGGGCATTCGATCTCGTATCTTACGATATTTTGTGGCGTAAACTAGAACTTAAAACTACTGTACCACCTGAGATAGTGTCAATATTTAGATACTGGTACAGTCGGCAAAGTAATGGCGTGAAGTGGGTTGGTTCGCACTCGGACGTGTATCGGTTGGACTGCGGGGTGAGGCAGGGGGGGCTCAGCTCACCTCGGCTTATCAACCTATACATGAACCAGCTGATCTTTGAGCTCCAATTTCGGTGATTGTTTGCGTTATTAGTCACGCAAAAAAACGATTTAAAAATGTTTTTAAATTTTGTAGTACCGTTATCAAGTAACCTACAGAAAAAAGTTAATATATTTAATCGAAACTCAGCTTAGGCCAGACGGCGCCACTCACATTAGACGCTTGTATAATTATATACTAGTCACTGTTACTCTCCCTTAAATAAAATACTCCCTTCACACCAGACTCGCCTTTGATAAAAACAAATGGTTCCTGTTTATGAGACATGTAGCTAGTAATAATTGTAGGATCCTACTGTTTTAGGTTTGTTTTCCAATTCAAACAGGGAAAAAAATATCATAACCAGTAGCACTAGGTGCTAAAGGTAGCAATCAAAAGCGTTTAGTCGTAATATCGTATGCTTGTAGCCGGTCTTAGCGTGGAAACTTCTTAAGTAGGTGAAACTATTGAAAATTACATAAATACTGAATGAAAGAACGGTAACTAACTTCTCGTCTACATCGTGAAGGCTGGTTTTTGCCGACCCGAGTACCGACGATCTAGTCAAAGATCAAGACTCAGCTGTTAAAATTGATTCAAATCATAAATTCAAACAGTCGATCAAATAGTTTGACGTCCGCCTTCACTATCGATGCAACTAAATAGGCTTTCAGAAACATTAATAATGAGAAAACACATAACATAATGTCACGCCAGTATTCCGCGAAGGGTTGGGCAGAAGATAGTGGCGAATCATTGTCATCCTCATCATCATATTACAAGGTTGTATAAATAGGTCTGTTATTATCTTCGGTACGATACGCCTTCCATGCAACTGACCCACTCCAATATTTGTTGTAAACATTTTATCATCCCTTGTATTTGCATGCTATTCCACATCAATTTCCATATTGATCAGTATCTCCCTCGGAACTAACTCAGCTGTAGGAAAATAGGTTCCCGCCGTAACCGGAGGCCGTTGATCGGACACTAAACATCTGTTTATACCTACTATTATAAGAATAAGTTGATTTAAAAAAAACACACATGTTGAGTAAAATTGTAGGATAGCGGATAGATGACCTTATTGATAGATGGCGGATTGGTGATTGCAGGATTTCGTTACAAGTACAAAAAAGTTACTTATTAAAAAATATTGTTTACAAATTTTTATCTGTTGAGTCTCCGAGACCTTCGAATTCCCAAACGATACTTTATTTTAAAAAGTTTGTAAAACTCATTCTCAACCTAAAATACGTAACGCAATGTAAATCATCATTACCTTGTAGTGGAAAAACGTTTATTTCCTACATGCCAAACTCTTTTGTTCCTCTACTCTATACCTACAGACGCTCTCAGCGCTTCCAGCAATTCCGTGTAATGTCGCGGCAGACCGTTCTCGACCGCAACTTGCATCACACACAACATTTTATGCCCACTTTTGTGCACGATAGACCGGAACGTAACGGTTGTAAATGTCTCCAAGTGGACGACGGACGAGTGGACGGATTAAAGTTATTTGGTTATTCCAAACGTACGACTATTAAGTAAACCGACTACCTCGGTGATCGCAAATGTGGCTGCTGCACATGGAGTTCTGCCTTCGATCCCCAGGTTTGGCAAATTGTTTTCGGATTTTCATAAGGATTATTTGAAGTGAAAACTTCTTTATGCGCGTTGAGCGATTTTTGGTAGGGGATAAACTTATGGATTCGCGTCACCGAGATGCTCGTGCCATAGTGCTGACTAAAGAAGCTAATAACAGTTTTAAATTTTCACATCTGTCGGCAGTCCCCATAACTGTAATTTTTTTTGTAGTTTTCCAGTGAATTTGTGCCCTGTTGATGGCAATAGAGTTGCTCCGTACTGCTTTTGGACTCAAATATAACTGGCGAAATGAGGGTTTACAACACCTTTGCCTACACCTTCGAAACGTAACAGGCGAGATATGAGTTATTTTATACTAAAAGTAGCCCAAGAAACTGACTCGTAACGTAAACTACAAGTTGAAATTGTATTAGATGTAATAATTTACCTACATTGGTTCCGAACACACAGTAAATAAATAATAATACCATTTTAATTGAGGTACCGAGGTACGAGTTTATTATTCTACTTCTAAATGGCGATTTCTATACTCCAACCGCTACACATAAATATAAAGCTGCTATAATTATTTTATACCTACTGCAGTTACTCTAAACTCGATAGTTCGCATATCTGATTCGAATAAAATCCTACATAATGCGCGAGTTGATCGCACGTTAGCAATTCATGGGCGCCCGCTTCACTATACATCGCCTGCTGCTCGTAAACACGTTTTATTGAGTTGTGTAGTGAGCGAGCGATGAATATTAAAGTAGAGAAAACGAACGATGCATATTCAATTTTAATATGCCGCTATGTAACCAAACAAACAATATCGCAGTCTAGTGAGACTGCAATATTGTTTGGTTGCTATTAATTATGAAGGGATTAGGGATATACAATGAAAAGGTGGAAAGGTGTTGTACAAATCGTTACATTCCATTTCAATCTCCCGTCACCAAACAGATATATTTTATTAATTGGGGCAGATTTATTATGTAGGGTGATGGCGAAATATGTATATTAACTAGCATTTTAATTAATCTGATATAATTTTTACCAACGCCTAACTATGTTTAACCGGTCACGTAGTGTTAACGCACCCGTGCCGACCGAAACCATACCAGTCAATAAGTACCAGATCATGTTTGTCAAGGTACGCTTTCAACTAGCATAGACTTTCGTATATTATATATGCAATAAAACATTTTTTTTTTATATTTATGCCTTCTTAAAAATATTTTTGTACTACATGAAATCAAAGAAGTCATATTACGGAAAATTCCATGAAGTTTCTTTTCATCTCAGAAGTTATGTGAAACTGCAAAGATTTTTTTATTGCACCAATGTTATAATATATTCTCGTAGAATTCACGAACAAATTGAAATCTCGAAGTACAAAAAAAATCTGTTTGATTATATGCAATTTTTTGAACTTTAAATATGAAAAGTCAAAGTCAAAGTCAAACAATTTATTTCAATTAGGAACATAATAGGCACTTATGAACGTCAAGTTTACAAAAAATAGAATTGATTCTAGTCGCCCCTTCCAAAAGGTAGTTTTCGTATGGAGAAGAATAGGCAAGAAACTCCACCGTTACTCTTTTAAAATGTTTTTACAATATTTTGTATACATTAATTATATAATTATATGTGAAGATGATGCATCTAGAATAAGATTACTATACCGCGATAGGTAAAAAAGAATGAAAAATAAAGCAATTACAGATAAATTAAATATGTGATAGATACATGGTGCTCACATATTTACAAACATTGTAAAATTATACGATATTCCTAACATTTTAACAAGTAATACTAATAAGTCAGTGTGTGAGTTCAAGAAATCACAGAATGTAAAATCAGTGTTATAAAAAATAGCAAATACATAATTAAATAAGCTACCAGTTTGATTTTGTCTAGACTCTAAATTGTCCTATGGAGCAGGACCAGCATGTTTCCAAGCATTCTTATCTTGGATATAATCCTCTAATTTGTAATATGATTGTTTACAGAGTGTACTTTTAATATGAGTTTTAAATTTTCTTTCATTTAATTGTAATATATCACAAGGTATTTTATTGTAACATTTAACACAGTACCCCATAAAAGATGTATGTACTTTAGATAATCTGAAAAAAAAAGAGAGAAAGAGTCAAAGACTTGTGGTATGTAATGGAAGTGGCTTTATTTTGTAGATATTTTCTACGAAGATGCTGCTGGCACATTTGAGTTTTTATGTTAATTAATCTCATTGAATATATTGAATCATTTGCATTTCGTAGTTTTTTTTAGGTTAAATGACCTCGAAAAAAAAATTGCTCCTCAATTGGATTGATCCAATCGAAATGAAAAATCTGAAAAAGTCTTAACTTGTAAAAAAAAATCACATAAATATTATCTAGAAGGGACTCATTATTCACTATCATCATTCTCCTATGATACGATTTAAATGAAGCAATTTCGTGATTTCATACATCGGATGGCGGCTAAATAAATATATACCTACCTATAACCAATATGTCAATTACAGACCTAATTTTAATGACCATCTGACCATTTGATCGGATGGTCACATTTGATATAAAATATACCCGGGGCGTTGAGGCGCGGGACAGTTATAGGCGATAATTAGTCTGGTACCAATTAGTACATGCTATGCTCCGTAGGGCCCGTCAATTGGTGCAAGAGAATTTGGGTTCGTGTTTAAGGTATTTTAATGATTATTTGATTGGACAGAAGACTGTTGTGGAAGTTCAACAACAAGAGTTTAGTAAAATTATTCCACTGCCAAAAATTATATTTTTTATTAAACCACTACAGGTAATGTCCACCTTATGAAACACAGAATTAAGTATCTTGTCAATGAAAACCAATGTATTTTAAATACATCTTAATTGAGCTGCTATAAAAATATGTTCTCACCTAATTTATCTTCTTAAAAAAGTCGTTAATGTCGCTGCGGACACTAAAGATGCGAGCCACGTACATATATACCACCTCCTTAATTTATAGTGATCTCTTCGCCTTTATCTCGATTTGAGGCGACGAGAGAACGTGATTTATTACTGAAAATGAGTTCAAGTAGATATTGTAAGTGTTCAAAGGCGACGAAAATATTAGTTTTAAATACTGAGCAAATACTTAATATAGATATATTATTGAGAGCGAGCGAAGCGAGAGATGCGTCACTGCTTCAAATATGGCAAAATTTACTTTCGTGTGTCAGTTTGTTGGTAGTCCCAGGTCGTATTTTACAACCGATCTCGATGAAACTCTACGTATATATACAGGTTTTACGACTTACGGCCAGTTTTTTCATCAACAGCTAAAGTAATCAGTAAAAGCATTGGCAAGCAACTTGAACTTTACTGATACTACGGCAAATGTGTTTCTTCATTCAACTAACAGCTAAAGTTAAAGTCAAAAGAGTTGCCATTACACAAACGTCGTAATTTCCCCAAAAAATCGTGGGGAGCTTGTTTTGCACATGGCAGAACCACAATTTCACTGTCGTGCCAGATGTCAAAGTGATAGTTCCTCTTTGAGTATAAATAGGGACAGCCCAGCATTCGTAACACAGCTTTGTAAATCCGAACGTCTGTACCTACTGGTTTTATTGAAATTGGGTTGATTTTAATTCTATAATACTCGTATTAATTTTATGTGACCGATGTTTTGAATAGGTACCACATGTTAGCTGTTCGGTACTTATAACTTTATGTGCATACTCCTTTTTCATTTTATTATAGTTAAAGGTAGGTATGTACCTATTTATTATAAAAGATCTCTTATAGGTGACCGGTGTTTTAAATACCAGATGTTAGATGTTTGGTATAAGTTTATGTGCATAATGCTTTTTCATTTTATCATACATACATAGTTATATTTGCTACAAAAGATCCCTAAACTTATTTTTATTTTAGTAGCTTTATGTAGATAGCTACTGGTTACATTATAAACTTAAGCTTAAACTGACTTAAGGCGAAAGCGTCAAGGTAGCAAGCGAAATTCAATTTTTCTTACGTTTTTTTTGCAATTTGCAGGTTAGTATCATGTTGTATGTTGATCTAAATATGATTTGCGGCCGTATCAAATGTTTATTTATAGAATTATAATCATAAAAATTATCAATACCTACAAATCTATAAGTTCATATAATCGCATTGAATGACTATTTCATGAAATCATGACATTTGACGATTGTGCTTACTTATGGAGTTGTATTGCTGATTGTAATGATTATAATTATGTAAAGCCATATTTGTTACGGTCGCAAATCATATTTTAATCAACATAAACCTAACACTGACCTGCAAAATGTAAAAAAACTAAAGAAAATTTGAATTACACGGGTTACCTTAGCGCATGCCCCTTAACCCTTAACCCTTAATTTGGCAGAGATCAGAGTTGTTTTATTTTATGAAATAAGATGTATTTCTGAAGTCCTAGGGTTAAATAAAACAATAGTCAAAAAAAATATTTTATTTACAGGTTTTCAGGAAATCAATGTTCATCACAGTGAACACTGCGAAATACGTTAAGAATAACAAGTAGTTTGTAATGTTCACTGTGTTAAACATTATCAAATTAGTGTCATTTAAACAGGTAAAATAAAAACATTATGTATAATCAATAAATAAAATGATTTATTATGGAAATGTAAAAAACAATTGCGAGGATTTTTCCCGTAACAAAGCAAAGTCTCATATTGCATTTTATACAATACACAGTTGTAGTTTTTGCTTATAACATGGGATCATGTTATACTCTTTTGCTTTATGGGTCTTCCGGTTTGTTGAACGGAGTAAAGATTAGTCTGGTGTACTAAATCGGTAAATATCTCCAGAAATACAAATAATCAAGGTCATCATCTGGAAAATCGTCATAGGTTTCGTTCTTTCTTTGATCACGGCACGGTGACGAAAAATACCTTTCTTCCATTTGTAAGAAAGAGAAAATTTTGGAATTTTCTTCTTTTTCCTGGCAGCTGGAGTTATCTGTTTTTCTGCTCTAGTTTTTCTAGATAAGACGTACTAGGTGTTGATGACTATATCTCAGATGGAAGTGATATTATTGTTGATTATGATGGAACATTATCATAGTTTGGTTCTCTGGATGGTGTATATGGGCGCCAAACCATTATTTGATATTAATGTTAAGCTTGTTTTGATTATTTTGCACTTGATCTGACTGCCATGATATTTATTTAAAATATTGTGGTTTCCGGTCGAATTTATAAGTTTATATTATGTTACCTACTTCCTTTTGATTTATTTAAAATATTGTGTTTCCGGTTGACTTTATTTTAAGTTTCTATGTTGGTATTAAGGATTTATCTTGACATCCGCTTGAATTATTTAACATTGTATAGAGTTAATATTATTATGGATTTATCTTGATATCCGCTTGAATTATTTAAAATGTAATTTCCTTTAGAGTTTATATTATTAAAGGACATAATTTGACTCATATATC
Source organism: Agrochola lota (assembly GCA_947364205.1). Classification (NCBI taxonomy): domain Eukaryota; kingdom Metazoa; phylum Arthropoda; class Insecta; order Lepidoptera; family Noctuidae; genus Agrochola; species Agrochola lota. Next base: position 1,220,677 of record OX376222.1, on the reverse strand, counting down.
CGCTTGATTTATGTAAATTGTTTCTGGCGGTAAAGTTTCGCGCTAAAATTTGGCGGCAAAGTTTGGCGGTAATTTTGTGTATAAATACTGTTGTAATATGAATGGAAAGACATTCTTTGTGAGCTGCTCATGGAATAAACACCCTAAGTTGAAGTAAGGTATTTTCTTTGTACTCTCTTAAATATTTTCCTGCTATTTCCTATTGCTGTGTTTTTGTGTGATATATTGGTACAAACCAATATGTGTGACTCTGGCAACGACGACGCTGATGCGCCGACAGCAGCGGTGGGATCCACCTCGCCCCTACTGAGGTCTTCTGGATTCCGGGTCCGCAAACCAGTGCCGACCGCCCAGCCAGACCCAACTTTCTCGATGGAGCAAGTGATGAGTCTGGTGACATCAATCACGAAGCAAGCCACATCAAGCGCCGTGGCCGCAGCGCTGTCTGCTACTCCAGCGCCTTCACGGGATCGCGGCAATTTCTACCTACCGCCATTCGATCCCGATGTGCGCTCACATGACATCAGGGACTGGTGTGTCAATGTTGACCAAACCATTACAACTATTGGCATATCACCGCATGAAGCTCGCATGAAGGCAATACTGCAGCTGAAAGGAAGAGCGAAGACTTGGGCTGATACGTGGTCCCTTCAATCCACCACGTGGGAGCAAGTTAAGCAAGACCTGATCCAGACGTTCGGCGAAGAGTTCCGGTATGCTGACGACGTCCAGCGGTGGCGCGACTACACGTCGGAGCAGGCGAGCAGCTACGCGGACTACGCAACCACGGGATGGACGCTGTTCAAGAGAGTGCGGCCCGAAGCTGCGGACACCGAGGTAATTGATGCTCTTATCACTGGTATCTACCCTGATTTTGTGAAATGTGAATTGTTACGTAATACGCCTGACTCTTTGCCCAAATTAGTTTCCGTTCTGAAAACTTTTCGTAAGCGTGACCGACCGAAAAATGACAGTACTGACAAAAATCATCTCAACAAAAAACCCCGGCTTTTGGAAACCCATGAGTCGTTATTAAGTCAGTCGCCAATGTGTTTCAAATGTATAAAACCTGGTCACCGAGCTCGTGACTGTAAGGAAAAAACAACACAAAATACAGACTCTAATATTTCCGCAAAATCAGCCTCTCAGGTTACGCCAGAAAACCGTAAGTTCATTGAATGTAACTATTGCCATAAAAAGGGTCATTTAGAGAAAACTTGTTTCCGTAAGCAAAATGACGAAAGATCGAAGTCAACCGATCTAAAATCCAAATAAATCTAAGTAAATTTTTGTGGTCCTATAAATCGTTGCACGACTACCGTCAAAATTGGAGCTAATTCGTATCCTTGCCTATTTGATTCCGGCGCAGATTGTTCGTTAGTACGTAAACGCATTTCTGGTTCGATTCCGGGTAAAAGGAAGACTGTCAATACAGTTTTCAAGGGAATAGGCGGCGTGAATGTCATGTGTACCCAGAGTATCTCGGCTATTGTCGAGATCGATCAAGTTAGTGTAGAATTAGAACTATTTGTTGTCGAAGATCAACAAACCCAGTTTAATATTTCAGTTGGCTATGATTTAGTGCAAATTCCGGGTCTTACTATCACATTAATAGATAAAAATATGACTGTCTCGAGAAATATTATTATTAATGAATGTTCTTTAGCAGAGTCGGAAATAAAACTAAATACCGACCTTGCTGACCCTACCATATTAGAAAAATTACATTTAATTTTAAACAAATTTAAAGACAATTTCACTTCTGGTAATAAAGTTTCTGAGGTAAAAACTGGTCAATTGACTATTAGACTAAAGAATTAAGATAAAATTGTTCAACGTAGACCCTACAGATTGTCGCCAATGGAACGCGAAAAAGTCACAAGACATTTTAAACGATCTTAAACAAAACGGTATAATCCGAGACAACTCATCCCCTTTTAGTAGTCCCATTGACTTTCGGGAGTTAAATGCAAACTTTTCAATTTGATATTGAGTATAGGAAAGGTGACAGGCTTTCTCATGCCGATTTTTTTAGTCGAAATCCCGTAGCAAGCCCCTATAAAATTCCAAAAGATAATATTTCGTTGCAATTTTCAGTAAATGCTTCTACGCTTGATCATAACTGGCTCCTAATAGAACAAAAACGTGATACAGTTCTTAAAAACCTAATTGAACAACTTAATTCCGATACTATCCCAAAAGACATTGCGGATACTTATGTCATATCGCAAGATAAATTGCTTAGACGTAAAGTTCAAATAGAAAATAAAACTCGTAAACTTATTATTGTGCCATGTAATTATAGATGGAATCTGATTTCTTACTATCATGATAATCTTCAACACTTCAATTGGGAAAAGGTTCTAGCTAAATTAAGAGAGCAATATTGGTTTCCCCATATGTCAAAATTAGTTCGAAGGTTTACTGAAAATTGTGTTAGTTGTAGAATTCGCAAAGGTATGTCGGGTGCTAAACAAGTTACCCTACATCCTATAGATAAAATTGCAGTTCCCTTTCACACCGTACATGCCGACATAACTGGACGTATGAACGGTAAACGTAATAACGCTGAATATGCCTTTGTATTTATTGATGCCTTTACAAAATATACTCATTTAATTTATACCAATGATCGAACCGCTGATACAGCCATATCTTGTTTGCAAGAAGTAATTTCTATTTTCGGCACTCCAAATAGGCTCATAACAGATCAGGACAAAAGTATGACATCATCTGATTTCAAGAATTTTTGTAATCGTTTCGGTATTCAACACCACGTAGTAGCTAAAGGTGCTAGTCGGGCAAACGGTCAGGTAGAACGTATTATGAAAATCATCAAAGATAATATGTCAGTTATAGAGCTTAATAAACAGTGGCATACTGCTATTCGAGATTTACAGTTGGCTATTAATTCTACCGTTTCTAAAAGTACGGGAAGATCTCCCATTGAGTTGTTGTTTGGGAAAAAATGTTCGCCACCGGGTATTAAGCTCTTACAAATCGATAATGATGAACCAATTGAAGATCTTAATACTGTTAGATCATTATGTAAATTAAGGATGGACGAGCGATCATTTCGGGACAAGTTAAGATTTGACAAAGGTAAAGCTCAAATCAAGCCTTTTGAAAAGGGGGATTTTGTCTTAATGCATAAGCATGAAAGACATACGACTAAACTTGGTCCTAAATATGAAGGTCCTATGGAAGTTTTAGAAGTATTGCCTAATAATCGCTACAAAGTAAAGCATGTCAATTTAAGGGGATGTTCCGTAAAAGATCGCTAGTCATGATTTTTTGAGACCAGCACCTCTGGCTCAAAATGATCCATTTATGGATGACAATGATAATGAACCAACCGTATGGGCGGATGATTTGTAAATTATATCTTAGCTACTCCACCTTCCTCCCTATTACACTGGCTGGCCACCATGTGTATCCTTTTTCCTGGTCTTAGGGCTATATCCCAGGCGGGTGATGCCATGAAATATGGCTAGATCCAAGGCGGGTGATGCCGTGTTAGGGGGCTATATCCTAGGCGGGTGATGCCATGAAATATGGCTAGATCCAAGGCGGGTGATGCCGTGTTAGGGGGCTATATCCTAGGCGGGTGATGCCATGTAATATGGCTAGATCCAAGGCGGGTGATGCCGTGCTAGGGGGCTATATCCCAGGCGGGTGATGTCATGTGATATGGCTAGATCCAAGGCGGGTGATGCCGTGTTAGGGGGCTATATCCTAGGCGGGTGATGCCATGTAATATGGCTAGATCCAAGGCGGGTGATGCCGTGCTAGGGGGCTATATCCCAGGCGGGTGATGTCATGTGATATGGCTAGATCCAAGGCGGGTGATGCCGTGTATTTTTGGCTAAGCCCGAGGTCGATGCCGTTGCCGTGATCTATAACGTTTTACAGCGCAGAGAGCGCGCTGGATCAGAATGGCCGTATGGGCGCCAAACCATTATTTGATATTAATGTTAAGCTTGTTTTGATTATTTTGCACTTGATCTGACTGCCATGATATTTATTTAAAATATTGTGGTTTCCGGTCGAATTTATAAGTTTATATTATGTTACCTACTTCCTTTTGATTTATTTAAAATATTGTGTTTCCGGTTGACTTTATTTTAAGTTTCTATGTTGGTATTAAGGATTTATCTTGACATCCGCTTGAATTATTTAACATTGTATAGAGTTAATATTATTATGGATTTATCTTGATATCCGCTTGAATTATTTAAAATGTAATTTCCTTTAGAGTTTATATTATTAAAGGACATAATTTGACTCATATATCCGCTTGATTTATGTAAATTGTTTCTGGCGGTAAAGTTTCGCGCTAAAATTTGGCGGCAAAGTTTGGCGGTAATTTTGTGTATAAATACTGTTGTAATATGAATGGAAAGACATTCTTTGTGAGCTGCTCATGGAATAAACACCCTAAGTTGAAGTAAGGTATTTTCTTTGTACTCTCTTAAATATTTTCCTGCTATTTCCTATTGCTGTGTATTTGTGTGATATATTGGTACAAACCAATATGTGTGACTCTGGCAACGACGACGCTGATGCGCCGACATGTATTAGGGCAAATTACCTGCAAAACTGGAGTTAATTGGAGAGCTTCGGACTGGTATAAAGCGGATGGTTGTAACGGCTGTTCATCGTCATTTTGAGTATGTTCAGGTTCGGGACTACTATTGATGTCTAAGCGTTCTAAAGAAGAATTAATTAAAGGCGCAGAAGATGAAACAGGGCTTGGAGAAGGTGGCGGCAATTCGTTGTGACTGTTATTTTCAGATTTATCACCAATGTCAGATAGTGCAAGCTCGACAGCAATAAGTGCTAGTATTATATGCGTGCGGTTTTGTATTTCATTACATTAACAAGCAGAAAAAAACAAATAAGCCCAGTAGAATCCCACTACATAAAAGCATATTATTTGTAAATAAAGGTTATACATAATTTGGCAATGTTCATCACAATGAACGTATCAAATTGACAATACTTGTTCGAGTATTTGGCAGTGTTCACTGTGATGAACAAACAAGTTTGCCTCCAAAAAAAGTTACCAAAAACACAAAATATTACGTAAAACCCAATTCAAACTAAAGCATAAACATTGTTTAGTGAATAAAAACCACAAAAAAGTTAGTTTAGTTATGTAAAACATGTAATAAAAACATTTACCTTGCGAAGAATCGAATGCCCGCGTCTCGTTGACATCTTGTCTCGATAATGACAGATAAAGGATGTTGCCACCAGTAGCATAATTTTTATACCGATAAATAAACTTTAAACTTGCTATAACTAAAATAAAAAACGAAAAATGGTAGATAATAGTCGCTCAATATTTATTTTTTATGAATGTTTATCACAGTGAACATAATCAAATTAAAAGTGTTTAGAGTAAGTTTGTCTTGCAACAATAAACTGAGGTATGTAACTGTTTCCTTTGGCATTCTGTATCGGAACAGAAAGTTAGCCTCGACCCATAAAAATGATCCTTGCGAATATGAAATCTCTTACGCCTATACGTTAAATAACGCACGATAAGTTGAACTTGAATTTTCACTAGACGATCTTGATGCCATTTCAATATTTTATTTATAAAATAAAATCTAGGTTATCTATTCCCTACTGATTATCTTATTACACAGTGATTTATTTTAGCTAACAGCTCAAGCAGGTGTTGAATATAGTCTAACCTACAACAGTACAACTGACAAAATGACCATTACTTTAGCTTTCACAGCAGCTTGACGAGCAGTAAAGGTTAGAGGCAAAAGTAACAGTAAAAGCAACAGCTAAAATTATGAAGAAACAAATTTAACCATAACTTTGACTTTATCACGTTACTTTGGCTGTTACTTTTGATGAAGAAACTGGCCATTAATAGTTTTTTTTTTTGTCTTCGGGGATTTTTGATTGGGTACTTCCACCAAAGAGGTTTACTGGATATCTCCGCCTAATGATATCCGATTTCGTTGGTTCTTTTTTTATTTGGAATGCTGTACCTTAAATTGTTCTCATAAAAATTTGGTGAAGATCTGATGAGGAGTTTCGGCGTGATGAGCAGAATAACTCTTCAAAATGCAGTAAATTGCTCACTTTTAGATTTCTACCAGTAGAATCAGCCCTTTAACTACTAGGTAGGGATTGATGGAGCACCTGGGACCACTTCATCATAAAACTAGACAATACTTAAAATAACAAAAAACTCTAAAACGTTTTACAATAAGGTCACTAGATTGCGCTACTGTGCATCGCTAGGTCGCGCTATTGTTGTCGCTCGCGAAATGATTAGGTTCCGTTGAACATTTTGTGTCACTGAGTTTTGTTAAGTATAAAATAGCTTTAAAGGTAAATTCCCGTGTTTAACAGATAGTAGTTGGTTAGCTGTGGGTTAGTTATTTCTGTTTAATTATCGTCTTGCTACCATATGTTTTTTAGTAACCTACAGCCGCAGGCGGGGTTTTTTTAAGTTGGATAGGTATATTAATTATAGAATTTTAAACTGACATCATTATTTTCACAGTTTAAGTTATTTAAAACGAGATATTTACCATGTTTTTAAAAACAAATAATATTGTAAATATTCCGTTTTAATAACTTTAGAGTTATATTAATTGTTGCAAAAAAGTTTGTGCTCGCGAGGTCTACTGTTTGCAGAACGACTAATTGTAAAACGTCAAATGACGTCATCAATGTAACACTCGCACGTCTAACATCATGCATACACTCGCTCGAGGCACCATGTGTAACACCACGAGTAACACCAGCGTCTGTCAGGGTTCGAACCTATGACCTACAACTCGCAAGTCGCGCCCATTACCGCTGCCAATACAACTTATTCCTCATTTCTTCCACACATAACCACATGAATAGTTGAGCAGTGGTTGCTCTTAAACTGTTCATGTGGTAATGTTGTAGAAAAAAATATTAGTATAAAACGCTTATTTGCTTCAAGGTTTACCTGGAGTACCTTAAGTAGGTACTTATATTTTTTTGTGAATAAGGGGGATTTAAAATCTGAGTGCCACGAAGATCATGAATACGGGTACCGTTCAAAAGTACGCACCGTGCGCTATTCGATTTTCCATAAGGATGCGGCATCTTCGTGCTACAGTATATACAATCAAGTAGTATTTAGGCACATTTACTTTAGGAGAATTGTATTACAATTATTCTTGAATTACAATATCAATATTGTAATTCGAGAAGGGTTAGAGGTATAAATTTGTTTTGTGTAGAATATTATGTGAAGGATGGGCACTCAATAAAAAATAAAAAATAAAATATTTTTTAATCAAATAGTTATGCTAATAAAAGTAAACACTTTTTTCCAATAAAGTAGACGTATGAGGAACAGGGTGTAAAGTCCACTCATCCTCAATAGAAAAGGGAGGATACTCCGACCATCTGGTCGGGTGTCGTGTCTGGTGGGCAACTACCCAACAATTGAAAAATCATTTATTTACAACAACTGGCTAAAATTCGTTGAAATTTAGCTGTCTCGGTTTACATGGACCCAGCTGAGTAGATTGATTTGGAATTTGGTCCTTGGATTTACTTGGATCTGGTTGCATTCTGGTTGATTTACTTGGATCTGGTGGCTTATTATTTATATTTTCTTTGTTACCTTGCAATATTATTTCTTGTATGGGCATACCGCGAACTTGTCGCGGATTCACAATCTCTGGCAATAAACATTTATATGTAGTTTTATTTTATTTATAAGCTTGTCATTACTTGATACAGTGTTTTTAGTAAGGACTGCGCATAAACGAACTTGTGCCTAAACGATACCGATAATAATAAAACAAAAAATTGCAGTAAATTGGTCATACTGTACTGGGCATTTCTACACTATGGCACAAGTGTGTTGCGCGTATTAGGTACATGGCATAGATGAGACCTACACAAACGTTGCAGACACCATAAAATATTATTATTAGTTGTGTTGTGGTGGCTGTGGGATATATAGCTCACTTCTAAATATTATTGCACTGCTGAATATTCAAGTCGCACGTAGGCAATTTGCGCTTTTATTTAGGCATTTATTTAGATGATAAGATAAGATAAGTGAAAACGGACGTATCAGCAGTAAATAATAAATATTATAAAACTAGGCAAAGGATCTTATTACACATATTGTCTACGGATCGTCACTATGAGCGAGCCCACTACTACTGGAAGCCAGAGGAGTGCGGGGTGTGGTACCGAATTCCTCTACGCGCGGCGCAGCCGTCGCATTCAATTGCCTGACATACACGCATAGAAACATCGCTAATTTTGTAAAACAAAAAAATCAATAATTATATGAGGCCTCCTCACGTAGTCGACTCATGCTCGGACTAGATTTTAACCCGCTGAAATCATATTAGATATTCTGCTTAAAGGTTCGGAATATAGTGTGAAATTAAAAATTTTATGATAAAAATATTTCGTCATACTCAATTAAGTGTTTATTACTACAATTTATACTAATCACTAAATTCACTGTAGTCCAATTTATTTTCTTTTGTCACACTGAGCCGGGTTTCGGTCGAGAATATTTACGTATAAATCCCATAAGATTCCTTACAAAGAGTTTCATTTGCATCCGAGTGTTTGCGAGGCCACTAAATCAGCGGATCATCCTCGATAGACATAATAAAGGTGCGATCCGATCCGACTGCGACCGGCTTGACAAATTCTGCTTTCGTTTATTTTAATTGTTTATTCAAGCCACAACTAATATACAAGATGTAATTGAAATAACTGACAACATGTAGAGGGGCTCATCATTATGAACAACTATAACTGTGGGACCACCTTGAACTTGAAAGCGTGAAAAAACGATGACCTAGGTATTCACTAAATATTGTTGTGTTATGCGAACAGCTGATTTTATTTCGCGATTTCCGAATTAGTCGCAAAGTAAAAGTTGTTCAGTAAGTTGTTGTTATGAGGTTTTCAGTTACGAGTATTTCAATTATACTCAGTTGTTGGCAAATCGCAAACAATTGTGAATTATTTGTTAATTAACCTATAAATATTTTAAACATACTGCGTTTGGACAACTTTTTTCTAAGACTAAGATAATAAATAGTTGACGCCACTGCCAGTAATTTTTTTCTTAGCATGTTTGGGTACGCTACGCAACATGCTACGGCGTAGTTACGTGCTACGATGGCGTAGCAGTCTCGTAGCACATATTTTAGGATCTTCCTTTATGAATAAGTGTGTCAAAGTTTGGAAATGTTTGTATAGGCCTCGCTCTACGATTACCATACAATATTCCAGATGTTAAACAACACAACCTGCATACTATTATTATCTCATGAAACATCCCCACATCCCAGAAAAACTCGCCTTTATTTCCTAACTTCCCCCGCTTCCTATTTCCCCCAAAATTCTATAAATTAACCTAATCATCCACCTGTATCGTCGCCGCTCACTTCATTGCCGTAAATTTCTCGCCTCCAGATTTAAAAAGGTAATTAAACTTGGTACAAGTTGACAGTTTTTTCTTTTGTTTCGGACACTTTAATGAGCGCCGCGAGACGTAGGGAATTACATTCTTACGGCTCACTGTACCAGGATACGTATATTCAATTTTTTTAAATTCTAGGCTCTAAAATTAAAAGACATTTATGGAGTTTAAATTGATTTAAGACCATTTTTGCACATCGTGTATAAATAAAGCTGTCCGGTCCCGAATTCCATTCTTGGCTTAGTTGGGTTTTTTTTTTAAATATTTTTTGTTAGATTCTGACTGGATATGGAATGTCGTCAAGCCTTGAATATCAATGTAACGTACTGTAAGTATGTAGTGTACAAAAGAGCATACATGTAACACAACATCAGCTTACTTTTTACAAACATTCCTAAATTTCTGCCTTTACAAGAAGTAAATCAAGATCAACAAAATATATTGAACATATACCTGCTACGTTTGTTCACTATATATTGGCGGTGGAAAACCAAAGACAGTTCATAATAGTATGATTGAATTACATAGGTACAACCTACTCAGCGGTAGATTATAGGTTTTGAACACCTAGTATTATTATCTTCAGGTACATATTCTGCCTACAAGAATGTAAATATTATTTTGTATCGATATACAAGTTTCCATTACGATATAAACCTACTTTAGAATACATTACCGATACACGGGACATTGAATAAACCCTTTTTTCCTGTATAAAGAGGAACTAACGTATTTTTTATAACACCGGGGACACACTGCGGTCATTACTTTCCGCTTTGTTAGCTCCGGCCTAACTTGTTTGATAACAGCAAAAAAAAGTGCGACTGGTTCTGTTGTGTGACGGTTCGGTTGTGTCATCGGTTGGCGTAAGCTGATGTTGTTTCAAGTGTTGTTTATAGATGGTGTTCTACATTCAATCACATGCACTTTAAAGAACGCCATGTTTATTTCTTGTGTTTTGTTGAGTACAGTGTTTTACTGTTTTGGGTATGTAAGCAATAATTGATAAAAAAATAATACAAGTGTCAAGTTCGATGGAAAGCATTACACCTCCTCTTTTCAAATAGCATGTTGACCATGACAGTTTAAAAAAAATTATAAATGTAAGTAAATAAAATAAATAATGCTGGCATATCCTTGTCTTTACATATACGAGACTGCTTTGTTCGTAAAGAAAAACGGTGATTTATTTAAAAAAGCTTCAGAACAAAGCTATCGATCCATAAGACCAACATATCGACATGAATTATGCCTAAGAAGTTCAAAAACCGCACTTATGCACAAGAGCATACTTTGCATGGCTCAAAAAGTGTTTAATAAGCTACCAAATGACATAAAAGATTTAAACTTGACACAATTTAAACGTAAACTAAATATTTTTTTAATAGACAAGTGCTACTATACCATTAACGAATTCCTAGTTGACAAAATTTCATGTGACTGACCATTTATTGTATTTATGTTTTAATGTAATATTCTTATACATATGTCCATTAATTTATTACAATATATTAAATCTTAAATTTTATTTTTTATGGACATTAATTACTTCTTTATGTTGCATGTAATGTATAACATCGAATATTATAATTTAACAATGCATGCCTTTTAAGGTAGATTTTTGAGCTACTATAAAATATGTTTAAGACCCTGTTGTATCACCAAAAATCGCATTAATAAAAACTTTGAACTTTGAACTTTTATAATTAATATAGTCGCAATAGGCACAGTTGCCAAAAAGGATTAAAAATGTTCTAAGTCACTCACCCCACATAAAACAGGTGATCCTTCAAATTTCTAACAACAATCGATACCGCTCAACTTCCTTCAATAACATTTTTATCAAACAAAACGTTCTGAGAGTTTCTTCGTGATTTTTGTAAAATTCTCGGGAGCGGCGTCATTATAAACTTTTCGATAGTCGACTATGGACGACGTCTTAATTTTTCAAAAACTTCTCCTTTGAAGCTTGTAGTGACGTGAATTTTTAATGGCGCCCTTCATCATGTCCTGTTTGATGTGCTTTTTTAGTCTTCACAAGTGACTTTTTTTACAAACGGACCAAGTTTTACTTGCAATTGCAAAAAACTAAAAAATATTCTTTCAAAAATCATTAAAGAACAGAGTCCCTCAGTCTAGTCCGTCAGTCCTAATCAGTTTGTTTGTCGAAGTTGGTTCACATTAACAGCATACATATCCCTCACTGTTATAAATCTTTTCAACGATGTCTTCATATCGTGCAGGTAGGTACATAGTGGTATGCAGGTATTTCAAAAACACTTTTATAACAAATTCCAAAACACGAAAATACAAAAAAAAAGTTTGAAAAAGTTTAATACAACAATTCCCTATTTTCAAATGAAAATCATAATCAATCCTTTGCCACCGAAATCAACAAAAACTATTCACCGGTAAGTTCTTCCACCGCTTGGATTATATCTCCGCTGAATATTTAACGCGGAGAGACTTCGTCAATGACGCCGCTTCACGAACTAACGCATTATTAATGAACCAAAAACGAAAATATATTCTGTACCTCCGGAATTAAAATAATTTAGATTGTTTAGTAAGTGCTATTTTATCACATCTTTGAAAATCTCTTTGTGCAGCAGCACAGGTGGAACATGAGTTTGAACCTGTGTTGCCATTAGCCAAAACGAATGTTACTCATAACTCATTACATATTTGCATTCCACGGGTGAACTTAGGTGATAGGTTTTACAAAGACATGATTATTATGGACACTCTCGGGCACAGCACATGTCATTAAAAAAATTGGCATTTAGATATTCGTTGATATTATAATTATACCATTAAAAATGTTTTAATTAATTTATGAATGTATTAAAGTTTTGTTAGTTTTAGAGTTCCGTCGTCAACAAGGAACTCTCATAGTATCTTAGTTTCGCCATATCTATATGTCCGTCCGTCTGTCCGCAACTTAGCTCAGAGACAAAGTGGTAAAATAAAAGAATCCTAATTCTATAATATCTAATTTCTCAGAGATAACAGTAAGTCTATGTAACTTGCCGCCTCACAAACCATCTGTTACTCTGATGATGCGTCAAAGATGGACAAACAGACACACTACACACCTTCGGATTTTATAATAATATTTATTAGATTTCGCATAACTAGTGCAATTCGCGAGACTACTTGTAATGAATAAACCCACAAAACATTTTGTATATGTAACTTGCCCTTGAAATAATTATATTAAATTATCATTTTATTTTTATTTTATGTTTGTTCAAACGGAACAACAAACAGCTACAATATAAAACATAGAAACAAGAAATTCATAAAAAAATATAGACAATATTGCAGCCCACAACGCTGTTCACAGATTAGCTACAGGATACAAACAGTGAGTATAATCGCTAGAGGGTAAAATACATAGACATTTTTCTTAACTAACGTGTTTAATATATCTAGTATAAATCCATATAAATCTTAAGAAATTGTGCACAAAAAAGAATTATATTTGCATTTTTCTATTACACTACTTTAAAATGTTCGTATGCTCTCTGTATCCTTAACTGCTTTCCAATTATGCTCTTTATGGCAACGGATCAATTACGACCTTTTAGTGGGCTTCGTTTTTGTTGTTTTGGCCGACATATCTTCACTTCCACGTTCTTCATTTGTTAGCTAAACAAAATATACCTTCGTCGTTCTCGCACAGTCCGTCCCGTTCTCCGTTTCAATCAGTGTGGTGCGGCATCCATACATAATGAGGTGACAACAATTCGCGCGTTAACACGCCGTGGTTTATGACCGAGCCCGAAGCGGGTGTACCGTCATTGGTTTAATTATAGTAATAGAACTGCAAAAAATTACAATATTTAATAAAGATTTCTTTTAAAAATATCGACTTTCCTATTTTCCCACATTATTATGAATTATCCACACACACAGTGCACCACCATTTGACTTGAATAGACTTGATTAAAAAAAGGCCAGTGGCTATCAAATTGATACCAAAGAGATGTAGTAAATGAACGCGAATCACAATTGGTTTTGAAGTAAGCATAAACCATCTACTGAATTAAGTCTTAAAAGTGCTTTAAAACGTAAAGATGCGAATATAATGTGGTTTTATCGTCTATTAACTATTTTACGAGCTCGCGAGTGCTGCACTGATGCTTATCATTTAAATTGCTTACTTTTGTCTAGATGGCAAGGGTTTTGTACGTTGACTTCTTGTGCATTCGTTGTAGTCTCAAAATAACTACATAACAACTATTGCAGTCGTAAAAGAAACTAGGTATAAAATAATCTTCGGCTAAGTATAAAAAATCAATTACGTCTTACCCAAAGTTTGAATCAAATTAAATACCTGACCTGATTTATCAACGAGCCATCAAATTGATTATTGCCTCCTAAACAGCTATAAATAAAGTAGTTGTCGCCGCCCTGTTGATAAATCTACAAACAGTTACTTACAAACGAAACGAAGTGAACAGTTACTAATGCGTTTTATTTCCCGTAATTCCCCGATCATTAGCAACGAACATATATCACGTCCAAACCGCTTACTACCGCTTACAACGTTTTACGAAAAATGAAAATAACTAAGAATAACCGCTATTTTTCTCTCTCCCCTAACAAATGATTCGGGAAATAAAATTTATGAATCAATAAACACGGAACGGTCTTGGGATTCCGTATTCGCGTGTCGCTCACTATGCATTATATTTTTACGTCTCTTCAGAAACATTTGAACTCCAATATTTGACTAATATATCCCATCCTAACCCTTACTACATAGTCATAAGACCGTTTTTCCGAGCCTAAGCGACGGAAACGGCTTGCGGTTAAAGTATCCAAGAATTCAGGGCAGAGCCGAAATGTGTTAAGTTTTCCGTTAAAGGCATGTAAATGTCTAATATTTTGCATATTGATTTTGGTAAAAAGAACAAAATTACCTTTCCTGGCTCAAGTCGTACAAGTTTAGCGAGCGGATTTTTTTTTAATGTTTCATATGAGCGAGAGAATTATTGGTTTTTAATGCTAATAAAATTAAATTGGTTCGTGTATCGGTATAATTCTCAACTATATCATTGGGCACGAGCTCCTTTTATAATATTGAGAAAGTCTTGTAAGAATGAAATAATCATTGTAATACAAGACTAGTACAACAATATGACCAGAACGTGCAAGTTAATATGTAGTTCATTATAACAACGCTTAAAACCCACCACAAATAACCCATTAAAAACATACATCAAAAATAAACTGCACAGCGCAGTGCACAACTCCCACTTGACACAAGCTTGCTGTTCACACAATATTTATTCCACTCATTCCCCGTTAATCGTATAAAAGTTGGCGAGCCTACTAGTAAGGTAGAATAGCCAGTTGCCGACCTACTTCCATTCGGTCTTTGTTTTAAAATTCCCTCGCCGCGCCTGCCAAATGTGGCGTGGATTGAAAACGAGGTCGCGAGCCTCGTTAACATTTTTTTTCGACAGTTTTATTTGGTTTCCTTTGCATTCAGATTTTTGTATATGCGTCGACGTTTTGAAAGCTCTCACATAAAAACAGACAAACACACACATTACGTTACGTGGCTCTTTTGCTTCTGTGACTTCTTTGAACTGTTTGTTAGTGAGTTTTTTGTAATCTTATTAAGCACTGGCTTGAGCCCGCGATTTCGTAAATAAATTAAAATAAAACCACATTTTTATAAAAAAATGTTATATAGTTACAACGTTTGTAGGTTTGGTCTTAGCAATCAAAATCTACAGAAATCTTAATTTTTTTATTAAATACAATCACAAAAATGAACATCTGTAGGGAATCGAACTGCGTGCGATTGTGGAAACATTAGGCTATTTACTTCGATGACCATTTGTCTAAAACAGCCGTTCATATACGTGTCAAGATTGAATGCTTAGCTCCTTGATCTAGTGTGATAATATTCAATTCAGATAGACTGCCATCCACATTCTCTAATTTAATAAAAAAATATTATATTGATTGTAAAACCGACAAATGGTTCGGACAACTTAAAAACCCATACATTTTCTATTTTATGGGAAACAAACTATTGACAAGTACCGCAAAAAGGTCGGATACAATAACTTTACGAATTCTAAAGAAACTACAAAAATATCCAATTTCTTATCTCAACTCACAATACTAGTGCCAGCATCTGGTAACCATTTAGTCGGACTCAGGCAAATCAAACGGACCCCTTTAAAACAATTGAGAAATTGTAAAAACAGCCATAAATCTATCCTGTGAAACTGAGGGAAGCGGGGCCAATCTATCCTGCGAAACGTTCAAAGTGGTATTTTTTAGGAATGTATGGGACTGTTTTGATTCGCAAAAGGCTACAAATATCAGAGTCCGTAGTTAGGGGATTTGGTTTGAGACCACGGTAGGGTGCGGAAGTAATATCCTAGGCTAGTTATGTTAACTGACTTGGTGATTGCCAGAGATCATGTCCAAGTGGCCTGTCGTAAGATAGCTAGTATTATTTATTAAGATAAATATAGTTGGCTTGAAGCCCAGATTAGACTCATGTAGTATTTAACGTAGTATGTCTGTGTGTTTTTTGGTGCGACTGGATGAGTCTTTCATTATAATAACTATCCTAGGCTGGTAATATAATTAACGTTCTTGTAACTAAACAGACAGTGACGTGTTGCTGGGGAGTTTGTTGCGCCACTTCTTCTTCCCAGTTCAAACACTAGGAAGTGGTGAAGGGTGGGCGCTTTGGGACTGTCAATAGGCCTTCAAGAACTCTGATCCACAACTCTATTAATTAATGATTCTTGAATTATTGTCTCCTTAAGAGCATGATGCCGCTGCAATTCTGGAACTAGCCGCTCCGTTGCTAGTACAAGAACCATCGCACGGATGCCGCAGGTAAAGCCGCTTTGTCGCGTTTATCAGTTCGATAGAACTGCTAGGGACCATGTCACCAAAAGAGCGTGGTACCGATGCAATGCGTCACTTATGAAAGTGTTGCTCTGAGTGAAGTAAGGTATCGTGTGAGTAATAACTGACCAAATACCTGTTACGCTAACGTAAGGGTTACTTACAGTTTTATATAATTATATACATTGCATCCCTCTATTATTTATTAGCTTTCTAAAACCACATCCAATGTATTTTCATTACTATGAATTCCTGTCTTATTTACAATCGCATTAAATCCTTTCCTTGCCTTAATAATGGGACAAGATATCGGACTTCTGCTTATGGGAATTCATTTCTTTCTTACATCGGTGGGAGACTCTCCAGTCCAGCGATGAGGTCTACAGGGCCATACGAGGTGCAGTGCGGACCTTCACCCTAAGGGAGGAACCGACTTAAACACTAATGTTAACATAATTAGGAAAAACGAATGTTTTATCAGCCTAGGGTAATTTAGGTACAGTCACAATATCTATCAGCAATATTTTATAATTTTTCTAGCGGTAAACTGTTGAGGAATACTACAATATTGCGAGTCGACTGCCTCGTTGGTCTAGTAGTCGCAAGCGCTACTGCTGAGCATGAGGTTGTGACAGTACCTGAATTACCTTAGACTGATAAAATTTTCGTTTTTCCCTAATTGTGTTAATATTAGTGTTTGGATCGGTTCCCCCTTAGGGGGAAGGGCCGCACTCCACCCCGTACGACCCTGTAGAGCTCGTCTCCGGACTGGTCACTCTCCCACCGTTATAAGAAATAAATGAATTCCCATAAGAAGAAGTCCGATACCTTGTTCCACTACAAGGAAAGGATTGAATGAGATTGTAAATAAGATTTAAGAATTCATAGTTATGAAATTACATTGGATGTGGTTTTAGAAATTTAGTAAATAATTGAGGGATGCAAAGTATATTATTATATAAACCTGTGAGTAACCCTTACGTTAGCGTAACAGGTATTTGGTCAGTCATTACTCACACGATACCTCACATTTGCACTCGGAGTACTCAGAGAAACACCTCCATAAGTGACGCATTGCGTCGGCATCACGCTCTTTTGGAGACGTGGTCCCTAGCAGTTTTTTCGAACTGAACAACGTGACGAAGCGGCTTTCCCTGCGGCTCAGTGCGACTGTCCGTGTACAAGCAACAGAGCGGCTAGTTCGAGCATTGCGTCGGCATCATGCTCTTTTGGAGACATGGTCCCTATCAGTCCTTGGACTGAATATAAAATAGATGTAGTCACCCAAACCCCTGGAAGGTCACTCTTTGCACAACAAGCATATCTGTAAGCCACGTGTTCATATCAGTCTGACCGAATTATTGGTCTGAGATATAGTATACAATATTCAAGAATTACTAGGTAATAGAGTTGAGTAATTAAACTCAAGAATCATTATTTAGAGTTATAGATAATCTCTCTTAAAGACCTATTATTGATCTGAGGCAAAGAATACAAAATTCTACATTTAGGTACTAGATAATAGAGTAGAGAATCATAATTCAAGAATAATTAATTAATAGAGTTGTGGATCAACTCTTTTGGAAGCCTAAAGACAGTCCCAAAGCGCCCGCCCTTCACCACTTCCTAGTGTTTGAACTGGGGAGAAGAAGTGGCGCAACAAACTCCCCAGCAACACGTCTCTGTCTGTTTAGTTACAAGAACATCAATTATATTACCAGCCTAGGATAATTATTATAATGAAATACTCACTCAGTCGCACCAACAAGCACACACTCACCCAGTCGCACCAATAAACACACACACACCTACTCGTACTTCGTTAAATACTACATTAGTCTAGTCTGGGTTTCAACCCAACTATATTTAACTTAATAAATAATACTCGCTATCTTGCGACAGCCCACTTGGACATGGCCTAATATTACGTCCACACCCTACCGTGGTCTCAAACCAACCCTCCTAACTTAACTCCCCTGGCTACGGACTCTGATGTCTCGCATGTCTGTCCTCTTTAGCGACTCAAAACCAAATGCCTTTCTTGTCTAACAATCTCCCTGTCCAAAATTCCTAAAATATTCCATGCTGCACATGGAATTCTCAGCCTCTTTACAAGTTTTTGCAACAAAGACTTAAAATCTCTGAATTGTTTCTGAGTGGCCCGAATAGGTCGGGTATCGTGATATTTATGATCTCCAGATGTGGCTGCATTCCTGTCCGTTGCTTTGGGTCCAGGGAATATCAACCTTTTGCGATAAAAAAGTCAAAGTTACAATTTATATTATATTGTATTATATAAAACATACATTATGTTTTTAGCACGAAACCTATTCAAGTGTTCCAGGTAGCCGCCAGAATAATAAAACAATTAATCCAATATCATTATCATTATCCTATAACTACAGTTATAGGATAATAGATAGTTACATCAATGGGGACATCGGCTTTGTATGCCTTTGGAATGGTCCATAAGTTATTCTTTAGTTAATTCTTTAGTTTTCTATTTGTTTGTTGGTTTTTTTTACCTTACATTATATTCATGTAAGTGCAACCTTGTTCGCACTAACTTTGAGAGCCGCATGTTGATTATATAGCTACGATTCCGACAGTTTCGCAGAATATACTTATGGTTGCTTTTCAATTGTTTTAAAAGGGTCCGTCTAAACTGCCTGAGCCCGTTTTGGTTCTCAGAATATTTGTAGAAAGTGGCCACGGGTCGCTTCCCATAAAATATAAATGGAATGGGTTTGTAAGAGGTTCAATATTGTTTTAACATTTTAAAGAAATAGGATATTTTGTTATTAATTAGGGTAACGTGTCGAGCTGTCAACCCATAAAATTGAGATTTAATGTGTTCTTAAGAACCCCGAATCGGCCCTTAAGTGACGGTTTTAAAATAAATATAATAATATATTGTTACTAAATTAGAGTAAATGACACACAGTCACAAGGTCCTGGGTTCGATTCTCAGGTCGGGAAAAGTATTATTGGGTTTTTCCAACAGAAATTTCTCAATAGCAGCCCGGAGTCTGGAATTGTGCCCTTTTTTTTTTTTGAGCATGGGAATTTATGAAATAACTTCTCGTATCAGACTTTTACTGACTAAAACCCACCCGTGTTCCTTCCGTTGCCTGTGTGCCGGGGCCGCGATATCCCTTTCGGACAAACTCGCAACTCTGCCAGGCATTGGCCCTTACGGACCCCGTCAGTTGGTGCTGACATCTCTTTGAGGCGCGCGTGGCGGACGGCAAGCTACCCATTGCTCACCGTCCTCAAGCCCGCGTCTACGGCGCGCGGCGGCCTGAAGTCGGCTCGCGACTCCCGACGCCCGGGGCGTCTCCTGCGGCGACTAGGGGCGCGAATCTTGCCTCTCCCTCGCGCGCTCCGCCTCCTCCTTCGCGAGCATTACTGCTTCGCAGAAGGAAATGACGGCCTCCCATGCACTCTTGCTCTGGACCATGGCCTGAACCAGGGCCGGACGCGAGAGATCGCCGCCGCCGATCACGGCAGGACGGAGGTGAGGACACGGCGGTGCTCTGCCCAAGCCGGGCAGACCTCCACCGTATGCTCCACCGTGTCCTCTGGGCGATCCACACAGTGGTGACACCCGGGCGTTTCCTCCCGCCTTATGCGGAACAGGAACCTCCCGAAACAGCCGTATCTGGTGAGGACTTGCGTCAGGCGGAAGGTGAGGACGCCGTGGCGCCTCTCTAGCCACTCCTCAAAGAGGGGACTTATAGCCACAATTGTGGCGTGCCCGGCGCTGGGTTGCGACAATCGCACTCTCCGCCATGAGATCCCACCGGAGCTCCGTCCGCTGGGCCGTGATTTCTCGCGGCAGCGGAGTTAGACCCCGGCGTTTCGCCTCCTCACGCAACTCCCACATGTGTGCGAGGACTTTTGCCTTTGGGACGCGTTCAATCGCTGGGCCAGTCGCAGCCTTAATGAACGCGCCCACACCGGTGCCCCGAAAAGGGCCATGGACCGCACGATCCCCGCGTAGAGCCTCCGGCAGAAGGCGTTTGGAAGGCGAAGCTCATTTTCCAATGACATAAAATAATAAATAAATAAAAATTAATTTAGTCAAAATAACACTTTTCAGAGCATACTGCCAGTCTTTTTACACGTGCAGTCTGTGGGTCAGGTATACGCGGAGGGCATACAGCGCCCTGCGTGTCCAGTATAACAATGTGTTCAAGATGCTGTTGGGTCTAGGTCTACCACGCTTTTGTAGCGCTTCCGGGATGTTCACCGAGGCCAGAGTTGATGGTTTTCATGCCATTATACGGAAACGGTGCGCTTCCATTCTCGGTAGAATACGTGCTAGCTCTCACAGCATCCTGAGTATATTGTGTGATAGGTGGGACAGCCCCATGCTGGCTCACTGGATACGGCAGCACACGTAGGTGTCAGTCGTTTCAATTTTGTATATAGAGTGTGGTTTTTTACTAACATTAGGTTAAGACCTGTACTAATAACTTATGGATCTTGATCTGAAATAAATATATTATTATTATTATACTCAATGAGCTTGTACGGTATAGTTGGGTCTATTGGGATTCTTGTCTTGTCTAGACAAGAATCCCAATAGACCCAACTATACCGTTGGGTCTATTGGGATTCTTGTCTTGTCAAATTTCATTTGGGAAAAGTTACCTTGGTTTTAAATTTAGAATTTTTACGAAATTTACCTTTCTGACACTATAGACAGATAATTGACCCTTGAGAAATTAAAGCAATAACCCCACAAATCAAAATTAAAAAAAAAGTTTACTTCAGCTCCTAGGTTCCCCAATTTAAGAAGACAGCTTTTGTCCCTTGATCGACGTAAAAATCAAAAACTTCAACGACATTTCGGACAGACCTCTAAAATTAATTTACATGACTCACTGGCTTTCACCCTGATCAAATTTTATATATTTTCTACGCTCTTCCCCTTTATGGAAGCAGCCACACCTCTTGGACAAAATTGACTAAATTATTCGTAACACCCTAACATCCATTTTAAATGTGGCGTTGGACGACCGAGCGTGGCTGCAAGCCACACTACCCATCCGATTCGGTGGTGTTCGCAAAATTACAAGTATTAGCTTACCCGCGCTCCTGTCGTCTGTCCACAGCACTGAAAAGTTGACCGGGAAAATTTTAGCCCCCTGCCTGGTCGACTCTGAAGTGCCGTTCTTGACAGATGCGCAGAACGCCTGGAAAGCGGCTTGCCCAAATGTAGATCGGCCCGTGAACCTATCCTCCCAGAGACAGTGGGATGAGCGGCTCTGCAGTTTGGTATGGAACAATCTTATTAATATGTCCACCAATACTGCTGAGCGTGCCCGCCTGCAGGCTGTGGGTGAGTGGAAGTCGGGCCTATAAAATAGATCAACCATTTTTCAGATTATCTAAAGTAAATACATCTTTTATGGGGTACTGTGTTAAATGTTACAACAAAATACCTTGTGATATTTTACAATTAAATGAAAGAAAATTTAAAATATTAAAAGAACACTTTGTAAACAAGTGTGATGTAGTAGTTGTAAGCTGTATAATAGGGTTCTATTAATCAATATAGTCAGTGTATTCTCGAAGCTCACTCGTTTCATTACTCTCCACAAAACCCAACCTTACATGGCGACCCTGCCTAAAACATAATTCGGCACGTGGCCGAGCGCGTGTGCTCCTTATACGGACAAAATATTTCAAACAATCAGTCGAAAGTTACAGTGATCTTTAAAATGAAAAAAAGAACGTCTGAGTACCCGGCGCGTATTTCGTATTTTCGTTACGTATCATTGCACGCAAAATGGGCGGTACAAGTTCCAAAGAAGAAGTGGTGATTGCCCAGACAGCTGGAGTAGGTAGCAATACGGCTCATACGCAGCAGCTTCAGGAGACCACGAACGTTAATCTCGTGATAATATGTACCGTGTTAACAGTTGTATTGCTGGTGGTGATGTACAATCTTTATAACCATTGCCATAAGAAGAAGATACAGCGCTGTGTAAATGAAAGTACATTGAAGCGATACTCCAGCGTCTTGCGCAGACAACAGGCATACTTGAGTACCCACCACAAGCTGACAAAGCCAAGGAATTTGACGTATAGCTACGGCGGTAGTATAGCAGATGGTATCTTCACGGCGGCGCGTTATTCATCGTTTTAAGCAGTAGTGTAGTGTCGAGTTAGTGTTAAAATCTAAGTGTAGTGATGTGATCGGTCCTATGTCAGTGGCGTACTAGTAAGTAGATAGATAATAACAATAATATATAATGTTAGTACGTTTTTGTTTATTTTAAAAGTCCCACATTAATAATAATAAGTATAAGAAATATTATTATGTGCATCGTCTCTGAGTTTCCATTAGTCGCAGTTTGCGCTAATTATCTTGTAAACCTGTTATGGCTAAGGAGTTAGGTATAATATTAAATGAGTTAAAAGTCGTAAGAAATGATTTAATAAAAATTGGTCCAAGCCGTCGGCAAGGAAAAATTACAGAAACAAAAAGAAAAGAGGCAGATACTATACTATTAAAGTACAATAATTTTTAGGTAATTATAAAGAAAATATAAAAATACTTGGAAGTTCAGAAATCACTTTAATTACAAGGATTTGTGGACAGTTCGATAGGTTATTTTTAGAGGTAATTTCCTTCTGTAGTGTAGCGAGTGAGGGCGACCTTTCATTAGAAATCATGTCAAATGTATCCGTAATTTGATCTAAAAACGTTGATATCACAAAACAGCTGATCGAAAGTATCGAGTATTATAATTCAGTGCTGGAAAGACTACCTACCTACAGGTAAAAATAAATTAGTTCAGTTCGTGTTGAAAAGTAGGTTATCCCAGCGCGCAAAGTTGTTATTGTCAGCAAAATACGAGTCAGTCGATGAGCTTATAAAGGATATGCGTAAATTATTACTGCCACCAAAGAGTTTTATCGCTATACAGACAAAATTGGAATACTGCAAACAAAAAAATAAAACAATTCCAGATTATGGAAAAGAAATGTCAGACCTCTTCGTAAACTTGACGGTAACTCAAGCTAACAGTGATTCTGACAAATATGCGTTGTTAAGACCCATGAACGAGAAGTTAGCAATCAAGCGGTTTGCTGATGGTTTGAGGGACCGTCGTCTAAGCACCATAATTGCCGCGCGTAACTTTACTTCTTTAACAGAGGCAATCCAGGCGGCCCAAGATGAAAAGACACCAGGTCCTAGTGGTTCATCAGAAGTTATAGATACATACAGACAGTCGCATCCGATTCGGAGAGCTCATAGGGGTTTTCAAGGCCAACGTAGATTTGGTGCAAGAGGTGGTGCACAAAATCCACGTGAGTATCGAGGACAACAGCAACAGGTACCGCATGGTTATTATAATTATAATTACCGTAGTAATTATGGAAATCGTTATCGTGAAGCGAACTGATCATCGCGTAGTAACCGCGGCCGAGGTGTCAGGTCGCAAAGGAATATCAATGTCATAACAGAAAATAGCCAGGTAGCAGCAACAGGCATTTCAAATGATGAGTCACTGAATCCTTTTTTTTCGTGACTAATTATGTAATTCTTTCTTGTAACAATTTAAACAAAGTGTCGTTTCATATTTGTAATTATAAACATAGCTTGCTAATAGATATCGGTCCATCCATATCGGGAATAAGTTTGGAATGTTTAGAGCGTTTACACATTCCTTACCATAAAGAGAGAGTTAGCGTAAGAGGTATAGGTGGATCTTTGTATTCAGAAGGTTACGTGTATTTAACTCTTAATTATAACGAGTATATCTTTCCGCATAAATTCATAGTATTTAAAACATTACCGTGTCTGACAGATGGTATTGTTGGTCAAGATTTTTTATCACATTATAAAGTTATTTTAAATTTTGAAGTTAAAACTTTACAATTAATTGTTAATGACAATGAACTGGTAACATTACCATTTGAGAATAATCAGCTAAATCACAATAGTCACTATCTAATTATACCAGAGCGTATCGAGTCCACACATTACATTGATACAGAATTAAAAGAAGAGTGTGTAGTGGCGAATCAACAATTAAGTGATGGATGTGACCTTACACAAGCATATTACAAATTAGAGGATTATATCCAAGAAAAGAATGCTTGGAAACATGCTGGTCCAGCTCCATAGGATAATCTAGAATCTAGACAAAATCAAACTGGTTGCTAATTTAAGTTGTATAAATTATTATATTTTATTATATGACATTGATTTTACATTCTGTGATTACTTCCTCACACACTGACTTATTAATTGTAACTTTTTTTTTTTTTTGGACAGTCGTCTACTTTTACAATGTTTGTAAATATGTGAGAACCATGTATCTATCACATAAGTAATAAATTTATGTGTTGTTGCTCTATTTTTTAAATTCTTTTTACTTATTGTGGTATAGTAATTTATTTTTTTATTTTGAGATGCATCGTCTTCACATATATGTAATTATAAAACTAATGTACCTACATACAAAATATTGTAAAACATTTTAAAAGAGTAACGGTGTAGTTTCTTGCCCATTACGAAAACTACCTTTTGGAAGGGGCGACTAGAATCAATTCAATTTTTTGTAACCTTTGACGTTCATAAGTGCCTTATAAGGGCCTATTTGAAATAAATGATTTGACTTTGACTTTGCCTTTTGGCTTTAGGCGCTACTGTCACCCAACATAGGCCCAAGCTGGGTTTTTTTTTTTGTTTGAGGATCGAAAATCATCAAATGAATTCTCCCGCTCTGGGCGGAGCGAGAGGGCGTGCCAGACTTTTACTGACTAAAACCCACCCGTGTTCCTTCCGTTGCCCGTGTGCTGGAGCCGCGATATCCCTTTCGGACAAACCCGCAACCCCAACAGGATGCTGGGTGACACCACTTTCCGACTCGCTACCTGTCTGCGTTATGCAAACGGCGCAAATACTCCAATCTTATTGGGACTTATATTATAAGTCCCAATAAGATTGGTGTATTTGCACCGTTTGAGGTTATCCGCACCTGCAGCAGCAGCCCTAGCACAACCCACCGTGCTAGGAAGATGGGATGGCGCAAGGGTGTTGACACACGTTGCATCCGACACCAAAAGGCCTACCCACCTTCCGAGGCATTATGGTCATTCCGTCTGGTCTGTTCCCATCGTCGCGTGCCAAGCCGTTGGGTTCTAGAACAGCTGGCACCCCGCGGCGGTGACAAGAGCACGACGGATAATTTCATTAATGCTGGCGTGCCGTGCTATCCGACCAGCGCTCTTACTGCAGGATAGACCATGGTGTCCGAGACAGTCGACTGCTTTACCGCATCGGCAGCGATGCAGGGCCACACAAGGTGCACCCAAACGCAGACAGGTAGCGAGTCTATGTTTGAGCCGCTTGGGGTTGAAACACCAGGGCCATGGGGTTCGAGTGCCCACCTAGTTTTTCAAGACATCCCAAAGCGGTTGGTCGACTTTTCATGTGACCAGAAGACTGGCCTATTCTTCGGCCATAGAATCAGCATTACCATACAACGTGGCAATGCTGCCAGCCTTTTAGGCACTTTTCCTGTTGACAGCGATACGAACGAATTTTTTGATGCCCTATGATTGATCCCCCCCCCACCCCTTTCTTATATACTTGTACATATTATTATTATTATTTTAAGTCTGTTAGTTTTTAAATTGTTTCTTGTTGATGTAAAAATTATTAGTAAAATTACACGCGACATAAAAAATAAAAATAAAGTGGGTTGAATCAACTTTGTTTCTTCAGCAATCAGCTGCAATTAACATTTGGAATCGATACCCTGTATTCCCGCTCTTTAAATATTCAACGCACCCAAAACTAAACTTAATGTTCCGTCCTAAGTATATTAGCCCCGCAAATCTATCCGACAAGGCCTCCAAAAAGTTGCAGAATTTATTCTACGGTTCTGCCAACAAACAAAACGTCACAAGTTAATTGGTACGTGACGGCTGGGGAGGCTCGCCGACCAACTTCGTGGTACCTGCCGCCACAGTGTTGCCAGCATTAATTCTAATTACGCACGCGGCGCCATCCACTTCTAAACTTGAGGAATAACTCCTGGGAACTATAAATTAATTAAAATCTATCGGCTACTGTGGCCAGTAGGTGCGCGGGGTTGCGCCAAGTTGATGAATGTATCAAATTCACTTCAATGATTTAAGGACTGATTACTGATAAGGATTTCGTTCTGTGTGTGTTTTTTGTGTTTTATGTCGGTAGTAATTTAAGATATAATAAATTACCTGCATTAAACGTACAACAGCTAAAACTAGCTAGATAAGTTTTATTAATGAAGCGAAGTTTAGTCTAAAAACATGTCTCTGGAAATAGTATATTCTTCAGTGCTCCATTTTTATTTAATTCTGTATCTATCAGTCCGTGACATCACTGCGGGCCCTATCAAAATACCAACGCTGCGACATTTATTTTTTAAATGTCGCAGCATCATGCT
The DNA here is from genome assembly GCA_947364205.1 of Agrochola lota. Taxonomy (NCBI): domain Eukaryota; kingdom Metazoa; phylum Arthropoda; class Insecta; order Lepidoptera; family Noctuidae; genus Agrochola; species Agrochola lota. Next base: position 1,193,860 of record OX376222.1, on the reverse strand, counting down.
GAGATGGGACCCTTTTGGCCTCGTTCCGGGCTTCCTTCTTTAAATTTTAATGTTACTTTGTTTTTAATTTTTTATATTTATGTTTAGTGTGTTTTTAGTTTAATTGTGTGATTTCCTGTGCGAGTCTCAATAAATACTTTTTCTTTCTTTCTTTCTTTCTCCAAACACATACTACTACATACTTTGAAATGTAGGATTTAAAGATAATAATCTTAGATAATCCTCATATTTTAAATAACGTAGGAGATAAATTTTGCAATTACTATAAAGTTCAAACCAACGTAATCCATTTAAGCCTCAAACTATCATGTTGTCATGCTGGTAATCCGGCTTACAATATTATCGATATGATTAAATCATATCGATAATTACAAAATTTTAGTAATGTGCATTGCATGGAGTTTTCACAATAAATCCCCTATCACGACATAATATGGCAACCCTACACGCGTGGTAGCAGCACCAGTTTTTGGGCATCTCGCTTCACAACTTAGCCCACGTGAGGTATTAAGCGCAAATTTTATTAATTCTTATTGTTGCCGTCCGTAACGCGTCGCTATTGTGTCCATTGTTCTCTGTAATAACTTTGCGGAGGGTGGGCGGATAAATGGACCCCCACCCTGCGTTTTAACTCTATGCTCGTATTTTCCGCCTTTTGTAACATAAACAATTTAATCAAATTGAAATAAAAGTTGAATAAATATCGAACTACCGATGCGAGCACATAATTTTATGTTCAACCCTCTTTACACATTAGGGGTTGGTAGTTTGCTTATAAAATCTTGTAAGCAATCAATCGCATTCTATATTACAATTATTATCTTCTGGCTTTCTTAGTTATTTTAGCTAACTTGATTGATCAACTACCAAAATATACCTCGTCTCATATCAACTGGCAGACAAACCGACAGCTACGCCTGGAAAGCTATCCAATTATTTGCTGAGTAACTATTAGGAGTAGCTACAACTATCGGATTGTTCGTTAGATTTACGCTGAGATGTGCTAACTTTAGAGAGACTATGACGCTCTGTCAATATTTGCCTAGCCAGGTTTGAAAGTCGCGGCGGCCAAGCATCGAATTTATTAGGAAAAATGCAGAAGGTCAATTAACACTTGGGGAATCTTAGAGCTCCAAATCAGAGCTGTGCTGTGGGTTTTATATTCAAATTGATGTTTGATTGATAAAATCTTCAAACCAGTGTGAAAGAGTCACTTCAAATATTGCTGTAACGCCCATCATGGTGATATATCTAGGAAGTCTCTTCAACACCAGTCTCCCATCGTGAGATAATGCAACGCTATCATACCACTTCGAATCAATTCGAAGTCGGCTAAATAGATTTACTTCCGATACGACTTTTATTCGAGTAATAAATCGAGTGGGCCCACCTCTAGCGTGTGGAAAGGGCGGTGCTTACGTATGACGGGCGCTGGTTAAAAATGGCGGTGTTCGGCTGTTTTAAGCGAAAATCGAGCGAAATTTCAATGATGATGCCTTAAAACGTCGCGGCATGCCTAAGGATACTGCGGCATCGCTGATTTCAATTTTATTGTCATACACATAAGTTATATTTCTATTCGTCGCATAAATATCCTTTGCCATGCCATGCCGCCAGTGAGTGCCGGGTGCCCTGACTCATTTTTAGGTGGTTGATGAGTAGGAAATATTAAGAATTATTGAGTATAGACAGTACATGCTTGAAAGCAGTACAATCAAAATACGTACATGTCAAATCAGTACATGCCTTCTCGTTGAGTGAGGAAGTAATAGTAAATAATCCACTTCGATTACTTACTATTACTTCCTCACTCAACGAGAAGGCAAGTATGTTGACACCAGCGGAAGTTAAACTTCGTAGAGTGTAATTATGTTTGTAGCTACAAAACAGGACGAACCTTCCGTAAACTAATGATTACTATAACTCAGCAAACATTCTAACCGACAACTTCCAAAAATAAACAACTTCTTGACGAACTCGAAACATAGGGATTAGCGTTAAATACTTAGGAAAACAATTTCGTCGGCTGGCACCCGATTGATCCCGAGTCCGTCCCGAGTAATCCCAAAATACTCCAGAACTTTTTAATTTGGCCAACCCAACGCCGCGAACTTACCCGTTATGAGAGGTGAAAACTTCAGTTTTTGTTACGTTACTCGGTTTCATACAATTCGGTACAATTTTTCCGTCCCGTTTTTTTAAATTAAAGTCACTGTGCAGTTGTTGGAAGGATTTCATTATATAAATGTATGTGGACGGTTAGTAACTTTTGTATTTTTTTTCTTTTATGTCACAACTTTATGCTGCGAATATTTGTGAGCTGAATTCATTACTCTCTTGAAATTTAATTTTGCTGTTTCATTATAAACTGTATCATCTTGTGCTAATATTTTTCTGCATTTTTTTTTAAATTATAGTGTATGCTTTTTATTTCAAAATGCATTAATTATTCTCAAGTTTTTTTACCTCTAAATGAGAAATATTTATTTAGATAGGGAGCCCGATGCAATATGCTTGCCCGCAGGTTTGCGCGGTGCACTGATGAGGTAAAACTGATGCTCTTCAGAGCCAGTCGTTTTACTCGTGCAGCTTGTGGGTTAGGTATACGCAGAAGGCTCACAACGCGCTGCGCGTGCAGTATAATAATGCGCTGAAGATATTGTTGCAGGGTACCGTCCTTGGTAGCACGTGGCAGACGTGGAGGCCTGTCAGCACAGGCTTAGTAGTAGGCCGGACGGCCTTCCTAAGACCGACAGGTAGTGTGCATCGGTAGCACGCGGTTGCCTGTCAGCACAGGCTCGCGCAGGTAGCTTGCGGCGGTAGGCCGCAGGTAGCTTGCGGCAGTAGGCCGCAGGTAGCATGCGGCAGTAGGCCGCAGGTAGGGCAGGCCATTGCTAGCTTGCGTAGGTAGTGCAGGATTTAGTAAGGGGTCTTGCACTCAGCCCGTACGTAGAACCCTGGAAGGCGCGTTAGAGAGCGCATGTTAGATGCGGTGCGGATAGCGGCAGGCCGCATGCGATGTGCCAGCTTCTACCCCCATTTAGCGACCAAGGAGCGGTATGGGGAGTAGGGTAGGTGAAAGCTCAGTACATCGCAGCGGTTTACAGGCAAGCGAGTAGGAGCATAGCGTGGCACATAAGCAGATGCTAATTTAGACTAAGTATGTGAACACGCAAGCATAACACAAAATAAACGTGACCATTGCAGATGGCTCACTAATCACTAAGAATAACACAGTGAGGCACTACACCATCTCGATGTAGTAGCAATACATACATATTACAATCTCCTGTGCGCTGGATGGACCGTAGCCGCGTGTCAAACATTGACACACGAAATTAGATACTTTATAGGTTACAAAATCAATATAGATCATCCAGCGCAGAGGATCTGGTATAATTACCAAGCTAATGTGGAACTCACCCTAGGTCGGGGCACAAGGAATTCTGAGGGTCAGGGAACAACTGTTATCAGCCTTGCAAGCGGAAACGAAATGACAGAGCGTCTCCGGAAGGACAGTGTTGTTCCCCGTTTTTAGTGATGTGACTAGGAACTTACTAATTGTGATATTTTATCACTCGACTACTTGCACCTGTGATCCCTCACAACGCTACAATAGGCTAACTTCATACTAACACTACATGAATCTCTTGGTCTGAAATAATAATTTGAATTTGAATTTATTATTTTTATATTATTCAGCACATTTGTTTGCTCTGCAACAGACTGCGACGGGGTGTCTTACTATTTTCATTTACTTTGCTCGCAGCATTCAGATACAGGTTTACATAATAATAGTGTAAGGAACACAGTAACCATCGTATTTATAACAGAAACTTAGTCTCAAGTACTAATAACGCCACCAAACACCAGACAGTCTTCTGGATTCGAATCCAATAAAAGTAAGTTACAAAGATTATTCATACTTTTCTTAAAGTTTCCTTTGCGTTCACATCGATAGATAGTTATTATCTAGAGTTCACGGATATATATATAATATATATATATATATATATATATGTTGGAAATACGTTACTGAGTTGACTAATGGGGACGCCAGCGTTGCCTAGCGGCGCTTGACAGAGTCTACAACGTGATGCTCGGACCGGCCGGAGCTCGGCAAACTTCATGGATGGCGGTCAAGCGGTGAAGGCGTTGGAAACTGTCTCGCGTGTCGAATGGTTGTGTCGTGTGCCTGTGGTGTGTGAATTGTTAGTCTGATTGATTTGATAGTGGATTGTAATGTGATCTGAACTGAACTGCAAACGGTTTTTCTATTGCGCAATAACCTATGTAACAGACAGCAAAGGAATATAGTTAGATTTAAAGGATTGGAAATAGTTTGCTTTTACTAATAAGTAAGCTGGAATGCTGATAGAATGTTTAAGCAAATTTTATGCTATCAATTTTAATTATTGTTTGAATTAGTTTTATTTTAATGGTGAATTGTGCACCTGTTAATTGATTTAACGTAAATACATATTACTTATTGAAGTGAACACAAATATCCCTTACTTACTTTCTTTCTATGCTTCATAAGTATCCTAGCACTTAATTGTACTTTTATTTATTATTTAGTTATTTATTTATTTTATACACTTACCACTTTATACATTTACCTTTACAGGGTAACCCAATGCGATAAATGCGCTTATCCTAACTTAAAATCTATCAAAAATTACAAACAATGCATTCCTTGTGAATTCACTCAGGGAACAACAGAATAAGTCCATCTCACTCGCTATGAGGTTGAGCGTGCAGAGTGCACGCGTCAGTGTGGCCTCTCTTAAAAGATTGGTCCGAGCGCGCGGCTCCACACTCGGCGCTCGGCATCGAACGCGGACGGACGTGCTGCACAGTGTGTTCCCGAGTTCTTGATTTCCCGAATTCCGGCTCAGTGGTTCCTGCTACGTGTATATAGTCTGGGACAGTTCAGCTATTAATTGTTGTCTTTTTCAAGAGACAATTAATAAAGTGTTCTGAACAGATTTTGTCTGAAAACATAATCGTCACGATTCAGGGAAAATCCACAGTTTCGTGGTCCTCGGTGGATACCTTACGGTGCCAACGAAACCGAGTGGGGTGTTGACCCAACACACCCGCCGAGCCCCATCAGGGTGAGGCAGTCAGTTGGACGAGTCCCAGTGTTCGGCCTTGGGGGATCTCCTAGTTGGCACTGGTGACAGTTTTTCTTTAACAGCTACTCACCTAGTGTCGGTTGGGTGTGTCTACACCCTTCGCACTAGACTGGTTAGGACCCCGTTGCACAAATAAGATAAGCAACGGGCCAAAGCAAGCTTAGGGCTCACCATTAGGTACACAACCTCCCTGTCTACACCCGACAGGGAGGGTTTACACATCCCCGGTATTCCCCCGGAGAGATAGGTTTCAGGGAAATTAGGCTTGTAGGTCTCCCCTTTTAATTTTATTGTTATGTTAGTTTTAAAGTCTAGTCAAAATGGAGTCTGACCTCTCAATTGAGGATAGACTTATTGCGACTAAACACATTAACTCGACCCTACTAGACGTCCTTAATAGGATCTTAAAAAAGTCCCCCGCCCTTATAAACGAGTTCGATCCCGAACTCGAGTTACTCGCTGCCGAACAGCAATCCCCGGATAGTCTCTCTGACTCAATCCCTGCTGAACAGCAGTCCCCAGTCTGTCCTTCTGACTCTATCGCTGTCTTTAGCGATGCCCTAGAATCAACCCCAGCACTACAGCTGGATAGTTCCGTCGTGTCTATGGACATAGACAGTCAGACCGCTTCTTCAAAGCGCGCTCCACCGCACATGCCCAGCTCGGACACCGAGGTCCATGCCGCTACTTCCTCTTCCTCTTCCCAGTCCGAAGACGACGGTTTCGTACCGGTCAAAGGAAAAGGGAATAAGAGGAAGAAGAAGCAGTTATCCTATAGTAGCGTTCGAGGAGCCCTCTTTAACCCCGGTAGTTACCCCGGCTACTTGCGCCCCCGTAGCTTCCCCCTCCACCACCCCCCGCCCGATTGCGTCATCCGCTTCACAGGATGCCCCCACCCCAAACTCCAGTACAAGAAAAATCCCGCCTCCACCTCCTGTGTTCATTCAGGACAAGGAAAAGTAGACGGCCATATCCAAATGGTGTGTCGATCAACGGATCGGATACACCAACGCTAGATCTACCTAACAGGGTATCAAAGTCACTCTCCCGACAGCAAACGACTATAGAGCGCTAACTAGGCTCCTGAGAGATAGATGTGTGTCATTCCACACTTACTCTCTCCCGGAAGACAAACAGACCCGTGTTGTCATCAAAGAGGATCCTGAAAGAGATCTCTCCCGCAGACATTCTAGCTGACCTTCAGTCACAGAAAATCCCCGTAGACGAGGTGCACCGTATGCACCGTTTGCGCGGCAGGGAAGCTTACGACATGGTTCTCGTCATGTGCTCCCCTACCGAAGGGCATCACCCGATATTCAACGTAAAGTCAATTTGCAATCTCATGGGCTTTATTATAGAAAAGCCCAGGAAAAATAGCTCCATAGGGCAATGCCATCGTTGCTAGCTCTATGGTCACTCGCAGAAGAACTGCCAAGCGAAACCTAGGTGCTTCAAGTGCCTAGGGGACCATGGCACTGCTGATCGTACCCGTCCCTAAGACCGCAACCTTTGTGACAATCCACCGAGCTGTGTGCTATGTGGCCTAGAAGGGCATACAGCTAATTACCGGGGCTACTCTAAAGCCCCCAAAATTAACTCGTCTAAGCTGACCAAGCGTCCATCAGACGTTCGTCTGCAAAATCATAGGGATTACCCCCCAATTCCCTCCTCCCAAATCCCCGAAAGGCTAAGCCCCCAGAGGCCTAGCCCATGGTCCCAGCTCCACCACATGCAGGCCTTTCCAGCCATGCAAAACCCTAGGCCCGCGCCCCCGCAGACCCCCCTTTACTCCCTTATAGACCCCCGCAACCACATCCCTCCGCCCCCCGCAATTTCATGGCCTCCCGCGTCCGCACCTGCTCCTAAAGCATAGCGCCCCGCACCCACTTCCGTGGCCTACCCTACCCCCTCAGATGATGACACATTCGGTGTCATCACAGACACCTTTAAGGCCTTTTTCTCGCCCCGCGCGCAGCAAATGGCCTTCAATTAATAGGAATAACGGAAACAAATGTGAGTTACAAAAGTTAGTGACAGAAACGAATCGCTGCAAAACCGACTCTACGCAGTCTTGTCTGCCCTACCCCTAGAGTGTTATTTAAAATCGCGTAGATGCGGAGGGGCGAGGCGGCCCGCAAGCTGAGGAGCAGGTGGTTTTAACACTCGCCGCCGTGGCTGAGACTGGCCGGCAAAGCCGGCTAGCAAGCCGAAGCTACGGTGGTGAGCGTTAAACACATCTGCGACGAGCAGCTCGGGTGGGATCGCCGTCACTTTTATGATTTAAAATATTCATCAATTGCTTGGTATTATAACGAATAATGCCCATTATAGACAACTACCAATAGTAAAAAAACCTTATTACTTATAGTTTTCTAAACACAAAAAAATACCTTCAAAATGACTCCTCATTTTGTTAGCAGAAATGACCACTATTTATTTTAACTTAGCCAAAACTTATTTTTGTCGCTTAATCTAAGTGGCATATTACGTTATCTTAGTTTTTAAACATTTGTGCATAAAAGCTTTAAAAAATTAGTGTTCATGGTTGGTAAATGGTATGGTTCGCAAATTCGTTGCTGAGTTGACTAATCGGGACGCCAGCGCCGCCTAGCGGCGGCGCTCGACAGAGTCTATAACGTGACGCTCTGATCGGCCGCCAGCCCGGGGGCTCAGCAGAGCAGCAGAGCAGAGGCAGATTGGATGGGTGGCGGTCAACCAGTGAAGACGTTTAGAAACTGTCCCGCGTTTCGAATAGTTCTGTCGTGTACCTACAGTGTGTGAAATGCTAGTGTGAGTAATGTTATTGTAAATTATAATCTGATCTGAACTGCAACGGTTTTTCTATTGCGCAATAACGAACACTACCCATAGTACGCCCACAGTAGTTAAAATATGCCTGATAACGAGAGAGACTCATACCATCCGCCGACATCAGAATTGGGATTCGTGTTGGTTCAGGCGCAAAATGAAATCACTAAAAGTGACCGTTGTTGGCGTGCCGTGTTTTTGAACAAAATAATTCGAGGGTAGGACAGAAAAACAAGTTTTTTTTTTTTTGTGAATTTAGTATTCTTAGCCCTTTCTAAAAGGTTTATAAAAGGGTAATAAAATTTGGTTGTTTTTGAGCTCAGACGCAGCGTTTCTGAGATATTTGCGAAATACCCTGCAAAACATAACATAACGTTTTTTGTGTAGTTTTGTTTAGTTTGACAATTCTAACCCATTTTTTAAATTTCTGTTTCATGAATTTCGAACCATGCCACGCGATCAAGGGACTAGCTCGCGGCGCCTATCAACGCCAATTGAGGAAATTGCGCCACACAGCTGAAGCCAGATGGAGACTGCGTAGCGGCGGCAATGCAAGGCGTCTTCGAAGTAGAAGTCGCAGTCTTCACCGGAGTCCTACTTCTTTGAGTCTATGCGAGAAGAAGAAGCTGGAACGAGAGTGAGAGCGTCTCAAAGCTATGTTATTTGTTATTTTTCCAAACTCAAATTCAAAGCGTTTATTTCAAATAAACCAATTACAGGTACTTTTGAATTGTCAAGGGGTCGTTCAGACAGAAATATGAAGCTAATTGCCCATCCCAACGCGTAGTAGGTTCCTATGGAGAAGAACGGGCAACAAACTCCACAAACCAATCCACTTTGCAATCGGTATTTTGTAGGTTTGATCGTTTGTTTTCATTTGTTATGTCGCAACACATTACGCAATTATTGTAAATTGTCTTTAGCCTCTGGCCCTGAAGGGCAAGCTATAGACAAAATTTGTCAAACTTTTGTGTTTTTCTTTTGGCAAATTTGTAAAGGGGTATTGCAATTTGTATTTTTTTGTAATGTGCGTTTAGTTTGTGCAGAATAAACACTTTTCTTTCTTTTCTTTTTCTTTTATGCTGTGGAGACTGGACGAGAGGCAGTACCAGGATCGTCAGCAGTTCCAAATGGAGCAGAGGAAGATCTACGACGTCTTGAGTATCCAGCCAAGCAGCCCCACAGCAGTCAGCGAAGCCCTTCGTGTGCTTCAAGTGTGGGAAACCAGGACACATCGCGGCACGTTGCACGAACATGGAGTGGCAGCCAATCGGATGGTGGAGCACGTGCTGCAAGCAGTGACAAACGAGTGGATGTTGGCGTCATCCAACTACCCTGGACGTTAGAACAAAAAGGTGAGCTGTATTGTTTTGTTTACGATTCTGATGCTGAATGCTCATTAGTAATGGAGAGTTGTGCAGCTACATTAAGTGGCAAATGAGTTAATGACGTTTTTGCGTTGACTGGTATTGGTCAGACACGTGTATTCAGCACAGAACAAATCTTATGTAGCGTAACGATGAGCGAACACCAACATGAGGTTTTGTTTGTTTTGAATTTGTGATGTGCTTCCCGACAGTTATTTGCAAAGTAATATTATGATAGGACACTAATGACGAAGTCGACATAGATGAAGTCCGCGAGATTGCGACGGAGAATATTAAAAGTAGTGAGGAATATGACAAGGCTCGATTTGATAACTAAAACAAAATTTTCAGTTAACGCTTTCGTGTTATTAGAAAACAAAAAAAAAAACGAAATCTGATTGAGTTAGATCAGAAGTTCAGAGGTCTGTTTAAGGTAGCGGAAGTTTTGGATGGTGACCGCTATACGTTGAAAGCTTTAAATTCCAACCGTACTTACAATACGCTTACGATAGGTTAAGAAAGATGCCAGTAGGTCATGTACCAGTCGAAGTAGATGGTAATCACAGTGATGATGAGCAAGCCTAAACTATGGGAAACACGCGAGTAGGGTTCTCTATCGGCCGTATTGTGTGAGAGCAATGCGATTGCTGTGCGACCGAACCAGTAGAGACTGGCGGAGGTCGGGGTCTAGAGAGACCATAGTTTTGATCCATGCGCTGGATGTGTGAGAGCAATGCGATTGCTGGTCGGCTGGAGAGCCGTGGCGTTAGAGTGGTTTACTCGTGTGTGGGTTTTCAAGAGTCTAAGGCTCTTAGTGAAAAAGATGATTGTGTGGAAAACGATGGTACATGGCTCTGGTTGATGATTTCTGCTATGATTAATCAAAGTTTGTTTAGTTCTATGAAAAATAGAAGTATTGTTTTGTTAAAACTATAAAGTTTTGAGGATTCAAGTTTCCTAATCTCAAAAGTTTGAACCCGTAAATGGTCAGAATTGGCCGAGACGAACAGGCACTGTGGTTGAGCTTTGGTTACAGGTTAACACACGAGGACGTGTGCAAGCAGGATGGCCGTGTCGCAAATTCGTTGCTGAGTTGACTAATCGGGACGCCAGCGCCGCCTAGCGGCGGCGCTCGACAGAGTCTATAACGTGACGCTCTGATCGGCCGCCAGCCCGGGGGCTCAGCAGAGCAGCAGAGCAGAGGCAGATTGGATGGGTGGCGGTCAACCAGTGAAGACGTTTAGAAACTGTCCCGCGTTTCGAATAGTTCTGTCGTGTACCTACAGTGTGTGAAATGCTAGTGTGAGTAATGTTATTGTAAATTATAATCTGATCTGAACTGCAACGGTTTTTCTATTGCGCAATAACGAACACTACCCATAGTACGCCCACAGTAGTTAAAATATGCCTGATAACGAGAGAGACTCATACCATCCGCCGACATATTAATTAAGAAAACGTTAGTATGAAAAATGCAACTTCTTTAAAATTTTCCATACAAAACGCTGAGTTCATACGTGGGGACCTAATATTATGCGTATTTGCTTTAAAAATACATATGTTTTAATATCTTTATGCGTAAACAAATGTATGCTTTAGAATGTTATACTTAAACATTATTATGATTAGAGAAATTATGCAAAAAAAATATATGCGTAAGCTGTTATGCGAAAATAATGTTATGCGTAAATATAATTAGGATAAACAAAAGTATGCCATGTTATAACATTATGTCTAAAAAAATTATGCAAATGGATAGGGATCCATTTATTATTACGCGCACCGTACTATTTACTCCTTTTCATAAATTTATATGCATTTTAGTGTAGAAACATGCTAGAATTATAAATTATATGTAAGTACGACACAAACAACATAGCTTTTACGTAGGTTTCATATGAGTATCTAGGTACTCTAAATTAATTAGAATTAAAAATACAAATGACTATACAACGTATCAGCATCTTCATATCTTCTGCAATAAAAAGTTTCGAACATCAGTAGAACACAACAGTAAGCACACACATACATAGGTGGTCCCAATGAATCAACTGCCCCGTGGGTGTCGTTACGTTAGGTATCGGTGGAGCATTCAGCTGCGTGACGCTGATCCCCTGAGAGTCGCTATCAGACCGTAATCTGGGTATAGGCTGGCAATTAATGGTGTAAGCCTTAGTAACATTAGATAAGTTAAGTTTTTTAGCTTCCTCTATCCTACTATTTTGCTTGGCCAGACAGGTCCATTATCAAGCCATTAAATTTTAAGTTACCACCTAAGTACACATTATAGAATGCAATAATGTATAGAGTATTGAGTTGCTAGTATTATCATGTAGGTACTAAGACTATTGGTGTTAAAAAGATGAATCAAAAGATCGTGAAGTTTATTACGAGTAAAATATTGAACATTATATCAAGGAAATATTCAGACTTCTTTTATATAGAATAGCTGTAACTATGTACATCAGTGCAAACTTGTCCCAGTGATTTTCAGACGAGTCCAATAACATAACTTCTACACAAAAAGGAAAACCGTCCTTTCATCACATTAGTCCGTATAAAAACAAAGACTTCAAGCTATAAAAATAACGCTCGACCGTCAACATAGTTCGTATATTCTGTTTCCCCGAACAACCCCGCTTATAAAACATGGTGGCAATTAACAACAATAACAAAAATAAATTGTTCCCGTCACCTACAAAGATTTTATTATGGGGAACGGAAGCGGCGGTACACTGTGCGACACACATTTATAGCGCCGACCTCGGCTCCGGCCGGGACCACTGTGCACCGCCACGTCACCGGAACTCGCCTTGATTTGTTTTTTTTTTTTTTTTAAATCGTTTCCCCACACTAAGAATTTCTTCCTGTATCGTGGGTGCGTTTACAAACATAGAAACTCACATACACTAACACCCAGACCCGGAACAACTACTTGCAGATCATACAAATATTTGTTCCGTGCGGGGATCGAACCCGGGACACGTTGCGCAGCTGTCGATCGCTCAGCCACTGCGCCAACCGCGTCGTCGAATTATCGTCAAATTCAAATTCAAATTCATTTATTTGTCCGAACATGGTACAATACAAGGTCTCAAATAACATAAAGGTCTCATCACATTCTGCCACATGGGGCGTGCAAATATCAGGTATACATAATGAATTATTACAACGCAAAAATAGAAATAATTAGGTTAGAATTGGTACAATTACATAAGATTATTAATGTTACAATAAGAGGCATTTCAGTGTCAATAAATATATCAAAAAAATGAACAATAATTAATAAATGTCAATTTCAAAATGTAATGTCAAGCTATTTGTTATAAAAGTGAGAGTCAATTAAATGTATCATTAGTTAATAACTGTAATAAGTACTTAACTAACTTATTTTTATTTATATTATGTTGTTGTTACTACCAGGCTACTATCAGGCAAACATTACGGTGTTTTGAAAAAAAAAAAACTAACAGTTTGTTTTTTTTTTTTTTTTTATCCTTTAGCATCATTTATTTGAATGGTGGCAGTAATATAAACATTTGTTTGTATGGCGACAACGCTTTAAAGCATTTGCGAGTAAAGATATACAACGATCTTTAAATGAAATAAATTATGTACACCCCGCCATTTCGTACGATCTCATATGATTATTATTCCACTATTTTGAGCTAGGTGACACCACCTGACACAAACAACACTATTAACTAGCTAGCCCACCTGTAATCGGCGTAGTATGGATGAATTACAGTAAAATAAAACCAAGGTATACAAATCAAGGTATCAATCTATAACACTGTTTACCTATGTAAAGCATACTTTTAATTATCGCTTGATTGTTTTCGCATCCAAAACCTAGTTTATACTATTAACTTTACTTTTTGTAAATGTAGAATGTTTTATGTTCTGACATTTTCACCTTATGCTGTCATCTGTCTAATTTATTTTTTAAACCATAGACATAACGCATCATGGACATGTACACTTTATGTTCTTCTCGACCTCTTATAAAGCTGGTGAAAACCTTTGCCATAAGGGCTGGTGTAGGATTTTCCCTCTGTAAACCGTTTTTATTAATTCTGGCCATAATTAAATTAAGAAATAACTAACGATATAATGTTTGAAATGTTTTACGTATGACACAGAACGACAAAAACGTAGTCGAAGTCGAAGTCGCTGTTTTTTCTGCCCTTTGAGTCTATTTGTGGGGTTCCGTAGTAAACAAGGAACCCTTATAGTTTCACTATGTCTGTCTGTCTGTCCATCTGTCTGTCCATGGCTTAGCTCAGAGACGGTTAGTACTAGAAAGCTGTAATTTGGTATATGTATACATATTAATCATGCCGACAAAGTGGTAAAATAAAATCAAAAAGAAAATATTTTTTTAGGGTACCTCCCCTACACGTAAAGTGGGTAAATCGTCTACCCCATGTTGTGGGGTATCGTTAGAAAGGTTGTTCAATAATATTGTGAGTTTGTCTAAACCATTTTTGGATTCAGGGATCCGTTTGCGAAATATTAAGGTTTTAACTGAATTTTTTTGTTAGAGTCAGTTGCCCCCCCCCCCCTCCCCCCCTTCTAGCTAAATGGTTGTACTTGGACTTGTGAAAAAATTCACAGCAGTAGTATATATAACGAAATTAAAAGGAAAACTATCAGAGCTAATTCGGGTCTACAGGTTAACGAGTAATAATCGACCAACTTAAATTTGCGGTTTGAAAAACATGATCTCACAGACATGTTTTTTAACTACAATGTTAAGGTTGTTCTTGGGATAAATTCATCCCAACTATGGAACCCTTCATTGTGCGTGGTCCGACACGCACTTGGCCGGTTTTTTAATATTAGGTTACGAACCCCACCTATGAAATCAGCGTTTTGTATGGAGAATATTAAAGAAGTTGCATTTTTCATACTAACATTTTCTTAATTTATTTAACAATCATGATCACTAATGTTTTAAAACTTTTATGCATTAATGTTTAAAAACTAAGTTAACGTAATATGCCACTTAGATTAAGCAACAAAAATAAGTTTTGGCTAAGTTAAAACAAATAGTGGTAATTTCTGCTAATAAAATGAGAAGTCATTTTTAAGGTAAAGTTTTTTCTACTATTGGTAGTTGTCTATGATGGTCATTATTCGATATAATACCAAGCAATTGATGACTATTTTAAATCATAGAAGTGACGACTCTATTTGTGAGAAAAAAAACGCCAATTTCATAGGTGGGGACCCAATATCATGCGATAGCGCGAACAATACTTCCATGTGCAAACTTACAAAAATAATCATTTGAATAATAACAAAGCGTAGGTAGCTGTAAAACTACTTTGGTTGGCCACACATGATACCGATCCTATTCACTTATTTTCTCCTCAGTCTGACGTTTTTTATTCGGTTACTAGTATGTTTCCAAATCAACACACAGCAGAATTACTCACAGACCAAAATATTTCAGGAATATTATAAATAACTTTATCAAAAATACTAATGTTTTCATTGAAACAATAAATAATTTTCCTAACCCATCAACTGGCGAGCAAATGACATAGTGGTCAAGTTTGGTAACGGCTATAACGAGAACCCGCCCCTTTTCGGACCATTTGCGTTTAAACCCCGATTTCACGCCATTTTATTCTGAAACCCATAAAAAAATGTGATTGTTACGTAACTTAAAAGACCAAGACCTTACCTTAGAAATCAAAATTCTGCACATTTTGACATTATAAAAACACTTTTCTACGAAGTTTATTATAGGTGCCAATGAGATAAAACAATAATATAACTTAAAAGCATTTAAAAATATGTTCAAATAACGAATTGACAAACGTTATAGAATTTCGCGGAACCGATCCGACTCACTCAACATACTCAATAATTTTCCTCTTAAACACGGAGCTAAAATTGCATTTCTCGAAGATCTTCGCATCAAACGCACATTAACATTACAACAAGTCGTTTTGTCCGCACCGAGTCGCACGTGAACTATTAATCCGCTTATGTCTAATCATGGCGGCTATCCGTCCGGCATCGCACGATACGCAACTGTTCGGACGTGATCGCATATCGCGAGATCGTGATCCACATATCGCCACAAAATAAATGTGCGCAGAAGGGCCAGGGAGGAAGGGATAAGACACGAGAAATGCAAAACACATAGACCTCGGGCAGAGGTAAAACTAATACAAAACCGCTCACCGAGTGTTACAAAACATCGCCAAGCGGCTGGTCGACTCTTCATGTGACCAGAGCGCTGGCCAATTCTTAAACCAAAGAATCGGCATTCCCATCCAACGTGGCAACGCTGCCAGCCTTTTGGGCACTTTTCCCGCTGACAGCGATGCGGAAGAATTTTTTGATGCCCAATGAGCTCTTCCGTTAATTTTTATTATTATTTCCTTTCCATACTTGTACATTAAATATATAATATAGAGTTGTATTCACATAGTTTACATAATTTTAGATTGTATGTAACATTTATACGTAACTATTTATTTATACATATTAAAAAAAGAACTTCAACGATAATAAACTCCTGGATCTTATTGTATACAATGACGTTGGTGTTTTTGAAGTCTTCATGTTACCTACCATAGCTGTTATTTGACTTACATAAAAAGAGAGCATCTTCGATTACCTATTTTATTATGGTAGTGAAATTCTTATCAACCGATTTCAAGTAAATAGGTAGGTCCTTCGCTCTAAAGGTATTTTATTGCGTTCGAAGTTCATGTCATGTGTGAATGCAGTTTCTGTGTCCTCTACATTGTGACACGATGTGATACACCGTTGTTGTGTCCATCGCTTTATTAGATGTGCGGTTGACACTTAACGGGCGATCATTTAATATTTGATAGTGTGCTCTCGCCCTTGCAAGTCATTTTGAAACTAAAATAGTAGGTAAAACTTCCGCTATGCTTAAACTTTTGATGGAAATTCCGTTCAAGTAAAAGTTTGATAGTTAAGTTGTTCTCATATTCGGCTCAAACTAGAAAGTATTTTTGATAAGTTCTTTGATACTTACATCTGGTTATGTTCGGCACGAGGTCAAGTAGTTCACGGTACCCACCACCCTAATTACTCTATGTAAGTACCATTTGAGGATATCGTAAAAACTGATTCGGGAATTGTTTAGAAATTGGACAGCAGCGTCCATTTTCCTGTTATTGGTTCAGTCAGAGTAGATCAGTTGTTACTTGGTGTCTACCAAGCATCTATCAAGCTTGATGATTACCAAAGTTCCCGTGACGAAGAAAATATATTTTTGAGCTGAGTGCAGCATTAGGCGCACGCTGCACGTACTTTGTTTATATACGTAAATTGCATAAATAAATGATCAACAAATACCTAAAGTAATAAACTAACCTAGTCACACAATGAGCACTAAACGTAATTGTTATTACTATTCAGACGCACTTCACTTGTTAAACTGAGTACATCACTGAGCTAAGTAAGCGGGTATGTAAGCCAGGGCTTATTGATTGTAAGGCGGCGAGCCTCCTTGCCGGAATACCGCCATGGGATCTGGAGGCGAAAGTCCTCGCGCACATGTGGGAGTTGCGCGAGGAGGAGAAACGCCGGGGTGTAACTCCGCTGCTGCGAGAAATCACGGCACAGCGGACAGAGCTCCGGCGGGATCTCATGGCGGCATGGAGTGTGCGATTGTCGCAACCCAGCGCTGGGCACGCCACAATTGCGGCGATAAGTCCCGTCTTTGAGGAGTGGCTTGAGAGGCGCCATGACGTCCTCACCTTCCGCCTGACGCAGGTCCTCACCGGACACGGTTGTTTCGGGAGGTTCCTGTTCCGTGTAAGGCGGGAGGAAACGCCCGGGTGTCACCACTGTGTGGATCGCCCGGAGGACACGGTGGAGCATACGGTGAAGGTCTGCCCAGCTTGGGCGGAGCACCACCGTGTCCTCACGGAGGCGATCGGCAGCGGTGATCTCTCGCGTCCGGCCCTGGTTCAGGCCATGGTTGCATGGCCTGGAGCGAGAGTGCATGGGAGGCCGTCACCTCCTTCTGCGAAGCAGTTATGTTCGCGAAGGAGGAGATGCAAGCTGCACGCCCTCGCGGCCCTAGTCGCCGCAGGAGAAGCCCCGGGCGTCGGGAGTCGAGAGCCGACTTCCGGCCACCGTAGGCGCGGGCTTGCGGACGGTGAGCAATGGGTAGCTCGCCATCCGATAAGGACCAGGCCCGTGTCGACGGCGCGTTGTGTTCCACGCGCGCCTCAAAGAGATGTCAGCACCAACCGACGGGGTCGAAAGACCAATGCCTGCTGGGGTTGCGGGTTTGTCCGAAAGGGATAACGCGGCCCCGGCACACAGGCAACAGAAGGAACACGGGTGGGCTTTAGTCAGTAAAAGTCTGACACACCCTCTCGCTCTGCCCAGAGCGGGAGAAGTCATTTGATGATTCCCCATCCTGAAAAAAAAAAAAAAAAAAGGTCTTAATGATTAATTAATCCCCATTAAGAACTGACTGACTGCTGTACAGCATCTGTGGTGCTATTAATAATTTCCTTATATTGATTACTGAACGAATATTTAGTTTGTAGTACTTACTCAAAGACTTTATATTTATTGGGATAAAGTTACAGAGTTTTACGTTAAATAATACTGAAAAATATGAACGTAGTTAAAATATGGCGCACTGAAAGGATGTTTCGTGAGATGAGAGACGAATTCTTCCATCATGAATTCTATATAGAATAGCAACCTGAACATGATATGCGCATTAGTTTTGATGTGAAAAGGGAGTAATTGAGAGCTTTGGAGCAATTTCAGACAGACTTGTGACGGAAACTTGTCTCAGACAGAGGCTGAGTCGATAGAATGACCAATTGACCAATATTAAAACTACTCCAAATTGAACTCAAACTGATACAGTGAAATATAATTAAATACACTCAAAGTTAGAGGTTTTGAACTAAAAACAAGAACAAGTACCACAAATGAAGCAGTCACGACAAGTGTTAATTACTGCAAAAAAACTACAATCTTCAAATATATTTTTGTCAGGATTAAATTCAGCGAGAATTTTGTTCGGAAACTTATCCTGATCGAGGTGGCTTAAAGTAGTTCGGGCATCAAACCGCGCCCGGTAATGACGCCTGGCTCGATTGGATTACGCAAACATCGCCATTACGGTGTGCAAACACCTCTGTCTTTGCTTTTTTTACTTGTTCGGGAAAAATTATTATGGAAATTCACAGATTTTTCTGGATTTGCAAAGCTACCATATAATTTTTATTACTATTTTACGCAACTGTTATTGGGTTTTTTCATCTGGAATTTCTCAGTAGCAGCCCAGAATCTGGATTTGTGGCCGGTTGATGGATAGGGTAGCCCCTTATTACATGGGATGCCTAAATCTGGGTACACATACTACACACCTCTGCCTACCCTACGGGAAATACAGGCGTGATGTTATGTTATGTTGACGCAACTGGTATTTATTGTTCTTGAAAACGGATAGTACTTAACTATTTTAATTGATAAAAAATACTCGTCAAAAATAACCTCGGTTTCCATACTTAACCATAGAAACCCCACACAACTTCAATCATGCAATGAGTGGGTTCGGATTCACGCCATTTTGCTATAGAAATCTTTTCCCAGATATTAATGTATGGCAGGTTTTCCTCTGCATAAAACGCCAATCCTTTAAAAACCTCATTCAGTTATAGACTAAGACTAGTTAAAACTAACCGCTCTTAACCTTTATTCTGAATTAATATTTAGAATGCCTGATTCTAAATATTAATTTAGAATAAAGGTGAACTTCTTTAAATTCAACTTGAAAGCGAAATGGAATGATATGCTTTTGCTATCAAATTCACGTCAAGAGTAAATTTCTTTTAATAGGTAAAGTCTTAGCTGCAGTATATTATTGTATTTATACATTCATGAGAGACTTTCTCGCAGGGAGTCAGGTATGAAGCTCTCTTGAAATAGAAAGGAAACTTTTAAGTGTAGGTTTCTGTTTGCTATCAAAAGTGGGTAAAGTAAAAGGGTTTGGTGTAGTATCGCGCGTTTGGGTTGCTTTTTGGAAAAGTCAAAAAATTATTGGATAGAAATATAAGCTACTGAAAAGCTTAAGTTAATCTTGGTGAAAGTCGTTGTAGAAATAGGGAATGCTTTGATAACAAATTTTGCCGCTTTTCTAGGCAGATCGCAGATCTTAACTAAAATAAAAGAAGTCAACAAACACCCTTCATAACTCTCCTCTGGACTGAGGTTCAAGCTAACCATGTAACAAAATTGTAAACAGGCGTAACAAACAATAGAAAACAAAATTCCCTATTTTGATTTGTTCACCTTGATATTACTTTACGTATCATTACTGCACTCTGCCTAACCGTTCAGAGAATACAAAGCGTGATAGCATGTTATATTTGTGATATGTATCGCAACTGTAACTTATATGAATGTATCGCAACTGTAACTTATATGAATGTATCGCAACTGTAACTTATATGAATGCAGGCTCACATGGACGTTCTAGGAACATCATCACTACCCAAAGTTGCAACAATTCCACAATAATCACATCTCTTCAACACGTCTGCAGAGAACGGCTACTAAACTGTCTCAGTTGTAAAGTCACGGACACCGATCACATGTTTGCTTTAATTAGCACGTTAGTAGTCAAGTTGGCCGCGAGCACATCGCCATCGCCAACCATCGCCGGCTATCGTCGACCAGCCACGAGTTTAATGAGATTTTGTAGACCATTAACTAACACAAATAAAAAGATTGTAATTAAAGATCGACTTAGTGTTGTATTGTTGGTTAGTAATAGTTGAAATAAAAATCATCTCGGCTTTTCAAAAGAGCTGGCAGGACTTTTAAGTATAGGTGTTATCTTTCAACTGTCTCAAAATCTGAGTGTTGTGTGGGGTGCTGGTAAAATCATAGGAATTTTAGACTTTCTAACGTTTCTCAAAGATTGTATCAACAATCTCCTTAGTAATGCACGCACTTATAATTTAGGGTTATGAAGAACAGGGTGTAAAGTTCACTCATCCACCATAGAAAAGGGAGGATCCTCCGACCAGACGGGTGTCATGTCTGGCGGGCAACTGCCCAGAGGTTGAAGTCGGGAAGCTTGTACATATGTCCATCTGATAATATCTTAAGAGATCATTGACTCGATAGAAATGATCGAAAGAAAGAACCTGAGCCTATTTTATCTAACAATGTCATTAATACCCGTAACCGAAAGGCACCCATCTGTTAGTTTGTTATCCATACCTATTACACCAGGCTTAAATTATCCTCAAGGAAAAACAAAAATCTACATTTAAAAACATTTCCTGAAATCACCACAAAATACGGAGCGCATTTATAAATCGTGAGCAAAAAAAAAGTTCACGGAAACGAACGAAACTGAGAAAAATATACGAAATGAAATTCATTGCAATAAGTTTTATTGGTTTTGTTTCGTTTTCATAAATAATGCACGCCGTGCCAGCTGCGCCCAGTGGACACAGTGAGCACGAGCTCGGGATATTGCTTAAATCATCTGATAAATTAGACTTGTAATAGGTACATAGCTAGTTATCTGATGTTTACATTATCTGGTTTGCTTTGATTTGGATCTGTTTAAGTTTCATGTTACAGGGCCTATAGCCTATTGCCATCAACCGGCCACAAATCTAGATTCCAGGCTGGTACAGAAATTCCAGATGCGCAAACCCAATAACACTTTGCCCTACCTGGAAATCGACCCCAGGACCTCATGCTCAGCAGTAATGCTTGCGACCACTAGTTCTTCATTATTATTTGAAGTTTTCAAATCGCACGATATCTTATTTCCAAGCAGACAGGCACACAGTTCAATCATTACGTTTGAAATAGTTTCGATAGTGAAGCGAGTATTGTATGTGAAAATGTTGGGATGACTGACAAACTAATAAATAATTATGATTTGATTCCATCTATGTACTTATTTCACCCACATTTGAAAATCAGTTAATCGAATTCAAAACTGAATAATAATTAAATATAAACCTGCGTTGGTCCAAAAAGCAATGCTATGTTGTTCAAATCATAAACTGCAAGACTACCTTTTAATAAATTCTCTGGAACTCTTCAGTTTCCGCCCCTGGCGTCTTACAATCACCCTCCTGACGTTAAAGGCACATTTATTAATTAAAGCTATAAAACGGACCGGCTGATGAACTCATTGATGAATTATATAGGCTTCTTGTTTGTAAACGAAGAGTTAAAAGGAACCGCTATACCACGCTATACCTACTTACATTTGTATATTGAGTAAGTACTCATATGTTTATTTTCTCTCATGAAAAATTAACTGAGTGTTTCAATCTACTGACAGACATAAAAAATTACGTTTAAAAACTGTAACCCGACTACGGAAAAACAAAAATACGAAACAAGAAAATATATCATCCAGAAATCAAGCCATAGGTATAATAAAACCGGCCAAGTGCGTGTCGGACCACGCACAATGAAGGGTTCCGTAGTTGGAATGAATTTATCCAAAGAACAAACTTAACATTGTAGTTGAAAAACATGTTCTCCCATACGGAATGTATGGGAGATCATGTTTTTAAACCGCAAATTTAAATTTAAGTTGGTTGATTATTACTCGTTAACCTGTACAGCCTACTTAGCTCTGATAGTTTTTCTTTTAATTTCGTTATATATACTACTGCTGTGAATTTTTTCACAAATCCAAGTACAACCATTTAGTTGGTAGGGGGGGGGGGGACACTTTACTGTAACAAGAAAAAAAAACAGTTAAAAGCTTAAAATTTCGCAAACGGATCCCTGAATCTAAAAATGGTTTGGACAAACTCACAATATTATTGAACAACCTTTCTAACGATACCCCACAACATGGGGTAGACGAGAAAAAAAAAAAGCATAAAAGCTAAAAAAATATATTTTTTTATTTTATTTTACCTCTTTGTCGGCATGATTAATATGTATACATATGCTAAATTACAGCTTTCTAGTACTAGCCGTCTCTGAGCTAACCCGCGGTCAGACAGACGGACAGACAGACAGACGGACATGGCGAAACTATAAGTCAAAGTCAAAGTCAAATCATTTATTTCAAATAGTCCCTTGCAAGGCACTTTTGAAAGTCAACAGTTACAAAAAAAAAAAAATTGATTCTAGTCGCCCCTTCCAAAAGGTAGTTTTCGTATGGAGAAGAATGGGCAAGAAACTCCACCGTTACTCTTTTAAAATGTTTTACAATATTTTGTATATGTAGGTACATTCGTTATATAATTATATGTGAAGACGATGCATCTAAAAATAAAAAAATAAATTACTATACCACAATATAGGTAAAACGAATTTTTTTAAAGAGAGCAACGACAGATAAATTAATTACTTATGTGATAGGTTCTCACATATTTACAAACATTGTAAAAGTAGACGATTTTCCAAAAAAAAAAAAAAGTTACTATTAATAAGTCAGTGTGTGAGGAAGTAATCACAGAATGTAAAATCAATGTCATATAATAAAATACACGGTTAATTTTAGCTCGTTTCGGAACGAAAAGCCATAAACTCGATCATCGAACTCGAAACGATTGGGACTATTATTATCAATAAATTACAATTTAAAAAAAACACGAAAAATCTAATTTATTGTTTTTTTTGTGAAATAATGAGAACTCAAAGTAACTGCGATCAATGCATATGTGTGTAAAACGTATCGACGAACGGCAACACTTGCGAACGGTACCCATTGAAAAATCCATTCATCGATCAGACAGCATAAAAACACATATGCAATAGATAAATAGGTACACAAATAAAAATACGAAAAGTGAATTCAGACTTTATTTCTTAACCGTAAACGG
The DNA here is from genome assembly GCA_947364205.1 of Agrochola lota. Lineage (NCBI taxonomy): Eukaryota > Metazoa > Arthropoda > Insecta > Lepidoptera > Noctuidae > Agrochola > Agrochola lota. The sequence continues at coordinate 1,170,703 of OX376222.1, read as the reverse complement.
TATCAAATAGAAATTTCACCAAACTAGGTACAAGGTAAGTAGGTACGCAGCTTACTAAAATTATTCTGAGAAGTGTCCCACCGGACTTCAAAAGGATGCGCAACCGAATTCCGCGGTTAAGTGTATAAAAATAAGGTCTTAATTCGGTCCAATATTTTCATAGAAAAGGGCACCACCATCTTATAATGAACTCTATTGGACAGATAAAACGATTCATTTTTTCTGTTTACATTGCCTGCCTTTGTAGAAGCCGCCGCGCCGCGGCCGCAAGCAAGCATTGTCGCATAAACATTGGTTTAGGCAGTATTCTTTTTATTCATCATAAATATGGTAGGTAAGTATGCTTATTAAGTACCTATTAGCTCGATTGGTCGACACTCGATTCAAGGCCTTAAATACAACTCCCAAGCTTACTCTTCGTGTCTAGTTGAAAAGGTACGAGTACTAGTGATTTCGTGATGCGAGAGTGGTGAATGAAATTTCAATTAGTTTCTCTCGTTTACGAGGAGATGTGATAGTGGTAAACACCGTGCCGTGCTTCCGATACAAACGAGAGATAACGAGGTGAATGAACTTACACCAACCTATCGTACCAGAAATGAAATACCTACTTGCAGGTACTTACTTGCAGCCGGACTCGCACCCGCACAGCTGTGCCGCGCTACGTCATCACCGAGCGGATCGCGTACGATCTTGCGTTTACGCATGAAATAGTGGAAGCGCTACTAAGATTTAACTCGAATGACAGAATAAAAGTGATAAATTTCTAACTTCTATATTAGATGTCTTAAAAAAACAATAACAATGCTAATAGTACCTATTAATCGTCTGGAGTCACTGTGTTTCGGCTCCAGAACGATTTAAAATTAATCGTGTATAATAATTTATACAACTTAAATTAGCAACCAAGATTTTGTCTAGATTCTAGATTATCCTATGGAGCTGGACCAGCGTGTTTCCAAGCATTCTTATCTTGGATATAATCCTCTAATTTGTAATATGCTTGTTTACAAAGTACTTTTAATGTGAGTTTTAAATTTTCTTTCATTTAATTGTAAAATATCACGAGGTATTTTGTTGCAACATTTAACACAGTACCCCATAAAAGATGTATGTACTTTAGATAATCTGAAATATGGTTGATCTATTTTATCTTTATTTCTAGTATTAAAATTATGTCTATCACTTATTTTATTAAAAATATGTAGATTTTTCTTACATACATAATATTTTCATAAATGAATTGGCAAGGTACCGTCATAATATTAATCTTTCCAAATAGTTCCCTAAGAGATTCGCGACGATGTAAATCATAAACGGCTCTGAGATATGGCTCTAAGGGGCTGGCTATAAGGGTTCCTTGTTTACTACGGAACCCTAAAAATGGTCAAGTTAAAGCCGTGGTCACATGCCTGTATACCATGTGGGTGCCAGGATCACCTACAAAATTATAATGGCATACGTTGACTATTTTTAACTCCCGACGCAAAAAGAGGGGTGCTATAAGTTTGACCGCTATATGTGTGTGTTTGTCTGTGGCACCGTAGCTCTTAAACGGGTGAGCCGATTTGAATGCAGTTTTTTTTTTATTTGGAAGCAGGTTTTTTTGCGATGGTTCTTGAACAAGTTATTATCAAAATCGGTTCCGCCGTTTGCAGATTATCAACTCTTTTCTAGTTGATGAATGGATGTGAGCGTCTTCCACAGGTCTGATCGATTTGAAATTCGGTATTCTGTTACTTCAATTATATTAAAAGAACTTTCTATGGAATTTGCGGGATACCCAACGGCCTCACCATCTAACAGCACAGGTATCGTATTTCGGCTCATTGGAATGGTCTCAATATAGGTTATAGATGATGAACAGGGTCTGGTGATGGAGTAGGAAAGAGAAATGAGGAATTGTTTTTGTCGGGGGTTTTTTACATTTTAATATAATTTTCACTTGTTGTACCTACCTATGTCTTGATTTCTGTCTGAATACAAATTACAAACATACATACGTACATAGACTGCCAAAATCCTAACCCTTCCTTTTAGCTTTGCTGTAGTCGGGTAAAACGATTGCTGCTAAGTTTATTATTGGTAGCCAACATTGTGTGTTGCATGCAATGGATCATTATGAAAGTTTCACTTAAACTTTCGCGTACACGCTGAGTTTTGCAGCGAGTGGGCCAGTTTATTCATAACTAGATAAAAAATATGAATTGGGGTATTTAATTACTTTTTACCTTTATACAAACAGAGTTTAAACACACTATTACGAAAAACTTAAAAATGAAACCTATGAAAAACGAATATCCTTGATTAAAATAAACATTATTTTTATATAATTCTGTCGGTTATAATAGGAACGCGTAACTTCATCCCATTAATTACGACTGGTTAATGTGTGTTTATTGAAAGTCAGCGGCTGTAAATTCAAATCAGTTACGAGCGTGTAATTGCGAAGAGAGCACTCGAACGTGAACCGTGAACATTGTCATGTTGTTTGTTAATGAAATTACATTTTTGTATTTTAACAGCCAGTACCATTATGGTTTTGTTTATATTTTAATTGGAACTAATGTCATCTAAGAGCATAATTAATAAATACCAAACAGGTACTTACACCTTCCTTCACGAGGCAGTAGACATCTTATTATCATCATCATTTTTTAAAATATGATTGTAGAACATTCACTCGTGTAAACCCTGATGTCCATTAAAACAACAATTTGTCACAAGAGATTTTCTCGTAATATGCATTCTGTAACAACTTCCTTCTCCCGAATATCATAGTGCACAATACTGCACATATCCACTCGAAGCGGTATAACTCAGCCCTGCTTGTGCCGCTCCGGTCGCGACGACCAATGCATTCCGTTCCGGCTTCATTCCGGACCGGACAGCTTTACGGGCTCACTCGTGCGAACACCTTTCAATATTTAATATATTCGCGTATTCATATCAGATTGCAATCCAAATTTATTGATTCGACAATTGAATCTGTCTTGGTTACGTGATTTATGATGCTAAGCTATAAAACTATACTTTTGGAATGTATCCAATCGCATGTCATTATTTTTTTACGCCCGCCCTTATCCACTTCCTAGTGCTTCAGCTGGGAAGAAGAGGTGGCGCAACAAACTCCCCAGCAGCACAACTGTCTGTTCAGTTAGAAAACCTTGATTCTATACAATAGTATTTATGCAAAATAATTTACATTACGCAACACAAAACATTTAATCAATGGCGATATGTAATGTATGATCACCCATCCTAGAACCGACCGCGGCAAGCGTAACTTAACTTTCCATCGACCCGTGCAGTTGTTATTATTTAACCGCGAGCCCTTAATTCAAAACTCATTTACCATATTTAAACAAAGTAAATAAATAAATAAATACTTATAAGTGCAAACAGATTTTAGTAACAGAATGTCCTCGGTACAAACTGCCACACCGCTGCGTCGACCCGGTTACAAGTTCCGCTGCGATGAGATTTCTAAGTTTAATTTGAACACTTCTACAGTGTAGGGTACTGAGCCTGATTCTTATGACAGTGTGGAGACGATCGGCTTTAAGAAAATGTATTATACCCTAGGCTACGAGCATGACTGTGACTGAAATATTCTCTAGCGTTTTATTAAGTGTTTAGGAGCATCATTATAATTTAGATAGCATAATGGTTATACCACACCCAACCTATGATGTAGGTACATTAATAATGTGAAACTCTCTGCCAGCGTCTGTGTTTACCTATAGCATAATAAAAGCAATATAAAAGAAAAGGTTTTATATTTTGTGTGGAGTTGGTGCAGTCTTATGAAAATCTTGAGCGCCAGAAACTGCCCGAATAAAAAGTACATTACACACCGATTTCTCAAAAGGAATACCTTTAACCTCCCACAAGCCCACACACCTCACCTATCTCGCGAGGTTTCGCGTCATCTAAGTTGTCGGACACAATCTGAGTTGAGGCGCTCCTAATTCCGGCCCCTGCCGCATTACGCTCGGTTCGAGCTTGTGATTAATGGCCGGCATGATGCAACGTGCTCGAGATGGGAGTGATATGAAGATTCGAATGACGTTATTGCGACGCACGCTATTTCGAATAAAATTAAGAATGGTACACCAGTACGAAAACACATTAAGTCGAAAACCGCTATATCGTATGACGTTGTCGCGAACACGCTGGTTCGAAAAACTGTTTGAATGGTACGCTAGTACGAAAGTCTTGGCATTGAAATCTACTGTTGCGAATAGCATATTCCAATCTGAATTTGTCTGCGGATTGAATTCGCGACCCAGTGATTACCAAGAACTAACTACGATGATAAAACTGACACTGAGCTAGTTGTCTATACGACTAAATACAAATGATTAATATTAGTACTTATTATGATTTAGCTATGCATCCCTAGCATGCTGCCCGTTTTGATAAGCTAATAACATTACAAATACCTATTTATTTTATTGCATTCACAACAATAAAAACATATTAATGAAGGTTGACTTAAATTTATTTTTAATTTCATATATCACAGAATACCTAATAGTACTCTTATACTTTTGTTGAACTACCCCCCAAGTTTATTAGTTTTTTGGATTCCTATACATCTTTCATTCCGATTGACGTGTCGGTGTGGTAAATTAAAAAGTTAACTTAAAATAATACTTCTCATTGCTCTTGTTTCCCAAACCCAATACAAAGATAAGGCTTTATCGGGGTCGCGAGTTCGATCCCCAGACAAATTCAGATTGGAATATGCTATTCGCAACAGTGGATTTCAATGCCGAGACTTTCATACTAGCGTACCATTCAAACAGTTTTTCGAATCAGCGTGTTCGCGACAACATCATTCGATATAGCGGTTTTCGACTTAATGTGTTTTCGTACCGGCGTACCACACTTAATTTTTTTTGAAATAGCGTGCGTCGCAATAACGTCATTCGAATCTTCATATCACTCCCGCTCGAGATTGATTCGTAACACTATAAAGTGCCTTTGTGTTGTAAGATTGCCTGATAGATTGGGTTAGTGTATCGTCAGATTGAGCATGAGTTGATAAGATGATGTATTGAAATAAGGTTATTTTAATAATGTTATATTTAGCAGTTCCAGAGCTCTAGTAAGACGTTTTGTCCTAAAAATACAAAAAAATCTATACATAACTCGTAATTAAATTGTAACGAAGTCAAAACTGTACTTAATTTTTTTTTTAGTAATTGCTACGAGCATTGGGAGCAATAAATTCTAAAAATATAGTTTTTAGAATGTTTGTCTGTTTGTCTGAATGTACGTATGTTCCAGCATCACGCAAATACTACCAGATAGATTTTGTTAAAATTTTGCATAAATATTCCATATAAGTCTGGTCTGTCTGAGGGGTAGAAATTATCACGCTATTTACTATATGGGTGATGGGCAATATTGCAATTTGTCGTATTCTTCTATAGTTTACCGTAGATTATAAAAAGGTTAGAATATTGTAGATAATTACAGATTTGACGTTTTAAATGATTATCATCACACATTATCATTGATTTATCATTTGATACAGGGTAATTTTTTGAGACGGGGCCTTAAGGGCATGTACCTTAACCACTGCCGCTACAAGCAAACGGTATTAGGAGACTGTCCTTAACTTTTAGAAACATGTTGATCTGCATTCACAAATTTTGAAATACAGTGAGCAAGAAAATGGTCAATTTTTACAAAAACTTTTATTGATGCCAATCGATCCTGATTTTTTATATGGATCAAAAAAACCTATCGGACTAACTGAGGTTTGAGTACTAGAAAACTCAGAATTCGCATACAATTTCACTGGGCTGGGGTGAATAGGAAACGTATCTATCAGATATTTACAGATGTTTTGAATGATTATCACACTTTTATGGAGCTAAGCAGTCAATCATGAAATATCTAAGAACAGCTGTTCTAACTCTCAACAAAGAAAATACCGTAGCGGTTCGGCGACTGCTCTGCAAACGTAAGATCGATTCCCAACAGTTGATATATTTTGTGCTTCTTTATTTTTACATTTTGTAATACTATTACGTGATAGTTCGTAGATCCTACAGAAAAAAGTTAAGTTTAGGCCTCTTCAGTCTGTTATATCTATGGTTATCATAAAAATAAATATCTATAGGTGACTGTTAATGAGAAATCTCGTATGTTTACAATCTACTACACAGTTACAGTATTTTAGTGATAGCTATTCGTCGGAAATAATCAGTTTGAATGCAACAGACAGTGTATCAGTGTTGTGTCATTTGGTACTATATGCAGGATCGCAAGCGTTAATTAATTCACTAAAGGCGGATTTTTCCAACGCAATTAATCGTGATTAATTCACGCTGAACTCAGTTAAAACGTTTAACTGAATTCAGAACTCCCCACTTTTGATTTCACCATCATAAAGTGAACGCAGCTAAGCTTAAACCAGTTTAAATTCTGAACGCTCGATTTTTGGCGTTCAAGTCTCTAAACGAGTTCAAGAGCTGCCAACACGCTGTCAGTATCGTGTTGTTGAGAAAATATTGTCTGTTGTCATAAATTATTAATATTGATTTTGGTGATATTTAGCTAATTAAAATGAAAAGATTATTATTATACAATGTTATGACGAAGGTTGGGATGAGGATGAGTTCATTATTCGTCGTCCAAGATGGATACGCGAGAGAGAAGAACACTTCTACACCCTGAATGACCACGACTTTTTGAAAAGATTTCATCTTACAAAACCAACAGCTATGTCTGTATGGGATTCCATTGAAGATAAGATAAGATTTTGATTGAAACACTATCTTCAATTCATGCAAGCCTAGTCCTTTTTGTGATAAAAAAAATAATTAAAAAAAATTAAACCGACTTCGAAAGAAAATTATGAAATAATATTTTTACATCTACACGAAATTAACCAACAAAACGAAATCAAAAGTAGGTACGAAACAAATTAGGGGCCTACAATTTTTTTTGAGGTCACACGAAAGAAAATTTTGCCAGACTTGAAGCACTTCCTGGCCATCGATAAATTCCAATTTGGCATTGCAAATGGCTTGAACATTTAATGAAAAATTGTGTTTTCTGTTGCGAAAAATCTCTGGATCCTCACCACATAAAAAAGATGCTTGTATTAAATTGAGTCCAGAATATTGTATTGATTGTTCACTGCATGCCTCCAACAAATTATGTACTTGAAACTTGGATTGTATACGTAAGAAGCTAAGCAAATTTTAAATGAGATGATCCAATCTGTTATAATATAATAAGAATAATGGTTTACCTGGTGATTTCGTGTACTTCACAAGAGTGCAATCTATAGCGTAGATAACATGCGGCAATTTTGCTTTCTTGTAACATTCTATTTGTTTGGTGGATATCGTGTGTGGTGACTCGGGAAAGTAAATGTGGTGTGGTCGGAGTGAGGCAATAGCAGCACTGACTTTGTGCACAATTCTGTGCAGTTGAAGTGCTAAATCCACATAGATCCGCAGCAGTCATCTGGTAGCACCTATGTAGCGTTGTGAGGGATCACAGGTGCAAGTAGTCGAGTGATAAAATATCACAATTAGTAAGTTCCTAGTCACATCACTAAAAACGGGGAACAACACTGTCCTTCCGGAGATGCTCTGTCATTTCGTTTCCGTTTGCAAGGCTGATAACAGTTGTTCCCTGACCCTCAGAATTCCTTGTGCCCCGACCTAGGGTGAGTTCCACATTAGCTTGGTAATTATACCAGATCCTCTGTGCTGGATGATCTATATTGATTTTGTAACCTATAAAGTATCTAATTTCGTGTGTCAATGTTTGACACGCGGCTACGGTCCATCCAGCGCACAGGAGATTGTAATATGTATGTATTGCTACTACATCGAGATGGAGTAGTGCCTCACTGTGTTATTCTTAGTGATTAGTGAGCCATCTGCAATGGTCATGTTTATTTTGTGTTATGCTCGCGTGTTCACATACTTAGCCTAAATTAGCATCTGCTTATGTGCCACGCTATGCTCCTACTCTCTTGCCTGTAAACTGCTGCGATGTGCTGAGCTTTCACCTACCCTACTCCCCATACCGCTCCTTGGTCGCTAAATGGGGGTAGAAGCTGGCACATCGCATGCGGCCTGCCGCTATCCGCACCGCATCTAACATGCGCTCTCTAACGCGCCTTCCAGGGTTCTTCGTACGGGCTGAGGGCAGGTGCCGACTACTATGGATACCGTTGATGGTAGTGGTGCTGCACATTGCTTGCGCACGCTGCCAAGGTCTCGAAGGCCTAACAACCTGCGGCCTACCGCCGCAACTACCTGCGCGTGCTTGTGCCTACCGCACACTGCTTGCGCACGCTGCCCAGGTCTCGAAGGCCTGACATCCCGCGGTCTACCCCGCGAGCCTGTGCTGACAGGCGTCCTCGCGCTACCGACAAGACGCTGTCGGTCTCACTAGGGCCGTCCGGCCTACCACTAAGCCTGTGCTGACAGGCCTCCACGTCTGCCACGTGCTACCAAGGACGGTACCCTTCCTATTCTAAATGTGCGAGTGCTCAAGACTCAGTGTGTAGGACCTTACCCGCGACCTAGCAAGAGTTTTTACCTACTTATAATAAATATATGTATTAACTTATCCTAGTTTTATTATTCTTCTACTACCTATCTACCTACCTATTTGTTAGCGGCCTGCGCAGTCTGCCTGCAAAGCCCTTACACCTACTTGGTCACAACTTTCTACTTCGTAAGCTTCTAAGTTTTACGTGTATCAAGCACCTTTCCAAGAGCAAATAATAAGCAAATCTTTTCCAATATTTTTCAAACTCAAAGAATTATTTCAAATAAACCAGGCACTTTTGAATTGTCAAGGGGTCGGTCAGTCATAAAGATGAAGCCCATTCCAAAGCGTAATTTTTTTCATGCAATTTGACGAAATGTATAATTTTTTATTTTATCATAAAATCTTATTTGGTAGTTTTATTATGTATCTAATTATTTGATTTGATATCATTGCAAAGATTTAAAAAACATCGAATAGTTGTTCACCTTTTAATAAGAATGTTGTGCATGCCTTTAAGTGATGTATTTACACAGTATTGAAGACTCGGGATTACCTATTGTTACTATCCTTGTAAGTATGTCGTTGGTGTGCCTAGCTTAATAAAGCATTTTAAAATTAGTTTGCGTTGCTTTTTTGATTATTTCTACTTTCTCTTGTTGTGAAATTGGGGTAAATAGAGTGGCAACACAATATTTGTTGCATAAATTTGCTCTTTTTCAACAAAGTTATTGTAACAGCTTTAATTTATCTTTAGCATAATGACTTTTTTGTCTGATAAATACTGCGAAGTAATAATAATTATTTTATATCTAAATAAATAATGATGTTTAATTTACTCAGAGCATAGATGTGCTGACAATTCCAAGTCATATTACTGTTTTATCAAAAATGTATAACCAGTCCAAGTCATTATTTGGCCAGGACGAAAACCTACAAGCTCATTGAAGGAAAAATGAATGAAGTAACTGAGTTCTAGCTAGTGAGACTCTTAGGCTGGGAGGGTAGTTGTGATTTTCTCATCAACACCAAGATATTACGTTGCGATCACAACGTAACGTTCAACTCAATCTGCACACTCATTAACGTTAAAAGTGTGGAATCAGACGTCGCAAGACGTTATAGATTACCGCGATGTTGTCAACGTCAACAGAACTGTACTAGACCGGGCACCAAATGGATGCCTCACTGCTTGCTGGGATTCACGGTATTTCTTTTGATTGTTGGGTTTATTGGTACTTGTCAAAAGCCTGAATACCAGCCTGAAGGTGTGACAAAATATGATTGATTGGATAAAAGCTATTAAAGGATATCAATGACCTACAGTACTTGGGTTGCATAGTTTAGATGGTAGTTAGTTTGAGTATGATCAGATCATCTGGGTAAGACTGGAAATTAAATTCATGAAAAAGGCTAGTCAAATGATGTTTTTTAATAATTCGTTTTAGACTTTAGTCTCAATTATCTACTAAATAAACGACTTCATTCGCGTGAAAGTCGTAAGATACACAATATAGTAAAATAGCGGGCAGATTTTATAAAACTCCCTCGGCCCCCGACCCAGCGCCAACCCGCGCCAACAGCGCTATTACTCTTTTCTGCGTTCTTTCAGATTTTTTTTCTTTTTGCTCGGCTCCTACGTGTCGTAGCGTGATGTGAAACCTGAAAGCCTATAACCTTTCTCAAGAAATGGGCTATCAATTGCAACAATATTTTTTCAAATCCGACTGGCAGTTCCAGAGATAAGCGCGTTCAAACAAAAAAACAAACTTCAGATTTATGATATTAGTATGTATGAATATATATTATAGAAAACTTACCTATATACGAGTACGTCAAGAAGTTTACCTGCTAGGTTGTATTACTAAAAGGGAACGATTATTATGTTATGTTTACGAAATGTTCATATTTACAATAGCTGCGAGTAATATCCGATTATTGAATATACACAAAAAGTTATAGTGATACGATTTATTAATAACAAACAATGGAAATGTTGACATCGTAATATTACGATAATGCTAAACTTCTCGTTTTATTACTAAAAAAACATTTGCATACATTTCAATTTGATTTAATAATAACATTTTGCCTCACACAAAATAGAGAATTTTTCCTGCCTGAAATATATGTTAAAAAATCACTTTCTGATTATTTCAATAGCTTCGAGCAGCTATCGAGTCATATTCAGACAATTCATACAATCTTTCTGTAAGACATTTATGTAGCCTACTCTGTTACATGCAAAGGTTCGCAAGTAGGTGTACATCGTACAGGACACAGAATTGCCAAATCACACATGAAATAGAGATATTTAAAACAAGGGTGGATTCCAAAATAGCATTACCTACGGCTACTCTGAAACGTGTTGTCTTAGTACAGGATCAGAAACTGCACAATATGTGCGCAGGAAAAACCACTTCCCGTGAAAGTTTTTTAATTTGCCGAAGGTATGGATTACTAGAGCTTGTAACTTGTGCCGTCCGCGCCGGATAGAAAGAGTACAGTATGAGACTAGGTACGTGATACGTGGGGAACCGGCTTATTGTGTCGATAGATAAGTCATCAGTGGGTTCGATATCTTGTCTTGATAAGCTTTAGCTGAAGAACTAGGCCTTATTTAGATCACAGGGCTGATTGCTGCGAGTTATATTCCTCAAATTAAAAATCCTTCTTGTATAGCACTTGTTTTAATATCTCAAATACACAAACATTTAAAACTACATTAGCTATCTGAAATCCCTACAAAATATAAACTCCATTTATTTTAGGAATCATTAAGAAAATCAACAGCTCTTGTTAGTCTTAAAGCATTAACAAATAGGTTAAGACCCGAAGTAGCGTTCATCAGATGTTGATTTAGTCCATTGTCCCAATAAATCCATTAGATGGCTTACCCGTCTTAATTAGAAGCCCTTTGTCACCTATATAGACCATTTTACTACTAAGTGTTAGTTCACGTGTATTAATTGTCCAATTGACCTTGGAGTAGCGCCAAGGACAGTGATGCGATCTCTTTGTCTTCCCAGGGGAACGCAAATATGTACTGTCCAACTCAATGTAGTACTAGTGTGAGCAAATGTTTCAACTATATAACTTGCACCCTCACTAATTTAAAATAAGACGGTATAAAGAACTTAATTAGGGAATATAAAACTTTTTTCTTTATTACTCTTTATTTTACAGAATTCCTAATTTTTCCCCAATTAAGATGTCCAGACTACAGCTGTCCCGGAATTAAGTAAATATTCAAACTGAACCATGTTGTTATTAGGATAGATCTGTGACTTCCATTATAGCCTAGGTATGTGAACTTAACGAGCAGTTTAGAAATTATTAAGATGCCTACAAAGTCGTTTAATGTGATAAGTCTCATATTGTCATTATTATGTGGGTTATAATATTAAGATGCAGTGTTGATCTAAATATAATAACACAAAGTTACACATTTTAATTTTAATTAATTATACCTAGGTAGTACCTAGATAATTTATGTATTGCTACTGTGCATGTAATACTTTCAAATCAAAGGCACTTATTTACACTATTCACCGTTCTTGTTTCTGTTGGAGTAAAGAAGCGGCGTAACCAATCATCATATACTCGTATATTAGTTAGAAACAATGTTGATAAAAATCAAATATTTTTGTAACATTTTATACGAGCTATTAGAAACACGAAATAACAGGAATAAACAAAATCGTAATTTCCACATAAAAATCACACACGTCGTAAAAACATTATCTTTCTTATTTACTATCAACAAATTCAATAATAACAAAAATACATATATTAATCACGTCTGTACTTATAACGTTTTCTTGGAGTTGGCTAAAGATCGAACATTATTAGTATTCACTGTGAGTCAAACTCAAACTCAAAGCATTTATTTCAATTAAAACATTTACAGGCACTTTTTAACTGTCAAGGAATCGGTCAGCCAGAAATAGGTCCCCGAGGTTTACATAATTGTCACTGTGGACAAGGATGTACAGGTTATTGTTATTAGATACGCATTTATTTTTATGAAAGTGGATGGTAAGCTACATACTCGTAACTGTGATTTCATTTGGATGATAGCGTAACTGTTTGTAACGCAAATAAACGCTCTCCCTCCTCTCTCCTAATACCCTGTGCCGGTGTGCCCGACAGGGTCCATATATAATCGGGCTATAATTTTCCCACTGCTGTGACACAGGCCAGGAGGCCTATGGCACACTGTCTGCGGGCCCACGCAGTCTTCGAATTTTAGGATCTAGGATATGCCGGTTTCCTCATGATGTTTTTCTTCACCGTTATGAGAGCAGTGGTGATGAAATAATTTACACAAAGTAAAGCGCTTGTTTGGGTTCGAACCTACGACGTACAACTCGTAAGTCGCGGCCATTACCACTGAGCCACCACTGCTCTCCATAATTGTTTCATTAATTTTAAGCCTACCCACTGTTTTAGGTTATACCATCATTATGCAATGCAATAAAGAATTGAGAATTTGATGGGGCTCCAATCTAGCAATATCATGTAAAATTATATTATTTATAACGTTCATTCATCCAGTTCCAAAATAATGCAGATGCACATCCTATTCGTTTCATTGAGTTAAAAATCGTAATGTATTGTTCTATAATAAAGAATATGATTGATCAATTGATTGTAGTATATTGTGTGGTACCGATCGTAAACTTGGTTGAGCGGAGTCTTGTTACTGTTGAGTTATTAAGAAATAATAGGCAATCCTTAGCACAACAAGAGTTGTACATCATTGTGTTTAGTTCTCGCATGACACAATGCATTAGTACACAACATCTGTGCCGATTGATTGTCATTAAACATAACAATATTAATGTTTTTGATACCAATACATTCATGAAGAATAGAGCAAATATCCAAACAGCTTTCTTTAAATAGAAGACTATAATCTAATGTACCCTTTAAGCATCTTAAAACACGTTTTGCTGCTTTCCAAAGAGTTTAATCAAAACAGTTGTTGAATTGGCGTGTACGCGTACATACTGTAACATACGGCAATCTATAAAACTTTTATATTCATATTTTCCTACTTCCTTCTTCTTTTTGATGAGCTTTAATCTTGATTCCATTTGTGTGTTTCAACTCAGCCTATCGCAGTCCACTGCTGGGCATAGGCCTCTCCCAGGTGGCGTCACAGCAACCTGGCCTCCGCCTTTCTCATTCAGTCTGTCCCAGCCACCTTCTTAAGGTAGTTGGTTCATCTGGCTGGGGGATGTCCCACACTACGCTTGTCGATTTGCAGTCTCCACTCCAGGACTCATCTGCTCCATCGGCCATCGGTCCTTCGATAAACATGGCCAGCCCACTGCCACTTCACCTTGCTTACTCTGTAGGTTTTCACTACAGTGTTTCTAATTAGAAAGCCTGTGCCGAACTGTCTCGGTGTATTTGACAAGGCGAGAGTGCTTAGTACCTATTCAAAAGAGGCTGGTAGCGCGGTGACGTCATTAGCGCTCTGTCTAAGATACCACCAAATAGGAATTACTCAAAAGTTCCACTTGAAGATCCCCTTGAATAGATCCCCCTGGTAGTACTCCTAGCTCCTGGTCATCGGAACTTCGTCGGTGAAGGGGGCTATGGATAAAGGGATAATATTAATCATAGAATACCAAAATTCTTTGGGGGCGTGAAGACCATCAGTCTCTGCGAAAACTTTTTTTAAATGTTTTATGAATCAGCACTGGATTACTCTCGACTAATAATTATGAAACTGTAATTTTTACAATACGCGTGAGTAATCACTAATGCAATTGTAAACAGGGTTAGAATTTTAAACCATACCGATGAAGGACCGCCAATTATCTTTTACCATTTTTTTTTGCGGTATAAAAAACTACGAACATTTATTTTGCTCGGTGCCTTTCATTTCCCGGTATGAAAGTAGAAACGCTTTCGGTATGTACTGCGGCTGGCAACGTCTTTGAGGTGTGATAAAATTTGACTACCATCCCATATTCTATAAGAAAATGGCTAAAATATGATGCGAGAAGATTTTTGTGTTTTATAAAAGTCTTATATTGTCTGTTAAAATGCCTCTTTCACATTCCCACAGGCAGTATTTAGTAGCTTGACGCTCGGGTTACACGAGGTTAGTTTTTGAAGTTAGGATAGCAAGGTAGTACTGTAAGCTAGTGGTGGTCACGCAGGGCTCGTGTATACAGAGCTAATAGCCCCCCCCACCGCTGACTTTACTATCCTTGCTTATGTACTGGCGTCGTGTGGCCGGAGAGCTAAAATCCAATCGGATAATTTTACTGCACAGATTAAGTCATCGTACCTAGTGCTTTTGGGTTAAAATTTACTAGTAAGTATCATGTAAACAGCTTTACCACGTGCCAAGCCAAGATCGTTAGCCAGGATATTACTTGGTTGCTAACCTAGCTTAAAAAAACTAGCATCGTGTAACCCTCACCTCGGTTTCACCAGAACTCGCCAATCGCGCAAGAGAGATTCATACTCACAACAGTGTCGTTTTGTGTACTACGTAAGTAGGTGCAGCCTTCATATTGCATACTGAAATAATCAACCGTAGGTACTTGCATTCTGACCAACTGATCTTATCATGATCAAATTGACATGCTCCTATACAAACAAACAAGTATTGTAAGTTGTCAAAAGAACAATAAGAATAACTCATTAGCCGGCGCCGCGCCGCGCCGGCTGCTTTCAGCTTCAGACGCCAATATAGCAACGACACGTAGGTATTGGTGCCGATTCTCTTGTACACCGAACTAAACTATCACTAAAATTCCTTACTTTTGGCTATGAGAATCTTAGAGCTATTCTGCAAATTGATAAAATTCTCTAAACTAAAAAATAATTTTGACACAACTTAAATAGAATTTGACAATCGCGAATTCACGTGGTACCCGTGGTTTGCACTAACCCGTGATTTTTTTAGAGCCGGGCGCGCAGGGGGTGCCACCTCGACGTGTGTTATATGAAATCTTTCACTTTTTGTATGGAAAATATGAAAAAAAATTGCCTACATGTTCAGGTTTAGGGGTTTATGGGTTTTAAATAGGGTCGAATTTCATTATTTTTGCGATAGGACGCACCATTTTCGAATTATAAGCAAAAGAAAAAATAAATACAGTACTGGTTTTTCACGTGAAGTCAAGATGTTGATGTGAATTTTAGTTCATGGCAATTTATTTTATCCCACACATTTTTAATCGCGATTAAAAATTGACAGGTTTAGTCTGGTTTGGTATTTTACAATCAAAATTTTAGGTGAAAAAAGTCAAATTCAGAATAGCAAAATTGCCATTTTCACTAAACTAAAAACTCAGTATTATCTTAGTGCTGTCAAACTAAAATATAGTTATGTTGTGTCATTTTAGTCTATTTCAGAATGGGAAATCGTCGTTTGACAGGAATAAACTAAATTTTAGTGATTTTTTGTCTAGTTTAGAGGCATTTGTGACAAGAGAATCGGCACCAATGTCCATTAGTTTTACATTTAAAGCGTTCAGAGCTGAAGGAGGTTTAAGCGTGGCTGCTAGGTTATAATTATAGCAACTGAGTGCCTTTTGTTCTTACAAAAGGCACCAGCTACCAATAATTATACAGCATAGTGGTGGTCCACTGTGTGCGATTTTGATGCAGATATCGTCGTCACAATACTAAGTCCTACCTACGTGTCGATGTTGTCAATTTGTATATTTGTTGGTCATCAATGGAAGTAGTCCAAAATTAAATTTGCAAATATTGGTACTTCGAAGAATGGGTGGAGCAGTCATGGGTTTTGCATGGTTATATAAAGAATACCTTGTATGCATTTTACAGACAGATAAACATCATTTTTAGTTTGATAATAATATTGTACTCTTTGGTCGCGTGTCTTGCACTCTCGCAGGCGGCACGGTGTGATACGTTCAGAAACTAACAAATAATTGAGTTACTTAAATAAAATAGACGTAATTTATTGTTTATAAATAAATAACTTATTCTAATCAGATTTTTTTTTCTTATTCATCGACCATTATACTACCAGGAATATAAAAGATATGTAAAATTTTACTGCACATTTTATTGTTCTATTTTCTCAGGATTTGTTCAGAGTTCTGAACGCAATCGTCACAATAATGAATTCTGCATCAGTTGACACCACTGCAGACCCACCGTACCCCTGACCCTACCTCTGGTGGTACGGTGGGCATTTTACAGTTAATAGTGTTGTATCACAAATCGTTGAAACAGATTCGAGGTGGACTAAGAAAATTTTACGATGAAGAGAGGTAAAGTAAATATTATGCCTAATAAAACTAATTCAGTATCCGTCTTCTCCGTAAAACACGGTCAAGTTTGGATGTAGGTAAATGTATAAAATCACAAGAATCACAACTGAATATCCGGTAACCGCCATTTCACGATCTCCTATTTCTAACTACCTACCTACTACGTTTTCCGTTGAAGAAAATTTACATTCGTAAATCGTTTTACAGCCGTTTGATGGTTTGGCGTTCTGAGGAAACTAAGAATCAGCCAGTGAATTAAGAAATCGTCGTAGATACAGCCTACATATCAAATAAGCATGATATATTTTACTTGTTGCTTAAAAGTGACAGTACCTACATGTAGATCTAGGGTTAATATTATAATTATGGTGATTACATTTTGATTTGTTTCTTTCAGTACCTACCCAGAATGCACAACCAAGAAAATACGTGCGTGTTAAACCAAAAATTCGATTAGAGGCCACCTACAGTGCTCCTAGTATTAGCACAGTGACAGCTGAAAACTACACCAGTGACACTGAAAATTATTATGCGTAGCAGTGAGAATGCTGCTATGGCTGCAGATTTGAGAAATGGTGCACTTCATGTATTCGGAGAACATGAAAACTGCAAGGATTATTATTGAAATGTCAATAAAACCACATGGAAGTGAAAAAAAGAAAGAAAATCTCATAGAAAGTCTGAAAAAGACTACTCTAGATTGCTCTGATCTATGCAGCCAATCAAAAAATTGCTTTGAAAGCAGGCAGTTTGTCAGATGAGACAACGAATGTGGCAGAATTCTTTATGAGTGAGTGTATAAATAAGAAAACGAATGTGAGTGGAAAGCGAATTCGTTTAGGAAGAGGGGGTTCTTACCAGCGACGTGTTCATGTGGCAGGTATAAATTAAATTGTATTAAATTAAATATAATTTATTTATTTATTTATTTCAGGCAATTATTAAACATACAGACACATAACATACAGACACATACTCTTAAAATAAAAAAATAACACACATAGAATATAATATAAAAATTCAATAACTAAAAATATATATTAAATGTCTTTAGCCTCTCTTGCAAGATGGACGACACGGTACACAGCTTTTACAATTTCATTCTTACTCAGGGTTACCCTTGTGTAGAATGACACTCTGAGCTTTCTTAGCAGCACGGAAAAGCCGGCAACGTTGCTCTCGGCGAACATGTCAGTCGCACTACACCGCCAGGGCAAGTTCATCATAGCCCAGTAAGCATTATTATACTGTACACGAAGAGTGTTATATGCACTCCTCGTGTACCGGTACCAAAGTTGGCTGGTGTATAACGACTGACAGCAGGCTCTGAACAGCGTCACTTTCACTTGATTCGAGCAGTGATAAAAACGTCTAGCTAGCATATTGCTTCTACAAGCGATACTGCGTCTCTGTCATTCCAAATCATCAACATCCGATAAGTTTTCTGTTACAATATGCCCGTATATAAAAAGTCAAAAAAATTCAGTAGCAGTAAGAAATGTTTTGATTATCATGGTGAATACTTCACAAATATTGTGACTAATTCTCTGGAATATAACATAGTAGACTCATTCCTCAACAGATCAGATAGTGAACTACAGATGTAACTACTCCAACAGTATTGTTTCATATGTATAAGTTTATTCATCTATTTATTGATATTTTCTAGTAAAAAATATTGTGGTTTCAGGATTATCGCTGGCTACTGGACACAAATGGCATGAAACTGCATGGAAAAAACAGACCACACAGAGCCTAGGAACACATTTAAAAATAAATAAGGCGGAAAGAACAATGCAGAATACGACAGCAATCGTGCCACGCAAACGAAAACGTTGTTTGCTCCAAGAGAGAAAACCCGTCCAGACAAGCACTATGGACCTGAAGCTTGTGATCCAATTGATATTGACGAAACACAATTGAGAATAGAGTGTGAAGAATGGTTAGCAGAATTCCAAAAGTCACCAAAACACATAGGTTTGATTGAAATGTCTAGAATGGCGCAGCATGAAAATTAATTATACTCGTATATTACTCATAGGTGTGACCGTTTGACTGCCAGTCAATTTGGAATAGTTAAATGTATAAACACATACATTTCTGGTAATATTGCGGTACTTTATTGAATACCTACGTAGACAAAGCTGAATTTAAAAATTTACCGTAACATACATTTATTTTATCTGGACTTTTTATGTTTACAGATTTGGAAATGCCGTATTACTACTCCATGTCACAATCATGTAAAGGATATTATACTTCTATATAAAAATAATATTTGTACATGCTATATGGGCAGCAGAATGTAGCAAAAAGTATGTTCATGCAACAATATAATAAAATTGTCAGGCCTTCACGTCTTTTTATTGATGAAGAATTTGGATGTTTAGCTGGCAGTCCAGACACAAAGTTTTTCTTTATCAAGCTTTAATTTTATTTATGTATTTGGCAAATGTAGAATATATATTTAATATATTTTGTGTCAATTTGTTACAGGTTTATCCGGTCTGCCCCTACGAGAGCTGTTATTAAGATCAAGTGCTTTCCATCATTGGCGAGGAAGAATCAAAGCCTAAAGGCAGCTGCACTAGAAAATAAAAACTTTGCTCTAAAATTGGATAATAATGTTTTAATCATGAATAAAAAGCTCGGTTATTACTATCAAGTAAATTTATTATCCTACTAATGATACTATATACATACTGATGGTAAATAACATTTTGAAATTAATAGGAAATAATATTCGTCAACAATTAACAAATATTTTTATTTTTGTTTGCAGCAGCTGTGTAGCAGTATAGTATAGTATAGTTCTGCCTACCCCTATGGACATGTGGAGTATTCCTACATAAAAACTATCCAAGCAAAGTTAATAAAATTTATATGGGACCAATTCGGGAGCATACCCTTTCATAAAATAAAAGAATTTTTAAAATCGGTCCACAATTGACCGAGAAATCGGCGGACATACATAAAAAAACATACATAAGCGACGAACATATAACCTCCTCCTTTTAGGAAGTCGGTTAAAAATAATTAAACCCCACTTTTTAAATACACGCCATCTAGTAGTAATTTTTTGTAAACGTAAAGATTACGTCTGTGTGTGTAAAAGACTGATATTCAATGGCAGATGTTATTTTGAACTTATGTGTCGAATTAGGTGGATTTTTAGGCATTGTTATGACCAAATTCAATAAATCGTAATGGCTGAGTACTGCGTCAACTACTCCTACGACTTAGCAATGCTCTAATTTCACATAAAACAAAATAAACTATAAAACATGGACTTCAGCGCCATCTAGCGGGAAAATGGTCTGGAACAGACCGTATGATCCGCCTTAAGAAAGTATATTCCCAAACCACTATTGTATTGGGGTCATCCAGTAAGGATAGTGTGTGTAAGTTTAATAAATAAATAAATATTTTATGTATAACATTAACCTAGTCACAAGTTAACTTGCTGCGTCCTAACAGGGTCATGCACTCGTTAGTTAAGCCTAGTCTGTAACTTTATGTACATCTCCTTCATAAAATTATTAAACTAATTCATTCACTGTCAGACAACAAACTGCCCAAACCACTGGCTCTAGAAACATGAAATTTTGCACAATAGTTCCTTTTGTAACGAAGTTGAGTACTAAGGACGGATTTTCGAAAATTCATCCCCTTTCGTGGTCAAATAGGGGATGAAAGTTTGTAAGAAATTTTGTCATTTTTGCCGCAAAGGCAGAGACTTTTACGATCATAAGAGTTTAAGAGAGCCACTAAGGACGAGCTGTGTGAACGTAGAGTCCAATGGTACATGTAATTGTACAGCTTTTGATATTGCAGAACATTTTCGTGCGATGTTGCTCTTCTGTATCATTTGAAGTCCAGTTTAGACGGGGTGACGGTACCATTTATTATTCATATTGTTATACTTTATGAAGTCCACATCTATATCCTCCTGCAAGAACTGCTCGGTCCGCCGGTCGGTCGCTTTCCCACGTGCGTGCTTCTGCTTTGGACGCCTCGTTAATGTAGTTCATGACCTGAAGCAGGTTTGTGGGGCTGAAAAAGGGAGAAATGTGTACTGAGAATAACGGGTATTCTTAGGATATTAGAACCATGATTTCACACATAAGATTCGCGATGGCGACAAACGATAACCAAAATTGCACAACACCAAAGTAGTTATCAAAATTCAAATCACCTCGGCCATAGCTTTGGCATTCATTCAGTCTTTCACGACGAGCCACTTATTGGAGTGCCCAAATCGAACGCTAAGTAAGGAACGCTATTGAAGCCGCGATAAGCGTGGCCACCTACTGGGCTAAATTAATCAGGGACAAAACGAATGTTGTATCACAGATTCGAAAATAAGAAGATTTCGGTTTTTCGATTTTGGTTGCATATAAATACGAGTATAACTTACACTTCAGTGAGCCTTATGACTAATTGCTCTTGATATAGTATACAGGTTGTGATATACTATTCCAATATGCAGAACAAAGCCAGCAAAAGTCACAATATCTCTCACAAGATTGATAGAATTGTAATTGTGTTAACACTTACGTGGAGGGTGTAGCTCGGAGGGCTCCAGCAGCTCCCTTCTGAGCCCCATAGTCAGCCTTTTCATGAGAAGAGACCGCTCGCCCAGACGCCGGTAGCAGTTGATCTTCGTGAGTGAGTTCGACTCCTCTAATCTGCTGGGGCTCGGCTCCTTCACTAGTTTTCATACGCCCATTATGTTGCATTTCGCTGGGGACCTGGAAATTCATACTTTGGTCTTGTCTATACCATTCACCCATTTTGCCACATTCGTGTGAGATACGTGATACCTACTCAATACTCAATCATTTATTGCATTCTACAATGTATAGTTATAGATATGGTGGTCACTTAATGAGATCATTACTGACCCTGTCTGGCACAGCAAAATAGTAAAAGAGAGGCTGCTTTAAAAACTTAACTTATCCGTCATCTAAACTATAATCTAATGTTATTAGGATTTTTTCCAATACTTATGAATTATGAAATGTTTAAAGTTTTTATGCTAATGATAATTAGATAATATAACACTTCTAGTTTATCTTTTATCTTTTTTTACAGTGCAGTACAATTTTTAATATTTTTTAATATGTTATATTAATTTTAAATTGTGGTAGGTAGTTTTTTATGTATGTTTATGGACTTTACACAGGGACTTGATATTTAATAAATATTGTTACAAATAAATAGAAGAATTATTTTTATATTTTGACTACCTCGTAGGTCTAGTGGTCGCAAGCGCTACTGCTGAGCATTAGGTGCTGGATTCGATTCCCAAGTTGGGCAAAATGTTATTGGGTTTTTTCATCAGGAATTTCACAGTAGCAGCCCGGATTTGTGTCCGGTTGATGGCAATAGGCTCGCCGTCTAATACATGGGACTTAAACGTAACTGACGAAATGTGAGTGTATTTTAGGTACACCTCTGCATAACCCTTCGGGGATTACAGTCGTAATGTTATGTTATGTGCTATGTTATTTTGTTAGATTGAATGGTGAAGAGAAAAAAATGAAAAGGATATTAGAATCTCTTACAAAACTATTTATTGAACTTGACACTCGGAACATTTGGGAATTTTGCGATGGAAAAACTTATTTACAGTAAAACTTATGTAGAAGTAATATTTTGTAAAAGGTGATTAATAGTTTACATTTGGCTATTGTAACTTAGATAAATTGTAAACAGACCCACTAAAAACCGAGATATAAAAACTTTTTACAAAAAATAAAAAACCGACTTCTAAAAAAACACTACAAGGTGAAAAATAACTTAAATTTCGGAGACGGCGTCTTTGGTTTTGTATTTTCGTTATTTACCAGGTCAGCTTAAAATGCTAAAATGCTTATCAGTTAATTCTTTTATAAATAAATAATACACAACACATTAACACCAACACATCAACACATTCATAACACTTTATAATATAACTAAAAACTAACAAATCATTAAATAAATGTTTTTCATTTTACTTTAGAAATATGGAGCTAGTTGATTCAAAGCGTAGGAGGTACCTATGGAGAAGAACGGGCTAGAAACTCCACATACTCTATTAAATAAATAAAAAATTGTTACAAAATATTGGTTACATCATTCATGTTGAAATTATACATGTGAGAACAATGTAGAAAGACGTGCACGAGAAGCGTCCGTAATAAAAAGATAAAATAAAGAACAATTCAAAAATTAAAATCAGCCGTGGCAGCTAAGAGTTGACCAGTCCCAACTGACGGCGCCCGTTCACAAACATGACGCATGGATTAGCACCATTCAGCTCAACCATTTTGAAGGAAGCTAAATGATCCAACACACGTGCCACCATCAGCGAGACATCTGAGTGAGCATGACATACTCACAGCCGCTAGGGCACATTCAAGTCAGTAAAAGACGTATTACCCGGTAAATGGTAGCTCTTTAGTACATAGTTACCTGTGCTCTGCAATTATATAATACAAAGGTGATTGATTTTATACAATGTAAAGATGTTCTTAAAATCTTCAGTAGCTTCAACAGTATTTTAAAATGTTAATCAATTAGTTGTGGTTGTGGAACAGGACCAACATTGAGCCAGGCATTTTTATCAGCGATGTAATCCCCCAACTTATAATATGCCTGCCTGCATAGTGTGCGTTTTATACAAGATTTGAATTTTGTCTCATTCAGTTGAAGTATGTGGGGCGGATTTTTTTGTAACATTTTAAACAGTACCCCATGAAAGATGAGTCCACTTTAGCCAGTTTGAAACCTGGTTGAATTAATAGGCCCCTATTTTTCTATTATTATTAATTTACATAATTTTAGTAAAACAACGAGGTACCGTCATGATGTTAATATCCGTAAACAGTTCCCTTAGAGAGTCACGCCTGCGGTGATAATATATGGCTCTGATCACTCTTTTCTCCAGAATAAAAATAGACTCGATGTCTGAAAGCCCGTCCCCACAGTAAAATACCGTGAGATATGATACTATGAAAGTAACTAAAATAGACCAGCCTCGCGGTATCTACATCAGTAAATTGACGGGTCTTTCTGACAGTCTATATTATGCTGCTGAACTTTGCCGTCATGCAACAGATGTTAAATGAGCACTCCGTAGTAGACTTGAGTCGACCGTGATCCCTAAGAAAACAGTTTTATCGAAGAATTCTAGTTTTTCTTGATTCAATACTATTTCATAATCACTACTTTTGACATTTGGTGAAGAAAATTTTATGCACTAAGTTTTTTCTATTTAATACTAAATTATTAGCAGTGAACCCATTTTGGACCTGCATTAGCGCGTTATTTACGCCGTCAAAATTTGTAGCATCTTCTTTAAAAAATAAGGAAATATCGTCAACAAATAACACCATTTGTGGTGGATTTTTTTATAAATGGAGTAGATAGCACATGTGGGAGCACTATACCTACTTAAAAGCTACCATTTACTGGGTACGTCTTTCATTGACTTGAATGTGCCCTTGCGGCTGAGTGTATGTCATGCTCACTCAAATGTCTCACTGGTGGTGGCGTGTGTGTTGGATCATTGAGTTCCCTTCAAAATGGTTGAGCTAAATGGTGCTGATCCATGCGTCATGTTCGTGAACGGGCGCCGTCTGTGGGGACTGGTCATCTCTTAGCTTATTTTAATTTTTGAATTGTTTTTGTTTTATTACGGACGCTTTTAACGCGCACGTCTCTCTACATTGTTCTCACATGTAATATTACAACAATCATTCATGTTTGTAACCAATATTTTGTAACAATATTCTGATTTAAAAGAGTGTCCGTGGAGTTTCTTGCCCGTTCTTCTCCATAGGAACCTACTACGCGTTGGAATGGGCAACTAGCTTCATGTTTCTTACCGACCGACCCTGTGACAATTCAAAAGTGCCTGTAATTGGTTTATTTGAAATAAATTCTTTGAGTTTGAGTATGAGTTTGAGATCACACTAAAAAGAGGAATGGACCCAATATCGAGTTGCTGTTGTCTATCATTCAAATAAGATTTTACTAAATTAAGCGCAAGTTTTCTAAGTCCGTAATACTCAAGTTTCAAGAGTAAGGTGTGATCGACGCAATCAAATGCCTTGGAGAGGTCAAAAAAGATTCCTATGGCGTCTTGGGCCTTTTCCCACCAGTTCCAGTTATCCTATCTGCATTCACCTTACTCTCCAGTTGTTGTTAGATATTCATAACAATATAAACATAGCTTAGCCACTCATTCGGGTATAATAATAAAAAATAACGATAAGAGATATAAGTAGTTTTTTTTTTTGGGAAATTATCAGATAACTTCTCCCGCTCCGGGCGGAGCGGGACGGCGTGTCAGACTTTTACTGACTAAAACCCACCCGTGTTCCTTCCATTGCCTGTGTGCCGGGGCCGCGATATCCCTTCCGGACAAACTCGCAACCCTGGCAGGCGAATATAAGTAGTCTATATGCTAAATATTATGTCTTAAACCAAAACTACTAGTACTACTCTCCAAGCAATAACGAGATAACTTTTAAAGACATTTCGCTCTCGGTCTATGTATACTGGTCGCGGCGGCGAATGTTACTACCCGTGGCGTGCAAGCTTTGCCGCATGGATTTTCACCCCGCAAGACGCACCGCCCGTTTACGACGCCGTCCCTGTAGCCATAGGTAAGGTCATAGGAGCTATGATTTCAGAATAAATTATTTTAAATTTTTCAGCGCAAGGACCTCTGGAATTAGCTAAGCTAAAGTAACGCGGTTTTTTTTCCTTCAGCACATACTTTGCAATCATGTAAGGTCTGTATTTCGATTGTGTCAATTTTGACACAATTTAGTAAAAACTTTAGTGAAATCCTTACTACATAAATGTCCTTAGCATTCATGCCAACTACGTATGTCGACATTAGCATTACTTAAACTAAATAAATATTCAGACCTATTCACACAATACAATTACTGTCAGTCACATTGTGATTATATGTGACATCACAACCATCGTTGGTTAGTTTGACTACAGATATTAAATTGATCCTTAGGTTCGAAACATAAAGTGTCAAAATTCAAAAGTCAAACTAGGCTGAGAATCAGCACTTTTCGAACGTCAAAATTACATAAGACAGTCCCCCAAAACGCCCACCCTTCACCACTTCCTAGGGCATCAAGTGTATCAAGTAAGTCAATCGCGGTGTTTGAGTGTTTGTTAAATGTCGATAACCTTGCAGTAGACACCCTTACCTTTTATTAAAGATTTCACACGCGTAGCTAAATTTAGTTCTCCGCTAGTTGCAGTTAAAGTGTCCCCGAATACTCGCATCATTACAAAGGTGCAATGTGCACCCACTGTCAAAATTCCTTTCATCGTTTTGTGCATTCACAGCATTACGAACTTCTAAATCTGAAACAGTAAAAGTTATTAGTGCTTCATCCACGTCCACATGGTGTGCTACTATATCTTGTACCTTTTTATTCGTATATTCTGATGCTTTGTCTTTGCTCGTGCCATTTATAGCATTTATTGAATCCTTTGCCACTGGTAGTTGTTTTTCTTTTTTTTCCCAAACTTTGCTCTTTTACACTTCTCTAAAGCTTTTTTCACTAAGGTATGCATTATACCTTCATAGTGATCTATCATCATCATTTTTTCTTCATTCATCTCTCTGGATTTGTGCTCTTCTAATATTTTAATCTTTAATGCCCCTGGCTTCGGCAACTTGTCTCTTAACTCAATGACACATTTAAAGCTTTCAGATTTTCCAGGTAAACTATATAACAGAATTATAATGTTGTAATACAGTTAACCTGGAAAATTTTAATGAGTGTACATTATCAACAATGATTTGCTGTCTATAGACAGCTACTTTTACTAGTTTATCAACAGCGTCGAAAAAACGATTTAAATGATCTCGGACATCACCTGTTCACATTTTGTGCAACATCAATCGCTTTAGAAATATAGCCTACTTAGCAGGAAAATAAAGATTCTACTTTCAGCCAAACTTATCTCGAAGTGTAACATCCCCATAAATATGTCGAATTTCACTACCACATATCCTCAAAATTAGATCCGCTTTGGCTTTTTCTCCGTCTGCTTCGCGATTCGTAGCTTCACCTATTTCAGGTGGTTTTTGTACCTTTTCTCTGTATACTTTCATCACTCATTTTCATTAGGATTGCCTGCACCTGTATTCGCCAGTTATTATAATTTTATTTGTTCAGGGGCTAAAACCTAAACATACCTACTGCTTATAATCACTCCTTTTCACACATAACTATTTCACTGTTTGAAAACTAAATGTTACTCCTTACTTAACTCTCCAAACTTCTTACTGGATCCACTCTACTCCTATCCAACCTGGGTCTCGTGCTTTGATGTCTGGGAACATAACCAATTTATGTAAGATAAAAGAAACAACGACGAGAAATAGATCGTAACAAAATATATTCGGAGAAAGTTTAGTGAGTAATCACTAATCACACGTGACCAAATTACATCAGAACGTTTTTTTTTTTAATTCATAATTTACTTCATATGCACTTTATATACAAATAGACTTAAGTCACTAAACCAGTCCAACACAGGTCAGAGATCACACTGACCCAATTCAGACAACAAACAAAAGAACCAGCACACTGGCGTCTAACAAAATGTCAAGCACTCGACCACCCAACTAGAACAGTAAGCCGACCCACGGGAATAACACTACACTTCAGATTCAAATCCGATCCTAGTGAAGATACATACAGTCTTTCCGTATGCAGCAGCCACTTGAATGCGGTCACGTGGTCGCTGGCGTTCATTCCATACTAACGTATTTCTGTTTTCTCCCTGGTTAATGATACTAGTCCAAATATTTTTATATGATAAACAGGTTACCCGGTAAAGGATGGATAACCCTGAAATAGCATATATCGCCGTCCCCGGCGAATAAAACCGTAATCGTAAAAACTAAATTTTACAGGAAAAATAAAAAACAGTTTTTCGTGTATATCTCAATAACTAATATACATAGCGGGATTATTCAAATACCAAAAGAAAGGTGATTTTTTATAAAATAACTGTATACTGTATTAAATGATATAACTATTTTAGAACTGTAGTTATTAACGAAATTAAATTTACCATCAATTAAAGGCACAAACTTAAACTATAAAGCAACATTACGATGTTATTCGTGGAAAACCTCATGTAGTACGTTACCGTAATAATGCATTGCTCTGTTATTGGTTGATAAATTGTGATAGGATCCCTCCTATCGTAATGAACTATTACCATTTTATTCGCTGACAAACAATCAATTACAGATTGCTGTAATAGCAACTGCCTCCGTATTCCATGGAAATTTTATTATACTAACTGGAGGCAAGTATCAAATACCAAATCAATATTTTGTACGTATGTAAGTTAAGGTCCGAAGAAATAAAATAAATCTGTCTAATTATTATTTATTTATTCATCATTATTAACAACTGTTTATTGAAATCAACAAATTAGGAAATGTCTACTTTAATTTAGTACTTAATTCTTATTTTTTAAGAAGCAGTTACTCTGGGTAGCTCTAAACCTCGTCGTCTACATGTTCTAAGAGTTCGTAGTCTGAATGTTTGCTCGCGTTAGCCTCCTCGCAGCTCGTGAGGGAGTCAGAAATACAACACATGGTAGTGCTGTGGGATTGCATCTCTAGTACACAAACTCAATTAATCTGCATGTAGCACTTTACTTATAGGTATTTGCTGATCATAAGCTTATTTCAAATGCCAATTTTATTTTGTTACCTTGAGTGTATGTTATTCAGTGTTTTCCAGAAATAAGTAAAAGCTTTTTATGTCGTAAAAGTCATGCAGCTTCATCTCATGGACCTTATATTAATTTCCAATCACTTTTGCATTATCCCTGTATGCACTTTGCAAGTGCACCCAAGGACAACCCCCGGTTGGTGCAAGAGTGTTGCCGGACATGGAAACAAAACATATTGGGCTATGGGTTGGGGTGACTATTGTGGATTGGTAACCTTGAATAATGGAAGAACTGTGTCCCCTGCCTGACCAATGTTATATTGTTATATTTTATATAACATTGGTCAGGCAGGGGACACAGTTCTTCCATTATTCAATGTTACCAATCCACAATAGTCACCCCAACCCATAGCCCAATATGTTTTGTAATATTAAATAACATTGGTCAGGCAGGGGACACAGTTCTTATCGTATACGCGGATAAAATGGCAGGAAGTGACTGCACACTCGAAAATTGTTGCTAGCACATAGTGATGTAGCGACAAGGGGGCAACATGTTCTGAGGTCGTCCTGAGGTGCTTGAGGAGAGGAGAGGAATTCCACAGCTAACAGGACAATCTCAGAGCCCGAAAGATGGTCAAAATCGCTACCAGAATCTTACTGGAATACTTCCTTCCTCCGAGCACATTTGCTCTTGCGAATGTCTACTGAAGCCGGCCAATAAAGGCAAGAATGTAGTAGGAGCTCTGTTCCTTGTCAGTGTTCACTGCAGCCTGCTAATAAAGGCAAGCCATAGGTGAGAAACAACACTTCTCGCGGGAGGTAGAATCCGTGGGGTCGCTGCTGCCCAACATCTCGCCACCTGCTGCCCTGCGGGTTTATGTATCTCTCTTGGTCTGGCTCCTCACCCTAGACTTGTCTCGGCAAAGTAAACTCTATCGGCACAGACCCAGAGTTCAGGAGTGTGCAAGTATCACCACGTCGTCCACGTAGAGATACGGGCGCCGGTGGGGTTATTTATTATTATTCTTAGAATTCTGGTTCTATGACCTATTCAGACTTCGTTTTAGCGCTTCACACTTATGCTGAAAAAATATGCTAAAATATTCTATTTTAAATATTTAATGACAGCGTGGTGGAACTCGATTCTGTAGCAGGTACTAGGTCTGAGATTCAACATCAGTTTATTACCAATGACATTGCATCACATTTTGATACGTTTCTGGCTTAGCACTGTGAAAAAATAGCTAGGCCTGGAATCACAATTTATTTATTTATTTATTTATTTATTTATTTATTTATTAACTCATCATCACTATCATTACAGGGATTTCCTAATTCAATAGTGTGGCCATAATTACAATTTTATAATTTACTATAACATATTACATACATTGTGGTTTTTGTGAACTCACTCAGAGAACAAGTAAAAATATCTATGATGTCTGCTACGTCATTAAGCACACGCAAGGTACGCGTTATAGGGGCTTTACTCAGCAGATTGGTCCTACTACTGGGCACCGCCAATAGACGTGGCCGTCGCCTTCGCAATACATAATTGTCGGGCACACACAGGTATTAACCCTCCTTGAAATCCAAACAAAATGTAGGTCAAGGTACATCAGGTAGACTATCACTATTAATGAAAACCGCTAGACTTAGCTCCTCTGATGGCCAAGGACATTCATTAAAATGTTCAAAAAATGATCCTTCACAGTTTACTTAAGGTAAATATTCTAGCTAAAATACTTGAAGGTAATCTGTAACAGCCACTTTTAAAGAAAACATATCGTTGTTATCTTCTAATAATTCTGCCGTACCGTGAACTTAAGTATAAGTATTCCTCTAAACAGTATCCCCAAACTCAATGCATGCAGAAGATATAAATAAACAGAGGTGGTCGAATATTAATAGAGGTCTTGTAACACTGGTTAGAGGATGACGTCGACGCATTCTTGCATCGGAGGCAGTCGAGTAATGAATATTACCTTCTTTGATTTGTAATGAAATGTTTGGTAAAAACCTTGCCTCGGAAAGCACGTTAAGCCGTTGGTCCCAGCAGCAGTCGTGGATTTTAAACATTCGTTACGGGCGTCAGAAGCCCGAAAGTCTGACAACCAGTCTTCCCAAGGAGTATCGTATTACCCAGGTACTGGGTTGTGGAGGTCAGATAGGCAGTCGCTCCATGTAAAATACTGGTATTGAGCTGCATCTGGTTAGACTGGAAGCTGACCCGAATATAGTTGGGAAAAGGCTAGGCAGATTGTATGATAAAAACCTTAACGATTTTAAAATAAAATTGTTTGTTACCAGGATAAAATTGTATTAAGCTTTACGCAAATTGTGTTGAATATTTTCCCGCGAATATAATGGTATAGTAAGAGCATCTTACCGGAAATTTAACGTATCGAAAGTATTGTAATAGTCTATAACAATGTTATTCGTTGCAAAAAGTCTATTAAGCATACATACAAATAGTATTGTAAAGTACATTACAATACACATGAAAGTCTCGTAACTTTTGAAATATCCGTAGGAATTGTCTGAAAAACATTGACAAGAGTCGACAAGAGACAACAATCGGACCTCTAAATATCCAATATGCAATAAAGTTAAGACTATCGTAATAGCACATTACCATTTTATTCGCTGGGGATGGCGATTATGGCCGTTCTAAAAAACAAAAAAAAAATATATCTCAAATAGTACGTAAGTACAATACGTTTTTTTTTTAATATTGTTCTATTTCTTTTCACGTTGTTTACTGCCTCTCTGTCGGCATAGTCAACGTACAATATAACACATAACCGAAGGAATTAATTCATTAGTGATCGTTGTGAAGAAGAAAATAAAATAAGGTTGGTAAAAAAAGAGTTAGTTCAAAATCTTAGGTACTTATTGGTTTTTATTTTGGTATTTTTTTGTTGGACCTGCATTGGGGCTGTTATATGCTGTTCAATGTTATCCATTCTTTATCGGGTAACCTGTTTAACTACCACAGCTATGAGTATGTTTTCTTTTTTGGCGTAATTGCATAATTATATTTTTTCTAAAATTATTAAAATATTTGTACTAGATTCATTCTTCTTCTTCTTAAGTTCATTAACCAGGGACAAAACAGAGAAATACGTCAGTATGGAATGAACTCTAACGACCACGTGACCGCATTTCTTCTTAAGGTAAAGATAGTTAACGATCCTTTTGCCTTTTCCTTTTCCTTGTGACTTTGTCTCAATTACCCGAATGTTTTAAATTGATTTAATCTCTATCTATTTCTATATACATTAAACAATACAAAATTGTGATCACCAGTCATTGTTTAATTAGATTATAATTAAAATTTACAAATTATAGTTTCACTAACGTCACAGAATTGAGAGGTACCGAAAGACGGCTTCATACATTGAACGAAACCGAATGCATAATGTGTGTAAATTCACTCGCAACTGGCATTCGTTTGAGATAGTTCGAGATCACCGTACGCGTCTATATTATGTGCGTGTGCATGTTGTCGGTCGTTGTATGAAGCCAGTCTTATTTATCTATCGTTTTAACATCGTTTTAATGCCGTTTTAACGACATTTTTTTTTGTTTATCACTGATTGAATAAAGGTCACGCTAGCAGCACTAGCACGAGCGCGAGGAGCGAGCACGCGGGCGCGGTGCCCCCCGCGGCCCCGTGCGGCGGCGGCCAGCCCTCGCGCCAGGGGCCGCGCGCCCCCGCCGGCGGTCACATCGTCGTCACCATTTCTGAGGACATGGATGGTGTCAGTATTTTCATACTGGGACCAACGCCCGTCGCACATCACACACGTATTGGTCATTGTGAGCCGCATGCGAGTGGCAGCGTTTAAAACTTATGGCGTTGTACCGAACTCGCCTTTGCTCTCACGTGTCGACCCAGGCACGTACATGAGGGTGCACACGCGTGTCGTGCAAGTGACCCTAGTAGCTCAGACACGTTTTTCGATTGGCAGTGGAGCGAGTGTCCGTGAAATCTATGGCACCTATGGTATTTGGTTCACATCGATAATTGCTACTGATGTAGCTAAGACTCGTTTCGGAAAATGCCGATGCACACGTGTCGACCAATGTCAGTGCACAGTATCGTGAACGAGAGCGAAGGTGAACATGTGCGGCGGGCGTAAAAGTCCAGCTACAAACGCTGGTTGTACTCAAAGTACTACAGCTACCGTCCACTACACGCATAGCATAACCACCGTAGAAACGGGTTTTGTCGACGGAAGAATACACAAACGGACCATTAATTAATCACAATCTGTCATTTTGTCTTTTCTTCAAAACACGTTTCTATGGTGGTCATGCTACGCGTGCTGGTCACCAAAGGGAGAAATTAAGCAACAAATAGGATAGTCACTGAGACACTTGGTATGGTTCAAAGACAGACTGAATTATCAGTCTTGTAAAAAGGGGAATGGAATTGAGACATCAAAAAAAATCTCATTATTACTGCGACATTTTGTTTTCAACTATGACTACTCGTATCATTTTGACGGAAATCTCCACAGCAATTCGACTAAGCTCATAAAACTTGTAGTAATAAAAAAGTATAAACTGAAAGTTTTACTATCCAATGATAATGACAAGATCTTTACTTTTACAGTCCTTTTTCTTTAAATTGTTCTACTTTTCCTCTTCTACGTTTTTTTTTTAATTTGAATTCAAACTCGAAGCATTTCTTTCAGTTAAACCATTTACAGGCACTTTTGAATTATCAAGGAGTTGATCAGTCAGAAATATGAAGCTACTCGTAGTTGCCCATACCAAAGCGTAATAGGTACCTATGGAGAAGAATGGGCAAGAAACTCCACGGACTCTCTTTTAAATAAAATAAAATATTTACAAAATATTGGTTACATTACTCATGTTGAAATTATATATGTGAGAACAATGTAGAAAGACGTGCACATTAAAAGCGTCCGTATTAAAAGGATAAAAATAACTATTCAAAAAAGTAAATTAATTAAAATAAACCAGCTAAGAGATGACCACTCCCAATTGACATCTGAGAGACATCTGAGTGAGCATGAAATACTCACAGCCGCCAGGGCACATTCAAGTTAATGAAAGACATATTACCCGGTAAATGGAAGCTCTATAGTACATAGTACTCACTCCTATGCTATGCAATTATCAGGGTGTTAGGCAGACGGTTGAACATACGAAAATGTTGAACATACGGATCCGTGGGGCCGTCTGCTACGTGTTTATGCCCAATAACAAGACCCAGACCACATGAAGGTCTTAGGAGGCACAGAACCGGTAATTATAGCAATGTTTGGGGGAAGTTTATGTCCAGTAGCGGACGTCTGTCACATGAATGATGATAATAATGAAGAAGGTGGAAATATTTACCAAGGTTCTGCATTTGTTGTTGGCTCAGAACAATGTATGGGCTGTCGAGGGCGGGATCTTCTAGCACCCCTCTATGCAGCTGCTCCAGATGTATCTCTGTGTCATCTAGGAGATACAAAGTAAGCTTATAATCTTATTACAGCGAATAATTCCATTTTTATTTACGTGAACAGTAACACATGAAATCGATATCAATTTAGAAACCTAAATACGGTACTTGTACAAAATATTTTAGGTATTTTCATTGTCAAAAATTGAAGCAAAACCATGACGGATCGCTCAACTTCGATAAATAAAGTTAGTATTATTGCCTACCAAAACTTCAAAATGTGTAAGTTTTAAATGATTCAAGAGTGGTAAACAATGCTCTAAATGAATAAACAGTCACAGTTTGACTTTGATTTCTAAACTATTTATATTCCTATCGTTAATTTCAGTATCATGGTAATTTGATTTATTATCTGACTAGATTTAAAGTAAATAAATTGATGAAGAGTGAGCTATTGAAAATTGTACGCTTTAAACTCATTATCAAGGAGCATTGACATTGAAGCATTTACGAATTTAAAACCCTTTATAAAGGGTTTTAAATTCGTAAATGCTTGGCAAGGCTTCATTTTCAAATACGTTGATGTTTTATTTAAACCTTATGATAAATTAAGAAACTACACTATTACTACTATTAATAAGAATCACGATACTTATAATAATGAAAGATATAGCACTGTAGGAATGTACAATAAAGTGATCAAATAGAGGTTTATAAAAATACCAATATATAACGTTAGAAGAAACAAACAAAATATCATCGTTTCTAATGTGATCACTGATCGATTAGATACCAAATAGACTCACATGGTGACAGCTTTGTTGTCGGCGGTGGTAATGTTGTACTGGTTGTTGTCGTTGTAGTTGTTGTCGTAGTAGTAGTGGTTGTTGTTAACACTAAAAAAATAGAAAAAAACAATCTTAGTGGATTTGAACACCTGCATTTTTTATATACTTATATTATGTTAGAGGTATATATAAGCTATAGAAAATTATGGGTTGACGTAAATTCACTACTAGTCACTTTGAAATTGTTCTATATTTTGTGAGTATTAACGTTAGTTACGTCAATGCTATAACATTATCTTTTTTATTTTTATAACATTGTTTTTGATACTTAACTATCATAAGTTGAGCAAAAGAAAGATGTTTTAAGAACATGTTTCTTTTGTTCAACTCTTCTCATCGATCTCAAGAGAGCCAAGCAACTTTAAATTCAATGTAACCGCTTACGATGCATAAATTTAAACTAAGTGAAGTAGACTAAAAGCCCGTCAGTACGTTACGTCTTTACCT
Source organism: Agrochola lota (assembly GCA_947364205.1). Classification (NCBI taxonomy): domain Eukaryota; kingdom Metazoa; phylum Arthropoda; class Insecta; order Lepidoptera; family Noctuidae; genus Agrochola; species Agrochola lota. The sequence goes on along the minus strand of OX376222.1, from coordinate 1,135,458 downwards.
CTGTCTGCACTTTCTAGTGCTCGCAGAATGGAACTTAAATCAAGGCCGAAGATGTAGCAGGGTAGCTGGGCTTTACTTTAGAAAAATCCGAATTAAGCGAGAGGCGAATAAGTTATCTCAACATAGCAAATAAAAAAACCGATAACATAATTACATTATTTGAATTTCATACAATATCAACAACACAGTTTTGTTTATTTTTTTACGGTTAAAAATAAAAAAATGGGCACAGTGTCATATGAAGATATTAACATAGATGAAAGATATAATTTGGCAAGAGATCTAGGCTCAAATACAGTGAGACAAATAAAAGGAAGGATAGCAACGAACCACATTCTCCGATATCCCCCATATCCACATCCTGCCATATTATGAGCGAGCTATATCAAAACAGCCATGCTGTGGGTTGATAGCTCCTTAACCGATATCAAATAAAACAAATGGCAACCAAGGACCTACATAACTTATCAAAGATTTTATTTAAATTTCGACGGGTTTGCAAATACAGCTGTTTAAAGTAAAGAAGAAACAAATGAACATAATGGCGCGAGAAAAATTATCGTTGTTCGTCATTGATTCTGGTGTTTATAATCAATTTACTTAGTTTGAAATTCCGCGCATTATTTGAGAAAAGTACTATACAAGCCTTGGCCGCAACCAGGCATTGACGGACTAACATATGTATGCCTTGGCTTTGCTTCGGTCCATAATTTCACGATCGCTCATTAATGCCCTTAGGTACTATTATCTGCTCTTTTCATTGAATCGATAATTCAGTAGGCGAATAAACAAACATCGTTGGATCGGTTTACTAATGAATACCTAATTTTTTCACTTTGATTCATTTGTATCCTAAATCACCAACAGTTTCAAAGTCAAAGTCAAAGTCAAACAATTTATTTCAATTAGGCACTTAAAAGGCACTTATGAACGTCAAGTTTACAAAAAATAGAATTGATTCTAGTCGCCCCTTCCAAAAGGTAGTTTTCGTATGGAGAAGAATGGGCAAGAAACTCCACCGTTACTCTTTTAAAATGTTTTCACAATATTTTGCATACATTAATTATATAATTATATGTGAAGACGATGCATCTAGAATAAGATTACTATACCGCGATAGGTAAAAAAGAATGAAAAATAAAGCAATTACAGATAAATTAAATATGTGACAGATACATGGTGCTCACATATTTACAAACATTGTAAAATTATACGATATTCCTAACATTTTAACAAGTAATACTAATAAGTCAGTGTGTGAGTTCAAGAAATCACAGAATGTAAAATCAGTGTTATAAAAAATAACAAATACATAATTTAATAAGCAACCAGTTTGATTTTGTCTAGACTCTAAATTGTCCTATGGAGCAGGACCAGCATGTTTCCAAGCATTCTTATCTTGGATATAATCCTCTAATTTGTAATATGCTTGTTTACAGAGTGTACTTTTAATATGAGTTTTAAATTTTCTTTCATTTAATTGTAATATATCACAAGGTATTTTATTGTAACATTTAACACAGTACCCCATAAAAGATGTATGTACTTTAGATAATCTGAAAAATGGTTGATCTATTTTATCTTTATTTCTAGTATTAAAATTATGTCTATCGCTTATTTTATTAAAGATATGTAGATTTTTTCTTACATACATAATATTTTCATAAATGAATTGGCAAGGTACCGTCATAATATTAATCTTTTTAAATAGTTCCCTGAGAGATTCGCGACGATGTAGATTATAAATGGCTCTGACAGCTCTCTTTTGTAAAATAAAGATGGATTCAATGTCAGCAGCCCGACCCCACAGTAAAATGCCATACGACATAATACTGTGGAAGTAGCTAAAATAGACCAGACGCGCGGTTTCTACATCTGTTAACTGTCGTATCTTTCTAACAGCATAAGCGGCCGAGCTTAGCCGCCCCGCAAGAATTGTTATATGAGGTCCCCATTGTAATTTCTCGTCTAGCGTGATTCCTAGGAAAACGGTTTGATTAATAAATTCTAGTTTTTCTCCATTCAATATGATGTCACATTCGCTACTTCTAACATTAGGTAATTTAAATCTAATGCATTTGGTTTTTTTTTTTTTTTGTTTGGTTACCAAACATCATTACGAACCACCGATGCTATTGAGGCGTTGGTAGACGATGTTATTTGTAACTTGAATAATAAACATAGAGTAGCTGGTATATTTCTAGACCCCAGTTCTGCCTTTGACACAGTAGACCATAGTATTCTCCTAGCTAAGTTAGAACATTATGGCATACGGGAAAATGTGTTGAAGTTATTTGGGTCTCATCTGCATAACAGACGGCAGTATGTAGAGATCAAGAGTAGAGAAAATCGGTGGTAGATGGAGAAGAAAACATTTATAGATCTAATTTAGTTACGATATGCCGTGGTGTTCCTCAGGGATCCGTTCTTGGTCCAATCTTCTGTATTATATTTTCCACTTTTAAAATTCTGGTAAAAAAACACTTCCTCTCTCCTTAAACATCATCATTACATATAGTTCCTTGATCTTGTTTCATGTTTATTATTGTAAATATATATATATATATATATAGATAAGTGTATGCTTTATGAATGTATATATTTTTTGTGTATGTAAATGGTACACCACTGACTACCTGTAGTATTGTCTCTCCTTCTTACTTTAATCCATCCAAAGGTTGTCTATAAAAGATCGCTTTTAGCGATAAGACCGCCCATTGTGTCACCCTATGTAAAATATCTACATTCATATCTGTATTTTTTTATGGTGTACATAATAAAGAATATTCTATCTATCTATCTTTAAATGATTTAATGGAGTATATCAAAAAACGTGTAAAGGACACAAAACTAATAATCTTTGCTAACGACACAAATAAAACACGATAGTTACTGCAGACGATATACTTTCCAGTATTATATATATATATTTCCAGTTAGAATCCAAGATCAATGCTCTCTTGAAATATTAAAAAAATTGGTAATAATTTGTCATTTAATGTAAATAAAACAAAGTGTGTCTTATTTAAGCCCAGGGTACGAAATAACGTTAAGTTGGAGATTGTATCTTGTGGCAATAATGTCGAAATAGTTGATAGTGTCAAGTTCTTAGGTGTGCACATTGATGCATTGTTGAATTGGAAGGTTGAGACATTGTCTATAACGAAGTCTATTAGCGCGACATGCTATGCGATTAGAACACTGAGGGAAGAATTAAGTTTACCTCAACTTAAAAGTGTGTACTTTGCCTTGGTGGAGTCCAGGCTAATATACAGCATTGAGTTTTGGGGCAATAGCTATAAGTACAACATACAAATGGCATTCGTAATTCAGAAAAGAGCTTTAAGGACTATGTTTCGCATGAAACAGACGGAATCATGTGAATACCATTTTATTAGACAAAAAATCTTGACAGAGCCATGCCTTTACATTTTAGTGTTGCTAACCAGCTTAGTTAAAAATTTGCACAAAATTGAGACTGATGAGCAAAGACAAACTAGAGCTAGCACACGTAGGAAAGATTTGCCCAACACTATTCAACCGAAATTAAAAGTTGTCAAACATAGTCCGAGGTATCAGTCTGTATTTTTATATAACAAGTTGCCTATAGAATTCAAAACCATATACAGTGTTAACTTATTTAAAAGCAAATTGAGGACGTATTTATTGGGGAAAGTATCAATGAATTCCTAGATGACATAAGACATTGTAACTTATGATTGATCGTATTAATTTGACATTTATTTTTTATGATCTATTGTACTTGAATTGACTGTTATTGTTTTTATTGACTTTTCTAAATGTATTTTAATTGCAATTGTATAATGTTATTTTTTTAATTTTTCAACACTTTGTATATTGGTATGAAATAAATTACTTACTCACTTACTTAACCGTCGAAAAAAAAAAAGGATGAGGTTCTCAAGTCGACACTTATGTATATATATTTTTAATGTATGACCACTCATAACTTTTTACTGAGTAGTCCGATTTTAACGATTCTTATTTGGGGAGGGTATACCTCGGAGTTGGTCCTATGTAAAATATAAATCTAGAATCTATCCCCAAGGGCAAAAAAAATGGGGTAGATTGATTTTACACCTACTGAATTTTCAATTGTGAACCGATTCCGCGGCAATTTCGCACACATAAATATGTAGTTCTGATGACACAACCACATAATAAAGACCTATACTCGTAGTTGATCTGATGATAGAGACGGATGACAGTCCCGAGAGCTCCTCAGCAGTTTACAGCAGGTACATCATGTTTGGGTTTATTTCATTCACCTTGATGACAATTTTAGACCTAGCTGTGGTATGACTGTCATCGAGGGTCTAATATGAAGGCTATTGAGGGAATTCCTTACTTGAGGAAAAAATCAAAAGCAAAAAATAAAAAACTTTTTGACAAAAAATTCAACCGACGAAAAAAAACTAAATATCGAAAAAAGGTTTTTTTTTTTCACTTTTCAATTTTTTTATCGTCGGTTTAATTTTTTTATGTGTTCCGATGTTTCACTTCAAGTGAAAAATACCGAATGAAAGGCAAGGGAAGGGAATGAAAGGTGAATAAAAAGTGAAGCGTATCGGGCTTTAGTAAAGGAAACAAAATTATGACTTACAATGTAAGAAAAGCTCAGCCTGCGCCCTTCCCTGTGTGTTCTCCACATGACACCGGTATGCCCCCGCGTCTTCCCTGGACATCTCAATTACCATCAGACTGATGGTATGACGGTACCCTCTGGACGTCATGCTTAGCCTGTGTTTTGTACCTATGGAATGAAAAAATACGTTAAACTTTTCAAAATACCTGTTTGCCAACAAACAGTGGTTACGTGTGAATAGTGTCACTGCAGCTTGTTGCAGTTCCGTTGAACTATAACATTTCGATATGGTTGCGTTGTCACCAGTAGTTCCAATGTGGTTATGTTGTGGCTAGTGTTTGCAGAAGGACACATCGTTGCGTTTGCAATGTGGCCGCCGCTAGTGCGAGTTTTGACGGCCAAAATGTGGCCCGTGTGAATAAACAATTCATGTTCATACACATTAACGCCCGTCCACGTTGTGTTGAGAAGTTTGGGTAAATAAATGGACACTAAATAATCTTCTTTTAAACTTTGTTGTTTATTCTTCATAATGAGATCAGTGAGACAAGACCCTAAGCTTCAATTTGGTACTTAACGTTTACATAATCAGCATTTTACATTATATGTTACTGTTTTTACTTTTATGATAGTATCCATTAAAACAATTTGGTTGAAATGAAATAGAATTTAAATAGATGTTAAAAAAACTATATTATAAAGGATGTTTTATTCTAACCTAGAAATAATATCACAATACGCAATTAGTTTTAATTATATTAGACTAAAGGAGTAAACTCAAAGTAGAGAGTAAAATTATATTATTAAAATAGAATTCCAGTGAAAAATATTTATTTCCATAATTGAAAATAGGTTTACAATTTTATTATTTCTAAGTCTGGGCAAAGTTTTTGCTATTTTTAGTATTCTACGGTTGTCTCGTATTTTCGTTTTTATTATATCCTTTGTTTGCAAACTCGGTTTGCGGTTCCCAATCCATTTTTAGAGAATAAAACAGTAGTTTTGTTTATAAATACGTCAGTTTGGTAGAGTTCAAATATTGTTAGACATAATACCAGTTACCTACTGTTTTCGTATCATTAATATTTGAACAGTACGAATAAATCCAAACTGCTAATGAAATGCAATGTCATTAAAACGTTTCTACTTAAATTAATTTACCCACAACTTCCTTATTATCAATTAACTTTTCTACGGCTTCACATAAAGTTCTAAATCATAAAGCACTTTCCTAATAAAAGTAATTCTAGCTAAGTCTTGTTCTCGAGAGGCAAACTTTCAGGATTCTTGAGTTAGGAATTATGCTAGTTTCTCAATTTCAGTAATATTTATTTTGTGTCTGTGTGGATTGAGGAGCCATGTCTCAGATTTAAACGTGGGTACTACCAATATTTAGTAGTAAATTTGCCGATTTTGTAGGCCCAATCCTGGAATTTGTATTAAAACCATTACGAAGGTACAGGACGTTTAAGGTGGCTCCTCAATTCAGACGTCTGAATATAGGAGCCACCTTAGAACTCGAAAACTAGCCGACGGATATTTTTAAAATTTCGTAGGCTTTAGTAGTAGTTTTGCGTAGCCTGTACAAAAAAAATGGGTTTGTAGGGCTGAATTTGAGATAGCTACAATGCTTTGATTTTTCATAAAATAAATTTCACCGCGCTGTTTCTCGGAAAGTAATCAACCAATTACAACAGATTTTTAGTATAATTTAGTAGTAAATGTGTATGGAAAAACTATATAATTTCGCAAATACAACATATTTTATGTGGGTCCTCAATCCTGACGGTCTATAGAAAATATATGTACGTAGCCACTACAGTAGTTGATCAAATCGGATAACAATAGCACCAATATTTAGTAGCAATTTCTACTAAATATTGGCGTAATCCAATCCAGATAAAACATCGAGATTTCTTAGTTCTATGTAACTTTAATTATATTTTTTTAACTTTAATTAATTAATAATAAATGATTAATAAATTAATCATTTATTTCAGGAAATTATTCCCATAATAAACACTACAAATTTCATACTAATATACACAAGGATTCAATAAACATTAAAACATTTCACATTAAAACATAACGCGTTCAAAATAAATTTAAATGAAATTACAATTATAGTTAATTAGATTACAATTTATTCGATTACATTTAATTATAATTAAAAAACAAAAATCACTTAATAAATGGTGACGAACTGGCATGCAGATGCATCCACCTCTCCAACACCACCGAGTCCCATCGTTCGGACAATACGCTGAGGATACTGTTAGTGCTGCGTCGTAAGCGACTTAGTAGCGAGGCGCTCCGCTTCCTAATAATAGCATAATATTAATCAGTTTGCGCCTGCGCAAACATCGTAGAAGTGCTGCAAAACCACGGTAGCCCGAGCAGCAGGTAACTTAATATTAACGTATTATACACATAAACCTTCCGCAATAAATTCTCTAAACGATGATGAAAACCTCATCAAAATCTATTGCGTGGTTTAGATGAACAACGCGGTCATACAGACAAACACGAAAAGCGACTTTAATTTATAACTGCCCCACTCCGGCTTCGCTCGGGTAGCACTATGTACTTATCTACTGCTTACCTACCGACCTACCCTACCTACTTACCCTACCCTACCTGCCTACCTACTTACCTACCTACCCTACTCTACCTGTCTACCTACTTACCTACCTACTTACCTATCCTAACTACCTACCTACATACCTACGAACCTATTACTCTGCTAAATTCACATTCATCAAACGCACTAACTGACTAACGCGCGAAGTTAAAATATTTATTTATTTATTTAAACTTCTCGCACACAATATGGTACATAGGCGAACTTAATGCCTTAGGCATTCTCTACCAGTCAACCAAGGGTGGTGAAGAGATAAGATGGCAGGTGCTCCGAATTAGAGGAGATAATAATAATATAAAATAATAAAAAGACAACAATGAATTATAAATAAAATAGGTACACAAGTACATACCATGTATACCATGTTTTATGCAAATAAATACTTACTTACTTACTTATATATATTTTATAAACTTATGATACACGTACATACATATTTACTATAATATATACCTACATTATAGATATGTATAAGGATACAAATTCAAAGGAAATAAGATAATTGAGATGACTCTACACTATTTGTTTTGAAAATAACTCTGCAATTTCCGCTTAAATGCATACCGACTGGTGGCCGTTCTGATATCAAGAGGAAGCGCATTCCAGAGAAGAATTGACTGAATATGAAAGGAAGAATGAACAAAGTCAGAAGTATGAGAAGGACAGAGTAGAAGAAGATTGTTGGAAGAACGCAGATTCTTAGCGTGTGAAGAACATAGATATTGGAAGTGAGACATAAGATAAAAAGGAGGGATGGGTGAGTTCAGAAGGGAAAAAAGCGTGGTCAAAGCGCGTGAACTTCTTCTTTGGCGAATAGACATCCATTTGAGCTCAGACCTGTAACTCGAGATATGGTCATATTTCCTTAAGTTAAATATGAACCGGATAGCATAGTTGAGCAGTCTGTTGAGCTTATCAAGCAAAACGGCATTCAAGTCAAAGTAGCACACGTCACCATAGTCGATGATAGGGAAAATCAAATCAATCAATCAAATCGCAAAAAAACTTTTCCCATACATTTTGGTAAGTCCAACAAACTTTATTATGATAATCAGACTAGCCAAACAGAAACAAAAAATTTAAACTTCGAACGAATACGCGTTATAATTTTATTTACTATAAGAACAAGACAGTTTGTTGCTTGTGATGTCCAACGTTTTGAGAAAAAAACCGCCCAAGTGCGTGTCGGATCACGCACAACGAAAGATGCCGTAGTTGGGATAAATTTATCGCAAAAACAAACCTGTAACATTGTAGTTGAAAAACATGTTCTCCCATACATCGATATACGTCACGGTCAATTCTCTGCAAGTGTAAGTTTGTAAACGATTATTTTGTTGTGTGGTAAAACTTGCCTAATTTCATCATTCTAGGTTAACGGGAAGTACCATGTAGGCTTCGATTTATTTGCGAGTATCAAAATAATTATGTCGTATAAATGGCCATGTTTTTTATTGCGTTGACTTAAAAGCTTGATTTTTTAGAGCTTCAAGGGACCACAGACCTACGTATTTGATGTTATTTCAACTTGATACCTCCACGCGTTCCTGTGAAAAAGGGTCGTGACAGACTGCCAGACGGACAGCGAAGTGATCCTAAAAGGGTTCCGTTTTTTCCCCTTGAGAGACGTAACTCTAAAAATGACCTCAAATTATTAAGAACTTTCAGACTTGTTTGGAAAACCTTAAAAAAGACTGTCCTCTACAAAAGACAGAAATTGCAAGAAAAAAAACTAACTATGTAAAAAGTATTTTCAAAAGCAGCAAAGGTTCTAAATTTTGTTCTCTATTCGTTCGAAATTTGAAGTTCAATTGGTTTTAGTTTAGTTTCGGCCACTCTATCATCGTAAAATAGTAAGTTGGAGTCACGTTTCCTACGAAAATATGGGAAAAGTTTTTTTGCGATTTCTGACTTTTCTAGTACTCAAACCTCAGTTGGTCTATTACAGTTTTTTGATCCATATAAGAAACAGCATCGATTGGCATCAAAAAAAGTTTTTATGAAAACTGCCTATTTTCTTGCTGACTGTAATTTTTTTTCAAAATCTGTGAATGCAGATTGAAATCTTAAAAAAAAATAAGGACAGTCTCTTAAGACCGTTTTCCTGTAGCTACAACGGTTAAGATAGCTGTCCTTACTGCCCCATCTCAAAAATCCACCCTGTATAGAAGAAGAAGTAGAAGACACCATAGGATATCCCGGTTAAGCAGCCGACAAACTCCTAAGCTGACCTGCCAGATGCCATCCAAAAAAAAAAAAAACATTCTAACCGTTTCGTTCGTATGCATGCATCCAGTCAGACCAATATGGCGGTATTTTATGTGGTCATTCATTGAGAATCCTTTATCTTAAACTAATCTCAAGGCAAGTAAGCCTACAACCCAAGCTACTACTATCAAGACATTTGATTAATATGAAAGTTGTTCGTTGCATATGACTGCGCCGTTCACCGATACACATAACAACTTTGCCAACTTTAATTAATTTTCTTCGCAGACCAAATTATTCTAAGGTCTGGTACACAAAGTTAAGGTCAACAATAGATAGCTACAGAAGTTCGGGTTCATATTAACAACGAGTTAAACGGTACACGGACAAATAATAGACTCGCGTTCAAGCACACACACGTGTGACCGTCGTTCTTTGGACATAGTTTGAGCTCAGAAGCCGTAGCATGTAAAGTAAAGAAGCATTTTTTTAAATCAAAAATACAACTATCGTATATCATTTTGGTTTTAATGTTTGCGAAAAGCACAAAAATCACTCATAGATATAATAAAGTCTTAAAATTTAGTAAATACCTCAACGCCTTCAACTAAGTAACAAGTGTTACCGTTCGTTCCGTTTAAAATTTTGATTCTTTTTAGTCTAAAGTGTAATTATTAACTTTGTTTTTAGTGTTACACGTAAATAAACACTAAATAAGTGCAGTGACTAAATATTTATAGTGAAATAACCCGGATAAATAACATAAAACATAACTTTATAACCGTTACAAATCTAATAGTGCAGTTTTAATTTCGAACCAGTGTTGACAAAAACGCGTAAGTGACGCCTATACCACGGCGCTTACGACCTTTCGGTCGCGAGTTTTCAAGCGAGCTACACTCCAACGCTGCTCAGCGCTTTAACAATACCATCGCTTTAGTCTATTTGGCACCGCTAGACTCCGCATGCTGTGTGATTCGCTGAAATCGCTTTATTATCTTAACCGACATTTTCGATTGTACTGTCAAAAATGTATAAAAACTGCGCAACGAGCGCAATTTGTTTGAATGATTTTGACTGCAAAGAATGCTTGCAATGCTCTATTTGCTACCAATACTATGAATTATTGTGTGTTAATGTTCGCGATACGGTGTTTAAAAGCATGAGCATTAAAAAAAAAAAACACCTGGAAGTGTCCTAGCTGCTTAAGTAAACAACCCAAGGACGATAATACAAACACACCTGTCAGACCGACGAGGCTTGTGAGCCCCATCACGGACCGGTCCCCGAGATCACTATCACCCGGGTACCAATGTCACTATTCGCAATAAGTCTAAACAGTCACAATGCCACTCACCAGTTCAAGCAAATGATGACACCTTAATTGAGTTTTCGAGAGGCACGTTGCGAGAAATTATAAAGCAAGAAATACAAAGTGCGCTTAAAGATTTAGTATCCGATCAGTTCAAACAAATTAACGAGTTGGTCGCAGGTTTCAACGAGTCACTTTCTTTTTATAACGAAAAGTACGAAGAGATGAAGACCATGCTGGAAGACAAATCTGATAGAATTCAGAAGCTAGAAAAAAACAATTGTGGCTTCCGGGATGCCATCCAACAACTTAGTCAGCGTCTTAACTTGGTAGAACAAAATTCCAGGTCGGCCAACGTCGAGCTTCAGTGCGTGCTAGAAAACAAGGCTGAAAATCTAGTTACCACCGTGCTGCAACTGGGTAAGTTGATTAGTTGTGATATTAATGACCCCGACATACTACACTGTACAAGAATTGCTAAGAAAGACACGCAAAGCACCAGGCCCCGTTCTATTCTCGTTAAATTCAGTAGTCCACGTCTGCGTGACAGTTTCCTTGCCGCTTCAATGAAATATAATAGAAAAAACAACCAAGAGAAACTGAACACTTGTCACCTGGGTATCGCAGCGGAGAGACCTCAACCCATTTATGTAGCAGAACATCTTTCTACTGCAAATAAAGCTATCCATGCCGCAGCTCGGATCTGCGGCAAATAACTTGGTTTCAAGTTTATTTGGGTTCGGGACGGCAAGGTCTTCATGAAAAAAGACAATTCTTCACAAATAATTGTTATAAACAGCCTAGATAAGATAAAATCCTTGGGATAATTTTATTAACTTATGTCATATGTTGCAAGTTCTTATTGTTATTATCTAGTCACATTCAATTATCCACTTCAAGTGTACTATCAAAATGTACGAGGTTTAAAAACCAAAACTATTAACTTTTACCATAACATATCTATGCATAATTATGACATTGTAGTGCTTACAGAAACTTGGTTGAACAGCGGTGTCTATGATTCTGAGTTGTTTGACGATAGATATGTGGTTTATAGGCGCGATCGTGAGTTAAGTAGATATAAAACTCGTAAAGACGGCGGAGGGGTTTTGATAGCTGTTTTGACAACTTTGAAATCGTGGAGATTATCCCACTTTGAAACCGACATTGAAGATTTATGGATAAGTGTTGATATCAGTTCATCTAAAAAAAAATAGAATAAATTGTATGTCAGCGGAGTATATTTACCACCACCAATTCATCGAGATTCACTGGAGTTGTTTACCAAACACGTTAATAAGTTATTTAACAATAATGACCAAATTTTGATACTAAGAGACTTTAATCTCGCTAATGTTAGATGGCTTACTAATGATGACTCCACATACTTATACCCAAAACCCAGCAACTCAGATTTAAATGCGATACTCTCCGAGTTCTTGACTTTGAATGGCCTAAATCAATACAACAACATATTAAACAACAAGTCTAAAATATTAGATTTAATACTCTGTAATACTTCAATTACGAACATATCACCCGTTGTAACAACAGTTTATCGAAAGAGGACCCTTTACATCCCCCACTTGAGTTTAGCCTACCGGTGCTAGCAGAGCGTTTTTTAGAAGCTAAAATTGTGCAAAAACCAAACTTTCCTCGAGCAGATTATAAAAAAGGCCAAAGTCATTTGTTAGCAATAGAATGGGAAAGTGAGTTCAAAAACTGTACATCTGTTAATGATATGGTGGACGTTTTTTTATTATTTATTAAGACATACTATTTCGAATGTATCCCTATGAAAAAAACAGCCAGTGGTAAATACCCACCTTGGTACTCACGAGATCTTATACGACTTCTAAGAGAAAAGTACAAACACCACACTCGTTTTAAAAAGTACAAAAATCCTCTAGACCGGGAGCACTTTGAAAGATTACGGGACGAATGCAATGTTCTAAGTTCTATATGCTACAAGAAATATATCGCTAATATCGAAAACAACATAACAAAAAACCCGAAAACATAAAAAAATAAAAGAAAAGGTAGCAGTACATATCCGGCACAAATGTCTCGTAACAATAAAATTGCATCAAGTGGAAGCGATGTTTGCAACATGTTTCGTGAAAATTTGGCGAGTACCTTTAACCTACGTACAGATAGTGCAAATTTCACTAACACTGGTTATTCTCTCGCTTCTGCAGCACTGTGTAAGTTGGAATTTGATAGCAAAGAAGTGTACCGTGATTTAATTGGATTGGATGAAACTAAAGGCGCGGGTAACGATGTTATTCCTCCTATATTTATTAAAAGATGTGCAAAGGCCTTAGTATTGCCCCTACAAATAATATTCAATAGATCTCTACAAGATGGTATTTTTCCAGAAACCTGGAAAGAAGCCCTCGTCATACCCATATTTAAATCTGGAGAAAAGCATTTAGTGGCTAATTATAGACCAATCTCATTACTAGTTACATTTGGAAAAGTATTCGAAAAACTTGTTAGCAAGCATCTGATGTGGTATCTTAAGGAACACATTACAGAATATCAGCATGGCTTCGTTAAATCTAGATCGACCAATACTAACCTACTATGTTTTACGTCGGCTTTGTCTAAGTGCCTTGACAATCGTATTCCAGTGGACGCAATCTACACTGATTTTAGCAAGGCATTTGATAAAGTAGATCACTGCCTTCTTATTGATAAATTGGCTCAACTGGATGTGGGTGGAACGTTGATAGGGTGGTTTAAATCTTACCTGGAGAATAGAAAATCAAAAGTGGTAGTGAACGGTCATTTCTCTAAAAGCTATCTAGCAACCTCTGGAATCCCGCAAGGGTTGCATTTAGGTCCGATTCTTTTTAATGTTTTCATCAATGACATAACTGAGTGATTCATACACTCCCGTGTTTATTTGTTTGCGGACGATTTAAAGATAATGAAGCCAATTCAGAATAACTTAGACTCCAAAATGCTACAAGACGACATCAACAGACTTGTAGAGTGGTGCAAGTTAAATAAAATGCTTTTAAATATAAGTAAATGTCACTAAATCCAGTTTACTCGTAATAAAAAAGTGCTTGAGAACCACTACTAAATAGAGGGAGTTGAAGTAAAGAAACTGAGCAACAATCGCGACCTGGGTGTTCAACTCGATCAAGCGGTACAGTTCAATGTGCACATCCTGAATATTGTCTCGAGATCATTCAGGGTACTGGGATTTGTTTTGCGTAACAGTAAGGAATTCAAAAGGCCCGTCACAAAGATAAAGCTTTTCAACGCCTTAGTCCGTCCAATCCTAGAATATAGTTTCGTGGTATGGAATCCGCATTACGAGGTTTACTCCAAGCGGTTAGAGAGTGTCCAAAGGCGGTTCCTTTACCATCTGTGTTACGGAGATCACTTGGCTAAACAACTTACTAGCTACACTGATAGGTTGAGACATTATCACATGGATACACTAGCCAGTCGTAGAAAGAAACTGGACTGCATCATCCTTCACAAGATATTGAGTGGAACGATAGATTGCAGTGAACTTTTGAGCCAACTAGAGGTTAAAATTCCTACTCGTATTCCCAGGCATACAATTTATTTAACATTCCTGGCTCAAAAACTAACCTCGGTCATTACGCCGCTGTCCCAAGACTTTGTAGGCAATATAACATGTTAGCAAAAACTTCAAACTTAGACATCTGCGAGTCTCTGTCCAAATATAATAAATGTTTATTAGATTTAATTTGATTTAATTTAATTTAATTTAAGTACCTCTAAATGTTATATTTTCTTAATTTTTTAATGTTGTTTATTTTAATTTATTTTTACTTTCCTACCATTTTTCATGTTTTAACTTTGTTAGCTTAGTTTTAAACTTTATTGTGCATTCTGTGGTCTTCTATAATTGAAGGAGTACTCTTACTTAATACCCGATATTGCCCTTTAATTATGTGTCATGTATTGTGTACATCTTTTGTTGGAGATCCTAGATAAATAAATAAATAAATACTATGTGAGATAAGAGTATTTTCAATTTTAAAATCGTTCGAATGTATGTCCGTTTACTCCGCGCGTTCGATCACTGTGCGTATGCGTTTATGTGTGCATGCGCCTGTTTTAGCTCATTTTATAGAGCCGACCTTCTGTACACATTCTGTGGTTTAAGTTTTATAGGCTTTGATACTTGAGCGATAGATGAAATCTCTTGCAGGTTTATGGAATTTTCAGTTTGGTACTTATTTTAAGTAAATTGAATTTTGATAGTTGCGCACTATATCCTATGAGTTATTGTACATTATAAGTAAGGTCAGTCAAAAGTTAATGAAATTTCACAACAAAAGTATAGCTAACTATAAACTAGGTATTTCGCATGGACGCAGCAAAGTGCCTGTATTTTTTTTAAGCTTCTAGTGAGTTTTGATCAATGTCTTTGAGATACAGGCGCATAACTTTTCATCAACTAAGTACATAGGTACCTAAAGGTGAGGACTTAGAGTACTGCTGATAATGATGTGTATGTAGATATACATCTTTATCAGCAGTACTCTAAAGTCGCGGTCACGAGATGATATACATTTTGTAAATAAAGAAGTTCTACTAAGTTACGTAGCAACAATTCAATGGATATAAAGCCCTGTTGTTGAACATTAGATGACAGCGCTTTATATCCCTAAAATATAACACGACCAAGTGAAATTGCTCGTTAGTTTCGTATTATACGAATGTTGCTTTGAGTTAATTGAATTTGGGATTATTTGTTTCACTACGTAACTAAGTAGAATTTCTTTATTTACAAAATGTATAGCTTCTCGTGACGGGGACTTTAGTACTTATATCTCATTCGTAATGTCTAGCTACAGTATAATTTCAAAAGTCAAAAGTCAAATCATTTATTTCAAATAGGCAGGTAAGGCACTTTTGAACGTCAAAATTTACAAAAAATTTAATTGATTCTAGTTACCTCTTCCAAAAGGTAGTTTTCGTATGGAGAAGATAGGCAAGAAACTCTACCGTTACTCTTTTAAAATGTTTTACAATATTTTGTATATGTAGGTACATTCGTTATTAGGTAAAAGTAGACGATTTTCCTAAAATTTTACACTTAATAAGTCAGTGTGTGAGAAAGTAATCACAGAATGTAAAATCAATTTCATATAATAAAAAATAATAATTTATACAACTAAAATTAGCAACCAGTTTGATTTTGATTAGATTCTAGATTATCATATGGAGCAGGACCAGCATGTTTCCAAGCAGTCTTATCTTGGATATAATCCGAATTTAATTTGGAAGTAGGTACTATTACATATTCAGTGTAGGTAGGAGCCATGGAAGCAGCAGTAAGGCTAATTTATCACCTCGCTTCAGAACAAGCGTGAAAAGGAGGTAGTTTGTGAAATCAAAACGGGTTCTTGGAAAAATCGGTTGTGGAAACTCTGAGGGTTTTTACTGATAAAGTTTGATTTGATGAGAAAACCTTGAGTGAAGATAACAAGCCACTTACTAACTCACAGGTTCGTTCACTACGAGTTGACAATCAATTATACTAATTACTTTCCCTCACTATCATCAAAAAAATAGTTATTTGTCTGCAGATTGACGTTAATGCGTTTATCATTATTGTAAAATGACTTTTGTCCGTCACTATATTTTATTACCAGGTATCATCAAAGTCTCGCAAATCCTTTTGCCAAGTGCAACGATCTTGCCTTACGAAAAGCCTACTTTAGGACTTTTTGGAAAGATTACTTTAGCAGTGGAAAATTTCGAATTATGATGATGACAGCTTAGCTGACCATTTACAAAAATAAAAGGAAAATCCAATTTAAGTTGGAAGATCAATTTGATACCAATAAACGTGAACAACTTCTAAATAACAAGCCATCTTGTAAGGTATGTAAGTACACGATTTATTACTAACAGAACTAATTTACATTGTTCTGTAAGGATTACTTTTTCGTAAACATTCGTCAGTCTAGACTTGTTAATTATAGGTACGTTAGACAACATTGTTTTCGTCTAAAACTCCGATGTATAAATTTTATAAAATTTTGGATTTTTGGGTTGTTGTTTGTAGGAAATCTGTTTGCGTTTTTAAGTGTCAGATGTTTGAGAAACCCTGAGTGCAATATTAAATTACCTTGTGATTGTGGAGATTCTCACTGTATAAAACAGAAAGTAGCGGCTTCAGAATCCAGTAAAACAACAATTTATCCAGCAGCCAATTACAATACCTGTCACATTAACCATAATAGCTGATGACAGATGACGATAGACTAACAGCTGCCAATCAATGCCCCAAAAAGGCCGCTGTATTTTTCATTTAATGGAATTACACCTGTAATCGTGGTCCCGATGTAGGCCAACTTATTTTGCAACTTTTATGCACCTGCCCGGCTGTTGTTACCAACAACGCCAAAAAAATGGTTCAGGTGCCAAAACATGGAAAGGTTTTTCTGGTGCCAAAACATGGATAGCTTGATGAAGCCTCGTTTTGAGGCAGCGTGGTACATTAGTTAATTAATCGCAGTTTAAAATGGTTCATCTCGGCTTGTCAGAAGGGATGGGAAAATTTTCAGTTGTAATAAAAGCAGATGAAATTGGATTGCGTAAGTCATAACAATATATTTCTGCCTAGCAAAATTATGAAATAGACTAGCAATAAATGTACGTATAAAAGCCAGCTATTGTCAGAAAAAAATGAATGATTTTTAAAATAGGTAGATACCTAATGATTTGGGGTGGATGAAAACTTGTTGCCATTGCGTTTAGTACTGTAGAACCGCTAACCTACTTGGTTTTAGCATCCAAGCTCCGCTAATCTGTTAAAAGTTGAAACCAGCTGTTCCCTATATTTGTGTTCCAATAAATATGTAGACAAAACATTTTACATGTTGAATTACATTGTCTTTCATTGCCGCATTTATAATAGTTGGATGATTTGGATGAAAGCCCCACATGTCTTTAGTACAAATACCCATATTTTTATCATGCTTGTCGATGGCAGATTGTATAAAATTGTTACTTATTGAAAATGTATTTTTAAACATGGTGTTGCATACCATAATCTTCTCTTTAATGCCAATACCAGACAAAAGCGGCAAAAAAAACTTATAAACATTTAACTACTAGGAATCCTGTGTCCATTGTTTTTTTTCTTATTTCTTTCACATGTGACGCGATAAAAGACCACTGATGAGAATGGTCACCTAGATTCCAAAAGGTTTTGAATATATTTTGGCAAGCTTCGACATTTAGATGGACATGGACCCTTTATTTGTTTTGCCATTTGTTTTTTTCTGGATCGAGATTTATGAGCTTTGCCTAAATTGACAAGTACCTTCCTTTTTTCATCTAGCCAGTTAGATTTGTTGGTAATTCTGTTCCTTGTTATTGCTTTTTTTACATATTGACGCTTTTTTTTTCATTGTTGCGGTGTTGATGAACCAGACATTTCGCTGGATCCTTACGGGGTTGATCTGAAGGTTTCATCAGATAGGATAACAGAACTTTTACTTAAATAGTTACATTCTTCTACAGTGTCCCCAAAGGTCATGCATGGACTTGGCATTGGTGTTGAAACCAAAGATTCTTCATTAATATCATTTTCAGGTACAGGTTGTGGTGTCTCATTTTCAAAAATGGGCATGTTAAGGTCAATTCCATCATTCGAAATTTCCCCTACCGTATCAATCATATAATTTAAATCACTTTGCGATAGTATATTAGCTGATGTATGATTTTGTTCTCCATCACACCATGTGCTTTGGCAATTTGTCTTTCGTCGTTAGAAACTGCCAAAGACCGATCCTCAAGATCCGTCGTGTCACTAAAAAAAAAAAGAAACTAAATAGTGTATTAAACGTAAATGAAAACAAATCCATAAATAAATTTAATAGTTACACGTATATACAAACATGTAGGACATGACTTCATATACTTCGATAACAATAAAAACTTTGTTTTCTTTGTAATAATTTTTTAGGAAATCATATTTTAAAGAAGCATGTAACATTATAATTCTTTGTGAAATAATGATATTCTAATGACTATATCATAGTATCAGCGGATATGGCTGTTAAGACCGCTTTTACACTGATATTCTACTGCTCTAGGTTAGAAAAACAATAAAAATATTTATATCGGTTTTGTAAATCATAGAGCGTTTAATGTATACTTATTTGAATTATTACTTACCCTCATTAGCTTCATCGATATAATTAATTAAATCTTGTGCTTCAGAAACGCATAAAATGTTATTTCTGGAGACACTCACACAGAATCTAAAAAACCACATTAAAAGAAAACAACCAACTCAATTCGAATGTAACACGCAAACAGAATAATCGAAAGCAAGTGAAGCAACAAATCCACGTATGCTAATACCACGTATATAACGATCTACTCCGATAATGTATATCCATCTAATGTATTCGTATAATCGGATCGGCTCCCATTCTCTTCTCGCTGAGAATCGATAAGATTAACCGGGGGCAGGAAGAAAACAAACGTGAAGGTACGAAAGTGTTTGTATGTATGTACATACATACAACATACATACAACATACATGCATGTTTGTTGAAGGAATTTCGTATCCTATGATTTGAAACCCACATAATGTAGGATAAGAAATAAATCTTTTCATCAATAAATATTGAATTCAAAACCCAACAAATCAATAATAAGTATCAGAATTTTTGTATGAGTTTCTGTTTCAATAAATTAACTTTACAACATTATATCAACAAGTCACCATTACTAAAAACTATTTCCAACAGAATTAGCTCATTATTGTCCAAAACTATTTCAAAAAAAGATCTAGATAGTGGAACCCTTGCGAATAATTTAAATCGGCCATTCGACATTAACTCCATTCAAATATTCCCGAGCTAACTGATCTTTTAAATAATTAACAATGTATTTAAACTCCATCTGATCCTCGTGACGGTGACCCGGGAGTAATATAATTACTAAGTACTATTTTAGCTAGGACTATAAATATTTGGGTCTAACTAAAGATAAGTAGCATCTGTTTATGTTTTTGTGGAATTAAAAGCCTCGTTTCAACTGGTAAACGAATAAATAAGGTGTACATAATATTTTGTTGATGGTCGACTGGACGTTAGGTTTCTGATCTCAATGTTTATTTTCTTGGATGTTGTTGTGTAAAGAAACTGTTGAATTTGACTTTCATCGCAGGTCTTTATTTTTCAAGTGTCTACAAATAATAGTCTTTATTATTATTTACTAGCTTCTTTAGGGGTATGACGAACAGGGTGTAAAGTTCACTCATCCACCATAGAAAGGGGAGGATCCTCCAACCAGACGGGTGTCGTATCTGGCGGGCAACTGCCCAGAGGTTGAAGTTGGGAGATTGTATATATGTCCATCGCGCGGTAAACTCTATACGTAATTGAGCCTTGTGTTAACAACATGAAACTTTACATTTTAAATATTATGCAAAACATCATTAATAAATAATACCAGCCTGTTACTGTCCCACTGCAGGGTAAAGGCCTCTTTTCATACAGAGAAGGCACGAGCATTGATCACCACGCTTGCTCAAGACAGTTTGGTGATTTCAGACTTATTTTAACTATAAGTCCAGGTTTCCCCGCGATGTTTTCCTTCACCGATGTCAGTAATATCCAAGACAAACTCAGAAAGTACATATGAATTGAAAAAGCTACACTGGTACTTGCCCGGATTAGAACCCACAACCTCGTGCATGAGAGGCCTTAACCACTGGGCCATCACGGCATTTGCTAGGAACTCTAGGAACGATTCTTATGCCAAAAATATAGTTTTTAAACTTTTTTGTCTGTTTATCTGTTTGATTATCAAAATCAAATTATTTATTTCAATAAGCCCGTGTAAGGCACCTTTGAACGTCAAAATTAAAAAAAGTAACCGTTACTCTTTTAAAAATGTTTTACAATATTTTGAATATATGTACATTAGTTTCCCCATTCCCCACAATTACCCACTTCCAGTTTAAGCACGTGCAGTTCCCTGCGAGCGTATGCTTTGCGAAGATTATTAACAAATCACAGGGGCAGACACATGAAGGCTGCGGGTGTCGACCTCAAGACAAGCTACTTCTCATACGGACAACTGTACGTCGCTTGTTCCCGTGTCTTCAGTCCTGACGTAAACTGGGAACTTTATAAAAATGTGGCTATTATCGTAATATATTGTGGTATCAAACGAGTTCCACGTGAACGAAGTCGCAGGCAGAAGCTAGTTAGATATGATTATATTTAAAGACGATGCACCTACAATAAAATTACTATACCACAAAAGGTAAAAAGAATTAAAAATGAAGTAACGACAGATAAAATTATGTGATAGACACATAGTGCTCCATATTTACAAATATTGTAAAAGTAGACGAATTTCCAAAAAAAAATACAATTAATAAGTCAGTGTGTGAGGAAGTAATCACAGAATGTAAAATCAATGTCTAAAAAATATAAATAAATATACAATTAAATTAGCAACAAGTTTGATTTTGTTTAGATTGGATATGTTCCAGAATCACGCAAATACTACCTGATAGATTTAGTTTAAATATGGCATAGTTATACCTTATAAGTGTGGTCAGACTATAAAGTATAAATTATCACGCTATTTGCTATGGGGAATGAGCAATATTACATTATATTCGTATTCTTATAAAGTTTACCGCACTAATCTTCTATAGTTACCACAAATTGTAAAAAGACGTGCCAAAAGTTTAGAATATAACAGGTAGTTCCAGATTTAATGTTTTGTATAACGTGATTATCATCAAGTTATACCTTTGGAGCTAAGCAGTCTATCATGATAAGTTAGTGTGAAGTTTTGATCCAATCAAATTAGTTTTCGTGAGAATTCACAAAAGATGAACTTTCATTGAACAGGTTTTCAGAAACCAAAAAGATAATTTTATTAAACTATCTTCTATGAGTTGTGTATCCTCTTGATAACTGTTTCGCATTACTGTACAAGTAATCGTGTATCACACGCCCGGAATATCTAGATCAAAGTGTGAAATATGTAATGTTTTTTTCAAAAATTTAATTCGCGTTGTTTACGAATAAAACACAATACAAAACGTAACGCTTTTGAGTTAACGCTTGCATAAATTTCACTCCTCATAAAATTTCCACACCGGGGGCCTTTTATGAAACCAAAAACATTTTGTCCCAGAATAATGAAAATTAAGTTTAAAACAAAGGAAATAAAAGGAACTATTCAGTATTGGATCAAGGCGACATTGACAACCGTGTTAATAGCGGAACTTATAGTAGGTACTCGTTTTGTTAAACCCGAGCGAAGCAGTGCTATTAGTTAGTTCATTAATCTTTCCTTACATATTAATGAGGGTATTTTAATTTTAATTCTGTTAATGGAATTTGTGTTGAAAGTTTTCGAGTGAAAACGTTTCTACGTAGCCTCGACCAAAGATGACGATCGACAAGCTAATTGCAACGTTAAGGTTGCTGTGGTTTACTTTGGAGAAAAGTTGATTATAGAATAAGATTAGTTAAGGAATAAATTAAATGTGAAGTGTGTTAAGTAGATACCACAGATTCCTTATTGAGAAATGTAGAAAAAAAGTTCAGAGAAGGTTATTACTTTAAAAAATATTGGTGAAACTTCACTCTTTTTAACAAATAGTATAAGACAACGAAGTTTTTTTCTTACACATTATACCTAGATATTACCAACCTGCTTATAAGAAGGTTTCTTAGCCGAGATAAGCAAACTCTATCCAAAAAAAGGATACTTTGTTACACCCTTTTAATCTAGACACACAGACGATTTATACTACTGACTCTGGACTAGGTGCGGGCAAACTGTCTATGTAAGTTGATAGTATACAATGGATAGTTTCTGGGAAGGCTTGAAACAAGTATACTGGTTCAGCCTTGAACCTAAGATACTCTAAAACGTTAACAATATTTACTTGACAAGTATCCTCCTTCAAACATTCATCAAAATAATGTTTTATTCTTAATGGAAATCTTTGACAAGGTTTTATTATTTTTGTTACAAAACGGACAAAAGGAGTTCACTTCGCAACGTGCCACAATGTTGCTACGGTGTAGCCAATATTGCTACGCTAGCTAAGCTTTCGTAGCAGTCCGCTACACGTTGAATAAAGGCTGTTATCCACTCTGCGGTAGCAATGTGAAAATAATTAAATACCACGTTCTTTTACGGCAATCTCTATTCTCTAATTTATTTTTTTCTTCTGTTATTTTTATGGTGTACATAATAAAGAGTATTATATCTATATATCTATCTCCTATTTTTATGGAATTTTAGTGAATAAAGTATTTCTGAATCTAGTTGGGCATTGGATTGTTGGACGGATTTGCAAAATCCTTTTTTGCTTTAAAAGGGTATACTTCCGAGATAGTCCCATTGGCATCAAATCTGGGTCTGATGATGGGATCCTGGAGAAATATTATAGGCACACTTATAGCGATTTGGATATTTTTTTATAGTAATTTGTGCAGTTGCTCTCGAAAAGCACCATTTGGTGAAGTGGAACTGATGATGAAGACCACAGATGGCCACTGGAACTACTCAATAATAAGTATGTCACACGTTGTGATTCGATTACTTTCATAAGTTTGCCAAGCAATTTATGCTCGTCACAATACATATGGAAAAGTGGAGCTGACAGTGAAGTACCAGGAGATCTCCTCAACCATTAACGTCCCTGCATCCGGAAAAGCAATATTTTGTAAACGATGATGAGCAGTTGACATTAGGCTATTGTAACTTAGGTAAATTACAAACTGACCCACTAAAAAGCGAGAAATGTTTTTTTTTTTACAAAAAATACACAAGAGAGTTCGGTCGGTGTCTTTAGTTTTGTATTTTTTTTTGCCACCGACTTTCGAAATAAAATTATTTTTTCATATTGTAGTGTTTTTTTGGAAGTCGGTTGTTTTTTTGTAAAAAAGTTTTTATTTAAATCAAAAGTTTATTGTGTGAGTGACTCAATTTTTGGGTAATATAAAATATAAATTTTGTATTTAGGATAGTATTTAGCTGCATCCGGTTAGACTGGAAGCCGACCCCAGAAATATTTGGGAGAAGGCTAAGGCAGATTGATAAAACGATTTACTTTTAGTAAAAAAATATCATTATTAATAATTAAAGAATATTTTTTTTTTTTTATTTATAATAATATTTATTGAATAAAAACGTTTCTAAAAAGTATACAATTAGTCCACAGTAAGATTTCACAAACAATAATTATAGTGCCTAAAAATATACTATATCTAAATATAGTGCCTAAAAATATACTATATCTAAAATATGTTTAGAACAGGTGCAAGTAATAATGGTTCGTAATTACAATGTTAGGAAGCGACCCACCCGATCTGGGTTAATTCAAACCTGTGTTTCAGGCCATCACTTTACACTTAAATTAAATTGGAACACTACAATTTAAAGATACACTGATATAAGATAATCTAATAACGAATATAAAAAAAGAAGGATAATGGTACATTAATATCTAAAACTAAACCTATGTAAATATACAAAAGTAAATACTTACGAGTGAATAAATTATCATCATGACAAAATTTCTAGAAGTTTTTCTGTGTCTGTGTAATTGAGTTTCGCTAAATGTTCTGATAACATTTTACTACATTTATTATATCTTTCACTATAGAAGATTAGTAACTCGTTGAGCCTGTTATACAAAAAAGGTCCTAAAAACACATAAAATCGATTAGCATACGCCTGTCTAGTTTGAGGCTTTATGCAAACCATGTCCTTCCTTCTCTTGCCGGAAGGTACTGGGTCAAAAGGAAGTGCAGTGTGCTGGTGTAGTACTATGCTTAGTATAAATAGTTGCCGTACTGTTAGTACATTACATGTTATGTAGAGCTGGTGCGTAGGAAATCTAAAAGGGCGAAAGGAAGCAACCTTTAGAATTGCTCTTTGAGCACGCTCTAGAGGGAGTAAAATCGTTTTTGCAGCACCACTCCAAGAAGTTATGCAATAGGTAAGAACGGATTGACACAAAGCTAAATAAACCTGTTTAATTAATTTATAGTCTGCTATGTTCCTTAAATTCTTAAAGACATATATTAATTTGCGCACTCTAGTACAGAGTAAATCGATATGTTTACGGAAATTTAGATTGGAGTCAATAGTGACACCCAGATATTTTAAATGGTCAGCTTTTGCTAAAGTGGGGCAGGAACATGCAGTGTCAGCATACGTGCTACAATTATGTGCGTAAATGTTTATTGATTACTGCAATGTAGTAATTTTTTTGTCTTGTTTTCTTTATTTTGGTATACCTTCAAGTTATCTTACTTTAAATTGACTTTTCAATACTATTGCAGAGTTATATGAATATTATAATTTCATTTAGCGAATATGACTGAATATTCCAGAATTTCAATCTAACTAGTTAGTATCTTTAGTAACTGAAAGTAATCAAACATCGCTAATGATTGTATTCAGATATCCAGCTGTTTACTTTAGATACTATTGATTGTAATTAAAACTTGCTCGGAATTTTAACTAATGCATTGACAGAACCTTGAGCAGAATCAGAATCAACAGTTTCTCGAACTGTTATCTAAACTTTAAAATTATTTAGGTAAATGAGGTTGCCCTTTTTTGTGAAAAGTGTAAACTATCTTGCTATTTGTACAAATAAAGGTCACACAATTCTTTACATGTCATTTTAGGAGATCACGTTGATGGAAAGACATAAATAACTGAAGACTGTCGTCTTTTCTCAAGGTGGCCTTATGACACAATTTATATTCCTTCTCGAAGTTTTGTTATTGGCACTAACATTTTACCTGAAAAGCATACAAAATACAGCAGCTGCATTAATTTAATTGAGCATAACACTGTTTTCGGCATAATCTGACGAGATTTTATTGCGGTAAACTATTTTTGTAGGCGTTGGTCTTTACTTTAGCTATACACGCCAGTTTATTGTTTTATTTAGAATACTTCATGCTCGAAATAATCGACAAAAAACTCCGGTGTCATAACTCACCTTTCCTTAATCTTGAGCATTTTGAGAAGCTTTTTGTCTTCATACTTTAGATTTTTAGCGACAAGATAATCACCATTATCAAAGAACGTGTAAAAACGAGAATAATGTGGTACCGCAATTTTTTTTTTCAACTTCAAGTACATTGTCGATAACTAAAGCTATAAAGAAAGGAAAATGTGTATGCCATCATTATTTCAAAATAATCATCGTGCTCTTCCCCTTATTCTATATAAATAATAAGATATATTTGATTTATGCTATTCTCAAAACTATCATCAATTCTTAACACACCGATACTGAAATCGATTAATGCAACCGATACCTTTCATCAGTCCGAAAAATTATATCCTTACAGTGGAAAGACTTTTAAATTTCTCCAATTTCCACCGCACCTCAGAATGATTCCGCAATATTACCCTCAATGTTGCGTGACGAACTTTTCTAGCATACGAGTATTATGAACTTATTTTACTGCTGGCAACGCCATCGGCTTCAAAAGTTCTGTGTACTTCTTTTCACGAAGCAAGCAATATGGTTGTTTAATTTTTACAGTTTTATTGAATGTCTGGGTTAAGTTTTAACGTAGTTAAGAGTCTGAGATTATAGTGAGATGGACGTAAAGTAAGTGTTCAGTCTTTTAGTGGAGATCTTTTAAAGCTTTCTTGTTCAACAGAGAATCGTATAATATTGGCTGTAATATAATTATGAAACTGTTACGTGATGAGAAAACTACTTACCTTATTGTTATTAAAATACTTAATTATCTTGGTGTCACCGTGAATTTATTTGATGTGAAACATAACTTGCAATTAGCAATCATTCATCAAACTCTCTCGGTGGACATATTTATTTCCTAAAATGATCGCATAGTGCAACAAATCTGTGTTTATCTAAAACTCAACCTGTTTATACTGTTTGTAATGCTTAGTTAATTTATTTATTATCGTTTTATTTTTTTATCTATGTAAATAATTATTTAAGTGTATTTTGTGCAGCGTGGATATTTATATGTCATTTAAGTAAATGTACTATACATAATATTATATTTATACATAATAATATATAAATGCCGGCTGTAGCGATGCCGGAAATAGTGTCAGTCAACCAGCCACATCGCTCGATGTCCAGGTCAGATGTCCCCACTGCTCCCAGGCACGCTTCTTTAAACGCGAACGAGGGCTACAGATACACTATGCTTGACAAAAAGATAGTGTACTTTTGTGCCCTTCAGCCCCATCCCCAACATCAACAATTCCAGATAAAAGTTTGTGGAACATGTTGGGAAAAAAAAATCCGAGAAACCTATTGCTTACGCACTCTTAGCGATACCGAATCATGTTATAGCAAAATCGAACGGAAATTGCTTGCTTTAATTTAGGCAGTAAAACATTTCTGGCCATACGTACATATATGGTCGAAAGTTTTATAAACTCAAAGCATTTATTTCAATTAAACCATTTACAGGCACTTTTGAATTGTCAAATAGTCGCGCCAGTTAGTCAGAAAGTTGAAGCTAGTTGCCCATTCCAAAACGTAGATCTTTATGGAGAAGAACGGGCAAGAAACTCCAAGGACACTCTTTTAAATATAGAAAATTACAAAATCCTGGGTACATTATTCTTGTTGCTTCTATATGTGAGACCAATGTCCAAAAAATAATATACAATGACCACCGTCTTTCAGTATGGCTTCGATCTCTAAAATACCCCTTCACTTTCTCCTTTTCTTAGCCCTATTACACGTGTGGCACGTGTGGCCTGTTTCATACATTTCTTGATCTATGATCCTCCTCAAGAGTGTAACACCTCTGAAAACCGCTTATTTTTAGGAGTCTTTGATCTGACGCATGAATGGGATATAAATATAATTATCATGTGTTCATTTATGTAATTACTTATGGTGCCTGGTATCTGTATGTTCAAATGACGAAACTGTATTTTTTTGGATACGTTGTAAATTTTATTTAAGGTAATCTTACTTGTGACCGTGAAAAAGTTGTAGTAGATTTAAAAAACGCAGCGTCTGAGTAAATAAATAAACGGGATATTGCTAGTATTACTCCGTAAGCAACCGCTCGTAACACCAAATACTTTAAATAATGAAAAGCACATTTTATTAAAACTCCAAACCAAAACTCCCAGCTTTTAGTTCCACTCTCATTACACATTCGACCGATGAAACTCGCCAGAATTAGTAGCAAACTGGTGTATAAAGTACGAAATTATTTCTCATCAGTATCGGAATATGGTTTCAAATATACGATTGTTTTGCAACACTTCCATTATTAATTCCGCCAGGAGTTCGGAATTTCCGAGTTTAAATATACGATAGGAAAATATATAGAGTTTGTGTATAAGTTTCGACTGTCATTTCATTTTGTAGTTTGGCTGTGGTTACGTGTTCCCGATAAATAAATGTTCAGGATTAGTATGGGGTCGCGGTATTTTTTAATTAGATAATACGGAACAGTACATGGTTAGGCCCTTTGTACACACACGTTTCTCTTGCCGTGAAAAACTACGGTTTATTCGCCCTGTGTAGTCAGTGTTATATGAATCACTATTGAAGCTTGTTAACAGATACGATTTTTCTACGGCATTCTTTATACACCGATTGTATTATATAATTTCAGAGCACAGGTGTGAGTACTTCTTTCTTTCCTTCTTTCTAAAAGAGTGTCCGTGGAGTTTCCTGACCGTTATTCTCCATAGGTACCTACTACGCTTTGGAATGGGCAACTAGCTTTATATTTCTGACTGACCGATTCCTTGTCAATTCAAAAGTGCCTGTAAATGGTTTAATTGAAATAAATGCTTTGAGTTTGAGTTTATACGCCGTATCGTAAAGAAACCGTGCCGTGTACAAAGGGCCTTACGGTTGCAGTAAAATTGGTGCTTTTTGTCACGTGATCTTGTTGTTTTTCTGTTCACGTTGTATATAACTATAATACAAAATAATTTATCTGATTGAAAGTGCTTTTTAGAAAAAGCGCATGAAAATTAAGATTAAATACAAATATAGTAAATAAAATTTCTCAAAAAGTCTCGCAGTCATAAACTAAAGAGAATTTAACCTGTATAGGACGACCGGGATGTTACTAAACGCAGCCGACCCCTCCGGGCGCCACTGTCTCATTATAAGAATATTCTTACAAAGTAGTAAGAATATTTTTGCTAGAACACTATTTGCTAGTACACCGTGCACATAAGTATATGTAAAGTATAATTATGTTAATTTGTGAACTCGTAGACTGTTATGTAGGCACGCATCAAAAATTGAATGTGACAACCGCCCCAGTACCTGCAGCCAAATTGAATTTAAAAAAAACCACCAATTTAGGTATGATAATGTTTATAAAATACATATAATTTATACTGATAGTCTATTAGAATATTGGACTTTCGGACTATTTAAATCTCTGGGTAATATAATAAAACCAACTTCAAAACAGGCGATATAAATAGGTTTCTATTGCATGTACCCAGTAAGATAATATTTACATAAAACTTCAAAACTATCTAATTTACTTGGACTTTTAGGTATTTTTGACTGAGTACAGTATTGGAGATAGATATCCCGATTCATTTCATACTATGATGTTATAGTAGTTTGAGTAATCGTTGTTGTTTTTAGTATTACAATTCATCATCGCATATGGCCATGCATTCGATGGTGCATCTTGCAAAAACTAAGGCAAATGATTGATTATGTTCTAACAAGTCTGGATCATTGAATAACTAATGTCCCCCAAATGTGGTCCAACTAATGTGGATATCAATGTTCCCCAGTCATTCGATTTAGGATACAGGTCAGATGTCACTGTCTAGTTAGACCAAATCTTTCCAGTTAGGCTGAAAGGAAGCTCCAACACAGATAATTATGAAAAAGGTTTTGTCAAACGTTCATTCAGAAAATGAAGCTACAATAAAAAAAATTGCTGGTACAGTTAACGTAACCACTGATCTGCGAGAACTGCCCTTACTGCTGTGGAATAAAAGCGTTTTTATGGTCACAGTATCTTTAACTTTAGTATCCATAAATGTGCCCAACCGCCCTTTCTTTTTATACTTTTTTTTAAAAATAGTCTTGACTACAAAATAAGGATTACCTTGCTCTTCTCTGTGTTTCATCGTTGGTGTGTTTCGAATAATAAAATTATAATATTTTTAATTTGATTTTGTTAGCGCCCTTGAATGGTGCGTTTCGAGGAATACTTTTGATGCCTTCATTTGGTGCGTTTCAAAGTAGGTGTGCTTCGAGGAATACCCCGAACAGAACACACTAACATTCAATTAACATATGAACACCGAGTCGATTGAAAGCTATTATTTTGTTTAATTCCACTGTACATACATTTAACAGATCACTCTAATATATCAAATGCCACTTCAATTGGACCCGGTTGAATACTAATGACTAAATGGATGTGCATGTGATGATGTTGGCATTAAAATGATTATAGTATGGTGACATACGTTATTGAATTTAGAACTTTAAGGGCAAATTCGAGCAAAATTTGTAAACCTAGCCTGCAAATATTTTAAGAGTTTTCCTATACAAAACTGTCAGAAGTCAGTTTTGGTTTTATTCCGCTGATAAAAGATATCTGATTTTGGTAAAAATCAACTTAAAAGAAATAATTGTAATAGGAAGGAAGTTATGAAATCCCAACAAATAGTCAGCCGACTCAAGGAGAATGTAAGGTTCGCAGTAGGTGGCGGTCTGTCGTTTCAGTCTGCCCCATGTCGTGTGTTTATGTAGTCAGCCAATTTTAAGTTTTCACTACCATTTATTACAATCCAACTCGTTTCGAACATTGCATAGCAAATCTCAAGTTTATCAATTGACTTTCATCCCAAGACTAGCCATTTCCGTCACCTGTTAAA
This sequence comes from Agrochola lota, assembly GCA_947364205.1. NCBI lineage: Eukaryota > Metazoa > Arthropoda > Insecta > Lepidoptera > Noctuidae > Agrochola > Agrochola lota. The sequence goes on along the minus strand of OX376222.1, from coordinate 1,104,785 downwards.
AAAACCACCCAAGTGCGTGTCGGACCACGCACAATGAAGGGTTCCATAGTTGGGATGAATTTATCCCAAGAACAAACTTAAATTAATAGTTGAGAAATATTATATGTCACGAATACATCGATATACGTCACGGTCAATTCTCCAACTGCAAAATAAGTAAGCTTGTAAAAAAAAAAAACAATTTTCGATCTTTTTCCTTTACAAGTGCTGTGATACTTTGTTCCTACCAAATTTCATGATTCTAGGTCAACGGGAAGTACCCTGTAGGTTTTGATTTATTTGCGAGTGTCAAAATATGTCACATAAATGAACTTTTTTTTTGCGTTGACTTAGAAACTTGATTTTTTTAGAGCTCTTATGGGAACAAAGATCTACGTATCTGCTATTAATTTCAACTGGATCCCACGACGCGTTTCTGAGAAAATGGGTTTTGACAGACTGACGGACGGACAACGAAGTGATCTTATAAGGGTTCCGTTTTTCTTTTTGAGATACGGAACCCTAAAAACAATTAATTTTTCGTTGCAGTATTAAATTCTATAACTCTTCCCATTACGTTCAATTTATGGACATGTATTATTGTAACTTTACCTCTCTCCGAAGCCTCTTATATTTCAGACAAAAATCTGGTTCCACGCGAAAGCGGATTTCAATAAACTGGAACTCCGTCTTTTATTTAAGAATACAATCTTTATTGAATCAATCCTTTGAACCCTTCACCTTTAGATTTTCCTTATTATGTTTCCGGAATCCTTTCTACACATTCCTGGTTACATTCATCAAAATCCTTTTATTATAGAATCTGGACCAATCCTTTTATTGAATCAAATTTTGTGTAACATACCCTGAAATAAATTGTTACTATTAGCTTTTACCCTATGGCAAAAAAAGTTAAAAAAAAGAGGGTAATGTTTTTATTTATTGATCATTTTATGAATGTTTTGTAGATTTAAATTAACCATCATCTTTCTGTTTTAGCTAGTTAGCCAGTTTTAATAAAGTCACAAGCATTTGAATATTCATATTCTAACAACAACAAATTTGTATACTCGACATCAATTAATTCTAAGTCAAGTATTAGTTTCTGAATAGCTGATGCCATGCAGCACCAACCGACAAGATAGTCGATTACCACAGAATTAATAATCCACGCAAATAATGACATCATCAATATAGACTACAGCGCACAGATTGTTCGCGTTATTGATGAACAATAAATTCGAATACCTTCAATAATGATTGACAGTAGCGCCACGGTTCGCAATCATGTAGTGCCTAGAGATACAGGAGATTGGCAGAAAAAGTCTAGTGAACAATATAAACACACTGATAATTTGTATGTAAGTTTAACAAATACTAAACAACAGTGTTTTCAAGGTCTTTAAATAGCAGAATTAATCATAGTCATGATTAATGTAATGTATGTAACAACTTAGCCTTTTTCATATCCAATAGACTATAAAAGATTTTTTTTTAAAGTAATTTAAAAAACAAAAAATGCTGCGGAAATGCGTTCCTTGCGAAACATGTGTGGTGTGACTATGAATGATAGGCTGAGGAACGATGTGATAAGAAAACGGTGTGATATAAAAGATGTAGTGACAAAAATTGACCCCATGTTTATGACGCACTCTGTCTGTCGCTTCTTGCTTATTGTATATCTTCATGGGGAGGTGCGGTAAAGACTGTTACGAGATTATTTTCACTTTTAATTTTGTTATTTTTTGTTTCACGAACTGTGTCCAAATAAACATTATTCTTTATTCTTATTCTTTTGCTTGCGTAGTTTTTGAGTTAGCTTCAATATGACGTATTTTTTGCACTAAGTGCTATGTGGATGATGTTACTATAACAATAAAAAGTGAAGAATAAAAACGTTTTACAAAAAAAAACAACTGAGTTCCAAATAAAAACACTACGTTGGTTTAGAATTCTCTTTCTTTGCCACCGACTTCCGAAACTAAAGTTATTTTTCACTTATTAGTGATTTTTTTGAAGTCGGTAGTTTTTTTATTGCATTTTTTTTTTGTTTTGGTAATATCCTTTTTTCCTTTTCCTTGTTTAGAAGTTTTGGAGTTGGCCAATTTGTTGAATAGTCTCCAAAACTTTCTTGGCTTTATTTGTTTTCGGAATCGAGGGATTAGAAATGATAGCGATCCAAGATTTGATGCGGTCGATGCCTTATTTTGGATGGCTTTCTTATTATTTTTGTCCAATGACATACCTACGAATACCATATTGATGAAGGATTCTATTTGCTTGGAACTGACATTATAGATAGTTTAAGTTTAGGAAAAAAGTAATTTACTCATAAAACATTAAAATTCAATTTCAGTGATCACAGACTTGGTAACAAGTCAATTTAAATATCGGTCCGACGAGTGCTATTGAATTTAATCGAACCTCTAACAATTTCCATTGTGCGCTCCTAAAAATATTACTACACACAACAACTGGAATCTAAAATAATAATAATAAAATATGTTTTGTGAAGACATGATTATTTATGAGACTGTCTTTTATTATCCCTAGAGTATGTTAGTAAGTTATTTGTTGGCTTTGAAAAACTACAACATAGAGATAAAATGGCTCCTTTGTGACTCCTTTGATGTTTCTTATTGAAAGTTCCTGTAATGAGGTGTTGTGGGAAATTCTACTTCACTTTGTACATAGGTAAGATTTGTTATCAAATCTCCTTTTGTCGTCTCGGATGCTTGGATTTCTATAACTTTTGCGTATTATTCACATTGTTCGATAATAAGTTATCACTAACTTCTTATCGAACAATCTTCCAAAGTCTCACGACTTTGGAAGATTAATAATCAACTATTTTGGGAAGTTCATACCTATAAAATAGGTCGTTGAAGGAATGAGTTCTCAGAAAGTAATAGAATTCCTAAAAATATCAATCAATTCAACCTATCGCAGTCCACTGCTGGACATAGGCCTCTCGCAGGTTGCGTCACAACATTCTAACCTCCACTTTTCGCTTCCAGTCTATCCAAGCCACCTTTTTAAGGTCGTCGGTCCATCTAGTTGGGTTCGTACGTGGTCTCCACTCCAGGACTCGTCTACTGCATCGGCCATCGGTCCTTCGACAAACATGGCCAGCTCTCTGAAACTTCAGTTTGCTTACTCTGCAAGCAATAACTCCGGTTCTTTTCTGGATAATTTGATTACTGATTTTATTCCTCAAAGAAATTCCGACTCCTTTAAATATAAACTTACCCAATTATTTTTCCAATATGTTATATTTGCACGTTTAGAATATTTTCTGTCTCAACGTTCATTTAAATGAATGTCTTTAAACACATTTAATATCCAGCCAAAGGGCTTATACGATCTAATTAGAAATACGTATCCTTTGCAAAACCAATTACAGTGATTGTAGCGTAAATGAGAACAAAATACTGCAATTACATACATGTTAATTTGTTTTGTTTTTATTTCATCATTTTATTTTCGTTCTTTCATTTTGTTTCCATTTCAGCAGTAATTTGTTTAACTTTATATAACTGTGCGGTAAGAAAGTTTTGCCTCGGGCTAGGAAAAGGCTAGCAAATTTCTTGTGTGGCTAAGAGGTAGAGAGAGAAAGAGAGGTGTGGGAGAGAGTTTTAAGCCTGGGCCTATAAGACATCTTTGTGGAAGATCCGTTTACTTTATAGTTGCTGCTAATATCTGTAATTTTTATTGTACCACGACATACATTCAAACCCACATTAAGTAGAACATTTGATCCAATTTCCCTTTCTTTCTTGAGGTGTCTCTCTATTTTAACCAATGCTTGACATTAATGTCTTAAAAAATTTATTTACACCACAATACCAATCGCAATATGTTACTATGTATAGGTATGTACCTTTAGCTAAGACCTTTAGCTAAGCTTTCTAACTGAACAGACAGCTGTGCTGCTGGGGAGTTTGTTGCGCCACTTCTTCTTCCCAGCTAATGCACTAGGAAGTGGTGAAGGGTGGGCGTTTTGGGGGACTGTCTTATGTAATTTTGACGTTCGAAAAGTGCTGATTCTCAGCCTAGTTTGAATAAATGACTTTTGAATTTGAATTTGAATAAGAGACTCTTAGTACTAGACAACTGTAATTTGGCATGGGTATACTTAATCACGCCGACAGTGTTAAAATATAATCTTTAATTTTTTTTAAGGTGCCTCCCCTACTCGTAGCATGGGGATGTTTTTTTCTCTCGTCTATCCCATGGTGTGGGATAGGAAAGGTCGTTTAAAACATTTGAGTGTGCAATGACCATTTTTGGATTCAGGGATTCGTTTGCAAAATATTAAGCTTTAAATTGCAAATTTTTGTTAAAGTCAGCGGCCCCGGTGGCAGCCAAATGATTGGTTTTGGATACGTGAAAAGATTCAGGGGGGTAGTTTATATAAAGAAATTACAAGGAAAACTATCACAGCTAAGTAGCCTCTATAGGTTAACGAGTAATAATCGACCTACTTACATTTGTAGTTGTAAAAACATGTTCTCCCATACATTCAGTATGGGAGAACATGTTTTTCAACTACAATGTTAAGTTTACGGAACCCTTCATTGTGCGTGGTCTGACATGCACTTGGCCAGTTTTTATCCTTATGATTAAACTAACTTACATCGTAAATAAAACAGCCTTAACAAAAATAAACTTACCATTAATAAGCCTCTGTTCTCCGTTAAGAGTCCAGTGGACTTGAGGGACTGGGTACGCTTCAGCTGTGCACTGAAGAGTGACGGAGCCACCAGATGGGGCCCGTATGGCGACCCGGCCAGCCCACACCGACGGGGAAACTGTAGAAACATAATAGTATATTAGTGGATTCGATTTAGCTAAACGTTCATCATTCTGCTGCCCTAAACCGAATTCATTTCGGATTGGCGCAGCACGTTTTTTTCTTCCATTCCTCTCTATCAGTCGACATATTGATAATCACCCCATTTCTAGCTATAATCATGTTTCACATAATCCATCCATCGTATCATTGGTCGATCTCGTCTTATCAAGCTAAGCGTCTACATTCATAATCAAAACTTGTAAGTGGCTGTTCCAGTGTATTTGGTCTAACTAATACCTAGGAACATATGGGCTTCTAAGCAGTCATCCCAAAAGTAATGAGTTCGGGTCTTAGGTACATATTATAATGTAGGGAAGGAAAATATTAAAACTTAGTAGAAATAAACTTTTGAAATGGAAATGAATCAACATATTTGAACAGAAAAATCTATGTGTTCTATTTATGTCTAACTTTAATATAAAGTCAATCGGCCTAGCCTTTTCCCAAATATATTGGGGTCGGCTTCCAGTCTTACCTGATGCAGCTGAATACCTGAATTTTACATGAAGCGACTGCCTACCTGACCTCCAAAACCCAGACACTGAGTAATACGATACCACTTGGTAAGACTTTCTGTCAGTGTTAGACTTTCGGGCTTCTGACGACCCGTAATGACTGTCAAAGATCAACGAATGACAGTCGGGACCAACTGCTTAACATGCTTTCCGAGTCACGGAGGAGTCTAAACCTATATTCCGCAAAGCGTTTTAAGTAATTAAAATAACATCATAAACAACACAGAGTTCCTTACTAAGTAAAATACCAATATGACAATAAATTCTGAATTCAATTTCTTACTGAAACCCACTTCAAAAGGGTAGTATCTCTAAAAGTTTTTCGTTATTAATGAACTTCGAACCGCAAATGCACGAATATTTGAAAAAAATACCGAGGAATACAACTTTCTCGGGTATTTTCTCAAACAGTCACACACGAGAAACTTAAATGGAAAACTGGCACTTTAGTCAAAGTTCATTACTTCATTGAGGTTTCACGTAACAAAAGATTATTCTTTAATGTAAGAAGTTTGTTTGAACCTGTCGGTCCTTAGAATGAATGTTTATTTTCTGAATAATAATTAAGTGCTTAGTAATCTCAAGTTACGTTTTTGGCTTTTTCAAGGCTTTGATTAATGACAGCTTTTAAAGTTCTCATCCGGTGCAAGTGGTCCAATGCACAAGATTTCATATTCTCTTTCAGAATACTACTCTTAAAATTCCACCGTGGTTGTTTAAATCTAAAATAAAGATATGACTACATAAAAAATTATATTCCTAAACGATCTCGACGACGAAGAGCGTCATCTTACAGCCTCCAAACTGACAGTACCAGGACACTCTTAATTGTACCCGTTATAAATGATGTAATTAATTCAACTGTCGACTCACATATCACATTAATCTGGATTCTCTTGCTGACTGAAGGAGGGACGCCATTGGTGGCTATACACAGGTAGGCGCCTGATAGTACTCGCTCGACACCAGTCAGGTTCAGCCAGGGGCCGCTCCATTTTGATACTGTGGAGGAAACTATGTTTCAATTGCAGTTGACTGAAAAAATTTAGAATAGATTGATTTGTCATTATTATGAAATATTCACACGATAGAAGTCTTACTTCGGTACTTAAAAAGAAATTTTATTAAAGGTAAAATTTATTTTTAAGTACCTTTATCTACAAGTACTAACCAAATATTGCCTCAACAATATTTACAAAAATTGCTAGAATTACTTTGGATGGTGTAAAGACTTTGATTCCATCAATTTACTTATCAAAGAAAAAGGTCTAATGCTTTGTAAATAATGGAGAACTCTTTCGTCTTTTGAAACGCTTGCTTAAACTGAGCTTGTACGTTTTATATGTCTTTTTACGTGCTCTAACGAGGGCCACCCCACTGAGCTGCCGTAAGCTCGGTGACATTACATACATCCTCCATCCTTCCCCCCATGATTTGATTGCTGATCTGCTGATAGGGACCATTGTCTGACTTATAATTGGGAAAGTAATTTCCTCGTGTAGATATCCGTATTAATTTATTTATTTTTATATACTTTATTGTACACCAGATTATAATTACATAAAGAAAAAGTAATACACTACAAAATATACAATTGGCGGCCTTATCGCTTACTGCGATCTCTTCCAGGCAACCTTGGAATGGACAGTGATTCTCTGGACATAAAATGGGGCTGTAATAAGAGCTACATTATTTTTGTCAAATATGGAGAACCTCTTTTACACAATTTCTATTGGAAATTGGAACGTCCGCGCTTTCTGGTGTATATTTTTTACTCAAAGGTAACTTAACTGTTTGTATACAGATTAGTGACAGGCAAATTCTAAAATCCAAATGCTTATTTAATTAATTTATTTATTTAAACTTTTCACACTCAAAAAAGTACAAAGGCGGACTTAATGCCTTAGGCATTCTCTACCAGTCAACCAAGGGTGGTGAAGAGATTAGATGGCAGGTGCTCTATTTGAGAGGAACAAAGAAGAAAAAAATTGTTATCTAATGCATTATAACTAAAATAGGTCCAATAGTACAAACTACATACACACGAATACATATTTACTATAATATATACCTATATTATATATATACTATAATTAATACTTTACATAAGAAAGTTACTGGCTACTTACTGGGAACAGAAGCAAATTTAACTTGAGACAATAATGAGTTAAGAATTTATTTACAACCTAGTAAAGTTGTCATTGCCAAAGGCTCGGCGATACTTTGCACAATTTTATAACAACTTCGTTTGAGCACACAATACAAATAAGAGAGCTTACATTCAATTTATAGCCGCGGGCGCCAAAGTTTCCCTTTGTGTTAGTTCTGGCGGTGACTGGCTGTGTGCAGACTGCGACAGTTTTTGCACACTGTCGCTTTATAATGTGTGCGGTCCTCTGTGCGGTAGTGTGAATAACATTTAAAGGTTATTTCTGACTTCAAGCTTATACAAAACAATTGTTTGTACTTGTTGTTTGAACGGAATTAACGGGATCTGCGAAATTTGCTTTTACTGCTCTGTTTATGCATACGATGTTGTTTGTACCGGTACCATGTTTTCTAAAATCTGCAACATTGTTGGGCTGTTTTCTTCGGAATTGCCGTTCCCCAATTATTTTTACGGTCAACAGTTGTTCCTGACGACGCGACGGGGATGTAACGATGTGGTAATTGTGTAGTTAAATATCAATTGAAAAACGATACTCCGGCGGAGGCAGAACTAGAAAACTAAAGTTAGTTATTTTGGCTTTTATTTTGCGTCGATATCTTGAATCAACCTTTTTAAACATAAATTTCGTTGCCATTTGGAAGAAATTGACGTGTCACTTTTGAATGAGTAAAAACTTAATTTTGAGAAGCATAACGTACTTTATTTATAATGTCTTACCTAATGTCTGGTTGTCAATTTTGAAATGCCTGGAGTCTTCTCTCCTCCAAGCAATGACGGGTGGTGGTGTTCCAGAGGCGGCACACCTCAGCGCCGCGTTATCACCTTCCTTGACAAGCACCTCGCCACTGCTAGCTTCATCATCGATGTCTGGTGGAACTGTTGGATTTGACAAAATATAATTATATGTAGGTATTTTACTTAGTAGGTACTTAAACATTATTTATATCGCAGTATTTTCCATTACTTAATCTTCCAAAAAAGTGATGTGACTTGTTTGTATTTGTATTCATTCTGATATTCGTACATATCCTACATAATTTCCGAAATATAAAATTTTTGCTTGTTTTCCTGAACCTTTTGCTACAAAAAAATATCAATCTTCTTATTGAGATTTCACGCAGGATAACCGATAATACATGTTCTGTTTTTCTAATTAATACTTGATATCAATCAATCTGCCTAGCATTTTCCCAACTATATAGGGGTCGGCTTCCAGTCTAACAAAGAAACTAAATGCCAGTATTATACATGGAGCGACTGCCTTTTTGCCTAATCCTTGCTGATATACCAATAATAATATATTATTATTCAGGAACTGCTTAGCTCTTCTAAATAATGTAAAAGTCAGCGATTAATATTTATTACTTAATTGATCTGTTGGCGAAACATAAACGTGAACTGCTTTTGGGGGCATGTAAGTTACGCGTCTGTTCCTTAGTTAATTCATCTTAAGTATTGTGAGTATGTGTGATGGCCTTATGTATGTGTGATAGCCAATGTGGACTAATTAATTGGGACCTTTTCATGCCCATCGATGTTGTTTATTGTAAAATGTTAAACTTCTAAAATATTGAAGTAAAGTACTGTTTGTAAAGTCATGCACATAAATACCTTACAGTCATGCAAAATTTAAAAGCGTTTTTCCCGTAGAGTTATAATTGCAACTTTGAGAAAAAGGCCTATTTCGTAATAAATGTAGTATGGTTTTGATACTATGTTCGTAACACCCGAAAATAATTTAGGAGAAAACCGCTTTTGAATCTTGCTTACGTGTAAGGTATTTGTGTACCTACATGATGTTAATAATAGGACAAAAAATATAAGTTGTAAAACTAAAACCCAACTGCGACAAACCATCAAAATCATCTAAAAGGTTATGAACAAGACATCACAGACAGGAAAATCCGGAATCACACGTGTTAGGACATAAATTGAACAGATTACGTGTGACTCGGGATTTTTAAATTATTTTGTGGTTATAATATATATATATATATAGTTGAAATGTTCTAATTAAGCCCTTTCATTTGATACCCAACACAGCAACAGTTTTTATGTCCTCTAGAGGGCGTCATTTGAATTGATTTAATGTGAAGTCACATAGCCCATAGCCAGTGGACGATCAACACGCTTTCAACGTTACCTCATTGTCAAATATCGATGAGTAGTTTAGAATTTATGAGGGAATAGATGAACATACATACATGTATACCGGTCAAAATCATTACCATCCTTTTGCGTCGCCGTAGTTGGGTAAAAAATAGCCCGCTTCGTGTGAAATTATTACACAGTAAAGAAAAAATTGTATCTTACTCTTCACAATAAAGTCTTACCTACAACCTGTAGCAGATGAGTCTGGCTCATCATCGGCTCGGTGTTGACCTGACACATGTATCGGCCGCCGTCAGAAGGGCCTATCTCCTTGAGCGTTAAGGTCCAGGCTCCGTCTCCGTGGCTGACGCTGACGCGGTGGTTTTTCGTGATGACGTGACCGGCAATCGTCAGGATTGTCTGTGTGTCCACTCGGAGCCACGCCACCTGGATATTATGATAAGAATAGAATAAGCTTTATTGTATAGTCGACCTCGTTGTAGCTTTACCACCCCTACGCCTATGGTGACATTCAACCATGTACACAGTGAAACGGTAAGGTTTATTTGTCCACGTGACAGCAATATACACATTAGGTTGAAACAGTGTTAAAACAATTATGAGACCTACACAGCATATTTTACACAGCTCAGATACAATATCTTTAAGAGTACAATGGTCATAATACAAGTATTAACATTGAATGAAAATCTCTGAAAATTCAGAATCAATAACTGTGTTACCGGCATTTCTTCAAATGTCCTTTGCCTTGAAATACTCAATTAATAATTCATGTAACGCTACAAAAAAGGAATGACAGGATCAAAAATGTTGGGAGAACGTCATGTGGCTGTTAAATTTGCACGAAGTATATTCTTTACAAAAATCAAAAACTTTATGACCCCAAAAATTTTATCAAATTAACCTCGCTTTCTCTTTGAAATAAATCCAAAAGTGAAAGAATTAAAAACTTTTTTTCAATGTCGAAAATTGAAAACGAACGAAGTACAAAAATCTAGCGGATAATTAAAAACTAGGTACATGTTGAGCAACAAAACATGAAAAGCTAAATTATGAAATACGAAAGTATCAGAATATTGTAATTAAGAAACAAAGTTTACAAAATTAAATAAGACCGAACATTGTGTTCTCTTTTGATGTTTACAGTATTATTACGGTAGAGAAGTTGTTGTAAATATTTAATAGATTTATAGAACTCGTTGCGGTTAATATTAAAACTTTTGGGATTTCAATTTTAATAAGCAATAGCAAAGGTATGTTTCTGAGAAAACTTTACAATTTGTTCCTCTTTCTATATTTGTGCCGGGATCTGTTATTCGCAGGATAAGGTAATTTGATTTAAGTAGAATAATACGTATTGAAATACAACGGAGAATGATTGCTAAAAATAAATTATCCATTTCCATTACCAACGTTTGAAAGGCTTTTATTTGCATCCATTTGCTCACAATTTTATATTTACCAGTTTTATTTTTTCAACCAGATTCGCGTCTCACCAAAAACGTTGCCGAATAAATCAACATCAGTACCTCAGCTATATAAAAGTTCCGAGTTTCTAGAAGAGATAAGTCAACCAACATTATCATGCTGGAAAAACACGAGGAGTAATTAAGATAGCGAAGAGCCTTGTCCCACAAATTGTGGAGGCTTCCGGGCCTTCACTGATTCAGCAATGTGACTTGTTCACACGAACAGCCCTAAGAAGCCTGGAGAAAAGTAATAAAAAGAATTCGTTGAGACAACATTACTGCCTTAAATCACTTGAATTTTCTGAGGGCAAGACACGACATCAAAAAGATAATTTTGTACCACAGTAAAAACAATATTGCTAAAATTTTGCAAGACCACAAGGATTTTATTCAAAGCCTACTTCAAAAAATTGAGCTAAACACTATTTAACAATGTTAATAAATAGAACACTCCAAGCTGATTTATGCCAAAATAGCTTTCAAATAGCTATTTATTAATTTAACACCCACTTCACTCTCGCCTCATATTTCAACACAAAAATATTCAAGAAAAGCTAGAAGAGCTCAGCTCCATTTTGTCAGAGCCACATGGGCCCAACAATTGCGTCCTACGTTTAATAGCGGCTCCTACCAGGTGGAACACGCAACACCTTTCTAAGCCTCGTTGGGCACTGGGGCCTATCTGCTAGACCAGACGGAGAATGATAAGGGGTTAAGCGAGCGACAAACTGATGGGAGAATGTGTGTAGCTATTTTTGATGGTATCGAGAAAAATGTGGTTATGTTTGAGGCTTTTTAGATTTTAAGATGGTTTTTTTGATAAATTATTGTTCTGCCTGCGGCTTCCGGCCACTTTATTTATTATTTATTTGTCTGGGATGAAAGTGTCCTACGCCTTCTTCTAGGAACATTTGCCTTTTTGGAACTTAAATAAAGCTAAAGGAGTATGTCAGGATCGTAGCAGGTGGCGTTCTATAGTTGCTACGTTGCTGGGAAAAAGGCGTGAGTTTATGTATGTTTACCTTTTTCGTTAATAAAAGAGAACGTCTTCAATTATACGTTGTTATTAAAAAAAAAACAATCAATAATAATGTTGTTGAATTTTTAAGGAATAATTAAAGAATAAGTAAGTAAACTTCTATGATTTTTGCCATCATATTATGTGCATTGCCTAACCTTGAATGTCTGTAAATTATCAACCCTACAGGTCAGCGCTGCATCTCTGCCGACAGCCACGGTCACGTTTGACCCCGGAGCCACAAACCGTGGCAAATCTGAAACAAAAGAACACAATCATTGTAGAAAAACTGATGAGCATAGATGACGTTGACAGCTTTTACGAATAAATACCAGTGTTCTAACATCAATATCAGCTGTATATCCTGAAACAAATCTAAGCGAGAAAAACTGTTGTTCTAGTATTTTCGCGGAACGCCTTTGTCGTATGCTTACTCATGAGCGAAGGAACTCGCAGTCTTCATTTATGATACATTCGTAGCAAGTTATTTGTGGTCGGGCACTTTGTTTTATGTCGTTTATGGTCCGTTTGCACTACAAATCGCTTAAAACATTACGCTCTAGACGAAACAGATTGATATTTTAAATAAATATGTTTAACGCAAAATGTAAACTCAGGGAAATTCATTGTTATGCAATTTGACTACCAACTTCATTTTCCGTATATTCAAATCACAACCGACATTATTTGACAGTTATGTGAAATAACTATAACATGGCAAATTGACGAAGGGTGGCAAATTGCTTAACGATATTAACCTGGCTGTATTTTAGTGATTTGTGGTGCAAGCGGACCTTACTTTCTAAATTCAGCATTTAAATCTAATGCTCAAACTGCTCAATATGTTTTGTGACATGCATTGAATTGGAGTTAGCCTGACTAGTTTCAGACTCGAAACGAAGTCCATGACCATTAGCTGGCCACTCAGCGAAACGGTTAACTGAACGTCTGGTTACATTAAAGTCTCCACTTCAGTTAGGAAATAGTCGAATAACCCCAATCAAAATATACGAGTACAATATTTGCATTTACTTGCAAAATGCAAATACCAAATATTTATTTATTATATTAGCACTCATTTTGATAAGCTAAAAATAAAAACGTTATTCAGTGAAGCCAACACAAAATACACTATAATTTAAAGAAAATTATTCAAAACAAGAAAAAGATAAACGATTTTTTTCGACATGAGCAACTCTCCAATATTATTACAACACTTAAACATCTATTCACAATTTTTACCTTCTTCTTTTCTTCTTTTTACATTCATTTATAATAACGTCGACAGAACACTAAAAACAAAACGTCTGCTGCCAATAAGTCCCGTGACAGGGAACTTGTAGATACAGTTATGACGGAAGCGTCCCGGTCGGGACATTTGGGGCCATTCGGGATGTTTGCGGACAAAACGAAAGCAAAAGGTAGGAAATAATGAACAACTCGGTATTGGCCGAGACGTCCGTCCGCGAGGGACACATTTTCTGGTCTATTCTTTGTGATGTTGCTATTGTTATTTTGAATGATAAATGTTCTTTTCTGGTGGATATTATTTGGTTATTTTAATATTGCCGATCATTGACTTTTTAGTAATTATGATAGTCGTGACACACACACGTATACAACACACATACAACATAACCTATTTGTTTGTTACTTTTCAATGTGTATAAAGATATTTACAAGTGGGTACAAACAACTTATAACTAATGACTTAATAAAAATAGAAAAATTATATACTAACTTAACTAAAACTATTCACAAACTAAAATATAGCATCGAAAAATTCATCCGCATCGGTGTCGACTGGTAATGTACTCAAGAGACTGGCCGCATTGCCACGTTGTATGGCAAGGCTTAGCCTCTGCCCAAGGTGAAAACCAGCCCTTAGGTCACGCGAAGTGTCAAATAGCCGTTTTGAGATTTCTTTAAAGAGGCCGTGAGCACTCGGACTACACGGCTCGAGGGTTTCAACCCCAAATGGCTTGAAAATATAATTACCAGTAAGTACCTTACGAAAGATTACACGAAACAATAAAAAAAAAAATGAAATTATCACTAACCACCGTTTGATGGACGAATTGCTGACTATTGGATGTTGTCCTCTTGACAATTATATTCCTATAGCCGGTCTAATAAACCATATTTTTCTACCCACATGTTCAAACGTAATTACAGTCTTAGCAAAGCAAGCAATTTAATTATTACTGACGCAGTACTTCATTATTCACATTAAATCTGGGAACATTAGTTACTGGCTAATCCCGGCATAGTAAACCGGCTGTACCTACAACTTTACTAAAATAGAACCGGTCCACTAAGTACATATCATTTTTCAACGGCTGCGGGGATTTAATAGTAGACTGTGAACTGAAGAGAGGAACCCTTTGTGTTGGTGTTTCAGGTGGTTTTAATTAATGTAGGATTTCTGGTTAATTCAGTAACGGAAGTCTAATTATGTATAATTTATCTTTTTAGGGTTCCGTAGTAAACAAGAAACGCTTATAGTTTCGCCACGTCCGTCTGTCTGTCTGTCTGTCCGTATGTCTGTCTTCGGCTTAGCTCAGAGACGGTTAGTACTAGAAAGCTGTAATTTGGCATATGTATACATATTAATCATGCCAACAAAGTGGTAAAATAAAATCAAGAATAATATATTTCTTTAGGGTACCCTACCCTACCCTACCCTATTGATGTATTTTTTTTCTAATCTACCCCATTTTGTGGGGTGTTCTTAGAAAGGTCGTTTAAAAATATTGTGAGTTTGTGAAAACCATTTTTGAATTTAGGGATCCGTTTGCGAAATACTAAGCTTTTAACTGATTTTTTTATTATAGTCAAGTGTCCCCCCCTGCCAGCTAAATGGTTCTACTTGGATTTGTGAAAAAAATTAAAGCAGTAGTATATATAACGAAATTAAAAGGAAAACTATCAAAGCTAAGTAGGCTGTAGAGGTTAACGATTAATAATCAACCAACTTAAATTTGCAGTTTGATAAGCCTGATCTCCCATACATTCCGTATCAGAGAAAATGTTTTTCAACTACAATGTTAAGTTTGTTCTTGGGATAAATAATTCATCCCAACTACGGAACCCTTCATTGTGCGCGGTCCGACACGCACTTGGCCGGTTTTTTATATATTTTTTTTAAATTGATATGGCTCAAACTACCACATCATGTTTTCTTAACAAGGTTTTCTTAACAGTATGTTGGATGAATTTATATGTATACCCACAATCACTACCGAGACCTGTCTGTGTAATTTATATGTATACCCACAATCACTACCGAGACCTGTCTGTGTAATTTATATGTATACCCACAATCACTACCGAGACCTGTCTGTGTAATTTATATGTATACCCACAATCACTACCGAGACCTGTCTGTGTAATTTATATGTATACCCACAATCACTACCGAGACCTGTCTGTGTAATTCAAAACTAATAAACATAACCTACACAAACATTTAATCAAAACTTTTCCTACATTTAAAACAACACACGATTCTGAGACACAAGGTCGTAACTATAAGGCTAAGTAAAGTCGAAAAGTTTTCCTTCACCCCGTGAATGAGATTTGATTAAATTCGTTGGACCCACCCACGTTTATGTGACGGAATTAGGGATAGTTATATAGGTACCTACGTATAACTGGACGTGAATTTAGAGATTCACGAGAAGGGCAATAACGACATTAGGTAGAACGTGATCTTCTTACATACTTTAAAGATAAATAATTTGAATAGTGGCATCCTTAACAGCTGTCTTTTGTATGACCACTCGTGAAGCGTAGTGAGTATGGTACGTCTTACCATCACATATACATACAGTACATCCGTAAAGAAAATATTTTGTCAAAAAATCATAATACCTACAAGTAGATCAGCTGAACCGTTATAGATACAAATAATATTTTTCTATCCCCAAGAGTACGATGACAAGTGGCCCGCATCCTTGAACGCGATGTTACTTCCCGTTCAAAGTTCTGTCGCATTTTATCGGTACGTGATCAAAAAACACACGTTCACTTCAGTCGTATCGTAGCCAATTTGTTTTTACTTTTATCGGCTATGGTTAAGCAAGTGCAAAATATTGGTGTATTTTTAATTTACTATTGTCATTTTAGATACTTTTTCGTTTAGGCCTGGTGCGTTTAAACGATGCATGTACATGCCATAAATAAGTTCAGTGTATGTTTTGTATATTTTTTTTTTTCTTTAATAACGTTGCCCGACACTAAGAATTTCTTCTTGTATCGTGGGTGCGTTTACAAACATAGAAACTCACATACACTAACACCCAGACCCGGAACAACTACTTGCAGATCATACAAATATTTGTTCCGTGCGGGGATCGAAACCGCGACACGTTGCGCAGCAGTCGAACGCTCAGCCACTGCGCCAACCGTGTCGTCAAAAAATAATAATTATATTCTGTGATTACTTAAGCTCACACACTAACTTATTAGTATTACTTGTTAAAATATTAGGAATATCGTAAATATACTTTTACAATGTTTGTAACTAGGTCAGCACCATGTATCTTGGGCACGCCACAATTGTGGCGATAAGTCCCCTCTTTGAGGAGTGGCTAAAGAGGAGCCACGGCGTCCTCACCTTCCGCCTGACGCAGGTCCTCACCGGACACGGCTGTTTCGGGAGGTTCCTGTTCCGTATAAGGCGGGAGGAAACACCCGGGTGTCACCACTGTGTGGATCGCCCGGAGGACACGGTGGAGCATACGGTGGAGGTCTGCCCTGCTTGGGCGGAGCACCACCGTGTCCTCACGGAGGCGATCGGCGGCGGCGATCTCTCGCGTCCGGCCCTGGTTCAGGCCATGGTTCGGAGCGAGAGTGCATGGGAGGCCGTCACCTTCTTCTGCGAAGCAGTTATGCTCGCGAAGGAGGAGGCGGAGCGCGCGAGGAAGATGCAAGCTGCACGCCCTCGCACCCCTAGTCGCCGCAGGAGACGCCCCGGGCGTCGGGAGTCACGAGCTGACTTCCGGCCACCGTAGGCGCGGGCTTGCGGACGGTGAGCAATGGGTAGCTCGCCGTCCGGTAAGGACCAGGCCCGGGTCGACGGCGCGTTGTGTTCCACGCGCGCCTCAAAAAGATGTCAGCACCAACTGGCGGGGTCCGTAAGGACCAATGCCTGCTGGGGTTGCGGGTTTGTCCGAAAGCGATATCGCGAACCCCGGCACACAAGCAACGGAAGGAACACGGGGGGTTTTAGTCAGTAAAAGTCTGACACGCCCTCTCGCTCCGCCCAGAGCGGGAGAAGTAATTTGATGTTTTCCCATCCTCAAAAAAAAAAGCACCATGTATCTATCACATAATTAATTTATCTGTCATTGCTTCATTTTAAATTATTTTTACCTATTGTGGTATAGTAATCTTATTCCAGGTGCATCGTCTTCACATATAATTATATAATTAATGTACCTATACAAAATATTTTAAAAGAGTAACGGTGAAGTTTCTTGCCCACTCTTCTCCACACTCGTATTTCGTAGATTCTAGAATCAATTCCATTTTCTTTTGTAAATTTTGACATTCAAACATGCCTTCTGTGTGCCTAATTGTAATAAATTATTTAACTTTTACTTTGACTTAGAATCCTTTCCATTTAAA
Organism: Agrochola lota; assembly: GCA_947364205.1. Classification (NCBI taxonomy): domain Eukaryota; kingdom Metazoa; phylum Arthropoda; class Insecta; order Lepidoptera; family Noctuidae; genus Agrochola; species Agrochola lota. Next base: position 1,087,036 of record OX376222.1, on the reverse strand, counting down.
TTGACAACAACAGTATTAAAATATAAAGCATCTCTAAAATTATTTTACATCTCATCAGAAAGGACGCGATAACTTATGTAATAGACTGTTTATTAGGAAACTAATCAAGCATTTCTAGGTAACCTACCTAACTTAGTAAATCATGTAATCAAACAGGCTAGTGCTTCTACGAAATTTGTGTTTTGTGGTAGTTCTAGTAATGACTGGTATCGATATGTTCGCTCAACGTGGAGTAATTGTGGTAAACATTCCGAATACAAGCATATTAGCAGTCTTGTTACAGGTAATAATAACTACAATATGTTTTGTGAATTATCAAGAATTATTCTCCACATATTATTATTTACAATGTACTTCTACTTGAAACTCAATGCCTCTGAAATATCCTAAAGAAAAGGCTCGCGCAGACAGGCGCGACGCAACGGTGCGACGTGAATCTGCACGCGTAGCATGACGCTTTCTATTTCTACGAAGAATAGACATAGCTCTTTCTATACAAAGTGACATTTCGTTTCTCCATTTTTGACATCGCACCGTAGAAATCCTTCTACAAACTGTCATTTTGTCTTACATTTCTAACAATCTTTGTCTAGGTCCTTATACACGTAGACTATTTCAGAAGAAATTTTTCTATCCCAAACTGTCAAAATCACACTGAGAACTGACAGTTGTCTAAAGTAGTGAAGACAATTTGATTTTCTACTCGACGGCCGCAAAGTATATACGGTTATCTACAAAATCTTAATTAAATCAAAATCAAAATTTAATCTTAATTTAATTGTACTGAGCTCTCGAATAGATTGTGTAACGTAGTACCATGCATACCACGTGTCGCAATCGAAATTTAAAAGTATGGTTGCTCAATCTCTTGCAAGTCGCCTATAGGACGGATGCTCTTGTCATCCGCTTCCTTCGATTCGTCGGTATAATATGTTTTTTTTTTTTTTTTCTTCTAAATATCTACTTTTTTTTTCTGTTTTTGTTTTCGTTTAGCATGCGTTCGTTTTCATACTCTGATGTCACTTCGTGGACAATAGTGTGGGTTATACGTTTTTCCAACTGTATTTTAACTACTTTTTGTAAATGCTGTAATGTATAACTGTTTTTTGTCCCAAATAAAATAAATAAATAAATCTTAAAATCATGATTTTACAGAAGAAGGTTTGAATGCAAAATTGTGATAATAGAAGAACAAAGCTATCTTCTCCTATTTTACATCATTTAGTTATTAGGGCTATACCAAGGAAATGGTTAAGGCCAATATTACTGTAATATATTTTGTTCCAAAACACGGAACTTCGTCATTTTAAGAATGATTATTGTTGTAGTTGTCTTTATATAAGTAAAAATAGAGAATCAAACAGAAAAACTCTTATGACAGAACAAAGAATTCTGAGTCGAATTATGTCAGAGTGAATTTCGTAAAAAGTTCAATTGACTTTCTACTTTGCTGCCGTCGTGCTGTCTACACGGAACGTCATTTTTGTCTACTCTTCCGTCGACAAAACGGTGCTCATGCTACGCGTGCTGGTAGAACAATTTCTATAAAAGTGTTCACAGAAATTGATGTACTACAGCCGCGTCGCAATGTCGCGTCGCGCCTGTCTGCGGAGCCTTAATCCTTCTTAGTTTTCGTATTTACCACAAGAATTACCTTCCGAGAGATCACTCTAATGCTCTAATTCCATCAACTGACATTAATGTGCCTACCCGGCCACATCACATGACACGAACATTAACATTATTCTACACTCATACATCAACACATCTCAAAAACGCAAACATTGACAGGTTTTCACGAACACATTGAAAGTTAAATTCGAATTCGAATGTGGTTCCTACGCACACATGGACACGTTCTAACGCACACATATGTAGAAGGAGGAGTGTAAATGATAATGCACAATTTGAGACGCGCTGATAAATTGGCTTTTAACTCTGAGTAAGCTTGTTTGAATGAACGTGCGTAATCGCTTCGCTCAGTGTTCAGTCAGAAAAACGTAACTCGACAACATTCCCGCAGCCAAAAGGGCTGCGGGAATGTTGTCGAGTTGCGTTTTTCTCAGAATTTCTCACGCAGATAGCAGATAAATGCTCAGATTTAAAATTTTTACATCGTCGCTTCGGATTTTTTGCAAGAAATATTTTTACCGTTTTGTTGGAAGACGTAGAATATTTCTTACATAAAAATTGTGTAGCCTTTGGTAGGCGATTTATTGTAAATTAACAATTTTATTTGAAAACACTCTTGTCCATAAGGTTCGCGAAAATGTGTAAGGAATGTTTTACAAATATGAATACAACAGAACTTCGGTCCTTCAAATTCAGAACAATGCAAAGACAGTGATTCAACCCTTCCTACATCACCACTCCCTTTGCCCGGCTCCAACAAGTATTCTGTCGTAAATAGACGATGTGAACACCTGTAAACAATACTGAAATACAAAACTTTGCTACCGCACCGCCGCCGTCCCATTGTGGTGTGGATCACAAACAAAATCAAGATGGTTCAAACTGGTTAAAAGCTTCACCAGTTTGAATAGGCGAATCTATTTCAATATGTCTCAGTTTATCATTGTAATACAAGTTTAATTAGAAACAAGATTGATTCTAATGTTAACAAGTTATTTCCTACTATTTGTCGCCAACTTTTCGTATTGATGTCGTCTTGGTTCAAATAGAGGGTATTATTTTATCTGGTTGATAATATTATTTCCGAAGCTTAGTGCCATCATGATACATGCTTTTTCTGCTCTTGGTATTTGCTCTAATTACGCAGTTTCAGATTAATCACAAGCTTCGAGATTTTACCTTTAAAAAACCAATGAAATCATAAATAAATCATACAAACCATTTTCATTTATTTACCGCAAAGTGCAGTAATACGTTCACAACAGAAAAACCTTCAAACAAAGAACGAATGAACTGCAATGTAACTCAGCGCACAGTATTAATTTTCAACGTCCCTTACAATTATAAAATTTCTAACAAGGCCCGATTATTACAACTGATTCGAAGGTAACCCTCAAGGTCCGTACTTCGTACTCTGTCGTTTTAGCAAGCGTGTCCCTAAAGGCTATTCGTTTTAATTAGGGGCACGACTCGTAAATGGAAATTACTTTGTTACAATTTGAAATAACTTCGGTGAATCGAGGCAAGATTAGTTTCTGGGACATCTACCTGGATATGGAAATCGCGCTGTGAAATGACAGAATAGGGTGAAACTGTTTAATATGTATTTGGATTAATTTTGAGTGATGTTATCCGGATGCCGTCATCCGGATAACATCACTCAACATTATATTATATATAAGGGTTTTATTAAGATTTTTAAATCTGCGCACTTATTTTAGCTTGCTTGGTCAGCACATATAAACTCCAACTCATAAATAACTTTAGTTTCGTAAAACATACATACAACAGAATCATCTGAAAATTGTCACCTGTCTCCCATGGGCGAAAATTGTTTTTAGTTCTACTGAATTTAGTATATACTCGTATAAATATTTTTATTTAATTTGTGGTGAGATGTAAATGAGTATTCTTTCTATTATATTCTAATCACGCATAAATAGCAGGACCAATTTGCATGACATGGACACGGGCCAATAGGATTGAAATCGAATCCGCCTGCCAAGCGTGGACTTTATGGCAAAAACCTCCACTTTTTCGGGAGAGCCCCTTAGTATGGAATGTGACCTCCACCGTTTTCTTGTATACAAGTCATCCTGACTGGCATATCCTCCACCATGTTCCAGCATATCCAGTTAAATGTTGTCGGATGTTCTAAGTCTATCTACAGTAGGTTAGTGGGTGAAAGGTACATACGTATATATTCAATCGTTCTGCAGACCATTGTGTTATATAATAGTTATTTATGCTATAAGTGCGGAAGGTAGGTGATTACCGACGAGTGGCAATTTTATTCACGAGCGAGCGAAGCGAGCGTGTGTATTAGTCGACACGAGTCGGAAATCATCTTACGCACGTGTATCATAGAACGTTTTACTATGCATTGTGAGAGAAAAAAAAAAAAAACGAGCGAGCCTTACGGCAGTCGCCTGCGATGTGTCACATCTAACATACCACGACGTATATAAATGATAAAAACAAAATTCATGACTTTGACTTTGATTTTGACTTCGACTTCGACTTCGACTTCGACTTCGACTTCGACTTCGACTTCGACTTCGACTTCGACTTCGACTTGGACTTGGACTTGGACTTGGACTTGGACTTGGACTTGGACTTGGACTTGGACTTGGACTTGGACTTGGACTTGGACTTGGACTTGGACTTGGACTTGGACTTGGACTTGGACTTGGACTTGGACTTGGACTTGGACTTGGACTTGGACTTGGACTTGGACTTGGACTTGGACTTGGACTTGGACTTGGACTTGGACTTGGACTTGGACTTGGACTTGGACTTGGACTTGGACTTGGACTTGGACTTGGACTTGGACTTGGACTTGGACTTGGACTTGGACTTGGACTTGGACTTGGACTTTGACTTTGACTTTGACTTTGACTTCGACTTTGACTTCGACTTCGACTTTGACTTTGACTTTGACTTCGACTTCGACTTTGCATTTGGCTTTGACTTCGACTTTTTGATTTTGACCATTGTCATAATCATCGCCATCGTCATCGTCATCATCATCATTCTGAAATAATAAAATCTCTGAGACGAGACGGGCTGACGACGGACTCAAAAATTAAAAAAAAACAGAAAAGTAAAAAGCACTAGTGAATAAAAGTGACACTTTCCGCACAAATTGACTGCTTGGAAAACGCTCTTTTCGAGCAAATGCATTGTAAAGTTTTATTTAGTTCAGGTATTAAGTTTTGTATTCTTTTTTTAAATATTTAAAACTTTTAAAAGAGATATTTAAGTTTGAAAGGAAATTAATATTTATGTGTGTGAGTTGTTAATGTGTGTATGTGTTTTTTGTTATTTTTGTGATTGAGAGTGTGAGATAAGAGTAAACAACAATTCTTAACAGAGATCGGGAAACAATAAAGATTTTAACATAAATCAACACTCATTACCATAATTCTGAAATTATTCCATTTTATGCCCATCACTCATAATGACTCATAACCATTTTTGGAAACAAGTTATTATTATAATTTCTTCAATTGTGTTTTTTAAACGGTTGAAGTTGTTATGATTACTAAATTACTAACCTTGATTAATGAATTGGTAATTTTCCAAATTGAATGCTGCAACCAACTTATGCAAAACAATATTTCCATTATATCTAACTAAATAGAAGAAAATTATAACACGTAAGTCTAACATTTGAATGATTACATTATGAATTTACCTACCTATAGGTGCATGTTTTTGTGACAGGACAAATCGCAATGATTATTGATGGTAATTTCAGTTAAAACATTAACCAGCACATTTCATAGTTTAAAATGACACAACTTATTTATTTTATTTTTAAATTCAATTGTATTAATTATTTGTAATGAGCCCTTGAAAAGGAATCACTATGGCAGATATAAGGCCGACTGTGAGAAGTTGAAAGATTTGATGTTACAAATTAATCTAGTTTTTTTTATCGTACCTTTAAAAAAATTTGGATAAAGATTAAAAAAGAAGTCCAACTTCTTCCCCCAAAATGGAAGCTTTCGTTTTCGTGAAAAAAAATAGTATACTACAGCATAACATTTTGTAAAATTGCTGCATGGATGAAAATCTGAAATATCTAGATTTTTTTAAAATTACAAGCACTAAATAGCAACAGCAAAAAAAACTCACAAAATATATTACCATGAAGAGTAGAGCGGTATGCAATAACTACATTCACCGCTCATGGTGGTTTATTAAATATTGAAGCACTTTAATATAACCAAGCGCAATGAAAGTGCGGTAAGCGGTCGCCGTTAAACTTATATCATACCAGAAAAATATTAATTTCAAAGCTTATTACAGCAACATCTAAATATTGCTTGTTGAATTTGCTAACGAAGTGGTAGCGTAGTAATAAAGTCAATATTAAATTCGTTTTTATCGGTTCAAAAAATAATGGGGGCTTTTTGTAATGTGTTTAGTAACTATTAATTGTGGCACATTATCTTGCCCCAATCTCACTTAATAAGATAAAGAACAAACAAAAATGTCAATGTGCAAGAGACGTTAAATGTAATAAAAAATTCTGTTTAAAAAACTGTAACATAAGGCAAAATAAAAGTGATGAAAAAATACCGAAACAAGAAAATATTTCAGACAGAAATCAAGACATGTACAAAAATGGTCAAGGTAGCCGTTGTCGCATGCCATTATAATTTGATGGTGTTCATCGCTCCCACATGGTAGACGTCTTTATCATTTTGAAACATTTTTTTTTTAAATTTTATACTTTTTTTCATTTTTACGTTTAATAAACGTTGCGACAACGTACATAACACTAATACATCAGGTCAGTAATAAATATTTTAATCAAGCTTTTTATTTTATAATATAATTATGAATACCTATTTCATTTTACAGCCGCGCCGTACGTAACGCAGTCTTGCTTTTGCTCGTTTTTACCAAATTAAACATATTTATCTACTCTCCTATCATTATATTCGAATTATAAACTTCAAAACGAGTTTACATTGACAAACTTTATAAACACAAAACCGAAATTTAAAAATATAATCATATCGTAACACTTTTTCTCTAACAAAATAATGCTATAAAACATTTTTTTTTTCTCTTACGATACAGGGCAAATCCAAGAAGTTAATATCACCTAGGAGTTTCCATCAACTTTTGTAATGGAACGTTAGCGGGGTACAGCAGCACCACTCTAGCGCATGCGCGGTGATGTGCTGGGTGCAGGCGCCATTCATACGTGAAGTTGTACTGAATTTTGTGGGAATTTTGATCTTTTAATTAGCAGGTTTAATCCCAATGAATGCGAGTAGATAAAGTGGTGTATTGAACTGATCATAACTAGGTATTAAAACACTCGTGTGATACTATTAAATCCTCGCCTATTAAACATACACTCGTATTTTATATTTATGCATTTTATTTTTATCATTATGCAACAGTTTCATAAACTACTATTATTTACTTAGATAATATGACATATATACACATATTTGTAATGTGCTCGCAATAACTTTCTTTTGATATCAAACATGTCATGATTATCAATTTTTTTTTTTCGACGTCAGATTTTTACTTGTAAAGTCCATCATATTAAATTTAGGGAGAATTTATATACCCTATGTCACCCGGATTATTATTAAGAATCTATTGATACCGCATTTATTAAAATCAGTTCAGTAGTTTAGGCGCTACGATGGAACACACGTAAATACAAATATACATACTAGCATTCATAAACTGCTAAAATCATAACCCTTCCTTTTGGCTTTGCCGTAGTCGGGTAAAAAGAAAACCAGATCAGCATGTCTCCCTAGCATGGCAGATGATTATCATGTAGCATTGATACCAATGACATACAAATACATCAGGGCTGTACATCAGGGTAGCCAATTCGAATGTATACAACTTTAAATTATGAATAATTTTATTACAAACGAAAATGACCCGATATTTTCCCATAATATATTTAAATAAAAGGTAACCGTGACTGACTGACTGACTGATCTATCAAAACATTGCTTATACCACTGAACGGATTGGGCTGAAATTTGGCACTTCCCGTATTTTTGAGTATAAAGGGGAATCAAGTACAACAAAACGTATGACTGGCGCCTGCACCGAGCACATCACCGCGCATGCGCTAGAGTGGTGCTGCTATCCCCCCATTTTTGAGAGTAAGAAATTATCGAATAACTTCTCCCACTCTGGGTGGAACGTGTCAGACTTTTACTGACTAAAATCCACCCGTGTTCCTTCCGTTGCCTGTGTGCCGGGGCCGCGATATCCCTTTCGGACAAACTCGCAACCCTGGCAGGCATTGGCCCTAACGGACCCCGCCAGTTGGTGCTGACATCTCTTTGAGGCACGCGTGCAACACAACGCGCCGTTGACCCGGGCCTGGTCCTTATCAGACGGCTAGCCATCGCCCACCGTCTGCAAGCCCGCGCCTACGGTGGCCGGAAGTCGGCTTACGACTCCCGACGCTCGGGGCGTCTCCTGCGGCGACTGGGGCCGAGAGTGCGCGAATCTTGGCTCTCCCTTGCGTGCACCGCCTCCTCCTTCGCGAGCGTGACTGCTTCGCAGAAGGAAGTGATGGCCTCCCATGCACTCTCGCTCCGAACCATGGCCTGAACTAGGGCCGGACGTGAAAGATCGCCGCCGCCGATCGCCTCCGTGAGGACACGGCGGTGCTCCACCCAAGCCGGGCACACCTCCACCGTATGCTCCACCGTGTCCTTGCTATCACCCCCTAACGCTGAACGTTAGTGCTGTCCCTCCTAACGTTTCATTGCAAAAGTTGATGGAAACTCCTTGGTGATATTAACTTCTTGAATTTGCCCTGTATCTGTATGTTTTATAGCATTTTTTTTTTAGAGAAAGTGTGTTATATTATGATTCTATTTGTATGTTTTGGTATTGTGTTTATAAAGTCAGTCAATATAAACTCGTTTTGAAGTGTATTATTCGAATATAGCGTTAATAGAGTAGATCAAACATATTAAATAACACCTGCTTTTCTAACTTAAATGCTTGCATTGACTGTTGCCTGTAGGGCTGTAATGTAATCCTGCCAGGGTTGCGAGTTTGTCCGAAAGGGATATCGCGGCCCCGGCACACAGGCAACGGAAGGAACACGGGTGGGTTTTAGTCAGTAAAAGTCTGACTGAATAAATTCCAACCCTCAAAAAAAAAAGGGCTGTAATGTAAGATCAGTGCTATTGGGAATATTATACGCGACTTTCATTCGTACTCCAATTTGATAAAGTCATAGAGTACACGCGACTAGTCAACAAGTGTAGTTCTTAGGTACCACGTAGTATCTAGGGTACGTAACTGTAAGTGATTTTTTTATGTAAGTAAGACAGCTACTTATTTTTGATGATACCTAGTTTGTTTTGTGATTTCTTCGAAGAATGCTCATACTCATACTACCTTCACTAGTCCCATTTTATTCTATTATTAAATAATTTTATAATAAAACAAACCAGTTCTATCGCTATTTTAAAGTACGAGGTAGTGAAAACATCTGTAAAATACCTCACAGTCAATATCAATTTAAAACCTTTTCCACCATTCAACAGAACTACAAAATCCTTGTGGAATCAGGTAATTTTCCAGCCTTTCTCATATGAATCCATTGAAAGTCTGCAAAATAATTTCAATGATAAATTGGCTCAATTCATTATCAGTTCACTGGGGACTAATGAGTCATTGTGTACGGAATTAAAGTCACATACTATTATACTCGTGTGGTGACTCGGTAATTGAATTGTTCAAATTGCCTCCACCAGCCAGCGTTGACTATGCTGGAATGCTGGTCCGAACAATGGTTGAGAATTGTGGCAGCATTGCAGTGTTTTCCCGAGCAAACTGAAAATGTCTGTAGTAAAGCCGCTATTTAAGAAAAAAAATGGCTTTAGAAAAATAAATCTATTGACTTAGCAATGTATGATCTTTTAAAACCAATCTATACAAATATTGACAAACGTATTCCCGTGACTGCAATGTTAATGGACATGACCAAAGCATTTGACTACGTACACCATGAAACACTTTTGAATAAACTGTACAACTATGGAATAAGGGGCAATGTCTAAGGTTTATTAGAATCTTATTTAAGTGATAGATATCAGGTTGAAGAATTAAATGACATCAGTTCTTCAAATGACACAGAACAAAATCATCAATCTAAACCTTAAAAAGTACTATACGGTTTACCACAAGGTAGCGTGCTAGGGCCACCCTTATTCTTAATTTACATTAACGATCTGCCAAACGTCACACAACACCCCATGATTCATTTTACTATTTTTAATCATTAAATAATCAGTTTTCGTTTCGCTGCAACATACGACTATATATAACGCGTTGATGTGTTTCGGCGGCTGCCAAGTTTGCACTCTTCCTCGTGTGGAGGAGGCATTAGCACAATATGCTATGAATGATTATGTATTATGCTTGAATGGACACGTATGTAAGATAGTTGGAAGATGCTTTAGCAAAATATTTGTTTGTTATCTCTTTCTGTTTGAATAGTTTTATATTGCTATGGTAAGAAAAGCCAGGGTTCCTCGAGTGCATTCAAAACTATCATTCACCAGTGACAATACTTTTTGTTTTTTTTATATTCCTGACCTTGGACCTGGTACAGTGAAGGACTAAGTTAGAAGTAAGAAAATAAAAGTTTTCACCAAAGAAGACATGTTTTAAAGAGTTTTAGCGGTCGAAGCAACATTATGTTATTATTGTTTTTGAAAGCCAAAGCAATGAAGGCAGATTTTAAAATCCATATTAATTATGCGGTTATGTTAAAAATATTCACTGAAGTATACAAACTCAAACCATGTATTTCAAATAAACCAATTACAGGCACTTTTGATTTGTCAAGGGGTTGGTCAGTCAGAAAGATGAAGCTAATTGCCCATTCCAAAGCGTAGTAGATTCCTATGGAGAAGAACGGGCAAGAAACTCCACGGACACTCTTTTAAATCAAAATATTTTCACAAAATATTGGTTACACCACTCATGTTGATACATAAGAGAACAATTTAAAATGACGTTCACGTTAAAAGCCGAAGATAAAAATACAAAGTCAGGGACTGTGAAATCATTTGCAAAATGTCTTCTTAAACACGGTTAAGAGGATTATTATTACACCCAGGCCCTAAACAATGTATTTTATTATGTTGCATAAAATAAATAATGTCCCGAATATTTCTGTAATATACATAAAGGTTTTTCTGCATCCCAAGTTACAAGTTAAGTTGTAATAATCTCTTATTTACTTCGTTATTATTGGCAGATGTTTTCACATTTCTTTCGACTTTTACTATCGGGCAGACTGTTATTCTCTTTTCTAACGGCTATTTTATGGTACTATATAAATATGGACGTAAAAAAAGGAAATAAATTTGACGTCACTCTTTCTGGTTGTATGAGAATATATTTGTACCTATTTGGATTATTATGATGATATTTGTTATGCGTTTTGCTGTAAAAGTGAACGCCAATATATTATTATAGCATACTAAGATGTACAAATCGCATTTACAAATTTGATACCAGTTCCCAGGGTAAAGTTAGAGGGGGTTCCATTACATTTAAATAAAAGTTTTATCACGATATCAACTTTTCAAATAATTTCTGAAACCAATTTTATTGAACAACTTGAATTGTTTTCTAAACATTGAATGTTGAATTTCGAATAAACATTTTGTTATAAAATCTTTTCACCATTTCTATAAATGAATAAATACTGAGATGGAGGAGTATTTTACATCTCTGCAGCCATTTGATGGTTAATTCATAACTATTGACAAATAAACAGTACATCTGCAGACTTTATAAATATTAACTACAATGCGGCATTTGAACGTACAATATGTTAAAGTGAGTCCCAACAATAAAATAAGTAAATTTATAACCGGACATTATTAGGTCTCCTCATTGCATAATGAAATTCGTTATAGACATTCTGTCCATTGGACAGTCTATAAGAATCTGACCACCGCCTGAAATTTAGTAATTTTATTCTAAAGTTCTTGAAAGGATTGAAAATAAATTAATCTAATGAAAATGTAAACAGTACGCCTAACGTGCTACAGCTGTAGGTTTTTTTCCGATATATGTAGGCATTGTGTTTGGTAGTTGGCATTAACGTTATACCGCAAAAATTTAGCCTGTGGTTCTTCCAGGATTCTAAAATATTTTTACATGGAAACCGATAAGATACTGTAAAGTTCTTTTATAATTCCACGAATTTTTATATTGGTCCACTTTTACGAGAAATGTATACGTCCACCACTATTTTATAAAAAACCAGCCAAGTGCGTGTCGGACCACGCACAATGAAGGGTTCCGTAGAACAAACTTAACATTGTAGTTGAATAACATGTTCTCCCATACGGAATGTATGGGAGATCATGTTTTTCAAACCGCAAATTTAAGTTGGTCTATTATTACTCGTTAACTTGTAGAGCCTACTTAGCTCTGATAGTTTTCCTTTTAATTTCGTTATATATACTACTGCTGTGTTTTTTCACAAGTACTTGGTACAACCATTTAGCTAGACGGGGACACTTTTCTCTAACAAAAAATTTCAGTTAAAAGCTTAATATTTCGTAAACGGATCCCTGAATCCAAAAAGGGTTTTGCAAACTCACAATATTTTTGAAAGACCTTTCTAACGATACCCCACAACATGGGGTAGATGAGGAAAAAAAAAACATCCCCAATTTACGTGTAGGGGAGGTATCCTAAAAAAAAAAATATTTTTCTTGATTTTATTTTACCACTTTGTCGGCATGATTAATATGTATAGGTACTTATATGCCAAATTACAGCTTTCTAGCACTAACCGTCTCTGAGGTAAGCCGCGGACAGACAGACGGACAGACAGACGGACAGACATACAGACAGACGGACAGACGGACGGACATGGCGAAACTATAAGGGTTCCTTGTTTACTACGGAACCCTAAAAACGCATTTAAACACCTATACGAGCTCGAAATACGAACATTCTTGTGTTAAAAGAAAAAAGAAAAGAGACTCATTCAAGTGTTCGACAACAAAAGACAAAAAAATTAATTGATGTTTGTATGTACATTTTATTCTGCTAATATCAATTATATTGGATTTATTTATACAAACAATGCTCATCTCAGCATCATTATGAAAGTATGCGCTAAATCATTATGAAAGTATGCGCTAAATCATTATGAAAGTATGCGCTAAATCATTATGAAAGTATGCGCTAAATCATTATGAAAATATGCGTTAAATCATTATGAAAGTATACGCTAAATCATTATGAAAGTATGCGCTAAATCATTATGAAAGTATGCGCTAAATCATTATGAAAATATGCGCTAAATCATTATGAAAGTATGCGCTAAATCATTTCCTCTTCACATTGACACCGTAAATAGGATGTTGGAATCACGTAGAAAAAATTAAAAAAAAACTAGATGGAGTCGACGTTTCCTATCATACTACCCCCAAGAAGAATTGGTGAAAGTAACTCAGGTAAAAAATTATTCCTGCTCCAATCCTAACTTATATAATATAAATAAATAAATAATATTTATAAATGCGAAAGTGAGTTTGTTTATTTGTTTGTTACGTTTTCACGATAAAGCGGCTGGACGGATTTGGTACATGGGTAGACGATGACCTGGATTAGGATGTAGGATACATTTTATCCCGATAAGTACTTTCCTGTGGGATAATTTCCGACCTCCACGCGGACGAAGCCGCGGGCAAACGCTAGCTACTTATAATAACTAGATGTTCATAAAGACTTCAGTAAAACAGTCTTTTGGCACTATAAACAATTGCTTGGCTCACTGATTTATTTATTTGCCAAAGGACCTAGATTCGAATCAAGTTGATGAATATTCCTTGTTACTAAGTATCTTAAAATTAAACTGGAATAAACTCGATTGTACTGGATTCTGTAACGGTATTTACTTTACAATGCATTTGCTCGAAAAGAGCGTTTTCCAAGCAGTCAATTCGTGCGGAAAGTGTCACTTTTTTCACTAGTGCTTTTTACTTTTTTGTTTATTTTTTAATTTTTGAGGCCGTCGTCAGCCCGTCTCGTCTCAGAGATTTTATTATTTCAGAATGATGATGATGACGATGGCGATGATTATGACAATGGTCAAAATCTAAAAATTCGAAGTCAAAGCCAAAGTCAAAGTCGAAGTCGAAGTCAAAGTCGAAGTCAAAGTCGAAGTCAAAGTCAAAGTCAAAGTCAAAGTCAAAGTCAAAGTCAAAGTCAAAAAAGTCAAAGTCAAAGTCAAAGTCAAAGTCAAAGTCAAAGTCAAAGTCAAAGTCAAAGTCAAAGTCAAAGTCAAAGTCAAAGTCAAAGTCGAAGTCGAAGTCGAAGTCGAAGTCGAAGTGAAGTCGAAGTCGCAGTCGAAGTCGAAGTCGATGTGGAATTCGAAGTCGAAGTCGAAGTCAAAGTCAAAGTCGAAGTCAAAGTCAAAGTCAAAGTCAAAGTCAAAGTCATAGTCAAAGTCAAAGTCGAAGTCGAAGTCGAAGTCGAAGTCGAAGTCGAAGTCGAAGTCGAAGTCGAAGTCGAAGTCGAAGTCGAAGTCGAAGTCGAAGTCGAAGTCGAAGTCGAAGTCGAAGTCAAAGTCGAAGTCAAAGTCGAAGTCAAAGTCAAAGTCAAAGTCGAAGTCGAAGTCGAAGTCGAAGTGAAGTCGAAGTCGCAGTCGCAGTCGCAGTCGCAGTCGCAGTCGAAGTCGAAGTCGATGTGGAATTCGAAGTCAAAGTCAAAGTCAAAGTCAAAGTCAAAGTCGAAGTCAAAGTCAAAGTCAAAGTCAAAGTCAAAGTCAAAGTCAAAGTCAAAGTCAAAGTCAAAGTCAAAGTCAAAGTCAAAGTCAAAGTCAAAGTCAAAGTCAAAGTCAAAGTCAAAGTCAAAGTCAAAGTCAAAGTCAAAGTCGAAGTCGAAGTCGAAGTGAAGTCAAAGTCAAAGTCAAAGTCGAAGTCAAAGTCAAAGTCAAAGTCAAAGTCAAAGTCAAAGTCAAAGTCAAAGTCATAGTCAAAGTCAGAGTCGAAGTCGAAGTCGAAGTCGAAGTCGAAGTCGAAGTCGAAGTCGAAGTCGAAGTCGAAGTCGAAGTCGAAGTCGAAGTCGAAGTCGAAGTCGAAGTCGAAGTCGAAGTCGAAGTCGAAGTCGAAGTCGAAGTCGAAGTCGAAGTCAAAGTCAAAGTCAAAGTCGAAGTCAAAGTCAAAGTCAAAGTCAAAGTCAAAGTCAAAGTGAAAGTCAAAGTCAAAGTCAAAGTCAAAGTCAAAGTCAAAGTCAAAGTCAAAGTCAAAGTCAAAGTCAAAGTCGAAGTCGAAGTCGAAGTCGAAGTCGAAGTCGAAGTCGAAGTCGAAGTCGAAGTGAAGTCGAAGTCGCAGTCGCAGTCGCAGTCGCAGTCGCAGTCGAAGTCGAAGTCGATGTGGAATTCGAAGTCGAAGTCAAAGTCAAAGTCAAAGTCAAAGTCAAAGTCAAAGTCAAAGTCAAAGTCGAAGTCGAAGTCGAAGTCGAAGTCGAAGTCGAAGTCGAAGTCGAAGTCGAAGTCGAAGTCAAAGTCGAAGTCGAAGTCGAAGTCGAAGTCGCAGTCGAAGTCGATGTGGAATTTGAAGTCGAAGTCGAAGTCAAAATCAAAGTCATGAATTTTGTTTTTATCATTTATATACGTCGTGGTATGTCACATGTTACACATCGCAGGCGACTGCCGTAAGGCTCGCTCGTTTTTTTTTGTTTTTTTCCTCGCACAATGCATAGTAAAACGTTGTATGGTACACGTGCGTAAGATGATTTCCGACTCGTGTCGGCTTATACGTTCGCTCGCTTCGCTCGCTCGTGAATAAAATTGCCACTCGTCGGAAATCACCTACCTTCCGCACTCATAGCATAAATAACTATGAAATCGTTTTTACTATTTAAATAGTAGTTTAGTACTGCTGTAATTACACGAAGGAGAATAAAAGAGTTTTACTTTTGTTTAATACAACGAGATAATTATATAGAGAGTGTAAAAAGATTGTAATTTCATATTATTATATTATATTTATTACCTACGTCAAAAATATACTTACTTTAAAATGAATGAAATACTTACTTTAAAATTAAAATATACCTAAATTCTAAAAGTAAGTACATTTATATCGTACTTTTCTTACCAACAGTCTTAATACTTATATTCGGTACATATTAAATATAGTACCTGCCTTCGGCTTCAAAAGATTTTTGGAGGAATATTTTTTTTTTTTACAAATGAGTTTTTATTAAATAGCTGTTGAACTTCTACTACTCTTACACTTTTACACCCTAATACTTTTACAAAATAAAATTGTGTCTGTGTTCAGAGATTTACGAAAATAAAAACGAACAATTTCCATTCAACATAATATCACGTTTCATTTATTTTCATGCATATCTTATATTTTCTAACATTGAATAATTTGCAGTCTCGTCCATCTGCTACCATCCGATGAATCAAATATGATTTAATTTGTTCAACGTCTTATTTTAATCAAATATTCCGTGTGTACTATTGATCTCAGTGTTTGTTCAAACTTTAAAAAAATAGGTACAAATTACATAGGTTACAAAGTATGAATACTTTATTTTCATCATCAATGAAATACTTGTTTGTTATAATTTTTCGAAATTATTCACACGTTTATTTTTAAACCACGATCTGACTAACCCAACCCCCATCATAATGGCTTCCACAGGTAAAGAAATCAATCTACCCACCAGTGACCACATCAACTAATATATTCATATTGTTATTAACCTTATGGGGTTTATTTATAAACTTTGCATAGTTAAGTAATCATAACCATACATTTTTGGCGTTTGCATGTCACTTAACTTTAATCAACGTTTATAAATAAACCCCCACATTGTCGACATATTCATCACCATAAAAGACTTCCGGAATAAAATCCGTCAGCAAAACAAGCGAACACGAATAAGCTCATCAATCAATTTCCAACGTATTTCATAATGATATGACTGTTGAAAGAGGTAATATTATTCGACAAACAATTTCCCTTTTTGTACATGTAGTAAAATAAAACCCCTGTATGGGTTTTATAAGTGATGATGTAACGATTTGGCGAACGTTTAAAAAAAATGGAAGGATGTACAGCAAAGGGTCGATTGCTGCTCTAACTAAACTAATGTTTGTATGGTA
Organism: Agrochola lota; assembly: GCA_947364205.1. Taxonomy (NCBI): domain Eukaryota; kingdom Metazoa; phylum Arthropoda; class Insecta; order Lepidoptera; family Noctuidae; genus Agrochola; species Agrochola lota. The sequence goes on along the minus strand of OX376222.1, from coordinate 1,070,223 downwards.
TACAGACCGTTTGTTGGTTGTTTGTTTATAGGATTTGCATGTGCCATTGTATTTTTGTTGTATATGTACAAACAGCAACACACTTAACTGCCCTTTAAAGACGCAACTGAGATAAATTATGACAGTTCGAAAGATAGATATAATTATGTTAGTCATTTTCAATGTAGGCAAAAGTTTTCCAGAAAACGGTTCAGGTAATAATTCTTAATTCGGTCGTATTGCAACTCTTCTTAAACACTCAAGTTGACATTTACTTGAAAGTTTATTCCAAATAAAAACTGCATGGATCATGGATGCAATCTAAATATAAAAACAAAAATCTTGCTAAAAATCTGTAATAAATTCTGTCTACTTGAGTAATAAATTCAATAATTGAATCTGTTACAATAATTTGATAAAATGCCTGCACGGCTCAACACTGGGGAAAGAATCCGCACCGTAATTTTAAAAGAAATGGCGATGAGAGTTGCCTAAATATCGCGACAACTAAATGTGCACGTAATTTTTATACCAAATTTTATTATTATATATATATATATGTCGCCGCGAAAGCATCAACCTGTAAAGATTATAACATAATCCTATGCGTAGCCATAAAGTGCTACGCTGTCACAATGATTTGCGAATTTTGTGATCAATAACTGAATGTAATAATTTAATACGAGAACTAAATAAGTTTCAATAGTAGAAAAGCAACTATAAAGTAAGTAATAAGATTATTTTACACTGCAATTTACTAATGAATACCTGTTGTTTGATTAAATTCCTTGAATCACAGGAAGTGTTGTTAAAAGTAGTAATAATGAAGGTGTAAAAAGTAATGAAGGTTCTAATTTAACTTTAATTCTGAATGACCTTTGTATTTGTGAATTTTAGCATTGTTTTAATTATAAAATAATTAACTGATAAGCATTTTAGCATTAATTGTAAGTTTTATTGAATTAAATAAGTAATAAGATTTTGTATTGGAATACGCGATATATCCGCTGACTTAGAAAAAGGGCACGGACAGAACAATGGCGTGTGTTCAACCTCTGTAACATAATGATTTTATTTTAAAAGAGTGCTAAGGAGTTTCTTGCCCGTTCTTCTCCTTCAGTACCTACTTTGTCTTGGAATGGGCGACTAGCTTCACCAACTAACTCAAACTCAATGACTCAACTAACTTAAATTAAGTGACAAAGAGATAACTCAAAAGTGTAAACGTTATAACTGGAATAAATGCTTTGAGTTTGAGTTAAGAATTGTGTGTGATTGAAAACCAACTACCTATATCTACCATCAACGAAGAATTACACCGGAGACTTCTCAGACACGGCACAGAGTAGATACCCCGTCGTGTCATATATTATTAGTGTTTTTCGGTGTTTTTATACGTAAGATTCAGTTTGGTTGGGGTTTTCTTAACAGTACTAATTTTATTTTTAGAAACGGTCGATATACATGTGGCTACGACGTCACGAGGAAGGCGGTGATGACCCCTACGTGACCGTCCTCGTGGTGCTCGAGGTCGTGTGACAACAGAAGTTGAAGGCGCCGCCATAGTCGTTAGACACGCGCAGGATCCTTTCCATCCCACTAGTGATACTGCCACCCACTACCGTGTAAGTTAATATGATACAAAAATCTAGCAGTCGGAATTGTTATCACACTGAAAGTTATACTAAGTCTTAATGCTTTTTACAGATTTTAATGCAAACAGTGCGTCGTCGCCTTAATGAAGGGGGTCTGCAGTGACATAACACGACATAACTTCAGTGACACCAGCCCGAAAAAATTTACTTACACAAGCGCACAATGACGACAGAAAATCTTTTTGCCTGCAATACTATAATTTTGACTGGATTAATAATATAGTTATATTTGTAGATGAATAGACTTTCAAATCAGATAAGCATGGTCGGCAAATATTATACAGGTGGAAAAACGAACGTTATGTAGAAGCTTATACTTTGCCTAATAGGCCAAGTGTAATAATAATTCTAGGTTTTTGGTGTTGGATAAATTCCATGGGTCCAGGAGAAGTTGTTGAAGTTAGTGGCCGGATGAATGGTCATCAATATAGAGAGAGGAACTCCTCAGGGATATTTTTTTACGGACCGTTCGTTTGCTTTACCCTGAAGTCACTATTTATCTTGCCCAGGACAATAGTGCAATTCATAGATATCAAGTTGTGCAAGAATGGTCAAGCATAGCTAGAATGGCAAGTCATCCTGATAATGAAGTCATACAATGGCCAGCAAAAAGTCCCGATCTAAATCCCATTGAAAATATTTGGGCATAAATGATTATCAATTCGGATCCCACTGAGGTGCGTAATCAGACCAATCTACGAGGTCTTATGTATTCTACTTGGGAATCGTTAAGAGGCAGAGAATTAGTAGGCACTAATGATCGGTTCTTATTACCTAACCCACTAGCAATGGTTAAACTTAGGTTCGTATGTCGTTACAATTATTAACCACACCGTATGACAAACGACTCAATATTCTGTTAATGTCTAAAATTAGCCGGTCTACTGATGTTTTGACTAGATTACTTCTTAGCCAGCCTCTAATCAAATATGTATTATATTTAACGGAAAAGGAGACAAACCAATCATTATCAAAATATTATAATATAATATATAATAAATTAATATATAAACGATTATCTCTAATTAGAACAGTAGAAGTGATCTTCTAGCCGATAATAATAAACTGTGATTACTTATCTGTACGACAACATTTTTAGTTATGGCATTATATAAAAATATTGTTCTATGCTAGAACACACGTACAAATTCAGTGGTAGACAATAAACCTGATGATGCTTCCGCTCATCTTTAAAGAAATAATTTGTGATTAAACAAATACCGTAAGTGCCACAAACGATTCGTTATCGTATTCAGAAACTGAAGATTAAAGCAGATAAATGAACGAACCAGGAAATGGATGTGTAATGGTGCAGGAACGTTGAATACTTTAATGTTTCCTTGAGTAATACTTGGCTTAAGATACGCTGACTGAATTCAATAGTGGGACAAGTCGAAATTGTGGCAATTTGAGTTAGTAATGAATTCTTGTTCTAAATTAGGTACTTTATTTTATGCATACTTGTTAGTTCATAAACTACCCGGTTGGAGGCATATGTGTCATTAGTGAATACACGATAACGTTGCGTCTCTTTCATGCAACACCGGCTCATCGTTAATCGGCCGCTTGCGCTCGCGGCTATCATCACCCGGTTGCTAAGCAATAGTGTCACTTTTGAGTTGTGCCAGTTTTGCAAGAATATGGCGGAGCTTTCAGTTGTGTTGAGGTGTACCTAATTGATAATCATGATGCCAAACAAACATGAGTGCTGTTCCACGGTAAGTAGTCATTTATTTTGTTTTAAATAAAATTAATCAACATTAATGATTATATGATTAATGTACAATAATAGTTATTTTTTCAAACCTAAAAAACCCCTTATTGAAGTAAACACACGACTGCTTCATCAGTATTATCAGTAAGTGATCCTGGTGTAGGAGAGGCTCGAGATGTTCCTGCAGTCTTCAGAAAATGCGCTCAAGTACCGGCAGTTCAATCTCTAAGTCCTTGAAAAGCGACCTGCACCGCTTTAGTGCAGACCGCCTTAAGGGCGCGATAGAGTGCAATAAAGGCTTTAAAATCTTTGTAAGAGATCTGTCTATTAGACAGAGACACCTTGCGAAACTGAAGACAAAACCTGAGCTATTGAGAGAGATCGATAGGTTCTATGGACAGTTATACACGTCAACAAGTAACCCCGTTACGAATCTGGCATACGACCCAAGAGCTAGATTGACTTCCTGGACGTCAGCTTGTACGAGATTAGGATGGCTCTGAAGCAGCTCGAAAACAATAAGGCACCGGGTGATGACGGAATTACGGTCGAACTCCTAAAGGCTAGTTGAAAACCCGCTCTGAAGGCCCTCCAGAAGCTGTTTGATTCCGTCATACTCGAGGGCAAAATGCCGCAGGCATGGAACAGCGGTATAATACTTTTCTTAAGAAGGGCGACAATGCCGTCCTTAAGAACTATGGGCCCATCTCACTTCTGTGCCATGTATACAAGCAGTTTTCAAGAGTCATCACGAACCGTTTCGTGCGCAGTTTTGATGACTTCCAGCCTCCCGGAAAGCCGGATTCCGTGAGGCTTTAGCACCTTAGACCACATACATACGTTGCCGCAGGTTAATAAGGAGACCAAAGAGTGGAACCTGCTTCTCTGCTTAGCGTTTGTGGACTACGAGAAAGCCATCGATTCGATCGAAACATGGGCTGTACTGCGGTCTTTTTAACGGTGCCAGATCGACTACCGGTACATCGAGGTGCTGAAGTATCTGTACGAAAACGCCACTATGTCACTCCGACTCCTGAGACCTCTAAACATATCCTCCTGCAGCGAGGTGTGAGACAGGGAGACGTTATCTCTCCGAAGCTGTTCACCGCTGCACTGGAGGATGTCTTCAAGGTTCTGGACTGGAAAGACCTAGGCATCAACATCCATGGCGAGAACATCACTAACCTTCGGTTTGCTGACGACATACTAGTCATGGCTGACTATGGAGGGCCTCAGTACAATTCTGGATGACCTCATTAGAGCTTCCGAAAGAGTGGGTCTTAAAATGAACATGGACAAGACAAAGGTCATGTCAAATGCCCATGTAACACCCACTCTCATAAAGATCGGAGATGCTACACTCGGAAGTTGTGGACGAGTATGGTTACCTAGGACAAACTATCCAGGTAGGTAGGTCCAACTTTGAGAAAGAGGTCAATCATCGAATCTGACTCGGCTGGGCAGCGTTCGGGAAGCTACGCAATATCTTCTCGTCCCACATACCGCAGTGTCTCAAGAAGAAAGTCTTTGACCAGTGCGTGTTGACAATGTTGACCTATGGCACTGAAACGTAGTCGCTCATAATGGGCCTTATACGAGTAAGAAGGCTAAAAGTCACGTAAAGGGCAATGGAGAGGGCTATGCTTGGAGTTTCCCTACGTGATCGAGTCAGAAATTAAGAGATCCGCAGGTGAACCAAGGTAACTGACATAGCCCGAAGAATTGCCAAACTTAAGTAGCAATGAGCAGGGCACATTGCTCGCAGAACAGATGGCCGATGAGGGCGAAAGGTGCTGGAGTGGCGACCGCGTACCGGAAGACGTACCGGAAGACGTAGCGTTGGAATGCCTCCCACAAGGTGGAACGATGACCTTGTGCAGGCCGCAGAAATCTGCTGGATGCACGAAGCACAGAACCGGTCGAAGTGGCGGTGCTTAGGGGAGGCTGTCATGGATGTCCAGCAGTGGAAGTCTTTCGGCTGAAATGATAATGATGTTTCTCAATACGTTTTCTAAGAAATCACAGACTCAAAACTATGCTAATAAATATTAAGTTACTAAACATTTAAGGTACTTTTATTATTTATGATTTAACAATTCCATTGATGAGCACTTCCAGTTTTTTTATATTCTATTTGGCTAGTTTTTCGTGAAATTGTATTCTTATTTTCTTAACTTTTATAAGACACATTCTGGCATTAACCAAAAATTAAAAAAAATTAAACAATGCAATATTGGCAGAACTCGGAGTCGCCATCTTCTGAGCCTCATATTAATCAAAATAACAAAAGCTATTTCAAAATTATTAGTGCCGCCCACTGACGCTATATCGTAGATGCATAAAAACAAAACATGAAATATATATTCCTTATAGTCCAATCAGTAAGAGCTAATTTGTGCGTGCGCACTTGTCCTCGAATATTTATTTGTACGTTTTCTCAAATTGTTGAATTTCGTTTTGTGTCACTATTGAATTCAGCCAGCGTCTTGTCAAAGCGTCTTATCAAAGAAATAAATAAGTGCTTGTCAAAAAGTGCATTAAAATAGCCTTCATAATGACTAACAGCCTCGTTGACTGGCTAATCTTTTGGACATAACCTTTTTCGATACCTATTGTCAACGCAAACATTTTCATTTTGTATTAAATTCAGTTTGGATTAAATTGGCTGATGGTTAAAATATAAAATATGCCATTCCGCACGCCATACCATAAAAACTCGGCCAAAGGAACCACTGAGTGATAACCCCATTGAGTGACATCTCGGCATAATATCAAGACGAGGGTAAAACATTGCGACTAACAAATCCCACACTTGTTTCACAAATTCTGTATTCAAAACCCACCCTTTACATATTAAAACTCACGTCAATTTACGACGATGCATACATTTCCATATAATTTGAATAGGTACATGAATGCTGCATCAATTACGCTGAGAGTACTGTATAGCACAAATCTATACAATCTTCAATGTTAGCAGCCCTCTCGCTGCTGAAATCTTCAATTTATTTCAACAAAAAAACTTAACGAGTGTCTTACATATCAAACGTTCCGTTCTCATAATCTGTCATTTTCTGGTTTCTAAGCTTCATTAAAACGAAGGATCGCTGCTAAATCCCTTTGTGTAATACATTTACTTTTGTTTGATAATCTTGAAGACCGGCTGTCGACTGAAATTAATATAAGGCTCTCTTTATTAGTTCTCGTAACAACCTCACTTGCAGGGTTTATGAACCAACGAGAGCAATATTTTAATCTGAACGAAGCCTCATCAAAAACTTTTTGACGACAAAGTCTATGGCTTCTCAGTTGGACATTTTGTTCTAGTTGGATTTAATCAGGATTTACTTTGGATCGGATCGGGATTGTCACTTGATTGGGCCTGGAAAACTTACGTGCTTTAATTATACTTATCTTATCTCTTGATCATGACTAGTGTATAAAAATAATGCATATTATCTATCATTTCGAGTCGCACTGTAACTTTGTTTTATACACATACAAATTTTTTCTTACTTGTACAAAAACTCGAATTGGAACAACTATCTGTAGGCCATTCCATTTGTTTCGTGCGGAAATCGATCGCGCACCTGAGGGTCAGCAATCGCTTAACACTACTTAACAATCACACAACTACATTAAAATCACTTAGCTCTTTGTGCCCTCGTTCCAAAGACGTGCCATTTTATTATTATTTTTCCGATTTCTATAAAAAATAAATAAGTAGTAATACCTAGATTTTATTTAAAAAGCTCTGGCGTTTTATTTGTCATCAAAACAAAAACGTTTTTTAATCTAGAATATTTTAAATAAAAAAGAAACCTATCTCTGCTTTCTTTCGCTGGCAATATTACCCAGAATGACAATAATGAGAAAGTAATCCGGTATCGAGTCGATCGCACGATAAAATGATAAAATTCAGCGCTGAATACGCTGATACGATGAAGCAGCTGCCTTTGATTATATTTGTTTCTTGATTAAATTTTTGCTGAATATTCGATGTATCATTTTGCTGAAAGGCGAAAAGGATGATTTTATAATGGGAACGATGTGGTTTTCTGATTAGGGATGTGTTTTAATATTTGTTTAAAAGACTAATTTCTCGTAATCTCTTACAGCTTCAGATAAATTACGATTTTTATTATTGTTGGTATAAGAACATAACGCACATTAATTTCCTTAACGTCATTAAACAAAAATTATCAATTTTGAGCTAAGTAACGTCATCTATACTATGAACTATTCCCTATTTTTTCCAAAAACACTGGCTTTAATAGTTCACGTAGAATCCGCTAGATGGCATAATGACGTTACGTTGTTTCCCGCGAAACGCATGAGTTGTGACTGCAGAATGACACATTCACCATTACGCAACGAGTTGTCAACAGTGAATGATTATTCAGTGCAAGGAATAGTGACACTTTACGCATTGAGACGTTGAAGCAGTTAAAAAATCGGTAAGTTTTAGATCTATAATGATGTCATAACGACATTTTTTGTTTAGTGTCTTTAATTAAATAACTCGACGACACGGTTGGCGCAGTGGCTGAGCGATCGACTGCTGCGCAACGTGTCGCGGGTTCGATCGCCGCACGGAACAAATATTTGTATGATCTGCAAGTAGTTGTTCCGGGTCTGGGTGTTAGTGTATGTGAGTTTCTATGTTTGTAAACGCACCCACGATACAAGAAGAAATTCTTAGTGTGGGGCAAAGTTTAAAAAAAAAAAAAAAAAAAAAAAAAAAAAAAAAAAAAAAAAAAAAAAAAAAAATTAAATAACAATAGCCTGATTTTTTTTTAAACAGTTAACAACATAATGACACTATAATGAAAATGTCGTTATGACTTTTGCAAAGTAGCTTAGTTTTTTAATGTATATTGACATAATAAGCTTACTGACGTTATACCTCGTAGTCAGTATAGAATTTATGTGCTTAATATCGACACTATACGCATAGTGACATTATGCTTTCGAGAATTTTAGTTCTCGCTTTACTGAATTATGTATATTTTTGTTTAGTGGCATTTGGTACCCATACATTTAAAATGGAAATGCATCTAATTATGACATAATTTGCTATAAAGGCACTAATAACAATTACATTATTGTGATCTTGGTAAAAAAAATAACCAATTTCGTTGAGCCAGATACGAGTATATAGTATTTTGGTTTATTCTGGGCAATTTGATTTAAAATATTTTTCTCTTCATTTATGGTTCAATTATTTGTTTAATTTTTACGAACATAGGTAGTAATAATTATTGATAATTTTCAAATAAAATAACTTTTTTCAGTAAACGATGCCACTACCTTCTGAGCGAATTAAAAAGCTACGAGACATAGTTGGAAGCTGTCTTGAAAATCACAATGCAAGTACCAATGAACAAAGATCTCAAGATATTCCGCACATTGAACAATTGGAGTATAAGACTTCATACAATCCATTGAGTACTTTGCAGTTAAGACGACGTGTAACTAATGACAGTGTATAACGGCTAAGAAATGTCAAAAGACAATTATTTACAAATATGGAAAATGACTCTAATTACAATATAGAAAATGAACCCATGGAAGCAAATTATATTGATGAACAATGTACATTTATTGGAGAACAAAAGAGCCTTGAACAAAACTGTGCACCATCAGTATCTACTTTGCCCGAGTATTCAGGTGACAACATAATATGCAATGAACCACTGAATATCGCGGTTAATAGAAGAGACTCATCCACATCAAACCTAAGTAATGGATCAAACGGCGATTTCTCACCAGCTTCTGATGATGATCGTACATACTTACCTTCAAGAAAACGACGTCGTCGCAAGTGTTCAGTAAGGTCCTGTGATTCATCCACGTCATCATCATCCTCTTCGTCGACGTCAAGTTCCTCATCGTCAGACTCTTCATCAACAAATTCCACTGTTACCAATAAAGCACTCAACGAACAAGGCAATAATTTGATGCCAGTTATGAAACTTGAAGTTACTGCAAGCAATGCTGTAACCGACACACATTTACACAATACTCCATCAAATGCAAATAATATTGTATCAGACATTGAAAATAATGAGACTAGCTTTAATGAGCCTGCTCCTGCTGTCCGTGCCCAAAAGAGAGCACGTGTTCAAAACAAAAAAAAGTTAGCCAAGATTTTACGAAATAAGGGTCAATCGTACGTCTCAGCTTCTTTAAAATTCGTGCCTGAAAGAAAAATAGGACCGCCGTGTAACGAAAAATGTCGAATTAAGTGTCGTGAGCTTATTTCAGAGAAGATTCGCCAAGGTCTTTTTGATAATTATTGGAAGATGGGGTCGCTGATGCGACAGCGAGATTATATTGCTATGCATATGACCAATATTGTCCCAAAGTACCAATATAAAAAAGTGGACAGCAACAGAAAACTTAAAAATGCATTCTACTTTCATGTAGATGACAAAAAACAGAGAGTCTGTAAAACTTTTTTTAAGAATACCCTTGGTATAAATGATCGACCTATAAGAACTGTTTTAGATAATAAAAATCAACAAGGAACTGCGGAGATCATTGAGAAAAGGGGAAAGCACAGCAGCACCGGGATCCCTACGCAAATGATAGATATTGTTAAAGAACATATCGAATCTATACCAAGAATTGAAAGTCATTACCTCCGGAAACAAACGACAAAACAATACATCGATGGTGGAAAAACCTTGACCGATTTGTTTAATGACTACAAAAAAGATTGCATATCAAGAAACGTACCTCATGTTAAAATTCATACTTACCGCAAAATATTTAAATCAGAATACAATATTGGTTTCTTCGTACCTAAAAAGGATCAATGCGATGACTGTGTGGCCTATAAGAATGCTGATGCTGCTGGTAAAGAAGCAATGAAGGATCTCCACGAGAATCATTTAAAAGAAAAACAACTGAGTCGCAATGAGAAAGAACAAGACAAAAAAGATATAGGACCAACGCGTATTGTTTCATGTTACGATTTACAAGCAGTGATGACTGTTCCTAAAGGCGATATGTCTATATTTTATTACAAATCTAAATTGAACTGTTTGAATTTCACAATTTCAGAGCTTGGAAAGGATCATACAGAATGTTACTTTTGGACTGAAGTAGAAGGAAATAGAGGAGTGAACGAAATTGCATCATGCGTGTACAAATATCTACAGAAGATGTCGTCTTCCAACCCTGACGCCGAATTTATATTTTATTCAGATAACTGCTGTGGTCAGCAAAAGAATAACTTCATGTTTTTCATGTATCAGCATGCTTTAAAAATGCTACCAATTAAATCAATTACCCATAAATTCCTGATAAAGGGACACACACAAAATGAAGGAGACGCGGTTCACTCCACAATAGAAAGAGAAGTAAAGAAAATGTTGAAATCGGGACCGATCTATGTACCAGCTCAGTACATAGTTGCCATGAGAAGTGCCAAAAAACGAGGGCAACCGTATATTGTAAATGAAATAAATAATCAAAATCATAAAAAATGAAAAAGAAGCAAGTGCTACAATATCTGATCTGAAACCACTATACACGGCTAAATTACCATTAGCTGAAAGGAAAAAAAAAGATTTGAAGGCTCTTGTTGATCATAATCATATTCCTAAATACTACGCCTCATCTTATTTTGACCATATTTTTTCTTAGTAATTTAGTATTGTTCTTATATTAGTAAATTTAAAAATAAAACAACATAAAAATATTTTTAATAATTTAGAAACGAGAATATTGTTATATTTTTCATACTTAAGTTAATTTTTGATCTCAAACATTGTGTATTTTAATTAATAGTTTGTCATTGCCAACCAAAGTGTTATTCTAATGATAAGTATAGTACCTAAATATGACAGAACTGATTTTTTAATACTGTTTTTAGTATAATTAAGGTAAAAATGTTGTTGTTTAAGACATTATTGTTTTATAAAAACTTATAAAAGCGCCTGTGCATCGCGCAGAATAGTGACACTATATTAGTTTTTTCAGTTTTTTGTTACCAAGAAAGGGTGTTTTCGTTTTTCAGATTTTTGTAATAAGTACTGCTACTTTTATTCCATAATAAAAACAAAAGATATGACCGACATAATTACTCTACTTTTATTTATACCCTTTCCAAAATAATCAAAACTTTAAACGCTTGTACTGAAAATGTGTATATTTTGTTTAGTGACCTTAAGGAAATTAGAGTGCGATAATATGTCCACTTGTATAGTCAACCAGGATTGATGGTTTAGAGATTTTGTGATTTGATTGACTTTGTGAATAAAAAAATAAACAATACTTCCTTTGTAAAAAAAATATGCGACTTAAATAGCTATCTCGCAGGCTTGTTTGGGGTGTAAAATAAAGGTATTTATGTCGTTAACCGATTTATGCTTAAACATAACTTCATTTAAGTATCGTTTGAAGCCGAACGAATATACATATATATATATATATATATAGGTTGACTGGTAGAAAATGCCTATGGCATTAAGTCCGCCTATGTACATTTGTGTGTAAAGTGTTAAATAAATAAATAAATAATATATATAAAGAATGAGAGAAATGGGCAGCTGTGTCGACTGCTAGTCTAATTTAGTGACCATCTAATACTAGACTACGTCATCAAGTCTGACATCACAGGATAAACCGAATCGTAACAATACTACACTACAACACAAAACAACAACAAAAACCGGCCATGTCAGACCATATCAGACCACGCACAATAGGAGGTTCTGTAGTTGGGATGAATTTGAACAAACTTAACATTGTAGGTAAAATAAAACATAATATTAAACATAATATATGTAAAAACATGTTCTCCCATAGATTCCTACTGCAAATGTAAGTTTGAACGCACAATATTGAGAAATTTACCATGTTATTTTAAGACCATAGACTTTTTATTGGTTTTCCTGTAATCTATTAGTATAAAATTATTTTCTGTATTTTTTTCAAAATTTTAGGCTCAGAAGTTTCGGAGATAAGGGTACATTTTCATCTATTTTCTTAAATATCTTTAAATATACTTATTTTAAAATTATAAAAAAGGTATATTTGAGATTCTCGCAACAAGCTCTTTCATTTGATATGTCACACGGTACAGTTTACAAAACTTTTTTGCCCCAAAAGTGGCCCTTATATTTCAAAATTCATTTATTTACGTTACATGTCCGTGTTGGGGTCTTGGTCGGGAAATTGATATGTGTACCAAATTTCAACTTAATTGGACCAGTAGATTCGGAGCAAATTAGCTGTGACAGACGGAGAGACACCCAGCCAGCCAGCCAGATAGACACACGAGTGATCGTAGAAGGGTTCCGTTTTTTCCGTTTGTGGTACGGAACCCTAAAAACCAAAAGTGTCTGTTATTAAAGTTTGCGCATATTTATCTTATCACAGATAGGTACTTTGGGGAGTTTGGGTCTATTTATTTACACATTCAACGAAGATCCATCAAGCTATCATTACGCTACCATTACGCATTACGCCATTACGCTAGAAGTAATTAATTCGTTTGTTTGGCTCCACCTCAGTTACTTAAATTAGTTTAGGAGCTTAGTTACACTAAAAGGATTATTTTTTTTGCTTCTCAGTTTTTTTTTCGTCGGTTTAGTTTTTGTCAAAAAGTTTTTTTTTGTATAAACTTGTTAACGAATTCTTTCGCTCTTTTATGTTTTGGCTTATATTTTTTATCCTGGGTTATATTATACATAGATATATACGGTTCATGAAAATACTGTCCGCAAGTTGGTCCTTGCGGATGAGAAGAATAAGAACCCAACTGTTGCTGCCGGGGCAATTTTTGAGCAGGAATAAATCCAGATTTTATTAAAAAAAATGTAAAAGAAAAGAAAATGAAGTAGGTTCGTGTACCATTAGTTCTAATTATTGTACATAATACTCTCCTAAATGCCTACAAAATGGTTCTCAAAAGTGCTTACGCATAATGATAATATGATTATCGTGTGTACAAACACCCACCACAGGAAATTAAATTAATTAAGACCGAAGACTCGTCCGATTTAGTATTAAATGTCAAATTTCCATTTTACAGACACAAGAAAATGTCGCAAATAACACCAATAACTACATAATATTCTCATTTAATTGATTTCCAGTTATTTAATTATTAATATCGTCGCACAAATTCAAAACGTGTTCAAAATCAAGGAGCAGGCCGTGCACCGGTCGGTAATCGAATGTATGTAATATCCAGTGAACAGATAGCGAGCGTTCCTACACATGAGCCGCTGGGAAGACGTGTTGTTATGATGGCTTCGATAGAGGGAGAATTATTGTAGGTAAGGTTTAAAAGAATTAGTGAGAGCTCAAATTCAAATATACCGATACGCAAAATTGCCATAATAAGTCGAGTATTTTAGACTCATTCATTTTAATATTTAATCATGTCTTTTTATAATTACGAGTACATTGACCTTCATTTCAAGTCGCAAGCGCTACTACTGAGGATGAGGTCGTGGGTTCGATTCCCAGGTCGAGTAAAGTGTTATTGGGTTTTCCATTACTAATTTCTCATTAGCAGCCCGGAGTCTGGATTTGTGCCCGGTTTATGGCAATAGGCTCGCCCCTATTACATGGGACTTAAACATAACTGGCTAAATGTGGGTGTACTAATAGGTAGACATCTGCCTAACCCTTCGGGGTATAGAGGCGTGATGTTATGCTTGACCTAAATATCAACGGCCTTACTTAAAAATTATCTAGTAGCCAATTACAGCTCCCAAAAAAAACTAAAAACAAAATTCACAACGAGAGTCTCACAATTTTTTTAACAAGCCTTAATTCAAGCAAACTCGTAACGATCCAAAAAATCAACGAAGAAGCCTCAATGGCAGGATGAATAAAAGATGATCCACTGTGGATCCATTATTATTGTTCACTTGGTAACTCCGGACAATAAGCATTCAGCCATTATGTAAAGAAACAAACGACACTCATCAACATAATCTTGAAATCAAACGGCTCTGAGCCATTTTAATCCGTCTCCTTTTAATCAAGGAACGCTATTGTCAGCTAAATTGTGTGAGATACTTAATCGTCAGCCGCCATAACAGAATTGTTCGGAAACTTTCAGATTTATAAGTAAGCTCTTTGAAACTAGAAGGTTTAGATGAGGATAATGATATGGAGTCTTAAGTACTAAGGCTTTTCGCTCAGATGTGACGAAACTTTGAAGTAGATTGGATATGCGTTAAGTGGGTCTTGTGTGACTTTGTTGTATATTTAATATGCCTTGAAGATCTGGATGTGGTATTAATTATGTTTATAATATATTTTCTGTCATTTATTCTAAAATATGCAGTAAAGGCACTGCCAAAGATTTTATAATTTTGTAAATTGTATGAGTGAAGTGGTCAAAGCATGTGGACTGTTGCTGAGCATAAACTTCACATAATCTTAGATATCACACTCATACCCTTTCACCTTACACCTTTCGTGGTAATATTTTATATTATTTTATTTAGTATAATTCATATATGGACTTATTTTAAAGTTTGTTTTCTAATTGTATTATTTTTTTATACGTTTGTTTTTTGTTAATATTGATGTTATTTTGTAGTGAAGTATATATATTTATTAGGCATACATACCAGTATTATTTATTATGTTAATGTTCTGATTTAATTCTTTGTATATACTACTGTTGGTGTACCAAATAAATAAATAAATACCTAAACTTACTTCAATGTAATTCTTTCGTAATAATACTTCACGGTGACTTAACATGATATGAAATTTACATAAAACTCACCGATCTACTCCTCAACTTGTACAAAATTATTTCCCGTACTTAATTTACTTTAACAATCTTGAAATATTTTTAATGAATTTGCCAAAGCACTTAGCGAGATAGGAACTGAGAAAATTAATTCTGAATATTCGTAAGATTTCAAAGTATCCGAAATACGGTGTTCATCGGCGAAGTTGTACAAACTCGATACGAGGATATCCGAAGTCAGCCGAAGTGTACCGAATCGGAATATCGGAAAACGATGAATGTCGCGGCCCGACGCCTGAGAAAAGTGATTAAGTTTTAAAAGATGGCCACAAAATACGGCCCCGCATTGTTCTGGACCATTTGCTTGAAAAAACCAGAGGGGAATCCAAGGTGTGAACATCTTGCTAGAAAATTTTGCTTTTTATTTGGGGAAAATTACATTAAGTGTAAAAGGCGTCAGCTCAATGGATAAACTCAGTGCCTAAAAACTGCCGATTTTTGACGGCCACTTCGATATTTCCGGTTTTCCCGAAAACGTTTTGTCTTAAAATCGGAAAGCCCTTATATTAAATGTTATTCGTTCACGGTACACTGATCGCAAAGCGTCTTGCGAGAAGGACGGGAATACGAGTAATGTCTGAAATACATTTTGGTATTTTTTTTATTTTTTGGGTTGAGTTGAATAATCAAAAGGTTTATCTTTGACAGAAATCTTTTTCTGTCGACCTTCTCTCGAATTTGGAACATTCTGTCTCAGTGCAGCAACGGGATTCCATTAACTCCAGTAAAATACCATTTTGTGATGATCCGGAGTGCATAGAGCAATTGGGTGGTTCGTAACTCTTTTATGATCTGCTCTTGTCATGTCACCCTCATTGAGGCATGCGGTATCAAAATTTTTATGAGGCACTTTGGAGAAATTGGAAACTAAGTCGGTACAAAAATATTTGTATTGAACTTGCCATTCTAACGCAAAATTTTACTTCAAAGCTTTAATGTTAATTTGTATACTGAAGACGAATGATCGTTCTTTACAATCATGTGTCGAACGAGACCTTGAAATGAAGCCTTCAAATTCGGTAGACCATCAAGATGCAATAACAGAGCAAACCGCCTCGTAAAACTAGGACATCCCGGAGGACAAGCACTTTGTTAGGGGACGACACATCCAAACTATCGTATCTAGCGCCCTTTAGCTCGCAGTATGTGCGAACGTCGAATAGCGGGTAATTTAGCGACAGAGAAAGGGTGGCCCCGGCCATTTGATGAAAGGCGCTTTTTATGAGAAAGAGGAACGCGTTAGATAGACCACCAGCGCGTGTTCACTTGATTTACGGAGATACGGACGATCTTATTAAAATTGATTCTGGAACAATTTTTGGGCTCGATAAATACTTGTATTTTTTTATCAAGACATTCTAGTATCTCGCCTCAAAATACCTCCTAAAAATGTATTTATTTATTTATAATTAGTCACTTTATTTTAAGTCATAATTATTCTCCTTCCCTTATCCCAATTTATTCAGGGTCGGCGCAACATGTCCCTTCCTTCCATGCTTCTTCTTCTTCATCTTCATCTCGTTAGTCAGTGCACTATTTAAATCCAGGTATTTTATTCTGAAGCTGATGTTTTGTAGGAACCCTAAATGATACAGGCCAAATTAAGTCCTAATCATAGTTTAGAACAAAAAATTACTTTTTGTTCTAAACTATGATTACACAATACATGTATTATTGTTAAATAACAATACTACATGAATTTTTCTTAAATCCTTCGTGGTAAATAGATTCCCCGTAAACCCAAACCACTAAAACCATGTCCATTTTATCCTGACTATTTCATTTCTGGGTTATTCAGGCCCGGACCGGTCTTTGACAAATAATATTTGTGTTTATTTAGCGGCGACTTCTTACGCTGGTGACACGTGACGAATGTCGGTTTCAGGGGAAAAATCATTGCCGTCGCATCGCTTACATTTTTTATGGAAATACCTACGGAAAGCCGAGGCTGGCTGCGCTTAGCATAGGTTGCTTTTATTTTCTGTAACGCTCGTTTATTTATGAACGACATATTGTGGTGTCTTAGTTTCCACATTTGATTCTGTAGGCGGAATATGAGACGGAGTAAGATCATAATACGGTGGTTCTTATTTGTATGGCAGGTTCTGCTTTTGTTTTGCACTTAATTATAGAATTATTATCACATCATTTTAAAGTTAGTACTTTTTAACCCGCGAATGAAAAAGAGGGGTTTTATAAGTTTTATGTATGTATTTGTGTGTCTGTCTGCGCCATCGTAGCTCCCAAACGGCTGAATCGATTGTTTTTGTTTGAAAGGTGACTAGATCGAGAGTGTTCTTAGCTATGATGCAAGAAAATCGGTTAAGCCGTTTGAAGATTATCAGCTCTTTTCTAGTTGATGAATGGATGTGAGCGACTTCCACAGGTCTGATTGATTTGAAATTTGGTATTCTGTTACTTCAATGATATTAGAAGAACATAGTAACTTAGAACGAATGCTGCAGCTATGATGCAGCATCACCTGGAATTTGCCGGATACCCAACTCCCTTACCAACTTACAGCACAGGTATCGTGTTTGGACTCATTGGAATAGTCTCAATAGATAGATAGATGGTGAACATGGTCTGGTGATGGAGTAGGAAAGAGAAATCAGGAAATGTCTGTGTCGGGGGTTTTTATTTATTTTATTTATGCTTATTCCCTATTAACAAAGGAATCTCTATTTTTTATGAGAGAAAAACTGGCAGTAATATTGATAAAATAAACATTTCCCATGCATACGCAAATAAAATAATGTAAAATAGTACTGGGAATTAGGCTGCTACAAATGTAAATCCAATCCAAATGATTTTTATTAGAAAGATTTTCGATCTTCTTTTTTTTTTAGTTCTTACATTTTATTATTGTCTGATGAAGATCAGACATGTAAGTACTAATCTCGAAAGATAGCCTCTAAGGCTATTTAGCGAGAAAAGTAAATATCTTTGCTCGTAACCACGTAGGCGGTGTACCAGGAAGCGATGGCAGCGATCCATCTGTCAACACGACCGTCTGTCAGTCCGACCGACACTGACGGGTAGTAGCTCTCACATGGGCTGAGGCATGAGAAACTGGCGATGAGACTTGTAGCATTTGTAGTACAACATTATCCGTTAGCAAGTGCAGGAATAGGAACATATCCATTTAACTAGCTTTTATGTTTTAAGTAATAGTTAATGGACCTTTTGGATTTATCCTTAGATTAGACTAGCAAGTTGCCTTTGCTTCGCACCGTTTTACAACTAGACAAAATATCGAGATTTCATTCATATTATATTTAAGTTTAATCTGCCTTCAGTTATTTTCTTTATTGTACACCAGATTATACATTATATAAAGAAAAAGTAATACACTACAAAATATACAATGGGCGGCCTTATCGCTTACTGCGATCTCTTCCAGGCAACCTTGGAATGGACAGTGATTTTCTGGACATAAAACGATATTTTGCGCAAAACTTCCGGAATAAACTTTCGAAATGATGGAGAGAACCCCTTATAAATTCGTATCATAGTTTAATAGAACAACGCAGTTACACAAGACAGACACGAAAAGTGACTTTCATTTATAATAATAAGTACAGATTATGATCAGAGTGCATCATCGACCTTTCAATTAATAATACCTTATTATGTGCATATTTAACCAAAATACTTTTAACACTACGTAACACACTACTGGCTCTTCGTTAACCTTTCCATATTCTTATCATTATACACTATTCATTATTACACAGACTTCAAAACACGAGGCGTGTGAGAAGTGATTCCCATACATTTTGGGTAACGTAACCGACGGCACTACCCTCAAATAGATTGCTGCCATATTTTAGTAACTACAGGACACCGGCGTTGTTACCCCTTCACATTTATTAGGCAGTGTCGCCGCAGCTATCTATTTACAATTTTAAGTTTTTTGAAGATCGGGTTTGTATATTAACTGTTTATATTATAATGATGGTTTTAGAACATAGAAAACTTAGGCCAAAAAGTAATCAGTAAAAAAGAAAAATATACCAGCCTATTATTATGCTACTGCAACGCGAAGGCCTTTTCTCCACACAGAGAAGGAACCAACATTGATGACCACGCTTGCATTTAATCATGATGATGTCAATTAACAGAAATATAGCTTCACTGAATATAGTAAACGCAACAAAGTGAATACAGTTTATTTATAGAAAAAAATTACTTCCAACCTTGAATGGTAAAAAGTAAAGTTGCAGTGGGCGGTAAACACTCCAAATGTGGCAGCAATCCATCTGAAACCGAGACCGACCATCTCAAACTGACAGGTAATTAACCCTAAAAGACTCATGTTTCATATGAAACTGGGAGAAAAGAAAAACGAAGAATGGAAATTTAATGGTATTATGTAAGTAGCTAAAAGCCTGTTTCACTGGTTAAATTAAATAGCTACGGTTTAAACGGAAAAACAAAGTTTTAATAATAATAATATATTCTTGTAAAGAAAGTTGTTAAGAAAGAAAGCAGGTCAGCTTCTGTAGTTTCTGCCTACCCCCCATCCCAAAGGGGCGTAAGTTTGTATGCTTAGAAAGTCCAGGGCGCATTTTGTACAGTTAGTAATTAGCGTAATTCTATATTAATAAGTACAGGCATGAAAAAATAGAGAGAAAATGTTATTCAGACTTGCACAAAAGTAAAAATACTAAAGTCGGAGCCAGATAACAAAATTATAAAAGTCATTGATCCGACTTGTACCAAAGAGTCGAAACTTATTTGTTAGAGATCGCTCATCTAGAAAACTGTCGCTAATATTGCTTCGGTCGTGTTTCATAATACCAAACACCTAACCCAACAACAACGAATAATAACAAAGGAATAAGTTGAAAGAAGATTGCGGTATGTTTTTTTATGATTCAAAAATACATAATTACTGAAACAATGAAATATGAAATTGCTATTATTTATGTATAATTTATGTAAATAATATAAATAAAAAAGAATTCTGGTGTATTTTTCTTTTTCGAGATTACTTATGTCTTCAACTATGAACTCCTTGCTAAGTAATAACAGCTGCACGAGTCGATCCCTCAGGTTTAACTACGCTTGCCGGGGTTGGTCTGTGGATGGGTGACCATCTTTACATATCGAGACTACTCCGTGCCTGGCAAACACGTTAAGCTGTTGGTCCCGGCTGTCATTCGTGGATCTTTGACAGTCGTTACAGGTCGTCAGTAGCCCGAAAGTCTGACAACCAGTCTTACCAACGAGTATCGTATATGTATGCAGTTACTGGGTTGTAGAGGTCAGATAGGCAGTCGCTTCTTTTAAAATATTGGTATTCAGCTGCATCCGGTTAGACTGGAAGCTAGGCAGATATATACGTACTTATGTTTTCAACTTATATTTAAATTAAAAAAACATGCCATAATTGGATATTTAGGTAGCTTTAACTTATATTCATAGAAGTATACAATTAATTAAAATAACTGAATTATAAAGTTCATACCAAAAAATTAGATTTTTTGGATTATACCCCTTCATACCCGGCGCTGAGTGTGACGTCAGAGCGAATCAGGGGCGCATCGCCTGTCCGCATTTTGTAATTATGTATCGCGTACTTCGTCTCGTTTTTCATTCCAATATTTAAAAAAAAATGTTATTTTAAATAAAAGGATTGTATAACAACTTTAAATAATTATCAAATAACGGCTATAATTTGGTATCTCAGTTTCATAATACTAGTAAGCTAACCTATCAAAATAAATACGACTGAACATGGTTTTGACCAAAAGGCTTGTAACTCATGCTAATTGAAAGCGTCAAGGATGGCTCTTACCGCGATACCTTTGTTCTGATCATGTTAGCGACACTGCCTTTACATTTTTTTCGTATCGTTTTGAAATATTGGAATACAATGGTAGACAGGTGTCAGCGACGTAATTTTTTTTCATATCTGGCGGAAAGTCTATACGTAATATCAAAAAAGGAGGACAAAAAAATCGTTAAAACAGTTATTAATGCTAACTATTATTCTGGTCGCCCAAAATTACAACAAGCAATAATTTGCAGTAACAAAGCTTGAATTCGTGAAGTGGCAGACAAATGGTAACTATGAAGAATGGTGGCAATCCGTCTGGGACACAACCGTCCGACGCGCGACGCGTCGTACGCGTTATGACAGAGATTGGCGACAAACATGGAAATTGTTAATGGAATAGATGTAGGTGCAATCCAGACGAGATATCTTATATTGATAGATTTTCAGATTTATCTTAAGATGACGATAGGATGAGCAGAACATGGCGTAGAAAAGGATGTCCCTTTTGAATGAATAGCTCGCAAATAAAGGCATATATTATGAGCCCGTTAACTATCACTGCTCTACATGAGACTGGATATAGATTAGAAAAATAGAGATAAAAAAAAAAATAGAGACGAAAATTGATTAAAAAATTATGACAGATGAATTTAATATTGTAGCGATTGCTGATACCCAGATTGTCAAGTTCGGTTTACAGTCTCATGATGATGAATGAACGTGAACCAATTAGGTGTCCGCTTCTACCTTGCATGCCAGCTACACACCAAACTTTGGCTGGCGCACCACAATGATAAGTTAAACAAATTATTGCGCGCCTTGGGTGCGGTCTGTCATTAATTCTTGGCGTAATTTCGCATTCAATTAGCGGTAGGCGGGACATGCCAATAACTCAGGATGCCTACCTACCGGAGTTCCGCTATAATTAGGCAGATGTAGGTAAGTAAATTATGTCAGGAAATGTATGGGGTTTCAAGTGTTTCATATTTAGGGATATCTTTGAAATAAGATGATGTTTTGTTTGGGGGTTAAAAAAACCAATGATAAAGTCGTGTTGAGGAACTATTTGACTGTTTACACAGCGTAAAAAATATCGTCTTTACAAGTGGATGTTTACATACATTATTTTTTAAACAAGTTGACTCTCAACACTCTCTTCTACCTTTTCGTTAACATTTTGATCCTTATTTAGGCCACGCGTGTAATACAAAATACTTACAGGTATCACCCAAGTACGTAAAACTCGGGCCCGTTCACATGTACCACACCGACACCATATCGTAGTGACAAAATGTGGGCAAGCAGTGGTTAGTGTCGCTGCAGCTTTTTGCAGTTGCGTTGTGGTACTACAAAATCAAATCAAATGGTTGACGCAATGTTTCGTTTGCTATGTGGCCAGCCGCCTGGTGCGTGATCTCGGTGGTGGTTGCGTTGTGGCTGCGACGTGGCCGATATCTAAGGTAAGGTTGATGTGGTCGGTATCGCCCACACGGGTGATTTTGACGTCCAAACGTGGTCCGTGTGAATAAAAATTTTCATACAAATTAATGACGCGCTGACTCGTCACAATGTCATAAAAATTAAATGTATTTCTCCATCTGTTCGAATTCCCCTTTACACACGTCATATGAAAAATATTTCCCTTACTTACTTGTCCTTTTTCGATGTGTTGCAATGTCACTTCGATCGTATAAAATAATAAGACATTTTCGGATTTTTTGTAGTATTTCCCCCTTATTTTGAGCAACAAAGGATTTTCGACGTTTTCCTTGCTATTGTTATTTCGATAACACACGGATTTCGTTTCCAATGATACGACGTGCTATTGTTAAGATTCGTTCAGGTGAAAGTAATTTGTTAGAGATTATGGGGGTAAATGTCGGAATTAGAGGTGAAACTGTGAACGGAAAATGGAAGTGTTATTAAAAAAGGTGATGGAGGACCTGTCTCACAGGGATTTTAAAAACTGATCAAGGTTTTGAACGTATAAGTATGCTACTGTTTCTTTAAGGTGGTTTAATACTGTTATCAAACAGTAAATGTTTTTTTGTATCTATCCGAAATTTGATCAAACGTGGGCTGTGTTAGTTTTGCACGGAGCGATAAGTCAACACAGACCGCGAGAACTGATTCAACACACCCTGTGGACTTTACCCGCTGCAAATACACATAATTCATAAAACAAATACAGTTACAAAATAGTAAAGTTTAGTCAATCATCTTCATAAGCCCTTTCAATCCTCTCAAAGACGGAGTACAATGAGATGGTGAGCAGAGTAACAGACGTAGAAAAATTAATCATAGTAGTCTGACACTCAATTTAGTACTTCAAAATGAAACTAGATGAAACCACCCATGAATCAACTCAAAGTCTACAAAACCCGCACTCGCTGCATAATCAGCCTATAATGTTGACACAGGCCTCCACTCTTCGAGACGCCCGCGTGCCAGTGCGGGTTGGTATATGTTACAGGGCTTGGAATTTTTCGTTCTAGGACATGTCGGTTTCTTCACGATGTTTTCCTTCACTGTTTTGAGAGCAGTGGTGATGAAATTATTTACACAAAGTGCCTACCTGAGTTCGAACCCACGACTATAACTCGTAAGTCGGGGCCGTAACAACTGGACTGCCATTGCTACATTCGCTGCGGTTGGACTAAACTAAATATAAAAACCTTTTAGAAGATTTTCAAATTAACATGGTCTACGGGGTCCACCTGTCCCGAAAAATCTATTTACCATGTAAAGAAAAACCTTTACGAACCAATGTCAACTACTTAAGTGTATAAAAAATCCGCCTAACAGAGAGCCACTCGCCGGTAAATCTTATTATTAGCAATAATCGTGGCATTGTGGCTCGCGGGGCCACAATAGGGCCCCGTAATAATGGACTGCCACACAATAGGCCTGCCCAGGCCTTTTTACAGGGATTGTGGACCTAGCCTGTGCCGCAGAATTTAAAGCAATCGCATCAAAGAATTATGGGCCAATACGTTTTATGCCTTCTTTGTGCTTTATTTTATTAGTCTATGAGAATAAGTTACGAGTTTTTGTTCGCTATGTTTTAGCAGACAGACGTATGCATATTACAAAAATAACCTCAGCTTATATTTCTAGTCTTGTTTGTAGTATTTTACAAAAAGACTTTTCTTTATAAAATCCAGTATTTTTAATTTATTTTTAAGAAATACGACCACGTCGCCATAAAATGTTTTCTGAATACAAATAGATATTTATTTATAAAAATGTTGCCAGCTGAACAGAAATTAACAAAAATATATTTGATCAAAAAGTTTTACGACTGGTTCGTATCAATTATAAGTAAAGTAAAGTAAATATTTATTTGAATAAATTGCAGGTACAGTAAATAAGATGTGACAGTTTGATGGTTGATCCTTGTGCAATCTACCTTATAATAGGCATGCAACATTATTATAAAATTAGTGAATTACTAATTAAATTGCAGTGACGACATAGTTAAATTATTTTTGAGATATTACAGTTCAACAATAGTAGGCATGGTAGATTCATACAATAAAAAAATAAAAAAACTAGAATACAATAGGAATAAAATTAAATAAATTGAAACAATGTCATAAATTAAATAGGTTTGTCAAATTAAATTACATTAAATTATTCAGTACTCAAGTCAGTGTCATTTAGAAAGTCATTCACCGAATAATAGTATTTTATAATTAATAATGCTGTCAGTTTCTTTTTAAAATTTTGTATTGTGTCATTTTTAATTATGTTAGGTATTTTATTATGTATTATTGGGCCCATATTTATAACACTTTTTTTTTTTGTAAAGGAGTATTACAACTCTCAACATTTAGTAGATATTTATACTGACTTCTTATAGGTCTCTTTCTATCTTTTGACACTGCACTGAAAAGGTTAATGTTACTTTTTACGAAAATTGCGATTTCTAAAATGTACATAGCCGGGAAAGTTAATAGTTTGAGGGACTTAAACACAGGGACGCAACTATCTGTCGCTTTCTTATTAAGTATTGCCCTTAAGCAACGTTTTTGGGCCTTGAACACCTGTTCTCGTAGAGTACAATTTCCCCAAAATATTATTCCGTATCTTAAAATGGACGCGACTAGACCATGGTATGCAACTACTATTGTGGAGATGTTGACCTTTTTCTCTAGATTGTATAAGACATACGCGGATACGCTCAATTTTTACAAACCTCTTCTGCTTAAGGTTCCAAGTCAACTGACTGTCTATCAGTATACCTAAAATTTTTGCAACTTGTACTTGGTCTATATTACAGTTATTACATTCTATTTTTACATTTGGTACTGTTGTGCGTTGATAAAAATGCTTTACGTTTGTTTTTTGCAGGTTACTTACTAAATTATTTTCGTCAAGCCAATTTACAATGTCTTTAAGAGTATCATTTATGTCATGTTCGTATTTAATTATGTCTTTACATTTAATTAGTGCGGTGCTGTCGTCAGCGAATAAGACCATAGGGTGCTCAATGTGGTGTGGTAAGTCACTTATGTATAGCAAGAATAGAAGTGAGCTAAGAACTCTACCCTTTTTTTTTTTTTTGAGGATGGGAAATCATCAAATGACTTCTCCCACTCTGGGCAGAGCGAGAGGGTGTGTCAGACTTTTACTGACTAAAACCCACCCGTGTTCCTTCCGTTGCCTGTGTGCCGGGGCCGCGATATCCCTTTCGGAAAAACCCGCAACCCCAGCAGGCACTGGTCTTTCGACCCCGTCGGTTGATGCTGACATCTGTTTGAGGCGCGCGTGGAACACAACGCGCCGTCGACACGGGCCTGGTCAAGAACTCCACCCTGAGGTACGTCATGTCTGATTACTCTTGCTTCGGATATGTATTTCTTTTCACGCCTAGTGTTTGTGCAGATTTTAGATATTTCTGTGTATTGTATACGGTCACTTAAATATGATTTAATGAGATTAAGCACGTTTCCTCTTATCCCATACATGTTAAGCTTATCAATCAGGGTTACGTGATTGACACAATCGAAAGCTTTTTTAGCAATTTTTTTTATCAACATTTCCTATTATTATACTGAGCAAGTCGTAAATAGCAATATTTATACCTTTGTTCTTCCTAAATCCTTTTTGTTCATCACATAATATATTATATTTACATAAAAACTTATTAATTGATTCATATATAATTAATTCGATTATTTTATAAAATATAGGAAGTAGGGCAATGGGTCTATAATTAAATAAACTTTCTTTATCGTTTTTTATGAAAAGCAGTTTTACGATAACCGTTTTTAGACCATTCGGGAATACTCCAGACCTAATGCACAAATTTATAATATGACTTAAGTGTGAGTCAATATTATACGATACGAGTTTTACTACTTTTGTAGCTATATTATCATACCTAACGTTGTTTGTATTTTTTAATGACTGGATCACTCTTATTATGTCTTGAGGTATCACTGGAGACATAAAAATTTAATGTCTGTTGCTAATTAAATCAGTAGTTACATGTGTTGAAGACGTATTGGATTGTACCTGGTCAATGAAGAGATTGTTGAATGCATTTGCAATATCTTCTGGGTTACTAATGACGGTGTCTTGGATTTTGAATTTGCATATTGGCTCGACATTGCGTGTATTTTTATTTATAATACTCCACGAAGCCTTTGATTTGTTACTAGAAGTGTTTATAAAATAATTGTTTTGCGCTCTTTGGGTTAATTCTATTATTTTCCTGAATTTTAAGGAGTAATTTTTATTTTCAGCCGACGAGTCACGTCTGTATTTCCATAACAGATGTCTCTGTCTTTTACTGCATACTCGTATACCACGGGATACCCATTTAATAGTTCGATTTGGTTTGATAGTGACTAACCTGTATGGAAAACAAAGATCATATAGTAGACGAAAGTGTCCCAGAAAGTAGTCATATGCTTCGTTTGCATTTTCTGTAAGGTTTATATCGGAGAAAGAAAGACATTGGAGATAATTTTTGAACTTAACAAAATTTTCGGTTGAAATATATAATTTTGATTCATTCGATACCAATAAACAAATTCTTTAATTAAGTATCTATAACCAGATACCCGTGAAACGGGGATTTATATATATATTTTTTAGATTTTTATTTCATATTCTTTATGGCACCTCTTTAGGTCATCATGAGCAATCCGAATATCATAAAACTATTTGGCTTAGGTCATAAGGGGGAGGCGTAGAAATTTATTCGCTGTTACAATATATAATAGACATCTACACCGTCTCAGTCTTAGTTATGTATGGTATTTTTGTTAACACTATTTCATTCAACATGTACTATATATTTTTCCTTGAGACACCCCAATTTCAGGAATAACAAAGTACCATATTACCATTTTGCCTGGTTACATTACAGAAGTACTTAATTTTAATCCGTTTATTTATTTTCTCTTTATTAGTCTATTAGTATAAATTTTTAAACTAAATTAAACCAGTTTTCATTCAATTTATTTGTTCAATTATTATTTCGATTACAAAGTTGAAGTCTTAAACAACGTGTTTTTTTTCGAATTACCTGATGTTTCCCTCGAAAGCAATAATTTAAAATCCGACAGACGTTGCATATTCACGACTCTCCTCTTCCATATTATATTTCAACAGAACTGACTAATTGGACTGTGCCATTCATTGGGCATCCCTTAACATAATTAAACTTCAAAATGTTTTTCTTCTTTAATGAGTTTTCGTTCCGTTGATCGAATTGCTTTGTGGGTCAAGGCTTGAGTATATTTCAGGTGGAAGAAAGGTAGCAGACATGCGCGTGTTCCTCTGTCCATGATGCTACTCAGAAATATTGTGTTACAAACTCAAACCACCAATTAGCGGCCAATATGTCGCAGCATTGGTATTTTAATGGCGGTCAGAACGTGAAAACATTGAGATATAACTAAATTCTAAGGTTGACTACCTACCTGTAAGGACTGTTAAATGTTTCACATGGGTCCAACACACTATGCCGGCGGCATGGCCGCTGGCTTTTGCCGCGCGACACGTTCCTTCATTTTTCCTTGCGATCCTTTGTGCGGCTTTGTGCGACAGGGTCGGGCGCGCTGTGGCTTGCCTGGCGGCAGGGACGGCGCGCGAAAATAACGCCCTACCGCAGGTCCAAAATTGGTTCACTGTTAATAATTTTGTATTAAATGGGAAAAAAACTAAAAGCATAAGATTTGCTTTACCGAATGTTAAAAGTAGGGAATGTGACATAGTATTGAATGTAAAGAAATTAGAATTCGTCGATAAAACAGTTTTCTTGGGGATCATGCTCAACTCAAGGCTGCAATGGGGTCCTCATTTAACATTTTTTGCAGGACGCTTAAGTTCAGCAGCATATGCTATGAGAAAAATCCATCAATTTACCCGCGAGACTAGTCTATTTAAGTTACTTTCATAGTATCATGTCTTACGGTATTTTACTATAGGTACGGGCTGCAGATATCGAGTCTATTTTTATTCTGCAGAAAAGAGTCATCAAAACAATATATTATGGCTTCCGCAGACGCGATTATCTAAGGGAACTGTTTAAAGTCATTAACATCATGAGTACCGTCATGTCAATATACCGGCTGAAATTTTTTACTGTTTCGAGAATAATATGGTGTGTTGTGTAAGTGGAACAGAAGCCATACTCGGGAATATTTGCTTAGTAGCATTGACCACGCGGACGGACGGGGGATGCCCGAGCGGCTTGTGCGCCTGCAAAAGGATATCAAAGAGGCCGACGGCAAGTGCGGCGACTACCTAGCGGCCGCTAAGGAAAGCTACGAATTCATTGATAAATTCGGCGCATTTAGTAGGGTGCGTATGATATGAATTTCGATATTCTTTATAGTTTAAAAAAAAACTGCCATAGGCTTCTACTCCGTTCACCTATTATACCCAATTTTTTTCGAGACGGTAAAAAAATCATGCGGTATAATCTTGTCAATATATCTATGAAAACATCATGTAAGTCTTTTCAGTAAAAGAGGTGATAGACACAATTATAGGATTAGAAATAGGGACCAATTAGTTCAACCGGGTTTCAGACTGGCTAAAGTAGACTCATCCTTCATGGGGTACTATTTAAAATGTTACAATAAAATACCTCCTCACATACTCCAACTAAGTGAAACGAAATATAAATCTTGTATAAAACGCACACTATGCTGTCAAGCATATTATAAGTTGGGGGACTACATCGCTGACAAAAATGCTTGGCTCAACGCTGGTCCAGCTCCACAAGGGCGCATAAACTAATTGATAAGCATTCGAAGATATTGTTGGAGCTGCTGAAGATTGTAAAACTGTCTTTAGATTGTATAAATTCAATCTCTTATAGTATTATATAATTGCATAGCACATGTGTGAGCACTATGTACCTACTTTAAAACTACAATTTATTGGGTACGTCTTTCATTGACTTGAATGTGCCCTGGTGGTTGAGAGTATGTCATGCTTACTCAAATGTGTCGCTGGTGGTAGTGTGTGTGTTGGATCATTAAGTTCCCTTCAAAATGGTTGAGCTTAATGGTGCTGATCCATGCGTCATGTTCGTGAACGGGCGCCGTCAGTGGGGACTGGTTATCTTTTAGCTGCCACGGCTTATTTTAATTTTTGAATTGTTTTTGTTTTTATTATTTTTTTACGGACGCTTTTAACGTGCACGTCTTTCTACATTTTTTTCACATGTATAATTACAAAATGAATGATGTACAATATTTTGTAAAAATATTCTTATATAAAAGAGTGTCCGTGGAATTTCTTGCCCGTTCTTCTCCATTGGAACCTACTTCACGTTGGCAAAAACACTACTACTACACTAAACACACTTTTGAACTGTCAATTAGTCGGACAGTTACTCAGAAAATTGAAGCTAGTTGCCCATTCCAAAACGTAGATCTTTATGGAGAAGAACGGGCAAGTTCGTCACCTCCCTCGATTTCCCTATTTAATACATCCTCAGTTAGTAACACGTCATAAATTCGACTTATAATCGAGTCGGTAAGCGAGCGCGGCCCATTGAGCAATGCGCAAACATGTCAAGATTACCTGCCGTTAATTATAGCAGGGTAACGCGACTCACTGATCGTGTTGCCTTGTTTAATAATAAGGAGTTGTAATGCATGCTCGATTTTAATGGTGAGACGCGTGAAAATCATTGAGTGTCGCTTAAAATGAGTGAACGAAAATTATCTAAGTAAAGTCAAGTGTGGTGCAAAGTGAGTGAAGTTTCATGAAACCAAAATTTTCTGGGGAAATAGTACGGACAATGAAGTAGCGTTTCGGGCCCAGAAAAGATGCATCAGATCGATGTTTCGACTTCAAACAACAGACAGCTGCAAACCCTATTTTAAAGAGCATAGAATATTGACATTACCCTCATTATACATTTTGGAAACGGTAATGTTCACTGTAAGTCATCCTAACTTATTCCAACGTTTGTCTGATGCTGTGCCAAGGAATAGACGTGACAATACTCTACTCTGTGTTCGCGGCGGTAAAACTGCTCTTTTGCATAAGAGCATTTATTACATGGCTCCGACCATATTTAATAAATTGCCCAAGTCATGGAGATTATTGGATGTATCTGGCCTTAAATTGAAATTGAGAAAATTATTAATAGAGAGATCTTATTATAGTATTTCGGAATTTATGAAAGAGGATAATTTTTCTTGATGATTATGTATTTTAATTTATTTTATTGTATAATGTATTGATAATTAAATTGAATTGACATTGAATTGAATTAATAATTAACTTGACATAATTGAATTAATAATTAACTTGACATTGAATTGAATTGATAATTGAACTGACATTGAATAGAATTGATAATTGAATTGTATTGATAATGTAGTACGATTGTTATAGTAATTTTATCATTTTGAATTTAATAAGTGTAGTCCCGGTTTAAAACCCAGCAACTGTACGCCACTCAACAATTTGTGCGCCACGTCACGCGGCTGAACATGTTTGAACTTTCTTTTCTACTGTAATATCTTGCATGCAATGTATGTATACCATGTTTAAACAAATAAATATACTTACTTACTTACTTACTTACAAATTGTAATTTTGTTGATTCAATAAAAACACTTGTAAATTACACCAAGTTAAAGCTGGCCTTGTTCCATCCTCAGATTGACAAATAACGATATTTTTTTATAAAAAATAAATAATGATCTTGTGACTTGTGCAAATATGTGAGGAAAATTTCAAGATACGGTATTTTTATCTCGCGAATTGACGCACGCTTTACTTGTGGTAACCAAGTGTACAAACACGCTGTGAATGTGTGCGTGAAGACGAGTACACACTTCTGACTTCGCTCGTATCTCGGATGGTACCGGACCTCCTGTGCTTACACACGCATTTACAGCCTGTTTATACACTTGGTAACTACAAGAAAAGCGCGCGTCGCTCGGTGAAATAAAAATACTAATATAGGTGTAAGTAGATCGTGATAAAAATTGCAGTTGTCCAAATGTCGTTAATATTGCACGAACAATGTTTCACATAGGTAATTGTGCTTTTAAGAAAAAAAAATGTGTAAACTGTATTCAGATTAAAAAAACCTAGCGCTCTATCAGATATTATTACACAAACTAGGGAAACATTAAAATAACTTACCGCTAATTAAAAGGTTATGTGACTCACCGATTGTGTTATATTAGAGCTTTTGTACAAGACTCGTTACTAATTTAATATTGTATAGAGAAGTCTCCGTCTTCACGTAACAAGACGTAACATCGTTCTACAACGTATAATTATAATTAACAAAACTAGTTATCGTATAACTTCAAGATCGTAATAGGTAAATTGAGAACATTAGAGAATAAGTAAGTTTAGGTAATAAGGTAACTGTAGAACATTGTTTAACAAGTCACACACAGGTTGGAGACAGAGTTAAGCCTATTACTACACGCTACTATCTAGAATTGTAAGTATTTTTTTTAATTTGGATCTAGTCGTCTGTAGAATAAACAAATTATTATAAGTATAAGTGTAAACAAAGATCCAATTTTTAATAACTGTTGATTTCCTCAATTTACACCCGGTTTTATATTTGTCATCGATGTGGTACTAGCAAGTACCGCCCGCGGCGTGTGGTTTCTTTTACCGTGAAAGCGGTATTTTATGCCGAGTTTTCAGTAATATTATTTGATTTGGCCCGTGAGTCGGTGGTTGCTGTGGTTTCCTGTGATCCAGGGTTCGAATCTCTTCACAATTTGTTGTGTGCCTAATTGTGTTTTCCTGATAATAGTAATTTAAGGTGTTGTTATAGAGACCGGTTTCTTATCATTTAGCTTTATATATGTTCACGCCAATTCTTTATCCAATCATTGAGTAACTTGAGACCGTTCACTTGCCGTTCAGTTCGGTCACTTGGAGACCGAACGAAGCATCTCCATAAAGCTTCGTCTAACACGCGAGTCTAGCCGCCATTATTTGCTGTCTTCCTGCAAACCTTTTTCAGAAACGGTCGGATTTAATCTCCTTCCCATGCGCGCCGCGTGATGGCAAATCTTCTATAATCTTAAACTATAAAACATCTTCATCATGGCCTGCTTAAGAAAACCTCGAAGACAGTGTGGCTGTAAAACAGGTTAGTAAAATGGTTCTTTGCTTACTCGTTTGAATTCGGTATGAATACGCTTTATAACCGTCCTGCGCAGTATAATCTTCCCGCAAATAAAATCGCTTCACCAATATTATTTTATTTTAAAACTAATCCACTAAACAACATACATAGTCCATTTTCCCGCGTTGCCATCGCCGCGGCATATAACCCCCGCTGCGGTATCGGTCGCCATCGCTCCGAGGCAGTATCGTATTCTGCCTGCGGTTATCGATTTCATTATCTACGGTGTTATGTGATCCTGGTATCCACTAAATTGGTAAGGCTTACGAGGCTTAGAGGTGTCGCTTCAGGTTAGATCAGGTAGGGTTTTAAAACTGTGGGGCAATTTTCTTTGTTGTTATAGCAGATCCTTAAAGATTTGGTTTGTGGTTTCATAATAGTTATGTTGGAACATGGATACGATCCTGATCGATCTTTTAGGCTTGAGTATTGGAGTATTGGGCATTGCCAAACCATCATGTAACGGTTATAAAACGAAGTCGAGAGGCATTTATACTCGGTCATTGTGATTTTTTTTTTGTACGGGACCGTACCTGGGAACCTTCTGGTTACGGAGACAAAAAAATATTAGCAGATATGTTTGTATGGAGTGTTTGTCGAAGAGTAGGTATCATAAGTAGGTCAAAAAAATTAACATTTTCCTCCACGGAAATTTCCATTAAAAAAAAAATACGATTCTTTTTAAATTGTACTTCAAGCAAAAATATTAACAGCAGTTTTATTCCATTAAATTACTTAATTAAATATTTTAATACGCTATTCAAGAAAATTAAACATATTGTACTATAGTGCGCGCGGAACTAGTTGACCGCGCCTTAGGTATGTGAGCGGTGCAACGGAGAGGCGGGGGGGCGCTTGCTGTCATTACTCAGTGCGGCGCCGTACTTCGCACAGAGTACATTATATATAGGGGTAGTACTTCGCGACGGCAACACGCGTTGAAAGTTCCGGCTAGTTTAGACAAAACGCACATGAGATTGCAATAGCGAGATGAGTCCGCCGATAAAAAGACAATCTAAGGAAATAATATATAAAGTGCATACGTTTAAAAAAAACGGAAAACCGATGTCAATATTTTAGAATATAAAACTGATGCGAATATACATAAATTAGCAGCAGAAGCAACAGGGATATCAGAACGAAGTGTAAGGAGAGTGATTGCTGAAAGTAAAACTTCCTTGCAAAATACAGGGGAAGCAAAATTTAGTTCTCCGCGGAGGAAAAGAAACAAAAAAGAAAACACAAGTTGATGATTTTGATTTAGGAGTGATAAGAAGAAAAATAAATCAGTTTTATACGGTAAAGAAAAAAAAATCCAAGTCTACGAAAACTAAACGCTGTGTTAAAAGAGGATAATATTTTAGATTGCGGATTAACTTTTTTAAGAGAACTTTTGCACATATTCATAAAAAAAAATGAAATCGAAGAGATCCCTTTAATAGAGAGACCAAACATTGTTGAATAGCGAGTGAAATATTTGAGGGCCATAAGAAAATTCAAAGAAGACAAACGAAATATATTCTTTTTGGACGAAAATTACGTTAACCAAAGTCACAATGTCCAAAAATGTTGGCAATCTTCGTCGGAGCCTGGAATTTATACAGCTAAAGGCGTTTAATAATAGTTCACGCTGGTAGCCGAAACGGGTTAGTTGACGATGGTTTGCTAATTATTTAATCAGATTAAAAAACGGGGGATTATCATGGAGACATGAACTCTACAAAAATTTAGAACTGGGTTGATTGAAAATTAATACCTAAACTTCCACCTAACTCAGTCATAGTTATGGATAATGCTGCCTATCATTGTGTGCAAGTTGAGAAGAAACCGACTATGTCCAGTTTGAAAATTAATACGCAGAACTGGTTGCAAAATCATAACGTGCCATTTTCTCCCATGATGATCAAAGCCGAACTCTTGAGGTTGATTAATACGACCCAATCAGAAAAAATATACACTGTTAATGAACTTCTGAAAGCTGCAGGTCATATTGTTGTAAGACCACCTCCATATCATCCAGACCTCAACCCGATCGAGCTTGTGTGGGCAAATATTAAAAATTGCCTGGCCAGAGATCACATTAATGCTACATTGGACGAGCAAATTACAATAATAACAAGGCTATTCTCCGAATTCTCTGCCGAACAATGGCAAAAATGCGATAACCACGTACAAAAAAACGAACAAGAATACTGGAATCATGAAATGAGATTTGATATTATGATGGACGAAATCATTATAAACTTACAAGATGGTTCTGAATCAAGTTCAGAGAGTTCAGAATCAAGTGATTCAGAGGATATGTCAAAATAATTTCATATACTTAATATGTTTTTGATTTATTTTACTATTAATTACAATATAATTAGATTGGTACAATATAAACTTCTAAAAGTTCAATTGTTTTTTATTTATTCTTTTCAATAATTGAACAATTATTGTTCACGATATCTCGAGATTAGTCATCACTGTCTAATCCCATGTGCGTTTCGAGCAGTAGGCAACCCGCCCCCTCAACCCTGTCGCCACCTAAGGCGCGGCCAACTAGTTCCGCGCGCACTATAGCGCAAGATATTAATAAAAGTTTTTTTGCAATAATGGTTCAGGCAAAAATGTAACAGAGTTAAACTTAGTTTAACTTTTATTTATAGGCTCTATCTCACTTAATTACAAGAAAATTAAACAAAATAAAGCATTTTTTTTTTAAATTGATTGGTATGTAACATTTTCCTTTAATGTGTTTAATTTTCTTGTAATTAGATCGGAAAGAGCCTATAAATAATTAGTAGAATATATCTATACCCGTGCCAAATTACAGCTTTCTAGTACTAACAGTTACTGAGCTAAGCCGCGGACAGACAAACAGACAGACGGACGGACATGGCAAAACTATAAGGGTTCCTTTGTTATTGACTACGGAACCCTAAAAATGTTATAACTTATTTATTAAGTTAGAATTATACATAGGTAAAGTCAGAAATGTATAACAAATTGACTACCAACTGAAATTCCGTATATTCGGATCACAACTCCGACCGCCGAACACCGCCGAATTCCGCCTGGCCTCGGGAACGAGCGTCGCGAACGGCGCGCGGCGGTGCTTCTTGGGGGGCGGCAATCCATGCGGCTAAGTTTGCTCGTCTCGGGCAGTAGTGTTCGCCGGCGCGACCAGAATAGAACGAGGGCGAAATGTCTTTAAACATTATCTCGGTATTGCTTGGAGAATAGTAGTTGTTTTGTTTCAAGAACAGTAAAAGTTTAGAATACAGACTACTTATATTCAAATATTTATTTCGATTATACCCGAATGAGTGGCGAAACTATTGTTATGAATATTCAACGACAACTGGAGAGTGAGGTCAATGCAGATAGGATAGCTGGCCTAGCAATTTCGGTAATATTTTCAGTATTCATTATTTCGCGGCGAATACAACTAAGTTTGGTTTCTGCACTATTCGCCGCGTCTGCAGCTCGACACCGTGGCATGCGCCGTACTGATTCATACATTTGTTTCCGTCGCCCGCCGCGCGCCAGACGCTCGTGCAAATGCGCTCGGCAAACGACGGTCGCCCCGCCCGCCGGCCGTTCGCCGCTACGCCTGGCATTCTTTTAGCCTGTAGCGAATATACAGTGGCCAGGTGGTGTCATTCTTTGACAGTTTTATGAAATTGCTACTACTTACACATAGCCAAAACTAACATCTATTCAATTTAACTGTGAGAACTTGATACAAAATGTAAATAGAATTTAGCTTCGAAATAAACTCTTGGTTAACTAATCATGAGTGAGACTTAGTAATGAGTTTAAGATTACTGAGCGCTGT
The DNA here is from genome assembly GCA_947364205.1 of Agrochola lota. NCBI lineage: Eukaryota > Metazoa > Arthropoda > Insecta > Lepidoptera > Noctuidae > Agrochola > Agrochola lota. The sequence goes on along the minus strand of OX376222.1, from coordinate 1,033,832 downwards.
TAGTTACCCTGATTATTACTACGCTGCTAATTGCAGCAGGTAAATTGCTGGTAGAATTTAATTGTAGCCAAATATGCAGAATATACAAATAATAGGTATTTGTATATTCTGCATATTATGCTAAAATAAAGAGGACTATACAATTAGTCACCAACTTTTACCTAGGGGTTCTACGTATGGGCTGAGGGCAGGACCCCTTACCCAATCCTGCACTACCTACGCATGCTATGAAGGCCTGCCCTACTTGCGGCCTACCGCCGCAAGCTACCTGTGGCGTACCACCGCAAGCTACCTGCGGCCTACCGCCGCAAGCTACCTGCCGCCTACCGCCGCAAGCTAGCTGCGGCCTACAGCCGCAAGCTACCTGCCGCCTACCGCCGCAAGCTACCTGCGGCCTACCGCCGCAAGCTACCTGCCGCCTAGCGCCGCAAGCTACCTGCGCGAGCCTTTGCTGACTGGCAACCGCGTGCTACCGACGCACACTACCTGTCGGTCTTAGGTAGGCCGTCCGGCCTACCACTAAGCCTGTTCTGTCATGCCTCCACGTCTGCCACGTGCTACCAAGGACAGTACCCTTCCTATATTAAGTGGGCGAGTGCTCAAGACTCAGTGTTTAGGACCCTACCCATGACTTAGCCGTGTTACTAATCTTGTACGTATATAACAATCTACCTATCTACCTAACTACCCGTTAACGGCCTGTGCAGTCTACCCTGCGCAGCCCTAGCCGTTACACTGGTAACACCTATATTTTTTGCTAATAAATGATTCTTATTCTTAATCTAACGTTCTAGCCAGTTGAAGGAATCCACTGAGAGTTAATTCAGGATGGAAAAATGCAATAGGTCATTAAATTATAGAATAAGAATAAGCAAAATACGTTTATTAGGAACCTAAAAATTGGGTGACTAGTCCACGAGTTACGATTCTGAGTAAAGACTAATAATCTAATTCGCAGTTAGCCGATTCACCCCCGGTTTGTAGAAGCCATCCAAGTTAATCTTTAATAATGTTTGACAGTCTATTTACATTAGTTAATTTGCTATCAAACATTCAGACTTCCTGGTACCACGGTGATATATTATTTTGGCTGTAGTGATACTAACCATGTGTACTTTTATCTCGTCCCGACTATTTCGTTATCATTGGCGTTTGGTTACCTTATGCTGATAAAATTTAGTAAGTAGCAGATGTAGAGATTTATGTGAAGGAGCTTAACCGTGAAAGTTCTACCACTAGCTCGAGGTACAGTAAACGTTCAAAAGTGCATGGGCACGTTAAGAGTCTTGCTGTGCGCGGTACAGTCCGCTCATCTGTATGTGTAAACAAAGCAGTGCACACACCACAGACATCGCAGTTTTGCACTTCAGCTTCACACACTGTCGTATCGCGTTGCTCTACACGAAACAAAAATATATTTCCACCGCTTTTGTTAAACACACGCATCATGCGTGTGACCTTGGCCAGTTTATGGAATTGCTAAAATTCGAACGAAAATTATATGTGCTGATAGGAATTAGGTGTCAGGCATTGGACTGTGATGCAGCTGGCCTAGGTTCTGATCTCGTATAGAATAGCGCGTTTTTTGCAAATATTATTAATTTATTTGCAATAATAATGTTTTATTAAGTTGAAAGGTATTGAGGTCGGAAAACTCTCACGGCAGTTAGTAGAAGCGGCCGAAGACTGTTAGACCACCAGCCGCCTATTTGTCACAGACAGGAAAACCAAGGTACAATACCTAATCGATACCGGTTCCGACCTTTGTGTACTGCCACGTCGGTTTCTACGTCAAGCTAGAAATCCTACCGACTACAGTCTCCCAGCAGCAAACGGCACCGTTATTCACACATACGGCACTTTGAATTTACCCCTAGATCTGGGACTGCGGCGAGATTTTATTTGGAATTTGGTGGTAGCAAACGTAGGCAAGCCTATCCTTGGCGCTGATTTTATTTCACATTATGGCCTCCTTGTTGATTGCAGAAACAGTCGGTTACTAGACAGCCTGACCACATTGTCTTCAGCAGGGACGCTCAGAAAATGCCACGTGTCAAGCATCAAGGTGATTTCCGGGAATAGTGAGTACCATAAGCTATTGGCTCAGTATCCTACTTTAATAAAGCCGTCTGGTGTATATCGAGAGATCAAACACTTGACATCCGCACCACGCCAGGCCAACCAGTTTTCTGCAGACCACGACGACTTGCACCGGATCGTTTGAAGATAGCCAAGGAACAGTTTGATGAAATGGTCCGCGATGGTACTGCTCGCCCTTCGGACTCACCTTGGGCATCTGCACTGCACCTGGCACCCAAAAAGGATGGTTGGAAACCCTGTGGAGACTACCGTGCCCTCAATGCACGCACAATTCCGGACAGGTATCCCATCAGGCATATTGAGGACTACTCCTACAGGCTAGCAGGATGCAAATCGTTCTCCAAACTCGACCTGGTGAAGGCGTATAACCAAATTCCAGTCTTTCCAGAAAACGGCGATCACGACACCGTTCGGTATGTTTGAATTTCCATCCATGTCATTCGGACTACGGAATGCAGCACAGACTTTTCAGAGATTCTTTGATGAAGTTCTTCGGGGACTAGACTTCTGTTACTCATACATAGATGACACTCTGCTATTTTCCAGAAGCCAGAGAGAGCACCTGGGCCATCTCCAGCAGGTTTTTGAGCGACTACACAAACATGGTTTACTCATCAACGAGGGCAAGTGCAGTTTTGGCCAAAAAGAGGTAAGATTTCTTGGGTACACCGTTACCGAAGACGGCACGCGCCCGATGGAAGACAAGGTGCAGGTCATACGGGATTACCCACCTCCAAAAACTGTTAATGGCTTACGCAGATTTTTAGGGATGCTAAATTTTTACAGGCGATTCATTCCTCACGCTGCTGAAGATCAAGCTCCTCTACACAACATGCTCACTGGGCCTAAAGTGAAAGGCACACAACCACTCACCTGGACAACAGAGTCCCTTCAAGCTTTTGACACCTGTAAGGCCAGTATAGTCAAATCTACACTACTGTCTCATCCTTTACATAACGCACCACTTGCTCTCGTCACAGATGCCTTATCAACTACGGTAGCTTCAGTTCTCGAACAGCTGGTAAACGAGGAGTGGCAGCCACTCGCTTTCTATTCCAAAAAGATGAATAAAGCTCAACAAAAGTACAGCGCTTATGACAGGGAGTTGTTAGCTATTTATGAAAGCGTGAAACACTTTCGTCACATGGTCGAAGGTAGGAATTTTGTGATTTAAACTGATCATACAGCTATCTAGTTCTAGTTATCTGATCATATGGGTTATCACATTTGCTTTTGATCAGAAGCTTGAAGAGTACCTATGCATGCTGTAGGCACATACGACATTTCAGCGTTATCCTTTTCACCCTATAATGGACAACGCACCTCAGATACCACTGCCACTTACCGTCAGCTGGGCCACCTAATTGTTTATCAATTTCATAAAAAATTGTATGAGTAAACAATATTAAATCATGTAGGGTTTGACAAGATTTACGTATACAGTATTATTTTTAATTAAGTAATGTGCGCCACAACCCTTTTAAAAATGGGTAAAACAGTCTGTTTTAAAAAAACCTTTCAGTCTACTGTTGATTTAGTTGATTGATCGAGCTTGCTGGATTGAACGTGCATTAATTATAATGCTCGTATCTTTTAGAAATATTTTTTCAAATTAAAAATACATTTTTGATTTAATTTCACCGTGTCTAAAATGATTAATAACATAAAGTCAAAAATAAACGTCAAAAGATGTCATCTAAGATTCTAAATGAAGAATACAATTAAAATGGCAGGTACCTATACCATTTTTTTACAAGATTCAATTTTAAAATTAAGATATAACTCTTTTGTGGCTATTTCTTTCTGTAGTTTTATTATAGATGGTTTCTTTAAATGGGTCGTAGAGTTAACTCATCTAAATAAATGGTTTGCCATAAGGCAAGCTTCAAGTTTCATAGTACCTACCTATATTTTTGTGAAAGAAAAATTCAAAACACTATTATGAAACCTTCAAATATTCAGTGAGTACACTCACATTTATTTGGTTCGTTACACAAATAACATTCTTTCGATCCATCATAAATAGACAGATCTCTGACGATTCCCTTTTCAAGCCAATTTTCTTGCCATATTTTCAAACTCAAACTCAAAGCATTTATTTTGATTAAACCATTTACAGGCACTTTGAATTGACAAGGAGTCGATCAGTCAGAAATATGAAGCTAGTTGCCCATTCCAAAACGTAGTAGGTACCTATGAAGAAGAACGGGCAAGAACGGACTCTCTTTTAAATCAAAAATTTGTTACAAAATATTGGTTACATCATTTATGTTGAAATTATACATGTTAGAACAATGTAGAAAGACGTGCACGTTAAAAGTGTACGTAATAAAAATATAAAACAAAGAACAATTCATAAATTAAAATAAGCCATGGCAACTAAGAGTTGACCAGTCCCAACTGGCGGCGCCCGTTCACGAACATGACGCATGGATTAGCACCATTCAGCTCAAGCATTTTGAAGGGAGCTTAATGATACAACACACGTGCTACCATCAGCGAGACATCTGAGTAAGCATGACATACTCACAACCAGGTCACATTCAATTCAATTAAAGACATAGTACACGGTAAATGGTTGGTCTTTAGTTCATAGTACTCAAACCTGTGTTATGCAATTATGTAATACAAAGGAGCGGAAGGAGAGGAGAGATTTCTAAACACAAGACCCTTTTTACCACCAATCAAATAACAGGAAGTCCTGATAATAGTTACGCCTAATCCAATACAACGGGCAGATCCAATATGGCTGCGCTCCAAATAACCACATCAATTGTTCCGACGGTACTCCTAAACAAATTAATACCTAACTGCTTCTATACTCGAGAACCGAGCTGCCTTCAATTGAACCCAATTATACCCGGCATACACACCAATGGGGATTTTCAAAAGAAACTGGAGATTCGAAAATGTATTTTTCTTTGATTAAATCGAGTATTCGCCGTATTGAACGCGCTTGATTCTGTTAGTGTTAAGTGTGCGGAATAGGCAGAGCTTGTTAATGTTTCGTAATAGAATAAATGGATAAGATTATATTAGTTTACGGAATTCTAAACAGGATTTCAAAGGTTTTTTCAGACTACTCCTGGAGTTATTTTATGTCTTTAGAAATAAAGTTTGCACCTCATTAGAGTAGCTAAAATCATCTCCTCACGAATATTGATTTAGGACATTATTGATATATCTTTCTCCCTTCACAAACATCTGGCCGCAACGCCAATTTACAAATGGAGTTATACACATATATTGTGACAAACGAAGAAACAATCAATAGAAAGTCTCCTACATGAATGTAAGCGCATTCGTTAAAAATACCCAAGAAACCAGAACACGAAGATAAAGTACTAAAGGAATGTTTCACGTAACCAGAACTCATAGGTACTTCGCGAACACCTCAGTTAGTCACAGGACACACTTAGTCGTAAGGTACCGTGCGGTGCTGTGCGATGCCATGTGGTTCCGTGCGGTTACCGGGAGGAACATAATATTAACAATATATTAACTGTACCGCCGAACTTCGCCGCAGTACCACATATTGAACTGATATTAACTTGAATGTCTGTTGAGACCCTAAGCTTAGCACGGAAATGGTAATTTATTAGAGTGTTATAAACTTTGTGGTTGAGAGCTAATAGGTGCTGATAGAAATAGAATGTGGTTTCGTACGGGCGGAAATAGAAGTTGATTTAGGTATACATCTGAACTTAGAAAGCATCTCAATCCAAGATTCATTTAGGTTACTGTTAGTTACATTGTACCTACTGTTTCAAGGTAAAAACAATATTAAAAGAAAGAATTGAAAAAAGGGTTCGCTAAATTAGCCTCAAATGACTGTGCCTCAGTTTTATTTGTTACCTTATATAATTAACGATACGCGATCTCAGTTTCAAACGTTTCACAAAAGGAAAGTGATCGACAACAGAGTCATCGTAACAGAACATCATGTTAGTAAAAAGAGCTTTCTAAACAGGAACTTAGTTTATTCCTCAAAGTGTGCTCAAACAAGAGCAGTTTGAAAACGAAACACGAATAAGATTACACGGCAATACTCAGAATTTACAGGTAATCTTCACTCGATTGCCTCTTTATTGGTGTTTAAAATATATGAATTAATTTTAATGCGAATCTGTCGTGATTGATAAGTTTTGTATTGTCATGCGTGGTTTTAATAATAATAATGAAAAATAGTCGTGTCAATTTTATAATGGAGCAGGATTTAATGAATTAATTTATCCTGATTTATTATCTTTATTAATATTAATGTTGAAGAATCATGTTTTATAAAAATGGTTAAGGTTTGCATCTTTTTCCATAGTGAATTTTATTTCGAATAAAAACCATTTTCATTCCATATTAGAAATTTTAATCTTTTTTTATCCATTCGCGTTATACTTACTCAAACACTCAAACTCAATGCATTTATTTCAATCAAACCAATGATAGGCACTTTGAATTGTCAAGGGGTCGTTCAGTCAGAAAGTTGAAGTTTGTTGCCACTGTTGCTAGATTTATTAGTAATTCAGTGTTTGCTGCGGGTTTTCGCATGGTCAATTAATTGGACGTACCTAGGTAACTGCCTGTATCCTTAAAGCACTGTTGACGAATAAATGAGCTATTACATTAAAAATTTCATGAGCACCCAATGCCAATACCGAATGCCTATATTTTTGATAATATCCTTATCTGTAACTGTGTCCATGTCCACTATTACTTACTTACTAATTGCCACGCTAAAACCCACAAGCCAATAAGTTTCTTAACTCACTAAGATACGAAGTGCCCTATTCTAGCCACCAGCCTCATGACTAACAACAGTTTAAGTTAATGACGTTACCGATTCTAGTCTATTAATGACCGTTATTAGGCCAATCCGGTTTATCACTTCGTAACTCCCAAGTTCGGCAACTTTAGATATCATAATTACGTCTATGACCTGTAGCGTATTTTGTCGAAAATATTAATTATATTAAAAAGGGTAAATAATTAGTATTAAAAAGGGTTATAATGGTGTGAGCTGCATTTCAATTGGGGTAAACTTTTTAGATTGGTAACGGTAAACAAGATAAAAATAGAAGATCCATGAAAAATAATCGGAACTCAAAGATTATTCAATGGTTCAATTCAAACTTCATCATTGGTTTTTCGCGTCATAGAAAATCGTAAATTAAAAATATTCTAAGTAAACTTTTCATGTTCTTTGCCATTATCTAACATGACCACTTTGACCAGGTTATGTAAATTAATTGCTCAATAAACACCCTCGATCACCACACGTCACGACACGTCTGGGTCTGCTGAGGTCAATAACAGCATGCTGCGGTAGAGATAGTGCCAGAGCTATCTGGACTCCCGAAGGACGCTTAATGAACGCCCGGGGCTTCATTCGCAAAGTTCGCGACACCAAACACCACCTGGTAGGCACCTTATGTGCGTAGGTTTCTTCGATTCGAGACCACAGCTGCCTGTACAGCTTCTTTCAGGACCCGTTGATTTACAAGACCAACACCTTCCATTGGGTTTTTTACAGAAAGGTACGGTAGGTGCGATTTAGGATTGATTCTGTACCTGTGCCGTGTTAAGTCCTCGAACTTCACAGTTTCATTAATATTAATACTCTCTCTATCTCGTAAGGGCTAATCAGTTTCATATCCGACTGTGACAGTGCCCAACTAACTTTGAATTAAGTTTCGCGATTAATTTGCGTCGACAGGTGAAAAATATACTGATGCTGAAATAAGCTCCGTTTATTAATAAATACACTGTGCTACATGAAATAAATTAACCTGGTAGTTTATGATACTTTTATAAATAAATATTAATTTACTGTTTCGTATGTATATTTGTTATATTTTCTACAACTTACCGACAGAATCCGTACATCGAAACAACACTGAAACTCCGAGTACAAACAACTGTGACCACTTCATCACAAAGTTTTTCAACAAACTCATCTTCACCAAATACATAAACAGAAAAAAAATCAAAAAAGTTCCAAATTCTAGAACGTCGCATTTTCAAAAAAGTTTTCGTTAATCGAATGGGGGAGCGAAGACGGTTACAATTCGCTTGGGTTCGATTCGGTGCGGCGCACGTGAAGCAACTGCTCTGACGGAACGGTTTAACGGAGGCTGAGGGTTTCCAACGACGCATGCGCGAATCTTTCTTCGCTTTTCAGAAAGTGGTGTTTTTAGTTTGAATTATACTTTAGATAATACTTTTGACGTTACACTCTATGCGCCTTTGACTTGGTGCATTCCATCAAAGACCCGTGGCTCTGTGGAATGGAACGAAAGGCGTTCTGACCTCTTAATTGTTGCCTTGTTTTGTAAATGGTTTAGTTAAAATGATTATTAATTCTAAGATATGAAAATGTATAAAGTGGTGAGACACTTTTGAAATAATTTTAAGTTTGTTTTTTTCCTACCTACGTAATTAAAAGTAATGGAGAAGCTAAGTCCAACAAGTTAATTAATTAGTACAATTTTGGAAGCACAGAAATAATTAATTAAGAACTACTTACTAACTTTACAAATTGTGGAACAAAAAATAGAATGATACATTAAATAAAAATTCTCAAAAATCAAAAATAATAATATTATCGCCGTGCAATGATAGTCGATGCTATAACCCGATTTTTATAACTGTGCGCCCGTTAATGACAAAAGTTTGCAGTGTATGTGGTTTAAATAATAACAATAACAAATTACCGAATAAAAAGACAGACACGACACGAGTTGCGTAGACCATATAAAGTCGCGCTGGGGCACTGAAGAGGTAACCGGGCGGTGAATTCAATACCAACAACCTAGGATTTTGACAGCTCTAAGCACACAGCTATAAAAATCGAGTTACACCATTCCACATGAAGAGAACCTCGTGAAAGTCGAGAAAAAAAAAACAAATAAATATCACGACTTAGCACACGAGAATTGACATGTGGAATGTGAGCTCGGCTATCATTGTGCCGATTGTCGTAACGGCCAATGACCTGATGGCCGAAAGCCTCGACCAATAACACAGAAGGCAGTACTCCTCGATGTTGCTCACATTTTGAGGAGGTCCCTGTCTCTGCAGCCCTAGCCACCGGTAGCTTGGACCCTGCTCCCGACACCGGCGGACCTCTATTTTTCTATATTTTTATTGTTTATTTTAAGAAATATAAAAAATGTGAATTAATAAGAATCTAGATGAATAAACGACATAATAATATCATGGAACAATATCTTAACAAACTCTATGAACTCTTCTCGTTCATACGGTCGAGAGATATTTCTCCGTTAGATTACACATGTGACATGCGTGACATGTGTGTAAATCACTATTAGTATTTTTTATGTTATCGCTAATTACTAAATGTGTACTGCATGCTATAAGTATAAGCAAGATGTAAAGTCTGAATATTTGCACGGCTGAAATGCCGAATATAGTGAAACCCATAGAACTTAAGAACTTATGTTAGCTAACTATATTCTTGCAAATAAATATATCATTCATTCCAACTGAAGAGCATTGGTGGGAGGAAAAATGAATGGAGAGATTCATCATCATTTCAGCCGAAAGACGTCCACTGCTGGACTTAGGCCTCCCACAAGCACCGCCACTTCAACCAGTTCTGTGCTTCTCGCGTCCAGTGGATTCCTGCGGCAGGCACCATGTAATCAGTCCACCTTGTGGGGGGCCTTCCAACGCTACGTCTTTCAATACGCGGTCACCAATCCAAAACATTTCGGCCCCATCGGCCATTTGTTCTGCGAGTAATGTGCTCTGCCCACTGCCACTTAAGTTTAGCAATTCTTCGGGCTATGTCACTTATCTTGGTTTTACTACGGACCTCTTAATTTCTTTGAGATAATATGGTGCCAATATTCTTGCTGACTAAGCTAAATATTGTGACGAGATAGAAAAGTAATGGAATACATTTTTACACTAGTTGACATTTTTGATTTCATGAGCAATGGCATGAAACAAAAATTCACGATTGTTATGTTTAGCGAAGTACAATTTTCCTTTGTGAAGGCAAATAGTATTTTTCACGATCTCTCGTGAAAAATACCATTTATAAAATAAATTCTTGCCAAGAAAGTAGCCTTGGATGTATCTAAATAAAAGTTGAAAACTCCTTCGTTTTCAACTTTTATTTAGATACATCCAAGGCTCGGAAACCTGGTTAATATTTTTACTAACGAGCTCGTAAAATTGCCAAACATAAAAAATAGCGTTTTCTTTTCGACTTTTCTGCTTAATCAGAATCGATATTATTTCGGTTCCAATCAAAGAAAAATAAACTGTTCCGCCTCCAAATACCGGTTAATTTCGCTCGGTAATTGTGGTTAAGTAATAACAGCAGATCAGGTTAAGCTACCCTTGCCGTGGTAGATCCGTGGATGGGTGACCTCACTATCATGAATCGGAATCTCACTATCATGCCTCGAAAAGCACGTCAAGCCGTTGGTCCCGGTTGTCATTTGTAGATCTTTAACGTTTGTTACGGGTCGTCTGAAGCCCGAAATTCTGACAACCAGTCTTTTCAAGGGGTATTGTGTTACCCACTAACTGGGTTGTGGAGGTCAGATAGGCGGTTGCTCCATGTAAAATACTAGTATTCAGCTGCGTCCGGTTAGACCGGAAGCCGACCCCAACATAGTTGGGAAAAGGCCAGGCAGATGATGAAATTCTGCTCTGCAAAGCTGTGCGGGTTTCCTTCTTTAATATAACTTCCCGTCAGTTGCAAGTACAATTATAATAATTTGTGGCGATTCTTACAGGGTTCTTTATGACTCTTTAAGCACAGTTAAGCGGATTAGCTTACTAAATACACGACGTCTATTGAATTTTAGTATAATTATACATACAATAGAAAACGTGTGCCGTGTAACGTAAATAAAAATTAATAATTATGTGAAAAATTGTTGATGATCCAAAACATGTAGGTACCAACTTTTTCGAATCGAATCAACGACTCGAAGCCCCCTCCGACTCCGTATTGCTTGGAATTAATCAGGTTCATAACCGCTCGCGAATAGATTTAGCTCCGAGCGAGCCGAAAAATCGAAAAACCTGGTTAATAATCGTAATAAATGCGGTATCTATTTTGCAAACCGTTCCCAAGCCCTCGGTACATCAAGATAATACATATATATTCAATCAATCAAACATTTACTCAGCCTTTGAAGTCTACTGATGGACCCGGATGTCCATTTTAGGTCGCTAACTGCCTGTTTCTAATCTTGGCTCTAATTGACCAACGGGTACCAAACTCGAAGTTTGCCAATTTCAATACCCCGGCAAACATGGTCAGGCAAATTTAGCTTGCTAAATATCTAGGAAAGATCTTCATCAGATAAATATTTTATTTCAATAAGTACATTCTGTTTTATTAAAAACATAAATGAGTCTATTTTTGTACTAATACATAATTTTCAAGTTCTTGTAACACGGTTCCCTGAAACTCATATAAATGAGTTAAAATTATACTGTAGTAACAAAATAAAATTAATAATTTTGCAAAAGGAAAAGAAAATAATATTAGTTATGTGCTTCACTGGTGAAAGCTACCTACAATTGGTCCCTTCGCGAGCTTTCACTAGCCCTCGATTACCATAAATCACAATAACAGTATATTGAATCCGTCTGAACTAGGATCGCGGCGTTTGAACATTAGCTGTTCACGGCAAGACAAACATCATCAATCATTGGCGTATTACCCTAAGTATTGTATTATATTCGCGTAATATTTGTAAATAAACGTAAAGTAAAAAAGGTTCCAGTACCTACGGTCTGTTCCGAAAGTATCTGATTAAAGTCTAAACAAACTCTGTTCAGGTTAAATTCTTACACAATCCCTCACTAAAGGGAATTAGTTACACTTCCATCTGTATTCAGAAGGTTTCAACTTTATAAATCACCACTTATTCCAACAAATTATTGTTTGAATAACATTATTAAATTGTAATTGAAACGCCATCGACGAAAATTGAGGTTATGCCCAAGATTGGCATTTACAGGTTCGTTTTCTAATCCGAAATTCATTTTTCTCGGATCCTTTTAGAACAGAAATTACTACAGTTGCAGCCTGTTCAGGTGTTTGTGTGGTTAGCATAATCGACCTTTAGGTGTGTATTAATAAAAGATAAATTTATCAGTGGCGTATCATTCTAAATCCAAATAAGTTGTAAGTTAATCATCATAATATCAGCAGATTGAATCCATCTAAACTAGAACAAGCACGTTAGTTGAACGTTAACTAGTTCGGGGTCGGACGAACACTATCAGTCAATTACATACCTATTACTTAACACTTTCGTCGTAGTTTAATAAGCTTTGACTTTCAGCAGTAAGATATTTAACGATATGGTTGCACTCATAAATAAGGTTGAACAACTGGTGTTGCTAAGACAATCTACATGAAGCAAAATAATTAATTAACAGCGTATTAATTTACAAGCTCTATTAATGTTATGTATATTATGAGTATTAACGGGCGATGAATATTTAAATCTCAAACTATCGTATTCTAAAAGCTTAATTGTGTGTACTCTATGTAATACGAAAATATATTTAATACTGTTTGCTGTGTTGTGATTAACAAACATTTTCTATAACATCGTCACACATTTTCATATCAATCAAAATCTTTTTGAATACAACCTGGTAATCTATTAAATAATACAACGTTAAGTAATGACGTTGTATTATTTAATAGATATCCAAAAGATTGTATGGGCACTGGCCCCACCCACCAATAGATGTGGCACTAGTTTCAATATTATTATGAAGTCCTGTAAGAAGGCCAATAACTATTTCCAATCCAAAAATCGATGGGGTTCCTGAAAGAGCGTTAAGTTAGGAAGAAGACTAAAAAATAGTATGGTCACTGTGCCCACCCACCAGCAGATGTGAAACTAGTAGGACGTCCCACAAGAAGACCAATAACCATTTCTAATCCAAAAATCGATCGTTCTTAAAAAAATGATCTCTGAAAATATATAAAAATAAATAATTTAAATTCAGTTTACATGAAAGCCCCATACCAACGGTGGACGACGATATATTAAAAAATCATCAGACTCCCAATATGTGTTATCTGAGATACGTTTAAAATCTATTGGTGGGTGGGGACAATTTTTTGCATTGTCCTTTAGGGTTTATACATTCTGATGTAAAAACTATCGGATAGTGTTTGCTGAAACATTAGCCGGCTCATGGAGTGTTCTCTGTAAACATCATCAATCAACTGCGTATCACGGAGCCAGACTCCAAATAAAACGTATGGCGTAGATTTGTGTTCAAAACGGTCTTGTTATAAAATGCCTAGAAAAACGTTTTGGAATGATTTTTCACTTAAAAATACACACAAATAAATAAATTGTGTTTAAATGAAGTATAATTATTAATATTACTAATAAATAAATTAAATATGTTTTCCCTGCAATTCATTTCTAGAAACGATTTACCCACAAACCAATATTAGAAAAGATCTCTTCGAATCCGATACTGGACGAAGGTTCAATCGTTACGTTATACAATGTAATTGAATCAAAAGTCCGCGGGTTTCCAGATTTGTGGCGATGCTGGGCGCCATCACCGCGCCCGGCCGCGGCCCATTGGTTCATAATCCATTGTTACACAGGTTCTGGTTGATAAATGGCTTTTCAATGTAGATCATATTAAACTATTAATGTTGCTACTTATTCCAAATTTTTTTGAAATACCTGCAAGATAGCTAAAGCTGTGCATATTAGCAACAAGATCAAATCAGCAGAAAATAAAATAAAAACAGTTTGGAAAGTTATAAATAATTAAACTAATAGGAATAAAATACGAAACACTGAGTTCACATTGGAGACTTCACGTGGTGTCATAAGCTCGAATTTAGAAGTAGCTCAAGAATTTGTAAATTTCTTTACTAATATACTACCTATATAAAACGACGGAAGCTTTAAATTCCTCACCCGATGTCTCAATAGATTTATTAAAAGCGAATGTTCCAGGCTGCCCGGTTGAATTTCAATTTTTAAACATATAAACCCTATGATAGTTAAAAAGCTTTTCGGAAAATTAAAATCAAATTGACCTAAGATCTATGGGGATTATCTATCAAAGTTTATACATCCTTAATCAAGCCTATAGTACCATACTTAGCTTTAATATTTAATTTGTGAGTGGATCAAGGAGTCTTCCCTGATTTAATGAAATACAGTAAGGTTATACCCCTTTTTAAATCTGGGGACAGTAAATACACTAACAATTATAGACCAGTATTCGTGCTGCCGGTATTCAGCAAGGTGTTCGAAAAGGTAATGCTCAATCAAATGCTTAATCATTTTAACACCAACCAAATCTTGCACGATCAGCAATATGGGTTCACCAAAGGACGTTGTACGACTGATGCCGGTGTAACATTACTAAAACACATATTTACAGCGTGGGGGCCCAAGACGCCATAGAAATTTTTTGTGACCTCACAAAAGCATTTGACTGCGTAAATCATGAAACCTTACTCTTGAAACTTGAGCATTACGGTCTAGGTAAACTTGCGCTCAGTTTGCTAAAATCTTATTTAAATGATAGACAACAGCAAGTTTAAATTAATGGGGTCAATTCACTCGGTCTAAAAGTAAAAATGGGTGTACCACAAGGCTCGCTATTGAGTCCTTTCCTCTTTTTAGTATATGTAAATGACCTACCCCATTTATTAAAAAACCAACCACAAATGGTGTTATTTGTTCTTACCAAGGGGTATCGTATTACTCAGTTACTGGGTTGTGGAGGTCAGATAGGCAGTCGCTCCATGTAAAATACTGGTATTCAGCTGCATCCGGTTAGACTGGAAGCCGACCCCACAGGTTGGGAAAAGGCTAGGCAGAAGAAGAAATAGTGTTATTTGCTGACGATACTTCTCTAATTTTTAAGATAAATAGACGTGCATCAAATCTTGACGACGTAAATAACGCCCTACTGCAGGTCCAAAACTGGTTCACTGCTAATAATTTAGTATTAAATGGGAAAAAAACTAAATGCATTAGATTTGCTTTACCGAATGTTAAAAGTAGTGATTGTGACATAGTATTGAATGGGGAGAAATTGGAATTCATCGATAAAACTGTTTTTTTGGGGATCACGCTCGACTCCAAGCTGCAATTGGGTCCTCATTTAACATCTCTTGCAGGACGCCTAAGCTCAGCAGCATATGCTGTGAGAAAAATCCGTCAATTTACTGATGTAGATACCGCGAGGCTAGTCTATTTCAGTTATTTTCATAGTATCATGTCTTACGGTATTTTACTATGGGGACGGGCTGCAGATATCGACTCTATTTTTATTCTGCAGAAAAGAGCCATCAGAGCAATATATGGCCTCCGCAGACGCGATTCTCTAAGGGAACTGTTTAAAGATATTAATATCATAATAATAATAATATTTATTCAAAAACTTACAAGGCATAAAAATTAGTACAGTTTTGCTTAAATTTAAATTATATTCCTAAGACTTACGTGCCTGAACTAGGTAATCCTGTGTTTCAGGCGAGAGGAGCTAAAATAGACTTATAAAATAAATAAATAAACAACAGGTTGACAATAGATCACTAATTACATGTTGAGGAGCTTAACTCTTAGTTTCTAAATTTGATATAAGTACTTATACTTAACGTAGGTGACATTTTTCACTTTAGCACAGTTAGTAAATTCTCTGTATCTTCGTAACACATACTTTGGAGAGCATCCTTGAGAATTCTCTTACAATTTGTATAGTTCAGGGAATAAATGTCTGCTTTCGAGTTTAGTCTATTATAGAGAAGAGGACCGAGGTATAGGTAAAATTTGGATACAAAAGCATGTTTTGTTGTATTTTGTGGACAAACTATATCTTTACGTCTTTTATTAGTATATGCAGTGCTGTAGGGTAGAGCTCTGTGTTGTTTTAATACAATACCCATTATAAATAGCTGTCGAACTGTTAATACTTCACAAGATTTGTATAGGAGGTTAGTAGGAAAAAGGAAAGGGCGGAAAGTAGACACTTTGAGAATCGCCCTTTGAGCTCTCTCGATGGTTAGTACATTGTTTTACCCGCTCCACCCCATGTGGTAATACAGTAGTTAATATTGATTGACATAGAGCAAAGTAAACTTGTCTAACTAGTTTTGGGTCAGCAATATAGCGTAACTTTTTAAAAACAAATATCAACTTGCGAATTCTATTATTTAAAGCTTGTATATGTTGTTTGAACGAAAGTGTTTCATCTATTATAACACCAAGGTATTTTGTTGTATTTGTCATTGTAATATTGGGACAAACACATTGGTTATCTGTAGGAATTGTGCAATAATGAGCATATAATGTCGAGGTAGTGCTTGTTGATGTTTGCTTGCGCATAGAAAACTTAATGTAATTTGTCTTATTTGCATTTAGTGTTAGTGAATTGAGTTGAAGCCATTTATTAACAATATTGAACCCCTGTTGCGCAAGTTTGTAGACATTTTTTTTCTGAGTCAGCTGAAAATAGAAGGGCAGTGTCATCAGCATAAGAAACAATTACGCCGTGATCGCCGTGATCGTGATTTAGGTTACAAAGATCTTTTATGTAGATCAAAAATAGTGTAGGCCCTAAAATACTTCCTTGGGGAACTCCGAAGGACGTGTTTTTTTTATCATCGCTGAGAACATTACCAATCCTTACACATTGGGTACGGTCTTCTAGATAGCTCTTAAATAGTTTCAGCTGGGTGCCTCTGATACCTATGGCTTCAAGCTTGTGCAACAAAATAGGAATAGAAACCGTATCAAAAGCTTTGGCGAGGTCTAGGAAGATTCTTACTGTGTGGTTACCATTATCAAGTTCTTGTGCTAGATAATCAGTCAGATGGTGCACGGCATCGTCTGTTGACATTTTCGGCCTAAATCCAAACTGCCGTTTAGATAAAATTGATTTATCCTCCAAGTATTTGTAAAGCCTTTTATTCATAATTCTTTCTAATATTTTAGACATATTAGGCAGTAAGGAAATAGGTCTATAATTTGTTACTTGATTTTTACTGCCTGATTTGTAAATACTACAACAGCTTTTTTTAGGCAGTCGGGAAAAAGACCTAAAGATAAACATTTTTGGAAAATATAAGTTAGTGGCGGTCCCAAAATGTGCTTGAACTGTTTAATAATTTTATTTGATATGTTATCCCAGCCAACTGCACAGTCGTCCTTCAAATTCATAATTATCGTTTCTACCTCAGTCTCGTCAGTGTCTTGCAACACAAAGGATGATAGAATAGTGTTACACGAAAATGGTGCGCTTGTTAGATATTGTGATTGGCCCTGAACTTTTTCAGCCAAACATTTACCAACATTAACATAGAAATTATTCGCAATGTTCGCAGATGCTAACTGTGATGAGTGTGCTTGTAATAAACCTGAAGATGACTGATTTAGTTTTGAGTTATACGTTACACTTTTAATAAAATTACAGATTTTTTTATTATTTGTACCAGCTTTCTCTAGTGCAATTTTATCATAGTTGATTTTTACATTTCTTAGAAGATTATTACAGAAATTACGATATCGCTTATACGACAGTTGCACAATTAAGTTGTCTGGATTAGATTTAGCTTTCATATGCAGTTTATCTCTATTTTTCATACAGCGAATAAGTCCTGTCGTGATCCATGGTTTTATGTTGTAGTTTTTGTTATTTCGCCGAGATATGTCCGTGTTCTTCTGAATTGCGTGTTGTACATTTTTGATTAGGTACAACATACAAAACTGCGGATCAGCGGAATCGTAGACTGGGTCGAAGTCGATATTGCGTAAGTCTTCTTCAAGTTTATTTACAATTAAACTAGAAATTGTTCGAGTGACTACTTTAGGTAATTTACATTTAAAAATAAGTAGGGTAGCATTATGGTCGGTTATTGTTGAATTAATTACAAGGGCAAGTGCAGGGAAATTTGACTTGAGCATAATATGGTCCAAACATGAGCCACTTTGATGTGTAGGAAGTGTGTGAGCAGGAAGCAAACCATGGAAGGCGCATAGGTTAAGGTATTCCTCTGTGGATGCGTCAGAATTTTCTGGAAAAATATTGATATTAATATCTCCAATTAAAATAGTATTTTTGAAAGACGATAGGTTCTGCAAGGTGTTGTTTAGAGAGTCAGTGAAATTGTTAATATTTCTAAAAGGAAGGAAAAATCTAAGTCTTTTCAGTAAAAGAGGTGATAGACACAATTATAGGACTAGAAATAGGGACCAATTGATTCAACCGGGTTTCAGACTGGCTAAAGTAGACTCATCCTTCATGGGGTACTGTTTGAAATGTTACAATAAAATACCTCCCCACATACTCCAATTGAATGAAACGAAATTTAAATCTTGTATAAAACGCACACTATGCTGCCAAGCATATTATAAGTTGGGGGATTACATCGCTGACAAAAATGCTTGGCTCAACGCTGGTCCAGCTCAACAAGGGCGAATAAACTAATTGATTACCATTCAAAATATTGTTGCAGCTGCTGAAGATTGTAAAACTATCTTTAGATTGTATAAATTCAATCTCTTAGTATCATATAATTGCATAGCACATGTGTGAGCACTATGTCCCTACTTTACAGTTACCATTTACTGGGTACGTCTTTCATTGACTTTGACTTGAGTGTGCTCTGGCGGTTGAGAGTATGTCATGCTCACTCAAATGTCTCGCTGGTGGTGGCGTGTGTGTTGGATCATTAAGTTCCCTTCAAAATGGTTGAGCTAAGTGGTGCTGATGCATGCGTCATGTTCGTGAACGGGCGCCGTCAGTGGGGACTGGTCATCTCTTAGCTGCCACGGCTTATTTGAATTTATTTTAATTTTTGAATTGTTTTTGATTTTATTTTAATTACTGACGCTTTTAACATGCACGTCTTTTTACATTGTTCTCACATGTATAATTACAACATGGATGATGTAACCAATATTTTGTAAAAATATTCTGATTTAAAAGAGTGTCCGTGGAGTTTCTTGCCCGTTCTTCTCCATATGAACCTACTACGCGTTGGAATGGGCAACAAGCTTCATATTTCTGACTGACCGACCCCTTGACAATTCAAAAGTAATTGGTTTATTTGACATAAATGCTTTGAGTTTGAGTTTGAAACAAGATTGCGAGTAAAAAAACCGTAGCTAAGAAATACAACGTTATGGATATATATATCTAAAAGTTGAAGGGAGATTGCAATGTATTAATTAATGTCAATTATCAAATATTGATCTTAAAACATTTTCTTTATGAATTAGCTACACAATACACACTGAAAGCCTGAATCAAAACTTTTTACCTACTTTTTTTCATCAAAAGAGCCACAAAGCCGATCAAAATTGGTCAGCAACCTCGCCACTAAATTAACTTTCCACGTACATTGTTTTTGAAAAAACAGTCACTGTTGACGGTCCTAACCCTTTTATAGATTAGCATAGATCAAGTTTACAAAATCGTAATTCGTCTCAGCAGAGAACCCGCTCGCGCATACATTAGTATACCCGTATATAGACAAATTTCCACCTGAGAATATACTCGAAAGATGAATCGGACTGATTTCTGTTTGCTTTACATCCAGTTCTTTGTGTTACACCTATTGTGCGGGACCCAATCAATCGTACCTTTTATTTATTAGTCAGGATTAACTGAAATTACGGTGTGGGCGTTAGGGGAAATGTCGGCACTGTAGGAAATGTCGGATTTAGTTCGCGACTGCGACGCAAATTGCAATTGGATTCATTTGGTGTGTGCGCGCCGGAATGAATTTGTGTTAGCCATGGCAAGTTTGGTTTGTTTGCAGATGCCATCAGATCTGTGCACGTTTGTGCAAGTGCAAATACACGAACTGCATATAAGCCCTTTTATGGGTTTGCTGGCAACACTTTTAGTGAAAACTGACATTTAACTTGTAACAAAATGGGATTGAATTGAAAGAGGAAAATGAGGGTTCGATTATACAGATGATAGAAAGTATGTCTCATCAATTCAAAGCAGACAATTCAGAAAAGTAAGAAAATAAATAATCATGTTTTTTTCTACTACGCGTGTAACTTTTTTAAAGGTAGCCTCCATTCGAATAAAGGCTAGGCACATAGAACGAGCAGGAAAGTGGCCTTAAAGTAACAATGTGTACCAACAACCTTGACTTCCCAAAAACTACTTTTAAAACATCCTTACCAGGTACAGTAGGTACACGTGTAATACCACTTTTACATAAAAAGACTTACAGTAACAGAGTGCTAAAAGCTCGATCCTCGACTCGGCAGTAATGCTCTCCGGATAATGGAATCATCGCCGCTCGGCTGAGCAAATTAACTGCACGGGAACAGAACGTGGGGCGCTGTGTAAACGACCCTTGGTTCAACGTCTGCACTCATTTCAACGCGTGATGTTTGTTTTCGTAGTGTTAAGGCGTACTGGAAGGGGAATCGGGTGCCTGTAATGGTTTAATGGGAAATCGTTAGAAAGGAGACGCAGGCATTTACGGTATCTTTCACTTTTGCTACGATTGGTTAAAACGTGGAAATCTGAATGCAAACTTGTGCTAGAATACAGTCGAGTCTTTCTGGCAGAGTAAAGGCCTCAGTCCCAGTAGTGGTAACACTATGGACTGATTATGTAGCATAGATATTATTGTGGGTTAAAACTTAAACTCATTGTTATTAGATAGAGACTCTAGTTATTGAAGTGAAAATAGGGAATTAATGCCTTATCCCTACAGTGGGGCAACATAGGCTTATAATAAAAATAGTTACTCTATTTAGGAGAACATAAAAATTATAATTTTACTTATCAAAATAATTGTAACCGTTCATATTAATGTTTCTTCAAATCTTGCCTCTTCAGATTTAAAAAAAAGAATGATTCAATTCTTCAAAATATCAAAATTACAATAATAGCATTCGGTAAAGCAGGTACATTTTTGAATTGTTGGGAACCTAAACGTTCCCTACGAAACGAATTTGCATGGACTTCTCAAACTTAAACTCAAACTCAATCCGGCTGCTACATCAATGAGTTAAATGCGGATCAGAGTATACAAACATTTATTAGTCTTTTACATTGGAGCAATTATGAGATTCTACGTCATAATTTTTTAAATGATAATTTATGACCTTGGCTTATAAAAAAATAATAACACTGCTATTGAAACGTTTTGACATTATCGACATTATAAGTTAGTAACTGACTTAAATCTTTGAAATCATTTATTTAATTTAATTTTATTCTTTTGATTATTATCATTGCATGTTTCCGAATCATTTTATGAACTTATTATAATTATATAACAATTAATTTGTATGCCAACACGGAAAAATGTATATTTTAAGACCCTTTGTGTACCTATGTTCACAAATAAAGTTTAATTTGATTTGATTTGAAACTAATAAAATGTCAACAAATTAAAGCATTCTGCCAAAATTCTTCATCCTTCAAGCTTTCAGCCTTTATTTATAGCCTACTAGCTGCGCCCCGCGGTTTCACCCGCATAAGTCTCGATATCGTGGGGTTATTGGGATAAAAAGTATTCTTTGTCATAATCCAGGTCATGGTCTACCCATGTGCCAAATCTGTTCAGCCGTTTTAGCTTGAAAGCGTTACAAACAAATAAAAAAACAAACTTACTTTCTCATTTATAGCATTATTAGTTAGGATTAAGACTACGATTATCAAAGTAGTTCATATATAAACACGTGGCTTTTTCTCACAAATGTAGGCATAGGTACTACTTTTGCTTTGTTCTCGATACATTTGGTCATAAACTTAGCATCTGACCTTTGTGAAGGACAGCAGCACTAGTAAGGTCAGTGTTTGCCCTTCAAGGGCGTCTCATTTCATTGATCCATTGATCAATATTATAAAATCCTTGGTCTACAGAATCAAAAGAAAAGAAAAGAAAGTTTACAAACATTTGAATGATACATTACAGAGCGCAATGTCAAAAGAGAAAAAACATTCTAAATTCAAAATTGTTAGCCTAACCTTACCTCTTTCTTCACAAATTAGAACCCCCACTGTTTGTAGCTAGGGTTGGCGTTAATCATAACTGTTTGTTGGCTATTATCGTAAATTCGCGGCAACTGAATAGTAAATTAGAGTGGTTCACTGCCCACTTACGAGTTCGCTAAGCCTTGTAGAATTGTATAAGGCATAAATTTAAAGCAGTAAAGTAATAGAGAAAGATATTGATGAAATATTTTTTTAGTAAATTATTGTTAAAAATACATAGATAGGTACTACAGTGAAAATAGTTCAAACTCTATTAGATTGAAAGTTTTTTTTTTTTTATTTAAGAATCTAATCTAATCTAACTAGCTTGCACTGCCCCACTGCAGGGCAAAGGCCTCCCTCTTTTTTTCTCTCTCTCTCCCTCATAAATTTTTCGCTAGGCTAACTAATTACAATAGGCTAATACAAATAATGTTTCCTCTCGAACTAAACTGTTGCTTCTAACACAAACTAACCTGCTGGTGCTACAATTTATCGAATAAAAACCAGCTTACAATGTAACCACTACTCAACAAAACTAAATTAAACTGTACATCTCTTTCCTTAAAAAACAGATACCTCTCTAATCTGAAGCACTAGTCGAAATAAAAACAGAGAGTGTATCAGCTTGTCCCGAACAAGTTTAAGACTAACTTCACTGGCGCTAGTGAAACTGGGTTACTAATGTACTCAGTCGCAGAGTGAGTGAGCAAATATACTCTGTACCTTGCAGTATGTGTCTTGAGAAGTGCATATAATATGTGTGTCTGTCGTAATGTTATTACTTACAGAGATATGGAAATATTTCTTGTAGTTTTATCGATAGTAGCCCAAAAATGCTAATTTATCTGATATCGAAACAAGTTACAATATGCATGTACCCATGTACACACTCGGAAACAAAGCGATTTATACTCACTTTTGTTCTCCAAATATACACACAAAATAATCCATGCTTTTTTAGGACACCAAAAAATTAAAAACCATAAGCAATAACAATGCAGCTTGGACATGGACATGACCAGACTTTGTTTTATCCCCTGTCGGCCGTTCATACAAGCTAAATATTTCATGTGGGGAAGGAATGCTTGTCGCTTTTCAATTAACCTCTTTTTATACCGCAAATAAACGGACTTAAACTACTACACTACTAAACTAACCTACTCTCTACTAAACTACTGAAACTTATAACTAAAGTTTATAACCATCTGTTTGTTTGTGTTGTCATTTGGACGATTTACATACTCGTGTTTCTTATTATTATAATCTGGTTTGTGTGGGCGAGCAAATGAATACCTAGTTTAAAATATATTTATTAGGGATCAAGCATTCTAGGCTCTTCTAAAGTGCCTGTCAAAAGTTTTCCGATCCGTTACAAAATTAGCCCTACACAGAAGCGAAATTGCTGTCTTGTTCTCTAAGTTTGTCTTTCGCAAAATATACTACTTAATTACTCAATTATGACGTAAATAACCCTTTGATTATAAATATGAAGTGAGTTCGTTTGTTGATTTGTTTGTTTGTTTGCTACGCTTTCAAGTTATAGCGGCTAAACGGATTTGGATGAAATTGGACACATGAGTTGACCATAACCTGGATTAGAACATAGGATACTTTTCATCTCAACATTCTCACGGGATCAAGACATACGCGGGTGAAACCGCGGGGCGCAGCTAGTATTTAAATAAACTTCTATCTAAATAAATGTGAAGTAGATGATATATCGCTATAAAGTAAGAAGGCTTGAATCTAGAAAACATGCAGAGACTTTATCCCAGACAAGTCAAACTTCAACAGATACAGTCCAGATATTTATTCTACAACACTACATCAAGCTTTGTAGCTGGCTGTCGACGTGCGTCAACCAACTGGATTGTAATATTTTACACAATTTAATTATCGCACCATTCAATCAATGCTCAGCCCAAACATTCGTGTAAACTGGGCATTATGTAAACGAATGCGAGAAACACGCACTGTGTTGTTAGCCGAACAACCCAATACATTTGTTATTCATATTCTGTGAGGCTTGTATGACAGTACCGAACTATATATTAGGTAGTGGGAAAGGCTATATTTTACAGAAAGACAAACTGCACGAAAGTCTCCCGGATAATATCGTTGCGGTGTATGAAGTTGTGTTTGTATTGCGCCGTTTATTTTGACTTATACTTGAGATATGGCGGGGTTATTTTTCTTGACGTTTTCTGTATTGATATTCTTGTATACTAACTCCTTCTCTCGTATCGGTAAGAACTTTAAAGTAGCTCACGCCGTGGGAAAATATCATTGCAATTAAGGTGGAGTGCCCAGTGCACGCCGGAAGTGAACATGTATTAGCATTGCCACTCGCGGAGGCTACTGTAGAGTAGGATGTATTAACATAGTTCCACAGGCTGCATACAATTTTGTGAAAACGAACAAAACACAAACAGAGACAGGTTCCGCATTTTTAATACCAGTGAATTTACAATATCAAACAATATTTGAACATTGAAGCGAGAGCCATGGCGAAATTCATATACATGCACTGCATTGTTATAGACGGAGTTCTTGATTCCTTATCAAGATGGGTTAGAATAGGTAAACTAAATGCAAATATATATATTATTATATATATATTATCACTAAGAATAATAATAGCGTGTTGTGATAAAGACTAATCCTAAGTAATGAAAGCTTTTGAACGTACTTCTGTAGCTTAGAGACATCCTTTATTAGTTTAACTATTTTTTTGTGCAATAATTACGTACTTTTTATTGAAACAATTTTGAAAATATAGCCGCGGGCTAGAGTTATCAAATTATTATTATAGTTATAAATTATATTCAATTTAGTAGTTACACTGTCAGTCTCAAAACTAGTGAACTTTGTAGTGAGTTATTACAGAACAGCATAGCATTGGCAGCGTGGCATTAAATTATAAACTATATTCTCATCTCTCTGGCATGGGAAACGGCCAGCTTAATTTTTGTTTTAGGATATGCGAAAAAAAATATGGCAGAAGAATATAAACGAAGATAAAAGGAAAACTATCACACCTAAGAAGGCTTTACAAGTTAACGAGTAATAGTTGACCAACTTACATTTGCAGTTGGAATGTATGGGAGAACATGTTTTTCAACTACAATGTTAGGTTTGTTCTTGGTATAAATTCATCCCAACTACGGAACTCTTCATTTGGCGTGGTCCGACACGCACTTGGTCGGTTTTTTAGTCTGTGTAGGAGCACTTTGCATTCCAAAAGCTGGTTATAACAAAGTGAACCGTGTGAAGGTATTTGTTTTTTCGCTTTGTGTGTTTTTGTGAAATATGTCACTGGGCGTCCGCTCATGATTTGCAACGCTATAGCTTAATTACTACCGACTTGATCTTTCACTACACACAATATGTCCTAGAGACAGTATGTCACATCACTAAGGTATAGCTGTGACCACACTACCTAGTAGGGAACAGTAATGAGTACATTGCTGCCATTCCAGCTGCCCATAACAAAACTTTGCCCATTTCACAAAATATCCTCAACGACAACTAGCAACAATGGTCACTGTTTGCCCAAGCCTCAAAGTGTAGCAACAAGGATTAATTCCACACAAACTGCATCGTGCCACTCTGTTGCCCACGCTGCTCGTTGCCCGCTACATGCGCAACTTGTGCCGTTTGTTGCCTTAATGCTATGCCCGCTGACTACTTGCGGCTAATAGTAAGCCCTGACTTGTGTTTCTGTTCTTACGGATTAAGATTGTGGATATAAATTGGAGGGTGTTTAGATTTCATCTTGAGGTTTTGGTGGCAGATTTAAGGGGAATTACTAATAGCGCAATGGTTGATAAGTAAATTCTAAGCACTTCATCTGTTATAGGATTCTATGGTGACATGATCAGAATTATTTCTTGGTCCTTATACTACGTCCGTGGTGTTTCTTGCCCGTTCTTTTCCATAGGTACTGGACAAAATCATTTGCAGGACCTATTCGTATGCAAGTAGAGGCTATATTATTTAATTAAAAAGCCATTTATGGCTAAATACAGTATTTAACTAAATCGAAAACGAACGAAGTAAAAACCGAACTTATATGGAAATTTAATTACTCTGTGAAATCACGCGACTGTATACACACTGTACATAATGTGAAAGGTCAATACGACCACACATGTACAAATAGGAATCTAATAACATTTATACGTAACCCCCCATCAGACCTCAATGAGTCGTCCCCAATCAGTGCAAGTGACAGGTATTCACCCACAGAGAGCATTCGCACGTGCCAAGCTATATTGCTATTTAGGCAGTTACCTTGCCGAAATGGACAACTGATAACCAACTCAGTAATAACAGTCCAACTTCAGTTATGGTGATCTGAATCGAACGGCAGCGTTCGATTCTGTAAAAATGTCACCGTGAAACTTAGGTGAAGTGAGCGTGAAGTGAGCTGTCAATAGTGTTAATCCCTAGCATCCTGCCGGTCGATTCTGTGGCAGTGACAACTCACTTCACCTAAGCTTCACGTTACTATTTGTACAGAATCGACCGACTGTTCGTGTATTATTGGGATTTAAACGTAGAGTTGAAAAGTTTAAAAAGTTTTCACCTTTTAGACTTTTATCGAATAATTTTTCCGAATCCGTTATTGAAAATATGGTACTATTTAACTTGACAGTGGAAAAGTTGGTGTGCGAAGAGATAATGTATTTGATAATTGCTTACCTAACCATTTAATTCTTCATCTGTACGGCTCTAAACAGATGAATTTCAATGTATAGGCACATATCGTTAAACCAGACGGATGAAATTAATAAAAACCGTGTTGAGAAGCTTTCGAGTCCGTCGCTTATTTATTCCAGACGCTGTCTTAATCTTCATCCCGATTGTATCAATCCCAATATACAAATTTCAATTGAACCACTCAGCAAGCACTGGTGCCTTATAACATAATACGATCACCACTTACATGGTAAATATGGATACTTCACGCTCGTATTGAATCGGATTAATGTACAATTGCGTTTCATTTTCCTCAAAAGGGTGAAGGAAAACGTCGTGAGGAAAACGGCATGTCCTTAACCAAAAAAAAAATACATATGACATCCACCAACCCCGCACTGGGGCTACGTGATGGTTTGTAGCCCAGTCCGTCTCACAGAGAGAAGGCCTGTGTCCCAGCAGTGGGGAGGCTGTAGGATAATTATGCGGTTCAATTGTAGTCTTCCGGTAATACATTGCTTCAATCGCATCCTAATTAAAACTTCTTCATACTAGGCCTTCCCGGATCGAAAGAATTCAAAGTGTGAACCAGACATAGCGTGTTCATCTGAAGTGCTACGCTCATCCTGCCGTCATTGAAAAAATCTTTACAATTTTTTTTACATCTTGTAAAATAATTCTATTCTTACAGCACGTATAGACTTGCCTTTAAAGATAAATTCATAGAAAACGTGTTGATGCGTGTCGTAGGCTTATCTCTGGCCCTGTATACCTCGGGCCCACTCTGTAATACTTTGGTTTGTTAATAAAACATTACGCTGCAAACAGTGCACAAAGTTCGCTTCTTAAATTGATCTATTAAAAGAACCAACCTGATTTAGTTTCATGAATTGGAAGATTAAAGGCTTGTGCAAACCAGCGCGACTTGTCGCGCGACGCGACACGAACAATACAATTTCTAAGAAAACTTCACATTATAACAATAACCAGTGTCGCGCTGGTCTGCACAAGCCTTAAAAGACATAATAATTCAGTTTGTTTCTTTACACTGTCCTCTATCTTTTCACATTATGAATTTTCCTTATAAATATAAATAAAACAGCGCATCTTTATGCTCCATTCACGATTTTGCAAGTTGACAATAAGTAAAAAAAAAAAATCAAATTCAAAGAAACTTCTTAACAAATAAGCAGTACCTTTGTACTCAAATTATAATTATGTCGTATCTGTATGTATTTTACTGTGTGTACATAAATAATAAAATAAAATAAATAATAAATAAATAAAATAATTATGTAGTCGTGATAAAAGAAACCCTGCCCGGTTAGTTATTACCGCGATTTTCATGTTGGTAGGTAATTAAATTCCCGTTCATTCATTCTGTCTGTACATGGTCCATCATTAGGTAGGGGATGTTTACCCTAATCATTGTGTCCGGAAGCTATAAAAACTCCGTATTCCTACAAGGCCACATAGTCGATGATACCTACAGGTCGAATGTAACATCGGACCGTACTCTGCTTTAACGTCATTTGCATTTTAGTGCTCACTATTCGCGACACACTTTTTGTTTATACAGCTATTTTATGACCTTTGGACGGCTATGGAGCCATAAGTCTCTGGAAAAGCCTGTTGATGATATAAAAGGTCAACAGAATTAAGTGACGAAAAAGTCACATCTTATTTTTTCAGGAAAGATAGATTTCGTTTTTCTAGATTTTCTGTTAGTTAGTAATAATATCACATAGCATATCTATGTATAAGTGAAAATATACCTAGGTACTGTCGCTGTGTTTAGCATAATGTAATTTGGAAGTTGTGAGTCCCTTTTTACATGCCCTGGCACTCTTCTAGCCAAAAGATATGTCCGTTCATTTGTTGTTTTCAGTAAATTCCTATAGTAATTTTTAGAGGTAATCCACTCAGAGCAGTGATTTCAACAGCACTTGACCGAACCGCACCTGAGCACTTCCACTAACTGCACTAAAACTAAATTTTGATAACTGCGGTTCGGTGGAACGCTTCCATCCGATCAATCCTCGTTTAGGTCGCATGTTTAACGTGTTTTACCAAAAAAATGTACACCGACTAGATTAATACAGGAGTTTCTTAAGAATTGCAAAACAGCTACTTATGGTAGCTACTTTCACTTTTTTTATTTTGTTTTTATTTTGTATTTCACGAACTGTGTCCAAATAAACGTTTTCTTTCTTGCTTTCTTTCTTTCTTTAGCTCTTTGAATCTTTACAATTTGCTAAATCAGTCGTCTTACATAAATTCTGAACAAAACATTTTAAAATTGGAAACTGCACGGCTCCTTACACAAATCCCTCCCGTATATTCTATATATATTACGTTCATTAGGATCCAAGGGGTGATAACCGAGGTTAACCTGTACATATCTCTGGCAGACGGGTAGCGTGCCTCATATCCCATGCTCACTACTTCTTAGTAGAAGTAGTGAGCATGGGATATGAGGCACGCATCGGTATCGATGTTAGGCAAAGTTTCGGTACCTACTGGTGTAGGTACCGAAACTTTGCCTAACATCGATAGTTAATTTAATTATAGCCTTTCGCTTTGGTCAACCTTATGGCTACACCTATTAGTAATAAATTTATTGATGCTGAAATTACTGACAATATTATAATGTGTTATAATAATAACTAGTAGTTCTACGAACAGTAGACCTTTCGGGCACAAACTATTTTGCATCAATTAATATTCCACTAAAGTTATTTAAAACGGAAATAATGAAGATTATTTTCAGATTTCTCTAGTTTTTTGATTAGAAGGTGGTCCCAGGTACTCCATTAATATCTACCTAGTACTTAAAGGGCCAATTCCACGGGGAAAAATCTAAGAATGAGCAATTTATTTATTTAACCATTTATGTAAACACATAATTATAGGCAGACAAGAAGAAAGGAACAGAAAAAATACGTACGTATATACTCGTATTACTACATTTTGAGGAGCTATTCTGCTCATCACGCTGAAGATCCTAATCGGATCTTAACCAAATTTTTATGAGACCAATTTAATGTTACCACCTTTCAAATAAAAAAGAACGATAGAAATGGGATCTCTTATGGCGATGATATTCAATAGCCCCCTTTTTGACCTTTTTTGGTGAAAGTATCCAATCAAAAATCCCCGACGGTAAAAAAAACTATAAAGTCATTGAACCAGTGTACCAATAAATTATATAAGTTTCGTCCAGGTCAGTTGTAAAATACGACTTGTAGAGGAGTACCATCAAACTGACTGAATTTTCCCAGATTAGAAGCAGAGACTATTCGCTCAGTCAATTATTGAAATGATGCGTAGGTTTGTCATTTATGTCGGCGCGAGGCCAGGGCGCGAACCACCTTAGCCTAAACAACATCTGCAGTAATTGTTTAAGCATAATTATTACTCCCATGATATATACTTTGTAATATTCCCTAATATTAGATTTAGAGTAGACATGATTGTCATCATACATTTATCTCATAACGTTAACTTCGTTGATCGTTGATCGTTACCCCATTTCTACTAATTGACAAAACAATTAGTAGAAATGGGGTAACGATCATTTGTTCCTTTCCCACAGAACCCCATAAACTAGCCGTCTATCTAACATTTTTATTACCTCTCATGTTGATTTTGTAAACTTTCATTTTTAGAAATACTAGGCAAACGTGCAAAGGCAGGCATGCATTTTTTTGCTGTTGAACATGTTCACGGGGCAACGGGTTGGTAGGGCCTAGGCTCCAAGGCTTAGGGTTTTAAAATACATTGGACGATGTATATTTAGTATTCTAATCTGCTTAACTGTTCTTAAAGAGTTGTAAAGAACCTTGTAAGAAATCGACACGCGTTTCACCTCTCAATGAGGCATCCTCAGGATGATGATTGACTTGTTGTGAACCCGGACACGACGTGTGGCCACGTCAAGCGTCGAGCGCAGTGTGTACATTCTATTTTTGGCAAGTGAACCATACGGTCGCGATTGATGTGTTTCCCGATTTTCAGGCCTTCTCACATTTAAACATAACTAAAACTTAGTTTGTTAACTCATGTAAGACTTCAGTATGGAAATTACAATTTTCTATCTTACTGGTGCGTGTTACTTTCACCTACAAAAGTGTCTTCCCGTGCAACCTGATCCTTGACAATGAAAACAGCTCGAGGCATCTCCCATTACGACATGTATATGTAATTTTGGTGCTGTGTTCATTTAAAGGCGTGTACGTACGAACGAACAAAACAAGGTGAACACGAACATCGGACACGGAATTTTTGGTTCGTACGTGTGGACGTAAATTAGCAAAGCAAACACGAACACAGTTCGACTTTTGTTCACGCTCAGCCGCCCCGCTCTCTTTAGTAGCCATGGATTCGCCGCGAACATTTTTGACGAATACAGTGTTTGATGTTCGTTATTGGTACGGACATGCGAACAAAGTGTTCGATGTTCATGTTCACCATGTTCTTGTTCGTTCGTGCGTACCTACACGCCTTTAACTTTGACAAAGTTGTTGTAAACTTTAATGATAAGACTATTATTATATGTCCACTGTACTACAGCATTTTATTTTATCATTAGTAGGTAAACCGACTCAAGTAAGTTTTATTCTTCGGTAAACAGAGGTAGCTATTTATTTTTAAAATAGTGTAGGTAAATACATTATTTTTCTAATATAGAAAAGCTATTATTAATACTTTAATTGAACCTAACATACGACCTATTGATATGTTCGTAACAATGAAACACCAAGATTCAATGCAGACTAAGTATTTCGACATACCCATACAACGTGTCATATTATGCGATATAATAATACCGTACATAACACCTATCTTGTCAGTTTGAAGACCAATCTAAGCACAGAGTCACTGCAATGTATTTTCTGAATTGATGTTTCTGATAATAATTATGACAGCCGATTCGAATCGATGAAAAAGTAGGATCGCAGTCAAGTGCCTAAATATAAATAAGTATGTGCAAAACTAACTAACGCATAGGTGTGTCGGTAGACAAAGTTGAGCGGCAGATAGTTGAGCGGCAGATAGTTGCGACGCGACACTACACACGTGACCTGACACACTAATAAGTCTGACGTGTGATATCGCGTCAATGTGGTAGTATTTTCCCCTTTTTGTTGATACGATATACCCATGTGATGGTATACAATAGGTATTTAGTAATTTATCGGTACATTTATGCACAGTACGTACTCAATATAGATACATAGGTGTGTCGGTGTCGGAAATTGAGCGGGATAGATTAGTGGCAGATAGTTGCTACGCAACACTACACATAATTATGATCTCACGATTGTTCATTTTTCAAGTGTTCCTTAACCACGTAAAGTAATTAGCAACATCCTCTTACATAAAAGGAGTAGACGACAATTTTATCAAATATTTTAATAGCTTTATCGTCAGAACCAATAAAAACATTAAACAATGTTACTAACCGCGATTAAAGCCTAAGTTTATCATATTAAACCAATAACGTCGACTATCATATTACTAAAAAACAATTTTATATTAAGAACTTAATCACAAATTCTCTTTAATTTTGGCTGAGAGGTGATTTATGAAATTCTTTTAATCTGATAAAAGATTGCCTCGGTATTTTTATAACTGAATTATTGCTTCCAAGATCCCTTTTTACCTAAATATTATTTAAAGCGATTCGGTGTTTGAGGGCAAAGTTTTTTTTGAAAGCATTAATTTTTAAAGAACTACTTAAAATTATAGAAGTAAGCGATATCTGAAATATTGAATATCTAAAACATTACTGTGTGGTTGTTATCAAATTTATTTTTCACACTTATTTCACACCACCTGCTCACTAATGTCAAATTATATGTCATGCAAACCTAAACTAAAGCAAGTCATTAAAGACCTAGGCTCTAGCCGGGCAATAATATTGTACTGAATTTCATTATGACCCGCTGGTGCATAACCTGATTTGAATTTGAAACCTCGACTAAAAAATGCGTATAATTTTTTTCAAATATGAATAAATAATAATAGTACATTACCGTCGCGGCCTGCAACTGGGGCATTGATGGATGGTCGTCGCCATGGCCCACATACGTGAGTCCATCAGTGCCTGGTTGCGGCCAAGGCTTGTATAGAACTTTTCTCAAATAATGCGTGGAAATTCAATCAGAGTAAATTAATTATTAATTCCAAAATCTATGTCAAACCACGATCATTTTTCACGCGCCAATATGTTCATTTATTTCTTCTTTACTATATACTCGTACAGCTCTATTTTCAAGCCAAATAAAAATGTAAATAAAATCTTTGATAAGGTACCTCCTTTGTTGCCATGTGTTGAAGTAAAAAGTTCGTTCCATTTTTAATAGATAACACAAAACTTCTGAGTTGTCATAGTAATTTATCTGGCCGCTAAACACAACAGATATAGGTTTTCATACAAACATTGCGGGGCAGGCGATCACATGTATTTCAATTTCGATTTATCTCGAAGAAGGTTGTCAAAATTAGATTTTTTGAGAAAAATAATTTTATTATGGCACAGTTATATATCTAATGCTCAAACCATACATCGAACACACCCGTTACCAGACAGCACCGTGAAATGGGTGCACAAACTCGCAAATATAATTTGGTAGTAACTGCGTATCGGACGAATTGAGCCGCCTCATCTCCCACCGGCTCCCGAATGTTTTCATGCTAAATATTAAACAGTGGCCTAAGCATAATTGAGTTAGAAGCACGAAATGCGTACCTACGAAATGGAGGTAGATTATCTAATGTAACTCTTTTAAAAAGTTCATATAAACACTTGTTTGATTACACTACCATTGCATACTGCTTTTTAAAACGAAATCTTAAGATGGGAGGCAAAGAGTCACGTTTGAAGTTTTGAATTGATGACTTGGATAAACATGCTTATTATTATCATCGAAGAAAACGATTGTTTATAAATTAGAATCGTGAAAAATATTCAATAAGGTTCTTTGGATGAACAAAGTTCACCGAAAAACAACTCTCCTAATAGTAACCTTCAAAACTCATTCATACAACAAGCAAAGCCAAATTATGATCCTCCAATATGATAAACAACGAATTAAAAGTCAATAACTCCAGAAACTCCGTAAGATGTCCTAATTTGTATAATATCTCCCTGTTAACTTAATATATTCAACACAAGATAATATTATCGTTTTGAGGAATCGTTTGCAAACACTTTTGATTGCCATCACTTTACAACTTGTAAATTCATTCCGTGAACTCATGAGCTCTATTAACTTTCTTTTGTTTTTCAGAAGGGGTTGAAACTGCACGAATAGTTGTAATTAATTTTCGTGGAAAACCTTTATTTACATTTGTGTCAATTTATTTTGTGTTTTTTATTTCGCGGTATTTTGTAAAAAAAAAATATTACATGTAATTCATGTTCACGTTTGACGATTTTTCTCTACTTTTAGGACTGCTGTTTAATTGATTGAAAATAATAGTGTCTTGTGAAATTACAGGCATAAGAGACATTTCAATTTTGTATCTATAAACTTTGTGTTGTTAAGTATTATATTAATACCTACCTATCAACCCAACCTACTTATGGGCCCTATCAGAATACCATCATCTTATCAGCTTATTGCAGTCCACTGCTGGACATATGCCTCCCCGATTGCACGCCATTCAGCTCGATTCTGGGCAACTCTCATCCAGCAGGTACCTGCTACCTTGCGAAGATCGTCGTTCCAGCTAGCCTGAGGGCGTCCCACCTTACGTTTGCCGATTCGCGCTCTCCACTCAAGAACACGTCTATCCCGACGGTCATCGGTTCTACGGCTAATATGGCCGGCCCACTGTTACTTCAGCTTGCTTATTCTGTGAGCTATGTCAACAACTTTGGTTCTCTGCCGGATCACCTCATTCCGGATTCGATCCCTCAGAGAGACTCCAAGCATAGCCCGCCCCATAGTCCGCTGAGCGACCTTGAATTTATGAAAGATATCAGAATACCAGCGCTGCGGTATTGTTTTTTTTTAAATATCGCCGCATTATGCTGAGATAGGAGCCTTTTTAGCCCCGCACGGGTTGTGTCGTTATTATTCTGTCAGTTTTTAAATGCTCTTTTTTATTTTTCTATTATTACTATTTCTTTCTACCCTATAACCTCATCAATTGTTAATCATTTATTGCATTCCACAATGTGTACTTAAGTGGTAACTTAAAATGTGAGATCATTGTGCGGATCGGGCATAGCAAAGTAGTAGGAGAAAGGAAGCGATGACGGACAGGGTCCGTCTGTATGAAAACCTATCCAACCAACCAACAATGTCACCTCTGCAAAAAAGCTTGTTAACGACCGTCTGGAACTAGCTTTAAGATGACAAGTGTTCTTATTTCAACTGGGAAAGAATCATTCGAGGAGGTCGAGGAACAGGCTAATTGGTAATCCGGGTTGCGGGGGATTATTTTTAATAAACTTAAAAATTGGTAGGTTATTCCAGAGAATAGATAGGACTTACTCATCTATATATCTCAGTATACTGCCACTAGTGTTTAACATTTCAACCCCCAGAATTTGCATAACACAAATCACAATTAAAACACAATCTCTTCACTCAAAATATAAGGCTTGTTTGCCCCTAAATTGTTGTTTGATATTTTGAGGAAAATTGCTCTTTAAATATATGCCCTTAATAATTTATAACAATGGGGGTAGGACCTACTTTTTCCCTTTGTCTGTAAAGTGTACATAAGGTAAATGCGAATAAATAAAATTTGCTGCATATTACTTGCCGCTGACGATGAATAATAAATACTTGTAATAAATAATTTCAAGCCTCAGTTCCTGCAGGGTTATGCAAATTGCCTTTTTTTTTTTTTTTTTTTTTTGGATGGGAAATCATCAAATGACTTCTCCCGCTCTGGGCAGAGCGAGAGGGTGTGTCAGACTTTTACTGACTAAAACCCACCCGTGTTCCTTCCGTTGCCTGTGTGCCGGGGCCGCGATATCCCTTTCAGACAAACCCGCAACCCCAGCAGGATGCAAATTGCCTTTAGGTCGAAAACCTGACTTTATTAGAGATTTTTTTCAACAATATTTTCTATTTCCTGTTTACTTCCTACTTGAACTTTTTTTAAATCCAAATCCTATTAGTTAACCGGATCATTTATAACTAGCATATTTTGGTATTTGCCTTTTATAAATGCCTTTTTAATTATTTATGAAAAAACTGTATTCATTACCTGTAATATTTTTTAAAGTAGGTATAGAAAACTGTTTCTTACGCTAAGAAATCTGTGCGTTGATATGAATTGTACTCCTTATAATGACAATATTCATCACCCACTGTTTAGAATTAGATCACACTAACAAAGCTTACTCGTTAAATATCATCAACATATTTTATTTACTTTCATCCGGGTACATCGTATTTTTTCAAAATAAACAAAACAGCAATCAATTCGCAGATATTCGAAACTAAACTGCAATTCAATCGTGTATCATTTTACACCGGTTGGTAACAAAAAATGTATAAATGCGCCGATAGGACTAGGGTTGGCAAACGATGTTGTTTATCTGTTCGGTAAATAAACATAGTTTTTGGTGACATTGCAACTTAACCACTTCCCTAAACGATCCCAGGTTTTAATTCTTCAAATTTTACTCACATTTGAGTGACAATTAGCTGAGATAGCTGCATGGATCCATTAATCAACGAGGTTAAGCTACTTATATGTACGTGAAGCGGTCCTACCCATACATAGTGCATCATACTTAACACATCGAGACCCTTCCTGTCACTTAGAGCACTATTAGCTATCGGATTGGGTATCGGATATCGTACCTATCGTATTATTTGAATTTACTAGTTTTTAAAAGTCCGAAAGTTTGACAGTTAGTCTAGCAATATTGGAATATCGGTTCATGGCAATGTAAGGTAAAATAGCAGTCGCTTCTCTTCACTTCAGTACCATTATTTAATTAGTTGTCATTGATTTGCGCCCGAATGGAATTGAATTCTGTCTTTGTTTCATTTTTAATTCTTTTTACCTATTTTGGTATAGTAATTTTATTCTAGGTGCATCGTCTTCACATATGATTATATAACTACGGTACCTATACAAAATATTGTAAAAAAAAAAAAGAGTAACGGTGGAGTCCCTTTTTTATTCTTCTCCATACGAACACTACCTTTTGGAAGGGGCAACTAGTTTTTTTTTTTTTTTTTTTACATTTTGAATTTACATTTAAGGGCCTATTTTATGAATAAATGATTTGAACCACACTCCGTCTAAACTGGGTAGAGGGAGGCGGATGATTATGAGTTACGCCAAAATATACAGGCTACATGGCAGAAAGGGGCAGCCCTTAGTGCAATGGTTAGGCTCGCGTATACCGGATAATTGTTAACCGGACGTCTGTCTTATTATCGTTTTAACTCCAATTTACAATCACATGCATTGAATCGGTTGGAAATGTTAAAACTTTCATCTATATTCGTTTCCTTTTTTTGTAAAACAGTGATTTTTTTAAACGAGCCTTCAGCGGCCATTGTCCACGGGTGGTAAAAGCAAATGGTAATTATTGTTGCATGCTGTTAAGTTGGAAATGTAAGTTAATTGAGAACTATATAGTTATGACTGTTACAGGTACCTAATTGTAGTTATTTATATAATGCTTTTGCCAATTCATAGTTAAAGCAAAAACGGTTTCTTTTTTCATGTCAATAACTTGTCAATTAGAAGTTTTTTTGACAGACTGAGACAAATTCTTTTTATTGACAGGTATTTTGACAAAATTTTGTAATTTGTGGGAGATCTGAAGTCTAAACTAAGTCTAGGCATGTATTTTAGAACTTCAGGTCCCCCATTGAAACACATAGTGAAGATTGTCGTTATTGTTGTTTTCTACAGTGAAGTTAATAAGAAGGCGACCGTCTATAATATTATAATATTAAACACTACCAGTTAGTTCTTATAAATGCTTGATGCAAAAATTAACCAGTAAAAATTACGATACTACCGTCTCGGCTTGACTGGCGAAGTTTAACCCCTCAGTAAATGCACCGCAGTCTACTACAGATACTTCAGATGTTTATATATATACACTCTTTAGCAGGAGACGGGTTACAGATTTCAAGAGTTCCTCAACTTAATGAAAACGAACTCATCCTGCTCACAAATTGTTATTAACTTGGCAAACTTAATTAACTAAGGTTATTATTAAAAGCAATTTAGCCGAGTATTTTTATAACGATCATTACCTTCTCTACGATCGTTATTTTTATAGCAATTAAAAATTCATTGGGGTCCATTAGTTTTAATGATAATGTAATATTTTTTTACAAGCGACGTTACAAAAATAAAGTTATTGCTCTAGCGTTGCTTCCAAGCGATTTTTTTGTATACTTTACATAAAATGTTGAGAAGAGAACGAATTTTTTATGTTAATGAAATACAAGGTTGTCTTGTTTAATGTACTTACTAATGTTACCGATGGGTATAATTTTATGCCAAATCTTACTTATTTGTAAATTGTTTTACTCATCTATTGCAGAGCTCAACTGTGCTTGCCTGCATACATAACATATCGAGTGTCTTCTGTGCCTTGCAATTCAATCCTAAAATAAGACATAATTAACATAACATCACGCCTGAATTTCCAGAAGGGTTAGGCAGAGGTGTCACTATAGTACACCCACATTTCGCCAGTTATGTTTAAGTGCCATGTAAGGAATTGGTTTGTTGA
Organism: Agrochola lota; assembly: GCA_947364205.1. Lineage (NCBI taxonomy): Eukaryota > Metazoa > Arthropoda > Insecta > Lepidoptera > Noctuidae > Agrochola > Agrochola lota. The sequence continues at coordinate 995,290 of OX376222.1, read as the reverse complement.
TCTAGACGTCTAAAGTTGCTGTGTGATGAAGACAAGCCTCCACATAACTCGCATTTAAACTCCTCGGTGTCGTTCTAACTGAATATATAATAATTTAAAAAAACCTACATAATTCCCGTCATATCTACGGACGCGTAGTTCAATATCGTAGGCACAGAAGTGCTTACACCTGATACCTCGGAGCGTGCATCAATCACGGTAATAAGTTACAGATGCATTGGATTGCAGCGCTGCAGCGGCTGCATCCCCATGTGCCGTCAAAGCGTGACTTACGTTAATAAACGGTAGGGATGGGCAACGGAGTGAAAAGTGAGCGGGACTTTAGATTTTTGTTGCTTTCGGTTGTAGGTAGATATAATAGCAGGAATGCACTTTGGAACATGTTACCAACCTAAACTGGGCCCGCTTGCTGGAGTACGGTCTGCTCTCTAACTTAGAGAGACCGAGTCCCAGCGTTGGGAACATTATAAGCTGATAAGTTAAGCTGGTTAGTTTTTGACCTTTTTTGATTTAGGTGTTAGGTAAGTACTATGATGCCGGACTACCGCCATGGGATCTGGAGGCGAAAGTCCTCGCGCACATGTGGGAGTTGCGCGAGGAGGCGAAACGCCGGGGTGTAACTCCGCTGCCGCGAGAAATCACGGCACAGCGGACAGAGCTCCGGCGGGATCTCATGGCGGCATGGAGTGTGCGATTGTTGCAACCCAGCGCTGGGCACGCCACAATTGCGGCGATAAGTCCCCTCTTTGAGGAGTGGCTTGAGAGGCGCCATGGCGTCCTCACCTTCCGCCTGACGCAGGTCCTCACCGGACACGGTTGTTTCGGGAGGTTCCTGTTCCGCGTAAGGCGGGAGGAAACGCCCGGGTGTCACCACTGTGTGGATCGCCCGGAGGACACGGTGGAGCATACGGTGGAGGTCTACCCGGCTTGGGCGGAGCACCGCCGTGTCCTCACGGAGGCGATCGGCGGCGGCGATCTCTCGCGTCCGGCCCTGGTTCAGGCCATGGTTCGGAGCGAGAGTGCATGGGAGGCCGTCACCTCCTTCTGCGAAGCAGTTATGTTCGCGAAGGAGGAGGCGGAGCGCGCGAGGGAGATGCAAGCTGCACGCCCGCGCGGCCCTAGTCGCCGCAGGAGACGCCCCGGGCGTCGGGAGTCGAGAGCCGACTTCCGGCCACCGTAGGCGCGGGCTTGCGGACGGTGAGCAATGGGCAGCTCGCCGTCCGATAAGGACCAGGCCCGTGTCGACGGCGCGTTGTGTTCCCCGCGCGCCTCAAAGAGATGACAGCACCAACCGACGGGGTCGAAAGACCAATGCCTGCTGGGGTTGCGGGTTTGTCCGAAAGGGATAACGCGGCCCCGGCCATCCCATCCTCAAAAAAAAAAAAAAAAAAAGGTAAGTACCATAGTACCTACTTACCTTTTTTTTTTATTCTTGTTCTTCATAAAGAACAAGAATAAATATTTATCTTTCCAACTAATAAATTCAACTTACTACACCATTTGCAATAATTTAAATATTTCATAAAAGCAATAAAAGCAAAATCACATCAGCCTAAGACCAGAATTCGTTTTCATTTTCAAGTATATTTCACAGAGTAGGAAGGATTATTCTGTATAATTTACAGAATATTTCATCCTAGTCTCGATCTACAAAAAATATTCTGATAAAGTACATCACTACATTAAGAGCATAATGCGATTTTCGCATCGATGCCAGCCGCATTATGAGCCGGCGTGGATCAGTTCAATGTAAATTATCAATGACAGCACTATGATTTCATGTGATAGGCTTTAATAAATTTGATACTGAAATTACTTGCTATTCCAATGGCTGAGCGTGATTAGAAATGATTTTCGTGTTTTTCTGATTCACAGAGGTTATGTTAGCTAGAATGTTGTAATTTCAGAATAATGTGAACGTTACTAGATATAATATAAATACACAATCACAAGTATTCGTATTAGCAGCCTTAAATAGTGATTTAAATAATAATGCTTACTTTGTGAAGTATTTATTCACGCCTCCTCAATTGCCGCTCCTACGACGTACTAGTTGAGCTATTATGTGTGTTATGTTCACTGTTATGGCAAGTTTTTAATGATTATAATATATGTGTATTTATTGTAAGTAAATGGCACTTTTAAAAGTAGGTTTCCATGCAGAATGTAACTACGTTTAAAATTCGCGAACGTGCTCACTACGCGTTTCAAGCAATAAATAAAATAAAAAAAATACAATAGACCACGTACCTATATTTAGTAAACTAATCCGCGTGACTATTCTTAAAGAGTCATAAAGAACCCTGTAAGAAATGGACAAGTGTTTCACCTCTCAACGATGCAACCTTAGGATGGCGATTGACTTGCTCCAAACCCGGACCCGTCGTGTGGACACGTTAAGCGTCGAGAGCAGTGTGAGCCACTTTGGCCACCAACCCCACTTATATAGGATTACTGCCTCGCCCACCTCGGCTAGGATCGTTATCAGCGCGATAAGGGGCTGCGGACAATCGCAACAAAGGTGATCTTGGAAATATATATACATTTTTTTTTTTTTTTTTAAGTATTCCAAGGTAAAATATACTTCGTCTATTTTATTTTCCAATAGATCATGTTTCTTACAAGAGCTTCCAACTTACTTTTTTTTGCTGAATAGGCAGTAAGGGTTGGTATCATAGCACCTACCCTTACTGCCCCATCTCAAAAATCCAACCTGTGTAAGAACGGCAATTGTAGTCAACTTTCAACAAGACAAATACCTTTAAGAATCGACGACTGCTTTACAAACCTGTGGTTATAAGTTCGACTCTCAATTATCGATATTTTTTGTGATTATTTTTTTACATTTTATTATACTATTATTTATGATAGTACAAATGTAGTATACAGGGAAGTTTTATAAAAGAAAGAAAATTATGGGGAAAATTATAATTCAAACTAACCGAACCGGGAAATCGAATCACAAAAACGTTTACAATCATAAATTAATTATTTACAAACTATTAACACTAGGTACGAAATACAATAACTAATAATACTACACGAATAGATACAAAAAACAAAAGGACACTTAGGCGTCGAAGTATTCGTCCGCATCGCTGTCATCCGGAAACGTGCCCAGAAGACTGGCAGCATTGCCACGTTGAATGGCAATGCTAATTCTTTGGCCAAAGAACAAGCCAGCCCTCTGGTCGCGTGAAGTGTCGACCAGTCGGCGAGAAATTTCCTTAAAAAGGACACGCGCACTCGGACCCCATGACCCGAGCGTTTCGACCCCAAACGGCTCAAAACTGTAGCTACCCATGAGGTTACAGTATTTGCGCCGCTTGAGGGTCTCAGCAGCCGCTGCAGCGGCGCCAGCACAGCCCGCCGTGCTAGGAACATGAGATGGTGCAAGGGTGTCGACACAGGTTGCGTCCCACACCAGAGGCCTACCCACCTTCCAAGGCAACAACGTCATACCGTCTGGTCTCTTCCCATCGTCACGTACCAAGCCGATTCAATCATAATATTGAAATGAGATGATGATAACATTTGCCGGAGTTAATACTATTAGTTTTAAAGTTCACTGCTGGGAGGGATGCATGTTCAATATAATCTGTTACGGAACTCGGATTTGCATTAATAATATCAATTGTGTTTGGGGTTTGTTAAATAATTTAGGCGTTTTGTTGCTGGAATGTTCGTGTCGTTAAATTTTAGGCTGGGGAATGAGGGTCGCAGCATGTATGTCTACTATAAAGTTTTATTAAATCATAACAGACTTTGACAGATCGATACATTATTTTCAGTATATTAAACGGTAGGGACTAATAATAATTGTTTAACTTCGCCTGGACAGAGAGTTTTTTTTTCTTCTTTTCTAATCGTGTTTTCTAATTTGATAACACCGTAAGGTTATAAATCCACAATTAATTATTTGTGTGTTCAAGTAGCAATAATTAAAATAGTCTGATTTACTTAATTTTTATTACAAGTTTTATGACTCGTTTTATATCTTTCTTTAAAAACCTATCTGGCGCAAAAATCTGCTGACTGCAAACCCCGCAATGTGAAGTTAATTCATAGAATGGGACAGTCCCATTACTGGCGCTAGAAAGCGCCGTTATTTATACTTAGCTCGGTTTCACGCCGCCTTAGAAAAAGATAAAAAGTGTTGTGTACGCTTTTATTTTGTTGCTCTGTATACTTGTGTATTTTTCAAGTCATTGTTCTATATACTAAATTAAAAGAAACCGGCCAAGTGCGTGTTGGACCACGCACAACAAAGAGTTTCATAGTTGGTATGAATTAATCCCAAGATCAAACTTAACTGTAGTTGAAAAACATGTTCTCCCATACATTCCAACAGAAAATTTAAGTTTGTCCGCACAATATTGAGTGATTTACCATGTTATTTTAAGACCATAGCTTCTTATAGGTTTTCTGTAATCTATAAGTATAGAACTATTATCGAAAGTTTAGGGTCAGCAGTTTCGGAACTAAGGGGATGCCAATTTATTTAAATTTTTCTATTTTTCTCACAAAAGAGACCCACTATTCAAAATTCATTTATTTACGTTATACGTCCGTATTTGGGTCACAGAAATCTATATGTGTACCAAATTTCAACTTAATCGGTTCTTTTGATTCGGAGCAAATTGGCTGTGACAGACGGACAGTCAGACACACGAGTGATCCTATAAGGATTCCGTTTTTTCCTTTTGAGGCACGGAACCCTAAAAATATGTTTGAAGTATCTAATTTATTTAATTTCTCTTAATCTTTACTTATCACGACTCTATTAGCATTTATTTCGTAAATGAAGAATTCATTTACGAAATAAAAACCATTAGGTATTTTGCAGTCTTGGACCACTACAGTAATAAGACCGAAAATAATTAAAAAGGAGACTTGGAGGCTCCCCTAATATAAACCAGCTTATTGAGAGAACCATCTTTTCCACCACATCATTATTTCTAAAGTGAATTAACTGGAAAAACCATTCACTGAAATACCCCAAATATATAGTAATCCTTTTTTTTTTGGAAGTTAAGTTAAGTTGGGAAGTTATCAAATAACTTCTCCCGCTCTGGGTGGAGGTGGGAGAGCGTGTCAGACCTTTACTGACTAAACCCACCCGTGTTCCTTCCGTTGCCTGTGTGCCGGGGCCGTGATATCCCTTTCGGACAAACTCGCAACCCCTGGCAGGCATTGGCCCTTACAGACCCCGTCAGTTGGTGCTGACATCTCTTTGAGGCGCGCGTGGAACACAAGAAGTCGGAAAGGAAGTCAGGAAGTCGGCTCGCGACTCCCGACGCCCGGGGCGTCCCCTGCGGCGACTAGGGGTGCGAGGGCGTGAATCTTGCCTCTCCCTCGCGGGCTCCGCCTCCTCCTTCGGCAGCATTACTGCTTCGCAGAAGAAAGTGACGGCCTCCCATGCACCATCGCTCCTGACCATGGCCTGAACCAGGGCCGAACGCGAGAGATCGCCGCCGCCGATCGCCTCCGTGAGGACACGACGGTGCTCCGCCCAAGCCGGGCAGACCTCCACCGTATGCTCCACCGTGTCCTCCGGGCGATCCACACAGTGGTGACACCCAGGCGTTTCCTCCCGCCTTATGCGGAACAGGAACCTCCCGAAACAGCCGTGTCCGGTAAGGACCTGCGTCAGGCGGAAGGTGAGGACGCCGTGGCGCCTCTCTAGCCACTCCTCAAAGAGGGGACTCATCGCCACAATTGTGGCGTGCCCAATGTATAGTAATCCTGCCTTATTTATCCTGAAAAGGGGTGGGACAGTACAGCCTTGAGTTTTGCGAATTCAATCTAATAAAACCAAAATGTTTGTATGTCTACGGACAGGAGCCCGATTTAATTTCTAGTCAAATTACTCTGCTCTGTTCTGGTATCCCCGACTATTGAATATAATGAACAACGTATAGTCGATGAAATACCGAAACATTTTAATAATTGATGGGTTAAGAAATTCGTTCAAGTTCTGTTCACGGAAATCATTAGGATTAAATAATTGTTTATATTTTTGACATTTATTTTGGAGACAATAAAATATGTTGATCGGTTTATGGAATCGCTAGATATTCGTCAATTAACCATAAACCTTTCGCTTTATGGAATCGCAAGATATTCTCATGTCAACAGGTATTCTTACTTTAAATATATACATACTCTTACTTTTATTCCATATTAAACTTATTACCTATTCTTACCTATTCTTTGCTCCGGCATTTCATTTAAATATCCTTGTCATCTTTCCAAGGCCTTGTTTTAAGTTAAAGCACATTGCATTTTCTTCGTAAAACTCAGTGCTATCCAAAAGACCTGACCTTAAACTTAATTCCCTAATATTTTCTCACTGTTGTCACTTTAATTACTCCACAATGCTTGCCAAGTATTTTTTACGAGAACTACTGAAATTAAAGTTAAAGTTTAGTAGACTACAAAAATATGAGTAACATTCAACACGAGCTCATTTAGTGCAATCAAACTGTCTAAATCTTTGGCAATGTTCGATTCCAAGTTTTTACACAATCACGTTGCCTCGGAATCTCAGAAGAGCTGAGTGCAAAATGTTACTTTGCCATAATTTATGCGTGTGACTGCAGCCTCTAGCTCTCTCTCTCTATTAAAAACATTCAAGAACATTTTCCTTGCTACTACCCCGGTTACACTGCAGAATATGACAGTCAGTGAAATTAAAACAGGATTCGTTTTTTTTCTGTTGAACGTTTATTCAAAAAATGAATATTATAAAAAAAACCGGGTTCTTAATTATAATTACACTGCGATGTTAGGGTTTTTTTTCACTGTTTTTTGTTGTTATGAAAATACGATCCGTTCACCCCCATGATAAAATAGCATAAGGCGAAAAAAACATTTTTTTTACTTTGTTTCTAATAAGTCATTACAGTACAGCACATTACAGTCATATTGTCTGAAAGAGTAATTTTATGTCAACATGCATAATTTGTCTAATTCGTGTAGAAATAAAAACACTTTCCTTCTCTAAACAACCGCAGTTGTTTTACTGAATAAAATGAATAAATCTTTCCCTGGTTCCAACAAAAGCCAAGAATTCGATTTGAGCGGCGCACTGCACCGTCCGTGATGTATGGCCATTTTATGAGCGAATTAAAATGGCCGCCACGTGACTTATGACGTCATAATGGCGGCCATGATAACACATACGTCATACGTGTCCGAAAATTAAATTAGTAGGCTGTTAACTATTAAGTGGCAATTTAATGTGGCATAGTGATAGTGTACGTAATGTTTTGTAGGTTGGCATTTCTAACTAACAAAATTACTTCCAAAATACCTACAAAGAAAAGTAACATTTCATTGTTTTATCATTAATGTTTAACAAAGACACTTTGTAGGCTGAAGTAAAAAAGGAACAACCCGAAATATAGTAAGGCCTATTCTAAATTATTTTATAAGAATAATGTTTTGTAATCTGCAGTAGGATGTCAACAGGGTGACCTCGGGTCAATCATTTTCAGCTTGGCTATTCATCCACTTATCCAGAAACTAAATTCAAAATTTAACGTTTGGTATTTTGAAAGATCGACAACTCCTCAAACAGCAATTTAAATTTATTGGCCTAGGTCTTTAGCCATCAAAATATATATTCTTGAAAAATTTCACTGTACCTCTACGTTTTAGATGACAGCTTTTCTTAATTCATTGACGATAAAATTAAAAATTTCAACGACTTTTCGGACTAACTCTCCAAAATCAATTTACATTCAGCATTCACCTTAATTAGATTACTGTTGTTTTGGCCCAAATTTTACATATTTTCTACGCTTTGCCCCTTTATGGAAGGAGTCACGAATCTTCGACAAAATTAAGCAAATTATTCGCAGCACTGAACATCCATTTTAAATGTGGCCTTGGACGACCGCTCGTGGCTACACGCTATACGAGTATAACCCATCTGTGTCGGTAGCCTCGGTGTCTGCAATTTTAGATTGTAGAATACCAGTATTAGCTTACTAGCTTGCCTGTCCTCTGTCCACAGCACTGAAAAGTTGACTGCGAAAATTAAAGCCCCTGGTTGACTCTGAAGTGCCATGCTTGACCAATGCGGTGAATGCCTGGAATATGGCCTATGAACCCATCTTCCCAAACACAGTGAGATGAGCCGCTCTGCAAGTTGGTCTGGAATAACCTTATCCCCTTATAACCTATTATTAATACGTCCACCGGTACTGCTAAGCGTGCCTTCCTGCTGACTGTTGGTGAGTGGGAGTCGGGCCTCTGGCTTCAGGCGCTACCGTCACCCAACATAGGCGCTCTTGACAGTGGAGTGATACCACTTTCGGGCTCGCTACTTGTCTGCGTCTAGGTGTTCCTCATAGGGCTCTGCATCACAGCATTGCTAAACAACGTGGCAATGCTGCCAGCCTTTTGGGCACTTTGCTTGTTGACAGCGATGCGGACTTATTTTTTATGCCCTATGATTATTTCCCGTCTCTTTTTTGTTTATGTACTTGTGCATAATTTACTATTGTTATTTTAACACTGTTAGCATTTAAATAATGTAAATATTATCCTAAAAAATAAAATAAATTTATTGTTTTGCCAAAATAATTAAATGTTGTCGAAATATTTAAGTTTGAAATTCTAATAAAAAAATTAACAGCCCTATTTAACATCCCACTTAGCACCATATTACAAATCTAACAAGAATGTGTCCTAAACCGAAGAAACTCCCCAATTTAATAACAAATAAATGAAGTTAATAAAAACGGAACGTCCCATAAAGTCCGTCAAATAATGTCCATAATTTAATTAATTGAATTGGAAGTGGCAGCACGGAGGCAGAAGAGGGAGGAAGTGATACAAATATAAATCAACGTCCATTGAGTCCATCGAAGTCTTTGGAGTGAAGTGAAAGATTACTACAGTGCAGCAGTGGAGTGATATTTGAAATTTAAGGTTCTACATTTTTATCCTATTTCACGGTAAAAGAATGAGGGTAGATGGTATGTGTTTACAAATTGTGTTCTGATAGTGGACTTCAAATTTAAATAATTTAATGTTAATAAATTCATTGTAGTTACAACCAAATATTTTTAAGGGACAAAACACAGATAGATAGCAGATTAAAAACTTACTGAAACTGGAGAAAGGCTGAATGGCATATGAACAGCCCAAAGTCCAGACATAGCCAAAGTTAGCTCACTAACAAAAAAACACTCAGCAAAATGGAGTAAACTTGAACAAATCTTGGCGGATTATCTTAGCTAAAAGTAGCTCGGTCAAGTCAGTTTTAATAACAAAATGATACAACAAAGAAATTTAATTAATGTATCTTCATCGACGCCACCAACAAATCTATAATTATCTCGTAATGATAACACAAATCAGAGAACCATAAAATAAAAGTAATGCCTACAAAAATATTCCACTATACTTCTTAACGCGAAGAAAATATCCGTCGTCAAATAATTTGCATTACTTTTAATCAATTCGAAAGCGGTGTCCACATTTTCCACTTAAAAGAAATTACTTTTGCACAAAGCCACTGGTGAGACGTTATTTAGAAAAGTACCTAAATAAGAAATCCCTACTGAAGTTCAAAGCATCTTAGTCGCTTTTCCTTTACTAGAGTAAAGATTGGAATGTAGAAGTCTTGCGACGGATTTATTTCTTTCTACAGACTTGAGTTTTTGCCTTCCAGCGATTTTTATTCCTGACAGGAGATTAACTCTATTACGCAGTTCACTCAGAATCGTTCGGTTTATTCCCGATGTCAATTAATGTTTTTTTTCGTATTTGCGGTGCAACTTAAAAGAGGTAGAGAAGAGAGAGAGAGAGGTTGTTTAAAGTTAGACTTCGTGGTATTCTTTTGTTCAACTAAATCTCACCGTTCGTTCTTGATTTAAGTTGGCTGTTAGAAAACCTTAATATTGGACGGTATTTTGCTGGGCTCCAAAAGATGGCTTTAAAATTTCTGGCTAGCTGACTAGCTTCAAAAAATTAGGGAAGCAAAGGACATGTCCAGTTTCTGCCCTCTGGTCGTGGTCGGAATCGATAATGTTCATGATTTAAGGTTTTACAGTAAGATTTAAAAATTAAGATTTAAATTATTATGGATTTATAAATTCAGAATAACCGCAAATTATTTATTATTATTATTAACATAATTCTCAAAACCACCTCGCCAGTTTTAACGGGAAGTACAAAAATTGTTTTTGACATTTTATCCCTTAATTACCTTTAAAGAGTGTGAATAATAACTATAACCCGCATAATTTAGATTAAAGGAATGTATATAATTGTTGTAATGTAATTACGTATAAAGTACGACAATATTACTAATATATTTTTGTGTACACATCTAAAGTGTTTTTATTTTGAATACCCACTTCTTAAAATGAAGGCTAGTATTTATTATTTCTTTGTCATGACATTGACATATTATTTTTTATTTTCTGCTTGCTTTGCTTGCATTGCAGTTCCAAGTTGCTTGCTTGTACGATTATTTTGTAATATTGATATTTTCTTTTAACGACCTTTACACGGACTGATATCATCTAGATACGATTACTATTGCTGTTCGTATAGGATTTTGTTTTACTTTTCGATTTGGATCTTATGATGAGGTGCATCAATTGTGACATCGCTGTGCATGGGATTCGCAGACATATCATCTCAAGGCTGTCGTAACCATTGCAAGTGAGATTTGCTCGATGGTTAGCAAATCAGGTATGCATACCACGGCAGTCACGTAAACCGTGCAGTGAAGGCAATATAATGACCAATTGTGTTATAATTTAAAAATACAATTAGATGGATATGCTTGTCACGACTGTTATAATTAATTAAATACCGAAGCTGCTGACCATAAGAGAGTGTTAGGTCACAATGGTCTGTCGTGGATGTGGAATCTCAGTCGGGCTCAGAAATACAAGAGGCCGACGTTTCTATACTGTTACAGTGGCCAACCGTTTAGTACCCCTTATTTCTAATGATAATAATGATCAGGTAAAGTAGTAAGTAAGTAAGTAGGTAAAGTCTTTGAGAGAAACTGGCAAAATAAATGGGACTGCTCCCTCAAAATTGGATAGACGAGTGATAGAAACGTCGATCACGAAAGATAGAAGGAGAGTTCTTCATGTAAAAACTCAACATAAATATAACATCACGCCAGCGATTCCCAAAGGATTTTGGTCGTGGTGAACCTATTGTGCAGCACATTTCACCAGTTATGTAGTAACTAGCAACCCGCCCCGGCTTCGCACGGGTATATATTATACATATAAACCTTCCTCTTGAATCACTCTATCTATTGCTGGAGACTGCATTAAAAGCCGTTGAGTAGTTTAAAAGATCTAAGTGAACAGACAGCGGAATTGACTTCATTTTATACTATGTAAAGATGTCATGTAATTTCTAATAAAATGATTTATACTAATATTTTCAGGATATGGCAACAATTTATGCATATCAAGGCTGTTGGGTTCGAGCCAATCGACGGCGACGCCTGATTCATAACTCATCAAGGGACTTAAAAGAGGATGTTGTTACATGATGGGTGGATGTCTCTACAACCAACACCGGTTGTAGCTGTCACGTCATGAGGGTAGTAGGATATCTTGGCTGGGGAAGGCGTCAAGATACCCTGCTAGCACCAGCGCAATTTTTGAACAATATTTTGGTGTCTCTAGAAATCTTTTTTTTTTTTTTGCAGAGGTATGTACCTGCAATAAAAGGATTTGTTTGGAAATAAATACGTTTTATTTATTTTAATCCCAATTCAATACCAACAAGTAGTTAAATATAAATATTATTATGTGTATTGAGGATAGAAACCAAAATACAGAATTAAAGATGATAAAAATATAACTTTATGTGTATTTATGTGTTCAATAAAGAATAAGCATACTTTATAATTAATTTAAAAAAATGTTAAGCACTTATTTAATAAGATATACAATAGGTGTTTTACATTTTTGTTACACTAATAGAAATATAAAAAAAAAATGCAGAGTCGGTTCTCAGGTCATCAAAATATTAAAACTTTCACTAAGCTCGCAAAGGCATACCACCAATTAGTACCTGTTGTCGCTCACAGATGGCGCTATAATAAAAAAAACGAAGGAAAATTCCCGGTGTTTATACCTTATTTTCACCAGTTTTCGCAAGTTTCTGACTCCTGAAACTTATTAATTCATAAAATATATAATACGACGATTATAATAATATAACAGTCATTACTGAACATTGATTTTGATTACATAGGCAATCGTCCATTGCCCACCAGACACGTCCTTTAGTTTGTGACGTAAAACATCCAAACAGCGCTCAGTCAGCCTGAAATATCGAGTTTCCATAACCTTTTCTTTATATATTTAATTCTTTTGTACGTGTGTTTGTCACATAACTCCTCATAAAGGGCTGGATCAATTTGGATGAAATTTTGTGTGTATCCTTGAGTGGGTATCTAGATGGTTTGAAAATACAATTGGACCCGGTAGGTGACATTGTTTGGACAGGACAACGTCTGCCAGGTCCGCTAGTATTGTACATATAAGTGTTTAACATGCAACAACTTATTATGTATTGTTTTTTTATAGACAGGAATTAAGGAATTTTTTTTTGATTCTGAAGAGAAAGAGAAATACAATTTGTCAGGCAGGGCTGATTGAAAATGATCTTTTATAATGGATTGGCGATTACAATTTTTACATAGACTCTAGGTAAATACCTATTTATAAGACGGTGTGAGACGATTAGACACAACAATTATATACACAGCAAATATCTACTATCATTTTCCTATATGTCATATCGAAAAACAAAGCAAAATCGCCTAAAAATATTCTTGACCTAAAAACAAAAAACGATCTACAATGCAAATAAGAACAATGGTGAGCCCTTCCATTAATTTACTTATTCCCTTTTTATTTGCAAAAGTAATTAATTGCTAGTTAATCAGGGGCGGACATTATGATGTTAAAAAACGCTTCGATAACCAAGAACTAGACAATTAATTAAGACAACCGACAAGATGGGTGCCGTATAAGTTAATTAACTGAGAAATTGGATGCACAAAATGGATAGAAAGAGACAGAAGATCAAATCTGTTTTTATGTGAAGGCTAAAAAGTCAGTCGTACCCCAGACCCCCCGATTTTTGTCCGTATAAACTTCCTGTAACTCTTAGCTAGTGCCTGCGGGTAATCTTTCATCATCATCATCACCAAACCTAACCTGTCCCAATTTAGGCTAATCTATCGTAAAGCATTAAAAAAGATTTAATTATGTAGGTGTTTATGTAAATAATGAGGATGAATGGTTTTCATGGGGGTAAAAATAGTAAAGTAAAGCATCCACTGATTGCGGCAAACGCAGATTAACGTCTGCAGATTACTAGTTTTGAAATTAATTAACTTGAGTCAACAAAACAGCGCTGAACTTATTTCAGTTACTAAAACTTGAAAATTTTTATCCTTAAAAAATAATTATGATGTTTTAGGCACTACCTATGTGAGATACATTACGGTTCGTTTTCGAGTGGAACTTTTTAGTTCTAATTTCAAGATGCACTATATCGAGGCGTTTCGCTCCCAATTGTATAGAACAGACATAATATCTCTCGTCAAACTGAAGACTTACGTAAGACTAAATGAAATTGCAAACGTTTACAATTGTTTGTGTGCAGAGCTAGTCTAAACAAGACGTACCTACCTACTACGGTTTTCGCTTGTAAGATGGTTCGGAGCTTACAAAAATAGGAATGTTATTTTTTACGACAGAAGAAAAACCTTTTTATTTTGCGGTTATTGTGCGGTTACCTAGAAAATAATTTGAAGATTGTTTTTCTCTCTTTTAAACATTTTTTTTCGATTTTTTTATACATTCAATTCATATCATAATAACCACAATACGAATGCTCTAAGTCGTGTTATACGTTTTAATCGTTGGGTGTATCGCGAAACATAATGAAGACCAAACACAAGCAGCTGCCGCGACCGCAACGCTCGGAAACACAAGTGTTGAGTATGCCATCCCTGGAATATATTCCACTATTTACAATACACACATAGATATATACCTACACAATAAATTATAAGCTTTATAATACGTACACATTTATTTTGCATTATTCCAAACACAACTCAAGGCTAGCATGCCCTGCACACATAGCCTAACCAACGTAGAAACAGAAGACATGAAAGATTTTAGAAAAATTACAGATTTAAAAAAGACTTTTACAGGGCGATGGCACTTATGAAGGAAAGAAATAACATTTTATAAAGCTACGAGCTATCAATTAATACAGAAATTAAAGCCATTCAAGTCGGTGTTCAAGAGATAAATCTAATATGTTTATGATTTCTTCCACCAGGGTTATGCTGGGTTTTGGTGATGTAATCACAACAGTGAACTAAAAAGAGATCTGTCTGTTCTTCGTAGAGTACAGATCGAAGTGGTCATCCTACTCGTGCTGGATGTTAGTCCATTGTCTTTGGGGAAGTCGCTAAGTGATGGAAAAAGCGTACTCTTTTCTAATAATATCAAACAACGGCCACTTATCTGCCTGCCAATCGTGGTGATGTAATTTGGCAGTTGCATTGGTGGCTTATGCTCAGGTGTAAACATTTATGTGCTGGTGTTATTCCGAGCTCTAAAAAGTATAAACTTATACACATGAGTTCCCGAAAGTCACTTCGGAGATAAACACCTATTTAATTATTCCATCTATAACAGCATTGAACCTGCTGCTGTGTTTTATAAAACGTATACATAATTTGCGTTAAAAATAAATTAAGTGCGTTTTTCTTCCTGCCAAACCATGTGACCCATACATGTACATAATAAAATAACGATGCAACAATATTTTATATTATCTTAAAGAAAAACTATCAATTCCTGCTTTAGATTTCAGAAACTTCCTTATTTCCTTTCTGAAAGCCACCGCGCGTTTCAGAAGCCCCTTTAAGGCGAAGTGCATTCCACACATAAAAATGCGATACAACCAATAGTAAATAATTTTAAATAGCCCGTGAAGTCCTGGGTGTGCCTCCATGCTGCCAATCTGCCAAGCTGCCAGCCTGCCAGACTGCCAGGCCGGCCATATTCCATTCATTCTGGCACAAAAACTGGCGATATAGACACTGTATGGAGTTTGGCAGTGCAGCGAATGTACGAGAAAAAGACGAGCGTGTTGTGGTGAGGAGCGTGTACCGAAACGAAATTGTTGGCGTGAGTTGTGAGATTCAGCGATTGTAGACGATTATGATATCGCTGTTGTGTTTGTTTATATCGTTTAATTCTTGAACGACCTTTCTTTCTGTCCGTCTGTCTGTCCGCGGCTTAGCTCAGAGACGGTTAGTACTAGACAGCTGTAATTTAGCATATATATACATATTAATTTTTTTTTTTTAGGGTACCTCCCCTACACGTAATGTGGGGGTGTTTTTTTTTCTCGGCGACCCTATGTTGTGGGATATCGTTACGAAGGTCGTTCAAAAAAATTGTGAGTTTGTGAAAACCATTTTTGGATTCAGGGATCCGTTTGCGAAATATTAAGCTTTTAACAAAAAAAAATTGTTAGAGTCCAGTGTCCCCCCCCCCCCGGCTAGCCAGCTAAATGGTTGTACTTGGATTTGTGAAAAAATTCACAGCAGTACTATCAGAGCTAAGTAGGCTGTACAGGTTAACGAGAAATAATCAACCAACTTAAATTTGCGGTTTAAAAAACATGATCTCCCATGCATTCCGTATGGGAGAAGATGTTTTTCAACTACAATGTTAAGTTTGTTCTTGGGATAAATTCGTCCCAACTACAGAACCCTTCATTGTGCGTGGTCCGACACGCACTTGGCCGATTTTTATATCTGAATCAGTCAAAAAGTTTGTATATTAATCAATTTAATGTTATTAGTTATACTTTTCAAAGCGTAAAATAAAATAATAACCAAACTGTAACCCAATAATTTCATTACAAAGTAAACATTGGAATCGGATTCGGTCAATGATATCATCATCACCCGCTCCCGCTTACACTTCTCCCATACACTACACACCAGACTCAATTCCAAATGTAGCTGCAGTGCTTGGCAGAGCCGAGTGTTCACAAAAAGTATAGTCGCGTATAAAATACAATTTATTTATTGGTTCCATTGACGTTTATACGGGCGAACGCCAAATCACGCCGTAAACACGCCAAGAGCGGCGCGCAATGTACCTACACTAAATAAATCTCGGTCAAAGTTTTACCGCGTCCTGGAATGTGGGCCGCCGCCTATGCTAAAGTTTCGTGAAGAAAGGTATATTGGTAGAATTTGAACGAAATAGGACTGGATAGAGTTTGAAAAGATTGAAATTAAGTTCGAAATTGTTAATTTTCGTGTTTTTTTCTTACCTTGCGTCATGTGTACCGCAAATAAACGTATTTTCTTTCTTTTCTTTTCCTTTATCATTGTCATATTTTCATAAGTTTAATACACTTTTGTTGTGAAAAACTAAAAAAAAGGTTGTGAAAGAACTAAAACTGAGAAAAATCTGAAGTACATTTTTTTTTAGTTTTATATTTAAACTAGTCCCAGGTTTAAGATTGGTCAGGCTCCGTATGTACCCGCCCGCCGGATACGGAAGCCATTGAGGCGGAGCTGTACGAAGGGTACAGAGCGGGGAAGACCGCCCTCCGAGCGGAGATCGAGCGGGCCAGAGGAGTGGCCCGCGAGGAGTCGCTGGAGACTCTGAACAGAGATCCGTGGGGACGCCCATACAAATGGGTGAGAGATCAACTCCGCCCAAGGGCTCCCTCGCTGACGCAGAGTCTCCGGCCCCAGCTCGTGGAGAACGTGGTGAGCGCTCTGTTCCCTTCGCGAGGGGAACACACTCCCCCGCCCATGGCTCCGCCTCCTGCGGTGCCCGATGCGGACCACACCATTGACGACGACGATGAATCCCCGGAGGTGAACGAGGTAGATTTGAGAGTGGCGGTACGTAGGCTGAGTGCCAAAAATACCACCCCAGGACCCGACGGCTTACCTGAAAAAGCCTGGGTTCTGGCCTTAGAGGCTCTCGGGCCCCGACTTAGGGGGCTCCTAAGCGCATGCTTGGAGAGGGGCCAGTTCCCACTTCGTTGGAAGACGGGGAAACTGGTCCTCATCAAGAAGCCGGGGCGCCCGGCGGATTCTCCGTCCGCTTACCGGCCCATCGTGCTGCTCGACGAGGTGGGCAAGCTCTTTGAAAGAGTAATTGCAGACCGCCTTGTCGGGCGGCTGGTGCGAGTGGGGCCGGATTTGGCGGACAGCCAGTTTGGTTTCCGCAAGGGGCGCTCTACGGTGGAAGCCATCATGCGCGTTCGAGCCCTCACGACGGGGGATGCTGTTGCCCGGGGTGGGGTCGTCTTGGCGGTGTCTCTTGACATCGCCAATGCCTTTTTGGGGGTACGAGCTGCATGCTGGTGGTCAGGATACCCGTTGAAGCCGTGGGTGCTGACTGGCTGTGTTACTCGCCTCACGAAAGCTTGCGGGAGTGATGATGATGATGACGTCACGCTGAAGTAGTTGCACGAAGGCTGCGTTGACGTTCATGTTCGGGGTCACCAATTTGGGGGCATGAGGAACAGGGTGTAAAGTTCACTCATCCACCATAGAAAAGAGAGGATCCTCCGACCAGACGGGTGTGATGTCTGGCGGGCAACTGCCCTGAGGTTGAAGTCGGGAAGCTTGTATATATGTTTATCGCGCGGTAAACTCTAATTGCGAAATGCAGGATTTGTGTGACGTCAGGTCTTTGATGCATAGTTCGCATGTAGCGATGTAGATGCCGCTACACCTTCAACACCCTGACCTGGAGTTGCATTAGGGAGGCACTCCGGTATCACCGGATGCCGACCTACCTCTGTCGAGAGGTCGAGGCCTATCTGACGGACAGGGCCGTCATCTACCCCGGTCACCACGAAGAGTGGAACCGGCGAGAGATGTCGTGTGGTGTCCCGCAGGGATCGGTCCTGGGGCCGCATCTGTGGGACATCGGCTACTACTGGGTGCTGCGCGCCGACCTCCCTAGCGGCGTCAGCGTGGTCTGCTACGCAGACGATACGCTGGTCCTGGTGCAGGGGAGGTCGCATGAGGTGGCGGCCGACCTAGCGACACGATGGGTTGCGACAATCGTCGATAGGATCTGGCACTTCCGACGTTTGGCTCCCAAACTGGATAGGGCTGGGGCTGCTTTGAAGCGGCTTCTGCCCAACCTAGGGGGTCCAAACGCCTCCTGCCAGAGGCTTTACGCGGGGGTCGTGCGGTCCATGGCCCTTTACGGGGCATCGGTGTGGGCGCGTTCACTGAGGCTGCGACCAGCCCAGCGGTTGAACGCGTCCCAAAGAGTCACGGCCATCAGGCTGGTCCGGGGATACCGCACGGTCTCCTGTGAGGCGGCGAGCCTCCTTGCCGGACTACCGCCATGGGATCTGGAGGCGAAAGTCCTCGCGCACATGTGGGAGTTCCGCGAGGAGGCGAAACGCCGGGGTGTAACTCCGCTGCCGCGAGAAATCACGGCACAGCGGACAGAGCTCCGGCGGGATCTCATGGCGGCATGGAGAGTGCGATTGTCGCAACCCAGCGCTGGGCACGCCACAATTGCGGTGATAAGTCCCCTCTTTGAGGAGTGGCTTGAGAGGCGCCATGGCGTCCTCACCTTCCGCCTGACGCAGGTCCTCACTGGACACGGTTGTTTCGGGAGGTTCCTGTTCCGCGTAAGGCGGGAGGAAACGCCCGGGTGTCACCACTCTGTGGATCGCCCGGAGGACACGGTGGAGCACACGGTGGAGGTCTGCTCGGCTTGGGCGAAGCACCACCGTGCACTCACGGGGGCGATCGGCGGCGGCGATCTCTCGCGGCCGGCCCTGGTTCAGGCCATGGTTCGGAGCGAGAGTGCATGGGAGGCCGTCACCTCCTTCTGCGAAGCAGTTATGTTCGTGAAGGAGGAGCCGGAGCGCGTGAGGGAGATGCAAGCTGCACGCCCTCGCGGCCCTAGTCACCGCAGGAGATGCCCCGGGCGTCGGGAGTCAAGAACCGACTTCCGGCCACCGTAGGCGTGGGCTTGCGGACGGTGAGCAATGGTCAGCTCGCCGTCCGATAAGGACCAGGCCCGTGTCGACGGCGCGTTGTGTTCCACGCGCGCCTCAAAGAGATGTCAGCAACGACCGACAGGGTCGAAAGACCAATGCCTGCTGGGGTTGCGGGTTTGTCCGAAAGGGATAACGCGGCCCCGGCACACAGGCAACGGAAGGAACACGGGTGGGTTTTAGTCAGTAAAAGTCTGACACACCGTCTCGCTCTGCCCAGAGCGGGAGAAGTCATTTGATGATGTCCCATCCAGAAAAAAAAAAAAAAAGCTTTAAGATTGGTGGAATGTTCATTCAAAACGTATTCCCAAAATCACCCAAAAATATTTCGCTTGTTTTTATTTTAAAATATGCGTTTTCAGTTCGTTGCAAAATCTGTTACGAATAAAAAAAAAATAAGCATTCTGTGCACGCGAACTCTAATGAGAAATATACCTTTTTAACGAAAGAAAGTATTAAAACCATAGTGAACTTAAATTTGCACAATTTTGTCAAAATTCTGAAATTCTGTAGCCAAATGTACTAATGCTACTGAATTAGATAACCTTGCGCTACAGAGTAGAAAAGAGACCTTAATTTTTTTTTGTCTTTGTTGCATTCGGTGTATTTAATCATGAGGTAATTTTACACTGTGGTCGAGTTCTGTTAAATCTGTAAAGGTACATTATCGTCTCATATCGTGCTTTCTCGTCAATTAAGTAATCAAATGAGGTGAAAAGAATATATTGTGTGCGAAAGAGACAAAGAGTGGGGCGAAATAAGCTGAATAAATGACTATTGATTATGTTGGTTTTGTTTGTGTTAAATACCTGAGATAAAGTCTCTCTTATTTTTGTTCAATGTTGCTTTCTCGCGTTTCCATGTAAGTGCTTTGATTTAAATAATGGAAATACAATTAGTCCACTTCCATTTTGCATTTTAGTAACTTTTGCCTTCAGCTTAATATTTATTGACTCTGCTTATAGTTCAGAGTCTCATGAACTTTTGCATATAATCTACTTGGCGCAAATATAAATATTTATGGCACTAATCGAAGCTCTCATGTAGCCACGAGCCACTATAAGCTGATTGTTGAAATTGTATATACTCTTTAAGCAACCCTGAAAGATTTTGAGATTTGTGGCACATGTCTAGTCTAAACAAAACTACAAAACTAAAAAAACACTAGTGTTCTAACAGCCTCAATGTAAAATGGAATCTAATTCTAAATTCAGAGCAAATGCACCGTTTGTCTCAAGGACTAAACGAATATTTTATAAAAGAATATTACAAAAATATTGGATTAAGTATCGTTTTATTGGAAAATAATGGCTCTATTGTGTGGTTTTGTTTTCGTCTACTTGTAGTCACATAGCAGTTGGTTTTTCCCGAGTTAAATCAAAGGCTGATTATTAATATATAATTAATTATCTATGTATTTTTTTTCCGAATAATACTTAACTTTTCTTGTTATAAAACTGAGCAAATAATAGTTTAATTTAAGAAATTAGTTTTTGTCTACTAGATTCTGTAAAGTTCATAACGAAAAAGACTAGCCCAAAAACTTACGAATATTTCAAGAGCATAAGCTATTTAGAATCGATACAAATAAACTGTATCTTGATAGTAAATGTGCCAACGCCAATAGCCGACACCACCGCTACGTTACACGATAGTACGCGGGGGCGGGAGGGGATACAAGTGCCGCCAATAGTAAAACATTGCGATAACACTAACAATATGTTTAGACTGGACAGCTTAGGGAGGTAACTGGGGAGGTGGACACCTGTGACTTTTAGGTATTTGTACGTACAATTACGATGCATATTAATTTATTATGTACTGAGTGTGCAGGTTACTCACTTTTATTTACATATTAGATTACAAAATAATAAACTGCACAGTGCCTGAATGCTAACGTAGCATGCATCGTGCACATACAAGCAACATTACAATAAAGAACTACGCGAGTGCTACGCCGTAGCAGTAACCGCTACGCGAGTTACGTTTTCGTAAGAAATAAGAATTTTAAATATTCATGATTGTAAACAAAGGTACTTAGAAATATCTCAGAAAACTGCCTTAGAAGTCGTTTAAGCATATTTTGAAAAAAAAAGCAACACATGAGCAATAACGTTTCTAAAATACTTATATCGGAAACCCATACAAATGTATCAAGAATTAGATTCGTTGCAACGTCGCCGTGTTGCGGTTACATTACTGTAGGCCGAGATCGATACCTGCATCTGTGACTGATCGCCAGCGTGTTTGTTGCTACGTTTTCTTGTGTTGGATATTGTTGAGAAATTGTAGCGTTCAAATTATTTTATTGTTGTTAGGAATTTACACTGTATTATAAAATTCGAGGTAAGAGCTATGTGTAGGCGAGTGTCTGACTATTATTGTTCTGAAAATTCCATCTAATGCCTACTGATAAACACGAATTCAGTCTTTGCCACAAAGCAAGAAGAACATTTTTGTTATTAATTGGTCTTATGATGCTAACCTATGTATTTCTATTAGCTAAGTATTTCTCGTTTGGGAAAGCCTATGTCCAGCAGTGGACGTCTTTCAGCTGAAATAATGATGACGATGATGATGGTGTATTTACCAATTACACCTAAAGTGTTAAGTTATTAAGTTATAAATATTACTTTCCAAAATTATAGAAGCGAGATAGTTCGGTTCAGTGACAGTTCGGCCCGAGTTGCCATTTGCTCGAGACGACTTCTACAAATTGTGTGCGGTGACACACCTGATGCTTCTGTTATTCTAGTAATCACATAATATGATACATACAGCGTTGGATATACGAGTATATAGTGAAGTTCAAAGTTCAAAGTTTTTTCAAAGTTTTTATTAATGCAACAATTTTAATATTATTCGCATTGTCATAAATCAAATAAAAAGTCGCTTTTCATGTCTGCTTGTGTGATCGTGTTGTTCTTCGAAGCTTCGCAACGGGTTTTGATGCAGTTTTCACCATAATTTAGATAATTTATTCCGGAAAGTTTATGATTATAATACATTAATATTAAACTTAGATATATTATATAGGAATGATGTTTAGTTAAGTCGAAAATCTGTTCGACGCAGGGGCGTGTCGCTAGTTGTTACTAATGGCCTATTTCATTATTTCAGGTTATGTCTCAATTGACTCATTTAATGGTTGTTTTAGGGTTCCGTAGTCAACAAGGAACCCTTATAGTTTCACCATGTCCGTCCGTCTGTCTGGCTGTCTACCTGTTTGTCTGCGGTTTAGCTCAGAGACTCTTAGCACTAAAAAGTTGTAATTTAGCATGAAGGTATACGTTATTAATCACGTCAACAAAGTGGTAAAATAAAATACTGGCAAAAACATTCTGTCCCCCTGCACATAAAGTGGGGATGATTCTTTTTTCTCATCCATCCCATGGTCTGTATCGTTGGATAGACCGGTCAAATATATTCAAATATACCCCTTGCTAGCTAGCTTGGTTTTGGATATGTGAATAAATGCACGGCAGTAATATAACCAGAGTCAACCTTGCCACCAGTTCTCTTCAACGGTACGATCGTTCCATTTAGCACTGACGTGAAGAACCTAGGCTTACACATCGATGGGACCTTGAACTGGCGTACTCAAGTCGCTAGGGTCAGCCAAAAGGTTACTGGAACGTTGCGGGCTTTGTACAGACTAAAAAATTTATTACCATCAAGTACCAAGGCAATGCTTGTGCAGTCCTTAATTTTCCCTATCATCGATTATGGTGACGTGTGCTATTATGACCTGAATGCAGATCTCCTCGACAAACTAGACCGTCTTCTCAATAATTGCATTCGATTCGTTTTCAATCTTCGTAAATATGATCACGTCTCTGCGCATCGATCCCTTCTAAAGTGGTTGCCCATACGGCAGCGCAGAGAGCAAAGGGCGCTGACCACCTTGTTTTCATTTCTTGACTCTCCCTCTTCCCCTAGTTATCTAGCCCCCCACTTTCAGTACATTTGCGCAAACCACAATAAAACTCTACGTTCATCACACAATCGTCTTCTTCAATATCCCACTCATCGCACTGACTTCATTCACTCTTCCTTCTTCGTTCAATCTATATCCTTGTGAAATGCGCTCCCCCAGGAAATCAGGATGGCAACCAACCGATTATCCTTTAAAGTTAAAGTTCGCGAGCACATTCGTAAGAAGCTGGCAGTATCATCACAACGGTAATGTTTTCCCATTGTTTGTCTTATTTGTGTTAGTATATTCGTGTATTTATGTGTATTTATTTATATTGTATTATATATATAGGTTAATAGGTATATGTATATCCTTATATTTAAATAAATATTTATTCCACAATTTTCGTTATTGCACCTACCACTTTTTATCTCTGCATCACCCAAAGGTTGACTGGTAGAAAATGCCTATGGCATTAAGTCCGCCTCTGTACATTTGTGTGTAAAGTGTTAAATAAATAAATAAATAAATATAAGAACGAAGTTAAAAGATGAACTATTACTGCTAAATAGGCTTTACAAGTTAACGAGTAATAGTCGACCAACTACTAACTAGAATTGCAGTTGGAATGTATGGGAGAAAATGTTTTTCGACTAAAGGTTAAGTTTGTTCTTGGGATAAACTCATGCCATCACGTGAAGACATACCGTTCGCTACCGTATTCAAAAGGCGTACGTTTTAACCGTTTTACTAACGAGTAACGAAACTCCATGTGCTGCTATTTACTTTCAATAAACCGTTTGGTTAGGACGTGTTGACCAAGAGCGGATAATTTTTATTGAAGAATACGCAGTTTTGAAGTTCCATAACCGTCACTTTGATAAGTAGTACGGTAGCCCGCATGTGAGTCGTAAAAAAACCAGTATAAGTTAGCTTCATATTCTATTACAGACACTATGCAGTCAAGCATTTTATAAGTTGCAGAATCACATCGCTGACAGAAATGCTTGGCTCAACGTTGGTCCTGCTCCAAAAGGTAGCATAAACTTAACATTCGAAAATATTGTTGGAGCTGCTGAATATTGTAAAAACTATTTATTTAGTTATTTATTTATATCCTATATTACTAAATGAGCATTAGTTGAATATATAAATAAATTTAATCAAGTTCTCGAAAACGGCTTTAACGATTTCGATGAAAGTTGCAATATAAGGGTTAACGGTCGCGAAAAATCGATCTATCTAGGTCTCATATCTGGGAAAATTCGTTTTCTCCGTATTTTAACCCTAGCAGAGCTCGGTCGCCCAAAGTTTAGAACAAGATGGCTACCTTAGAATAATATGGCAGCGTGGAATTTGTAAGTACCAACTATCATGGCAGGATAGAATTAGTATGAACGTTCCTATTTATTACATGAGCATGAGCTCACTCAAATGTCTCGCTGGTGGTGGCGTGTATGTTGGATTATTAAGTTTTTTTTTTTGCTTTTGCTTTGAGCATAATTCTTGAGGAAGGCCATTTATCATTACGCTACAATCCTAAGGAGTCGAGAAAAACGTAACGTACTTTGTGTTCGCTCAGCGTTTCTTCTGACTTTCAGAAGAAACGCTAAGCGCACACAAAGTAATAGGAGGATTCACGTGGACGAATGCGCGGGCAGAAGCTAGTGTCTATTATAAAACCCCACGTACACTTTTAATAATGCCAATGTTTTTAAGAAACAATCAAATTAAATAAAAATTGAGATTTTCTATAGCTTATTCCACTGAACTGTTATTTGGTCTAAATATTTCTACACCCAGAAGCCCTTTGAGACATTTCTTAAGATTACTTTATAATTGAATCCTACAATTTACTAGTAGATCTACATTTTACTAAAATTCAATAACATTTTTGATTACCTAAGCTTGACTGGCTTTAAAGGATTTAGTTATTTATTTCTGAAAACTTACAGGACCAAATATTATCTAGTCTAGCCTAACTTCAATTAAAGCTTTTGATATAAAAAAATGTTTTCGTATAAATCTAATCATACTCGTATTTAGCAGTTTAAAACTTATTCTGGTCTATTCGACTGTGAAAATATTTAATAGTTGATATTATTGAAATTAAACATTAACAGCATTAAGTTTCAGATTTTATTTATTTAAGGTTCTAGGAATGTGGGTTCCATTTTGTTGTTACTTAAGTTAGACGTAGGCAAATAAATAATAAAATATGACAAAATATTTAATAAACTTTGTGTATATGTATACATAACTTTAAGATAAAACAAAAGTATAAATATTTAAAATTAAGAAAATTAAATTTAAAAAGAGGCATACCTATTACTTGTATTGAAGCTCCATATTAGAAACGAATTATTAAAACTATAGTGTTCATGTTTAGATGTTCGTCACAAATAAAACGGTTGGGGATTGATCTCGCGAACGCTCGTCAGTCCAACGTCTGAACCATTAGGCAGTAAGAGGTACAACAGGTAAGCGGGCTGCTTCACAGACACCATCAGTAGCACTACAGAATTTGTACAAAATTATCTGCCTGACCAGTTAACTGGAACTTATTTTGAGATAGTGAAACAAGCCACAATAATAAATAATAAAATTGGATCCTTACTAAAACTCCAATAATGTAACCCAAGGTGTAAAAAAAAAACCTAAAATATTCTTTTCGTACCACTTGCTCAAAAAAGTGACATTCTATGCCACAAAAAGCGAACATAACAATAGTCATTTTTGATCTGTTAAAAACAGGGAAAGAAAATTGTACTGAATTTCATTCATCCTCTAGGGGGAGAATGTGATTTAAATTTGGAATACTTATCGAAATTTATACTGAACTACATCTGTGTTTACACCATTGAGTTTGTATATAAAGCATGCAAGCACATCTTTATGAAAAAGGAATACGCATTTATTATGAAGTTATGATTATTAAATAAAATTACGAAAACCGACGAGGCCGTATGAGCTTGATGCCTTTGCTTTTCCGACAAAAAAATATTAGTCTAGGAATTTGCCGCGTTTTTGTTTTCTTCAAATACATAAACGTTAAGTTTATTTAAATTTATTTTTATAAATAAGTTAATGTTCTAAAAATACGTTACGATGTTAAATCAAAGCGACAGTGACAATGAATTGTCGGATTCCATCAGTGCAAATGCTGCCGTAATTATAAATAATTTGCTTCCAACAGAATCCAAGGAAAATTATTTAAAAACTTATGAAGAATTTTCAACGTGGAGAAGTGCGAAAGGCCTATCAATTTCAGAATCAGTACTTCTTATCTATTTTGATTATTTATCCAAGACAAAGAATCCGAATACACTTTGGTGCATAATATACTCAAAACTGAAAGCCACAATAAGCATCAAACACAGCATTGAAATAAATAGATTCACGAAATTACTGGCTTTTTTAAAAAGAAAATCAGAAGGGCATTGCGCAAAGAAGTCAAAAAATTTTTACGACTCAAAATGTGGAAATTTTTTCTTAATGAAACTCCTGACGAAATGTTTCTGGCCACAAAAGTAAGTATACATGATTTAACTATGAATATTTCGTATCTTAGTAATGGTAATTATTCTATATATTTACCTGTTTTTTATCTTTGTTATAGGTGGCCTTAATTTTTGGACTCAATGGTGCTTGCCGCGGATGTGAACATGTAAACTTAAAGGTGGAGGACGTTGAAAATCATTCCAATGAGTTGCTGTTGATTAATGTAATGGAAACTAAGACAAAGAAAAATCGGTAATTCATTGTACAAGGACAATATACTAAAATCATTCATAAATACCAAGCATTACGTCCCACCAACATGGAAAACAATAGATTTTTTATAAACTATCGGAATGGGAAATGTACTCGACAAGCCATCGGCAAAAATAAAATTAGTAATATTCCAAAGGAAATTGCTAAATATTTAAAACTTAAAGATGTTGAACTCTACACCGGTCACTGCTTTAGAAGAACTTCGGCGACTTTCTTGGCGGATTCAGGGGCGGATATTACGTCAATAAAAAGACACGGTGGTTGGAGCTCTGATGGAGTAGCTGAGGGTTATATCGAAAGCTCAATGGCGAATAAAACCATATTAAGCAGTCAAATTAACAAAAATATAAAACTTTATCCCTATCCCTATCCTTAAGACCAATGTTTCGAATGTTACTTTTACTTTTAATTGTCATTATTTTTAATAAATGCTTATCTCATATTATTACTGTGTTATTTTTTTCGCAAATGGTACGAAAAGTAGAGTATTTTCCTCGGTGATAAAGCTGTCTTAGTCTTGGGTGAACTTAAATCCCTCGCTACACTCAGGACTCGTCTTAAATCCCTCGCTTCGCTCGTGATTTAAGTTTTTAACACCCTCGCTACGCTCGGGAGTAAACCTCGAGTCCTTCGTTACGCTCGCGATTTAAATCGTCACCCGCGACAGAAGACACTGCTTTATCCCCTTGGTTAATAATCTACTATTACATCGCGTGCGCTGCGAAAACTATTGTCTTCATATGGCACCTGCGTTAGTTCCTTTGGTAACGCTAAATCAGCCGTCAGTTTGTAAATGCTGTCGGCGAGTGCACTCAGCAATATTGCCCGTCTTTTCACCCCCTTCGGATCCTTTACATTGTTAATGTCGTTTGCAATGAACCATTGTGAAATTCATTGCTTATAGTTTTGCCATGTGTGAGTTACATGGTCAAAACTCGACAAAATTCCAAAGAGAGACATTTTATTGTATTTTTTTTTTATTGTGGGTATTCGTCGCCACTGAAATGTATGCGAACGTAGGGACAAGTGAAACGACAGCTGGCTAGTAGCACACGAAGTTTATTTCGCAAGTGACATGAGCTATATAGGAAGGATTGCAGCCACCCTCATATTCATTAATAACAACATAACACGGATATTCCCCAAGTGGTATTGAACAGCCCATTTGAGAGTGTCGACACTACGTCACGGTATAAGCGTCCTTGCCCGGAATTCTCACCTGGTAATGAACGTCAAGATTTTAAAAGAGAAATACTTGAAATGCTATCTACCTGGAAAAAAGAGCAAGAGGAACGCCTTCCAAAATTTTCACCCGACCGAACCACTTGTCACTCTAAACTGGTATCCGAAACAGCCGAAATGAAACTATAATTTAATGCGATATAGGAGTCCAACGGTGAGATCGTAAAATCTGTGACATTCATCAGTAAGCAGTATGATGACATGGCAAAGCAAGTTGATTTTAGTACCTGTCTGAAATAAAAATATTAAATTAATATCAACTTTCATAGCAATTGCTACGCCACGTCTACGGCACTATGAGGCGCCGTAGTAGACATATTGCGGTGGCGGGCAAATTGGGGCAGCTAGAATGATGTTCCTCATAAAATAGATAGATGTACCAACATTTTAAACTAAAACAGGACCGGACCAGTTGGAGCTAAAATTTTGCAGCTGTTGATAAAATTACAGTAACAGAAAAAATACTGAATTTTAAAATTCAAAGTCCTTTATTCAAACTAGGCTGAGAATCAGCATTTTTCGAACGTCAATATTATATAAGACAGTCCCCCAAAACTCCCACCTTTCACCACTTCCTAGTGCTTTAGCTGGGAAGAAGAAATGGCGCAACAAACTCCCCAGCAGCACAGCTGTCTGTTCAGTTAGAAGTACAAAAAAAAAAGATTCTATATAATAGTATTCAAAATAATTTACATTACGCAACACAAAACAAAATTAAAATTATTCGCCATATGTTAGCTAGCACACGCCAATATATCTAACAAAATCATCGAGAACTATACTCAGGCCGAAATAAAAAACTAAACGTAAACAGAACTTAATATCTAAATAAAAGCCACCAGGCATAAAGGGCGTGCCTGCTTACATATAGTTGTAACTGGAAGTTATAAATGATAAACTAGGACCATCGAGGTAAAATAAATAAACAAACAGTTAATTACTACGAGTAATAACAATCAATAATATGATCAATTGTGGAGTTCACTAGCTAACCACATATTGCAATACAACTCATAAAAAAACATTGTGATGAGTAGATTATGTCAATAATAAATTAAAATAAAATAAAAATAACTTGACTTATAAATTCAAATAAAATAAACAATTATATAAACTCATATAACTTGTCAGTAGGTAAGCTGGAGAAAGAACATATACATTGTCTTGAGTTAATCACATCGACCAACTATTCTTATCATTTAAGTAGTCGTTGATAGAATAGTATGCCTTTGAACAAAGCTTGGATTTTACTTTCGTTTTAAACGCATTAAAAGGCTAATCTAGCAAATCAGAGGGTAGCTTGTTATAAAAGGTTACCAAGTCCAACAAATTAGTTATGAACCATATGAAGCCGGTGAAACGGAGCTCGTAGTTAGTCCTTATTTCTAGTGTTAACATTGTGAAAATCTATCTGAGAAAAATAGGTTGGCGTAGTACCCACATAAAATGAAAAGTACTTATAAATAAATGCGTAAAGCATAATATTCACAAAACACTTACCCTGTTCTTGGAATTCCATCACACACAAATAACAAAATAATTAGCAATTCTTAGCAATCAATAATTTCTAATACTAACAGTCTCTGAGCTAAGCCGCCGACAGACGGACATGGCGAAACTATAAGGGAGGAAACCTTATAGTTATGCCATGTCCATCTGTCCGTCCGTCTGTATTGTTATGCCGATGAGTTAGTCCTATTTTGATTGTGCGTTTTATGATGGAGGATCCAAAAAAGAAAAAACATGGTAGGTGAAATAAATGACCTTTTTTGGCAAGTTTTCAAAATAATTTGAAAAGTTGCCGGGAAAAGACAATGAAGATTCGTGAGAACCTGATTCGGACTATTACGAACATTTGAAACAAAAAATAATACAAATTGGTCCAGCAGAGGACTGACTGTATTGCTCCAATTCGTAAGTCCTCGGGCGGTCCTGTAATCCACCGCAAGAGGATTGCCCGAGCTTTATCGGCCACCTTTATGATGCGACGCAATTTATGAACGACTTCCTCAGACGACTTTTTGCGGCTTCCGAGACTATTGGAAGTTTCTGTACAAGAAAAATACTTAAAAGTTGCTGGCCAACGGAATAGAATAATACCGTTTTTTAAAAATAAACAGCATCAGTGGCAAACCTAGTTGGAAAACCTGTAAATTAATACTATCCATTGAATGCCTTGACTCGCAGGCTCATAAAGAATAATTTCTAGTGGGTTCCTAAGCAAACGCACTAATAAAGAAAAAGTTTTATGTGCCTGTCATTTTTAGGGTTCCGTAGTAAACAAGGAATCCTTATAGTTTCGCCATATCTGTCTGTCTGTCTGTCCGCGGCTTGGCTCAGAGACGATTAGTATTAGAAAGCTGTAGTGTGGCATGGGTATACATATTAACAACGCCGACAGAGTGGTAAAATAAAATCAAGTAAAATGATTTTTTTTAGGGTACCTCCCCTACACGTAAAGTGGGGATATATATTTTTTCTCACCTATCCCATAGAGTGGGGTATCGTGGAGTCAGTCGTTCAAAAATATTTTTGGTGTGTCAAAATCATTTTTTCAATTCAGGAATCCGTTTGCAAAAGTTAAGCTTTAAAGTGCAAAATTAAAAGGAAAACTATCACAGCTAAGTAGGCTTTACAGGTTAACGATTACTAATTGACCAACTGTAATTTGCAGTTTGAAAAACATGATCTCCCATACATTCCGTATGGGAGAACATGTTTTTCAACTACAATGTTAAGTTTGTTCTTGGGATAAATTCATCCTAACTACGGAACCCTTCATTGAGCGTGGACCTACACGCACTTAGGCAGTTTTTTATTTTTGTACTGGAACATAGTAAATGCTTAGAACAACCACTGCAAGCAAATTAATCTAAACACCCGATTATCTCTTGCGCTTTCAATCCTGTATATCCTTAACCTAATAGTGGCAGATAATCGTAAGTAATTTAAGGATTATCAGGGCTTCCGGTACGTGTCTACAAGCATTCACGAGCCGACGACCAGCGATCCGAGATACAATTGATAAGATATAAACAGTGTTCCTATTGATGTTAAGCATTGTTGGGGCTATGATTAGGTCAGTAGGGTTTTGTAAAAATAGAAGTTCTTGAATTAATGAATTGAACAGCCTTAAATAGTCGTTAGAGTCCTTGAAGAATATAATTGTCTGAAGTCTACCTCACCTTTGGTTTGCTAGTTGAATAAAAAGTATATACTTTTTTTGTGTTTCATTGCTACCTCTTTGACTCAGATCAACAGAAGCAGTCTTATAGCATGGTATTTTGACGAGAGCCCCAAGAGAATTCTTTATGAAAAAAATCTTAGTTACACAGAGTTTTAATTTTCTTTTTCCAGGTAAACCAAAATGTTTTACATTTAGAATTGTCCAACATGAATTTATTTATGCTGCTTTCGTTTTGTACTATTTAAAGTATATGTCAAAAGTCCAAAAGTGCTATGTGCCAGCTCGCCAGCAAAAAGGACCAAGGAAAATAAAATTCCACACTTCATTCGTGGCTGTCCAAAAAGTTTCAATTCAATTCTAACTCAAAAAGGAGGTCAACTATTCGCATAACTGGATACCGACACTTACGAAATAACTTCACGATGATTGCATCGACTGTTTTTTTTGTATGAGACGTGATTCTAACATTTTGAACTATTGGAACGATGTAAGCGCGACAGCGTGTTTTTAAAAATTTCCAAAATATTGTGATAGGTCTTATAAGCAAAACCATCTGTATAGCCATGTAATACAACAGCCAATATTTATGTTATTGTTATTTGTGTTATTGCAATTTAAATATCCCGGCCATATTGTAACGGCGGGCATCAAAGATGATCTTGATGTAGAAAGGGAACGAAGAGCATTGGCAGTTTGATGCAACATGATTGTCCGTCGATTTGCTCGTTGCACGTGTGAAGTGAAAGTGAAGCTTTTTAAAGCATATTGTCTGACATTTTACACGTGCAGCCTCTGGACAAGCTGTACGCAGAAAGCCATCTATATTCTTCGAGTCCAATACAACAATCCATTCAGGCTGTTTGGGCGGCCACGCTTCTGCAGTGCGTCGGGAATGTTTGCTGATGCGCACACTGATGGCTTCGCAGCGATCAGACGTAAGCGTGCCGTCGCTGCTGCAGAGGGTCCAGGGCATCTCGAACAGTCTCCTGAATGTCATTGCGGGAAAATTATACTGCCCACTCGTTCCTTATTTGTCTAACCTGCATGTTACTAACATAGTTATTAAGGTTAATATTTACTAACGAATTATGGATGTTTATTACGAAATAAAATAACTATTATTACTAAGAAATCTTTTTTTTTTCTTTATAATGATTGCTAGATGTGGTTTAGCCTAATTGTTTGGGTTATCAACAGATCAAAATGCATGCATTGCATATCTCAAGCACTTGATAATCCAAACAATTAGGATATATCTTCCGTTATAAAACACAATTTTCTAGCTGCGTTAGTCTGTACATACTACACATCGCCAGCCACTTCGACTCACACATACAACACACACCATAGGTTCATCCAAACCTCTGAAGCAACACGTATCCAGCTAAATATCCATGACACTAATGAATATATCTATAATAATATGTGGGCAGTAATTGGGGTTGGAAGGCGTCCTGCGCTGCCAATCACGTAGGAACACCGATCGGTACAAATTAGTTTGAGACTCTTGATTCAACGTGTCTGATACTTATATAAGACTTGTACTAATTTGCGGGTATTCTTTTTTTCAGGTTAAGATGTGGGTTCTATGTGAGCTTATAAGCTGTGATCTGGCAATATCCATAGAAATGATATGCTGTAAACTTTTTAGTAAAGTATTTAAAGAAAACTAAAATATAACCACTAGTTATAAATGCAACCCATGTTACAGATAAAATCAATCTTTAGTTTAACAGAAGAATATATTAAAAACATTTATCAGTTAAATAACTTTGCCATCAATGATTAAATCACTGATTCCCTTATCATTGACCCTTGTCACCTACTGGCATTTCTCTGTAGCTAAAAACAATTAAAACCCCTTCAAGTCCACGTAATCAACTACCCACTAAACTGCCGCTATCCACATTGAAACTAGTAGACTGCACGACATTACTCCCCTTTATTGTAGCCCCTTCAATTACGGGTTATACGCTCCTACAACTAGTATGGTCCTATATGACGGACGTATGCCAGTTTTTGGTGATTTTTTCTGCAAAGATTGGGACTTCCTTAGTTGTGACGTAATAAACGACCTCTTTTTGTTAATGTTGAGCGCATTTCCGAAGTTTTTCGAGACCTGAAAGTTGTTGATTAAGTGGAGAGGAAATAAACAGTTAAGATTTTGGACGGTGTTTGTAAGACCATTGTCAATAAAGGAATTTGATTTATGTTACTTTTGTGCACGTTTGACTTTAACAGACTTATTCACATTCACGAACACAGAGCATTCACTTCAATGTAGCCATTTACAGGCACTTTTTAGTTCCTGGGTTTATTCTTATTGCTTATGGTGAGACAACGTAAAAAAAACAATACAAAATATCAAAATCAAATCAAATAATTTATTGCATACTAAATGTTAAAAAGGTGTTACAGGTATACAAGGTACATTGTATTATTACCTAATGAGGTGTGCAAATTAATTTAATAGGTAATAATCGCAACATCAAAACAAAATGTTTAAATTGAGTTACATTAAAAATAGAAATGGCAAAACAAAAAATACACAAGTCAAATCAAAATCTCATAAAGCATTATATTTATGGTGCCATTTCAGTTAAATTCAGTCACCTTTCATTTAAATAATCATTAATTGAATAGTAACCTTTTGCAACCAGGAATTCATACAAACCTAATTTGACTTGGTCTATTTTGTGTAGGTATGTGATACTTTCTGGCAACTTATTATATATTTTGGGTGCCATACCCAAAATATTTTGATCAAATACTGCTTTTTTATGACGTCTTACGATATTTTATTTTTGTGCCGTGTGCTTCTTGGGTGAGTGTTAAGATGTTGATTCGCTTTGACAAAGATCGCTACTTCATATATTTATAAAGACAAGGGAATGTCAATAACTGGAACTGTTGAAAATGTGGCTTACAACTTTCGGTGCATTGTATACCCTTTCGGTGCATTGTATGCCAACGTTAATGTTTTCAAAGTCAAAGTCAAACAATTTATTTCAATTAGGCGCAAAAAAGGCACTTATGAACGTCAATTTTACAAAAAATAGAATTGATTCTAGTCGCCCCTTCCAAAAGGTAGTTTTTGTATGGAGAAGAATGGGCAAGAAATTCCACCGTTACTCTTTTAAAATATTTTTACAATATTTCGTAGACATTAATTATACGAGTATATTACATATTTACAAACATTGTAAAATTATACGATATTCCTAACATTTTAACAAGTAATACTAATAAGTCAGTGTGTGAGTTCAAGAAATCACAGAATGTAAAATAAGTGTTATAAAAAATAACAAATACATAATTAAATAAGCAACCAGTTTGATTTTGTCTAGACTCTAAATTGTCCTATGGAGCAGGACCAGCATGTTTCCAAGCATTCTTATCTTGGATATAATCCTCTAATTTGTAATATGCTTGTTTACAGAGTGTACTTTTAATATGAGTTTTAAATTTTCTTTCATTTAATTTTAATATTTCACAAGATATTTTATTGTAACATTTAACACGGTACCCCATAAAAGATGTATGTACTTTAGATAATCTGAAAAATGGTTGATCTATTTTATCTTTATTTCTAGTATTAAAATGATGTCTATCACTTATTTTATTAAATTCCCATTGTTTATCTTATTTGTTTTGGTATATTCGTATATTTATGTATATTTATTTGTGCTTATATTTATATATAATTAGGCATATATGTTATATTTATAGTTTTTAATAAACATCTTTATATATTACTTTTTTTTATGCCTCAATTTTTAGTAATTACTACCACTGTTTGTCTCTGCGTCACCAAAAGGTTGACTGGTAGATACAAATACCGAAGAATTCTGTGTGTTCTGCTTCACTGATAGTATTGTGACCGTAATGAATATTCGGTTTTTTATTGTTAGTTTGTTGTTCAAATGAAATGTAATTTGTTTTTTCAAGATTTATTCTTAAGTTTTTTTCAGTTAGCCAAGTTATTATATCATTTAAGTTGTCGTTTATTTCTTTTTCGAATGTCACATCATCCTTACTTTTGATAAGTGTTGTGCTGTCGTCAGCAAAAAAAATCCTTGGATTATTAAGGTATAGTTATAAATATAGGTAGTGTGCCCCAGTGGTGGCACACTACCTATGTACTAAGCCCAACGTTACCATCCTTAGTTACATTTTACTTAGATATACATTTCGTCGGCCTAATTCGTTAACCTGCTAAGTCCATTTTTTGGCAAAATTTACTTTTTATACCAATTAAAAAGTTCAATCTAATATCTACCGTATCGTTTAAGGAATAACAGCGGTATTACCCAAAAAGGTGACAAATGCTATGCCCGAAAAACTTCTTTCTGAACACCAGTCAATCTTCACGACGCAAACCTGCTAAATCCTGTTGGGGCCTCAGTTGTATACTGACAACGATCCGGTTTCGGTTTTGTACTCGTAGTATTACGTGTTGTACGTAATACCACAAAACCAACACATAATAACGTATTATTAAAACTATTACAGATTGTTTATGAAAAAAGTCTACCTTAGATATTTTAACCCTGTTTCCTATTAAAGAAGACTGATTGTTTAATTTTTAATAATAAATATTTTGATTAGGTACTGATTGAATTCGTTTTACTGCAGAATTCATTAATTTATACATCATACTAAATTTAAATAAACAACTGCTAAGTCCTCAAGCAAATTGAAACTTCACCTCGACAAACTGCTAAATAAATTGTTTTCCTAAATTTGATAAAATGTGTATAAGTTATGCTGCTACATATATTGTTAAATTATCAAGAAAAATTATAGAAACGAACGGGATTTTCAGAATTTTGATTGCTAAATTAATAGAGATATTATTCAGATTTTTCTTCGTCCTGGAAACTATGTCAAAATGGACTTAGCAGGTTAACGAATTAGGCTGACGATTACTTTCTTTTCCAAACAAATATAAAATACGAGCATATTTACCCACACAGATTCTAAGGAGCCAATCCTAGTGGGACAGAATTCACAAGATTTTAGACTAGTAGAATCTGCCCCACCAAGTCGAACTAGTGAGGCAGATTCCACTGCAAAATTTTAGGCATTCGACTTTGCCCCACCAGTGGCAGGCTTAGTGGGGCAAAGTAGAATGATTACCCGGAAAATATACCACGGGAACGTTTGTGTTTTCTATACATATAATAGATAACTATATACCCATTTTTTCGCACGGAACCCTAATTCTTAAAAAAAATAAAAGTACCGTAAGTTACTCCTTATAGCATCAGCTATCTGCCAGTGAAAATCCCATCAAAATCGGTCCAGCCGTTTCGGGGATTAGCCGAAAGAAACAGACAGACAGACAACATTTTTAAACATTTTTTGAGGGTTCCGTCCCAAAGTTGTGCTTGCTCGGCAGCCCGAATTTCCAAATCCGTTACTTTTCAATTGAAAAAGAACTTTAAATAGAGTGGAGAGTACCGATTTTAATGAAACACATACTGAATGTTACTTTAAGACACGTCCTATGTATTTTTGATCGCAGATTGATAGATAGATAAATCGTTTATTTGGTGCACACAAAAGACAGCACAAAATACAAAAACACGAACTAAATACATGAATATAGAATATAAGGTGCCAATATACAAAAAATGAAATATAGAAGAAAATAAAGACATTGTGATGACTATTGGCTAATTTAAGACACTTTAAAATAGTGAATAGTGATTGAAGAACAAAGTTAACTTCAACTTTAAACTTTGAACAAACTATAAATTACCAGTTTTCGGATTTTTCTCTTTACTTGACGTTGCTTCTCGCCAAACTTCATGCTGCTAGGCCAACGGGAAGTACCAAAATAAGTATATTATATAATAGTAAGTGCGAGTACCAAAATATACGGCTTAAATGGCCGTATTTTTTTATTGCGTTGAAGTTTGATGTTCGTTACAGATCCAAGGGAGCGTAAGTAGATCTTAATTTTTGATATCTATTTCAACTTGATGCCTCCACGCTTTCCTGAGAAAAAGGGTCTTGACAAACAACGGAGTCATTCTTTAAGGGTTTAAATTTTTCATTTTAAGGTACGGAACCATAAAACAGATTTATTATCTGCCTGTTACCTTTTTATGCCGTAATGGTTGAACGGATTTAGACGAATTGGCTGATGCCATTGCTAATGGATAGGCCATGACCTGAACATGACAAAGATTCTCTGAATTCCGGACGTATGTTTCTGTGGGCTATTTTGTGACCCTTACGCGGGTGAAACCGCGGCAAAAGCTAGTAATATTATAAATGCTAAAGGGCGTTTGTTTGTATGTTTGTTACGCTTTCACACTAAGCGGATTTGGATGAAATTTGGCACAAGGGTAGACCATGACCTAGAAAAGTACATAGGCTACTTACTACATCCTATACAAGAACAGCTAGTAATATATATATATATAAAATGTAAGTATAAATAGATGTCAATCTAGAATATAACAGCAAGTAGCGCATATTCGTAACTGTCGTCTGAATTAAAAATACACAAGAAAAGTAGACGATTATATATTTTTCTTTAAGACCGACTGCCGCATGGAAGTTTTCAGTATTTTTATAAGTTTAAACTTATTTCTTTCGAAGATTACGTTTGAAAACAATTCTTCTTCGAGAAGCGGACACTTGATTCCGGATTGAATTTTTCCAAGAACACAGATCAAAGAAGGAAGTGAGACAAGCAACAATAATAATTTTAATTTAACTTAGGACAATTGAATGTACAATGACAGAAAAGAACTTCACAAAAATATTTAAAGGTATTATAATAGATTACGGTAAATATTGTTAACTCTCCCCACAGATACCCGGCTGTGGGTAGAGTGTAGAGATGGTAGGGGGTAGAGAGACACAGTTCTAACTTTCAAAAAGCGGCCAAGTACGTGTCGGACCACGCACAATGAAGGGTTCCGTAGTTGGGATGAATTTATCCCAAGAACAAACTTAACATTGTAGTAAAAACATGTTCTCCCATACGGAATGTATGGGAGATTATGTTTTGCAAACCGCAAATTTAAGTTGGTCAATTATTACTCGTTAACCTGTAAAGCCTACTCAGCTTTTATAGTTTTTCTTTTAATTTCGTTATATATACTACTGCTGTGAATTTTTTCACAAGTCCAAGTATAATCATTTAGCTAGAAAGGGGGGAGACACTTGACTCTAACAAAAAAATCAGTTAAAAGCTTAATATTTCGCAAACGGATCCCTGAATCCAAAAATGTTTTGGACAAACTCACAATATTTTTGAAATATCTTTCTAACGATACCCCACAACATGGGGTACATGGGGAAAAAAAAAACATCCCCACTTTACGTGTAGGTGAGAGGTACCCTAAAAAAAAATTTTTTTCTTGATTTTATTTTACCACTTTGTCGGTATAATTAAAATGTACACATATGCCAAATTACAGCTTTCTAGTACTAACCGTCTCTGAGCTAAGCCGTGGACAGACAGACGGACAGACAGACAGACAGACAGACGGACATGGCGAAACTATAAGGGTTCCTTGTTTATTACGGAACCCTAAAAAGCAGGTGTTGTACTTCCCCTCTTCACCAACTTCACAAATAATTCTACCCAAGGCAGATTTAATGTGCAATATCAGAAAAGGACTTCACAAAACTATTTAAAGGTATTTTATTAGAGTACGGTAAAGATTGATAACTCTCCCAACATATACCCGGCTGTGGGTAGTGTGTAGAGAATGTAAGGGGTAGAGAGACCCAGTTCTAACTTTCAAAAATCAGTTTTGTATTTCCCCTGTACACCTCCATCATAAAGAGCTCTACCCAATGCTAGTGCCCGTGGTTATTAAAACTGGAAGATTTATTATTTTTGATAATTTTAACATGTCAGTTTATAAAATTTCTGCTAAACCCTTGACAACGTCAAGTTAGGTTTAGTAAGGTAAATGTGAGATAATTGGACTGGGCTGTGGTTTATATAATGTCCTTGCCAAGGGCTGGTCATATATTTATTGAAGGGCATTCTACGCTGTTTCATACTTCCTATCTTCAGATTGTTTCTAACGTCTAAGATTTTTTCACTATCCATAATTTTTCACAGAAAGAAAATATTTATTAAATCGACGCCCGATACAGATTTTTCCAACTTCCATCACTTGGCAGACTTTTATAAGTTTTGACAGCATTTCTTAAAGTTTACGCCTTCAACTTGTCGAGTAGAACTGAAACTCATATTTTTCTTTTTTCGCAGATTTTATAAGCAAAAAGTAAGTTTTATAGGGAACTATTTAAAAACCGGCCAAGTGCATGTCGGACCACGCAAAATGAAGGATTCGTAATTGGAATGAATTAATCAAAAGAACAAACTTAACATCGTAGGTGAAAACCATGTTCTCCCATACATTCCAACAGCAAATGTAAGTTGGTCGACTACTAGAAAAAGAAAGAAAGAAAAATTATTTATTGCGACTCGCACAGGAAATCACAAATTAAACTAAAAACACACTAAACATAAATAATATACAAAGTAGAAAATACTACTACACGTTAACTTGTAAAGCCTACTTAGCTATGATAGTTATTTTTTCCTTTTTACTTCATTACTGCCGTGATATGTATCACATATTATCCAAAAACAATCATTTAGCTTGCAAGGGGGACACTTGACTCTAACAAAAATTAACACTTAAAAGCATAAGAGCCCTATTAAATTTTTTACGCAAATAAATGATTTTTGACGTTGTAGTTTTCAGCAGCAGTAAGATATTTTAATTATTTGATTATGAATCAATGAAAACAAATAGTGCTATTCTATTACCTGTAAGTTGGAGTTACACATTCTTTTCGTGTAACTTTATGAATTGACGCGGAATATACAGTACTTTAATTTTATTTATTGTAATTTTGTCTTAATATATTGAGAAACGAAAACTAATGAAACGTATTCAGTGTAGATATACAGGTCCACTTTTGTGAAATTCACACATTATACTAAAAAGTAACAACTGGATAGTATTATTTTATACCACTTCGAAAACCAAAGAGTCGTAATAAGTGTTCAAATAAAAATTTACGACACTCCGTAAACAGACAGGATACGGTAAGTTGTAACATTTAAACACAGTTTGATACGGTTCCGAGAGAATTTTTATATTAAAGCGAATGTTGAATTAGAAAAGAGATATTTCTGTTTATTCTTCAGGTAGGAGTATCAGGAACCTGGCGTAAATATTTTATTAGTAGCTATAAAATATAAATATTTCATGGTGTCGCGAAGTGGTGTCGATAGAATAAATGCAAAAAAACTCGGCGACACGTTTCCCGATATTATTGCTATCTATGTGAAGGAGGCTACTATGTAGGAACTGCATAGGAATGCTTCTTGATTTGGACGCTCTCCTATTGGTTGATAAGGAAATGGTATTTTACTTCATAAAATACTTATCAATCGCATACTAAAACAAAATTTTAGAGAAGATTGCTTACGTTACGTCATGTTTCAAGAATGCTTCACATAGTTATACAAGACTCAAAAGTCAAAACCCCGACTTGATTTATGCATGGAACCATTTTTTACGGCCTATAGGTACCTATTTAAAATTATTTCATGTTTGAGTAAATGCACTTCATTATTAATGTGACATTACTTGTACTCAGGATACTGGTAATTCACGTGTATCCGTTTAGACTGGAAGTCCAACCCAATATAGTTGGGGAAAGGATAGGCAGATGAGGATGACATTTATGTTCAGAACACAAATAGAGCAGTACCGGCATTATAAGGGAAACCTTTAATAGTAGACGGGACGATATCAAAATATTTGACATCTCGAGCCTCTAAACTAAAGTATCACTAACAGGATGTCGTCCCCACGTTGCTAGAACAAGTGCATGTTTAAGTCCCCTAAAGCGTAACCCGTAGTTCACGCCAGCCACTCTTCACGGTGCTTTATAGCCGGGGGTGCGCAGACACGGCGCTATTACCATAAATACTGACACGCTATCTCGAATTTAAGTAGCAGGGGATTAGTCATGATAAACTATGGCGGATGAGACGGGTGTATACGTATTTTGGTGTTTTGTGGAGCCTGCTGCTAATTTAGTTACAAATTATTTGACTTTATGATAATTACATTATAGCTGCTATGAATTTATCTAGTTGTACTTTGATAGAATTAATCAATTTATTTTATTTGGAAATCAAATGTAATCCTAAATAATATTATAAATGCGAAAGTGAGTTTTTTTATTTGTTTGTTACGCTTTCACGCTAAAACGGCTGTACGAATTTGAATGAAATTTGGCACACGGGTAGATCATGACCTGAATTAGGACATAGGGTACTCCCGATATTCCCATGGGATCGATACTTTTGCGGGTGAAACCGCAAGGTGCAGCTAGGCATCCATAATTTTGTTCAACTCATTTCTAGCATTTAAATTATTCCAATGCTTCATTAACTTTTAATTTAAATCATTTTTGGTTATTTTTCTACTAATTTACTGCATTTTCACTGTAGCATTACCGCGCAGAATCAGTGTCTTTGTCACGCCTGCCTCAATTTAAAGCAACAATACTAACTTCCTTGGCACTAATTACCACTCATTTAGCCCCGCCATATCACGCACGAAAAATTTCATTTCTACCTACCTATATTTGTAACCTACTTTACAAAAAGAAAGTAACACACCAAACTCGTTAGTGAAGGAACAAATTTGCTAGCGAGACGAAGAAAGTTGAGCGCGATGCGACGCTATAACTCAGCGAGATATGATATAAATCATCGCGCGAATCTATTTTTATTGCGTGTTCGGCTTGTGATCGAGTTAGGGGAAATGTACTGGTAGATGAGATTTTGGGGCTGATCCCCAAATAAATAAAGCTGTTCATTCAGAAGGCATAGGCTCCGTCTTAAAACCCATCAACAATATTCAACTTAATTATTTCAAATTGTTTCAGTGCTAACACTTGACACACTAATTGTAAATTAAACAAAACAAGGAAACGAACCATCCAAAACGGAACAAGAAATTAATTACAACAAACTGTCATGGCGCCGCACAACAATTCTAAGCTGAAAGAAATCTCACAAATATTGGGAAAATAATTTTTCAGCGTAAAAGCGCTCTTGAAAAGAGCAATTGTACCTTCCATGAGTTAAACTGCACGATTTAGGTTAAAATGTTATAGCAAACATAACATTACGAATATAAAATTGTGTTATACGCGTACGAATTTAATTTGCAAGCACCAATGTAAATAAATCGAATGAGTAAAGCGAATTGCTGCCTAAATTCATTACAAGCTAGTAGTTATTTATTTAAACTTCTCGCGCACAATAAGGTACAAAGGCGGACTTAATTAATGCCTTAGGCATTATCTACCAGTCAACCGAGGATGGGAAGAGTTAAGATGCAAATAAATAAATACAAATACAGATGCCAGGTGCTCTGTGTTTGAGGGGAGATAATATTAAAAAAATATTAAAAGATAACAAAATGAATATCGGTTTAAAGAATTTATTCTCATAAAGAACACAAGACAGTTCACTCAATATATTATTTATTATTATAAATAAAATAGGTGTACTAGTACATATTAGGTTATGAACCTATAATAAACGTACCTAAAAAGAATATATTATATACCTACATTACAAATACAAATTCAAGGGAAAGAGGTAATTGAGATGACCGATAAGATAAGCAATTTCTTTTGAAAATAACTCTGCAAGTTCCGCTTAAATGCACAGGTATCGACTGTTGGCCGTTCTGATATCAAGAGGAAGCACATTCCAGAGAAGAATGGATTGAATATGAAAGGAAGAATGAACAAAGTCAGAGAATATGAGAAGGACAGAGTAGAACTTATTAAATGTAATTTAGTAAAAGTGGAGGTCTCGAGAATTTCTTGTTGAATGTTTTGACTGTAATATCTTTCAGTATAAAAACGTGTTGGGTTATTTTCATTAGATTCTTAGAACGCGACAGAAAGAAGGTGGGGGGGGGAGGAGTGAATTATCAAAAGTCATCGATGATTTACATCAATGTCTAAAGTATAATAAGACGGTATTTCACATAAATAGTTATATTCACCCAAGACATTCAGCTCAAGGATACTGCAAGGATCAATAGCGTTACTGATGATCTCCATTGTTGGCAATAATTAGACTGACTGTTTTACCGTTTAGCGTAGTAACCGTAAAATAAAGGTAGTGAAGTTTCAATGTCTTTTCTAATAAAAAGGAAATCTACCGTCCCTTTTTATAAATTGAAACAAAATACTCAGGAAATTCTATAAAAAAAATACAAAATAAACAGCGCCAAGCAAATCGTTCTAAACAGAAAAAAATACAGAAATATGGTTCAAAAATTCGACTCGACTGTAGTATTTGTTGGTGGAACCGAACAATCCGCTCGTTGCAGTACCGTCGGCAATCTGAACAGCGACTCGATGCCAAAATAATACTGTATGTACAAGTTTACCGTGGGCAAACACGGTAAACACACGGTTTACATGTGTATTGTGTGCACGGAAACGGGTGCGTCTCATATCATGTAAAGCTATTTGGTATATTTTCATTTCAATAACGTTCACAAGAGTAATCAGTTACTAGGTATATCTACTCAGGTTACTAACTATGAAAGAAATTACAAAAAAAAATGCCTATCATATATTTTTATCA
The DNA here is from genome assembly GCA_947364205.1 of Agrochola lota. Lineage (NCBI taxonomy): Eukaryota > Metazoa > Arthropoda > Insecta > Lepidoptera > Noctuidae > Agrochola > Agrochola lota. The sequence goes on along the minus strand of OX376222.1, from coordinate 951,400 downwards.
TATTAGACTAAATAGGTTTTATGTCTTTTGAGTGGTATATCAAACGATTTTATATTCAATGTATGGTATGCTTACAAAAAATCGTTATTTTAAAATGATATCAATCGTTTATTATATTAACTGATCATTATATCAAATAAAATTATAGATTCAGTTGTTATATTTTATAAATATTAGATTTTGTAATTATATCATATATTACTTACCCCACGGAAACGGTACGAGACATTGATTGATAGAGAAATTCTAGGAGTGTCTAGATGTACAATTTGATGATAGTTTTTAGTCTTTGCGTGTTCTATTTGTACACCAATATTTATAAAAGGAGGAAAAGGAAGGAAAAGTTCACTAGAAAGAAAGAAAGAAAGAAAGAAAAATAAGTTTATTTGTCAACCACGTATATACAAAAAAAAATATCTACTCGAGTAGGACAATAAAACACAATAGATTTAAATATAATCAGGATAGTTAGTTGATTCATGCGTGACTTTGCGGAAATCCATCATAAAATACAATAGACGACGTATATTTGGTAACCTAATCCGCGTTACTGTTCTTAAAGAGTCTTAAAGAACCCTGTAAGAAATCGACACGTGTTTCACCTCTCAACGAGGCATCCTCAGGATGGCGATTGACTTGTTGCAAACCCGGACCCGACGTGTGGACACGTCAAACGTCGAGAGCAGTGTGAGCCACTTCGCCCGACAACCCCACTTATATAGGATTACGATTAGGCTCGACGGGGGATTTTAATTTTTAACCGACTTCTAAAAGGAGGAGGTTTTTTCAGTTTGTTTTTGTTTAATTTGTGGTGTCCTGTGCGAGTCTCAATAAATACTTTTTCTTTCATTTCTTTCTTTTCTTTAGAACCATTGGTGGGATGACTTGGAGACGTTTATGGGAGATTGGAGACAGGGAAGAGTGGAAAGCTGTGAGGGAGACCAGGCTATAAGTAATCGAAACAGCCATGGAAATAGATTAATGCTTTGTAATCAATCATTAGTAAACAGGAAAACTCTATAATACTGAAACCTTCAGACAATACGAACGGGACACAAAAGTTTTCACTACAACATATAAATTCTCGAAACAATAAGACCAACAACCATTCCATTATTTAATAGTGTAAGCTACTTAGCCCACTGTTACCCGGGCAATGGGCATCCCAATCGTGGAGGCTACATTTTTTTATCACTTCATCTCGATTAAATATTCAGTGGAAGGCGTAAAAACCGCGCGCCGGTAACTACTGCTAAAGGGGTGATGGTACACCGAGTGATGAGCAAACCTACCTACTAACCTACTATATTTTTTGTAAAAAAGTTTTTTATTTTTCGCTTTTGAGTTACCATTTATTGTTTTCCTCAAGTAAAGAATTCCCTCAACAGCCTTAATTCTCCATTGTCAGACCCTCAATGACATTCATATCCAGCTAGGTCTAAAGGTCTCATCAAGGTGAATGAAATAAGCCCAAACCCGGTGTAGCCGCTGTAAACTGCTGAGGAGCTCTCGCGACTGTCTTCCGTCTCCATCATCAGATCAACTCTAGGTCTTTATTATGTGGTTGTGTCAGTAGAACTACGTATGTGTGCGAAATTACAACAGAATCGGTTCACAGTTGAAAAATCAATCAACTCAATTTTTTTATCCTTTGGGGTGGATTTTAGTTTTCAATTTTACACGAGACCAATTTCGATGTATATCCTCTCCAATAAAATAAAAAACGTTTAAATCGACTACTCACTAAAAAGTTATGCGTGGACATACATAAAAAAAAAACTTTTTTGTCGTCGGTTAAAAATTCAATAATCATTTTTTTTTCTTTAATTATCACAGTTCCTACAATATACATAACATCTGCTTTCATCATGCTCATTGCGTATCCAAAGTTCACATTTTTGAACAAAGTTAAATATTCTGTAAAAGACTAAAAACTACTAGGGTAATAATGCCTCAGTTAAGGCATCGCATGTATTTTTCCGCCATTAAAACGGGCTCTTCTAGTCATTGCTCCAAAAATATTCACAAAAATTATGAGCCAGAATGTTTCCACTGTTGTGACTTAGGCCTCCTTTCTCTGATATTAAAAATACAACATGCCAATACATTTCACGGAATACCCAGTGTGTGTCCCATACGAATACGGGCTATTAGAAGGCGTGGAGCTATCGGGGGCAGGCAGTAAAGCAGGTTTACGAGTGGCGTGCACAATGAGAGCCTCTATGAATTCGCAACGTATCGGCCTGCGAACAATTTCGATACGCCTATATTTTTAAATGAACTTGCTTTGTTAATAGGCGTGTACACCTGACTGTGATAATGGAATGGAAAGGCAGTCTTGCGATGTGATTTCAGATGGTGTTGGATGACATTATATTCCAAAAGGAACCATAATAATGATGTAGTATCTCAAGGTAGTAGATGTTTTTCAGAATTGTCACCAGTAGTCTGTACTCGCAACCGGCGTGCGTGTATGAGCAGATGACATGTATGGACGTAAAGGTAGCAAAAGGAGTATGTAAGAATCGTAGCAGGTGGCGTTCTGTAGTTTCTGCCTACCCACATGGGAAGAAGGCGTGAGTTTATGTATGTATATTTAGTATCTCAAGGCATTGGATGCTTTTAAGAAAACAAAAGTTAATATCGTTGTTATCATACCAAAATGACAAGACTTAATATCTCTAGTTTTGGCCCGGTGGGTGTGGCTTGCGTTTCATAAAGACAGAAAAACACTGCCTACCCTACCAGCTAAATATTTAACTCAGATAAATATTTATAATCTTGTTCTGATATCTAATATTATTTTATCTACGAATAGGTACTTACTATCAATGAACAACAAATACTTAAATTGTAATTTAGCTGCACCTTTCGAGTGTCGGGTAAACTCGGATAACATCAATGCAGAGTATGTCAGGTCGTTCATACAATTTGACGCAACTTTGCATAGCGTTGCACTAGTGCCGTCAGTTCCTCGGGAAAGACATAAAGTATTCGCGTCTAAATGGTCTATGGATATGAGAGGTGGCAATTAACTACGACGCGCAACGAACCAAAACCAACATTCTGTATTTTTGGTAAAATAATAGTTTTAAGCCACTTACGTGGCTTGGTGGCTTCAAGAGCATATTAGACCAACAAACGGCGGTAACTGCGGTGTAAACACACTGTAACGGCCACGAGACGTCACTCCTGCCACTACGCTCTATCGACGCGCTGGCGTGCGGCCAAATACTTCGGAATCCTCTAGCAGCTGCTCAGCTAAACTGTGAACCTTACTGCATGGTAGTGAGGGAACTATGATGTACACTGATAAATTTGTTTGTGCGGTCAGCATGACCAATTTATTTTTGCAGTTCTTTGCATCCGATTTTTAACTGTGTGCACAAGCAATAAGGTTCAGTATTATAAGCCACGACTAGATAGCGTTAGTTATAGCTGGATGATAGTAACGGTAACGGGCAAAGGCTCAAGGGTCGTCTGGGGTGAGATGTTTAGTTTTTTTACACGTTACATGCAAAAATGAAGTGATACTTCATGAGAGGCATCTGGTTTTATTGTAGTTCTATTCCGAAGAGAATCGGTTGTTAAAAATGAGATGTTGATGTTGATGTTCCAAATGGCTGATCAGAATTTGTGCTCAAATATAACGGATGCTCGGATATAGGAAGACACATATTTTTATTAACGTATCGCTAGAATAACAAATACCGGACGATGCTTACTCAACTTTTTACAAAGAGAGCAGATTCCAAGAATGATTACGCTAGTACCAGCTTTGTACATATATCCGGATATATAAGTAAAGTAAAGTTAAATAAATAACGAATACAATAAAAATAATATGTAATTTGTTGATAAGCAGGCAATTTGACAGCAATATAACACTGCACTAGGATAGACGTCTCCGACCTCTCCGTCAGAGAAAGAACGAACATACTCGTAGATGCTTGTTCATTGCAGTTTGAAGATTGAGCACGGATTTTCTCACGATGTTTTCCTACCCCATAAGTTAGCGTGCTTTACCCTTATGGGAAATCGTTTTTTTTTTTTTTTATATGTTTGATTAACAATTTAAAATTGTCCGTATATTTGAATTATAATTGTCATTCTTCGACAGTTCTATGAAATTGGCTATAACACGGCAAATTGAAGAAGTGTGTCAATTTGATAAATAATTAATTTCCCTGACTGTATATGGCATGGCATGTCTTATTTCCGTAACCGTGCGATCAAGAAGTGCATCAGTTGGCACATCTTAATGCAAACAACTCACAATGTATTATTTTGTTTTGTTCGATTTTACACAAGCAAGTGTAAGACAAAGACGAATCACTGAGCGACGTCGTGACGTCACGGATAGCTCTATTACCGCAAAAACAGTTGCTGACGTAATCAATTTAGCTGCGCTGCGCTCGCGCTGGATAAATTGATTTCAGTTTTGTTACGGGACAAGTTGTAAGCGGTAGCCTTTGATTTTGTCAGGAATTACATAATTCCAAAATATTCATTAGCAGCAGAATCTGTTAGTAACGAATGCTCATACTTCGTCTCGCTCGATCGTTTTGATTTGGAAATTCGAAACTACAAGCAGGGTCCAATCTGTGAAGAAGGACACCATTTTACAAGGTTAGTCATGTCCAGAAGCAGCTACTGCTATCTTTTCTCTCCAAAATGCCGTTAAAAACAGATGCTTTTCGTTTTATACAGCAAGATTATAACTACTTAGCTCTTCTTATTAGCGTGATGTTGGTAATCTAAAATGAGTCGGTCTAGAATTGTGGCGAATTACTCTGTAGTGAAACTGGTGTAAAGGCGTGAGCTTATACCTATACGTAAAGCTACCAAAAGTTTAATTGTTTTATATTAGCCTGCCTCACTTCTCCTGCCTTTATTGCATGCCTGACAGAGTAACTTTCACCAGTAATCGCTATCAGTCAATGCCTTCTACCACACTATTGTCCCGCTGAAGTCGTCGCGACGCGTTCAAGCGAAGACAGCTATCGCTCGCCATGCAGCGAGAATTAATCTGCTCGGATACAGCGCTGAATTCTGACCTGCCTGAACAACTCCCCATACATCTAGGCCATGTGTATAAATAGAACAAATATCGAAAATGGATGGTGGATAGACTATATTGTATGTTTTAAGGTGCATCGAAACTTCACCGAAGTGTCTGTCTTTTTTGGGTGGAAGTGCTGATAAATATCATCTATTATATGAAACTGGAGGATTTTTTCAGACTCAAACTGCATTAAAAGCGTCTTCAAGACAAGACTAGAGAAGCAGCAGGAGCTCTGATGGACGGCAACGGTGCATTTCAAGAGCCATTGAAGCGAGAGCTAATGCTTAAACCCAAATTAAACCTCTTAATGAATTTATCTTATTAAACCTTACTAAAACTTAAAGAAATCATGTTTAACTTTCAGATTAAACTGAAGATAATCTCCTTTCCAGTACATCTAAAGTCCACAAGGTAAAAAAAACAAAATGGAAGCTAATCTAATCCGTTTACATCGAGCCCTCGTTCAGTATTCCTGGTGCGAACTCCTGCTGCCTTAATACCTGAGGATGTAAAGCTTCTAATGACAGCTATATTTTACTGTTAGCGCCACTACGGTATCGTGGTCAAAATAAGTCCCGTAACATCTGCTGTAATGCTGCTATGTAAGGGGAAACACTGCAATGGACTATGCAGGCAATGGTCGTTATTAGTCATTATTATTGTTTGTTTTTAATAACAACACATACACAACAACAACATAGCATTACGCCATTATTCCCCAAGAGTAAGGCAGAGGTGGTGTATATTTTGCCAGTTATATTCAAGTTCCATGAACGGGCGAACCATTCCGTGGTCACACGTATGTTAAGAGGTGGAAATCCCAGTACCTAGATAATGAAAATTTCTAAGTCATAAAATCTTGCTGTTGAGGCCAAACTTACTGAAACGAATTCTGTTGACATCTTACTAAACAAGACATCATATCTTACCAAACAACATGACATCTTACCAAACAAGCAACTTAAGTCGTTCGAGTAAATATACAAGTCTTCGTTTCGTCTCATGTAAAAACAATACTTATTCAAAGTCTAGTAAAGTGCAAGTCGGAGCATTAGTGTTGTTATAAGAGAAACATCTGGAACCATGATTTGCAGCCTGTGCTTGCATTTTGACTGAAAATTATGAACATCTAAAGAAAAATAATAAACCCTTTGATAATATTATTATGCATTGCATCACAACATTAATTACATAATGCGCCATGTTATATTTATTACGTATCCAATATGTCAAAACGTCAAACAAAAAGCATAAACGACAGCTGCGCGCACAGACTGTCTGTGGCGCGTGAGTCACCGATGGTACGAAATGTTACCATTTTAAATATTATATTTTTTATAAAAATTTAGGACTTGTGTATTGTATTTATTCATTTTATCTTTTGTTATTTTTCTCTGCTGCACCGGTTGACGTCATAACGTCAACGCCGGCTGTCGCTGAAAACCAGCGCTGGGGCTCTGTCTCGCATAGGGTCGCAGCTTTATGCTGAGCGATGGCCGTTTTGCGTGGATGTGACGCATGTTTTTCCCCAAACTGTTTATTTTCGTGTTTTCTTCTTACCTTGCGTTATGTGTACCGCAAATAAACGTATTTTCTTTCTTTCTTTCTTTCTAACCCAACTAACCTTTAGTGCACTTTGAGTGATAACAGCCAGGTCTTCAGCAACTAAAACGTAATTTAACACAACAAAATTTAATCAACACATTACGATATTACTACAGCAACTCAAAACAAACTCCCTCCAAGTTTTCAACACTTATAATAACAAGCTTCTGAACACAATCCACGTCGACATATTTAACTAACAAAGCACATCGAAGTAAATATATTTCAGATTTAATCTGTATTAAGTGATCCACTGCGAGTTAATAACAATGTAAACGTCAAGATGCTACTGTTGGCTAAAGATTGCTATCTCCATCTCTTTCTAACTCGAAGGAATAAGACAGAGAGGACCAGCCAATCAGGTGATTGAATTGTATGGCACGCACAATAGAATGGAATTAGATTTAGGAATCACATTGTTCGTCTTTTGTGTAGGGAAGCGAGAGTCGATAAAGATAATTACAGAGCAATAAATGGCTCGTATTTATTTGTGTATGGATTTCTTGTATGGGCGGATAATTGTATTGTCTGGCTGTCATTAGGTTGGGATTCGCGGTTTTATTGAATCGCGCATCATTGGATATGTCCTGTAAAAGGTCTCCAAAACTTGATTAATTATTGAGCGCGGTCCTGACCTAATAGTCAATTCTAGTTCAGAAAAAGACTTACAAAACTGTTAAAGAACTGTTGCGATGGAATTATACCTTTTGTTCAGAAACCTTCAGCAGTTGCAGTTGCTGGACATCCACTTAAACAAAATCCAAAAGTGAAATTTTTATCACCATATCGGTCAACAATAAAACCACAAGCAATACATCCACAATGAGGCATTATTACTCAATTGCAGAACAATCTCTCATCATAATCGTCTTGGGATTATAATCTGTTATGTTGTGCATGAAAAATTTAATTAATAAATAAATAATAATCGGTACGTGCCTTAAATTCCGGGGAACCGTCTACGGTGCACTCTGGTCCGTACCGGCGTGGTCTGGGGAGCTATAAATTTAGCTCGAGAGCTCACACCTGACAGCTAAAAAGTTCAATTAAACTGACGCTACGTTTTCTACGTAATTTGATAATGTGAGGATTTTGGTGTGATAATGTATGAGGTGGAAATTGAAGAATGGTAAAGGTTAGGTAACTTTATACACATTTTATATTACTTATTATTACACAAACATCATACATAAATGCCATATTTCCAAACAATATTAATTATACTTAATTTAAAATAATAATTATAATATGTACTCGTAAAGTAGTAAAAAAGTAGGGGATAATCATAGGGCATCAAAAAATTCGTCCGGATCGCTGTCAACAGGAAAAGTGCCCAAAAGGCTGACCATTGCCACGTCGGTGCATGGCAATGCTGCTTCTTTGGCCAAAAAATTAGGAAATTACTTTTTTGTCTATTTTAAAGCTCGCAGACAGACGCGACGCTGCCCCGCCTTTACAAATTGGTTGACATGGCTAGCCTACGCCGACATTCCAATAAAATTAAAATAATTTTGAATGAGTTTAAGAGAAGTTCCTTTATTTAATATTTTATTAAGTTCTGCTTTTAAGGCGGTGCTAATAACTTTTCATAAAGTCCGTGGTCCGTGGTTAATAAACCCTACTTTAATTAAATAAGTAAGATATAATTATTTATTGTCAACAAAAATTCACACTTCATAAGTTCAATATTTAATTTCGCTCAAGTTCTATGAAAAAATAGCATCTTTAAAAATCTTACAAAAAGATTCTTTGAAATACTCCATTAATTAGCTACCTCGCCATGAAACCGTTCACACTTTTTCAGCTTCCTCAATTTCCTTATATAAAGTGTTCGAGTTCGCTTACCAAACACAAATTACTCGAGTATCGGTTAACAAGTAATCGACGAGGCGAGAGGCATTAAACTTGAAAACTAAACTTATTGACTTAGCGACACTCGCGCGAACGACACTGAGCGACGTTTAGACTTCGAACCGTCGCAGTCGGGAGATTGGTTCAAAAACTTGTTGGAGGACTTCAGAAAGTAGTTTTGAAGCTTTCCTGCGGTTTATTTCTTATTACAAGGCAGTCTTTAGCAGTTAGTAGAGTTTGGCACTTAGCCTACACCAATATCAATGGCTTTTTTATGTCTTTTTTGTAGACTAGTAAGAGGGGAATGAGTGTCGATGACTGCTCCCACCTTTTCTGTTTGAGACACCCAAAAGGTTATGTAGTAATCGTGATTATTATAGCTTATATTCCAAACTCGATTTATTCAAGATTCGCCCCATAACCTACATACTTTACTGTACTATACAAAAAACTGGCGCCAATTCTCCTTGACCATAAAGTGACTATGTCGTGGCATTCTGCCAAACAATACCGACGGTATCGTCCGCCGAGTGCATGAGATACGTCTTAACAGAACCTCATCATGTGCTGCATTTTAAATACGACATTTCTTTATTTAAATCACTGTTTGATTTAAGTGCATCTTACTGCAAACAGTATACGAGGGCTGAACATTGAAGTGGCACGTTTGGCGGCTTGCCAAACTGCACGCAAGGGAATTACTTGAGCTGAGAACTTAAGGCGTTTTCTTCGGATGCTCAATGCTGCATTCTACCATATGTGAGTTGAAAATCGTTGGAACTGTACATGTACTACAGAGTATATGATGCACAAAAGATTTCACTGAAATTAAAAGTGGAGTTTGGTTTACTTGAGATAACCGTGCCGTGACCGTGACGTAGTTTTCTGTCGAGCAAGACTTTGTAGTGTAAGAGTATGTTACTGTCTGACAGGTACTCCTATTTAATAACAAATATACATTATTTCGAAACCGGCAAATGATTCGAGGCACTAGCTAGTTTGGTTCTGTAAATTATTGTAAGTATATTTATTTTTTTTGACTTTTGCTGTACATTTTTATGTGAATTTAATTTTATTGTAATCGTTAACAAATTAATTTCAGTTTATTGTGTTGTTTAATGTATAATAATATTTTATTCATTTTAATTAATTCAATAACTATTCAAATGTTATTATAAAACATATTTGTACGCCGTTAAGGTAAAACAATGTTTCTGCAATGTACAGTGGTGGTCTAAAAATGTTTATCAGTTTTCAAATTAGGTTCTTTAACACACTGTGTGCAACAAAGTCTCAAATGCTATATCTAGGTACTTGTTACTTTTTAATAGTTGTGAAGCATCTATTTTAACAAAAAGAGTATTAATTACTTTTTGATAATGAAACTATTTCTTAATTCAAAAGTTGACTCATTGACATAATTGATGACATTTATAAAAAATATTAAGTGTTTATACGTTTATGTGTGTAAAAAATAACAAATATTGATTCAGGATTGAAATAAAATGGCAAGTTTAACCCTCCAACAGAGGGCTGACACATTACTTCTCCATGAAGATGGCTTGAATATTAGTGCTTTATCGCGAGAACTAAATATATCTCGATTCACCGTGATATTTTGGATGCGGTGACATGGCTAAGAAGGGTAAATAACTGATCATAGAAGCAGTTCATGACGACGGCTGATACTAACCCACGTGCAAATAACTGATATGGTTCGATATTACGAAGAGCACGCACGGCTTCACACCAACTAGACTATGTGCCGTCATATCTGCAGATGAATATTATACCTACTAGTTATTAAAATAATAAACTGTTGTTAGAATTTAAAAAAATATATTCTTTTAAAAAATAAAGATGTTTTGAATTTCTATATGATTATTTTTTCCTATTTTTGAGTTTTTCGTAAGGCTTATATAGACTGGCGCGACTTGTCACGCGTCGTGTCACGTCGCGTGTCTGCAATATTATCGCCATGCAACACTTCACACTGGCGGGCCACAACAGTGCGACACCAAAGGAACATTTTATATGGCGTCTCGCGTCGATATCACCGCGATAACGCATCGCGTTAGCGACGCGACACAAGGTAGTATTTTCTATGTCGCGGCGCGACAGGTTGCTGCTGTGTGTAATGTCGCACGTGTTTTCATAGAAATTGTTCTACGAATATAATATCGCAGAATCGCGTCGCGTGACTGTCCCGCCAATCTGTACGACCCTTAATAAGTTCGACCTCGCTTGGTTTATTTTATGTCTATAAATGCCAGTATGTTTTTTGGCAAAGGGCTCCCTACTTTCTTTTTACCTCTTTCTGTCCAGAGCTGCCCAGGGCCAATGGCTCCAGTTAATATTTCACCTTTTTCTAAAAAAGGTTTTCTATACTTATCCTACATAGACGACGTGTCAATTCAAATAATCTATGTTCTATAACTAATCAAATCCTTGAACATCGACCTTGTGACATAGATGTGTGCATGCAATTATAAACCTTAAGGTGATAAGCATTTTCAGACCGCGACTGTACATAACATCTTGCATGCTTTGTGTGTGCATACTCATGTTTAAACAAATAAATGATCATTCATTCATTCACTTAGAAATACATAAATTCTCTATTTTATGGGAAATAAACTAGGGCCAAGTACCTGGCGGGCAGGTCAAATGCAATAATTCAACAAATTTTAAAGAGAAACATACGAGTAAAATATCCGATTTCTAATCTCAAGTCATCGTCTGCCGACCTTATGTGGGGGCAAGGCGATATCCAAAGGGATATCGCCTTGCCCCCACTTTTCACCGATATTAAAACAATTGATAAATCGTACAAAAATGGCCATAAACCTATTCTGCGAAAGTGCGGGAGCATGGGCTGAGCATGGTGTTATCTTAAGGATTTGGGAGACTGATACAAAAAAAAACAAAACGCCCCGTTGCTAGACAAGGACAGTTGTAAGGAAATTCACATACGTAGCTCCAAATCATGATTGTATTCTTTAACGCAAGTGTTACGTGTCAATAACCCTTTTGTATTCCTCTCTTGTCTTTTAACTTTCATAATAAAAATAAAAGTAGATTTTCTTTCCTTCATTTTCTTACCAATGAATTCCCAACCTTTTTTTATATAGACCTTATTTTCTTGTATCCTCCCCTCCTTGTCCAGTTGCTTTCAAAGTCAGGAGAAGGCAAAATACTTCATGGAACTTCATTACAATCGGTCGGAGGGTGTCCAGTCTGGGACGAGCACTATAAGGCCGAGCGAAAAGTGGAGCTCGGTTCAAAAAATCCGCCCCTGAGATGACCACTGACCAAAAAAACATAACAAAATATTTATTATTATTAAAAGCCTGTGATGTCCCACTCCAGGGCAAACGCTTCAGAAGGAAAGGAATTAGGAAGGAATTAATAGAGGTGAAAAGAAAACATTTACAAAGTATTTTTAAAAGTAAAATCGTGTCAAAACTGATGAATATTATATTTGACTTACCTGATTAGAAAGAAAGAAGAAAGAAAGAAAATACGTTTATTTGCGGTACACATGACGCAAGGTAAGAACAAATCACGAAAATAAACAATTTGGGGGAAAATATGCGTCACATCCACGCAAAACGGCCATCGCTCAGCATAAAGCTGCGACCCTATGCGAGACAGAGCCCCAGCGCTGGTTTTCAGCGACAGCCGGCATTGACGTAATGACGTCAACCGGTGCAGCATATAGAGAAATAACAAAAAATTAAATAAATAAATACAATACTTAGTCCTAAATGTTTATATAAAATATAACATTTAAAATGGTAACATTTCGTACCGTCGGCGACTCACGCGCCTCATTCAGTCTATGCGCGCAGCTGTCATAAAAACTGTTTGACGTTTTGACATAATGAATAATATTGGTTACGTAATAACTAAAACATGGCGCATTAAGTAATTAATGTTGTGATGCAATGCATAAAATATAATAACAAAGGATGCATTGGGTGATTGTGTAGCTATGTTTCTTGTAAACGTGTTTTGTTTGTGTATAATGTTTGTATGTAATGTAATGATTCAGCAGAAGTCCAAAAACTGGAAGTACCCAAACTGCACTCAAGGAAGTTAAGCACATGCATGAGATACTTTCGAACACATCGTACACCAAACTCGCGGCACTTGCGTTTATAGACCGCATAGGGTTTTAGTAGCATCACTTCGTTTTCTCATCATTTTAACCATGAATTTTGATGTTATCATAATATTAGAACATTGTTTGTTGGATCTGTCACATTTATGAAGCTTGGAACTAATTTGGAAGAATTGGAATTTGACCATTGTGTTTACATAAAAATAAAACTCAACTAATTAAAAGCCGTCCAGTATAGCTAACATGACAAGCGCGAGAACGCTTTTAATTGTCGTTTTATCGAAATTTGTCGACGATTCTGACGTCATTCTAATCCTTAACATGACCGTAAACGACGAGTTAACTCGAAAAAGTCACGTTGACACTTCTATATCTCGCGACGAGAAACCGATGTCGCAAATTATTAAAAACAAATCATTTTTATGAAAGCAACATAGGCTTGAGATTCCGTTTCTTTCATTCAATGGTGCCGATTCTCTTGTCATAAATGCTTCTAAACTAGACAAAAAATCACGAAAATTTTGTTTATTCCTGTTAAACCACGTTTTGCCACTAATATGGCACTGAACTTTTAATTTTGTGAAAATGGAAATTTTGCTATTCTGAATTTGACGTTTTTCAACTAAAATTTTAATTATTTATCTAAATCTGACTATTTTTAATCGCGATTAAAAAGATTTAGATTAAAATGAGTTGTCATGAACCAAAATTCACACCAACACTTCGACGGTGCAAAAACAGTACTACATCTTTTTTTTCTTTTCTTTTGCTTATATCTCAAAAATGGTGTGTCTTATCGCAAAAATAATGAAAATTTTGACCCCCTTTATGAAACGCATAAACCCCTAAAGCTCAACATGTAGGTAATTTTTTTTTTTTCATGCAAGTCGCGAAATACTCATACATAAAAAAATATGACTAAAATAAGTAGTGCCGGGGCCGCGGCGATATCCTTTTCGGACAAACCCGCAACCCCAGCAGGCATTGGTCCTTACGGACCCCTTCAGTTGGTGCTGACATCTCTTTGAGGCGCGCGTGGAACACAACGCGCCGTCGACCCGGGCCTGGTCCTAATCGGACGGCAAGCTGCCCGTTGCTCACCGTCCGCAAGCCCGCGCCTACGGTGGCCGGAAGTCGGCTCTCGACTCCCAACGCCCGGGGCGTCTCCTGCGGCGACTAGGGGCGCGAGGGCGCGCATCTTGCATCTCATTCGCGCGCTCCGCCTCCTCCTTTGCGAGCATAACTGCTTTGTAGAAAGAGGTGACGGCCTCCCATGCACTCTCGCTCCGAACCATGGCCTGAACCAGGGCCGGACGCGAGAGATCGCCGCCACCACTCGCCTCCGTGAGGAAACGGCGGTGCTCCGCCCAAGCCGGGCAGACCTCCACCGTATGCTCCACCGTGTCCTCCGGGCGATCCACACAGTGGTGACACTCGGGCGTTTCCTCCCGCCTTATGCGGAACAGGAACCTCCCGAAACAACCGTGTCCGGTGAGGACATGCGTCAGACGGAAGATGAGGACGCCATGGCGCCTCTCAAGCCACTCCTCAAAGAGGGGACTTATCGCCGCAATTGTGGCGTGCCCAGTCAAGTTAGCCCTACAGGCGTTAATGGCCATATAAAGGTAATGGATGTGTCTTAGATTTTGTAATGCTATTTTTATGAAGTTTTTTCAAATGATTGGTTGTAATACTGTCAGTTGATTCGCAAAGTTACACAACACGAATAGTTGTCTGTGCGCACACCTAACACAGAAAAAATACTTTACAATGCATTTGCTCGAAAAGAGCGTTTTCCAAGCAGTCGTCAGCCCGTCTCGTCTCAGAGATTTCAGAATGATGATGATGACGTTGGCGATGATTATGACAATGGTCAAAATCAAAAAGTCGAAGTCGAAGTCGAAGTCAAAATCAAAGTCAAAGCCATGAATTTTGTTTTTATCATTTCTATACGTCGTGGTATGTTAGATGTTACACATCGCAGGCGACTGCCGTAAGGCTCGCTCGTTTTTTTTTTTTTTCCTCGCACAATGCATAGTAAAACGTTATATGATACACGTGCGTAAGATGATATCCGACTCGTGTCGACTTATACGAAATTGCCACTCGTCGGAAATCACCTACCTTCCGCACTTATAGCATAAATAACTATTTTGACATTATTAAATACTAACTCGTTTATCGTATCAGTGTTACACAAATTACGCAATGGTATCCCTGAATTTAAAAAAAGATGAATATTAAAAGTAATTGAATATGATCATTGTTTGTGAATTTTGTGTAATTTGGTGTTAAAATTATTTGTGCCAACTCGGAGATATGTCCATCTAACAAAATTCAAAAAAAAAATTCAAGCTAGGCTGAGAATCAGCACTTTTCGAATGTCAATTACATAAGACAGTCCCCCAAAACGCCCTTACCCTTCACCACTTCCTAGTGCATTAGCTGGGAAGAAGAAGTGGCGCAACAAACTCCCCAGCAGCAATGAACAGGTCAAGATAACAATACTAAATAGGAATACTAAATGGGTACCTAGACGAAATAATAAACTATTTTCTTATAGTATTTTGTATGGCGACTAAAGTTTATAATAAACTACCAGATTGTTTTAAAACTCTAAACTTTAGGACATTTAAATGTAAATATTATTTAATTACCTCTTAAATAAATTCTACTACACACAATACAATTACAATACATATACAATTCTACACTACATATTTGGAAATAATTATAATATTATTCTCTTCTTACTATCTGTCCGACTTAACTAAATCTTTTTGACATTTCTATACCTAATCTATTTGACAAATTTAAAATTTTCGATATAATCCTAATTTATTTAATTCAAATTCAATTCAATGTGTGATCTAATAAACTAACCAAACGCTGATAATTTATTAGTATGCCGGAAACGGCAGAATATAAT
This sequence comes from Agrochola lota, assembly GCA_947364205.1. Taxonomy (NCBI): domain Eukaryota; kingdom Metazoa; phylum Arthropoda; class Insecta; order Lepidoptera; family Noctuidae; genus Agrochola; species Agrochola lota. Next base: position 935,827 of record OX376222.1, on the reverse strand, counting down.
GAACTTTAAAAACTATGTAGGTAACATCTCTGTAACAATATGCTCACAAATAAATGGACTATCACTAAAACCACAAACGTAAGGGTAATTTTGTATATTTTCATGTCATTTACCGAAATAAAAAATAGGAAAAAACTAAGCTATACTCACGGAACGGACAGTATTTCAAGTAATCTTACAACTATCTAGTTCACTAAGTAAAAGTACAATTTAAAACTTCATCTTTACTGTTTTATAAAATTGTTGAAATAACTACAAGTTCTTAGAGCGACGCTGTACAACAAAGTTTTATAAAAATATCATTTAATCCTAATTGGAAATTATCGTCGCCAAGTATTTGAAAGTTTTAATGAAATTCTAGCATTTTTGTGACACCAGCACCATTAGAACTGCGTGGAAGCGCAAGCGAAGTATTTATTAATTATTTTTATTATTATGAATTTGCATAATTATCGGCGTTTTTCCACTGACCGTCATCGGCACGGCAACGACAAGGCGACCACCCGGCAGAGATTAAGACAAAATGTAAAAATAAAAGCCGTTTCTGGCAAGTGGAAAATCTTTTCCTGACTGGGCGGTCGCCTATCCGGTGCCGATGCCTTGCCGCTGCCGGCCAGTGCAAAAACACCCAATAACCCGTTTACCGCGTTTACACCCATAAGTGTGTTTAAGTCTTGCAAAAAGCTTGTCAAAAACATGTGGTGTAGAAAACATTTATCATTATGTGTATTGTAATTTTATTTCAGACATGTAATGTTAACTATTTGGTTACCTTTTTGAAAGGTTTTGTATACAAGTAGTCTTTGGAAATTATTTCAGCCAACTAATCTGAGCAGTTAACATAAGATATGACAGCGTGTTAATTGAATTTATCAGCTTTTCAAAAACCAGGCGGGGACTGTTTCGTTGTCGTCTCCAATCTTACTGGTAAAAATACAATATCATGTAGTATTCATACCCACAATAAACAAAGCCTTTTGCGAGTCACAAACTAATTTAAAATTAGAACTGAAATTGCAACACAAATATTATTGTGGAGCAGTCGTAACTCGTAGGTTTCGGAGACCGACGGCATCGTCAGACGAAGTTTTTAATAGTGTTGTGTCGAGTCACCGCGGCTAATTACTGGCGCTGGCCTCTGACATTCTTCACGCGAGTCCCGACCTTATCGTCCGCTGCATTTATAGGCAATTAAGTGATTTTCCTATTGTCGGTTGATTGTTATGAGGAAGGAATTAATGCAGACTTTTTTGAATATCGTTATATCATACAATAATCCATTATTGATTTACAATTTTTCTAACATAAATTAAATACGTTTCTAATGCCGTATTAACCAAATCATCATCATCATCTACCTAGCCTTTTCCAAACTATGTTGGGGTCGGCTTCTAGTCTAACTGGATGCAGCTGACTACCTACCAGTATTTTACATGGAGCGACTGCCTATCTGACCACCACAACCCAGTTAATGGGTAACACGATACCTACCCCTTGATAAGACTGGTTGCGAGACTTTCGGGCTTCTGACGACCCGTTACAACTGTCAAAGATCTACAAATAATAGCCGGAACCAACGACTTTTTTTAAAGTATTGCGTATAAGCGTGTATAATACTGCATTCCTAATACTTTGAGCGGTTACCCTCCTACGAAGTGTGGAATATTCTAGTCTCTGAAAGGCTATTTTTTTTTTATTCTGCAATACTTTCCAAATCAAATCTTGATCTCGGCTCGTTTAAGAGAAAGGTCCCAAATTGAATTGTCTGTCGTGTCCCAAGGCGTGGGTAACTCGGTTACTGTGATCATGTGCGTGCGAGATATGTTTCATCGCATATTGAAATGAGATTTGAAATATTATGCGTGAGTAGGTAACGTAACGAAAGGCTTTTTGAGGACATTTTCGAAGTATAGTGTATTTTTGTTTGAGGTGTTTTTTACAATGGGCATATGCAATGGTGTTAATATTTTATTTTTATTTATTTATTTAAATCTCTCATATAACTATCATTACAGGTGTATACCTACTGCGATAGCGCGGTCTTAAAATTAAATTAATTACAATTTAAAACTAAGAAAAAAAATAACTACTTTACTAAATTCCCTATGTACTTAAAATTAAAATTAAAAATAAACACAATATTAAAAATAAATTAAAAAACAACATAATTATAGCCTACTTCTAATCTACACTATAACATAAAATAAACAACAGTATTTTTGCGAGTTCACTCAAATGGCACGTAAATACATCGATCTTCATGTGAAGATCGTTAATAACCCGAATTGCGCGGGTTAATGCTGTTTTGGCTAGAAGGTTGGTCCTGGCAACCGGCGCAGCCAGCAGCGGCGGGCGGCGCCGCCTTCACACATAGCGGTCTGGTACACATATACTCAGGCGCTGCAGTACTCCTGGGTTATGCCCAATTCCACGAAGTAATCTAACCAGATACGCGACAAGCGTGAATTCCCGTCGTAAATTATGTTGCCATCAGAATTGCTGTGTTCTAGGTTCAAACGTGCTAGGCATATGAGACATTAGACGTTTTCTATAAGATTGACAACACATCGGTTAACCCTTTGGACAGGTGTTTAGCAATTTTATAGGCGTGGCAATATTCTGTAGTGATTCTGCGATTCCCGACGCCCAGGGCGTCTCTTGCAGTGGCTAGGAGCGTGAGGGCGCAAAATTCGTCTCACGCGTTCTGCCCCCTCCTTCGCGAGCATACTGCTTCACAGAAGGAGGTAACGGCTTTCCATGCCCTCTCGCTCCGTATCATGGCCTGGACCAGGGCTGGACGCGAGAGATCACTGCCACCGATTTCCTCCACAAGCGGCTCACACGGCGGTGCCCCGCCCAAGCCGGGCATACCTCCACCGTATGCTCCACCGTGTCCTCCGGGCGATCCACACAATGGTGACACCCGGGCGTTTCCTCCCGCCTTATCCTGAACAGGAACCTCTCGAAACTCGAGGACCTGCGTCAGGTGAAATGTGAGGACGCCATGGCCCCTTTCTAGCCACTCCTCAAAGAGGGGACTTATCACCGCAACTGTGGCGTGCCCAGCACTGGGTTGCGACACTCATCATGACGCCATGAGATTCCGCCAGAGCTCTATCCGCTGTGCTGTGCAGCGGAGTTATGCCCTGGCGTTTCACCTCCTCGCGCCACTCCCAAATGTGCGCGAGGACTTTCGCCTCCAGATCCCATGGCGGCAATCCGACAAGGAGGCTCGCCGTTTCACCGGAGACCGTGCGGTATCCCCGGAAGGCCATGACCCTTTGGGGCGCGTTCAACCGATGGGCTGGCTGCAGTTTCAAAGAACGCGCCTCATAGAGCCTTTGGTAGGAGGTATGGACCCCCTAGATTGGGCAGGAGCCGCTTCTAGGTAGCCCCGGCCCGCTCCAGTCTGGGAGCCAAACGTCGGAAATGCTCCACGAAGTTCCACCGGCTGTCGAGGACGAGTACTAGATACTTCATCGTCGACTCGACGCCGAAGTGAACCCCTCCTACAGTCATTTGGGAACCCGACGGTGGCGTGTTCCCATGAAAACACATGGCTTGCGCCAGTTTAGGTGGTCTTGCACAAGTCCTATTGTGCAAGACCACCTAAACTGGCGCAAGCCTGTAGTGCTTGACACTAGCAATCGCAGAAAGGTATGGCATAGTAAGGAGCTTCACGGACGCTATTTCCGGGCCCTACATGGACCTGTAGCCTGCCTGCGTTTTGTCTGTGCAATTATGGACGAAGTTATCATGACGAAAAATTACCGGAGATTTATAGTGAAGGACAGCACAGTTGACATCTGTCGGGCATGCCACCGTCCGGGAGAATCCATCCGACACATCGCTCCCCGGCAAAAAAAGTGTCATAACAAGGAATAACTACGTTTTGACATCTTAATATCAGCTAATAGCATTTTTTTAGACGCGCTCGGCAGTAAAGTCGTCATTATTGTGTTGCGTTTGGTTGCGGAGAGATGGCGCATAGTTCACTTTTCTACGGAGGCAACTTGCTCAAGCCGTCGGCACGACGGTTGGTAATTACGGTTGGTTAGTTGGTGCTCATCAGACGTGTGTTTAGTGACGTGAAAAGCGTATTAACGTGTGTTGTGACTTTACATTGGTAAGTTATAAGAGTAAATTAATGATTCACATCAAGAAAACTGTCACATCTTGTATTGTGACAGCTTTCATGGCGAATAAATATGCAAAATGCTAAACATTTTACTAAATCAGAGTATTAACTTAGTGTAGTGACGGTTTTTCGGTCTGGTTTTGGACGGAATAAATCTTATTTTAAATGTTAAGACGGCATAAAACATATAATGACTTTATTATTTTAAAACAGTGAAATGTTCTATGTTTTATAATGTGTTGTGTCTCCTTTTTTGCGTAAAGTTGAATTTGTTTTTGGTTACACATGGCATAATTTATTTCATGTCTGTTATCGTGGCAGAAAAAGTTTATGAATGGTAATAAATCCATTGTAGTATTGATTGAGGGTCATTGTACTTAGTATCAATATTAATGGTTAATAATTTGAGCAACCTTTCGAGTCCCATCCCTGTTATTTTTAGCGAAATTTAGACTTATGAGTTATTGTTTGTACGTTTTGAAAGTGTGATGATAACTGATGACTTTGTCTTTTTTAGATCAACTAATAATGAATAAAAACAGTCGAGGGGCGTTTTTGATTAAATTAGCTCGTAACAAATGCGACACTCGAGAGATTTGCTGCGATTTAAATACTACCAATCAGTCGGAAACAATAAATAATGATTATTCTGAAAAAAGTAAGTGTTTCAGAATTAGGTAAATTAATAGCTGTTACGTAATTCTTAGGTATGTTTGTTTTATTTTTTTGCAGTTTTCACTGCAGTCGGTTCAGAATACGATTTTAACTTAAAGAAAAATGCTACCAGAACCCGTCTATGCACCCCGAATATTGATGAATATTCTAATACAGGTAGGTTAATATTAATTGAACGTATCAAAAAACAATTTTAAGCAAGTAAGTTTTCTTTATTATGACTATTGTATTTTTTTTATTTTAGATGCTGAATCAACGACCCAAATGTCAGATAAAGAAAATGTTTTTTACGAAGATAGTGATGACAGTGTTAGAAATCCAAATTTCGAATCTGAGTGTATTTTAAGTTGTAGCTCAAGCTCGGGATGTCCCACTTCAATAAAACGTTTCAGCCGTGCACATTTATTAGCTATGAAACCAAAACAACAAACACAAACTGGGCCATCCGACAGCATGACAGAAAGTATACTGGCAATGCCTTCTACGTCTAAAATCACTCCACGTCGGACACTATCGACATCCTCTGATTCATCTTCATCGAGCTCAGGGTCCACGAGTAGCAACAGTGACTCAGATAGTTCTAGTTCCTCAAGCACCAACGCTTCTAGTTAAAATAATGCAACTATACCAGTACTAGCTTCTCTGTCATGTCACCAAGATATACATACAATTGAAAACAATGCTGCTGAGATAGAAAAGAGTCCAGTCAGAAAGCCTAAGAAACACGTAGCTCGAGTTGACGAATGGTTGACAAATAAGGCAAAAACGCAGAGAAATACTGGAAAGTCTTACATGTCTCGATCAAAATCCAATAAAATTTTCCCGGCAAAATGTTTGAAACCTCCTTGCACAGAAAAATGTAAATTACAGTGTGCTAAGAAAATACCAGACGTCACGAGAGCAACAATTTTCGAAAATTACTGGAAATTAGGAGACAGCGTTACAAAGAAATTTCATCCACAAACACATAAAACCAATAATTCCTGCATTTAGATTTTATTTTCAAGTTGATGGACAAACTGTTAGAGTTTGTAAAAGTTTTTTCAGAGCAACACTAGATATCAATGATCGTGTTATAAGGACTGTAATAGAAAAGTCTGAAGATGGGTTCTTAAAACAAGATATGAGAGGTAGGCATACAATCCATAAAAAAGTCGCAGAATCTATTCGACAAGGCATAAGAGATCATATTAACTCGATACCGCGAATTGAAAGCCACTATGTAAGAAAAACCTCGTCGAGGGAATATATCGATAGAGGAAAATCACTCAGTGATCTTTACAGAGATTATAAAGCTCTTTGTGAGAATAATAACGCGCGCTATGCTAACAAAACTTTGTACTCAAGAATATTTAACGGGGAATTTAATATAAGTTTCTTTAAGCCCAAGAAAGATCGGTGCGAATTATGCGTACGATACGAAAATGCCCAAGATAATGTACAGCAAAATTTTGAAGCGGAGTATTTAAGACATTGAAGAGAAAGAACTATCTCGAGCAGAAAAGGAGACTGATAAAATAAATGCTGGACCAAATAATATCGTTGCAGTTTATGATCTGCAAGCTGTCCTTCAGCTTCCACGAGGGAACACTTCTATTTTTTACTACAAATCTAAACTCAACAATTTTAATTTAACTGCTTCACACATTAATAATAATAATACAGATTGTTTCTTTTGGCATGAAGGGGAAGCGAACCGCGGCGCGGATGAAATAGGATCTTGTGTATTTAAGTTCATCGAAAACCAAATGCGAAATTACGACGGACCTGGATTAGATATCACATTCTACTCGGACAATTGCTGTGGCCAGAACAAAAATTGATTTATTGTTTCTATTTACATGTTTTCATTATTAAATTTACCTAAAATTAAAGCCATAAATCACAAGTACCTAATAACCGGACACACGTAAAATGAGGGAGACTCAGCTCATTCTACTATCGAAAAGCAAATCCAAAAAAGACTGAAATCGGGTCCAATTTAAAGAAAAGAAAAGAAAGAAAGAAAATACATTTATTTAGCACAGACACGCACACAAAAGGCATACAACACAACATATTGTACTACAAACAAAAATCAAATTAAAAAAGAAAGAAAACAAATAAAAAGTGTAAATTGCGTTTTATGATACTAGCAGGAAAGTGTGCCTTGCGTCTGCGCCAAATAGGCCTAGTTCAGCAAAAATGCCAGACAACTAGTCCCTGACACTGGTTTTTAACTAGACCTGAAGTGTGAGGTGACGGATGTAAATCAGTTACATACTGCAATGTGTATATGTATACTTAAATATAATAAATTTGTGTAAGATAATAATAATAATGAATATTTCAATAGTTATATAAATTAAATTAAATTGCAAGACAGCAAAACAGAAACAGGAACCAAGTCAAGGTTTTTAAGTTAACGCAAGATGATCCTACCAAGTTATTATTTAAAACTTCCTATAAAGATGACGAATTTTCTGAAACAATTGTAACTCAAAAAAGAAACCTGGCTCAGATTACCCTCAAACTTGCTTATACGTAGATCCAAACCAAAACTTAAAGAGAATAAAATGAAGGATCTCCTAGAGCTGTTACGGAATAATCATATTCCTCATTTTTATGAATCTTTTCATAAATCTTTAAAATAATAAGTTTATGCTAGCTTAAGATTTTTTTTCTTATTGTTTACTACCAAGTTTGATACGGCTATGGTTTATTTTTTATAATTTTGTTCCAGTTATTTAAAAAAAATATTTTTGTTGGTTAAGTTTAGCTATTATGCAAAAAGTTCCTGTTTTAGTTCCCTGGTATTTATTGATTTGTACCAGTAGTATATCATTAATCTTACAAAGCTTACAAAACTGTGATTTTGCTATAAAATAAAGTTGATTAAAAAAAAACCATCGTTTATTTTTTTTTTATACCAATAATTTACTCCGAAAAAGTGTCACAATATATGACTAATTAAAAATTTCTTGATTATTAATTAGAAAAAAAATATCTAAATGCTGGTAAATTTTATTCGTTCTGAAATATATATAGATAAATTACAAAAGGAACAATTTTTTACTTATAAACATAGTCAATTTTCATAATAATAAACATTCAAAAGGCTTGAAAATCCAAAAAAAGCATTTTTCTCGAAACAGCGTGTTTTATGTTACGACTCTTTTTTTGCCGAGGGCCGACATTATCTCCGGGTGTTCTCGTCTAGCTAACGAAGAGGACTTTTATAGACACAACCTTGTAGTCAGGATTATCCATCAGCAACTTGCTCTAAAATACAGCCTTGCGGAATCGGAAGTGCTTTACTACAGTTAGTGCCCGACCCAGTTCTCGAAAATGGAAATATCACATTGTACTGGGATCGATCCATCGTCACTGACAGGACTATTGTTGCTAATAAGCCTGATATAGTGGTGGTGTATTGAATAGAGCGGCACGTAATTATTATTGATATAACAGTCCCGCATGCTAACCGACAACCGGCAGCAAGTTTGTCATGCTCCCTTAGATGTCACTGCTTGCTGAAGCATCGGGGGGTAATGGCTGATGTTTGCGTTATGCTCGAGAACGGGTGCTGCTTATAGTGACTGGTCGTCTTGCTGATCATGGTTTTGTTATTGTTATTAGTAATTAACTGTTTATTTATTTTACCTCGATGGTCCTAGTTTATCATTTATAACTTCCAGTTACAGCTATATTTAGCTACATGTAAGCGGGCACGCCTTTTATGCCTGGAGGATTTTATTTCAATATTCTGTTTATTTGAGTATTATTTTGATTGGTATATAGGCGTGTGCTAGATGACATAAGGCTAATAATTTAAATTATGTTTTGTGTTGTTTTTTTTTTTCCTTCGATTTAGTGAATGTGAGAACGCTTTAGGCTTAGTGGACTGTAGATTTATTGACAATCTTCTATTTTTTTAAGTACCTGGTACTTGTTGAAAGACCTACACTGTCCCATACCTATTATTACTGTTATTTGAAAATATTGTAAAAAAACAATTATTTTTAAAAGAGTAACCGTGAAGTTTCTTGCCGGCTCTTCTCCATAGGAAACGACCAATTCGAACCGTGCAGCTAGCTTCTGACGTTTCATAAGTGCCCATGTAGGTTTATGTGAAATAAAATAATTTGATTTTGTTGCGTAATGTATATAGAATAATTTTTTTTTATAACTAAACATAATGCTGTGCTGCTGGGGAGTTTGTTGCGCTCCTTCATTTTTCCAGCTAACACACTAGGAAGTGGTGAAGGGTGGGCGTTTTGGGGGACTGTCTTATGTAATTTTGACGTTCGAAAACTGCTGATTACCAGCCTAGTTTGAATAAATACTTTTAATTTTGAATTTTTGATTTTTTGCTAAGACGTGTGCGATGTACAGCAAGGTTGTGCTTATTTCTGGTATTTAGACTATTAATATCGGACATTTTCTTAAAATTTGATATGTTTTGTGTACATACAATAGGTTTTCAAAAATATATTGTGAGGCTACAGGCAGAATTTTTATTTCTATGAATTTTTATCGAAGGGAATCTCATGGACCTAGGTTTTAAATGGTTCGAACAGCCCTTTACTGTAGAACAAAGATAGTATTAATGTCCGCACAGGTTCGCCAGAGAAGAATCCCATAAGACATAAGACTATGAAAATAACTAAAATAAACAATTCTGGCTGTATCTACGTCAGCTATCTGTCAATTTTTTTTAACAGCATAGGCGGCCGGGCTAAACCTTCCTGACAATTTTTCTATGTGTGGGCCCCATTGTAATTTACCGTCAATAGTTATTCCAAGAAAAACTTTTGACTCAACAGGGTCACAGTCACCATTCAATTGAACATTGGTAGTAGTTGGCTGCCTGATATTTGTCGTTGAAAATTTAATGAGTTTCGTCTTTTTTCCTTGAAGAGAAGATTATTTACATTAAACCAATGCACAACTTTAGACAGTGCATCGTTAACTTGTTCAAAGTTGGGGAGGGAAGTGTCATCTGCGAATAATACGATCTTGTGACCCCTTATGTGGCAAGGTAAATCATTTATATAAATCAGTAATAAGAATGGACCTAGAATTGAACCCTGTGGAGCGCCCATGGTCACCGCAGATCCTGCAGATCTCTTGCCATTAACATCAACTCTCTGAATTCTGTTGTTCACATAAGAAGTCAGAAGGTCAAGAGCCTTATCCCTTATACAATAGTGGTACAGTTTCCTGATGAGTGTATCATGATGTACGCAATCGAAAGCCTTGGACAAGTCGTAGAAAATGCCAAGAGCATCTTGCGACCCCTTCCAGGCCTCGAATATGTTCTTCAGTAATTCCAAGACCACGTCTGTAGTTGAACGAGCCTTTGTAAAACCAAACTGTTTCAGATGAAGTAAATTGTATGTATTGAAATGTCCTAACATTTTTTTTTTTATCGTCGTCAGTCAGATCAGTTATGCTGCCAAATTTGAACAGTGGAATCACTTACTTAAGTTTCATTAGATCAAGAAATACACCAGATGCAATACAAGAGTTAAAAACGATTGCTAAAAAAGTGAAATAACATCAATTATTGACATGGTATGTACTGATAATCCCCAAAGGTTTTTTTACATCAAGATTTTTAAAAGATTCTATGAAGTCTTTAGTAGTAATAAATGTGAATTAAAAAAGTTTGATACATTCTGGTAAACATTCTTTAAGTATTGAGTAAGCAATTATCTAATTACGCAACACATTTTCGTAAACGATTACGACAATTTTTTTTTATTTTGACAGTTCAACAACATTAATTGCGTTATTTACGTTGTTGAGCAGATTTTTTTTTTCGAACTTATTATGCAATGGATTAGCAATTTGATGCAAAACGATTCAAATTCCGATTGATTGTGTATTACGTAATTAGGGTACAGAAGTGAAGTACGACGATGACAGAGTTTCGGTTGTTAAAATGGGATATTAATGAAGAAATTTTCAAACCTATTTGCTACCTCCACATCTGCCTTAATATCTACCTACATCATTGATTTTTAGATGGAAGTCACGATTCCTTACTGTCGTTCTTCCCGTTTCTGAATTAAAAATATTCCAAAGGTTTTCACCTTCACTAAGCATAAGCTTGATCCGGGTCGTTATGACAGCGCAAGGCACCGGCCTTTTAAGGGTTCCGTAGTAAACAAGGAACCCTTATAGTTTCGCCATGTACGTCTGTCTGTCCGCGGCTTAGCTCAGACACGGTTAGTACTAGAAAGCTGTAATTTGGCATGGGTATACATATTAATCACGCCGACAAAATGGTAAAATAAAATCAGGAAAAAAAAATTTTTAGGGTACCTCCCCTACAAGTTGACACGTCGTCACATGTTTTTCAACTACAATGTTAAGTTTGTTCTTGGGATTAATTCATGCCAACTACGGAACTCTTCATTGCGTGTGGTCCGATACGCACTTGGCCGGTTTTTTAATATGTTTAATGATTTTTATAAAAATATTTAAAAATATATTTAATAAGTATAAAAAATAATAAACGAATAGATAATGAGTAACTAAAATTGCGCAATTCTTGGCAATTTCTATACAATTCTCGTATTGCCGTAAATTGTTCGGTGTTGAGTCATAAAACACAGTTGCAAAAAGTGTGCAATTATTGACCATCTTTAGATGCAGAAAATCGCGATATTGCAACACTGTTCCCTCTTTCAAGTATCACCAAAGTAAACCTTCCAGAAAATGTATGCCTCTTCAAAATAAATAGAAACCGTGTAATGGCCGATTGGTTTAACGGCTACCAATGGGCTTAATTAACGTTCCCGCCAAATTTACTGTCTTCAGTCTTGACTGATGGCTGCGATTAAAATGAGTTACGCGAACCAGGATGGCCTGGTTGTTATATGTAATCGAGTCGTCTTCATAGATGATACCTATTATTAAATTATTTGTTGTTTATTTATTCATAACGGAGTATATTTTAGTGTTATGTAGAATCATCCAATGTCTCTTAGAGCATTTCACACTAATTGAATGTGATGTGGACAGCGGATGTAGAATTGCCGCAAACGGTGAACCGTTGGTTGATCCTTATAGGATAGTAAGTGTCTACTTAACTATGGTATTCGCGAGAGATTCACGAACGTGACAAATGGTCATTTCATGAACGAGTATTTCATACGCCGCCACCGCGGCCTTTTTTCGTGTTCATTATAAATATTGGCACAAAAAGTACAAAAAGAAAATCCTGTATTCATTATGCAGTAGATGACTTGTAAAAAAGGATTTTTATTTTTATTCCCTTGTGTGTTGACCAACGCTGCCAACGGGATTTATCATTCGCTGGAGCTATCTGCATATTTTCTGATATGCAAATGGTTCATCAATCGAACATCGCAAACGCGAACTAAATCGGTTATAGAAATATTTGGCAAACTTTGGAAATATACGGAGCTGTTTTTTTCCTTGGAGTTGGCATAAATAATGAACTTATTTTTTTTTGCCAATATGTTATTTATTACGTAGAACCGTTGCTCCGCCGCGTCTTTCCATTCTGTACAAGGCCAGAAGGCAAAGGTGTGAAACTAATCGCGTATAGATTGGAAATCACTTTTTTACTTAGGTCTTCCAATCTATACAAGAGTAGTACGCAAATACTCGCGTATGTATACTTCGTAATGACTTACTATTGTAAAAAAATAAGTTTTACTAACTGAACAGAAAACTGTGCTGCTGGGGAGCTTGTTGCGCCACTTCTGCTTCCCAGCTAAAGCGCTAGGAAGTGGTACATTTTTACATTCGAAAAGTGCTGATTCTCAGCCTAGTTTGAATAAATGACTATTGAATTTTGACCTAATTAACTACCTTATTCCATAATATACAGTGCCAGTACGCATACGGACTAATCGTGTGTAAATTGGGACATATTGTGAGCTGGTATTCAACTTGTTAGCAACGTAATGCACCTTGCGCTAATAATGAATTGCCTGCCTGGCTGTGATCAACTTGGAAGTGGGCGGTATATTCGAACCCATTTCACCCATTTCACATATTTCAATTTTTTATTTTTTCTATCTGTATCTTTAAAACTCTTGTTAGGCGTAAGTGATACTTTGGAATCAGGACGCGCGCGTCCACGTTATAAACTATACACGAGCAGACCGCAAAATTCGTGTATACATTGTAATCACAGATTTAAAAATAGCATTACAATGTATACGCGAGCAGTTTCCTATGGCTGCGTTCTGGCCTTTTAAAGATTGGAAATACGCTCCCACGATAGCTTATGGCGATTGTCCTATAAAAGGCTCAAAAAATTATAGGAAACTCTTGGTCATACAAATGAAATACAAGGTCGAAATAAGATTTTGATTTCATAAGAGTCTTGACAACTATAAAACACACTGAAATAATTACTGTTAGTCTGTAACTTACGATATTAATCAATTTAAATATGATGATATGATGTCCTTGAGATGAACCTATATGTCTGTGTATGTAAAACTAACTAACATTGTTCTCCTCATAATAATAGCGACAGTTTTGCCCCCCATACATTCCCCTGTGTTCCCCAATTAGCTCAGTCATAGCAATTTAGATTTAGATTTGACTAATTACCATACCGTCCGATTAGTTCGTTAATTTTAATGTAGACCTTGGTCTGTAGGCAGTAGTCAGGGCTGTCACAACAAACATGCAAATAAATAATCTGAGATGAAATTATTTTACTGCTTTATTTTCCAATTTGATTGTATATATAGGATTAGAGTTAGAATTATCTATAAACAGACATAAAATAGGTAGACACTGCGGTGTCCACAGCCATAAAATACTAATAGAATATACACCTCTTAAATTGCACCAAACTAATGTAAAGTAAAGCGTACAGCCCACGAACATCCCACTAAATCCGGCAGCCCGACAGCCGTAGTATGTACATAGTAGTACTAAAAAAATAAAATGTATCGTTTAAATTCCACATTTAGGGGGTTATGTCACGAGAAGCGCAGCCCGCACGACGATTATGTCTAATTTATGTACATAATTTGTTGAACAAATGGCCGCCTGTTTTTGCTCCGAGCTCCTTATAATTAATAAATTTGAGAATACGCCGCCACGTCAAATATCAGCTACAATGCCTGATTACAGATGATTTGATGTTGGATGGGTTAGTAAGCAGATTTTCAAGAGATGATAAAATTTTTGGAAAAGCGCTTGTAGCTTACAGTAGATATTAAAAAAAAAATGATTTTTGCTTTGCAAAGAATTATTATTTCTGAGCTAGTCAACCTAACAGTTATGTATGTGATATTGCGGTAGTGAAGTTATCCCACAAGAAACACGATGGAAGAATTAATTATATATAATGGAAGCAAAAAGAAACAGTTTAGAACATATTCCTTACCTCCCAAGAGACGTGTCTAAGGAAAAATATTCTTTGTAAGAACGAGTACCTACAATACCAGCATTTACTGTATGTTACAAAAATAAAGTTATTCAGTACCCACCGGCCCCGGAGAGTCGTGCAACCAGAAATAATTAATTTATTCACACTACATTATCGTTTACATACTATTAAAATAGAATAGAATAAGGTAACAAGGTGGTTACAAGAATATTAGAGAATCCTCGTACATTCTACCATTTTGGCATGCAAACATTGATGCAGTTCAATATCAAACATACAAACACAACTAAAATTTATCAGCTAGAAAATCGGATCGGAGTAGTAACATTTATTTAATAGAAGTTCAGTTAGTTTATTTTTGTAAGTTGTTACTGGTTCGTCTCATATGGAATAGGGATGACGCCTGGGTAAAAAAAATTAAATAGGGATGATGACTATAAAATTTTTTTTTGTCCGTCTTTGAGATTATAAAAAAATATTGGACACGTATTTTTTCTTTTTTTACGTAATCTAAAGATTACGGCTATACATTGAGGTAAAATGTGCCATGACGTCACGAGTATGTAGATTTTAGAATTTAATTTTTTTTACCAAGGCATCATCCCTATTCTAATTAGTCCGTCAGTCAGATAATAAAAAAACATTAGACGCGTATTTTTTGCTTTATCATATTAATAAAAAATTACTTAGATAAAACGCATTTTAAGTTGGGGAGTAAGGGTCGCTACGTCACTAGTACGTATAAAATCTACATACTCGTGACGTCATGGCACATTTTACCTCAATGTATCGCCGTAATCTTTAGATTACTTACGTAAAAAAAGAAAAAATACGTGTCCAATATTATTTTATAATCTCAAAGAGGAACTAAAAAATTTTTTTTGTCGTCATCCCTATTAGGAATGTGTAAAAATACCCATAAAATGGCTAAACCAAAAACACTTTTCCTCAACAAAGCAGTCCTATATCCAGCTGTGCGTAAAGCTGACATCACAAAGCTACATCTCGGTAACTGCTTGCCGATAAAGTTAAAAATAGATGTCGATTGCATTTAACAAAAAGAGCAATTTCTAAAATGTAAAGGCACGGAAATGTCAATAAATTATGACTTTTAATAAAAATTGGAACACAGCTGTCAGTAACTTTCAATCCAAATATGCTCGTAGGCAGTGTTTTTGGGCCTTAAAAATACTCTCTCTTTCGGTACAATTGCCCCAATTTATAATAAGTTATGCAAGGCTATGTTATGCTAGTAATACTGTTTTGGTATTAACTTTTTTAAAGATTATAAAGTGCATATGCAGATGCGCTAAGTTTTTTACAGATTGCTTCTGCCTGTACCTTCCATGTCAGTTGACTGACAAAGTATCTTCTACTCTGTCCACATCTTGACTATTGTGATTAATATTGGGTAGTAATAAAAGCTCCAATTTTTTTTTTAAATATAGTACTTACTCAAAATTTGAAATTTACTGCTTTAAATACAAATTTTCCGGCAACTTAAATGCGAATGCAAATAAAGAAACGAACGGATAAAATATTTACTGACAATTCCGAAAAACGAATACAACATTTGCTGATGTAATATTTTTCCACTACCTTAAATTACGTTTTAACGAAAACTACAGTTAGTCATTTTCATCCTAAAACCCGGATTAGAAAATGGTGAAGAAATTTCTGTGAGCAATTTGGAAGTAGCGCGATTGGTCACAGTTCTAACCTAACCTAACCTATTTCACCCACTTTTTCACCTCTGCACCCGAACGCACACCGAACCCGAACCTACATGCCGATTATAGTGCCAACGCCAGTGACCGCAGCGTTAATTTTCTTTCGCGGTAAGTTTAACCGTTGAGCCGCATTTTCTGTGACCAAGGATACTTGAGACCCTTGATCCAGTAACGTCTGAAGGATGACGGAATCTCCTTCCTTGTTCTTGACCCTTAGTTGAAGAGTCGTTAAGAGCATCTCTTGTTGACCGTTAATGTGATAAGATGTTCGCTCAGCTACTGGTGATGTGGCCGGCTTTGATTGTTGCCCTTTCAGATTATCATCATGGCGAAGAGAGTGATGTTTGAAGTTACACGTGCGGCATGTTTTCGTTGAATTGCATTTATTTCCTCCGTGACTAAACAAACAATTTTTGCACAAGTTCAGGTTACTTGTTGTTTGGTTTCGCGTTGGCCATCCATGTTCAAAAATGTAGAACACTGCCTCAGCGTGTGTTCGTTTTTGCAGAGTGGACATTTCCTCAACGTAACATGGAAGGTTTTTGTCCACTTTTCTGATTCTTTAAAGTTCGTTGACTTGTTGTTATTATAACTTTTATGTTAGTTATTCGTTGAATAATTTTGTTTTCCGCCGTTCTTTTTGTTACGGGATGTTTCCAGCATTATAAACTGCAGTTCCAGAAACTCCATAAACTCCTCTAAGTCTGGGAGCTCCCGTGCCTGTTTCATCATTTTGATGTAGTCACCATACGTGACGTCATCCAGTTTGGAGGATAGTAAGTACTACACAATAAGTGGACTCCATATTGGAATATTGATTTCAATGTTTTCCAGGCCGTTTAAACACTCTTTCGTAGTGTCATACAGCTTCTTCATGTTAGTTGAGTTCCGTTTTTCGATGGCTGATTGATTGAGAAGTGTGTCTATGTATGAGGTGAAAGGTAATCGCTTGTTATCGTAGCGGTGCTAAATAATGTCTAGATACGAGTCATAATTCTCAGCACTCACAGGAAGGTGCTTGATTAACTTTTCCACTTCACCTTTCAATTTAGATTGCAGGAACTTCATTTTCTGCGTTTTGTTCAAAGTTGGATTATTATGAATCATCTTAAGGAATAAATCCCTAAAGGATACAATTGCTTAAAGTTCCGTTGAACTCCGGTAGTTCCATACGCGGTGTTGTTTTTTCGTAGTGGGATGTTTCAAAGATTTTTCTATTTAGCTCTACCTTTAGGTTATCGTAGACTTGCTCCCAATGGTCGAAGTTTGCTTCATAGTCCTTGTCGTTCCCTTGCAGTAAGTATTTTAGTTTCCAGTGAATCTTGTCAATGGATTCCCATTTAGATCGTACTATGTTGACTTGATCTTGGAGTTGCCACTTCTCTTTCATGTCATCCACATTAGTTTTGGAGACCGCTCGCTTCAAGGCGTGGAAGTTACACATTTGATTACGTAACTGCGTTGATAGGTGCTTGTCCGTTTCATCTCCGATTAGTTGGTGTACTCCAGTTGTATCAAATTGCGGTGTTCCGGGAGTTTCTAGTATTTTCGGTTTTGATGTACCCGAAGATCCAGGTTCGTTTATCAACTTGTTTCGTGTTTGATTCATAGATTGCATTGTTTCGTCAAACATGGTTCTCGTTATGATGAAAATGTCTTGCTTGATGTAGTCATGTTCTCTTTGTTTAGACTCGTACTTCTTCAAAATTTGAATTTCTTTGAAATTTTTGATTCGATCGAAATTTATCTCATAGGGATTGTAAAGCTTCGATGCGCTTGTTAAGGTAGTCTTTGGTTTTTCTACTCACAAGATCCTTTTTGTAGTTAGTTTGAAGAGTTTTGATTCTCTCGTAGCTGCTTTGCCGCTTAGTTATAAGTTCCATAAATTCAGGGTAGTCTTCTGGCGACATTGTTTATGCCTTGTGGCTGCTAATGGTTGGCGTGTAGTGTATACTCACGAAGATTTCGGAGCTGAAGTAATCGCAGTTGACGTTATCTCCGCTGATTCTTTCTTGTTTGTAGCGGTAGACGTGATCTCCGCTGTAGTAACCGCCGTGGACGTTATCCTCGCCAATTATTTCTTGATAAGTTATTTGTAGCAGTAGACGTGATCTCTGCTGGTTCATTATTGGCAGGCACTCAGTGTAGCTCACCCTCCTTGCGTCATGTGCAACGTCTCTATGCTACTGGTTAGACCCGCTTGTGGGAAGCCAACAGCACCGATTTGCTAACGAAACTGGGATATACCACGCTAAGCACTCTGCTGATGAGGAGATACGACGACTCACAAGATGATTTGCCGTGACATCCGGCTCGAAGGACCAAAAGATGTTGATGTGGTTTTCTCGTCGTTGGCGGATACCCCGGTTGTAGTTGTAGGTAGTTAGTTAAATTACACCAAACCACTGCTAAGTTTAATAGTTTATTTATGGAAATAGTTACAAGTTACTAGCACTTCACCGCGTGACGGAGTTTTGGTTACGACTGATGAGTGATTTTATTAGTGTTTAGTACGCATAAACGTACCTTTGCTGTATGAGCATTATTGGCTCGTACAGGTAGGTTTGTTTATTTGAATTAAAATTGAGAGTTAAAAAAGTTATTCTTTATCTAATAGTAGAAATTAAGCTGGTTTTTAAAGAGCTTGAAAAACGATTATTTTAGCAGAACATATTATGTTTTCGAAAACTTTGTATTTTTTTCGGAAGTTTAGTATTTTTTTCGGTATTTCATTTTAACACAGCTTAGATAGTATTACAGTCAACCACAGATCGCTGGAAATTAATTTGTTTTTCGGAAGCTTTATTATTTCCCATTAATATTTAGATCAGTGATACGAAGTCTCAGGTAAAAATGCATTATCTTTGTTTTTTGTATGTTTATTTGTAAATTGTTACTATTTAACCAATTTATTATAATTTTAATGGTGTTTATATCGTTTTCATAATTAGAGAAGCTTTTAATTCATAAGTAGAGAAGCTACGGACCGATGCATATACCGTACCTATCCATAGTGATTTCTTTGTTGTTTGACGATATTTGTTCCGTAATCATGTACTCGTATGTATCAACATGAACAATACGATTCCATGGTTACAAAGAAAATCATGTGTCCTTTGAAATCATAACGTGTATCTAAGTATCATCATATATCTTGGGTCTAAAGCCAGCTTAACACTGCACAGTGCACAAGACGACATCTGCCTTTACATTATATTGGCTAATTCTACCTAAGTAACAACATATTCTGGCTGTCATAACAAGCGCATTACATGTTATCCAGCACGCGTAACATGACCAATGTCAAAAGGGAGACTGAAGATAAAATAACAGATTGTAGAAATTTTACGACGCGATGTCAAAAATTAAGAAAATGTATGTCACTTTTTTTATTTTTTATATGTAAGTAGTTTAGATATAGAAGTGGTTGTGCTACTCGTGCAAGTGTAAATTAAGAACAAAAGTTGCAGCGTAAAGATGTATCCAGACATATCAGGGCCGTGCCCTGGATGTGGACGGACCGTGCTCCGTCAGGGGCTCAAATAATATAGGCGTGTACATTTTGTATGAAGTCGTTCACACACGTCCGTGTCAAGGCAAGCGATGGATTTTCAGTACCTGCCCTGTGTACCACGGCTTTGTCACATACCGGTCACGCGGCCCTGATATGTGTAGCTAGACTTTAACTATGTTTATGTGACCATCAATCGACCGCAATGATTTTTTGGACACTATGTAAGAAAAACTTAGAATTAAGAAAAAATTATATAGCTAACATACAGGAACTTGTCAAACACGAAGTTTAGTTCCCCTGCTCTAAATCAGAGAGCATCTGCAAGTAACTCCAGGGCCAGTGCTTTCAGTCCAACGATTACAATTAAACTTGTATCCCTCCAAGTTACAAAATACTTGGCAACTGAAGTCCAGCTCTTTGAGAGTTCTGCTGCAAACAGCACTTAACGGCGTTGCATCGAACACTCAGATAGCATTGAAACTAATACAAGTTGTTTGCAGCAGATGTATGTAGTATGTAGTTTACTGGTAGGTATATGGTGCAACGGAAGAGATTAGCGGATATACTTTGAATCTTCTTCCATTTATCTATCTCATTGTAGAATGAGATAGATACCTGCTAATAATAATCGATAGCATTCTGGGGACAGAAACATGATAGGGCGGGGTAAATAATTTCCTTGGCAAAGACCGCAGCTTTCAGCAGACTCCGAAACAGTAACTAGTTAGATTTACTAAAAACGTCTCAAACGTCTTCGCAAAAAGATATTGTTGAGATTTTTAAACGGTATGGAATGCACATAAAGATATGAAATGAATATAATAAGTGGGATTTTGAGCATTATTATTTCTGAATACAATTAACATATTTATCAGCCACCTTCCACTCATGACTTGCCTCTCTACGTAATGTACGTAAACGTGTAAACAAGAGTGCGCCAGTTGTTTGGCAAAACGCGCGCGTGCAGGGCAAGGCTCACAAGCAAACCGCTCAGTAAGCCGACCGGACGGGCTCCCAGGCCACAGGGAACGTGATCACTGTTCTGCCCAAATAAACATGGTCTTTATTTATTGCGTGTTTGCTTGCCCGTTGATACACAATTTTGATACCTACATTATGGCTGATTTAATGCACTCTTTCTTTAAATCTTTCTTTTTCTTCTCATAAAAGATCATGCGTAGAATAACGGGCAGCATCAACTGTAAGCTAATATATATGAAGATGAGGAAGAATGAGGATGAAGATATGAGGACCGCTGTTTTTTAAATGCTTACCGTATAATTTTATACAGTTGCAAAATGACAGACAGGCTTCTGAGGAACAATCTAATGAAGCAGAATCAAGATCCTGCACATTTCTTTATATATGTAGTTTGAATTTAAGTTATCACATTGTGTGTAGATCACAATATGATAACCTAAATTCAAACTTACACGTGCCACTAATTCATAATGGACGTGCACTAACTGTTGCCGTAAATACTGTTAATGAGATAATTAAAAGCGAAATAGCGCTGTATGGAATTTATAATGGCGTATTTATTTGCCGGCGGCGTGTTGGAAAAAATGAGAGGATTCTACGGAATTATGTTTTGTTAAAATGTAGGTGGGTTGTAGTATATTTTTTAGTTAGTTAGTACGTGAATGCATTGTTTTGTCAGACACATGGGTAGAGATTTGTCTTTTTCCATTTTATTGGGACTAGTTGTTTGAGAATTTCTCATTTTGTGGTGAATATATTAGAGGCAGTGCTGCTAAATGCACTGCACCAGTTTGGTTTAAATTTTTACTTGAAAGTTCATGTTAATATAATATTTTTGGTTTCGTCAATCAATCATCAGCATTTTGTCAACATTATTAAATTAAGTGCTATCATTCGCTATTCTTAGAAATTGATCTTTAATTTTCAAACATGATGTTCATGTCTTCCAAATAAATCCCTTTAATCTCTCTAAGTGACCTTTTTTGAATGTTGAGTATTTTCCAATCACATGTATTCTAAACCTTATAACCTAAACAAACCACCTGCACAGCCCACGTATGGTTACGCAACCATCTTGATTGGCTAACTGGCACGTAATTTAGTCAATTGTAGCGGAGCCTGGCTCTCTGCCAGACCTCTTGATCTCAGCTTAGGTGTCGCGCAGATGTTCATGTGTTGGATACTGGGCTTCTGTTTGTTGAAGAGGGTTTTGTATGCACAGGTTGGAATGAAAACTAGCTGTTGATTGTGTTTTCACTTTTGCCCTAGGTAGTATTATATTATTATTCATTATTAAACTTACACACACTATCCTTACAGGATGACCCTAATATAATAGTTGTTTGCAATCACACACAAAATAAATTGAAATTCGATTTACGGCTAATACTTAAAAATCTAAACTTTAAAAATACAAAGCTTCACTAAACTCTATTAAAAATACAATCTGAAGTCAGACTACAGAATTATATGTACCTACCCATGTAATAATTATCAAACATGCTATAAAATAAACCTAAAATATTAAATCAAACTTAACACAGAATATTAATATTTAAATATAACTAATAAAATTCAATAAAACTCTTGCGAATTCACTCAAATTGCACGAAAATATGTCAATTCTCTCATTCACGTCGCTTAGTACACATATTGTGCGGGTAAGGGGTGCATTTGACAGCAGGTTGGTTTTGGCAGCAGGCACGGCCAGCAGTGGCAGTCACCGCCGCCTCCACACATACCGGTCTGGCACGCACAGCTTCAGGTGACGCAGCACACCCGGGTTATAAGCCACTCCAGGCAGGAGCTTTAGCGAATACGCCGCAAGTGTAAATTCCCAGCGCACTCTGAGTTCGTTGTACCCACCATACCTGGTACAAACAGTGTAGGATAAATCAGCGCGCGGGTAAAATGGGTAAACCCTATAAAGCTTAAAATATAAGTGCCTTGTAAATTTGTTCTGTACTCGCTGCAGCATGACATTGTATTGCGCTTCATGAGGAGCCCAAATCACCGCACTGTGTTCCAAGTGACTCCTTACCAAAGCGTCATACAGCACCCTGAGCGTGGTAACGTTTGTGAATCCCTGCGACTGTCTCAGCACGAAACCCAGGTTTCTGTACAGTCACGAGCAATAACATAGAAACGCCCTTAAACTTCAAATTTATGTAGCGACTTTAAATCGCAAAAGTAAGTATTCTAACTGTGTCCAATAATTATGTAAACGTTAAATTGTGTCACTAACTACACATTTTTATCAAATATTCGTTAGCAATAGATTACAAAAAAAATATATTAACTTTTAGTAACGTAATTATGTACCCAAGGAAATTTCAAAAACATGTATACAGTACAGTTTCGAAATTATATAAACAATTACAAAGCAGCAGTTTCAAGCAGCTAAGCTTGGAAATGAGTCGCAACTTGGGTTCAAAACGAACCCAAGTTGTAATTTTACTTAATTGACAAAATCATTTGCGTTATTACATATTATGTTACAGAAAGGTAACCTAACCTAACCTAACTAGGAAAATGCTCTTAACTACCGCAGCATTTAATGCTTTGGATCTAAAAATATCATATATTAGCTTTCGTCAATCCTATTTTACTTGTAAACTCATTTTCAAATGCCATATTAAGATCAAAAGCAGAGATCTTCTAAAAAAGTCTCAAAAAAGTTTACATGATTAAATCATATGACTTTTACAAGATATAGAAGCATACGAATAGTAGATACTCAATTCTTGCAATAGTCTCAGTCAAGTCAGTGTCCAAATTTAATATATTCTACGCGTAACTACGCTATTATATCTAACAGGCATTATTAATAATGATTGACAACACTGATTCTGTAAGCTCATGTTTTATTGCAGTAACCAACCACTATTTATACATAAAACTGTAATGTACTCGTATTCATCGCATTGTAGTTGTCGCTCAGCGAGCAATTTTTAGGGTTTCTCTTAGGAATAGGATCCGAAGTAAAATAATACAGCAAAGAAGAAAAATATCCGACATAGCTTGGGAAGCAGTAGGTAAGCAGTACTCCTAGATCTCGTACTTGAGACACTCTCTGCATCGGCGCTTCCTCTACTTTGTATTCGTAGGCTAAGGCAGTCTTCGCGCGCGTAAATATCATCACTGAACATTTCGTTATGTTGAAATAGAGATTATTATGGCTCCACTCTACCACTCTATCTTTATCTTCCTGCAATCTGTCACAGTCCGACTCACCCTCGCCTGTGCCCTAGGGAACATCTTCGGATAGAGAGTATCAAAATCAATATATGTCCACCTCCAGTTTTTGTTTAACTCTCGACTAAGTTTAGTTGTGCACGGTTCTGTAGAGTAATACATAATAATAGTAGGTTGTTACTTTTATTTTACAATAAAATTAAGGTTATAATCACTCAATCACATTAGTAGGTACTAATGAGAGTGATTATACCTTCATTTTATGCGATTTCATCCCATGCTTTTTGGATGTTGTAGGTACCAAATTACTAAATGTAGAATTGTTCCATTAATTACTTATTTATTTTTACAAATAAGTAATTTCATTCGCGCTTTCATCCCATGAAATCGCGATTCGTTGATAATTAAATGTAATCGTGCGTAATGTTCGGAAAATGCGGGATGTGGCACCTGTCAGATGATAGTATGAACTTTGAAACCTGTGAAATTAGACATAATATTTTCCATATGGAGATTAAAACGGTGATAATTATAACTATTACCAAGATAAGCGTAGGTTTTACTGCTAGGATGTGGTATGGGTTGTTTTTTTACATAAACTCAAGTGTTTACGATTCAATATTTCAAAATACTCTGAATGTAATGGCTTATTAATAAATTTGCTTAAAAGTAACAGACGTTTAGATGACAAAAAAGTGTTGCTAAGAATACGTTAATCATGACTTAATTTATAGTAAGTATAAGGAAAGTATAGTACAAGTAGTAGGTAATGATAAAGCCATAATAATATTAACTTATTTCGTTGTTTGCTCCCTTCGTATAATTGCCGTGTTGGCAACAACATGGAGTAAATAATTCATAAGACTTTTGCTTTTGCTTGTATCATCAGCGATTTATTAGTACGTACAAAGAAACAGTTAGTAATTAGACTTGTTTCCGGCGATATCTTTCGTTGTTACCTACATAGGTACATCCGGATCCAAAGCGACTATCTCACTCGCATGGTGAACCGAGAATACGTGTATCTTTCGTGTTTAAAAAAAACTGTGCGGTGCTAATATCATAAATGTGAAAGTTTGTGTGTTTGGAAGTTTGTTACTCAATCACTCAAAATGGGTAAATGGCATGTTTCCACACAGATAGTTTATACACGGATTAACACATAGGATATGTTTTATCCCGGTAGTATGTTCCCATGGGATAATTTCCGACCTCCACGCGAGCGATACCGCGGGTAAAAGTTAGTATACAATAATAAAAAGACAAATAAAAATCAAATTGAAAAACTGATGGCAAATTCTTGTACTTAAAAAACGTTCAAATTAAAGTTGCATTTCATCACAGTAGACATGTAGGTTAATTAGAGGTATTTTGACAGATTGAAACATTTGGGATTAGAATGTGAATGTTCTTAAAAATACAGGAGTTGTCTCTCAGGTCAGATCGCAAAGAGGCGTATTTTTATTGATAGTCGTATTTTCAAATGGTAAGTGATTATTGTCTCGACTTCAAATACATTTATGTTTCCCGATTTATCAGTTAGATAATAGCTATTTAATATTAGTCAGGATATTATGTTAATTGCCGATCGTTAACCTCTCCCACGGGGTTACCGCCTGCATCATAGTCTGGTCTTAAAGATTAGCATAATCCGGTAATCAGCGAGAACGGTCCGGTGGTGTGGGTAGTACGGGTCACTAATATTAATGTGATGTCATTCTTAAGAAGAAAGAAGTGACACCACTGACAGAAAAGTTGAAAGGGAACGTAGTTTGGACATGTAATGAGGAGGGATGAAACACATGTAGCAAAATAATGTGAGAGGAGTAATGAGGAATAATGTGGATGTGTGTGTGTGAGAGAAGTACAGGAAGAAAAGATGAATGTATTGAATGAGGAATAAATGAAAGAAAAAGTATTGAATTATAGCGTGACGACTGACAAGGGAGAATGGAAGAAGAAAACGGAAAATGTAACTTTGGGAAGATCTTAACATGAAATGTATGATGTAAATGATGAAAGCAAAATAGTTAAAACTTATAATAATTCAAAATGAAACGAATAGAATAATCTAAAAACAACAATTAAAAGGCTGGGTTAATCGCGTGCTTACCAGCGGCCCCCGCTTACCGCTGATTAACGAGCGGCGCCACCTGCGCCCGCGTGTGCACCGTTTTATAAAGATTACCCGTAATCTTTACTTATTGAACGATATTTTTTTCCCTGATGGATGGAAGGGTTGGAGGGTAAATTGATGCTCAAAGAGGTAGATAGAACGTTGTGTGCACCAGGGATCAAGAATGGCTAAACAAAAACTGTTTAAATACCGCTTGTACCACAAATCACTTAATGCGCTAAACTATAATATAATATTTAAAACATCATTCAGAATCAAATTAAAAATATTTATTTGCCAGAATATGGTACAATAGATATTACAGTCATTTTGGTTCTGTTTCTTTCACCGTCAAACGATTGACAGAAATAACAATATTTTAAACACGTTAACGCTAAGTCTTTAGTGATTTGTGGTACAAGCGGGCTTAAGATTACTTATTACTTATGATTATTACTATTTTACGCTACATAGTAAAAAGTAAATACCTGCCCACAACATTAGCAAAGAAGAAGCAAATTACACGTAGCGACACTCGAAACGCCCTACTTCCTAAACAAATCCTTTCCCAGTTCCATTCCGACTCTGGAATATTCGGGAACGTTCTAGACAACTCCAGAAGTCAGTGTTCCATTAGAACCTGACGCGTGTTCGTAATAACGATAATGTGAAGCACATTACACCTCACATAAACCTCCAAACTTGAGGTCGGAAACTACGTTAGTACATACTGTGAGT
The DNA here is from genome assembly GCA_947364205.1 of Agrochola lota. Classification (NCBI taxonomy): domain Eukaryota; kingdom Metazoa; phylum Arthropoda; class Insecta; order Lepidoptera; family Noctuidae; genus Agrochola; species Agrochola lota. The sequence goes on along the minus strand of OX376222.1, from coordinate 909,370 downwards.
TCATATGTGGTAATCTGTTGTAATAACATCATGCTGGTAATTTTTGAGATGTTGGCGGGAATAGACGATGGTAAACAATAAATAATTTATGAGGAAAGGTGCTTAGAAGCCTGGTTCGTAAATTGTAAGTGTAAATTACGTGTTAGTAATAATATATGTATGTGCTTTATTAATCATTCGTAGACGAAAATCGTTTGCAAACTGCTACGAAAATGCTACGCGCGTGCTACGAAATAGCTACGAAATTGCTACGCCGCTACGTAAACTATGCGCAATAAACAAGGATAAAGTTGTGTCTGAGAAACTAATACGGGGTCTGTAATTTTAAAATGATGACATATTTGTGTAATAAGTTGGCAGCGGTAGGTTTTTCAAGCAGGTAGTTTTAGCGGCAGACATATTACATAATATTATAAAATTATACTTAAGGTTGAACTTTGCGGCCGCGTATTCACCAAATTGCTCGCGATTATACTGGCACAGAGTAACTAAATAAGGGCAGATATGATAGAGTGCTACAGGGATCGTTCGTAGGGGGCGCTTGAATGACATTGACAGGGCGTTGATTATAAACATAATAAAATTGTTCCAGAAATTGTATTGACAAAACCAAAATGACGGCGTCAGTCCTGTTTTCCGCCACCCGCCAAAAGAACCTTGTAGCATTATAAATGGTTATTATTACCAAACTTTCAGCAAAAAATCTGAAAGGATCAACGCACTGTAGAACGAAAAAAGGTTCTCGAAGACATTTAAGCTAAAATTTTAAAGTGTGGGTATTTTGCTTGAAAAAGACAATTATATGCATACATATATAGTATATATGCACAATATTGATGCAATATGGTAGGGAAATTGACAAATTATTATTTTTTTACAAAAAAAAATGTAATGAATGTATTTTTGTTATGGGTATAGTTTTCATAGTTTTCGAGGGTAAAACCGATAGTCAAAATTTAAATCCAAGACGGCAGCTGCGAACATTTTGTTTTTGTTTTAAATCATACATGAGAAGGAACTTCGTTTCTGACGGGGGTCGGACCGCACACGTTTGTTTTTCTCATAGAGTGTGATAGAAAGTAGAGTGTTCACCTCGGGAGCAACACTTTTTTAATCTCGAGTGACGTACTTTGAATCCCTCGCCACATTCAAGATTCAAAGAAATACTCTCACCTTAAAAATTGTTGTTTGCTTCTCTAGGCAAACGATCTACTGTTTTTGTTTTAACACTTTATCACATACATAAACTTATATATAGAGAAATCTCGATATTTTGTCAAGTCGTAAAAACCGTACAAAAGCATGCGTGACTAGTTAGTCAATAAGATTATCCATAATCTAATAACAGCATTAGTAAAGTAAATAACGTTAAGATTGTATTAGATAACCTTTCTGAAACCGGGACAAAAGTGTTATAAAAAAAATAACTATCCATTATGGTTAAATTGGCTTACACAGATGTTTGATACTTAATTTATCTATTTTGTTTCCTTCGTTTTCTTATCAAATTCTTTACTCCATGGCACTGCACAAAGATGCATCACAAACATAGCGGGCACAGTGAACACAGTGTGTTTGCTCGCGAGTGTACACAAACATACTAACTAAGTTAAGTGACTGTTTCAATCTGTGCGCCAGTTAAATGTAGCTTGACATGGTGGCGCCTGTGATGGTGACTCAAAACTTTAAATGTATCTTTATCACAAATCAAATATCCCGACTGAGCACACGAGGCTGTCGACGTGTCAGACTCGGCTGTCTTTGTTGTTACTACACATAATTAGATTATCCTTGCTTACTTGCTTATTGCTTGCTTATAGCTAGCAATTGACTAATTATCTGTATAAACATAGCTTTGCTCACATGTCTGCACACATGAATAGGTACATACAATATGTTGGTGTGTTAAGCAGTAAAAAAACTATAACTTTTGAAAATGTCCTACTAGTAGCCAAATGAGATAAAATTTTTTGTTCGGTGATTAGGCCCATCAAAAATTGTGGCGTTTATTAATGAAAAACATGTTTATTGGATCCATATGATCTCTAGCTTATAGTGATAGTAATAATTTTACTTCGTCTAACGTGAATATTGAGAAATAACCTAAAAATTACTCTAAAAAAGGTTTTGTGTAGTGAGTAGGTTGGCCTCAGCGATATTATAATTTAGTAAAATAGTGAACGGTTCAGTAATAAACAGTAGGAATAAAGGGTATTAAGAACGGTTCATCAAATCAAAAATATCATAATATGTAACAAAGCATTTATAATACTATAAATATATACATTTCAACGTCAGCCGCCTTAGAAGTATAGATAGTATTTCATCTAAAAAAGATGCAGGTCACTTCACCTCTCATCTTGATAGCGTGTCCGAGATAAAAATACTTAATACCGCACGCTCAACATTACATGTGCACAACGGCCAACAATACCAATGTCTTCTCGTTGCAACAGTATGTTTTGTGTCAATGTTATAAATTGATGTTCTAGGTACCTACCTAAATACTGCACCTGAAAAAAATAGAAGGTTGGTGTCAGAAAATAGCGTATTCCAACTAATATTATTATTGTTCTCTTTGGTGTGCTGGAATCCACTGCAAAATCATTTTCTTTTCCGCAGATATAGAATGTCAATATTCCTGTATCCAAATCTCCATAATGAATAAACGGTTTCAATACTTTCTTGCGTTGAAATCTTACTGAAAAATTAACACAACATCCTTCTGGAGTAAATGTTTTACTATCTTGAAGATTCCATATTCATTATAATCTTTCAATTAAACACAGGAAAACAGAAAAATCAATTAAATGCAATTCGAAAGAAACGGATCAAATTTAATGAATTAAGTTTTATTGTTAAAATAAAATAAATTGCACCTTTTGTAATTGTAATTGTACAATTGTTTTTCTGACAGTAACGAATAGTGATCTGGCTCCATTTTATTTTATTCATCGAGTAATTATAATAAAGGCTTGAGTCCATTTTCTCTCGAGGTGCCCGTCGATGTAGTCGCGAATATTTATATATCTCCAACACTGCCACACACTAGTTAACTGTCATTCTTAATTCTATCATTCAATACGTAGGTGTTCTGTGGGTTTATGCTGTCATCGTATTGTCATTGATATTTAGATTGACAGTGGAATTTTAATAGGAGAAAACTTCTGAGGAGAAAACGTTCTTCACAAAGTCGAACAAAGCCGATCTTAGCCGAATGTCACTGACTGAAATCTCAATGTACCAAATTGAACAGTTGCTGTATTTTGGATCTTGCTATGATTATTTTGTTTGCGTTTCAAACGTATGCAGCTGCTGGGAACCTCCCTCTAGTAACCTACCTTAGTTTAAACTTGTATTGAGTTTTCTTATTACATAATCAGGACAACCGAGTGCCTGACTGTTAATGACTGAGTAACATCACTAGAGTCAAACTGACAAGCAACCAAATGTGCAATCACGTTATGCGAGAGTAAGCAAACATAAAAATGGGATTAAACAGGAGGGCCTGCTGCAGCGTCGAAGGTAAATTTTCGTAACTAAATAAAAACTGATTTAGTTACCACCTACTTTAAAAAAAATACACGTAAAAAGGTTTAATATCTGTAAAAACGCTTCAATACAATCATGCATTTATGAAATTGACGACCATTAGCTGGAATAGAGTCAATTGAGTTAATTATCAAAACATTTTCTTTTTAATACGATTTCGTGATTCCGGTTAGAATTTGTAAAAAAATCGACCATTTGAAATGATAAATTGGTTACGGTTTTAGGTATAATATGATTAAAAGACGTTACAATCCAGGGGGGGTCCCAAATGCAGACGGTGAGCAATGGGTAGCTTGCCGTCCGATAAGGACCAGGCCCGGGTCGACGGCGCGTTGTGTTCCATGCGCGCCTCAAAGAGATGTCAGCACCAACTGGCGGGGTCCGTAAGAACCAATGCCTGCTGGGATTGCAGGTTTGTCCGAAAGGGATATCGCGGCCCCGGCACACAGGCAACGGAAGGAACACGGGTGGGTTTTAGTCAGTAAAAGTCTGACACACCCTCCCGCTCCGCCCAGAGCGGGAGAAGTCATTTGATGATTTCACACGCAAAAAAAAAAAAGGGGGTCCCAAAAAATCTATCTCCTTTATAGGTGCTAATAATATAAGTAGCTAGCAGTATTATTGTATGTACAATGCAGGTATTTAGGTAGGCTAAACCTAATTTACGTGATTTCATAACATGGCTTAAAGACTCACCTCACTTTTTTTAATGCAGTTACCTGATTAGTAAATATCTCTGGGTAGTTGTTTGTAGAATCAAACCACATTAACATGAAAAGTTGTCATTAATTATATGTTTCATAATTACAGGTTTTTTTTTATATGAATATTATCAGTATGTTCTTAGTTTGTTTATAAGAGAGAACACAACATAACTCGTGGTTATAACATTCGTGACATGTATATTACATATATTCAGAAAAGAGTTTTAGAACTACTTTGTGACAAAGAACGTACTTACCTACGAATTGTTTTGTGTAACTTACCTTTGATATTCCGAGACAGTGAATCCAAAAGTAATTTGAAATACCATAGGTACCTTTACATCTATAATCCCCTGGTACTAAAGTATTATGTGGGGTTTTTGTACATATAAAACTCAATTACATTTGGCTTTTCGAACATAGGATTAAAACACGTGAATTCAAAAGGATTAACAGTTGTTCACGTTTTGTAACGGGAAAAATAATATTATTAAAACATGCCACAGTTATGTTTTGAAATTGCACGAATAATTTATTTATTTTGATTGACAACTAATTATTAATAGAACAAAATAATTACATGATAATGCCATATTGACTAACCCTGTAGAGATTACCTAATATAAAAATAATAGATCATTCTAATAAAACTATGTATGCCACCCGCTTTCTGAAAGTACCAAGACATTTACCTGTTAAAAGTCATGAAAATCGGTAAAAAAAAAACAAGTGAAATTACAATAGAAAACAAACGCCAATATCATTCCCTAACGAAAACAAAAATATGATCCAGTTCATACCATTCAAACACAACACAGTTTTTAATAACTTGAAAGCTGAGCTCATCGGTGACGGTGCCGTCAGTGTAGTCCGGGTTTAAATTGAATAACGGCCTGTTTCTTTGACGAGCAATGTTTGTGCAGAGTATAAAGCTTTGCGCACAGTTATCTAATATCAGCTATGATAGGCTCGGCCGGCGTACAAAGCGATGGCAAATTGTAAGATTGTATGAACTAGCGCGTGAAAGGATCTCGGTGATATAATTATTTATAGGTGCAGAAACAGGTTTGATTTAAAGTTTTCCCGTATTAGCTCTAGTCGTTCCTAGATATAGACTGAATTTAATCTTTGTGACTCAAAACACAAGAAAACCAAAAACGTGTGAATCAGCTCCAAGAAATGTTTGGTACATATACACTAAATTTTCAACAGAAAATATCAAAATGTCAATAATTTTCTAACCCTTCTGCTAATTAGCGGAAGGCACATGCAGCAATTCCAGGCACTTGTAACATCGCTGCACCATTTCGTTCGAGGAATGGAGCCGCTTTACGCAGCGCTTAGAGGGAGTATTACCCAATTGCAGTTTCCAAACACGACGTCCCTGAACGCGGCCGACTGATATTAATCAGGGGAACGGTATTTATAGATGGTACTGCGGCCTTCTGATTAACGTATCCCGTCAAGTTATAAGCGGTTACGTTTTTCACAGTCTACAGTTAGACATAGATATAACATCATGCCAGTATTCCCCGAAGGGTTGGCAGGGGTGTTTATTATATTACACCCATATTTTTCCATTTTATGACACATTGTCACATGAATAACACATTAAGTACTTCAAAATAATATAGAAGATTTTCATTGTTTAATCTTCAGTACCGTTCTTGATCTACTAATGCTAAGTGTGGGGTGCATCGTTGTAAAATGAGCCTCCGATGACTATTAATCATGAACTGAATCAAAATAAAAAACACCTCGACGAATTTACACATTCGCATCACACATTCAAAAGCAGAACTAACAATAGCCTCAGTGACGCGACGAGACTTAGTAGCTCGTTATTGACTAGTATGATTGGTTGCGTTTTGTACTGCCCTTGAAATACTAGTGCTGTGACATTCTGGCTACTCATTGCTGATTTGAGTTTTTAACACATTGCTTTTATGTTGCTTCGTAGATGAATGATTTTGCATTTTCTACTTATATTGAAATGTTAATTTGTGGTTCATACATTTCCCGGTAAAATAATATCCATAAATGGACACGATTCAACCGCTCTTCGCTCATGAATTGTAACCCATCTAATCTCCCTACCATGTAGCAATGTTCGCGTGAACACAGTGTGACGCGCGCAGTACCGAGCCGGCTCCAACCGCATCACTGTGGTCCAGCCCCTCTAAATTGATTGTAAAATTTCTCGTACATCGTGGACGATAACAGTGAATAGGGCTTTGATAGCTATTCTGCGTGTCAGTAGGAATTACCTTGGCTGGAAATGAGCTGCAGTGGTAACTTTGATACTGTTCCTCTGACGCTAGAGTTTTCAATTTACTGATAATACATTGACATTCAGAAATGTACAGGAAAATCAAAATGACAGCCTTATGATTGAGGAAGCCCGTGACTTCCATCCGCATCAAAGTTCACTATACTCGTACCATAAAGATATCGTATGGCACACGGCAATAATGAAGATTTATATCAGTGAAATATTTTTTGTAATCCGATCATGATTTTCAGAGATAACCCCTTAAAAACAAACAGACAAACACTTAGGTTATTTTAATAGGTTATTCATCTAGATTCTAGAAACAAACACAGATTGAAAAGTATTATAATCTAGATTTTCCACCAAATAACGTTTTCAATTTTATTAATCGACTTCCAAAAAGGAGGTTTTTTTATGTATGTCCAGCGATTTCTCCGGCAATGGCGAACCGATTATTAAAAAGATTTTTTTTTGTATGAAAGAGTATGTTCCTCTCAAGTTGGTCCTTTATAAATTTGATTCACTTTGCTTTAATATTTCAAGTAGAGTAAGCTTCAATAATACGTATTTTTCCCACTTAGTTGTGGATGATAATATGGTGATAACTTCCTGTCACTGTTATCTACATAGCCGATAGTGCTATTCGAATTTGTGTGGGGTAGGTACCACAACTAAAAAGGGAAAAATAAAAAGAAGTCGGAAGTCGGTGTCTTTGGTTTTGAATTTTCTTTTTTTGCCACCTACTTCCGAATATAATTGTGTGTGAATGTCTGAATATAATACACAACAATACATTACATAACCAAATACCGAACCAGTAAAATGCAAATAACAATTCTAAAATTAGTCAGAAACAGACTGGCAGACTTGTGACATTATCAAACTCCCAGTTTAATTGGCTAGCTAATGAACACAATGACATGTAAAACAGCATTGATAGCGGCCAGGTAGTGCTTGGACGTACAGTCGAACAAAGAGTTAGATATATTGGCAAAATAATTTATCTTTCCAGTACATACACTGCGCACTGCTCATTTTTTTTTATAACATATAATATTAATTACATCATGCCTATTTTCCCCGCACATTTCGCCAGTTACGTTTAAATCCGATGTAATAGGCCGCAAGTCTATTGCCATCGGGAATTCCTGATGGATTAATGCAATACCATCATTCATCGTAGTATCTTTACACCGTTATAATAGATAGGTAAAAGACTTGACAACTGAACACTTACCCAATTATAATATTTAATAGTAGTTACAAGTTAACTGCTTATACTCACTCGTATACTTTTCTTTGTTTGACTGTACACTTACACAAAGTGGGCGGAGTCAGAGAGCAAAGCTGTGTAAAACGCCAGAGCTTCCGAAGATAGCGTTGTTTCTACCAGATTGAATTTGTCAGATGATTTAAGAAAGAATGTGGATATATCTTAAGATTTCATCATAATGTGGCTCGGAATAATGGTTCTGTTGCTGGATACAGATTTTTTTACATTATGATCTATGATAAGTACCCAATAATGACGTGCTTGCTAACCAACCACCCGTTAAAGTTTTTTTAACATTCAGGTTCCTCAAAAATGTTCGTCACATTACTGGATAGGTTTAGAAAGTCAAAAATAGCCTACTGCGAAGCGTGGTAGGTTTCACTTATCGTGGAAAACTACATAACTGATACTAAATATTATAAAAAGTAACAAACACGTTTTTGCTTCGTTTATTTTTTGACTACACGATTTTCTTTTTAAACAAAAAAATATAAATATATTTTTAGATAAAAGTCCACTGAAAGCCACAGTGCGATACCCTAGTCGATACATAGCCTGGAGGCACTCCGAAAAAATTCATGCGTTTGCTTTTTACACTCACAATAAATACATATGCAACATTTTTAAAAGGTGTGAGTTTATGTATGCATCTACCGTTGGTGTGTTGGTCATGTTAAAATACTAAGCAGAAAAAAGTCAGGGCAACAAGCCATCTTGACATCTTCATAGTATCGTATACCATGTCCACAACAACTTCGCAGTTGGAACCTTTGCTGTGTCCAGTGCATTTTACGTCCACCCCAGTTGGGAATTGAAGCGGCGACTACTAAATTGAATAACTCAAAACATCTCTCCGTTGCAAGCACTTAAATAATTCACTTTGTGGCCGCTAGATAGCGCTGGCTCGCTTTAAACGTATTTACGAGATTGCACAAGCCCGACACAGATAACTAATGTATCTGTTTGTTTATTTACTCGTTGTAAAATGTTTGAGATTATTTTGATGCTGTTTTGTTTTAGAGTTCGTAGAATAGTTTATGATTTTGTCGGTAAATGATTACATGCTAGAGTGTAGACTGCAGCGGGAAACATTGTGTGGTCAACAAAATACTTTCATGTTTAGCTGATAATAATTAAAAATATAAAATAAAATGTATTCAAGTAAAGTAAAATTATGATTTACATTAATTACAATCAAGGAAAATGTAATTCTAACTGTAATGTACGAGTAGACCTGTATTTCAGGTCATCAATTTACATAAAACATTTAAAAAGAACACAACAATAAATTTATCAGAAGCTAAATTAAAAAGAAGATATAATATTTCTAATGACTTAAAGAGTTACTACTCGGGTATATTATTTTAAAACTAGAATATGTGAGATATATTATGCTTAAATAAATGAACAAATAATACTAAAGTGATATATTAATACCCATATATTATAATTTATTTAGTCGCATGGCTTTAGATATTTCGGCTGTCTCCAAGGTAAACAACGACAAACTTCTTGGTACTGTAACCTCACCTTCTAAATCAATCTAGGTACAGTAAGCGCATCACGTCTTTAAAACCATTAAAATTTTATCGCGTACAGGTGACTTACCTTTGTTCCTTACATACTACCCACGTATTGACTATCTATTCGCAGTGTCGCTGTATTTTCCAGTGTCAATGCTCTAACAAAATTTGTTACAGAAAAGCTCTTATTTAATAAGAGCTTGTCTGTCAATAATTTAATCCAAGTAGACAAGACTATAGAGTCGATCGAGTAGAGCTATAAATAATTTACTTTAGCGCTGATTGTAAATGTATGTAAGATTTGTTGCTAATTTCCATCAGAGACATTCTGCGTGTATCGAGTACTCGTATACAATGTCAAATTCAATGTCTATCACGTTGTAAATGAGACATTGAAATGCGATGGTGACCATAATTGATTTAGAGGTAGGAGGAACGGAATTTAAATTGAAATTACTAACGTTTACGGAGCTATGTTTCGAGCTGGCGATGTATCGATCAATACTTCTAAAGAGTCTTTCAAAGGAACTACATGATATTCAAACAGCAGAAATTTAATTAGAATGGTCACGACACATATTTTTAAGACATTGGGCTTACTGACCAAAATCTCAAATGCAGATGTTTAAAAGTCTCAATCAGCCAATAATACCGTCCTAAAGCCATGATAGCAATCATGATCATAAGCGCTTGCTTTCCACTACGTAAGCGTGATCAATACGTTCCTGTGTGAGGCGAAGCCCTTGCTATTAACTTAAGCCCTATTTACACGGTGCGATTAAATTGCCTGCATACCACAAGTTGAAGCAACTGCACACGACACCGAAGCCGCACCGGCGCCGGACCGTATGTTTGTGTATACGCACGAATATCGCCCATGCGCCGCACCGGCGTGGGCCGCACCGCATCTTGCGGTACGACGCCGCATGGTGGTTCAGCGTCCATACAAACGCGGTCGAAATTATACTATGAGATAATTTACTTAGTTTATGGGCGTTTAGTATTCTATTCGCAATGTGTGTTAGTGTTCTATGTTATATTATATTATTTATATATGTCGCCGCGAAGGCATCAACCTGTAAAGATTATAACATAATCATAAAGTAGTAGCCATAAAGTGCTATGCTGACACAAGCATTAATCAAGGTATCAGTTCCTTTGAGATCAGACGCCATCTATTGCCAAACTTTTGAACTCAGTCCTGTGGTATTGATATCACTGATACTGAAATTATTAAACTAATTTCGATGTTAGAGCCAAAACTATAGTTGGAATTAAAAGGGAACATTTAATTAATTATTTTTGGGTTTTAAGTCATATTTAAAGCAAAATAGGTCGCGCGGTGTACATAGGTAAATACTAGTAACCGTGCGACCAGTCAATGATCAGCGGACAGAGCCTTTGCCGCCCGCGCTCCGGGTTCTGGAGGTTAACTAATAATGATAACAACAAATAATAAACTATTAGTAGCCTTGGAGGTAACTAATAATGGAAACAATAACCTATTACCAAGCCCTAGAGGTAACTAATAGGCAATACTCTCTATTATCCTGCTGGGTCCACGGCGTACAATATCGCCCAGAGCCTGGTTCCTTATATCCTTTCAAATACAAGTCGTCGTGCCTGTCATGCAGCAATGTTCCAAAACTCCTTACCTTTAATCCTGTCAAATCAAAGACTTTGTGTCCAGCACAGAGCGGTGTTCCTGATCCTATCCTTTAATCCTGTCAAATCCAAGACTTTGTGTCTATCACAGAGCATTACCTTCGTATGCGAATGAAACTATTCAGCCAACAGCTGATCATATCGCACTCTACACACTATTTGTAACAAGTGTGCTTATGTAATATGCAACATCAATGCATTTAATATTTTAATTAAGGACAAATTAAGTAGACAGTAAATTTTAGAAGCTGTCAGTGTAAACTAAGACTGTTTATTACCATCCTATACCTGACTCCTGTCAAACCCAAGACTTTGTGTCTATCACAGAGCGGTGTTCCTGATCCTATCCTTTAATCCTGTCAAATCAAAGACTTTGTGTCCATCACAGAGCATTACCTTATGTGAATGAAACTATTCAGCTAGCAGCTGATTGTACAAAACTACTCCACACTATTCTTAATAAGTGTGTTTATGCAAGGTGCAAAAGCAATGCATTCAATATTTCAATTAAAAACAAATTATGTAGACAGAAAATCTACAACAAGCTGTCAATGTAAACTAAAACTGTTTACTACCAACTTCTACAATTCAATGCCAATTGTAGGATAATACAAGCAGCAGCATCCTGTATACATGCTAAAATGAAATGAATTAGCTAACAGTTAATCATACAATAAACTGAAATACAAATTGTATGCCTTCAATGGCATGACATGAAGCACTAGTTATTTTGCACACCATTGCATAACACAGCTTTATATTGTAATCTGCTCAGGTTACAGGAAAAATATTGATCCTAATCCTACTGCAAGTAGAGTACTCTATATAGCTGTACTTATTTAGGTGTTCCATATTAAATGCATTCGATATTCCCATTAAGACAAATTTAGTAGACAGCAGATCTATTATACGATTTCAATGTGAACTAGAATTGAATATTAACTAATTCTACAATTTCTGCATACATCCGAAAATTAAACTAGGCAGCTAACAAACAACAACAAAAAACAACAAACAGCTAAAAAAAAAAAATATATATATATCGCAAGTAAAATACCTAAAGCCCAGCTATGCTTTGTTTCACAAATACAATCTATATTTCAATTTAAGGCAAACTGAATAGATGTCAGATCTATAACAATCTTTCAATGTTAACTAAACTGTATGTTACCAAATCCTACAATTCATTGAATATTGTAGGATCATAGAAGCAACAATAATCTGCCGACAAAATTTATCTCCACTGTTTCAGATAACAACCTACGCCTACTCAACTCTACAATAAGGGCATCGGCAGGTGCAGAGCGCGCACCGCCGATCAGAATGGCCGTGTCGCCGCGAAGGCATCAACCTGTAAAGATTATAACATAATCCTATGCGTAGCCATAAAGTACTACGCTGTCACAAGCATTAATCAAGGTATCAGTTCCTTTGAGATCAGACGCCATCTATTGCTAAACTTTTGAACTCAGTCCTGTAGTATTTGATATCACTGATACTGAAATTATTAAACTAATTTCGATGTTAGAGCCAAAACTATAGTTGGAATTAAAAGGGAACATTTAATTAATGATTTTTGGATTTTAAGTCATATTGACAAGTGGTCATTTGATACTAAATTTGTTTATGGCAAAGCGCTACCTAATGTCACGAAGATGGCGCGATTTGCGAATATTATAATCAATAACTGAATGTAATAATTTAATACGAGAACTAAATAAGTTTCAATAATAGAAAACCAACTATAAAGTAATAAGATTATTTTACACTGCAATTTACTAATGAATACCTGTTGTTGGATTGAATTCCTTGAATCACAGGAAGTGTTGTCAAAAGTAGTAAGAATGAAGGTGTAAAAAGTAATCAAGGTTCTAATTTTACTTTAGTTCTGAATGACCTTTGTATTTGTGAATATTAGCATTGTTTAATTATAAAATAATTAACTGATAAACATTTTAGCATTATTTATAAGTTTTATTGAAGTAACTAAGTCATAAGATTTTGTATTGGAATACGCGATATATCCGCTGACGGAAAAAAAGGGCACAGACACAACAATGGCGCGTGTTCAACCTCTGTAACATAATGATTGGACTTTAAAAGAGTGGCTAAGGAGTTTCTTGCCCGTTCTTCTCCTTCAGTACCTACTTCGTCTTGGAATGGGCGACTAGCTTCACCAACTAACTTAAACTCAATGACTCAACTAACTTAAATTAAGTGACAAAGTGATAACTCAAAAGTGTAAACGTTTTATCTGGAATAAATGCTTTGAGTTTGAGTTAAGAATTGTGTGTGATTGAAGACCAACTACCTATATCTACCATCAACGAAGAATTACACCGGAGACTAATCAGACACGGCACAGAGTAGATAGCCCGTCGTGTCATATATTATTGAAATAAAACATTTCATATGGCTAAATTCTACTTCCCTACTTCCTACTTCCTACTAATATTTTAATTCGAAAGTTTGTATGTTTGGATGTTTGTTACTCAATCACGCAAGAAAGGATGAACGGATTTGGATGAAATTTGGCACACAGATAGTTTATAATTCGGATTAACATATAGAATACTTTTATCTCAGTAGTGTGTTCCCGTGGGATATTAAATTTTCAAACTCCACCCGGGTGAAGCCGCGGGCGAAAGCTAGAATTTTTATATTTTTGAGAAAATAAGGTAGTAAATGTGAAACAAATAAACATAGACTGAGTTTAACATAAAATATAGTAACACAGGGACTTAACACTCTTATAAACTAAGAACAGTTTGTAATAAAACCTATTTCTTTTTCGTGGTAAGTTTCGACCTTAGACTTGCAACAAATGGATCCGACTTCACTAATAACTTATTCATCAAATCTGTGTTTGTTAATAAACTTGACATTTTCCAAAACGAAATGAAAAAACATTTAGAAAGAAAGAAAATACGTTTATTTGCGGTACACATGACATGAAAAGATTCGCTTTACATTTTTAATCAAATTAATAGCAGTATGTTTGCCAACTGCTGGCGGTGGGATCGTTAATGTGCGGTACTCGCAGTTCTCTTTGTAATTCAAGTATTTCTAATCTCACTTGTTTGTTGTGTGAGCTTAAGAATTTTGTTTGTTTTGTTCGTTAGAAAGTGGTGTGTATGAGGTATGTGGTTGTAGATAAATATACAGGGTGGCAGGGACATCGACGCGAAAACTGATACCATGGATTCAGTACATGATCCTGAACCTTTACTTAAAATAACCGACGTAATATTGTAACGCAGGGGCGTTAAAATTTTACGTCGGTTATTTAAAAAAAAAACAGCTGTTCTATACATTTTGACCGCGTAGCTATTGCACTTTTCTATGAAAAAAAAAACAGCTGTTCTATACATTTTGACCACGTAGCTATTGCACTTTTCTATGAAACAGCAGTTTTTTTTTTTAATAACCGTCGTATAATTTTAACGCGGGGGGGTTTAGAATCATGTACTGAATCCATGGTATTCGCGTCGATGTCCCTGCCACCTGTATAAATTGTCTATCAGTTCAGTGTCTAGACAAATTATTTTGATAAAATGCGCTGAATTCATCCTATAATTAAAACAAAATACATTAATGTTTAGATCTATGACAAGAAGGTAATGTAATAATATATAATGGTAATGTGATAGTTTATAACTAGGTATGTAGGTACATACGCATTTTGGTCTTGTTTACTAAATTAAATATTTTTAATTTATTATCTCATCAGTTTAAATACAAAACGTTTAATACATTAAATGAGTGATGTTATTTTACCTTTAATACCTGAAATAAACACCACCAAAACAACAACAAAATAATTTAAAATTTAAAACAAACATGTTCACAGTATGTTCATCCATCCGCAACCTCGCATAACGTAACATACCATTTTGCAATATGTCAGAAACAAACAATATTTTGTTTCTAACAAATAATTATTCAATTATACAGTTCGCCCACAAATATGTTTGATGAAAATAATAAGTTGGGGTCAGTTCAACTTGTTTTGCTAATCAAAAAGCTGTCTAACTTGTCAGAACAACCTTCATAAGTGGGGTAGTCAGATCTACCCATGTCAGTACATACATACCTATTATAAGTTTTTTTGTTATCAGCTTTGGTCTTACGATTAGGTTAGATATTTTGGTACATTTTCTTGGTTGACAAAAGTGTCATGAGATTTTCTCATTTTTGTATATTCGACCTCGTAATTGCCTTTTCACTTTGTACAACAATTCCCAGTAAATAAAAAAATCGCTAAAGTTGATATTACTATAACTAACTGTCACAAAAAATATACCTTCTTCTTTTATGACGTGGAAGTGACTTACAAATAAAAGACTCCGATTTTGTTAGTTATTAACGGAAATTCTCGAATGCCTTCTGCCGTCCTTGTAACATTTGTCTTGTAAATAGTTACAACTCGGCCCCTTATTGTAAGGGATCTTTTACCGGCGAACTTTAAGATACCCTTTTCTTTTTCTTTCGGGTATTAACTCGAAAGGTAAGAAAGGTAGCCCTCGTCTTTTTATTCTATCCATGGCTCTGAGTAGGTAAAGGGGAACTTCTGACAGCAATAAATGAATATCGTCTTAGTAGTGATATAGGTACCTATTTACCATCAGTTCTGAAGAATAGATATAATGGATTTCCAGTAGTTTGCATACTATTTACTTACTATTTTTAACACTAGAAATAAGGACAAACTACGAGCTCCCTTTCACCGGCTTCATAAGGTTCATAACTCATTTGTTGGGCTTGGTATAACCTTTTATAACAAGCTACCCTCTTCTTTGCTAGATTTGCCTTTCAATGCGTTTAAAACGAAAGTAAAATCCAAGCTTTGTTCAAAGGCATACTATTCTATCAACGACTACTTAAATGATAAGAATAGTTGGTCGCTGTGATTAACTCAAGACAATGTTTATGTTCTTTCTCCAGATTACCTACTGAGAAGTTATATGTATGAGTTTATATAATTGTGTAGCACCACCGAACGTCTACAGCAGCGCGCCACACAACAGTGCTGTGTCGGGACGGCACTCACGCACACAACGTTAGGCCACCTCGCGTATATAAGAAGCCGACGCGGTGTCGAGCAGTCATATCCCCGACCACCAAAAGGGTAACGGACTGGAGGAAAGTAAGCACCCAGCTGAAATCCAACACGTCCCCCCAATTGGACTCCATCCCCGACCAATTCCACTCTATCGCAGCAACAACGGCCGCGATCGACTCACTCACTGATCACGTACAATCCGTCGTGAGCGACTGCTCAAAGGAAGTCCCAGTGGGGGAAGACCCCCGCTGGAAACTACCTGACGATGTGCGTGACCTATTGACTGAGAAGAACGCAGCCATTCGTGCATACAGTAACTTTCCCTGCGCCGCAAACAAAGCCCATATGCGCTATTTACAGAGATCTGTAAAGACACGCATACAGGAGCTGCGTGACACGGGCTGGGACAAGATGCTGAGCGAACTAGAGCCAACCCACCTAGCCTTCTGGGAACTTCAGAGGAAACTCAAGTCCCAGCAAGTCGCGTCCACACCCCCCCTAATCCGCCCCGACAAGACCATAGCCTTCGACGACATCGACAAGGCTGAATGCCTAGCCGATAGTCTAGAGGCACAATGCTCACCCAGCACTCTACCAGTAGACCAAGCTCACCTCTTAGAGGTCGACGCTGAAGTCGAACGTAGAACCTCCCTCCCTCCCGTTGAAGACCCTGAAAGTCCTCTGCCCCCCGTCACACCAGACGAAGTGCACGACATCATCAAGGGTCTGAAAATCCGTAAAGCCCCCGGCTCAGATGGAATCACTAATAGGGTGATTCAGCTATTCCCTGCCCACCTAATAATGCTACTGACCACCATCTTCAATGGTGCCTTAAGCAACAATTTCTTTCCACAAATGTGGAAAGAAGCCACCGTCATCGGTATCCCGAAGCCCGGCAAACCCAAAACCGAGCCTTCGAGTTACCGCCCCATCAGTTTGCTCAAAGTCCTCGGCAAGGTCTACGAGAGGCTTATTTATAAGCGTCTCAGAGACTACGCTGAGACAAAGGGCCTCATCCCCAACGAACAGTTTGGGTTCCGCACCCAGCACTCTAGCGTGCATCAGGCCCACCGGATAATCGAACACATAAGCGCTGGCTTCCAGCGCGGTTTGTATACCGGTGCAGTATTCTTCGATGTAGCGAAAGCGTTCGACAAAGTCTGGCACAACGGCTTAATATATAAGCTGTACCAACTCGGCGTGCCAGATCGTCTCGTGCTCATCTTACGAGACTTTTTGTCGAACCGCACATTCCGCTATCGCATCGAAGGCGCAATATCCTCTCCCCGTCCCATCCGCGCAGGCGTCCCTCAGGGCTCTGTGCTTGCCCCCCTCATATTCACTCTATTCACCAGCGACATCCCGAAGAGTAAAAAGGCGCAGTTGGCTCTGTTCGCAGACGATACGGCCATTTACTACAAGGGCGATGGGCCCGATTCGATAGCTCGCATTCTCCAAACCGCAGTCGATAAACTCGGCGCTTGGTTTAGGAAATGGAGGATCGAAGTAAATCCCGACAAAAGTCAAGCGGTTTTATTTTCAAAAACGCACGTAAGATTTAGACCCCCCTTGCCCCGACCCATCACCATGCTCGGCAAGCCGATCCCTTGGGAGAAGCGAGCCAAGTATCTAGGTGTGGTCCTCGACGAAAAACTCACTTTCGCAGACCATATAAAGCAGGCCCGCGCGCGGGCCGCTTTCGCTCTCGGAAGACTCCATTCCATGCTAAATGCACGTAGCAAATTGTCACTTAGGTGCAAATTGCGAATCTACACCACATGCATTCGCCCCATCATGACCTATGCGGGCGTCGTTTTTGCCCAAGCTAAGCCCCGACAAATTCACAGACTGCAGGTGATGCAGAACAGATTCCTTCGTAAGGCCACGGGAGCCCCTTGGTTCTGTAGGAACGAAACCCTCCATCTCGATTTTAAACTCCCCACGATCCACCAGTTTCTCAAACGCAATTCCAAGCGTTTCTTTGATTCCGCCGCCACCCACCGCAACCCTCTGGTTGTCGAGGCCGCTAGTTATGTCCCAAGTAAAATCAGTAAGATCCGCCGCCCGAGGCTAATCCTTTCCGACCCAGACGACCCCATAACCCTCCTCCAGGAGAGCAATAGGGAAACCAGTACAGTCAGAAAACACACACACCGACACACTTTCCGACCTCGCCGCAGAGGTCCGCGATCGCGACCCTCCCGAGTAAATGATACTCCCCCCCGACCCTTGCTCGAAGATGCGCCAGCCCGCGTCGATGCTGAGCCTGTAGCTTTAAATTCCCCGACTAATAATAATGAAATACTCTTGATCCAGCCTGTCCCTCTTGCTGTCCTCCCCCCAGCGAACGCCCTAAGCCGAGGTTCGTACCCCACAGGGGGTGCCCTTAGCGAGCGTTCGCCTAGTTTTAATTAGCATAGTTTTGCCCCTGGCTGGAGGCTTTAAGTGTAGAAGCTTAAGGCAACCACAGGATTGACCGGTTAAGTAGTCATGACCTCAGAGGTCAGCTACGAGATGCCCTATATAAAAAAAAAAAAAAAAAAAAAAAAATGTCGAGCAGTCAGTCTCCGCTAGCGCGCCGCTGTTTCCACGCATTGGAAGAGCTCGCCTAGTATAGACGCCCCCCTACCCTCGCGCCCCGCGGTGACGCATCCTACTTGTTTCGCGACGCACCACGTGTCACGAACTGGTTGGGAACGTACCGTGTAGTTTTATTTACCGTCGTACCTACATAAGTACACATTGTGAACTGGAATATACTCATTGTTTATATTGACCTTACGTTTCAATTGTACCCGCTACAATCTGGCGCTCAACGTAAAGGCCCGGAAGCAGGCTTATCAAGAGCTCAAAATACGTCTTACATCCACCCCAGTGCTACGACAAGCCGACGAGACGAGAAGTTATATCATCAAAAGTGATGCTAGCAACTATGCACTTGGAGCAGTTCTAGTGCAGGGGGAGGGAGAAGATGAGCATCCCGTCGAATACGCCAGCAGGCTTATGACCCCTGCAGAACGCAATTATTCTACAACCGAGAGGAAGGCTCTCGCAGTAGTTTGGGCGATTTAAAAATTCCGTGGATACATTGAAGGCCTCCCAGCAACAGTGGTTACGGACCATCAAGCCCTGAAGTGGTTGATGTCGTTACGGTCTCCAACTGGTCGATTAGCTAGATGGGCTTTGCAGATACAGGCGTATGATATTATCATCAAGTATGCACCTGGTAGGACGAATGTAGTTGCAGACACGCTGTCCAGGCCTATTTGCGATGAAAGCACTGAAAACACCTGTGGAGTGTGTAGCGTAGCCGTGGATATGCCGCAGAGACCGTCATCTGAAATTAGGGCAGAACAGCTAAAGGATGAAAATATCGCCAGCATCGTAACAGCCTTAGAAGATGCAGATCGTAAAGATAATGCCGTGTACTGGAGCAACAAAGGGTACGTCATGAACAACGGGTTATTGTACCGATATCACCCGTCGGATGACTCAGATGAGGCTCAACTCGTAGTTCCTCAACATGAATGGGCAAACGTTCTATCAGTATACCACGATGACCCTTTGGCGGGACATTACGGCGCTGATAAGACACATCAACGCATCTCGAAGCGATATCATTGGAAGGGTATGCGAAAATATATTGAAGCATATGTTAAGAACTGTGTTGCATGCCAGAGGTTTAAGCCGTCCAACCTGAAACCAGCTGGTTTGCTCCAAACTACGCCCGTCAACCAACGTTTCGAAACCCTCGCCTTTGACTTGTTTGGACCTTTGCCGTCAACGAACAGCGGTAAGACATGGATACTGATAGCTGAAGATATTGCTACTGGTTGGATAGAATTATTTGCTTTGGAAACTGCCAGCGCTGAAAATTGTGCGACAGTTTTGATGAACGAGATTTTCCTGCGATACGGTGTGCCCAGACGCCTGATAAGCGATAATGGACCACAATTTGTGAGTGCTGTGATGCAACAATTAACCTATTGTCTGCGAATTAAGCACACGTTCACACCAGTGTATCATCCAGCAGCAAATCCAGTGGAAAGGAAGAACAGAGACTTAAAGACACAACTGGCCATTTTAGTAGGAGATGAACATGGGAATTGGAGTGATAAGTTACCCAGCATACGGTTTGCGATGAATACCGCCACTTGCCTGACTACAGGACATACGCCAGCCTATTTAACATTTGCACGAGAACTGCGTACTCCGGATGACAATACTCACGATTTTCGTCAGATTTTACTGTCTGAAAACTTTGTGCCTGAAATTACGCCGAAGTTACTACTTCTCGCCAATACGCTGAATAAGGCTAGAGATGTCAGAGAGAATCTAGAAGAACGCAGGAAGAAGATGGTAGACCAAGGACGTAGAGAAGATCCCGGTTACACTCCCGGTGACTTGGTATTAGCAACTACCCATCCAATCAGTAATGCTGCTCGAGGAATAAGTGCTAAATTCTGTCCTCGCAGGGATGGTCCTTACCTAATCCTAGCACGCCATGGTGCTTCATCTTATCTGATTTCAGATCCCACTGCTCCAGATAAACCCCTTGGAGTGTATCATACATCCGCCTTGACTCCGTTCCAAGGCCATGCAGCAAGTCCACTTCCTCCGCCGGTGCGTCCACTGAAGAAACGCGGGCGTCCGCCTAAACCTAGGCCTAACCCTGAAGGCGCCTCACCGCCCTCCCGTGGACGAGGACGACCACGGCGACAAGCGTCTCGCCTAGCTGTGCCGGTGGAGCAGTCATCTTGACTGGCTACTCGTCGGGGCGACTTCGCATCCAGAGGGGGAGCCTGTAGCACCACCGAACGTCTACAGCAGCGCGCCACACAACAGTGCTGTGTCGGGACGGCACTCACGCACACAACGTTAGGCCACCTCGCGTATATAAGAAGCCGACGCGGTGTCGAGCAGTCAGTCTCCGCTAGCGCGCCGCTGTTTCCACGCATTGGAAGAGCTCGCCTAGTATAGACGCCCCCCTACCCTCGCGCCCCGCGGTGACGCATCCTACTTGTTTCGCGACGCACCACGTGTCACGAACTGGTTGGGAACGTACCGTGTAGTTTTATTTACCGTCGTACCTACATAAGTACACATTGTGAACTGGAATATACTCATTGTTTATATTGACCTTACGTTTCAATTGTACCCGCTACAATTGTTTTTTTTTCAATATTTTTTGTTTGAATTTAGGTCATGTTATTTTAATTTTATTTTAATTTATTGTTGACATAATTTATTAATTACAATGTATTTTTATGAGTTGTATTGCAATATGTGGTTAGTTAGTGACCTCGGCAATTGATCATATTATTTATTGTTATTAATAATTAACTGTTTGTTTATTTATTTTACCTCGATGGTCCTAGTTTATCATTTATAACTTCCAGTTACAACTATATGTAAGCGGGCACGCCCTTTATGCCTGGAGGCTTTTATTTAGATATTTTATTTCTGCCCGAGTATAGTTCTCGATGATTTTGTGTGGTATATTGGCGTGTGCTAGCTAACATATGGCTAATAATTTAAATTTGTTTTGTGTTGCGTAATGTAAATTATTATGAATACCATTATATATAATCTTTTTTTTTCTTATAACTAAACAGACAACTGTGCTGCTGGGGAGTTTGTTGTGCCACTTATTCTTCCCAGCTAACGCACTAGGAAGTGGTGAAGGGTGGGAATTTTGGGGGACTGTCTTATGTAATTTTGACGTTCGTGCTGATTCTCAGCCTAGTTTGAATTAATGACTTTTGAATGTTGTTTTTTTTTTAAATTTTGGATTTAATATAACAAAGCACATGTTTTATCTAAGCTAATTATGAACACATAACTTATGTCAAACGGCTATCAATCAATCAATATTCTTTATTTGTAAACATAGGTTACAACAGTATGCTAGATATTGCATAATAATAATAAATAATAATAAATAATAATAAAATAATTTATTTGCGTAAAACATGGTATTTGTATACCATGTTTTACGCAAATAAATTATTTTGGTGTTTAGCATGGGTTAGAGTGGCACAAACATGTTTAGCTACGATAAAACATAGCATGCAAAAATTTAATGTCACCGGGTAATTATAATTAAGTAATTGTAATAATAATTGGTAATTATAATAATAAATGTTAGAATAGAATGTCAATATTTTTTGTCCATAAATTCTTTCAAACTATAAAAGCTATATTCATTTAGCCATTTGTATAATTTGTTTTTAAATAATCTTACATTTAATAGTTTTAAATTATTTGGTATTTTATTATAAGTACGTACACACATTGCTAGACAGCTTTTATTATATTTGGTTAGCTTTGGTAAATCATTTAACACCAGTCCATAAGCATCACGTCTGCTCCTAGGACATACATCGCTTGCTGTCTTGAATAGTTGTTTATTCTTGGTCACAAACACACATATTTCGTAAATATAGAGAGATGGAAGCGGTAACAAACCAAGTTTTTTAAATATTGGCCGACATGTATCATCCGGCTGAAGTCCATAAATTGATCTTAGGCACTTCTTTTGGGCGATGAACGCTCTATTTAGATCAGTGCTATTACCCCACATTATAAGACCATATCGTAGTAACGATTCAACATATGCATGGTAAGATATAATAGCAGTTTTTATGTTTGTTACATTTTTGACTTGCATCAAAGCGTATACGAATTTATTAATTCTACCACAGACGCTGTTTACGTGTCCCTTCCAGTTTATATCTTGATCAATTATTACTCCTAAAAATTTTGTATGTGGTACTTGTTTAATTTTACTTATATTAAGTTTAATATTATTTTAATATTATGTTTCTAATATTATTTTTATTATTATTAGATTGGTTAAATTGGATGTATACGGATTTTTCTAAATTTATTTTCAAATGGTGTATGTCAAGCCAGTGTATTAGTATATCAATAGTATTATTAATGTCAGTCTCATGATCTACAACGGTATTTTGCTTTTTATCAGATGTCACAATTATGGATATATCGTCAGCGAATAAGATGCATTTATGATTAGTTATTTTTATGATATCATTTATATATAAAAGGAATAATATTGGGCCTAGTACGCTACTTTGGGGGACGCCATATTTATTATGACTATATTCTGATGAATATGATGTGATGTCTTTGGTTTCGTTCATTTTACTGATAGTCACACATTGTTGCCTATTGCTTAAGTAGGATGATATCCACTGAAGTGCAGGTCCCCTAATCCCAATTGTTTCTAACTTTTGAAGCAGTATATCGTGTGACACCAAATCGAAGGCTTTAGACATATCAAAGAATAGACCTGTAGTGAGATAATTATTATTAATATTTGTGAGTATAATTTTCATAAGAGAATAAATAGCTAACGTAGTCGATTTATCTTTTTGGAAGCCAAACTGTTCGGTACTTATGATTTGAAATTTGTTGCAGTAGTCAATCAGTCTTTTAAACATACATTTTTCGTAAATTTTTGATAAAATAGGTATTAAAGTAATGGGACGGTAATTATTGATGTCATATATATCACCCTTTTTGAATAAGGGCTTGACAATTGATAATTTTAATTTTTCAGGAAAAACTCCGGTCAAAAACGACATATTAATTAAGTGAGTTAAAACACCAGTCAGCTCATTACAGCAAGCCTTTAAGATTTTTGTGTTAATTTCATCGTACCCTTCCGCTTTGGTGTTGCGTAGTGACATTATTACCTGGCTCGCCTCACTTTCCAACATTGGTTTCAGAAACATTGAGTTAACACTATTATTTCTCCTAAAGCTTGGGTCGAAACTTTTTTGTGTAGGTAAGACCGATAGGTTAATGTAGTGGTTGTTAAATACTGAAGCTATCTCTACAGGGTCTGTAACCATAGTATCGTTTATCTTTATGTTTTCTATATTGTTTTTAGGGTTAGTTCTATTAATTTCATTTTGTATGACGCTCCATGTCGCTTTACACTTGTTATCATGCTTATTGATATAGCTAATATTCGCGTTCTTTTTGGAACTATAGATACATTTTTTCAGTAGATTTGAATAATTTTTATATTTAGTTTTATTGGTTAAGTTTTTGTTTTTGTAGTACTGATAGCGCAGATTACGTTTAGTTTGACAACTTTGTTTTAAACCTTTACTTATCCACCTTTGTGTGTTCCTATTATTACTATTGACCTTGACTCTTACCCTAGGAAAACACATATAGTAAAATAGGCAGAACAATTCATGGAAATCATTGAATGCATAATTTGCATCAGTGGTGTTTGCATAGATGTCGGACCAAGACAGATTTTGCAAGCATTCTTTGAATTTCCGGATATTATCCCTGTTGAAATCTCTTTTATAAATGTAGTATCCCGGCGATTTCAATGGCTGATGATTACTAGGAAAGCTTAACATTTGTGCGGTGTCATGGTCTGAAAGATGCAGAGGTAGTACGGTAGCAGTTGCATTGTCAATGTTGCTTAATATATGGTCAATACAAGACAGTTTCCGCGTAGGGACATTGATGTGAATTATTAAATTATAATTTTTACACAAATCCTTTAACGCATTTGTGATGTTGCCTTGTTTGAGGGTATTTATATTTAAATCTCCGGCTATAACTATATCTATTTTAGATTTATATTTCTTAAGCAAATCGTTTAAAAGTGTTTCCAATTTTGTTAGAAACTGATTTGGATCAGACTGAGGCGTTCTGTACACACATATAATTACTAATTTGTTACTCAACTCTAAGCCACAGACTTCAAATGTGTTCTGTGTTGCATAGGATTTTATGAATGTCAATTCTTTGTAATTTAATCCTTTTTGTATTAGTATACAAGTGCCTCCTCTTTATTTGTCTCGACAGTAGTTGGTAGCCATTTCATAGTTGTATATTTTGATATAGTGTTCACAGCCTTTTTTTACAAAAGTTTCTGATAGGCAAATTACATCAGGATCATTATTTGTTTCTTTTAACTCCTGGATTGTAATTTCTAGAATCTCTTGTTTAGACAGGATACTAGCGATATTCTGGTGAAGTATTTTAAACTGATGCATTTTACTGACTTTGGACACGAAAAAATGAGTTTTGCTTGCTTAACGCGTCGCCCTTGTTTAATTGCCGCATATAGTGCTATTGACGCCTGCAATATATAACAGGCAAACACTTACTATTAGATTCCACAATAGGATTGCGTTCTTACTATTTTCTAACAGGTTCTTTAAATCGCAATAGAAAACCGATATTGTGTACCAATCGTATTACAGGTATTTTTGTGTAAAATACCTAAACGGTTCTTTGAAAACGTATTAGGTAATGTAAGATGTAAAAGCTCCTAAAAGATAAAAACTGCTATGTTTTAAAACTTCGCTTCGATATTGGCAAGAACCGAAAAAAACTGTAATAACTTAAACAAGTCTTAAATTAAGATTATGCGTAAACTGTTTTCATAATATTTTAACAAAAAGTAAACAGGCATATTGGAAAGATTTTACTATATCAATTCGCTATCAAATAATTCATTTTCGTGATCTTACCCAGAGAAACAAAATCAATACCAGCTGACCAGCTTACATTTCTATAAGCACAGAATCACAAACGAAACTTCCTCAGCAGCCTAACATTCCTTACGTCACAACTCACATTGTAGCCTACCTACTTATCCAGCCGATTCGTATGAAGGTTCCGTGTCAGTCATTACGAAGGGAACATGTTCAATTTGAGCGGGCATGTCGCTTGCCTGTCACGTCCGCTGCCTATTATTTTTGTGGGAAAACAAACCCAATTTGCCTGAGAACAAATTAGTTTAGGATGTTGTATGTTTGAAGTTCAGACTTTGATTAAAGTTTGGGTCTAGATTATAGTTTTATTAAAATTCTAGGAGGTATTAGGTATGGATATTGGGTAACTATAGCAATTTTCCGTATTATTTTCTAACGAACCGGGCAGAAAGCGTAGAGGTAGAGAAACAGAACATAGGTATCTACCGACCTACTAATTATACAACGAAGGTACCTATGGTCTCTTTCTATTTTCTATAAAGCTTTCTAATTATTAGCCAAGCTCCAGTATCTCAAGAGGAGACACAAACCGATTAACACCGTTTTAGTCGGGATTTGTATAAGAAGTGGATACGGTTTTTTTATGCTAATGATAGGAAGAAAATATTCTTAATTTCCATTTCTTTTTTAAGATTCTCAGCAGTGTAGGTATTTGATCGTATAAAAGAAGATTGTTTCGTACAGGCGTTTAAATTGATTTATTATTGCTAACCTATACTGTTCCGATGTTTGACAAGGTCCCAATAAACCGACTATATGTATATTATTTAATACGTGACTATCCAATAAGCCGATAAAATGATAAACTCAACTTCAATTCTAAGCATGACGTCTCAATTTCCCTAACTACACACTATACATACTCACGTACTACATAATCCTGTATTCGTATTCTGTAACCCATGCCGAACTCATTGTACGCGAGTTATGTTAATAGCGTGTTAGCGAGCGACGCCGCGGGGCGTAAGTTGCGTTTCAAAAGACAATAATAATAACACTGGTAGCAGTTGTCGAGCGACAATACGCCGCTAGCTGGCTTTTTGTTTTATTGTTTTTGTTTGTTCATCCTAAAGTAGGCATAGTCAATATCAGTATTTTGTTTGATTAAATACTGCCACTCTACTCTTGGAGATCACTTGACTATTACTGAACATTTTTTTTACAGTTAACAGACTTTCAGTAGGTAGGTATATGCTATTACTACTGAAAGAATGTTCAATGTTTTATCTGACCGTTTTTGTTTTGGCCACCCAATCTGAGTTGAAATGAGATAACAGCTAGTTGACCTACTTATGACCTGTGCTTGTGACCTACGAAAATAATTCGTGGTTTACGTCGCGCATAACTTCACCATACTCCACCACCCGTAGCCAGCAGAATGAACGGGCATCTCATAAAATATTATAACATGCAAAAAAACGATACACACACACACACACACATACACACACACACACACACACCCTACATATAATTGTTATGGGGTGTGGGTGCGTATGTATGTCGTTTTTTTGCAAAGTCAAACTGCTATTGAGGAAGTAAAGTATTGAGTAGTTCTAAACGCGTACTAATCTCAAAGACCGTTACGGCGACCTAGCCACTTTTTACTAAGATATCACACTAAGAAATCAAACAGAACATTCATATTTCTGAGAATGAAAGACCATACATAGATCTAAGAATCACGTAAAATACCTTCAAAAAGTACACCCCAAGAACTCCGCCAGGGCTGAGCTGAGCAGATATTCCTGCATTAGGTGATATGATTCATAGCTCAGCAATATATCACCCTTCGTGAATATATGAGCTATTGTTTTGGAACGAGGGCTTTATTTTTATTAAGCATAGATTTTTTATGGTCGTGATTGTGGTTAGTTTAATTTGATTTTTAACATTGATTTGGGTTTGAATTTGAGCTGGCTTTTGATACCTGCTATTATCATAAAACATGCTCTCAGATCTCTCTCGGTGGTCAATTATAATAAAAAAATATAAAATTCATGTCACGCGTTGGTATGCATTGTAGGATTTGGCAAAGGTTGTGGGTCAAGCTAATAAAATCTACGTATAGATTTACATTTAAAACTCCTACGAAACGAAGCCTGAAATAAATGAAGCAACAACTATTATTTAATAAATGGATACTTTATTCAGCAATTTTCAAGATTCCATCCAATTATTTTGTTGTTCTTTTTGCCTCCCATTTGTTTCCACGTTTACATAACGCACCCATTAATTAACTAGCCATTCCATTGCTTGGGAATAAATGTTTAGTGTGAGGCTGCATCAGTGCATAATCCGATTTCAATCAGCAGCGACTATCATTGATGAGCCTCAATAATGGATTCGTGTGTAACATTTGTGTGGAATAATACCACGGGTTAAAGAAAATTGAGAAGTTCCAATTCAAACAAGGCACGAAAAAGCCAACTGGAATGAAATTTTTGATGTCTTGAAATGACGGTAAAACGGAATCAACTTTCAGGTAATCGATACTTTAACAGAGATTTAAAGAGTGTGCTCTTTGCTGGCGATAGGACGGTTGACAAATAACAGGATTGCCAGCCAAATTTATTTTGATTGACAAATTTCCTAATTCGCTGTTAAAGCGTAAGCTACCCATGTTAAACTGGGTATTCTTAAATTAGATATTAAAGTACCATTAGTTTTGCTTCTATTTATATTCTGTTTTCAAATCCTTTTCCTGTATTTTTAGTAGTATGCATGTTTATTTGCGCTACGTAGCATGAGGAGCGCGGGAGCACGTGTGTGTATGAGGAGCTCGTGGCTAAGTAATAACAGCCGCACGGGCCGATCCATCAGGTTAAGCTACGCTTGCCGGGGTTGGTCCGTGGATGGGTGACCATCTTTACATACTGAGACTCCTCCGTGGCTCGGAAAGCACGTTAAGTTGGCAGATTAAGACAGTTGTTACCGGTCGTCAGAAGCCCGACAGTCTGACAACCAGTCTTACCAAGGGGTATCGTATTACCCAATTACTGGGTTGTGAAGGTCAGATAGGCAGTCGCTCCATGTAAAATACTGATATTCAGCTGCATCCGGTGAGACACAAAGCTGACCCCAACATGGTTGAGAAAAGGCTTGGCAGATTTATTTTGATATTTATGTGCGTGAACCTGTTACCGCGCATAGCATTGACCTTCTGTATCTACATCTTTGACACCGTTAATTCCCTACTGCTTGCGCTTCAATATAACAGCAGTAATTATTTACAACTAGCTACATATTTAATTGTAATACGCTCTGATCCAATTAACCCGTTGACTAGCTCGATTTGTTTGTAATTAGTTTTTATTATTGTATTGTCCTTGAGGCAGCTAATTACTTACGTATACAGGAATGCAAATGGAACCTAAGTGTTAACTGTAATCAAATATTTTATTTTATTTTAAAATACATACTTTTAAAGATATTTAAGAAAATTTATGAAAATTTACCATTCCTCCCCCCACCCCTTATCTCCGAAACTACTGAGCCTAATTTTTTTTTAAACATATAGATAATGGTTCTTTACTCATAGATTAAAGGAAAACCTAAAAGCAGTCTATGGTCTTAACATAACATGGTAAATCTCTCAATTTTGTGCTTACAAACTTACATTTGCAGTTGGAATGTATGGGAGAACATGTTTTTCAACTACAATGTTAAGTTTGTTCTTAGGATAAATTCATCCCAATAACGTAACCCATTATTGTGTGTGGTTCGACACGCACTTGACTAGGTTTTGTTAATTCCCCCTCAGACTAATCTCGTCTATTAAATGTAATGTTCCCATAAAGATCTTTTAATCTGATTTGAGGAAAAAGACAAACAGAATAATAAAATATTTGCTGTAATATGACTCATAAAACGTAGTGATATTATGAATACCTTTTTGTGATAATATAATTAGTTTTAGTAACAAATTGCTCTTTCATAAACTGTAGGTTCCTTTTTTTTTTTTGTTTTTTTATTATTTTTTTTTTTGAGGGTGGGAAATCATCAAATGACTTCTCCCGCTCTGGGCAGAGCGAGAGGGTGTGTCAGACTTTTACTGACTAAAAACCCACCCGTGTTCCTTCCGTTGCCTGTGTGCCGGGGCCGCGTTATCCCTTTCGGACAAACCCGCAACCCCAGCAGGCATTGGTCTTTCGACCCCGTCGGTTGGTGCTGACATCTCTTTGAGGCGCGCGTGGAACACAACGCGCCGTCGACACGGGCCTGGTCCTTATCGGACGGCGAGCTGCCCATTGCTCACCGTCCACAAGCCCGCGCCTACGGTGGCCGGAAGTCGGCTCTGGACTCCCGACGCCCGGGGCGTCTCCTGCGGCGACTAGGGCCGCCAGGGCGTGCAGCTTGCATCTCCCTCGCGCGCTCCGCCTCCTCCTTCGCGAGCATAACTGCTTCGCAGAAGGAGGTGACGGCCTCCCATGCACTCTCGCTCCGAACCATGGCCTGAACCAGGGCCGGACGCGAGAGATCGCCGCCGCCGATCGCCTCCGTGAGGACACGGCGGTGCTCCGCCCAAGCTGGGCAGACCTCACCGTATGCTCCACCGTGTCCTCCGGGCGATCCACACAGTGGTGACACCCGGGCGTTTCCTCCCGCCTTACGCGGAACAGGAACCTCCCGAAACAACCGTGTCCGGTGAGGACCTGCGTCAGGCGGAAGGTGAGGACGCCATGGCGCCTCTCAAGCCACTCCTCAAAGAGGGGACTTATCGCCGCAATTGTGGCGTGCCCAGCGCTCGGTTGCGACAATCGTACACTCCATGCCGCCATGAGATCCCGCCGGAGCTCTGTCCGCTGTGCCGTGATTTCTCGCGGCAGCGGAGTTACACCCCGGCGTTTCGCCTCCTCGCGCAACTCCCACATGTGCGCGAGGAAAACTGTAGGTTCCTGTAATTTTATTTAATCGAAGTCTTACTCAATAACCTCATATCAACTCATTAATAACATAATATTCCAGAAACATTATGATAAATTCCTTTATTTACGTTACTTTTAAATAAATAAAAGACAAATCTAGTAAATGCAGTAAAACGTGTTGGGGTATCGGGCAGCAATCTATGTCTATTTAGCTCAAACTGGTGAGATATAAAGTGGCGTGTTTAATGAAAAAAGTTTTTTTTTTCAGTTTTTAGTTCGAGCAGAGGCTTTGAGTTTATTTGCCTGTAAAATACGTAAATAGCTCTTGTAAAGGATTAAATTTCGAATCGATTTGTAAGCGATGTTATGATACACAATAATGCACCCTAGATGTAGCCTACACTAACGTAAATAGGTAGATTTTCAATAATAATAAGTGAACTTTTGGTATTAAGTGATTTTAATAACTTAGTTGTTCTGTGAAATATCAGGCATAAGCCAAACATTTGTGGCCGCTCTACATGAAATTCTGAGTAGCGAATTACAGTCTAAGTTTCAAACTAGCCCATTTTTACATTTAACTTAGTTACGAGTATATCAAAAGTAGGTATACCTTCATACATAGTTAACACCAACATATGCTGATATTCTTTTAAACAAATGAAGCTCGAATAATTTCTACCAGAAAAAGTTTGCACTTCGTGACAAATTGACCGGCTCGATATTCGCGATTGGAGAGATATAAGGTACTTCTCATTACCACTCAACGTAGGATTAGATTACGATATCTTATTACGTCCAAGGAGATCCGACATACGAGCATTATAAATTCATCGCTTAACTCGGTTTGCAACGATCGGTGACGGAACCCGATACCCTCTATAACGATCAACCTAACCAAAATATTTGCTTTTAATTGGCTCATTTGAATAATTATTATATTTTTTATTTTCGTAAATGGAGTTGCAAGAAAAACATTATATCTGTCTTTCTTCGAAGTTAGCATGAAGTTAATCAAATTAAGGTCAACGGAAAAAAAAGCTATTGTATTAAATCAACAACTTCTTGCTTCACACTACTCGGCGAGGAACTTTGGAAGCTCTTGAAGAGAAACGAAAAAGTTGAATCCTCAGTCGAGTCTCCCCTCTAGTTTTGAGGGTAAAAGTGAGTCAGTCGATATTGCTAACTTGTTGTCGACAGCCTTTGAAGATTGACCCACCTCTAGATGCAGCAACACAAACACCGAATGTAAGCTGTAATGATCTAAGTGTACGTTTTACTGCCCGTGACGTGTCTTCCATCAAAAACATGTTCAGGGGTAAGTCGCCTGGTCACTTAAGTATTGAACATCTGTAGAGCGCAAGAATCCTTCGGAGATGATCATCTCCGAAGGATTCTTGCCTCACTGTTCAACCTACGTGTCAGTCATTCTTATCTGCCGGCTGATCTAGTGAAAACAGTTGTGATTCCTAAGAATAAGACATGTGATACGTCGGATATAAGCTACTACAGACCGATTTCCTCAGCAACAGTTACAGCTAAAATCTTGGATAGTTTACTTGACCGTTATCTAGATAAACAATTAAACATTAATGACAGACAGTTTGGTTTTAGGAATGGGTTATCAACCGAGACTGCGGTTATGACTCTAAAGAGCACAGTGCAATATTACACTCAGAGGAGGACACCTGTGTGTGCATGCTTCTTGGATTTATAGGAAGATTTGCTTTGACCTATCATGTGGCATACTATGGGAAAAATTGTCGAATGAAGCTAGCCTGCCGCCAGAAATAATGAATATGTTTAAATTCTGGTGCAGTAACCAATATAACAGCAAGAGGTGAGCACGCGCATATTCAGATTCAGGTTAGAGTGAGGGGTGAAGCAAGGGGGTGCGACCTCTGCCAAATAATGTAGTATATATGAATAAGCTGGTCGAGAAACTCAGTAGCACTGGCATCGGATGCTTAATAGATGGTGTGTCTTTTAACAACATCAGTTATACTGACGATATGGTGTTGTGAGTCCGTCGATCAGTGCCCTCAGGAAGCTATTGCATATATGTGGGTGCTATGCTCGAGCTCATGGACTAAGTTATAATACGAAGAAAAGCGAGCTGTTAGTATTTATGGTGCAAAACACGACCTATGAGGTGGTACCAGTCTCGCTTTGTGGTGCAACTATAAACAGAGTAAAGCAGTTTAAATACCTTGGGCACTGGATTACAGAGGATGGTACTGATACCTGTGTTATGGAGAGAGAGCACAGGGCATTGGCCGTACGATGCAACATGCTGGCCCGCAGATTTGCAAAGTGCGACAATAATGTCAAGATAACACTGTTTAGGGCATATTGCCAGGCTTTTTATACCTGTAGTCTGTGTACCAGATACACGCAAAAAACGTTTGATGCCCTTTGCGTGCAATACAACAACGCTTTTAGGACTCTGCTGTCGCTGTCAGGTTATTTTAGCGCGGCAGGGATGTTCGCAGCAGCGCATACAGATGACGTCTTTGCAATCATGCGTAAAAAAACCGCGTCACTATTGCGTCGGATGCGAGACAGCGATAACAGTCTCCTGAGCATTGTTGCTAGGAAGACTGAGGGCCACCTGATGGGGCACCTGTGCGCAGTGCATGTATTGTTGCCAGGTGTTCTCAGAAGATGGCTTACTAGATATAGTGTTCTTTAAGTTGTGTTGATTTATGTTTGTTTTAATTAATAAAATTATACTAACATAGTTCAAGTATTACTAAAAAATTATTGGTAATTTACCTGAACTAAAGATGATTATATAAAATTAATCAATAAAACTCTTAAACAACGCGTCGGTAATAAAATGATACGTTCTCATACAAGAATAGCTCAGCCGTATGACCTGCCAGTCACTCAGCGGGATTGGTAGAGGTTGTACGACCACACGATACTGATGTCTTCAGATCAATATCTATTCACCTATGTAAACCGCATCGATACTCTTCCCTGCCTTACACGTAATACTCAATAGTGCCAACGAGTAGGTACATTACAGTACATCGAATTAACTAATTAATTCTCCTTTGATATTCGATATCACACGTGACAGGGCAAGACATCGAGCTAGGACCAATACTTAGAATTGGGACAGAGTGTATGAAAAAAACAGTAGAACAACTACTCCAGGTCATGGTGATAAATTCTATCTAAATCTAGTATGCCGTTTTAGCGTGAAAGCGTAACGAGCTAGAAAAAAAAAAGACTTGCTTTTGTATGTATGTGACGTCGACGCGAAAACTGTTACTGTTCAGGACATGATTCTTAATCCCCTGTGTTGACATTTTTCGTCGGTGATTTAAAAAAAAACTGCTTTTCCATATATTTTGACCGCGTAGGTATTGCACCGTTCTATGAAACAGCTGTTTTTTTAAATAACTGGCAAAAAATTTGGACAGGGGAGTTCAGATTCATGTACTGAATCTGTGGTAACAGTTTTCGCGTCGATGTCCCTACCAGCCTGTATATAATATATATTTATATAGTTAGAATAACGCATGGATTGCGTGGAAACGAATAAATGGCTGAGCAGGAAGCGCGCATTAAGATGGCGACTAATAATTAATGCGTATCGAAGAAAATAACTTACTGCGCCGAATAAAAAGTGTAAAGGTCAGGAAGATAATGATGGATGTCAACCCTTAATTTCTAATGCATCGTAGATTTATAGGTAAACATCACAATAAAAAGGTCGGTGTCTTTGGTTCAGTATTTTCGTTGTTGTTGTTTTCGGTGGCAAACAACGAAAATACTGAAATGCCGAAATTAATCTTATTTTCTCGTCGTCACTTTTTTTGTAAAAATGTTTGGTATTTTTCACTTTTTAGTTGCGATACCGATACACACCGATTCGTAACTTGCTATTTAAACACACGTATTATTGATTGAAAATAACTCAAAAACTACTAAGTTAATGGGACCACTTGGCGAGCTTCTACCAAAAACGAAAAAAAGAATTTTCTAAATCGGTCCACGGTTGATGAAATTATCGCTGAACATACATACGAACATAAAGCCTGCTCCATTTTCTAAGTTAGTTAAAACAGGCTACTTGTCATACTGTTTTACACTTCTACAGTGACAGAAAATACCTTAAGAAATAGGGCTATAGGAGCGCCCACAAGGATTGCGGTCTGCTGTTCGAGCCCCGTGTCTCCAGGTACGGTTCGATAGCATTCTGAGGTATAATTATTAGGTAGGTTAGCCATACGGTGATCCCGAGGTAGTATTAGATATAGATAGTTAAACTTATCGTTGAAAAAACCTTTGTTGCTAAGTCAGTGTTGAAAAGAAGCAAAGTTGAAACAAAAGTATCAAACTGACTATTAACACTGTAGCTCTAGATTGTAATCCATTAGATCACATGAAATTATAAAACTTCTAAGCTTGTCTACATGATCTCTACCAATCCAATATGCAGTTTATATTATTTCTTCAATGGAAGAGCCACACACATTTGCAAGATTATAAATACCGGCTTCAAAAGTGATATCCAAAACGAACAAACAAAACACATTCATATAAACATTCACATCAACACATCTTTTCAGTTTAACGCGTCTGGCGAAGTGGCGAGCTAAAAAACGCACCAGAGGACTAGCTTAGGGAACTAATCCGTTCTGTATTTCGCCACTTTGAGCTGAGTTCGGAACGTTTTCCCGCCAAGCCACGGTAAAAGTCCTCGAAAAGGAAATTGTTTTCCGCGTAACATTAGAACGATTAAGTTCGAATGTTCGTCGATTATCGAATATAATTCGAAACTGCTGGAGCACTGTGGGAACAAATTCAGGAAGTTACTAAGTTGGTCAAAAGCAAGTTTCTTAGGGGTTACTTGGTTGCAAAACTTCGTCAAGTCTTCTCGTCGCCTATCCCTCAATGTTTGAAGACTAAGGTCTTCAACCAAGGCATCCCGCCGGTATGACATACGGGGCCGAAACCTGGATACTGGCAGTCGGACTGGTCCACAAATTCAAGGTCGCTCAGCGCGCTATGGAGCGGGCTATGCTCGGAGTTTCTTTGAAGGAAAAAAAACTAGAAATGAAATTATCCGGGAAAGAACCGGAGTTACCGACATAGCTTGCAGA
This sequence comes from Agrochola lota, assembly GCA_947364205.1. NCBI lineage: Eukaryota > Metazoa > Arthropoda > Insecta > Lepidoptera > Noctuidae > Agrochola > Agrochola lota. Next base: position 873,783 of record OX376222.1, on the reverse strand, counting down.
GTTAATAAATTGAAGTGGCAGTGGGCTGTCCATGTTTGTCGAAGAACCGATGGCCGGTGTGGTGGGGCAGATGAGTCCTGGAGTGGAGACCGCGTATCGGTAAGCGTAGTGTAGTGTGGGACGCGCCTCAGCTTGATGGACCGCCGACCTTAAAAGGGTGGCTGGGACAGACTGATGCGGAAGGCGAAGGACAGGGTGCTGTGGCGCAGTCTGAGAGAGGCCTTTGTCCAGAGTGGACTGCGATAGGCTGAGTTGTTTTAGTTGGTACTTAGGTAATTTTGAACAATTTTTTTTTTACATGATTTTTAAATACTGCGTAAAACAACCTCAACCCTTACAAAATACTCTCGGTACAATTTTCTCTCTCAGTGCAATACCTTTTGGTACGTGTTTTCTTTCTGGCGATCGTGAGCCGGCTTAATGTTTGTAAATAAGAATACAGTAGAATAATAACGCTTAACTTTGGATCTCGTTCGACGCCGTGAGCGCAAAAAGCACTTACAGACGGAATCGTGTTTGCGATCTTATTCTAGTTGAATAAAATTGTAATTTAACGCGAAATAAAACGTTGTACAATCTTCTTTAATGTAGGGTACTGGTACGCTTCAATTTTTACTTAGAATGTATTGTATCGCTTTGTGTGTTACGTAAACGCTTGTGCGTGTGGGCAATGTAACTAAATATAAGTAAGTTTGCATGTTTTATCTCTTTTCATGTTACGTATAGTTGGTACAACCACATTTCACCTGATGGAGGAGGCGAGCCTATTGCCATCAACCAGACACAAATCCAGAGAAATTCCCGATTTAAAAACCTAATAACACTTTAAACGACAGCCCCATTTTATGTCCAGGTAAATCACTGTCCATTCTAAGGTTGCCTGGAAGAGATCGCAGAAAGCGATAAGGCCGCCCATTGTATAATTTGTAGTGTTTGACTATTATTTTTTTGTTATGTATTTTTGTGGTGTACAATAAAGTATATATAAATAAATAAACGACCTGGGAATCGGACCTAGAACCTCATGCTCAGCAGCAGTGCTTGCAACCACTAGATCAACCAGGCAATCATATTATTTAGTAGTTGAAAAAGGGTTTTCAAATTATATCTAAAACTGTATTTATTATTTGACTTCACTTGTCAAAGACAGAACAATTAATTAAGTGGAAGAATGATCTCTTTGTAGCTTTACGGCTTTTATGCAAACAATAGACCATTTTATTGTAAAATGGATTATAAATTAAAGCAAAATCCCAATTTGATATAACTATAGTGATTCTCCAAATCCGTTACCCACTTCCCACTTATAATCCCTCGGTAGGATTATTTAAATAATATTGTGATATTCCTTCTTTTCTAACCATTCCCCTTTGTTCATTCCTGATAGTTACAATTCCAGAACAATACGTATATTATAATATCGTGTAAGCCTACTCCGATATAAAAGGCCTGCCTGGTGTGTGCAGCATGCAATAATATTGTACATAATCAGCCTAATGTTCCCACTGCTGGGACACAGGCCACCTCTCTGTGAGAGGGAGTGGGCCGTTATCCACCACGCGGTGGTACCAGCCCAGTGAAGGTTGGTAGATGTCACATGACTTCGAATTGTTGTTTCTAGGACATGCCGGTTTCCTCACGATATTTTCCTTCACCGTTATGAGAGCAGTGGTGATGAAATAATTTACACAAAATAAACCGCATGGTTAGGTTCGAACCACTATCTGCAATAATATGGGATTTATATTAATAGGAAGTGTGGAGAGAACCGTTTGCGGCACTTTATCCCTGTCGGATAAAGTGCCGCTATTCACGGCATAATAGTGGCGCTACTTCGGCCCGGCTAAAGTGCCGTAAGATGCATTGGCATTGTCACTGTCGTTGTCACTTGTTATTTTCTTTGATTATTGAGATTAGTTCGCTGCCTTTTGTATTGATTGATCGTATTTGTTTTTGATAATTATATCAAAAGATGAGTTTATTTTTGAGGAGAGGCTAATGTAAATTTCTTTCATCTATAGCAAGCTAAACTTAAGTGTAGCCATAACCCCTTATGGCTTAGTTAAATGTTAAATGAAAATGGCTACAAGTTAGGTTAGGTTAGGTTAGAACTGTCAAAAAAAAAAAAAATACTCAAATCATTTATTTCAAATAAACCAATTACAGGTACTTTTGAATTGTCAAGGGGTCGGTCAGTCAGAAATATGAAGCTAGTTGCCCATTCCAACGCGTAGTAGGTTCCTATGGAGAAGAACGGGCAAGAAACTCCACGGACACTCTTTTCAATCAGAATATTTTCACAAAATATTGGTTACATCATCTATTTTTGTAATTATACATGTGAGAACAATGTAAAAAGACGTGCACGTTAAAAGCGTCAGTAATAAAAATAAAATCAAAAACAATTAAAAAATTAAAATAAATTCAAATAAGCCGTGGCAGCTAAGAGATGACCAGTCCCCACTGACGGCGCCCGTTCACGAACATGACGCATGCATCAGCACCATTTAGCTCAACCATTTTGAAGGGAACTTAACGATCCAACACACACGCCACCACCAGCGAGACATTTGAGTGAGCATGACATACTCACAACCGCCAGGGCAAACTCAAGTCAATGAAAGACGTACCCAGTAAATGGTAACTGTAAAGTAGGGACATAGTGCTCACACATGTGCTATGCAATTATATAATACTAAGAGATTGAATTTATACAATCTAAAGATAGTTTTACAATCTTCAGCAGCTGCAACAATATTTTGAATGCTAATCAATTAGTTTATGCGCCCTTGTGGAGCTGGACCAGCGCTGAGCCAAGCATTTTTGTCGTCGATGTAATCCCCCAACTTATAATATGCTTGGCAGCATAGTGTGCGTTTTATACAAGATTTAAATTTCGTTTCGTTCAATTGGAGTATGTGGGGAGGTATTTTATTGTAACATTTCAAACAGTACCCCATGAAGGATGAGTCTACTTTAGCCAGTCTGAAACCCGGTTGAATCAATTGGTCCCTATTTCTAGTCCTATAATTGTGTCTATCACCTCTTTTACTGAAAAGACTTAGATTTTTCCTAACGTACATGATGTTTTCATAGATATATTGACAAGGTACCGTCATGATATTAATATCTTTAAACAGTTCCCTTAGAGAATCGCGTCTGCGGAGGCCATATATTGCTCTGATGGCTCTTTTCTGCAGAATAAAAATAGAGTCGATATCTGCAGCCCGTCCCCATAGTAAAATACCGTAAGACATAATACTATGAAAATAACTGAAATAGACCAGCCTCGCGGTATCTACATCAGTAAATTGACGGATTTTTCTCACAGCATATGCTGCTGAACTTAGGCGTCCTGCAAGAGATGTTAAATGAGGACCCCATTGCAGCTTGGAGTCGAGCGTGATCCCCAAGAAAACAGTTTTATCGATGAATTCCAATTTCTCCCCATTCAATACTATGTCACAATCACTACTTTTAACATTCGGTAAAACAAATCTAATGCATTTAGTTTTTTTCCCATTTAATACTAAATTATTAGCAGTGAACCAATTTTGGACCTGCAGTAGGGCGTTATTTACGTCGTCAAGATTTGATGCACGTCTATTTATCTTAAAAATTAGAGAAGTATCGTCAGCAAATAACACCATTTGTGGTTGGTTTTTTAATAAATGGGGTAGGTCATTTACATATACTAAAAAGAGGAAAGGACCCAATATCGAGCCTTGTGGTACACCCATTTTTACTTTTAGACCGAGTGAATTGACCCCATTAATTTGGACTTGCTGTTGTCTATCATTTAAATAAGATTTTAGCAAACTGAGCGCAAGTTTACCTAGACCGTAATGCTCAAGTTTCAAGAGTAAGGTTTCATGATTTACGCAGTCAAATGCTTTTGAGAGGTCACAAAAAATTCCTATGGCGTCTTGGGCCCCCTCCCACGCTGTAAATATGTGTTTTAATAAGGTTACACCGGCGTCAGTCGTACAACGTCCTTTGGTGAACCCATATTGCTGATCGTGTAAGATTTGGTTGGTGTTAAAATGATTAAGCATTTGATTGAGCATTACCTTTTCGAACACCTTGCTGAATACCGGCAGCACGGATACTGGTCTATAATTGTTAGTGTCTTTACTGTCCCCAGATTTAAAAAGGGGTATAACCTTACTGTATTTCATTAAATCAGGGAAGACTCCTTGATCCACGCACAAATTAAATATTAAAGCTAAGTATGGTGCTATAGTCTCGATTATGGATGTACAAACTTTGATAGATAATCCCCATAGATCTTCGGTCAATTTGATTTTAATTTGCCGAAAAGCTTTTATAACTATCATAGGGTTTATATGTTTAAATTGAAATTCAACCGGGCAGCCTGGAACATTCGCTTTTAATAAATCTATTGAGACATCGGGTGAGGAATTTAAAGCTTCCGTCGTTTTATATGGTATATTAGTAAAGAAATTTACAAATTCTTGAGCTACTTCTAAATTCGAGCTTAAGACACCACGTGAAGTCTCCAATGTGAACTCAGTGTTTCGTATTTTTTTCCTATTAGTTTCATTATTTATAACTTTCCAAACTGTTTTTATTTTATTTTCTGCTGATTTGATCTTGTTGCTAATATGCATAGCTTTAGCTATCTTGCAGGTATTTCTAAAAATTTTGGAATATGTAGCAACATACTTGTTGAAAGTTTCAGTGTTAATGTAAGGCTTAAGGCCATACAGCTCGAACAGTCTTTCTCTACTTATCCTAATACCTCTAGTTGCCCAGTCGCTAAAAATAAAGTTAGGGCAAATATTTTTTGTTTTCTTTTCAAAAGTTTTATTGAATTCTGTGTGCACTACTGAAAAGAAACCCTTATACAATTTATTTGCATCGTCCATATTATGGCCCAGAGCATTTAACTTATTATTTAGGGTACTATTAAATCTATTTAATTTGCCAGTTGTAATTGGTCTAAATTGTATTAGCACTTTTTGCTTAAGTGTTTTAAACCTAAAAGTTACCGTTTGTCCACTATGATCAGACGGCAAATAATTTACGATGACTTTATCTAAATAATCACAATCGCAGAAGACATTATCGATACAAGTAGCAGAAGTTGGAGTTACTCTAGTCGGTTCTGTAAAAACATTAGACAAATTGAACGATTTAAAAAGGCTTATTATTCTACTGCTATTTGAATTATTTTCCAGAATATTTATATTAAAATCACCACAAATAACTGCGGCTTTGTTGCTAGATGCAAGTTTCGCTAGGACATCTTCCATTATTGACTCAAATAAAGAATAGTTCTGATAATTAGGGGGTCTGTACACGCACACTACAACATGCTTATCCAGCTCAACACAGGACAGTTCAATGCAATGTTCAACTGATAAACCAACTATGTCATTACGTTGTTTCGATTTTAAACAATTTTTTATCAAGATAAGAGAACCTCCACGTAGCATAGATTTACGGTTAAAGCAACTGCCCGCACTACTGTCACCACACAACGCCCGAGCCAAGCGAGTGAAGCGAGCGGTGCCGCGGCAGTGGCCGGCGAGTGCCAGAGTCCGTAGGCACAACAACAAACAATGTACCAATGTTTGAGAATAATAATAAAAAAACAAGAGAATGTAATGTTTTCAGAATGTGGTGCTTTATAGCAAACTAACTTCAAAAATCAAACAAAATAACAAGTGACAGTGACTCAGTAACGGTGACAATGACAATGCAATGCTTACGGCACTTTACCCGAGCTGAAGCAGTGCCACTATTATGCCGCTAGCGACACTTTATCTGATAGGGGTAAAGTGCCAAGAACTTGGTGCTAGCGGCACTCTATACACGTTACTGCCATATTAATATATCTGTTTATGTTGTTATTGTATGAGTATGTTGTTGTCTAATTGAGTGGAATATCAGTAATTTGTATTAATTGGTTATTAAGTTGGGACTTCAAAGGATTGACTGTATTGCTATATTTAGGTGCAAGTACGAATATAATACCTATGGTTGTATTATTAGGGGTATGTATGCGGATGGCTGAGAATCGGGTACTGTGGGACAACTAAAGCTTATTTCCATGGAAGGACTGATGGAAAGAGTGCTACAATAACTAAAGTGATCGTATTGTAATAATAAGCAAAAAGTACCGCACGATAAAAAATAAAAAATAAATTTTATTTTTCACAAGAATAAATAGATAATAGATATAGAAAATTTAATAAATAATAATAATAAATATAACGGATATAGATAAAGATAGATGATGAATATACGCATTAAATAGTAGATTATACAATCAGTACCTCGTCGAGCAGCTGGTGCGGCTGGATTTGGTGAAAAGCCAGTTTGGCTTCCGTAGAGGGCGCTCTACGGTGGACGCCATCATGCGCGTGTGGGCCCTCCCGACGGGGGCTGCTGTGGCCCGGGGTAGAGTCATCTTGGCGGTGTCTCTAGACATCACCAATTCCTTCAACACCCTGCTCTGGAGTTGCATCAGGGAGGCACTCCGGTATCACCAGATGCCAACCTACCTCTGTCGTGTGGTCGAAGCCTATTTGACGAACAGGACCGTCATCTACACCGGTCACCAGGGAGAATGGAACCGGCGAGAGATGTCGTGCGGTGTCCCACAGGGAACGGTCCTGGGGCCGCATCTGTGAGATATCGGATACGACTGAGTGCTACGCGCCGACCTCCCTAGTGGCATCAGCGTGGTCTGCTGCGCTGACGACACGTTGGTCCTAACGCAGGGGAGTTCGCACCAGGCGACGGGCGGGGTTGCGATAAACGTCGACAGGATCCGGCAATTGGGACTCCAAGTGGCCCTACACAAATCCGAGGCCATGTGTTTTCATAGTCCTCGGAACACGCCACCGTGGACTACCCAATTGACGGTAGGAGGAGTTCACATCGGCGTCGAGTCGACGATGAAGTATTTGGGACTCGTCCTCGACGGCCGGTGAAACCTTGTGGAGCATTTCCGACGTTTGGCTCCCAGACTGGAGCGGGCCGGAGCTGCCTTGAAGCCATCACCTCCTTCTGCGAAGCAGTTATGCTCGTGAAGGAAAGGCAGGGTGCGTGAGGGACAGGCAAATTTCACGCTCTCACGCCCCTAGCCGCCACAGGAGATGACCAGGCCCGGTTCGACGGCGCGTTGTGTCTCAGCGCCTCAAAGAGATGTCAGCACAACGTCAAGTCGAGTCGAGTCGAGTCTGCTAGGACCGATGCCTGCCGGGGTTGCCGGAAAGTCCGAAAGGGATACCGTGGCCCAAGGCAACGTACAGGCTAATGAAAGAACACGGGTGGGTTTTAGTCAGTAAGAGTCTGACGCGCCCTCCCACTCCGTGCGGGAGAAGTTATATGATAATTATCCACACAAAAAAAAAGCTATGGATTAGCAATATGTGTCAAAACGATTCAGATTCTGATTAATCGCCTATTATTACGCAATTAGGGTATAAGACTCCATTATTTTAAGGCTCCGTCAAATAATTCGTTTTCCAAAAGGGTTCCGTTGCCAAAAAAGTTTGAGAATTGCTGCTAGCAGTACCGGAGAATTAATCCAAGCCTCTCTTCAACGATGATAGCGAGTCGGAATATTGTGTCCTGTCCTGATTATCGCTGGCCCGATTAGATATATGAGCTCATCAAAAGACGAAATACTCATTCTGTAGAATGAAAAAAAATCCGGGTTACATCTGAGTTTAGAGTACAAGGTATCGTGTTTTCCATATTCTAATCTGTCACTTAATTTAGGATGCACCCAAAATGTTATTTTTTGTTTTCGTCTTCTTTTTGTTAATAAAGCAATTAGAGCGTTTTTTTCCGCATTTTCACGCACACACACTGCGCTAGCAACACTGTCGACGACTAAATCGAATATGTCTGCGGCTGACCAACAATAAAAAAAGTTGGATGATTAAATTATATAAGTACGCAATTTAGTCGTTCGATAATCGGCCAACAACAAAATTGTATGTCTGCGGGAGCTCTACAACAACCACGATAACAGATTGAAAAAAACTAAAGTTGGCTGGATATTTTCTATTTTTATTTAATTGTATAGCTTCTATGGAATAGCTCCATCTAGCCAGGCTTTCAGTACGTTTCATTTATTTTTTGTACGTAATTCGTTCTTGTTTGTTCCAAATTCTAAATGTTTTTATTTACTCAGTGAGTAAAAGAGAGTTTTATACACCGTCATCGATGAATTAACTCCTTTTTTTCGAGTGGCAATTGTAAAAAATTATTTTACAATGCATTTGCTCCAAAAGAGCGTTTTCCAAGCAGTCAATTTGTGCGGAAAGTGTCACTTTTTTTCACTAGTGCTTTTTACTTTTCTGTTTTTTTTTAAATTTTGAGGCCGTCGTCAACTCGTCTCGTCTCAGAGATTTTATTAGTCGAGATTTTTTTTCACAAATTTGTATTTACAAATCAGATGATGATGATGACGATGGCGATGATTATGACGATGGTCAAAATCAAAAAGTTGAAGTCGAAGTCAAAGTCAAAGTCAAAGTCAAAATCAAAGTAGAAGTCGAAGTCGAAGTCAAAGTCAAAGTCAAAGTCGACCTCGACGTCGAAGGCTAAGTCGAAGTCGAAGTCGAAGTCGAAGTCGAAGTCGAAGTAGAAGTATAAGTCGAAGTCATGAATTTTGTTTTTATCATTTATATACGTCGTCGTATGTTAGATGTTACACATCACAATCGTAAGGCTCGCTCGTTTTTTTTTTTTATTTCCTCGCACAATGCATAGTAAAACGTTGTATGATACACGTGCGTAAGATGATTTCCGACTCGTGTCGACTTATACACTCGCTTGCTTCGCTCGCTCGTGAATAAAATTGCCACTCGTCGGAAATCACCTACCTTCCGCACTTATAGCATAAATAACTATTCTATTTATTTTCAATATTTTTTGGTATAGACTTGATAAATTTTCGATATGGAGTTTTTTATAATAAGATACCAGACTGTCCATTCCTAAGGATTATCTAAGAAAAGTTTCTTACAAGTTGTTTTTCATAAAAATATTAAGTCATAAGTCTTAATTGTTTATGTTATTTCATAACAAAATACATTGTGTTGAAAATATTACAGTATGATAAGTAAATTAATAAAAATTAAAAAGCATAAACATAACATACATATTTAAAATTCATTACGCATTTAAAATATATCAATATCAATAATACTAAAAATATTTTTATGTCAATAATTCAGTAACAATAAATTAAATAATCACCAATTCCATTCAATTTATAAAATTCATTTCCCAGTATTAAAAGAAACAAAAATAAATATAATAAACAATAACAATACACCACAAAAATACATAGTAATAATTTATGAATGCCGTTTGTCATCTATAAACTCATCAATACTGTAATAGCCCTTCCTCAATAAATATGTCTTTAATTTGTTTTTTAAAACATTTATGTTGTTTATGCTTTTGAAGTCCATTGGCAACTACTTGTTGTATAGAAAGACAGATTGAACTCGACTGTGATGAACCACGTTCAATTTCGGTTGTATTGTGGAAGGTAAGTCTTTCCTACGAGTACTATCCCTAGCTTGTCTTTCCTCATCGGTCTCGTGCAAGTTCTTAACAAAGTTAGTTAACAACACTAGAATATAGAGACGTGCCACTGTTAAAATGTTAAGTCTGATCAAGTGATTCCTGCACGATTCTGTCTGTCTCATACGGAGCATCGTCCTTAAGGCTCTTTTTTGAATTACAAATGCCGAGTGGTCATTGTACTTGTAGATATTGCCTCAAAACTCAATACTATATCTGAGCCTTGACACAACTAAAGCGAAGTATACCATTCCTCATCCCTCAGGCTTCTAATTGCATAACATGCAGAGCTAACAGACTTATGTATAGACAATATCTTAACCTTCCAGTTCAATAATGCGTCAATGTGGACACCCAGGAATTTAAAATTATCCACTACTTCGATATTGTTACCACAAGATAGACCCTTAAGACTAGCATTATTTCGTACCGTTGCGTTGATTTAAATAATGAACATTTTTCTTTACTTACATTAGCTTTTAAATTATTTGTAACAAACCAGTTTTCAAAAGCTTTTAAGGCAGCATTAATCTTGAATTCTAAATTACTTATACTATCTGCAGAAACTATTAGTGCATCAGTGTCATCAGCAAAAATAATTAGTCTTGTGTCAGTTAATTGTCTTTTAATGTACTCAATCAAGTCATTTAGGAATAGGATGAAGAAAATTGGGCCCAGAACAGAGCCCTGAGGGACACCTCGGGTTACAGTGACTAGGTTCGATTTATAATTTATTTCTTCTGCATCTACAACTGACTTAATCTCTATGTACTGACGTCTATTATGCAAATAGGAGCTGGATAGCTTCAATACATTTTCCCGTCTCCATAATGTTCCAACTTAGCCAAAAGAATTGTATGGTCTACTGTATCAAAGGCAGAACTAAGGTCCAGAAAAATACCTGCCACTTTATGCTTATTATTCAAATGACAGACAACCTCGTCAATTAACGCCTCAATAGCATCGGCAGTTCCTAACGATTTTTGGTATCCGAATTGATGACTATTTAGTATACTGAATTTTTTTAAGTGCCCCATGAGCCTATTTTTCATAATTTTTTCGAAGATCTTTGATAATACAGGCAATATGGAAATCAGTCTATAGTTAGGAGGATCTGTTTTTATACCTTTCTTAAAAATTGGAAGCACACGAGTGATTTTAAACTGATCCGGGAATAGACTTGACTCGATACACTCATTATAAAATGATGCTAATGAAGTTGCCAATAGGTCAATATTATCTTTAAAAATAGTCAGGGAGATTTCGTCATAACCAGCAGTGGATTTATTGGGCATATTTTTAACCATACCAAAAATTTATAATGGTGAAACTGCGTCAAAACTCATGTTAGAATCTACTCTGCCAACACTTTCAGTTAGATATGGCATTGCCAATTTTTAGTCACAAGATTTTAGGTAGATAATGTTGTCGAACCTTTTTGAAAATATATAAGCCACATCTAAACTATTATTAGTAACAGTGTTGTCAATCTTAAGTATAATTTGTTCATTGTCAAGGTTTTTAGTTATATTGCGCTGTCGGTTTACTATTTTCCATATCGTCCCACTAGAATCAGATGCCATTTCTATTTGTTTTCTGACATCATTCCTTTTTGCACAACTTACTACTTTTCTATAAATTCTTTTATACTTGTTTCGATATTTTAGAACTGATGTGACACATTGTGTTTTCTCTATGGTGTTAAGGAAACGTTTTACTTTTCTGGCTGTCCTTATTCCATTTGTTACCCATTTAGACCCCCCATTCCTATTAACTGTAACTTTTAATTTACTCTTCTTAAAAAATGAAGAATGCATTTCTTTGAATTGTCCTATAAAAGTGTTAATACCTGTGCTCTGGTCAGCCTCTAACTGCTTTTCCTAAAGTCACTTTTGTTCTTATCACTACGTATATATTTCCTTCTGCAAATACGCTTAAGATTTATCCGTTTTTTGAACTGAACCTTTTCTAGCCATAGTGTACAGAACAGACCCGCGTGACCGTCCGATAACCCAATGTGTTCAACATTTGTATACTCTATAAAAGTGTCAGGTAAGTTAGTTAAAATATTATCTATACATGATTCCGATTTATTTCTTCTGAAGGTGGGAGTATTTATTAGATACCTAAATTTGTAGCACGTTAATAACGATAAGAAAGAGGTGTGTCTCGTGTCATCTTTTAACATATTAATATTGAGGTCACCACAAATTATACGTCATATAGTCACCATACATTGTTTTGCCAAGAATGCGCACTAATTACGCTAGAAAGAGTATTACATATGAAGGAGCACAACTGTTTTATTATCTACCCACATATATAAAAAGCGTTAGCTCTCTCAGCAGTTTTAAGTCTCGGTTATCCAAACACATCATTGAAAACTGCCTTGACTAGCATCCTCCAATGTACTTTAATGGTTGAGAATTGAACTGTTGAATGAGTATAGAATAATTTTATATAATACTATAAGTACATATACTTGGTGGCGGTTACCTAAAATAAGTTTACTTAATGTTTCTTGTCTGTTCTCACGTAAGTGGCTTTTTTTGTCTTTTATGAGAATTAATGATTTAAACCTATACAGAATTTTTTGAAGAAATGCTGTAACAGTTTTGCAAGCCTATCCATGAAGTTATCGAAATTACTGTTTGCTGAAGTTCTATAACAACAAACAACACACAAATTTGTCTCAAAATCTTTAACTCCAATACTTCAAAAAATCAGTTTTATACAACTGCTTACTTATTTGAAGTTCATCCACGTTTCTATCCAGAGGTGTTAAAATCATCAAACCTCCTCTATTCTTTTTGAGTCTAGTGTTGTAACCCTATTTTGTAATTAATAAAATTGAATTGTTTTGTTCATAAAATGTTCAGTTAAACATAAAAAATTCAGTTCTTTTGACAATTCGCAGATATACACATTTCAAGGTCATCTTTTTTATTATTGATACCGCATAAATTTTGATGATAAACATTAAGAGTTGGATACTGTTTGGTTTGTTCATACACGAAAAAGATGAGGGGATATATTGTCGTTGGATTCCTGAATGCCAGTATTTATAACATAGTAATATTTCAAATTTTCAAATATATTTTTATGCCGTAATAATTAATTGATCCACTTAAATATGATTCGGTCATATGTCAAGTCCAGGTTAGAGTCAAACAGTATTGCATAATTGGAAGAATGAATGTCAAATACAACAAATTATTAAAAGTTTCAATTCTCGAGTTGTACATAATAGAATGTTCATTACATTTAAAAGTCGGTAAGCATATTATTACATTAATATGTTGTACAGTCAATAATGCCTCCCTAATATAAATAATCAAGTCAAAATAATTGTTCGTTCTGCGATGATCTTCGTCACCAATGAGAATTATGCAGTAGTCACTCCTTGTGTAGTTGGCAAGTTTTGAATGTATGTTGCATAAAAGATTTTTGATTCCACTGTGTGGCAACAGGAAGTGACATATTTGTGTTTCTGGAAATGTGTTTTCAGCTGTTGATAATGTGTTGTTGGTGGTGTTACTGCTTATTTACAAGACAATGTTTATGTTGCAAGACAATGTATATGTTCTTTCTCCAGCTTACTTACTGACAAGTTATATGAGTTTATATAATTGTTTATTTTATTTGACTTTATAAGTCAAGTTATTTAAATTTAATTTATTGTTGACATAATCTACTCATCACAATGTTTTATTTTTATGAGTTGTATTGCAATATGTGGTTAGCTAGTGACCTCGACAATTGATCATATTATTTATTGTTATTAGTAATTAACTGTTTGTTTATTTATTTTACCTCGATGGTCCTAGTTTATCATTTATAACTTCCAGTTACAACTATATGTAAGCGGGCACGCCCTTTATGCCTGGAGGGTTTTATTTAGATATTAAGTTCTGTTTACGTATTTATTTATTTTTTCTGCCTGAGCGTAGCTGTTCTCGATGATTTTGTCTGGTATATTGGCGTGTGCTAGCTAACATATGGCTAATAATTTAAATAATGTTTTGTGTTGCGTAATGTTAATTATTTTGAATATATATAGAATCTTTTTTTTTGTTGTTCTTCTAACTGAACAGACAGCTGTGCAGCTGGGGAGTTTGTTGCGCCACTTCTTCTTCCCAGCTAATGCACTAGGGAGTGGTGAAGGGTGGGCGTTTTGGGGGACTGTCTTATGTAATTGACGTTCGAAAAGTGCTGATTCTCAGCCTAGTTTGAATAAATGACTTTTGATTGATTGATTTGATATGATGCATAATTTTGGATTTTTGTGCATCGATTCGTTCTTTTGAGTTGCTTGAGCTGTTTTTATTTCCGATTCTGTTTGTGTAGATGTAGTGCATTTATATTGCGTTAGTTTAGTACACAGTTAAGTTTCCTCTCGTTGAATTTATATTATTTTATTTTTGACCTGGGATTGAGAAGTAGTTTCTATTAATTTAGTTGTTTTCGGAGTGTCAGATGCAGCATTTCATACATGTGCCGACGGGCACGTTGTTTGTTTGGTCTTAAAAGCAATCCTAACAATATTTTGTTTTTGTTTGCGATTTTTTGCCAGATCGAGGTTTACGTTTTTATTGTCTGTAATATTAATACTTTTGTATGTTTCTATGAGTTTTAAATACTTTTGCAGATCCGATTTTAATCGAAAGTTTCCGGAATTCCTGGTGCGCTATTAATAAATCGTCCGATAATTCTTTAACCTTTTCGTTCACATCGAGTACGGTTTGATTAATATTTAGCGATGTATTTGGCAAACTCATCATAGTAGCATCGAAAAGCGCCTATGTAATGGAACGCAGTCTCAAAACGCTAGTATTCAAGTATATTAAATAAGTTTCCGAACGAAGATTATCCTATCACGTTCGAGATCTAATTGGTGATTGGTTATATGAGTCAGCTATTCTTTGTTTCTTATTTACATTTGGAAAAAAGAATCCAACTTTGAATTTAACTGTTCTTTTGAGAATATACTTTGTTATTATGGCCCAAAATTTCGTGTTTCGTAGCTTAATTGCTGTTCTTAATTATTTATATGAAACCTGTTTTGATGGTGTTTTTGGTGGATTGTCCAAAATCACTAGCGAATTCTCACTTGCACTATTTTCGCCTAATTTATTAATCTAGCGTATGCGGTTTTAAACTAAGATAACACTGCCACTAGTATTACTACTCACTCCTATAGTATTTTTATACGTTTAAGCCATTTATATCGACAATATTATTACTAATGATTGTTTAAATAACACAGAGCGACCTTTGACGTACGACGAGTCAAATTAATCTTCAAATGTAACTATTACATAACAGCCAAAGATTCTGCGAAGAATAAAACGTTCAATTAATTGTATTTAACAGCGGCGTGCTGCACGATGTCTAGCGATACGCGGCGTACTGCCTATAAAGCAGAGGCTTCATTAAACGGTAGGTACGCGTCTCGTGGCTGCCGCGGTTTTAATATTAAAACCAGCCAGTTTTAATATATCTTAGCGTTTATATTGTCTGAATAAACAGTAATGGTAAAAGCATTTTTTTTAATAGTAGTAGGTAAAATTTTTTAGTTAAATATTACGTGGGTAATCAAAAGATTACTTTGAACAAAAATATTCCACGTCTTCGGTCAAACAAATCAAAACCAACAACAACCAACAACACACCACACCAACAACAACACCACACCACCACAGCAACCTGGTGTGTTTGGTCTCCTACACTTTCCCTGCTTAAGTAGAAATGTGTTGGAGGGCAGACGCACGGACCTTGCAGCTGTAGTTTTGAACTAAGTTTTTTACTGCAGTTGTCTTCTTTATTATTATTGTTGCTAGTCATGTTGTGCGATTACGCTTTGGGTGATAATCAGGTCGAAACCTATAATGTGAATCTAGTGATATACTGTGATTGTTACCTGTTGTAGTTGCAATAAATAATAAATAAATGTAGTTCTAATAAATAAATAAAATATCGTTTTGCCTAATAGACTCAAAAATACATAGCCTTCCCAAAAACTAGAACCAAAAACAGCATTATTTTTACACATAGGAAAACTAGTCACAAACCATTGACAAAGCGGGTCCGCTTTGCTCCGAGTAATTTTCGTAAGCGGGTCCTTGTCGCAGTCGAGTAGACAGAATACCATGTGAGTAATGCACTTTCGCAGACTGAAGTAAGCAGTGTACTATTAGTTTTGTACCTCTGATGTGGTCTGCGCTTTACCGTCCCATCATTTACCTTATTTTCCAACCATAGGCGCGATTTGTGTCAGATTTTTGCTTATGGAACGAAATACTTACTGACCTCTGTAAATCGCTGATTACAAAATTGTTTATAAACGTTTTCCCTATGTAAATGAAAACAATATTTGGTTATAAGCATTGTTCTCTTTTGGTAATGTATATTTTAGTAGCAAACATCTCATTCTCACGCGTGTGTATTTTACAACTTTTGATTTAGACCCTTCTTGTGTAGGACACTCGTTTACTATTCACACTGATTTGAAATCTGTCAGGATTATAAAAGCCAAAAGTCGATCTTATTTCTATGTCTAACAAACCGTCACGCTGGACCCTCGCCATTCTAGCGATTAAACTGTGGCGTGAAATCTAAGCGGTTACCAACAGCACCCCGCGGGCCAGAGGTAAACTTACTGGAACTTTTCCAATATCCAGTGTTATTGCGTCGTCCTGTGCCCGTCCCGCCGGGATGACGTGAACTTTCACGTCTTCACACTTTCCTGTCTGTTAACTGGCCGTTTTGTGTTGAGATGTATAAAATAAAATCGGCAAATATGGCGTTTACTAATAAACTATAGTCGTTTACTAATAAACTATAGTCTTTTATTAAATAACTGTTGTGAAATGATGGCCGTGGTAACAGGAAAGTCTGTCTTTGAATTGTCTGACTAATGCCGAACGCATACCAAAACAAGTCAACTGAAAGTAAAACATCGTTTGAGTTATATCGAGTGAAAAATAGAAATCAGCTGTCGAAAAGTATTGATAACAAGAATTCACTTTGCATCATTATAACGACTTGTACGTTATCACCGTTAGCAGATATAACACAATCATAATAATACGCCATATGTATGAGTGAGCCAAGGAAGCGAAAGGAATTTTAAGGGCAAAATGTAATTTTGCAAATGTCAAATCGGATAAAGACTGTACGAAGTGATTGAGGTGTGGCTGTGAAAGACACGAACTGAGATATTAGTGAGTATATTTTAAAACAAACGAGAATATTATTAAGTCCTGCTTTTATAAAAGCGCAATAATAGAAAACTAAAAGCTTCCAACTACATCGTAGTTTCCTACACGGAAAAAAATAAATATTCCTCCTTTTCTATGGCATGTCTAATACCTAATGGTAGCAAAAATATATAAGCCTGGTAACAAAAATATTCTATTCGAAAATCTATAGCAGATGAATTGGTCACAAGTTACACAGCTTACCGAATAGGAGATTATTATATAACGTTTAACGCTAACTTATTAGCCACAAATCAAAACTTGTCTCTAATTTGATTGGATTCCAGTGGGCCGTGAAAGAATTTCGTTAGCACCTAAATAAATACGCGGCAGGATTAGTTAAGGGGCGCTGAGTCCCGGGATCACGACTCATCGGTCTAATGAGCGTAGGACCCTGGACTGTGTGTTGAGGGACCCGGACTTTAATATAAGCTGTGATTATCGTATGTCTATCTTCATTATGTGGACAAAATGTGTCTGTCTTCATTAATGACTGTGAGATGTATACGGTGTTTACACAACAAGATTTATCTGGTTTAAGCACCTAGTTTACGAACTTTATACCGACAGTGATAAAGTTCCAAACGGTAAGAGTTCATGTTAGTCCCACTGAGATCGTTATATACCGATAAAGAAGAAATAAATCTTGATAAAAAATTGATAGATATTTTTTATTTTAATCTCATACTATACCGTAACTCCTTTGCTTGATATTCTTACGAAGAAGCACGTATTAAGTTACGCGATCAAATTCTACACGAAGCATAAATGCCTCATCCGTTCTGGCACGGTGTCGACCAGTTCTAGCATAAATCTTGCTTCAATTGCATCTCATTACATCCTCTGTGATTATTATTATGGGCCGTCTAGAATTTCATTAGCCTTCACAATATTGTGTTGTAGGATTAGGTACTTACTAGCGTAGTATAGGATTACAATGTGTTTGCATTCAAATGAAGTGCCAATAGAAACGTGTGACAATAAGCATTACTATAAACCTTCGCGAGGTACTTTCCATGCCTTTGTATTGTAAAGAGGTAGATACTGAAAGAAACAAACAATTTACTAGAACGGGCAATTCAATACAAAACGGCGTGTAAATTAGTATACTAAAATTTTGTGAATCTTGCACTTTAACTTGTCTTAACGATACTTTATTACAACTTATATTACCAGGTCTCTTCTATTGAAATACCCTCCACGTGTCACCACGCTTAAAAGAAGACCATCTTGATAAAGTCTTTTGAGGTCAGTCTTGTACACACTGTAACTGTAGGATTACTTTAAAGTTGACATTTTCATTCCGTATTTCAAACCATTCTTCTATACATATTATTAATTATAATCGCTTTTCGCGTCTGCCTGTGTGATCGCGTTGTTCATCGAAACTATGCAACGGGATTTGATACCGCTTTCATCATTACTTAGAGATTTTATTCTGGAAGGTTTATGTGCATATAGTATGTACAATAAAGAAATGTCGATGTTTTGTCAAGTCGCAAAAACTGTGCGGCTCGCTAGTACAAAATAAAGCACCCACTCAACATCCCTTTAGCCGAACACCACGAATTCTCGTAAATCTATCACGGAGTACATAAGTCTGCTCCGATTGCACACGGCTGCGGCAAACGGCTCGTTTATGAGCCGTTGCCGCCGCACCGCACCGAAGCGCCACCGCCGCACGATTATGTAAATAAACCTACGAACGCTTTTCTTTTTACACTTAATGGAAAATTGGGAAAGATATTGTTTAAAAAATCTAGATTTGATTTGTAACTTCACGAATATAGCCTAAAATATTTACTGCATTACAGCGTTTGGATTTTGTTGTTTAAGGGCCAATTTTTCAATCGTTAGATAACTGTTATTTGAGGAATAATTAAGGCGGTTTGACAACATTTGTATAGAAAATATGTCAAAATGTCATATTTATTCTTCAGACAAAGGTTATCGACTATTGAAAAATCAGCCCTTAGGGTTATAAATTGAGTCATTAGGGCCTTTGCTAGTTGGTTTCAGAACCAAATCCTATCCTAAGATTGCACCACGTGATCACTGACATATTTTAAGCTAGAACTCGTTACCACATTTTACATTTCATATTAAATCGCCGAAGAACATGTAAGTAAACGGGATCTCATACGAAAACGAAATAACAATAAAATTTCTAGATAAATTTGCATTTATTCTGTACACATTAACGTTGTTGTATGATTTTCCAAAGAGCACGTGAGGTACATTGAACTGTGACCCTGACCATCAGTTGACAGTTGTTGAGAGAATATGAATTGCCATTTTTACAGTTGTTGTGATCTTGTTCTGAATAATATGCTTATTATGAAATCTATGAGCAAGCCATCGATAAATATATAAAAATAGATGCTAATTCCATCAATGTTCACAATCACGTTACCTCAACTAAATGACCGACATATTTTCAATAGCATCACATCCACGAAGTTGCCACCTATTTCCAGTCGCATGGTTCCACCGAGCTCAACACTGAGCAATCAGTTGACGTTGCATTCTTGTTACCTCACCGGAGGAACCGTGTTCTGCAGCCACGAGCCGGTGTTTGCTCGAGCTTGCATTGCGGTTTTCTTACTTAAATGCTATAATTTTTTATATGTTTTAGGTGGATTAAAGACAGTAGACTAGTTTTAAAAAAAGTGTGTTTGAAAAACAATATTTCAAAGAATACCTTCTTTTCGTGTCAAAAATACACTTAAACTTATCAGTAACTGCAATTTGAAATCTCGGGTCTTTTTAACTGACTTCGTAAAAAGGAGAAGGTTATCAATTCAGTTGTGTTTTTGTATGTTTGTTACCTCAGAACTCCGTCGTTTATAATTTTGTTTAAAAAAGAAAACAACATTTTCATTAACTTATATAAACTAAACGGTACACTGTATGTAAACAGTGTTCTCATTTCACGTGAAACTACTTTGTTTCCGTAGAGCTTGTACAAAGTGCTGCATACATTTACTTTTAGTCCGGTACTTGTTTCGGCAAAGCTTCGAACTAACCATACGTACCGAGTTCGCATCAAAGGTAAATGGTTGGTTCACTTTGCAAACATCGGATAGAGGATTTATGATTTCCATCCAATTAATCGTTGCAACACGCATAACTTTGTGAAAAGATGCATATTTGAATATAAAGGGTGGCCAACTCGTATGAATTCTATGTAATTTTTTGGCTACCATTTTATTAATATTCAAATCTTTATTTGCATTAAAGCTAAGGTACAATTATGGACCCTGTAGAGCTAAAAGTATAAAATTAAATCTTAAAATAAATATTAAATTAAAAAACAAATTAAGTAACAATCAACAATTTTTAAATATGTTCATATCTTATTGACAATATGACAACAATTGAGATCAGTTATAGGTTGTGGTACAAATTAATTATTTGACAAGTTTAATTTAACACAAACATAATTATAATATTTATATAAGTATGTATGAATGGATCTATACAACTAACTGTGTATGGTGCATGTTTGTTTTTTTTGTGTCATGTATGTATTCGTTTATTGTGTAGTATGCTTTTTTAAATTAATATTTGCTTGATCTTATTTATAAATGTCGAATCACTGGTTTCATCGCCGATTGCATGTCGTAGTTTATTAAATATGTTTATGGACATTACGTAGGGGCTATTAGAATTTAGTTTCATGCGCGAAGAGGGTAAGATTAACATATTTTTATACCTGACGATCTGTCAGGTCTTTATGTTTATCGCCGCGGGTTGTGAAAAAGTTCATATTGTTTCTAACAAAGCATGTTTCTAGGATATAGGTACAAAAGGTAGGTGAAAAAGGGTTTACAGCTAACGGTTTGTTTAATGTTGACTATGATCTAGGTTAATTTCTTCTGGAGAATGAAAAAGTCAAGCGCGTATGTGTTATTTACTCCACATTATAATGCCATAGCTTTGACTACGCCGTAGCCCGTAGCATGGCTACGTCAGCTACGACGTAGCAGATATTCAACAGCTACACGTTAATTTAAAAAAAAAACAGATTAGTTAGACTATTCATGATTGTCAATGTTATCATTTATTTTAAATATGCTATAATACGGTGTCATAATATTTTATTAGTAACTAATTTTCCAAGGGTTGTTAATGAATATTAAAAAATCCGCATTTCGTCGGTGAAGTTCTAACAGTGCGTAAATCAATTTATGAGTGTTTTGAGATTTGAATGTCATTGCTTATTTAATTCCTTCAATGCAAACGATTATTGGGATTTTCACGGGTGCAAATCATCACAGAATTCATTTGTATTAATAATTGAACACAATAAGGCCTTACGCGTAAGTTACATTAATTTCATACAGTTTTTTCACTGTCCTGTAAAGTAGCCATTTATGACGTACGTACTGTTAGAACTTCACTGACGATTTGTTACGTAACTTTTTTTCATAAATAACCATTATGGTCATTCCGATCTTAAAAACTCAAGTTTATCATGTTCCCTAACAGATAAAATAAAGGGTCTAGTTCTAAAACCCGGCCTGAAACAGCTCGCATCGTCTCGAATCAGAAGTCCGCGTGACACGTAAACCCTCTCGGAGCAGATACTAATGCACCAATAACGGCACAACTATGTGATAAAAATTGTTTGTGGAGTTTGCGATATGAACTGTGAGATTAAAATTATAGGATGCGGTTTTGAAAGTGGATGTTAAGGTTACATGTCCAATTTGAATGTTTTTATAACTTTTATCCTTATTATAATGACCGCTATCCTCTTATTATAGTGTTCGCCATTTTATAAATAAATCCAAATTTTGTTTCCAAACTGTAGTTTAAAATTCTTAAGACAAAATAATATGCAAGCATTATTCATTTCATAAAATCAAAACGTTATTTTCAGAGAATCTCTGATTGGTCCATAACTTAACCTAAACTATAGGGAGTATTACTGACCCTCTGACACCGCCGAACACAGACTTACGGAAATACTTTATTAGATGAGAGTGCTGATTTTTATAAAGGCTTTAACAATATGACAATATATGAACTATCGAATATATAGCAAATAGCTATCCAAGATTTATAAAAAAAAAAACTTTAAATGTTCAGTTGAAAATTTACCCTCCAATGCTAATGACTGCCTCCCAGGCGATCGTATAGTCAATATCTAGGTAATGGTGCAAGCTAGCAGGGCACGAGATAACGAGTTACCTGAGTTGGCACGAACGTACAACCAGATGCGTCCCCGCAATTTCAAATTAACCAACAAAATCCGACTGCAGGCGGCCTCTCTGGCGAAGATTTGTACTCTAGGGTTATGCTCTTTTTCACACATAGGTACAGTCGACCTCACGTCAGTGATAACAAAACCAGTACAATCTGGCCTATTATTTTCTCTCTATAAAACTCCGTACTATTCTAGGTCAGTTCAAGGTCAAAGTGTTACCACTGTTGTGCGGTTGACAGTACATCCGTTCTGATGATTCGTGATTATTTTTTAAATGGATTTACAATTCGTGAACTTCATAAAAATATCCAACTAAAATTTTATTATGAACCGGAAAAGGTTACGATTCATCGATGGGTGTGTGTTTCTAACATATTTAATTTAATTTCTTCATAAAAAATATATTATTACTTGTTTAATAGAAAGTAACAAATGTAGAACACACATCACGCTTGGCCACTTTAATGAGCTCACAAACGGTATTGTGGGATTCATCCCAAAGTAGGATCAAATAAAAATATATTAAAGGTATCTGTGAAGGTCAATAAACATACAAGATCTTGTAGAATCTCATTGAAAAGGTCAGTTTCCTAGAAACATACACAATACATGTGGGGAACAAAAGTAGTATCTGAATGCTGAGGCTTTATATTTTCTGTGTTGAGTATTCAAATATGAGTGAGTATGGTCTGTTCAAAAATAATCTGATGGAAATGTAAACAAATGGAGCAGAAAACGTACCTATGGATACCAATTCGTAGTGCCATTTACAAATTGAGTGCTTTGATTTGATTATTTGTATTCTTCTTCTTCTTCGTTCCTCCAATGCTAAGGATCGGACCACTATGATAATTTGAATACTTTAACCCAAAGTTTTAATTCGAAATCATCAGAGGTTTAAAATTTTACA
Source organism: Agrochola lota (assembly GCA_947364205.1). Classification (NCBI taxonomy): domain Eukaryota; kingdom Metazoa; phylum Arthropoda; class Insecta; order Lepidoptera; family Noctuidae; genus Agrochola; species Agrochola lota. The sequence goes on along the minus strand of OX376222.1, from coordinate 850,826 downwards.
ATTGAGGTTAATTTTATAATCTGTATAATAACTAGTTTCAGTTGTGAATGCTGATTTATATATACCGTCCCTTATACATAACTATCTTCACGATGGGGAAAGGAATGTCATTCTCGTCTTCACATATATTTAGTTGTCTAATGAATTAATAGGTCAGCGACGAACTTTAAGCGTCTAATAAATGCTTTTCAAGCGACAATATATTGTAAAACAACCTACTGTTATTATGACGCAGCATGGTGATAATTCTTAAGCAACTAAATTTGTGATATGTCTACGCATTGCCAGCTTCTAATAAGTGTATCAACTGCATCTATACAATAATATCAACGTACTCTAATTTCTTATAGTCACCTTTATTTTTATAAGTTAACATAAATAATTGATGAGTGAATCTACTATATTTGAACATAAAATTACCTTATATCAAATAATGGTCAATGAAAGCTCTAATGTCATGTATTCACCTATCTATTTATAATGTTACCATGTAATTAATGACTTGACTATTATACCTACCCAATTGAACATACAAAAAATATTGTCATCAAAAACAAATGCGACGTAATGCACCTTGCGCTAATCGCAGCCTGCCTGGCTGCGAGCAACTCGGCAGTAGCGCTCGCCGGCCGCTGCCGAGGCACCGCTCGCTATTCTAAGTGTTTAATTAAATCTTAACACAATGAGCGTTGTTACCATTAACAGTTAGTGGAAATTGGTTTCGTGGCGCAGATGAACTTAATTGTCAACAATTATTGTCTTTCGAGTAACTGTAGATACATACAATAGGTACAATTATAATAATGAGTTAATGCCATGGATTGACTACATCGACATCATTATACAACAATTAAATGTAATTTTTCCGTAAATTTTTATTTTTCTCGTCTCTTTTAGACCAGCTTCTTTTATGTGCTTATACTTATTCTATAAAAGTAGGTTTGTACCAAAAGGCACGTTGGTATATACTAGGTTAGGTTAGGCTATCTAGATAATAATATCATGATTACCTTAGCTACGACAAATTTTTCACACCTACCATGCAAAAAGTCACGAAGTAGGCTCCTTAAACACAACTTCAACAATATGACAGAGATCCACCTCTTTGCAGCCTTAGAACAAAAACTGTACAAAGTACTTCACACAAGTCTAGACCGAATTTAAGTGAGTTACGAATTTTCCGCCGCCCACAAGTTAAGTCCACAAAGTATGAAATGAATGGAATACTAAACAAGATACCATTTTTCAAATCCAAACCTGTTTTTTTTGCTACGCCGTAGCACATTGCTACGCTTACTACGCCATCGTAGCAGATAATGTGTGCGGCGGAGAGATAACAGAATTAGGTTAGTTTGATAAAAAAAGACACAAAACTTACCAAACTGTCCTCACTTATCCATGACATGTTGTGCCCGGTATACGAATGACTTATGCAACTAACATGACTTTAACACCTCTAGTTTCTGATAACCAGTAGTTACAACGCTGTAGATAGCTCTAATCAAGTTCACTTATACTGAAAACTACATTGGCGATTTAATGAGTACTCCATTTGTTGCTTATTCTGATATAAGGCTGTAGTTAGGTAGGCACTGTGGGTGAATCGAGGCGTCTTAACTGAAATTGATGTTCGCACTCATTACTCAGGATTGTACGCTACTGGATATTTACAAACGTGACTATCTAAACTGAGCATGTCTAAGTCCTAAGTAAATCATAGTAAATCAATAACAAAACATTGAAAAAGCAATTAAAGCTATCAGCTTCCAAGAAATGGTTGCGAAGCTAATAGCTACAACTTCGCAACCATTTCTTGGAAAAGCAAAGCGAACGTTGTCATTACCTTATTAAACCGATTTCATAATAACAATCATATTGGCTTTTAATAACATTGCCTTGTCTTGTGATACGGCTAACACACTCGAGTACACTCGACTACACTCGAGTGACAAACAACGTTATACGCTTGACGACCAATGGACCGGGAGGTGCAAGAAGGGTTATTTTACAAACACAATAACACATAGCATCTGGTGTGGTTTTTATGTTGAAGGAATGAGAGAAAAAAGTGTGTGATTTGATAAATGCAGAAAAAACACCACCGCAAACTTGAATAAAAAGAACTGTGCCTATCAAAACAGCTGTGATCCGAATCATCAGTTCCTGCAAGAACAAGAACATTTTTATCCGAATATTTGATAATTCGAACATGGTAAAATCTTTAGTACTACATAAATATAATTTGTCCAATTAGTCTGACGACAAATCATGGCTTTCAATCCAGAATAGGACTTCACACGACATTTCTAAACAAAAACCAGTAAATCTCTAAACCAGATACCACCAAAACAAACGGCCACGGGTTCACAACAAACATTTTAAAAGCACAATACTTTACGTCTTATACGCGGCTTCACGCGAGCTCTGGCAGCATTCCAACGTATCTGCGACCAAGTTCTTCACTATTGCTCGTAAGTCGCGCTGACGTGTTGCACTGTGGGACCTTCCCATGGGTTTAGGAGCTAGCTGCATTTGTTTATTGAAAAGTTCTCTGGATTTTTTTTTGAGTTTTTTTTATGGATTACGCCTTTTATTTATAGGACGTTTGAGTGACTATTTGATTAACTGCTGGGTATAATTCCCAGGTCGGGCAAAGTGTTATTTGATTTTTTCCTAAAGAATTTCTCAGCTGTAGCCCAGAATCTGAATTTGTGGCCGGTTGAAGGCAATAGGCTCGCCCACTATTCTAAGGGATTTAAACAACTGGCGAAATGTGGGTGTACTATATAATGTAGGTGTAACACTTAGAGAAGAAACAGGCGTGATGTTTTGTTATGATATTTTGTTCTACTTCAAAATCTCAATAAAACACTGTCATACATTCACACTATTTAAAAAATATTTTGGAAATCACAGTTAATTAATAGCTGTGTTTGTGCAAATTAATTTTTAAATAGTATCTAGCATTAAATACGGAGTGCTAATTAATTTATGAATTGAAATGTATGTCCATTTGACTGACTCAATTTTTCGCGCTATTTCACCCCATCTAAGCCGATTTGAACATATTATTTTTCTCAACAAGCTCACACTCAACTGGAGTCATTCGCAGCAGATGATCTGTTAATGTTACTACAATTTCCGCTTTGTACACAAGATGCTATAATTTAATTAAAACTTCTTCTCATACAATAAACACCCTTTTCTTTTCCAGCAATACGTGTCATAATCCTGTGACGAAAACTACATTTATATCGTTATAAGTCTGCGGTCGCCGGCGAGGCAGGGTTAGTGAAATTTCATTACATTTCAGTAATCGGAACACTAGACAATTCCGTCATGGTCTAATGGTCGTGTATATTAGGAACGTGCACATTAAACATCAATAAAGTTTTATTGGAAATACTGCGGAGTTACGTAATAATTGGCGGAAGGTTGATCACTGATGTTGGTGGAAAAAGGGTCTATATTTAACTCGTTGTACGAAGATTACACGTCAATTGTTTCGTGAAACCAGGTAATGTATATTTTATTTACAATAGCTGTAGGCTAAAGGTAAATAAGAAAGGTTTTTCTAAAAGGTTTATTAGTAAATAGATTTTACAGAGTGTAGTCATTATGAAGAACTAAGCCTTGTTAATATTATAAAACAATGATTTAACTAGATTTCCAAGCTTTTCAATGACTAGAGAATTCACTAATTCGATCAACTTTGAAATACAATTGTACAGAACATACCAATTCATTACAAATTTATCGTTTAACTAACTTGTGCAACAGAAGTTCTCATAAACTGTAAACAAATAATCAAACTCATAAAGTAATAACCTACTTACAAAACCGCACTATCATTACGTATCACTAAAACAATTTTCTGTGGCGAAACCACTTCGTCCTACAACACCCTTGTCTTGATTACCCGTCACGCGAAATAAGGGTAAATACAAATATTTACCCTTCAGTGAGATGAATTATACCATGAGTACCCGTTACAGTAAAGACGTAGCTCAGAAGATGCGTTACGGAAACTCATCATGGAAGGCTGAGAGGTTGAGCAGCTTCCTCATGTGCTACTAATATTTATTTTAAGCGCGTTAATTATCCGTTAATTCCTGAAGACCAATTAAAATATATATTAACTAATAAGCTCGACTTATCAACATTGTTAATGGGTATCGATGAAATAATCAGCTTTAGTTTCTGCCTTACCATCGCTCTGAGAAAACAGAGAAATACGTTATGTAATGAACACCAACGACCACGTGACCGTGTTTCCTCGTAAATAACTTTAAAACTACTTATTTTATAATAAGAAAAAAAAATATTTGAGATCTTCACAACCAGCATTTTAACAGGGGTCACAGAAATTCATTTGCGTACTACGTTTCAACTTTATCGGTCTAGTCGGCGCAAATTGGCTGTGTCAGATGGACAGACAGACACACGAGAGTTCCTATAACGGTTCCGTTTATGCATTCGGACGTACGGGGTTCCGTACGTCCGAATGAATCTAAAATGAAAAAAATATAATTAAAGACACTATTGGCTATGACACACTTTAAATGAAATAACAAACATACAAAGTACGGTGTGAATCTCAAGATTGCACCATTTGAGAGTCCAGCTCAGCCCGTGTCAGACAAATGTACCTGACGTTCATATTCTGCTGGATCCGTGCAGTGATATTTGTACGTCGAGCAGATACAATAATTACTTTCCTTTATTAGTAAAGGAAACAAAAACCTAGTGTGATTAATTTTATTTCTGGAAAACTCTAAGGGACTTCTTTACTCAAACTCTAGTACCTACGAGCGTCTTTGGTAAGTAAACAGCCGCCATGTTTCGCTCCTCAGATGTGTTTCCCTCACAAATTTCTCGCTAAGCTACTAGTAGCTGCAAGTCGCTGCAAGTAGTTAACACTTAAGCCTCTTTTGTGAACTTAGCCCGTTAGTAACACGCGTTACACTTACTGCGATGTTTTGCAAATACAATACTTAGAAACTATTATATGATACAGTGAAGGCAGATCCATATTTATTGTATCTAGGAAATATAATAAATACGAAAGTTAGTCTTCCAAGTTCGAAAATGCGTAGATAGTCTTGGTTGTGATAATCATGAAATAATTAATATAACAGCTTAACTTCACCGGATGTGAGTAATCAATTGATTAGTGTCTTTTAAAGCCATGATTGGCGAAAAGAATTACACAAAACTGTCCAATAAACGTAATTTCATTGTTAATAGAATCCAGTTTCATAATTGATTGAATTTCGGACATGTTGTCCGGTTAACTAATTGATATGGACTACATTTTAATGGTACGATGAACAAAACTTAAATGTTATCAAGAGTCGAGCTTATAATTTGACAAATAAGGTGTTCATTTTGTTCATTGAGTGGTTTCCAGCGAATAGCGGTGCGGCGTCTATGCTAGAAATAGAAAATAAATTACTTGTCATGTTTTGAATGGACTGAGGCGTAAATGTGCAGGAAGTTAGTGCTACTCTCGGCCAAACTCGTGACACTGTAATCGCCACTCGTGACAGTTGTGACACTGTCCTTGACAGTCGTGACAGTCGTGACATTGTTCATGACAGTAGAATCACAGTCCTTGACACTCGTGACACTGTGGACACTGTCGTAGGCGTCTCATAAAAATAGCGTCAACACTCGTAGAAATACTGAAACACCATAAAAGTAAATTTTCAGTACTAAAGATTATTTTTTGTTGTACACATATTATAAAACGTTGGCGTGTACGTTTGCAACATTAGCCTATTATGTGATATATGGCGTGAACTAGAAACATTGCATTTAATGCACGCGTGATCATGACCATAGCGCAACGCATAGCTGTAATAAGTGTAACTACATGTAATTAATATTATGTAATACTCGTACATCCGCAGTTTATTTAATAATATTTGCCACCACTGCTTCAAATAAAAACAAGCTATTCCTAGCTTCTAAAATTCAAATGTGATAATATTTGTTTCTCATCCCTGCATGTTGACTTGCAATCAAATAGATACCTAATCATCTCAAATAGATATAAAACCTGTTGGAAATACTCGAAAAGGTCTATCGTTACAAACTAAAACTTAATTTGTTTAAATTTTAATTGGACGGCTCTTTCGTGATTTCCGTTTACCAACCACACCTACTGAAACATTTATTCTATGAGTCGCGTAAAACCTGGTGATGGGGCATATAATAATAATATAACTTTTATTTCAGACAACTTAGTCCATATTAGTAGAATTCATGGCTTCATGACAAAACAATTACAACCAAAGAGATCCATAAATGTCATGGACGGATATGACACTATGTACTGAATAAATAAACAAAAACAATGAGATCGCAGCTCAAGGCATCATTGACTATCTGGGGTTGCGGGTTTGTCCGAAACGGATATCGCGGCCCCGGCACACAGGCAACGGAAGGAACATGGGTGGGTTTTAGTCAGTAAGAGTCTGACACACCCTCTCGCTCTGCCCAGAGCGGGAGAAGTCATTTGATGATTCCAACCCTCCAAAAAAAAAAAAAGTCATCATTGACATTACAACTACACACCATAAGGATAGTATGCCACTACATTGACATCATGTTCCGCAGCCGATAGCCATATGCGAATATATTCAGCTTTATATCTCCGTTCTAGATCCGATAAATTTGGTTCCAAGTCCGGTGGGATTAATCATTCACCGGGTATACGCGGTGGGAGGAAAAACTGGTTAGTGTAAAAGTAAACCGGTTGCTTGGCGAACCGTTGACGTTCAAGACAAACACAGAGGTTAATTACTGCGGGCCGAGTTGTGCCGACAACATCCGGGTTGTTAGGTGCGCTGCGTAGGTGCGACTAATCGTTTTTCTATAATTTTATAGATCGTTCATTCACTATTCATTGCCATCCATGACGGTAAAATGTTATGCATAAATATTTCGAATTCCCCAATATCTAAATCCAGGCTTGGATGCAGAATGCGAATGAAAATGAAGACGAGTCAACATCTGAGGATCCGTGAAGGGGCGATACATGTGTCGTGTATTTGTAGGATTGCGTTGCATTTTGCATTAATAACTGAATCGTTTGCATAGGTATGCTTATGTATGCGTGCGGGAGGGTGGTGCTGCATTCTGCATCCAAGCCTGGATCTAGTTATTGCGGAATTAAAACTATTATTATAGTTTTTCATAACATTTTACACGCCTTTTTCTCGTGGGGATAGGCGGACACTACAGAACTCCACGTGATACTAACTGTACTAGATCACAGGTACACTTGTCTTGTACATAGTTACTTGTACTAAGGTGCAACTAATATTTATATTATATTTATATTTTTTGGTCTAATGTACACCTACAACAAAGTGACTTCCTAAAGGATCGGTAAATAAATTAGAATAGAATCAGCAAAGATACATCCGCGCGAGCATTTTTATTGTTAATCCATTAAAATGTTTTATTGGAATAATGAAGATACTGTACTTACATACCTACTAGTGGTGTTGCATTAATGTTTTATATTTTCCTGTGGGTATCTTAGTTAAATTGCATTTGGCTGAAACTAAATTCATATGGTATGGTAATAGACGACTGACTTGCTAGACGACGAACGACGAGTGACTAACCGACGATGACGATGAAGATGGACTTTGCATCTTTGTTTTTGGTTCGCAATCATCTTTCGTTCATTAATTTAACGGCCTTGAATTATTATGGATTTTTATAGAGATTTTACAAATAACTCAAACAAAACGATGCAAAAATGTTAAGCAATTTTTAGTATCCTACAGTAAAAAAAGTAAATATTTTATTTCTAAACTAAGTTTAGACCAGACGGCGCCACTCACGTTAGACGCTTGAATAATTATCTACTAGTCACTGTTGCTGTCCTTCGCCTTTGACAAAAACAAATGGTTCCTGTTCATGAGACATGTAAGTAGTAATAAGTGTGGGGTTCTACTGTTTAGGTTCGATTTCCAAGTCACATAGGGAATAATAATAGGCTATAATATTATGCTTACCAAATATATTTTTTTAATATTTTTTTTAAAATATATGTATGTCGCAAATTCGTTGCTGAGTTGACTAATCGGAACGCCAGTGCCGCCTGGCGGCGGCGCTCGACGGAGTCTATAACGTGACGCTCTGATCGGCCGCCAGCCCGGGGCTCAGCAGAGCAGCAGAGCAGAGGCAGACTTGATGGGTGGCGGTCAACCAGTGAAGACGTTTAGAAACTGTTGCGCGTTTCGAACAGTTGTGTCGTGTACCTACAGTGTGTGAAATGCTAGTGTGAGTAATGTTATTGTAAATTATAATTTGATCTGAACTGCAACGGTTTTTCTATTGCGCAATAACCAACACTACCCATAGTACGCCCACAGTAGTTAAAATATGCCTGATAACGAGAGAGACTCATACCATCCGCCGACATATAATTAAATGTTAACAGTCACAAACGTTTACACCTACTGTCGTAAGCTTGTAGCCGGCCTTAGCGTGGAACCTACTTCTTAAGTAGGCGAAGCTATTGAAAATTACATAAATATCGAATGAAAGAACGGTAATTAACTTCTCGTCTACAACGTTAAGGCTGGTTCGTGCAGAGCACCGACTCTGGTAGCTACTTAATTGCTAATTTAAGACTATTTAGTCTTGGTATTTTGTTTCTGTAATCAAAAATGTATGATTACTGCCTTTACTTTAGGAAAGTTTGTTTTAAACTGACACTCAATTTCAGAAAGCCATTCAAAGATGTTTAAAAATTCGAAGATTCAGCTGTCAAAATTGATTCAAATCATTAATTCAAACAGTCAATTAAATAGTTTGACGTGCGCCTTCACTATCGATGCAACTAAATAGGCTTTCAGTAACATTCATAATAAAATGAAAACACATGACATAACATCACGCTTGTATTCCGCGAAGGGTTGGGCAGAGGTGTACCATTTAGACACGCCACAATTGTGGCGATAAGTCCACTCTTTGAGGAGTAGCTAGAGAGGCGCCACGGCGTCCTCACCACCTTCCACCTGACGCAGGTCCTCACCGAACACGGCTGTTTCGGGAGGAAGCGCCCGGGTGTCACCAGTGTGTGGATCACCCGGAGGACACGGTGAAGCATACGATGGAGGTCTGCCCTGCTTGGGCAGAGCACCACCGTGTCCTCACGGAGGCGATCGGCGACAGCGATCTCTTTCGTCCGGCCCTGGTTCAGGCCATGGTCCGGAGCGAGAGTGCATGGGAGGCCGTCACTTCCTTCTGCGAAGCAGTAATGCTCGCGAAGGAGGAGGCGGAGCGCGCGAAGGAGAGGCAAGATTCGCGCCCTCGCGCCCCTAGTCGCCGCAGGAGACGCCCCGGGCGTCGGGAGTCGCGAGCTGACTTCCGGCCACCGTAGGCGCGGGCTTGCGGACGGTGAGCAATGGGTAGCTCGCCGCCCTATTAGGAACAGGCCGGGGTCGACGGCGCGTTGTGTTCCACGCGCTCCTCAAAGAGATGTCAGCACCAACTGACGGGGTCCGTAAGGACCAATGCCTGCCGGGGTTGCGACTTTGTCCGAAAGAAATATCGCGGCCCCGGCACACGGGCAACGGAAGGAACACGGGTGGGTTTTAGTCAGTAAAAGTCTGACAAACCCTCCCGCTCCTCCCAGAGCGGGAGAAGTTATTTGATAAATTCCCACCCACAAAAAAAATACAAAAAGAGGTGTACCATTAGTACACCCATATTTCTCCAATTATAATTAGAAAAATCTTAGAGAGCCCCTTACACAAAGTGTGCCGGGCAATATTATCCTCGCCTCTAGGTTAACGGTAATACGCTGGTGTCGGCAACTCAAAGCGCGTATTTTGCTTACTTACGCGTAATCGTTTATATTGCCAGCGTAACGCAATCACGCTGTACTCAAACTGATACAAACTCCATTCTGTCCCAATTCAAGTTAGTTGTTGTTAAATAGTGGATACCCTCCTTCCTACACACGCAGCTTATACAACGAGCTAATCCTCCAGCTTAATTGATTAATGACCTGCGAACAGTCTGGGAACACTTTAATGTACTTTTAAGGGAGTCTATATTGTTGTATGGTTTGATCTTTACTGTTCGAAGAAATTGCCCCACGTAATTAGGCTGATAATTATTATTTTAAAGAACCTTGAGAATGAGTTACAATTTTTATTGTTTTGGAGTTCAATAAAAAATTGAGTTCAAAGTTATGGGCTTGATTGGATTACCCATATACATGAAACAAATTCTTACAGGTTCACATGTTGGATATCACGATATGAAAAATGTAGATGAGATGGACTTCCTTATAATGAAACATTTTATAATTACGTTGCCGAGAGTTGTTCTACGTGGCAATTCAAGGTGAAGGTAGTGACGTATCATTGTCATCCTCATCATAATAATTATATGGTTGTATAAATAGTTCTGGTATTATCTTCGGCACGATGCGGCTTTCATGAAACTGACCCGCTCCACTATTTGTTGGAAACATTTTATCATCCCTTGTATTTGCATGCTATTCCACATCAATTTCCATATTGATCAGTATCTCCCTCGGAACTTAGTCAACTGTAGGAAAATAGGTTACCGCGGTGACCGGGGGCCGTTGATCCGACATTGGACATCTGTTTGTACCTACTGTTACTTTGTTATCAAAATAAGATGTTAACAAACACTTAATTTTCATATATGTTGTATAATAGAATAGCTGACACCATAATTATTGATGGATGGATGGTGATTGCAGGATTATGTTAAAACTACGAAAGGGACTCATTCATCTTTAAAAATATTGTTTTCAAATCCTTGTTAGCTGAGTCTCAAAATTCCCAAACGATATTTATTTATTTATATACTGAGGCACCAAGTCCCAATATACTAATCACAAATACATATAATTCATTCAATTCATTATATTATAAAAATACAATAAGTAAATTACAATGCAATCGATCATTTAAAATTAAATATGTATGCACATTAAATTTTTTATTCAAAATTCCATACAAACACAAACTAAAATACATTAAAACTGAGTAGTCATTAAAATTAAATTTCATTACATTACATTATCACTTCAAAAAATCAATCTTTATCGTCGGTTGGCACTCCTACCTGTGGATCGGAATGCTCCCATCCTCACTAACGACTCTCAACAGTTGATTGGTAGATTTTCGTAAAGTGCTGGAAAACGATGCTATGCGCGATCGAATAACGGCATAAAAGTCTCGCTTCAGCGAACATGCTCGAAGCGCTACAGTACCGCGAAAATTTCATTAAGATGCGGTAGACATCATTGCACTGCACACGCATGGTACTCAGTGTCGACCTTTTAAATTTTGTCCACAGCTGGCATGTGTAAAAACAGAGGCAATAGGCACGGAACAACGTCTTTTTAACACAAGTCCTACAAAGGGAAAATCTCCGTGCAAGCATATTGCACCTTACCGAGAGCGCCCGTCTTTCCCGTTCTATATCGGCGTCATCTGTGAGATCGTCAGTGAGGATGTGGCCCAGATACCTAAACTTTCGTGCAACCCTCACTGGTGAACCATACATAAAGACTTCTGGGACTGACTCTGGTCCCTTACCAGCTCTAAAAACTAACATTTCCGTTTTCATGACATTATAGACCATGCCATATTATATTCTAAGCAGTCCTTAAGTATTTCTGACTTTCCAACGTACTGGAAATGATCATTGTTATCCCTTTAGTAAATAGGTATACGTTTATTTCCTGCAGGCCTTACTCTTTTGTTACCCGTACATATATCTGCACAGACGCACTCAGCGCTTCCAGGAATTTGCCAAAATTCCGTTTAATGTCGCGGCAGACCGCTCTCGACCGCAACTTTCATCACACACAACATTTTAAGCCCATTTTTTTGCACGTCTGTACCGGAACATAGAGGTTGTAAATGTCTCCAAGTGTACATGATTGGACGGATTAAAGTTATTTGGTTCTTCCAAACGTACGACTTTTAAGTAAACTGACTGCCTCGGTGCACTAGAGCACCGAGGCAGTCAGTTTACAGCACGAGTGCGACTGCTGCACATGGGGTTCTGCCGATTCCCAGGTTTGGCAAATTGTTTTCGGATTTTCATCAGAATTTTTTGAGTAGCATCCCTGTATGAATTTGTGCCCTGTTGATGATAATAAAATTCAAAATTCAAAAGTCATTTATTCAAACTAGGCTGAGAATCAGCACTTTTCGAACGTCAAAATTACATAAGACAGTCCCCCAAAACGCCCACCCTTCACCACTTCCTAGTGCATATAGACTACTACTAATAGACTTGCCCCTTATTCTTGGAACTCAAATATAACTTGCAAGTGTGGGTGTACAACACCTTTGCCTACACATTCGTGACGTAACAGGCGAGATATTAATTATTTTATAATATAAATATCCCAAGAAACTGACTCGTCATGTAAACTACAAGTTTAAATACTATTAGATGTAATAACTTACCAACGAGTATAATATTCTACTTCTAAACGGCGATCTCTAAACTCCAGCCACTCACTCACATAAATATAAAGCTGCTATAATTCTACATTTTATACCTACTGCAGTTACTCTAAACATCGAATATATAATATAATAAACTCGAATAAAATTCTACATAATGCGCGAGTTGATCGCACGTTAGCAATCCATGTGCACCTTCGCTTTGCTATACATCGCCTGCTGCTCGGAAACACGTTTTATTGAGTTGTGTAGTTGAGGGAGCGATGAATATTAAAGTAAATAGAACGAACGATAAAAAAGATATGAAAGTGGAGAGATTGCCGCTATGTTAGTGAGACTGCGATATTGTTTGTGTTGCTATTAATTATGAAGGGATTAGGGATAAACAATGTAACGGTTTTATCAACCAGTTAGTATCCATTTAAAACTTCAGTCACTTTAAAGGAGTATTTTCTACTTTTTATTATTTGTGTTTGTATCCGAAATCATGTAACGTGCAGTCGGATTGGCATTTTTATCAATCTGTGGGGCGAGCACAGGCGTACCCAAGACCCTTGAGACAAGAAATAATAAATTTTGTCATGTCTTACAAATTTGTCTAAATCTACAGGCATTTATTGGTACAAAATACAAATACAAAAAATACAAAAATGTTTATTTTCATATTACATGATTTACATACGTTATACAGTTGGTGGCGTCCCCTTTTAAGCATATAGATGCCTGTGCCAGAAGGCGCCGCTCCTTTATATCTTACTATTAGTGTAACATGATATTAGACAAAAGTTAAACAAAAGTTATTTAAAAATTTAAAGTTAATGAGTTTGATATTTTTATTTAGTCTGCTAGTGCGTGTGTATATGTGTGGGTGAGTGTGTGATTATGTGTATGTGTTTATGTGAATGTGTTAAAGTGTATGTGTTTATGTGTGTGTGTATGTATGTATGTGTGTTGTTGTTTTTTTATTTATTTTTGCGGAACGGGTTTTACCTTATATTTAGTAGAAAATTCTCTACTTCATCGTAGCTGAGATTTTTTATCCACTTAATCAGCAACGATTTGCATTCTTTGTATGGTTTAGAATGTATATCTATTTGTTTATTTATTTTATTGTATATGAAAGACGAGCGTTTGTCGTACTGAATATTTGCAAATTCTGTTCTTACAAAAGGGGTGGCAGCAATGTTATGTTTCCTTCTTCTAGCTAATATATTAGGATCTAAGGGTAGGGTTTTATGTTTTTTTAATACTATGTGTATAATATATAATTTTCGTACAGATAATAGATTACTTGTTTGGTATAGCTCATGAGTGTAAAATGTTCTTTTTTTGAAGTACATTACTTTTATTAATGTCCGTTGCGCTCTTTCAACATCAAGAAAACGTGTTTTACGCGCGCCCCCCCAAATGGAGATACAATATATTATTACTGATTGAACTAATGAGATATACACTTCATTTAGAAGATTATTTGCCAAGCCACTCTTGGGGACTATGTGTCTCAATGTTTTAAAAATCCAAATACATTTTCGTATTCTCGCAGTAATTTGTTCAATTTGAGGATACCAGGACAAGCTTTGGTCCAACACTATACCTAAGTACTTGACGTAATTAACTTTACTGATGGTTGACAATTGCAGTCATAATGAACCGTCTGCCTACACTCATGTATTTTAATGTTGAAATTAGGTTCTGGTTGGACATTCTTATATATTGAAAAGCAAATAAAATTAGTTTTGCTCGTGTTTAACGTAAGAAGATTTGTTTTTAGCCATGAAGCGACTTGTAACATACCTATTTCGGTGTTAGTTTTTGTTTCAGCCCAGGTTGAGCCAGTGAACACGATTGCGGTGTCGTCAGCATACGAAAATAGTTTTGCATTATTGATTGACATATTACATAGGTCGTTTATATATATTAGAAACAAGGTAGGCCCCAGAACGCTTCCCTGGGGTACGCCGCATGTTACATCAACGTCCTCGCTGACAAAATTATCGAGCTTAACCTTCTGTTTTCTATTTGTCAAATAATCGGTGAAAATAGATAGTTGTGCATCTCTAATACCATTTTTTTCTAATTTTTGGACCAGGATGGGAATAGAGACCGTGTCGAAGGCCTTTTTTAGGTCTATAAAAACTGATAAACACCTAGCTCCTTTATCGAGTTCTTTTGTTATTACTGTCGTTAAAGATGTGATAGCGATAATTTCTTAACTTGTGACATAACTTCTTGAACTTTAAGTTGGGACTCATTAAGTCTGATTTGCTACCACGGGCGCACCTATTTTGTCACAAATCTCACATTTTGACGGATAACTAAGAAAAAATTATCACGTTTGTTTGGAGGTGGTAACAAAATGTAAAAATTCAAAAAAAGCGAAATCTATTCGTTGCTAATTATTCTCTATCGAGAGAGAGAGCGTGATACAAAGTGCGAATTTGGTCAAAATGAAAATGCAAGATGGTTGCTACGAAATTTTTCTCATTTTTCGTTTTGCGTGTCGTTTTCGTAGTTTTCGAGGTTGCTAAAGGCCATAATGATGTCAAAATGCAAATACAAGGTTGACGGCTAAGAGAATTATCAAATTTTTCATCATGGGTGTTGTTTCCGCAGTTTTTGAAGGTTTTAAAGCCGATAGTGACATATTCAAGCGCAGATTAAGGCAATACATCACAACATTTGAAATGCTAATATAATTTCTCCAACACCCTACAGGTAACTAACTAATGTTAATAGTACTAGTTAAAAAAAAAAATAGAACCACATTTATGTATCTCATTATAAGCGAACTACTAATATTAAGTTCTTTTGAAAAATAAAGTTTTTTAAACCCATAGTGATGTCAACATGAGAATCCAAAATGGCGGCTGGGAAATATTTAAAATTTTCCATCATGGGTATCGATTTCATGGTCTTCGATGGTTTTAAAGCCAATAGTGATGTCAAAATGAAAATCCAAGAACCGGCTACGACTTTTTTTTTTTTTGCCTTGGGTGTCGTTTTCGTAGTTTTCGAGGTTGCTAAAGCCGATAAATATGTCAAAATGAAAATCCAAGATGGCGCCTGTAAAATTTTTAAAATTTTCCATCGTGGGTATATTTTTCATGGTCATCGATGGTTCTTAAGCCAATAGTGATGTCAAAATGAAAATCCGATGGCGGATGCGATTTTTTAAAAAATTTCGCCATGGTTGTCGTTTTCATAGTTTTCGAAGGTGCTAAAGCCGATAGAGGGATCAAAATGTAAATCCAAGATGGTGGCTAACCAAATTTACACTTTTCTCTCTCCTCTCTCTATCGAATTAGAAGAAGACAGACGCAAGTTTGAAGCCGCGTTAAAGAACTTCGTTCCAAAAACCCATTTACTACGTCACACTTTGAAGTTGCTACAAGAAAGACTTGTCGTGCCTCTAGATTATGTCGGTTGACCCGTGCCAGCATTTAAGATACATTTTATCACAGTTTGAACGGTTTTATCTCGCAAACTGTGATCAAATGTGTGATTCAAGCCATGTCACAGTAGGCACAGTAGGTTACACTCAATACCACATGTTGTCAAGGTACGCTTTCAACTAGAAGATTTATCTAATTGTTATCAACAAATCGTTTTTCATAAGATTTAATTGTACTTTTATTTAAGACAAGCTACTGCCAACAGTTTCGCCCGCGTGGCCTCTTATTCTATTCTAAAATAAAAGCTAATAGCCTAAGTTACTCCTTATAACATCAGCTATCTGCCAGTGAAAGTCCCATCCAAATCGGTGCACCCGTTTCGGTGATTAGCCGTAACAAATAGACAGACATTTTTATTTTTTTTTACTTTTTGTTATAAGTAGTGTTTTGTTTGTATATACTTTCGCATTTATTAAAAAGCTACTATTTTGGCATTACTTTATTCGTATATTTATAGCTTCCACCACGCCAGCAGCTTCGCCCGCGTGATATATCGTTATTACATTACAGCCTCGTATTACAGCTTCGTTAGCATTACTCAGTTATTTTTTAGCATTCTACTGGTGAAAGAATATTTCGATCCCGAAGTTTAAGTTTATGAATTACAAACAAAAATACGAACGTACAAAAATACAAATCCATTCTCTTTATAATACATATTATAAGAGTAGATTTATTCCTTGTAAATTATATTCTAGGTAAAAATCAACTCTTTCATTTTAGGTATGTGGATTGCAAAGAATTCATAAAACGGGAAATTACATGAATTGGCTTTTCATTTCAGAACTAAGGAAAAATTGCACAGTTTTTTTTTTATTGCACCAATGTTCACGAAGAAATTTAAATCTCGAAGTACAAAGAAGTAGGTTTGTATAAATGTCTATTTTGAACTTTTAATATAAAGGAGTCAAAGACTTGTGGAATA
Source organism: Agrochola lota (assembly GCA_947364205.1). Classification (NCBI taxonomy): domain Eukaryota; kingdom Metazoa; phylum Arthropoda; class Insecta; order Lepidoptera; family Noctuidae; genus Agrochola; species Agrochola lota. The sequence goes on along the minus strand of OX376222.1, from coordinate 833,961 downwards.
TAATGGAAGTACCTTTATTTTGCAGATATTTTGTACGAAGAAGTTGGTGGCAGTTTTGAGTTTAAATACGTGTAATTTCATTCAGATGTTATAACCTGTAGTATTCCGCGATAAACATCGCGGAATACTACAGGTTATAACGTCTGTAAAACATGTAATATATAATATCACCAGGCTCTACACATTGAGGTAAGAGTCGATGTAGGTCATTGCCCAGCAATATAGACAGATAGACAGTGCCAAGGATTGGAACTTTGGCAAATGCGATTTCGAACAACTGTATTCATTATTCACTGCCGAAAATATCTGGGAGGAGATTTTGGAATAGGTAGAAGTACTTTATTTCGACTTCTGGAAGGCGTTTGACAGGGTTAACAATGACGCGCTGTTAATGAAGCTTAGCAAAATAGGGTTCTCACCATCTCTCCTCCGTTTCTTTGCAGACTACCTACGTCATCGAGAGCAGTTTTTTAGGCTTGGTATGTACGTGTCGGGTACCAATCACACGCGTTCCGGTGTGAGTCAAGGCTCAATTTTGGGGCATTTATTATTTCTTATCATGGTCAACGATCTTCCTTAAGTTCTGCTTCATGCAAGATGTCTCTTGTATGCTGACGACTTGAAACTGTACTTGGAAATAAACTCCGAGCGTGACCGTTTGGCACTGCAGCTATACGTTGATGCGATATGCAAGTGGAGCGTGGACAACAAGATGGAGTTTAATTCCTCCAAATGCTTCGCTATGAAATTCGGTTGAGTGCCATGCCAAGTTAATTTTGGGTATAATTTAAATAACAATATCACCACAAAGTCAACAGCCACGAAAGACCTTTTTTTTTTTTTTTTTTAGGATGGGAAATCATCAAATGACTTCTCCCGCTCTGGGCAGAGCGAGAGGGTGTGTCAGACTTTTACTGACTAAAACCCACCCGTGTTCCTGCCGTTGCCTGTGTGCCGGGGCCGCGTTATCCCTTTCGGACAAACCCGCAACCCCAGCAGGCATTGGTCTTTCGACCCCGTCGGTTGGTGCTGACATCTCTTTGAGGCGCGCGTGGAACACAACGCGCCGTCGACACGGGCCTGGTCCTTATCGGACGGCGAGCTGCCCATTGCTCACCGTCCGCAAGCCCGCGCCTACGGTGGCCGGAAGTCGGCTCTCGACTAGCCACGAAAGACCTGGGAGTCACATTCGATCGAAAGCTCACCTTCCACGACCATATGGCCATGTTAGCTAAACAAACCTAACAAAGGTTAGGTTTTGTTCTTCGTAATAGCCGCGCTTTTGGCACCGCTCATGCTATTAAAATCATATTTAATGCGCTCGTAATAAGCAAGCTGAAAACCAGTGCGTGTGGAATCCACATGAAAGTATGCAACTTTTATTAGAAAAATTCAAAAAGCTTTCCTTAGGTACCTATACAAGCAGAAACACGGCTACTATCCTTACCTCTATCCGACAAAAATCTTACTGGGTTGCCTCGGATACAACTTGCTAGAGGTAAGGCAAACGCGAGATCAGCTCACAAAAGCTTATAAGACGCTCCGTGGCGCTATTGAAGCTCCTGATCTGCTTGATGTGCTGGCACGCTTCTATGTCCCAGACTATTCCTACCGGGGCAGAAGGCACAGGCTGTTTGCCGTGTCTCCATGTCGTACTGTTGCACATGCTAAGTCGCCAATTCCTCGCACCCTGGCCGCGCTTAATGATCTCTTGGATTCTAACCCAACAGGCGACCTGTTTGCGGATAGATGGATGAAGATTTTATTGTTTTGTCAGAAGTACTGTGAGAGGAATTTATGAAAGTTTTGCTAACCATCTTTTTTTTAAATTTATGTTTTTATGTTTTTATTTTGGTATTTTTTTATGTGTGTTATAATTTTCTTTTGAATTTTTATAATTTTAGTTACTGTAATTGGCTGTAGCACAACCATTGTAGCTAAATAAATAAATACAACAAATAAATAATAAGTAGATATAATAGTAAGATGCATTACAATATAGGGTTACTTTAGACATAAATGTATTCAAACTGGTCCGGTAAAAAATTCATGGCATTGGTTGTGGTAATACATTTTAACCAATATTATAAATAAAGTACATAATATATTCGTAGCAGGTGCCGTTCTTTAGTTTCTGTCTATAGGGTCCATGGAAAAATGACGTCAGTTTATGACGTCAGAAAACCTAAAAACAGTATTTTTAAACTTTTATTTAAATTATAGTATTCCAAAAACAGCTAACAACGTCAGTTTTACTCAATAAAGTAATCACATATCTAGCATCTCATTATTCATAATCACGACTCTCCTACGATATGATTTACAACGATTAACAACGATTTATAACGGAAATGAGCATAAATAAATTGTTTTACATTGACACGAGATTAAAAATACTCATCAGTAGAAGAAAATTATCGTAATAAATGACGCTTACCTTCACCTATTAACATTCATTACTTCATCTATTGATATAGGTACTTCACTTTCTCCGTATAGTAGTATTAAATTAACTATTAATGACACATTTTTTGACTTAATTTTATGATAACCATTCATATATTTTATTTTATTCAAACACCTCACATTATTTCTGTCGTAAAACTAAATAACAGTCGGCGTATCTGTCCGCCGCGGTCGGCGGCCTGTTGCGCTTTGTGAAATTGTGAGTGCACGTTGCACGAATCAATCTGGCTAATCGCTAAGAACAGGTTTTGCTTGGACAGCTCTTGTTGCTTTCGTATTTTTTTGTTTTGTTATTAGTTTATCTGATTACTAGTTTATTTATTTAGAAGTATAAAAAATATGTATTATATAGGTATGTTGAAACTGTTTGTACTCTCCGTCACTTGTCCTTAAGGGTTCAATAGAAAACCAGCGTCAGACAGCATTTGTCTGACATTAATGCTGAAATGAACCTTTTTGGCGCAGCCGTGAGGCACACTTATTGTTAAAATAGTACTATCAATTTTACTTTGTTTGTATTTTGTGTTTCACGAACTGTGTCCAAATAAACGTTTTCTTTCTTTCTTTCTTTTACAAATTGAACAATTTCCTGATTTTATACATATCGGTTAAATAAACATAGGTACATACAGATAACCAATAACTCAATAATTATGGAACAAAATTGTAATGGCTATCTGACTATTTAATCGGAGGGTCACATTTGATATAAAATGTACTCGGGGCGGCGAGGCGAAGGCCAATTATTGGCGATAATTAGTCTGGTACCAATTAGTACATGTTATGCTCCGTAGGGAGACTTTGGGTCCATGTTTTAGTAATAACTAAAACATGGACCCAAAGTTCATGGAGCATTATGATTATTTTATTTGATTTTAAAAGTTTACCAAGATTTTAATAAAATTACCAAAAATTAGTTTTCGTTAAGACATTATATTCAGATGTGAGCCTTAAAATATATACCTAGCGAAATACAAAATTAAGTATTTCAAATTATACATTTGTTTTCATTGAAAATAAACTTTTTGTAGTTTGCCGTGTCCAAATGGCCACGGTGAGACTTTAGCGTAATTCAGCTGCTATATAAATACGAACAAATTGTCACCTAATTTATCTTCTTAGAAAAGTAGTTAAATCGACTGCGAACACTAAAGATGCGAGCCACGTAACGTAACGTTGATTTACTGTCATAGCCGCCACCTTCTTATTTATTGTGATCTCTTCGCCTTATCTCAATTTGAGGCGACGAATGAACGTGATTTATTACTGAAAACAGTGAATTTAAGAGCTGAGAGAGTATTAGCTTTAAGTAATGAGCTAATGCACATTATTTAACGCTCATATTAAAGGACGTCTTTTGACGTCAAAATTTTAACTACTTGCACGTGGAACATCATGCAAACCTTCGCTCGAGAGGTAACTGTTGTTTGTCTTTGTATGTATTTGTTTTTTGTTCCCAATAAACTGATTTAATAATTTAATAAATATGTACCACTTGCTCGAGTCACCATTCGTAACACTAGCTCTACGAAACTCGCTCTATTTAGAAATTTGATTTATGACGAGACTTATTAAAAGCTTAAAAAGACAATATGTATTTAAATTAAAGTCCACAAACGATCCACTCATTAATGCGAACTAATTAAAAATGCGTTATTTTAATGATGCAAGTTAGAACGGGTTCGCTCATGATGAATCTGTGGCGGCATCTACATCGCCACATGCGAACTACGCATCAAAGAACAGTCGGTCGATTCTGTACAAATATTAACGTGAAGCTTAGGTGAAGTGAGCGTGAAGTGAGCTGTCACTGCCACAGAATCGACCGGCAGGATGCTAGGGATTAACACTATTGACAGCTCACTTCACGCTCACTTCACCTAAGTTTCACGGTGATATTTTTACAGAATCGAACGGCTGATGTCACTCAAAATCCGGACGTCACACAAATCCTGCATCATGCGAACGACATATATAAAACTATCTGACAACAATCGTCGGGCAGTTGCCCGTCAGACACGACGACAGCCGTCTGGTCGGAGGATCCTCTCTTTTCTATAGAGGATGGGTGAACTTTCCACCCTGTTCCTCATACCTCAAAAAATCTATTAAAATATTTAATCAATTCTGATTTCCGCGGACGTAATGATTTCAATTCGCTTCAATTAATTGTTTATACGGTTTCGACCACTGACCCGATGGAAAAGATGGGTAGTATGAGACTTGGAAAAAGATATAGCCTACTCTTCATCCTGGATATTTTTATGAAGATTATGAAAATCAAAATACATGCAGACGAAGTCGTGGGCAGCAGCTAGTTTTATAATAAAATTGACACTGTCATAAAAACATCTTAAAAATTAATTATGTTAGTGTAGTAAAGTATTTTGGAGAAAGGTAGTTAGATGATTGGTACTACATATAATGAACGGCTTACTTCCGCAAACTGTAACGCAATGTACGCTGTACCGTTTGTTCTCTACTACTTTTCTGTGCTTGACAAGTTTCACAATGAACTTATTTAAAATTCAAAATTCAAAAGTCATTTATTCAAACTAGGCCGAGAATCAGCACTTTTCGAACGTCAATTACATAAGACAGTCCCCCAAAACGCCCACCCTTCACCACTTCCTAGTGCATTAGCTGGGAAGAAGAAGTGGCGCAACAAACTCCCCAGCAGCACAGCTGACTGTTCAGTTAGATGAACAACAAAAAAAAAAAGATTCTATATATATTCAAAATGATTTACATTACGCAAAACATAATTTAAATTATTAGCCATATGTTAGCTAGCGCACGCCAATATACCAAACAAAATCATCGAGAACAGCTACGCTCAGGCAGAAATAAAAAAAATACGTAAACAAAACTTAATATCTAAATAAAACCCCCCAGGCATAAAGGGCGTGCCCGCTTACATATAGTAGTAACTGGAAGTTATAAATGATAAACTAGGACCATCGAGGTAAAATAAATAAATAAACAGTTAATTACTAATAACAATAAATAATATGATCAATTGTCGAGGTCACTAGCTAACCACATATTGCAATACAACTCATAAAAATAAAATATTGTGATGAGTAAATTATGTCAACAATAAATTTAATTTAAATAACTTGACTCATAAAGTCAAATAAAATAAACAATTATATAAACTCATATAACTTGTCAGTAGGTAAGCTGGAGAAAGAAAATAAACATTGTCTTGAGTTAATCACAGCGACCAACTAATCTTATCATTTAAGTAGTCCTTGATAGAATAGTATGCCTTTGAACAAAGCTTGGATTTTACTTTCGTTTTAAACGCATTAAAAGGCAAATCTACCAGAGAAGAGGGTAGCTTGTTATAAAAAGTTATACCAAGCCCAACAAATGAGTTATGAACCTTATGAAGCCGGTGAAAGGGAGATCGTAGTTTGTCCTTATTTCTAGTATTAATATTGTGAAAATCACTGTTTTTAGTGTATAAATGTGTGTTTTGCCTAATATATAAGATATTGGCGAAGATGAATTGAGATGCCACCGTGAGGATACCAATATCTTTGAAAAAATCTCTCAAAGAAACCATAGCACCTAGCTGGTAAATAGCTCGCTTATAGATTTTAAGTCTCATGTCTGATATAATAATATTACCTACTTAGAAATTTTAATTGTATTAAAAAACCTAACATCGTGAGGAAACCGGCATGCCTGAGAGATATTTCTCAACGGCATGTGAAGCCAAGTCAGAGGCCCATGGGCGGCTTTAAAACTCTAACACTAGGTTAGTCACTAACCACACGAAAAGAAGATTAAGGAACCTGTTCGAATGACGGTACTAATATCTATACTACTCTCTAATTGGCTAATCTTATTACCACGATATGATCTATTCTCGTGCAGTCTGTGTCGAAGCGAAAGTAACTAGAGTTCACATGACAAAATAAAAATAAAAATGATGAAATGTAATAAAAATATAGTGTTGAGAACATAAAATTCTTTCGTGAATCGTTTTTTATGAACATCAATAACTCACGAACACTGTAAACCCGTCCGGTGGCTACTTAATTCCGTTAATCAGTGGTAATAAAATATATATGTATCGGCTTAAGTTTTCATTTTTATTGTGTACAATTTATTGCGTATAAACTGGCATGGGATTTCATTATACTGTGTCAAACCGAATTGAATTTATTACTTTCGATATTTTGTTGCTGGTAGTAAATTTTTACCTGTTCACTAAAATATTAAATGTGTGAAGATTGAATATAATAAAGGATACAATGAATGCAGGAAACAAACTTATTCTACTCGGATGGATACGGAAGGCCAATTCTCACGAATAAAAACGTTCAGTATCTAGTCTCAATCAAATATCAGCTATTTATGTCAAAAACTGGTCAAAAGTGTAGGTAAATTCAAAATTCAAAAGTCATTTATTCAAACTACGCTGAGAATCAGCGCTTTTCGAACATCAAAATTACATAAGACATTCCCCCAAAACGCCCACCCTTCAACACTTCCTAGTGCTTTAGCTGGGAAGAAGAAGTGGCGGAACAAACTCCCCAGCCACACAGCTGTCTGTTCAGTTAGAAACAATTGATTCTATATAATAATATGCAAAATTATTTACATTACGAAACACAAAACATAATTTAAATTATAAACTAACACTTATTATAAATGAACTATACTCAGTGTGACTGAACTTAAATTACCCTAGGCTTACAAAATTTTACTTTTTCCCAATTGTGTTAATATTAGTGTTTGGGTCGGTTCCCTCTTAGGGGAAGAACTGTGCCTCTCCTTTCCGCACAGTTCTGTAGGGCTTGTCCCAGACTGGTCACCCTCCCACCGACATAAGAAAGAGAAGAATTCCCAACTTAGAAAAACTAGGGGACGAGGATTGGACACAAGGTGAAGTTAATATTGGGAATTCACAGTTTGTAAACATAAGTATTATAATATTATTATAATATGTAGCTAAGAAGACAAGAGGGTATGCAAACTCAACATTTATAATACTAAATTATATATACTATATACTTATATAGTATATATAATCTACTATATAAAAATAAGTCGGGTTTTCCTTCCTGACGCTATAACTCCAGAACGCACGAACCGATTTCCACGGTTTTGCATTCGTTGGAAAGGTCTCGGGCTCCGTGAGGTTTATAGCAAAGAAAATTCAGGAAAAATTTCAACAGAAAAGCGGGAAAATCTTTTTTCAAAACAATATTTTAAGTAGATTGCGCCGGTGCGTGATACATTGTTTGACAGCTACTCATTGTTCTCTGCTCAGTTAATTTCATGTGACAAACCGGTATTGTGTTCACTGTGAAATTGTGATAAAAAGGAAAAAAAATAAGTTATTCGTTTCCTAACATTACAATTGGAAACCATCAAATCAATCACGTGTAAATTTTTGCAAATTTTTATTCAATTTCAACAGCAGGCATTTGTCTTTAAAGTGGTAAGTTGAACTGTGTAAATTATGTGGATCATGCATTTGAGGTTAAATTCACCATTCTGTCCATAGTCCAAAATGCCTAGAGGACGACGTCCGAACATCGGCCGCCGCACAAGACATGCAAGCCAGCAACAAGTGTATTCACAGAACTTAAGCGAAGAAAGACAAAATATAATAAGAGAAAATGCCCGATTGAGACAACGCGTGAGCACACGAAGATCATTGGCATCATACAATCGCTTGGCATTCCAATATGATCCCACTGCGAACTACAGTGATGATGAAAATTTAGATATTGGACCAACGACGAACCGGGCCAAAAACCGCAAGATCGCCATGACATAATCGCCAGAGTATTTCAGTAAAAACTCAAGGTTATGATGGATGTGCTTACTAATTATCGAGTTTTTGGTGACACACGTTGTTATATGTACTCGGTGGAATGGCAGAAGCGTGGACTACCGCATGCTCATATCCTAATTTGGTTGCTGAACAAATGATGGAAAGTGCACAAAACGATATCCGCGACCGTTAGTTGCTGAAACAGTCACAGGGAACGATGGATATCCAGTTTATCGTCAGCGTTCAAAAGAAGATAATGGTCGAACTATCAAAGTTAAAGTTCGAAATCAAGAGATTGAGATCAGAAATGAATTCATTGTACCATATTGCCCGCTGCTATCACGAATTTTCGAAACACATGCAAACGTTGAGAGTTGTCATTCGGCCAAATCAATCAAATATTTGTGCAAGTACGTCACAAAAGGCAGCGACATGGCTGTGTTTGGTATTGCGTCGGAAAATGCGAATGACGAAATCAGCAACTTCCAAATGGGCAGATACGTCAGTACTAATGAAGCACTGTGGCGATTATTGTCATTTCAAATTCATAAAAGATATCCCACAGTTGTACATTTAGCAGTGCATTTGGAAAATGGCCAAAGAGTTTACTTCACTGAGGCTAATGCGGCACAACGAGCTGAGAGACCACCATCGACAACATTGACTAGCTTCTTTGCAATGTGTGAAGCAGATCCATTCGCAGCGACGCTGATGTACGTTGAAATGCCCAAGTATTACACTTGGAATCAATCAACAAAGAAATTCCAACGTCGCAAACAAGGAACCCCAGTTCCAGATTGGCCACAGGTGTTTTCCACTGATGCACTAGGTCGCATGTATACTGTTCATCCTAGAAATGATGAAAGTTTTTATTTGCGACTGCTGTTGGTAAATGTACGTGGATCAAAATCATTTGCGCATTTGAAAACTGTGAATGGCCACGAATGCCAAACATATCGAGAAGCATGTCAACTATTGGGTTTGCTGGAGAACGATTCTCATTGGGATTTAACACTTGCGGATTCAGTTGTTTCATCAAATGCGTACCAAATACGAACGCTGTTCGCAATTATCATCACCACATGTTTTCCTTCACAACCAATTCAGTTATGGAACAAATACAAAGACGACATATGTGAAGATATCTTGCATCGCTTGCGCATTCAAACGAATAATCCTGACATCCAAATAAGCGATGAAATCTACAATGAAGGATTGATTCTGATATAGGATCAATGCTTGACTATTGCAAACAAGCTACTGATTGAAGTAGGAATGATTGCGCCAAATCGATCGATGCACGATGCATTCAACCAAGAATTAAATCGAGAGCTGCAATACAATGTTGATACATTGCAGGAATTCGTTCGAAATAATGCGCCGTTGCTGAATGAACAGCAAAAACAAGTAAGCGAAACATTAATGCAAGCGGTGGACAATAATACTGGTGGTCTATTCTTCCTGGACGCACCTGGAGGAACAGGGAAAACATTTGTCATTTCATTGATTTTGGCCACTATTCGATCAAGATGTGACATAGCTTTGGCGTTAGCATCATCTGGAATTGCGGCGACTCTTCTAGATGGCGGTCGTACTGCACATTTTTGTAATCGAAATGAATTCATTACTGTTGTGAAATGAAATATTTTTTTTCCTTTTCAAATATAAAACAAAAAAAAAAAAATCTTCTTCTTTTAATCACCAAACGAAATGTTACATAAAACGAAGCCATCTGGTGGCGAAACGGAGTTCGCCGGGTTTGCTAGTTTAGTATTATAAATGTTGAAACGCCAACGTCTCCTCCTCTCGCAGTTGAGCACCAATATCTGCAATACAGACTTGATAAGGCGAAGAAGGTAAAGGCGATACGCTGGCGCTTTAAATCATTATTTTTAGCTACATTAATTTGTCTGTTTACAATATACCCACTTCAGTGAGACCGGGAACCGTATAACAAGGTTTGCCTCATTGTACGTGTCCTGCTAGATTTAAGGCATATAACCTCTGAGGAACTAATACGATTCTGACGGAACACGCTCCCTAAGTACTATATAAATGTTTTAGTCAATCATAAGACAGAATACTGCGAAGTCTCAGACTCGCTCCCGTCGCTAATTCGCACGGTCGCTTTCACTACCTGTGTATACTGCGTTGACTAAAGAATTCCAGCGATTGCCAATCTTTTCTATTACGCACGCACTTGACCCCCTTACGTGTGGAGCGTGCGAAGAAACCCTACCCGACGGAAGCCACTGCACAGTTTGCAATCGGGATCTGCACTTTCATTGTGCGGGCATAACAGAAGCCTGGCGCTGCAGCAAGTGCAAACTATCCAGCTTCACCCAAGCCCCAGCGTCTCCAACGCCCGAGACAGAATCACTTATACTGAAGGAAATAACATCTCTGGCGGACAAACTAGCCCCATTAGAATGCCTAAAAGATGAGATTGCTGAACTGCGCACTGAGTTAGCTGGCTTCAAGTCGTCCCTCTGTGACACTAACCGGGAGCTGAAGGAGTTTAATGGAAACATTAAAGACATAGAAACTCGCCTTATGCGCGTGGAGAAGGTACAGGAGCAAGTAGATCACGTCCAGGCTCGATTAGATAAATTAGAAGCGGAGTCTAACGCTAAGGAGCAGTGGAATAGATTAAACAACATCGAAATTTAAGGCATCCCTCAAACCGACCACGAGAACCTTTTCGAGCTCATTGGAAAAATCGGCAGAAAAGTTGATTACCCAGTCTCGAAAGCTCAGATTAACTTTATTACGAGAGTTCCAACACGAGAAAAATACCATGCGAAGCCCATAATCGTGTCTTTCTTGAATCGCTACGTTAAGGAGGACTTTATTGCAGCTGCTAGACTGGCGTTTAAAGCTTCTGCTCTTTTCACAGGGCTTATCAACCTGCCGGGAAATCAACGTCTTTACGTGAACGACCATCTAACAATGCAAAATAAAGCTTTATTGGCTAAAGTTAAAAAGGCAGCGGCCGAAGCTAATTTTCAATATACCTGGGTGAAGCACACGAAAATTCATGTGAGAAAACCGATACGTCGCCGCCCATTGTGTGAAAAACAGAAAAGAACCTCATAAAAATAAAATAAATAGTGTTCCTAATATTATTAAGTCAGTTTCGGTTCGTGTTAAACCAAATTATGTAAAAAAGATTGAGAACCATATCATCGGGAGTGCTACTAGTGTATTCCAAAAGTTAATGTGTCGTTCCGTGTTAAACTTATTGTTCATTTGTAAATGGAGTATTGATGTGTTTGTTCACAGGTATGCCATTATGAATCTAATTATGTTGACCTTAAGATACATTTTTAAGCGCCTTGCTTGTATGGATAAGCCTATTCTGCAATACAACGTTTCTTTTGTTCCTTATCGCAACTCATTAGTCGTAGTCTTTTCAAACTTGTGTCATTACGTCGCTGTGCACTGCTGTACTTAGAACATTACCATACTTTTTACTTTCTACCTGCATTCTATTATGTTATTATTGGTTTCTTCTGAATTTATTAATCATATTGAGACTTATTAAAACAATCGGTTATGTAGTTATTGTGTGGATCAAAAATGCTTAACATATATTACCAAAATGTACGAGGCCTGCGCACGAAGACAAATAGTTTATATCGTAACATTTTATTAAATTCGCACGACGTTATTATATTTACGGAGACCTGGTTAACAGATAATATTAACGATAGTGAGTTTGTGGATGACCGGTATCAGGTATGGCGGCGCGACCGCAATTATTGTATAACAGCACAAACACGGGGTGGTGGGGTGTTAATAGCAGTGAGGAATGATTTGACCGTTATCGAAAGATATGGCTGGCGTACTTCAGCGGAAGATCTATGGGTAACCATCAAATTCAAGAGGTCGAGACCTACTGTAAGTAACTTCATATCTTTTCGTTGTATTTGTGTAAAGAAAATACGGGCAACTCATACACAACCCAATTTAAAAAAAAAACATCAAAACTTAAATAATTTGATAACCACTCACCCAATGGACATTTTTATTATACTCATAATTGGTGATTTTAACTTCGGTAAGTATGTAGAAGGGCTTGGCCGGAGTGACAGTGCTGAACTGAACCCCACAGATATGACTTCCCAACACATTATACATTTCTTCGATACTATGAACACTTGTAACTTGTCTCAATATAAAAGCGTGTGTAACGTTAATGGAAGATTATTAGATCTTGTTTTTTCAAATGGATTGCTAAAAGTAAAGGAATGTTGTGACCCACTTGCCACTCCTGTGGATTTGCACCACAAACCATTAGTTATACACGCTGACTGTATTGAGATACAAAAATGTTTTGAAAAACACAGCGCAAAGTACCTATACTACCAAGCCGATTATCCTGCTATAATTATTGCATTGGATCGGGTAGACTGAAGCGAGTTTTTATCTGCTGAATCTCTGGACCAACCTGTTTGCCTCTTTTATAATAAACTTTAGGAACTCAGGGACTTACACATTGCGGTTAAAACAACAAAAAAGCGGCTCATGCTCCCTGGTTCACTCGTGCATTGATTAAAGTTTTAAATGAAAAATACAAACATCATAAAAAATATAAAATATACGGTAACATATCGGATTATCACTCCTTTGTTCTCTTGCAAAGCCGCACCAAGCAGCTAGAGATAGAATGTTTTTCTGCTTATATGACAAAAATAGAAGCCTCAATCGTCAATAACCCTAAATTATTCTGATCGTACATGAAGGGTAAAAGGCGTAATAACACCTTGCCTAAAGTATTTCACTATATGGATGGGACCGCAGACACAGGTGAGAGTGTCACTGAAATTTTTGCCTCTGACTTTCAGTCAACTTTTCAGGACACTCCTTCAAGAACATAGAAGAAGACATATTATTTTCTCTCGTGAGAAATTATTATTACAAAATAAGGCAGGTCCTCGAGGCTAGATCTCGAAACCTCAAGTTGAGGTAAAAGGCACAAAATATAATGTATATCTAGAAGTTCTATGATATGCACGTATTATTGTTTTCTCTCGTGAGAAATTATTATTACAATATTGATAAAGAATTATCAGTTCTTTACACTTATTAATGTATCATCAGACTAAGTTAGTCTAATGATGATAGTGTGCTTTGTAGATACCGAAGAACTAAAGGATGTTGGTTTTATTGAGTTGCATGAAGCAATGATAATGGCCTTGGGAATCCCGTCCACCACCAAGAAAACCTAAATGTTTTTACTTAAAAAGTATTTAAAGTGATTAAGTACTCGTATTAAAAGAAGAATGACCTATGTAAAATATATTAAATTTAATACTATTACTGTGTATTTACTATTACTGGATGCTTCGAAATCGAACATGGAATTAGAAGGTCTATTGAGTGACCCAATCAAGGCAAAGGACCAAGAGTGGAGGACCACCATAGCAATTAGGAATTGCTTTACCGCAATGTTTGTGTGTATTGGTAATTTGATAAAAACAATCAAAACACAAAGAATTTCAAAATTCTCACAGATGTTTCAAGAGCAGTTATGCTAGATAAAAACATTATTTAAACAACAGTTGCACTGAAATGGTATAGTTTCCTGTTTAGTGAAAAATTTAATGAACACGTCAAGTCTGCAAAGGTAATGTAAGAAGGCAGCCCCAACTACACATTTAAGAAAATGTGAGGAAAACTAAAATGCCTCCCCTTCACATTCGAGTCGAACCACACAGGGAAGGGGGGGGGGCAGGTATCAAACCAGGACCACGGGAAAGAACCAACAGCAGAGGAATTTATCAGGCAAGAGATACCGACACAAACCTGTGTGCCAAACATAGAGGTAAAGACATTTGCATGCTGTTTTAAATATTTTTACCCTTGTTGGCAAAAGATTAAAAAAGATAAAGTTATCTGGTAATGGTTGAAGGGATATAAAATTTAATTTATGAAAATTTCCTACTCAACAAAATACTTTACCTATTTACCACCTTAAAATAGTACATTTTCAGAGTCTGAAAATATAGATAAATGAATAGAACCTAACTGGTTGGTGGATTTGAATGTTATTAATATAAACGTGCAGTGTGCACCTGTCAGTGGACAGCCTTTTTAATCAAAAATATCTACTATACTCGAACAATATGGAGATACCAGTATTACATTAAATCTAAAATTTCTGAATAAATTATATCCATACAGAACAGTTTCAAATGAAAGACATACAGAAATTATGTAAACTCATTTTCTAAAAATGATAACATGTACACAATTGATTTACAAGATGCATTCTTTTTTTATCAGTGAGCACTGAACATTGATGTGATGACAAAACCTATTGGAGGGTTTATTGTAAAAACAATGTTTATGAATTCAATTATTTGTGCTTGGGTTGTGTACTGCACACCAGTAATATCTTATCTATGTAGTGGGTGATTAAAATCTGCAATTTATCTTGAAAAGTTTATTAGAATTTTTCATTTTCTTTGTAAAACTATCAACCTTTTACGAGTATTGGTTGTTACATAAATAAGGATAAAAGTAAACTCAAATCTAATCAAGTTGCTGAGTACTTAGATTTGTGTTTGATATGAAGAATGTATGACCTTGACAGTGACAGATAAAATGAGATGTTCATTTCATCTATTCTTTACACCTTATTCTAACAGCTTGTTGTCCATGTATGAGTTATGTTTTACTATACTTAGTGCACTAAAATTTTGGAAAACAAAAATGTGCAGAGTTAGTTTACCACAGTAATGACTTTGATTTAATTATAAACATAAATATGAACTGTAAAGAAGATTTACACTGGTGGCATAAATATATAAAAACCCTGTAAAAAATTTCAATTTGAGATTGAAATTTAGTCAGATGCATCTCACACTTGTTCGGGAATATTTATTTTGATGGTCAGATAGCAAATGGGGTTTAGACGAAAGAAGAAAAGGCAAATCATTTAAGCTATTTGGAACTGTTAGCTGCCTTTCTTGGTCTACAAGGTTTTACCGAGGACTTAAAATTATGTCAAATTTTATTACATAGAAACAATACTACAACAATAGATTAGATCATTCAATGGGTGGAAATCAATTTAATAATCTAATTGCCTGGCTAGGCATAAATGGCATTGGTGTGAAGCCCAAAAATAGGGATATCTGCATTTTATGTATGATCCAAAGACAGCATAAATGCTGAACTTGAGTCTAGAAATAAAAACATTGATTGTGAGTGGGAACTGGCTCCTGCAGCTTTTCAGGACATAGTGAGATCTTTTGGAAATCATTATATTGATCTAATTGTTGTTACTAGAGCTAATAATAAGTGTGATAGATATCTGTCTTGGCATAGGGATCCACTTGCAGAAAATATGGATGCATTTATAGTAACTTGGATAAATTACCCATTATTTTATACATTTCCACAATTTCCATTCATTTAAAAAACTATTCTGAAAATTAAAGATGATCAAATTTTTTGGCATCTTAGTTTTTCCTATGTGGTCATCACAACCATGGTACCCATTTATTAATTCCAGGGTCATATCACAGATTAAGGTATATGACCTGAACCATCAAACCAATTGTTGTCACCTTCCAGAATACTGCATCCTCTGTACAGCAGCCTTTTTTCCTTGGGGTCCTGCATATTGTCAGGGAAGCGTTTAAGAAGCAAATGATACAGATGACACCATTAATGTCATGATATCTTCTTTATCAGATAACATTGTCAAACAGCATTCTGTAGCACTAATTAAGTGGTGTATTTGTTGTAATGGTAAAAATATTCACGATTTATCAATCACTAAAATATTAGAGCTTCTTTCACAACAATTCAACAATGGCAGTTCATATACTTCAATGATCACTAATAGATCTGCATTGTCATCGATTATAGATTCTGATGTAGGAACGGATCCTCAAATTAAGAGGTTCTAAAGGTATCATCAAATTACGACCAAGTCATCTTGAATACTGATGATACGTGGGATCCATCAATGGTACTGAATTGCATAGAAAAATGGTATTCATTACAGCAATTACCACTTGACAAAGTAACCAAAAAGTAGGTAATTCTTTCAGCTCTTTCTAGTGCTCAAAGAAACCTTATCTGTAATTAGACTTAATAATATCCAATTGATTGCACTGATTTGTTAAAAACATTTAAGACAGGAAAACAGTAAACGAGTATTATGCTATCCTATTTTCATATGAAACCTGACATTTGTCCTGTGATTATATAAAAATAATACATAAGTACACACAAATTGTGAAAGCTTTAGTTAGTTAATACAGAAAATTTGTAATTCATTTTACAAAGCCTTATAATTACGTTAGTAGCCAAACAATTAGTTGCTGGATTAAACATACAATGATGGACAGTGGCACAGACATCAAGAAATTCACTCCTCATTCAACACGTCATGCTTCAATGGCGAGTAGAGGTGTGTCAGAAGGTATTAAGTACTATATTTAAAACGGTTGGTTGGTCAATAGGATCAGAAGTTTTTTGAAAACCATTATAATAGACCTTTGATTAGAGAAAATAATAAATATCTATTTGGCAAGAGTGTTGGTAATGTTGAGACTGTAGTGTTTTTTGTCATGAATTAATAAAAAGTAGTATACTGGGAGGAATACTGTATACTTGGTTGATAATTAGAATTGGAAGAGAATTAAGTTTAAATGTTGAAAAGCTTTTTCAGTTACATTAAAAGGTTGGTTTTATGATATTTGAATGTTTTATTATGTAATAGTGCCAGATGTTTGTAATTTCCAACTTCATCTCTCTAAACATCTACATAGTAAATCAGGATAATTGTCGAGGACTAAGCATGAGTATAATTACCAAATTAAACGAACTTACCTAAGTGAAGTTCTATTGTAAATTATACGAAGTGCTTAGTCCTCGATACTATGTTCCCTCCCAAGCTCTAAACAAGACCACACTTTGTTTTTTGACCGTGGGATTGAAGTTGGAGAATTACTGTCTGTTAATTTTAATTCTTTCATTTCAGATTACTCTAAATAGAATGACATAAGCTGGATATAGTTGCCAAGGTAAAAGTTTTTTTTGCAGGATTTATTCTCTGAATGTTCGCGTGTACACAATGAAACATAATGGGACTACATAGTAAATCAGGATAATTACCGAGGACTAAGCACTTCGTATAATTACAATAGAAATTCACTTAGGTAAGTTCGTTTAATTTAGTAATTATAAGACAAACACACACAATTTTATTAATACAACACATTTTTATACACCGTCTAAGCCAATCCTTTCAACAAACCCCGCGCAAGTTTAATGTTATTTCTAAATACGTTTTCTAACATGCTCTCTGAGGCTAAACAAATACCCTCGTAGTTCTCTCACGTGTACGTTTCAATCAGTGCGGTGCGGCATCCATACAGAACGAGGATATCCACCTCGCACTTTGACATACACATCGCGGCGACGACACCTCACGCGTTAACATGCCATGGCTTATGACCGAGCCCCGTCCCCGTCCGTACCAGGTTACAGCGCCTGTTTTATTGAGTGAAGCGGTTGTGTCGTCATTGCTCAATTAATAGTTGTAAATTGAAAAAAAAAAAGCAATATTTGATGACGATTTGTTATAAACATTACAATTTGACTTGACTGGATTTGATTGAAAAATGTAGCTTAGTGATCAAAAATTGATTGAAAATAGGTACTAACCTATATGATTATTTGAGTACCAATTTTGACTTGAATTCGTCCATTTATTAAACTTTCAACTTTTTGCCACCAATCACACTGTTACCGAATAAATTACCCACGAAAAGGGTTTTTTATCGTTAGTAGTTTTATCGTCTATTAACTATTTTACGAGCTCGCAAGTGCTCCACTGATGCTAATCATGTAAATTGCTTCATTTTGTCTGGTTGCCTGGGTTTTGTACGTTAACTTCTTGTGCATTAATTATTGTCTCAAAATGATCAAATAAACGTGATAAAAATATTAAAAGAAGCTAGGTATAAAATAATCTTCGACTATTAACTATTACAAAAATAATTACGTTTAACAAAACTTTGAATCAAATTAAATACCTGACCTGATTTGTCAACGCACCATCAAATTGTTATTGCTTAAAACAGCACTAAATAAAGTCATTGTCGCCACCCTGTTGATAAATCTACAAACAGTTACTTACAAACGAAACGAAGTGAACAGTTACTAATGCGTTTTATTTTCCTTAATTCCCCGATCATTAGCTACGGACATATATCACGTCCAAACCGCTTACAACGTTTTACGAAAAATGGTAATGGATAATGAAGAATAACCGTCATTTTTCTCTCTCTCCGAACAAATGATACGGGAAATAAAATTTATGAATCAATAAACACGGAATGGTCGTTGGATCCCGTATTCGCGTGTCGCCCATTATCTACTATATAAAAATAAGTCGGGTTTTCCTTCCTGACGCTATAACTCCAGAACGCACGAACCGATTTCCACGGTTTTGCATTCGTTGGAAAGGTCTCGGGCTCCGTGAGGTTTATAGCAAAGAAAATTCAGGAAAAATTTCAACAGAAAAGCGGGAAAATCTTTTTTCAAAACAATATTTTAAGTAGATTGCGCCGGTGCGTGATACATTGTTTGACAGCTACTCATTGTTCTCTGCTCAGTTAATTTCATGTGACAAACCGGTATTGTGTTCACTGTGAAATTGTGAAAAAAAAGTAAAAAAAATAAGTTATTCGTTTCCTAACATTACAATTGGAAACCATCAAATCAATCACGTGTAAATTTTTGCAAATTTTTATTCAATTTCAACAGCAGGCATTTGTCTTTAAAGTGGTAAGTTGAACTGTGTAAATTATGTGGATCATGCATTTGAGGTTAAATTCACCATTCTGTCCATAGTCCAAAATGCCTAGAGGACGACGTCCGAACATCGGCCGCCGCACAAGACATGCAAGCCAGCAACAAGTGTATTCACAGAACTTAAGCGAAGAAAGACAAAATATAATAAGAGAAAATGCCCGATTGAGACAACGCGTGAGCACACGAAGATCATTGGCATCATACAATCGCTTGGCATTCCAATATGATCCCACTGCGAACTACAGTGATGATGAAAATTTAGATATTGGACCAACGACGAACCGGGCCAAAAACCGCAAGATCGCCATGACATAATCGCCAGAGTATTTCAGTAAAAACTCAAGGTTATGATGGATGTGCTTACTAATTATCGAGTTTTTGGTGACACACGTTGTTATATGTACTCGGTGGAATGGCAGAAGCGTGGACTACCGCATGCTCATATCCTAATTTGGTTGCTGAACAAATGATGGAAAGTGCACAAAACGATATCCGCGACCGTTAGTTGCTGAAACAGTCACAGGGAACGATGGATATCCAGTTTATCGTCAGCGTTCAAAAGAAGATAATGGTCGAACTATCAAAGTTAAAGTTCGAAATCAAGAGATTGAGATCAGAAATGAATTCATTGTACCATATTGCCCGCTGCTATCACGAATTTTCGAAACACATGCAAACGTTGAGAGTTGTCATTCGGCCAAATCAATCAAATATTTGTGCAAGTACGTCACAAAAGGCAGCGACATGGCTGTGTTTGGTATTGCGTCGGAAAATGCGAATGACGAAATCAGCAACTTCCAAATGGGCAGATACGTCAGTACTAATGAAGCACTGTGGCGATTATTGTCATTTCAAATTCATAAAAGATATCCCACAGTTGTACATTTAGCAGTGCATTTGGAAAATGGCCAAAGAGTTTACTTCACTGAGGCTAATGCGGCACAACGAGCTGAGAGACCACCATCGACAACATTGACTAGCTTCTTTGCAATGTGTGAAGCAGATCCATTCGCAGCGACGCTGATGTACGTTGAAATGCCCAAGTATTACACTTGGAATCAATCAACAAAGAAATTCCAACGTCGCAAACAAGGAACCCCAGTTCCAGATTGGCCACAGGTGTTTTCCACTGATGCACTAGGTCGCATGTATACTGTTCATCCTAGAAATGATGAAAGTTTTTATTTGCGACTGCTGTTGGTAAATGTACGTGGATCA
The DNA here is from genome assembly GCA_947364205.1 of Agrochola lota. NCBI lineage: Eukaryota > Metazoa > Arthropoda > Insecta > Lepidoptera > Noctuidae > Agrochola > Agrochola lota. The sequence goes on along the minus strand of OX376222.1, from coordinate 813,641 downwards.
AAATCATTTGCGCATTTGAAAACTGTGAATGGCCACGAATGCCAAACATATCGAGAAGCATGTCAACTATTGGGTTTGCTGGAGAACGATTCTCATTGGGATTTAACACTTGCGGATTCAGTTGTTTCATCAAATGCGTACCAAATACGAACGCTGTTCGCAATTATCATCACCACATGTTTTCCTTCACAACCAATTCAGTTATGGAACAAATACAAAGACGACATATGTGAAGATATCTTGCATCGCTTGCGCATTCAAACGAATAATCCTGACATCCAAATAAGCGATGAAATCTACAATGAAGGATTGATTCTGATATAGGATCAATGCTTGACTATTGCAAACAAGCTACTGATTGAAGTAGGAATGATTGCGCCAAATCGATCGATGCACGATGTATTCAACCAAGAATTAAATCGAGAGCTGCAATACAATGTTGATACATTGCAGGAATTCGTTCGAAATAATGTGCCGTTGCTGAATGAACAGCAAAAACAAGTAAGCGAAACATTAATGCAAGCGGTGGACAATAATACTGGTGGTCTATTCTTCCTGGACGCACCTGGAGGAACAGGGAAAACATTTGTCATTTCATTGATTTTGGCCACTATTCGATCAAGATGTGACATAGCTTTGGCGTTAGCATCATCTGGAATTGCGGCGACTCTTCTAGATGGCGGTCGTACTGCACATTTTTGTAATCGAAATGAATTCATTACTGTTGTGAAATGAAATAATTTTTTTCCTTTTCAAATATAAAACAAAAAAAAAAAAATCTTCTTCTTTTAATCACCAAACGAAATGTTACATAAAACGAAGCCATCTGGTGGCGAAACGGAGTTCGCCGGGTTTGCTAGTGCGTTATATTTTAACGACGTCTCTTCAGAAATATTTAAACACCAATATTTGGCTAATACATTCATTCTAACCTTTAACATACATAGTGGTATTAGGTTATCTCATTACATAATACAGCTGTTATTACAATTTGTTATCAGTCTGTTAAAATAATAAAATAATCAACTTCACAAAAAAATTTAAACTGAATTTTTCAAACAAAATAAATAGCGTAATAATTGGCACGTAATAAACCACCCTTGATAATGAGGCCCTAAACACGCGCGGGGTGATGTATCAACAATTCAACACAAACTTTATGGTATTGTTATCAAATAATCACAAATTAAGTTAAATACTAAAACGAAAAAAAATAAAAGGATCCACGGCTAGAATGTTAATTGTTAATAATTATTTTTAGGATTGCGTATTGTTTGAACACATGGTTGTAATTAATGTGATAATCGAATCGCCACACTGTATAGTCATAAGAGCCCTTTTACCGAACCTAGGCGTCGGCTTGCGGTTACAGTATTCAAGAATTCAGAGCAAAGCCGAAATGTGCTAAGTTTTCCGTTGTATATTGGTTTTGGTAAAAAGTATAGAACAAAATTGCTTTTCCCGGCTTAAGTCGTACAAGTTTGGCGAGTGGAACATTTTCTTGAATGTTTCATATGATCGAGAGCACTATTGGTTTTTAATGCTAATAAAATTAAATGGGTTCGTGTCTCGGGATAATTCTCAACTATATCATCGGGCACGAGCTCCTATTGTAATATTCAGAAAGTTTTGTGTCCAGACTAAAGAATAAAACAATCATTGTAATAAAAGACTAGTACAACAGTAATACGTGCAAGTTAATATGTAGTTCATTATAACAACGCTTAAAACCCTCCACAAATTACCCATTCAAAACACATCAAAAATAAACAGCACAGCGCAGTTCACAACTGCCACTTGACACAAGCTTGTGGTTTACACAATGTTTATTCCACTCATTTTCCATTAATCATATAAAAGTTGGCGAGCCTACTAGTAAGGTAAAACAGCCAGTTGCCGACCTACTTCCATTCGGTCTTTGTTTTAAAATTCCATCGCCGCGCTTGCCAAATGTGGCGTGGATTGAAAACGAGGTCGCGAGCCTTGTTAACGTTTTTTTTTGACAATTTTATATGGCTTTCTTTGCATTCAGATTTTTGTATATCCATTGACGTTTTGATATTAAGCCAACATTACGTTACGTGGCTCTTTTGCTTATGTGACTTATTTGAACTGTTTGTGGGATTTTTTTTAACGTTCCTGCTCTTGACCTCTATCGATTAAGGATGGAATTCATTAATTGTATTTAAATAACAGCTTAAGTTAACTTTACATCCAATCAGACGCCAAAGCATTAACAGGTGTACATTTTTTAAATTCAGAAAAGCAACGTGAAACCCTTGTGAAAAGATACGAGCAGAAAAAAATTATTTATTGTTGTGTTATCGGCCTAAAAGCAAAATTTATATTCCCATAATCATGTGCACTCCCAATCCCATAACCCCGGCCATTCCCACTAATCTTTTCCCATTCTTTTTCCGAGAAAACTACCGTAAAAGTGTCGCTACAGAAGTACAGACTACGATAGATCCCCATAATCATTTGTTCTCTGCATACCTTACCATAAGCTGTAGTTTCTCTCAACGATAAACTTCGGTCGGTATACCGAGATCCTTTTTACTCTGTGACAGTTTAGGAGCACACATCTCTTTGGAAACATGTTTCTTTGATAAATGATTCGTATGGCGGGGGCTGAGCGGACAGTGACATGCGTGAAACTAGGCACTGTTTTTAGAAGGACCACGAATAAATTGGCTTATGAATATTGTAGCGAAGTTATTTTCAATGAGCTTGTACGGTATAGTTTGGGTCTGTTGGGATTCTTGTCTTGTCAAAGTTTATTTGGAAAACTTACCTTTCATTTTATTTGTATTGATATCTCTTTGTTATGCCTTCCTTTAAAAGCACTAATAAGGAAATAGGCACCGAACAAAGAAATATATCTTGAATCAACTTTGCTCCTTCAGCAGTTAGGGCAAAAATAAATATTTATGATCACCTCCCTGAATCCTCATTCCTTAAATATTGAACGCACCTAAATTTATCTTAATCTTTTCCTGCTAAGTACGCACACGGCGCCATCCACTTCTGATCTTGAGGAATAACTCCCGGGAACTATATATTAATTAAAATCTATCGGCAACTGTGGCCAGTAGGTGCGCGGGGTTGCGCCACGTTGATAAATTCACTTCGGTGAATTTGACGAACGAGTTCGTTCTGGGTGTTGACGACGAAGTTCGTTCTGGGTGTTCTTTTTTATTTATGTCGGTAGTAATTTTAAGGTATATTAAACCTACAATTAACGTAAAACAGCTAAAACTAGCTAGATAAGTTTTATTTATGAAGCGAAGTTTAGTCTGAAAACATGTCTCTGGAAATAGTATATTCTTCAGTGAGAGTGACCCAAAGATTTTTAGTTACGTTCTTAGAAATCTCGGATTTAAGAATGAAATTAAGTATCCTTCATTTAAAAATAACTTTCATACTAGTAGATTACTTAAGCAATAATTATTAAATTAAAACCAACTTAATTCATATAAGGATCAATATAACATGCTGTCGAAGCTGGTTATCTGGCTTTGAACATCATCGATATGATTTAGTAATCTGCATTGAATGGACTTTATACAATAAATCCTAGGATTTATTATAAACACGACATGTTTTGGTGACCCTACGTTTGGTAGTAGCACCAGTTGTCGGGCGTTTCGCTTCACAACTTACATAGCTTACGTGAGGTATTAGGCGCAACTTTTATTAATTCTTTTTGTCGCCGTCTGTAACGCTTCGGTATTGTGTCCATTGTTCTCTGTAATAACTCCGCGGAGGGTGGGCGGATAAATGGGCTCTCCACCCTGCGCTTTACAACTCTAAGCTCGTGTTTTTCGTCTTTTGTAACGTAAAAAATTTAATAAAACTGAAATAAAAGTATAATAAATATCGAACTACCGATACGAGCAATAATTTTATATTCAAGCTCTTTTTATAATGGGGTTGGTAGAGTTCGCTTAAAAATGATATATTCGATCAGGTATAATATAATTTATATTTTATCTACTCTACGTTATACGTAATATTCGAATTATAAACTTATATTGACGTATATATTATACACACAATACCGACATTTAAAAATATAATCGTATTATAACACTTTTACTTTAACAAAATAATGCTATAAAACAATTTTTTTATATAGGGCAAATCTAAGAAGTTAATATCATCAAGGAGTTTCCATCTATTTTTGCAATGGAACGTTAGCGGGGGCAGCAGCACCGCTCTAGCGCATGCGCGGTGATGTGCTGGGTGCAGGCGCCATTCATACATTTTGTTGAACTGAATTTCGTGGGATTTTGTATTTTTATTTAGTAGGTTCAATCCCAATGTATGAGAGTAGATACAATAGTGTATGAAACTGCACATAACTAGGTATTAAAATACTCGTGTGATACTATTAAAAACCGAGCCTAGGGCTCGGTTTTTAAACACAAACTCGTATTTTAATACCCCTTTTTATGCAACAGTTTCATAAACTACTATTATGGCATCCTCAGTTATTTTAGCTAACTTGATGAATCAACTACCAATATATACCTCGTCTAATACAAACTGGCTGACAAACGGACGAGTACGTCTGGAAAGCTATCGAATTATTTGCTAAGTAACTATTAGGAGTTGCTATAACTATCGGATTGTTCGTTAGCTTTGTGCTGAGTAGCGCTAACTTTAGCGTGACTGTGATGCTCTGTCAACATTTGCCTAGACAGGTTTAGAAGTCGAGTTGCCAAGCTTAAAGGAACAGAAAAGCTTCAGAAGTTCGACAAAATAAAATAGGTACTAGAAGGATGTCCAAGAGCATGTTTTTTTGTAAAACGGAGATGCATTTTAAGAGCCTCCATCTAATAAACTTCTTCTTTCTTAACAGCCAAAACTATACGGAAAAAAACTCATGCGAACTAAATCAGTACCTACATGTACGTGGCGGAACTTCCTGCTGAGAACCACCGCTCTTTTGAGGGTATTTTAACTATACCTAACTGTAGTCTGTTCAAGTATCTGATAAAAGTGTAAACAAATGGATCAGAAAACGTACCTGAGGATGCCAATTTGTTGCCACGTCTTACAAATTAATTGCTTTGATTTGATTATTTGAATTCCCGAAATTCTTATTTTAAATCACGAAAGATATTTTTTATTTGAACTGAGATTACCTAATTGTATAACCTCAATTTTCGTCGATCATTTTTCAATTATAATTTGATAAAGTTAAGCTAAGTTAAGTTAAGCTTCTTTTTCTTATTATATTTGATAAAGATAGTTTAAAAAAAAAAATATGTAAATTAAAAGTTATTCAAAAAAGTGGTGAGATATACAGTTGATATTTTCAAAATACAGGTAATGTGGACTGGTTACTTGGTGAGTAATTGCGTAAGAAAACCTGAACCAGGATGTTTACACTTGCATCAAATACTTTTGGAACAGCCTGTACCTACCAACGTTTAGTGCACCTTATACAGTCAGCCAGCCTCGCTACAGCTGTAATTTTTTTCTTTTTTCCGAAGATAAATTATTGTTACAGTTTCTCTTGATACGTTTTAGTCTTAACAGTGAGCCTTCTGAACCCGTGTTGTAACTACAGACGCCTAAAAATTCTAAATGCTCAAGTGACAGGTCACTTCTAGTCGCGATAATTCCAAAAGGAAGGTTGAATATATACCATCTTATTGAGAAAAGCTCGTTGTTGAATGACTACCGAGGGTAAGAATGAAATATCGTGGATTATACTTTGAAATAGATCTGTCAATTTTTAGAAAGCAGTACTGCAATTGTGTAAAACACTCTTTCTATCACAATCCGCTTGCTTGATTGCTTCATGTTTGAAACGATTACGTAAATAACGCAATATAAATATTGTTGAATTATCAAAATCAATGACAGTGGGATTGTGAGTGTGTTACGCAATTACCTCGCTGTTATGGGCCCTACACACTATGCCGGCGGCGTGGCCGCCGGCTTTTGCCGCGCGGCACGTACCCCCGGCGTCTTCATTTCCTTTGTGATCGATAGTGTGTAGGAGCTATTACTCGCCTGAAATGGAACAGCAGCGACACAGTCTTTCCTAGATACACTTAAGAGAAAGACAATCTTCGAACAAAATTCTCAAGAAAGGCAAAACCAGTCGGTTAATGGTAATTAATAACTAGTGCGGTACCCCACCGATTACGGTACAATGTAGAACATTCCTATAGGCCATTCCTGTATGTGAATAAAAACCGCACCGTAGCACTCAACAAATCATTTTCCATCGGAGCCTAGTGTTGGGACGTGCGGCTTTATTTTATGTTGTACTTTTATTTTTATACTACTAAAATCGTTTGTTAGTACTAGAATAATATTGTTGGTATTTGTAGACTGGATGCAAATAAATGAGGTTGTGATGTGTTAAAATATTATATTATAATGGTCCATACATATTTAAATGAAATAAATACTTAAATAAATATAAATATTGTAGAATAAATATAGTTTATTAATTTTAACATATTTATTTACATGTGCCTCAGGAATCAATGCAACTTCGTACTTTCCACCCCTAGTCAGCTAGGGGTGGATTGCCACTATCTAGTCAATTGCGGCTTATTCATAATCGTAATTTTTTTTTTTTTACATGTAAGATATCGTACTGTAAAAACGTTAATTTGTATAATGAAATTCCCCACAATACTTTTTCAAAAGCCCAGCTGTATGCGTCATACGTGCGTCGTACATCTGCATGTGATACCGAACGGCGCGCGGCGCGTCGCCTGAGTTCACAAATTGCGTTGAGATTTATTCGCAGCGGTTGATTTGCTTGTTTATACAATAAACATGCTTTTACGGGCAGTTCTCAGCGAGACTACGAGTTCTGATAGTTCAGGGGTTATCACTTTTAGTGGATGGTTGCTGGAGATTCCGTTTAATAGACGATAGGATGGTTTTACGATTTAGTGTGGTACAATATCATGGATGCGCACGATTTGATGATTCTCCTGTTTACTACTCACATGGCACTCTCATTTTATTTGCTTCGCTTGGTTGTTCAGATTCCCCATACAGTACTGACGCTTTCCTAGCTTCCGAATGGCAAGAAAAGGGATGAATTTACAATTTATTTTTGACTGAAAAAATCATCTAACGAGCGTGGAAAGAACCTCTCCAAATATTGCTGTAATGCCCTTTATATAGTGATAAATCTAGGAAGTCATTTCAAAATTCGTCTCCCACAGTGAGGAGATAAAGCAACGCTATCATACTACTTCGAATCAATTCGAAATCGGCTAAATAGATTTACCTCCGATTCGACTTTTATTCGAGTAATAAATCGAGTAGGCCCACCTCTAGCGCGTGGAAAGGGCAATGCTTATGTATGAAGGGTGCTGGTTATAAATGGCGGGGGTTCGGCTGTTTTAAGCGAAAATCGAACGAATTTTTGACGACAGAGGGAAAGCGGTCAACGTGATTTATAAAGTGGCACGGAGATATATCTTGTGAGAATCGACGAGTTGACATCAGCTGTTGATATGAATGATGGTGGGGATAATCGGGCTGTTGCACGTTGTTACACGCTTTTGTGTGAAATTTTCTCCAGAGTGTGTCGATTGTCATTCGTTTTATGAACGAAGAATAAATCAAATTAATAAAAATCGAATTATAATTATGTCGTATCTCTATGTATTTTACTGTGTGTACATAAATAATAAAATAAATAAATAAGAATATTGAGAATAATTGAACGCAGACAGTACAAGTGCTTGGTAATCGAATTCTTAAAATGAAATGACACTGAAGTGGAGCTTACTCACTCTACGTAGTATGTCCCTACGTATATATTAACACCAGCCAAAGTTAAACATTGTAGAGTCTAATTAAGTTTGTACCTACAAAAACAGGTCCAACCTTCCGTAAACTAATAATTACTATAAGTCAGCAAACATTCTAACCAACAAAAATAAACAACTTCTCGACGAACTCGAAAAATGGGATTAGCGTTAAATACTTCGGAAAAAAAATTCATCGGCTGCACCCGATTGATCCCGAGTCCGACCCGACTAATCCCGGAGTACGCTCGAACTTTTCAATTTGGCCAACCCATCGCCGTGAACTTACCCGTTAAGGCGCGGTGTTACCTCAATATTCACAAAAAACTGGTTTCTTAGATAGTCGAGTATGACGTAAAGCAATGAAAATATACGTCGCAAAAAATACAGTGGACAGAGAAAGGTTTAAAAAAAAATTCAACCGAATAGAATAGTAAATAGTTTGATATTCCCAATAAAAAATACTTCACAAAAATAAACTTTGGCGTCGAACATCTCCGTATTTTCAGCGATAACAACATTTTTTTTAAGTGTTCAATAGAATAAACATTATTTTATAACTTTAACCAGACAATTATTTAATTTAATGTGTATATTCTGAATAATCTAAATAAAACCCGTAAAATAAATGCACATTCGCAACTTACTAACATCGTTAACCCAAATATTTATTCGATTTTCAACCATATTTAATGTTCTGTAAATGTGAAAATAGATATTGCGGTCCTACTTTAGTCGTCGGGCTACCGTATAGCGCGCAGACGAAGTTGTGTGAGTGCAGCTGTAGCGTTTAAAATCGTAGTCAGTCCGCGCCTTAAGAGACGTGAAAACTTCAGTATTTGTTACGTTACATGGTTTCATACAGTTCCGTACAATTTTGCCGCAGTGTGCAGTTGTTCGCAGGATTTCATTATGTATGTATACGGTTAGTAAATTGTATTTTTTTAATTTTATGACACAACTTTATGTTGCGAATGTTTGTGAGTTGAATTTATTATTTTCTTGAAATTCTATTGTGTGACTTATAAACTGTACTGTCTAGTGATAAGAGTTATCTGGTTATTTTTTTATTTAACGTATGCTTCTTATTTCAAAATGCATAATTTTTTTCTCAAGGTTCTTAGTTCTAAATAGAAGCATTTATTATTTTACTTTTTTTTACTTATCCAGCACATTGGCATACCTTTTTTTTTTTTTTTTCAGGATGGGAAATCATCAAATGACTTCTCCCGCTCTGGGCAGAGCGAGAGGGTGTGTCAGACTTTTACTGACTAAAACCCACACGTGTTCCTTCCGTTGCCTGTGTGCCGGGGCCGCGTTATCCCTTTCGGACAAACCCGCAACCCCAGCAGGACATTGGCATACCTGCGTGTTGTTTCGTTTTGCTCTGTAATAGAATGCATGTGGGTGTTTTTCTACTATTGTTATTTACTTTGCCCGCAGCATTCGGGTACAAGTTTACATAATTATATTGTACGAAACACAGTAACTATCGTGTTTATTAAGGAAAAAATTGTCTCAAGTACGAATATGGTTTAGTACATTAATTTGAATACAACACACAAGAATACAATTATTCACTTATAATTAGAAACACTAGTAGCATACATATAAAAGTTCTTTGGAACGAGTAATAACGCCAACAAACAACAGACAGACTTCTTGAACTGAAACCAAGAATTAACAAAGATAATTTATACTTTTCTCAAAGTTTTTTTTTTTTTTTTAAACGTAGAATTTCTTCTTGTATCGTGGGTGCGTTTACAAACATAGAAACTCACATACACTAACACCCAGACCCGGAACAACTACTTGCAGATCATATAAATATTTGTTCCGTGCGGAGATCGAACCTCCTTTCCTTAGCATTCACACCGATACATAGTTATGTTCTTGAGTTTACGGAATATTTGTTTTGTGTTCGAAGAGCTTCATGTAGCAAAGCAAAGGGATGGGAAATAGTTCGCTTTGTACAATTAAGTAGGAACCCTGGAATGCTAATAGATGATTAAGCGTTTTTTTTGCAGTTTGATTTAATTATTGTTTGAGCTCGTTTTGTTTTGTTTAGTGCTGGAGGAGCCATTTTTATGTGTAGTAGATAGGTAACTTAAACAAAAGTATAGTCAAAAGTGCAAAAAAAGCAAACAACAATTCAACATAACTGCATCATCAAAGCTTCTTCATCAAAAAGTCTATACCTGTATTGTAGCACAAAAGTAAACCCACTGTAACATTAATGGTGGGTATGATTCAACTGCCCCGGAGTTAAAAGATTGAGACTTGTGATTGTTATAAAAATAACTTTATTTGCCAAACGTGTTAGTAGTACAATTATCGTAAAATAATGAGCTAATAATGAGCTCTGAGTTATGTTTGGGTTAGTTTATAAACTAATTCTTATCAGCTAGTACAATGGTGGGGACAGGATGTTTGCATACCATATTTCATAAATATGTTTACATATTTATGTTTATTTGTTTATAATTAAGTCCGTTCCTGAAATCGTTATCGGACAATGGCTTTATCTCCAATGGTGATGGTCTGGACTCGATGGAGCATTCAGTTGCGTGACGCTGGTCCTCTGAGAGTTGCTGTCAGACCGTAAACTGTTACCAGATATAACAACTGTTATAAGCTAGCAGGTACTAGCTTCCAACCATGTCCGGTTCTCATCATTAATATATATTATTTCCAAGACAAGTAATAAACCAAAAAATGGACTTTCACTTAGTAAACAACTAGTGACACGCCCCAGCTTCACGTGGTTTTTACGAATTTAAAAAATATGAAGATTTCTTTATATCGGGGTTAAATATGCCTTCCAATATACCTTCCGGAACGAATTTTATAAACCGAAATAAAATACGTTGTTCTTCTAAATTCGCTTTTCGTGTCAACCGAATTCAATTTATAATAAATTAAGTATATGCAAATAGATATAAATTAAGTTACAGCAATAGGTCATGACATTATTATTATCATGATATTCTTTGGCCATTATTCCTATGAAGAAAACAGTTCTGTTTTTACCCGACTACGGCAAAGCCAAGGAAGGGTTATGATTTTAGCAGTCTATATATGTAATTATGTATGTATGTTTGTATTTACATGTGTTCCACCGTAGCACCTAAGCTACTGAACTGATGTTGATGAATGAGGTATCAATAGATTTTTCATAATGGTCCAAGTGACATAGGCTATATAAATTCTCGGTAAGTTTAATACGGTGGACATTACACGTACATTTCTGACCTCAAAAAAAAAAATTGATATAGTCATGACATGTTTGGTATCAAAACAAAGGTCTTGACGAGACATTACAAATATGTGTATAATATATATTTTATTGTCTAAGTAAACAAATGATTAAAAACAAGCAAAAGTGAGAATGCGCTACGTACGGTGCGGCTGTAAAATTAATACCTATTATAAAATAAAAATCGTAATTAAAATGATACCAACGCGCACTTAATCAAATCTTATGGAAAAGCATAAAATATTTTTTTTTGTTAAAAAACTTAGCCCAACTCGTTCAATTCTTCAAGAAGGTCTAGTTACTGTTTTAGTTAAATATTTTTTTTTTTTTAAAAGCACCAACCCGACTACGGAATCACAAAAGTGATCTAAAAATAATTCTTGTTTCTTACTTTTTAGACCAATTTTATGATTCCGTAGTCGGGTTGCAGCTTTTTAAACATTTTTATTTTATTTAACTAATACAGTTACTAGACCTTCTTGAAGAACGGCTGCATAACTGCTTATCATGATTTTCAGACGAGTTCAATAACATACCAACTACACAAAAATAAAAAACCGTCCTTTCATCACATTAGTCGGTATGAAAATAAATACCTCCAGCTATAAAAATAATGCTCAACCTTCCACATAGTTTGTACATTCCGTTTCCCCGAACAACCCAACTTATTAAACATGGTGGCAATTAACAAAAAAAAAACAAAAAAAATTGTTACCATCACCAACAAAGATTTTGTTATGGAAACAGAAGAGGCGGCACACTGTGCAACGCACATTTATTGCGTCGACGTCGACTCGGACCAGTACCACTGTGTACCGTCACGTCGCGGTGCCGGAACTCGCCTTGTTTTACTAAGATGTGTACTTTTTAGGGTTACTTCCCGTACTAAACAAGAAACCCTTATAATTCCACCATGTCAGTCTGTCTGTCTATCTGTCCGTGGCTTAGCTCAGAGACTCTTAGTACTAGAAAGCTGTAATTTGGCTTGGGTACATATTAATCACGCCGAGGTAAAATAAAATAAAAAAAAAGCTAATTTTTTTACGTTTCCTCCCCTACACGTAAAGTGGGGATGTTGTTTTTTCCCCATCTATCCCATGGTGTGGGGTGTTGTTCAAAATATTGTGAGTTTGTGAAAACAGTTTTTGGATTCAGGGATCCGTTTGCGAAATATTAAGCTTTAAAGTACACATTTTTGTTATAGTCAAGTTTCCCCCCCCCGTGCCAGCTTAATGGTTGGTTTAAGATATGTGAAAAAAATCACGGCAATAAAACTATCACAGCTAAGTAGGCTTAACAAGTTAACGAGGAATAAGCTACCAACTTACATTTGCGGTTGCAAAAACATGTCATGGTTCATGTCACGGATAATAAGTACCTACAGAAAAAAAAAGAAATTCCACCAAAACATTTTATGTAAACTAGGTTGCCAAGACTGACTTAAGGTTGTTACTGTAAAAAAGTTATCAGATCTAATGAAGAGTCTCTAAGTCTAAAAACCTAACTCTACAAACCTTCCGTTTCCTTTGATCCGTTTTTTCCATTGAACTATTGTATGACACAACATTGAACACCAGTGACTTAATTTTGTATCATAAGCCCATAGGAGTGTCTGTGCGACGGTCGTGCGTGTTACGGCTTAGCCTTACATTTAGACCAAGATGCTAGATTAGAGTTAGGGCTCCACATTAAATACGATAATTTTTTTACTGTGAAAATGTTATGTGGCTTGGCAACTTACTTTACATTAAATGTTTTTGTTGGGTAGCATATACAGAAACTGTTGATAAACCTTTACATAAATTAATTTTAAATAAGACTGGTCACATAATCAAATATTAACATGTCAAATGGGTAAAAACGGTTTATAACTTTGTTGCCAAGTTTAGTTTGAAAATAGTCACTGCACCGAAAGATTCACATTTAACGTGTTATTTACCTTATTTTACTGTTCGCCAATATCTAGCTACTGTTAGGTAATCTAAAGTCATTTGTTCACTAAAATTAATGAGTCTGTGAATGCACGTGTAGGTTACAAAGTTATATTATGTGAATAATGAATTCATGGGTAAAGGTATCAATTTAGAACAAGTATCATAAGAGATAGAACTAAATAGTTGAACTGAAGTTTATCTAATCTGCATGAATTGCGTTTTTTCATTTTACTCATTTGAACCAGAATACTTCCACGTCTTGTCTGTAGACTATCAATACCGAACCCTTTCGTAACAATAAGTGTAGTCTTCATAATTAAGTACACAAGACCCTTTCATTATTGAAGGAACTTTATCTACACGATATATTATGATGTACAAGTAGAATAAACTGTTTTGCAAATAAACGCTTTATTTACTAGTTGTAATGTTATGATCTGTTTATCGAATTCTGTAGAGTTATCATAATCACTATCTTAAACTGACTGCCTTTATAACTAAAATCCCAGGCAATACGTAAATTTTATCCATTGGCTGCAAGAAGTACAGGAGCGGTCGATGTGGAGACGCTTGAGGTACAGGAGCGGTCGATGTGGAGACGCTTGAAGTACAGGAGCGGTCGATGTGGCGACGCTTGAACTACAGGATAGGTCGATGTAGCGACGCTTGAGGTACAGGATCGATCAATGTGGCGACGCTTGAGGTACAGGAGCGGTCGATGTGACGATGCTTGAGGTACAGGAGCGGTCGATGTGGCGACGCTTGAGGTACAGGAGCGGTCGATGTGGCCGCTCTTGAGGTACAGGAGCGGTCGATGTGGCCGCGCTTGAGGTACAGGAGTGGTCGATGTGGCGACGCTTGAGGTACAGGAGCGGTCGATGTGGCGACGCTTGAGGTACAGGAGCGGTTGATGTGGCGACGCATGGGAGAGACATATCTATAGCAGTGGACGCCTTTTAATTGCGATGATGATGATACTTTCATTTTTATTGTGTATGGTTTTACCGATTAAATTAAAAAGTACTCGAAAAATTATAAGATTCTTGGAAAACTGTCTGGTAATCTGAGTTAGTGGTTATATCTTAACAGAGCCTGCCTATATACATGGCATCGACGAGAAAACTGATACCATGGATTCAGTACATGATTCTGAACCCCTCTGATCTGAAATTTTTCGTCGGTTATTGACCTCGGTTTCCTTGAGGAATCAACTGGCAGTAAGTAGAATAGCGCGCGTTTGAACAGTGTCGCCTTTGTACCGACGAAGCGACGGCGCAGGGCTCACACGTGACCGTTTACTTGGCTCACGTGACCCGCTTACCAGGCAGGGAATGGGGGTCACAGTGGTGTGAAGATGAGTGGGTTAAGTAGAAACAAAATTGGAGAAAGATTGTGAGCCAATGTTGTTGGAGGCCGTGACCGTCGTTTTTTTGGAGTTTACTACTTGAGAATCGATTTTCATTTATGGCCCCCGGTATGAAAATTTTATGAGGAGTTAAATGTTAACACTTGTATAATAAGTGTTAACTTTGTGTTTTATTCGTAAACTAGCTGTGCCCCGCGGTTATACCCGCATAACTCTAGATCCCATGGGAATATCGGGATAAAAGTATCCTATGTCCTGTGTCCCATGTGTAAAATTTCATCCAAATCTGTTCAGCGTAAAAGCGCAACAAACAGACAAACAAATAAATAAACAAACTCACTTTCGCATTTATATTATTAGTTAGGATTTGTAAATAACATCTATTAACTGTGCTTGCTTTGCTTAACTATGGTATCCGGTTCATATTTAACTTAAGGAAATATGACCATGTGTCGAGTTACAGGTCTGAGCTCAAATGGATGTCTATTTGCCAAAAAATAATTTTACGCGCTTTGACCACGCGTTTCTCGATTCTGAACTCCCCATCCCTCCTTCTATTATCTTATGTCTTACTTTCAATTTCTATGTTCTTCACACGGTAAGAATCTGCGTTCTTCCAACAATCTTCTTATACTCTGTCCGTCCCATACATCTATCTGACTTTGTTAATTCTTCCTTTCATATTCAGTCCATTCTTCTCTGGAATGCGCTTTCTCTTGATATCAGGACGGCCACCAGTCGATATTTAAGTGGAAATCGCAGAGTTATTTTCAAAACAAATAGCGTAGTCATCTCAATTACCTCTTTTCCTTTGAATTTGTATCCTTATATATGTATATATATAATTATACGAGTATAATGTAGGTATATGTTATAGTAAATATGTATGTACCTGTATTATAAGTTTATAAAATATGTATATATAAGTAAATATATACATAGTGTACCTATTTTATTTATAATTCATTGTTGTCTCATCGGAGCACCTGCCATCTTATCTGTTCACCAACCTTGTTTGACTGATAGAGAATGCCTAAGGTATTAAGGCCGCCTTTGAACCTTATTTTGTGCGAGCAGTTTAAATGGATAAATAAATACATAGATTCAAATATTGAAAAAAAAAAAACATTACGTATTTCACACTTCGCTCTAGATATTTTGGCCGTGCGATACACGATTACTTGCACTTTACTGCATCCAATTAAATCGCAGACAAGTCTAGAATTATAATCTAATTATTGTTTCATTTGAGTTATATTAGGGAGCTGTATGTGTATACTTGAATACAGCGGGGGGTTTAAAAGATGCGTTTATTTACCCTCTTTGCCTAAAGTCCCATCACAAACATATCATGTAAGAAATGCAAGTTTCGCAACGCAGTTCATACCATAAAAAGATGTGAGATCTAATGTAAAATCAAGTCAAAGTCAAGTTAATTTCGTCAGTACCTATCTATTTGTCATCTTTATTTCTTTAATAAATATAATGACTTGGCCATCGCACGGCAATATAATCACTTAAGAATAATCTACTATTTTAAATAGTCCTAATTAACTACAGCGCAGCACTAATATTAGGTAGATTTAGTTGTATGTAGAATGTAGATTCTATTGCCGTGTGCGATTGCCAAGTCATTCTATTTATTAATCTTAGCCAACCCATCACTACGCTCATGGGCCTATTCCAGCGGTTGCAGCTCCAAGATGTTTTACGAAGGTAGATATTTGTGGGGCGGAGATTTAGTCAACAGATGCAACAAGGGGGTGAGTGTCGTATGTCACATGTCGTATTTCACAAGCGTTTGAATATTTCCTTATTTTTTCTTCTTCGGCGGGTTTTAGTATAGAGGAGACAGGGCGTGAAATATGAGAAGGACCGTCAGTATCTAAGACACGGATATCACATAACGCCTCTCTCTGAGCATCCCAAACGCCTCGCTGGAAAGGAACCTGATTTTGACCTCCACATGTACAAACATGTTTAGACTGTATGACTAACTTTATGTGTTTCTCATTGTACAATAAACTTATTATTTATTATTAAAGGTCTCCGCGTAGTCCGCAAGACGACGTGTTATTAGACCACCCTTTTTACAACATAGAGCATGATCAATGTTGAAATCATCGCAGCCAAAGCCAAGTTATATTATTGTAGTGATAGCTGTTTGTTAAATTACCACTGGAAGCTGCGGGTGTTGACCTCAAGATGATCAGCTTCTCACACACAACAACACACAACTGTACGTCGCTTGCTGACTCTCTTTATATTTTTATTAGCTTCCGAAATTAATTAAACATTTGAGTATTCGCGTTTTCATTTCGTAATTCAGTAAATACAAATCTAAGGTATTTTTCCCTGACACCTATACCTTTATCTATCCTGGAGTAGCGTCGGAAAAAAAAGGTATACGTATGAGCGCGTCAATCAGCGCGTGATTTCCCCGGAGGAAACACTTTGCTACTTAGACAGGCTTTGTTTTAAATAACTCACGCGCAGATTGATCGAGGTAATAAATTCTTGGGTGAAGACAAATTGGTTTGGAGTGACCAGGAATAAACTATTTAATAAAACCTACAGGTGAAAATCTGCCAATTCGACAATTTTTGTAAGACTTTTTCATACAATACTGTCCTGTCGTAAAATGTGACCATTATGTAATTTTTTTGGACGATTATATCGCATTGTCAGTTATATTAAATAGCCCAGGAGTAGGGGTCATATTTGGGTTCACGGATTAACTTAAATATAACTCTGGCTTTTATATTGATTTTTATGTCAAACTTCACAACACAGTAAGATGAGTGATGACTGACACTGAATTTATTATGATTCATAACGAATACCTTCAAAAAAAGCACAGGTTAGCGACGTATTGCCCAAAGTCGTCATTCAATACCGAATGTCAAAAGGCAGACTGTTTCTGGGAATTGAAACTCCAATCATTTCCCCCTTCAAGTGATCTTAAATCCTCCGAGCTAACTAGATGAATACAATATATTGTCACCGTTCGAAATATTATAAGATGTTTTTGTCTTTGACATTCAACATGTCCGACGGAAGTACGAGTAGAGAATATGAGCTGCACCAGGGATCACCAATGGGGGTGCTTGGACAGGAAACCTCCCCGTGTGCCTGGGGGCTGGAGTTCCCTTATGAATGCGTCCGGGGGATAGGCCAGTCTTCGGGACGGTGCACCTTGGGGTGCAGGCAATGTCTGCCCATTAGGTACTAATAATAATAATAAATCATTTATTTTGGACCAAACACTTGCATACATTTTATAAACCTGCCAAACTGCGTGAAGGTTTGTCGGCAGTATTAGCGCTCGTCTTTAAACATTTGGTATAAACAATCTGCGTGCCTAAGCGTTGTTACCCGTATGCCAATATCCTGTCGGAGGACTGAACGCTCTAACGTGTACTCGTAGAGACCACACGTTGAGCCGTGTTCTAGTGGGAGCGGGCTCGGCGTGCACTAACCCTGCCGTCGGGCAAGCAGGAGGAAGCCGTTTCTTCTGCCACCGTTGGTCTTGTAGCCCCGAAGAGTGTCAAGGTCATGTCTCTGGCATTTGTCGGGGGTCGAGGGTCTTGGCTTAACCGCCCGGGCCGCGAGGAAGAAAACCTCTATAAAAATCACTTCAAACCTCCAAGCGGCGGCGCACCGTGAGGAAGTTTGATAGCTTGACTAATGGGTAGCTTCATTAGTCACTAGTGCGAACCACTATTTTTTTGGTTGGTTGGTTGGAACAATTTTTACTCGTGGGATTTAAAATGGAAAACTTTTTGAAATCAAAACACACAGATGACGTGCCAATATTGGCGGAGGAACCGCTTGCCGGCGACGGCAATCTGAGTCGAGGAGACTCCTGTCCCTCCGGGGACCAAGCTAGGTCCGACCAGGACGCGGGACGCGGACGTTCCAAATTCTGGGGGAAACGCTCGCGCGACCATAAGTCGGACCGTGCAGGATCGGCGGCACAATCCTCGAGCGAGGAAAGCCTGCCGGTCGCTAAGGTGCCGACGGTGAGGAGAGGCCGAGGTCGCGCGGTGGTGGTGACCTCGATACCAGGGCGTGGCAATCGGGGTTGCATCAAGCGGCCTGATACCCCAGGAATCGAGAGGAACCCTGAGGTCTCATCCGGGGCCTCAACCGAGGAGTCGGAAGGGGTCACCGTCCAGTAAAGGGGCGCAAGGGCACAGGCTGGCGCCACCGCGAGCCATGCCGGGGGAGGATTCGCGATGGACGGGGCCTCCGAGGTCGCCCGCCGGTCCCGGGAGCGGCCAGTGGAGGGGCGCCGCCCTGGTGGTGGGCCAGACGCCGCTGGGGGCTCCGATTCGGAGCGAGCAGCCAAGTTTGCGGAGGTCGTAATGGCCGCCACCAGGGGTGTGGCCTTGAAGAGGATCCAGTCCTCGAAAGACAAGGCCATACCCGCGGACACGGCCTCCAATATGGCGGCAGCGGAGGCCTTTCTTCATCTCGGGCCTCCGTTGGATGGTATGTTGGAAATGCGGGTGGAGGTCGCCCGCTTGACAGCCGCCACGGAGCTTCTCCGACAGGAGAATAAGGAGCTCCGCAGACCTGGCCGGGCTCCGTGGAGCCGGTCCCTGGGTTATGCTTCAGCGTGGAGCGGTGCAAGGGCAGGGCCCGCTCTTGCCGGCGGAGGACCGGGGATTTGACCCTAGTGTGGCAGGAGCTGGCTGCCTGCAGCAGCCGGTTCTCCGTACTGGAGGGCATGATCCAGCGCCCTCTGTTAGCGGTGAGCCAGCCAGCCTCGAGCCAGCGGAAAGCGGCATCATATGCCGCCACTGCAGCTGCCGCGACCAAACCAGGCCCTTCAGGGCAGACCAGGGTTGGGGCTGCTACACAGGCAGCGAGGACCCTGGTCAAGGTGGTTAGGGCCCCAGCCCCGGCAGCGGGGGCTCCGACCCCGGTAGCGAAACGGCCGCCCCTGCCTCCTAAATCTTCTCAAGCTGACGCCGAATGGCAAATAGCCGGGGAGAGGAAGAAGGCGGGCAAGGCAAAAGGGGTGGCAAAAAAGAAGGCGAGGTGGCAGCGGCGCAAGGAGCAAAGCGTTGCGGCTAGGTTCCGCGCCCCGAAGTCCGCAGCTGTAGTGATCACAATACAGCCGGAAGTGGAGAAGAAGAGCGTGTCCTACCGCGACGTGCTCTCCAAGATTGGGGCGGCGGTGGACCTCAAAGAGATAGGCGCCGCTCAGGGCATCCGGGTTAGGGTCACTGCGACTGGGGCCCGGATGCTGGAGGTCACAGAAGCGGCCGGTGGCCCGGCCGCTGACGCCCTGGCTGAAAAGCTTAGGGCGTCCTTAAATGCAGACGAGGCCCAAGTATCCAGGCCCACCAAGTGCGTAGACATGTGCATCTCGAGCTTGGAAGACTCAGTGGTGGAGGCACAGGTTGTGGCCGCTATCGTCAGGACTGGGGGGTGCTCTGCCGAGCAGGTTAGGGCAGGCACCATCAGTCCTGACGTCACGGGGATGCGAGCCGTAACGGTCAGCTGTCAGTAGGTAAGCTGGAGAAAGAACATAAACATTGTCTTGAGTTAATCACAGCGACCAACTATTCTTATCGTTTAAGTAGTCGTTGATAGAATAGTATGCCTTTAAAGAAAGTTTGGATTTTACTTTCGTTTTAAACGCAATAAAAGGCAAATCTAGCAAAGAAGAGGGTAGCTTGTTATAAAAGGTTATACCAAGCCTAACAAATGAGTTATGAACCTTATGAAGCCGGTGAATGGGAGCTCGTAGTTTGTCCTTATTTCTACTGTTAACATTGTGAAAATCACTGTTTTTAGTGTATAAGTGTATATTTTGCCTAATATATAAGATATTGGCGAAAATGAATTGAGATGCACCCATGAGGATACCAATATCTTTGAAAAAATCTCTCAGAGAAACTCTGGCACCTAGCTGGAAAATAGCTCGAACAGCTCGTTTTTGAAGGACAAATATACATATATAGGCTGTTCAGTGGTTTTGCCAGTGCCTTTACACCTGCGCGCATCGCTAGCGGAAAAAATCAGCGCGCCATTTTCCATAAATATTTGTTATCGTTTTCATTTTGTTATTATAAAAAATACGAAATCTAAAGTATTGTCACCAACCGACGTACAAAAGCTTTTAAAAGAAGCTCCGGATTGACAGTACCTGGCACATAAGGTCAGTTGAACTTTATAAATCTAAACTTATCATCTCTATAGTTACGTTATTCTAGCATAAGTTCTTACAACAGGTCTGTTTTTTCCCTCGTAAGTGTGTTGAAAACGTCGTATGAAACGCGTGTGGCCTCGGCTCGCGCAAATAATACCGCCTACCAAACCGACCGCCGTGTAATAACCAACACAGCACACTTGTATCATAATGTACTATTATGAAATTGCCGCTGTCCTTGTGTATTCACAAAATAAGATGGCGACGGAGTTAGTTCTGATTTTGGCCACGCGCCTAAATAACCTTGTAGCGTTGTATTCGTTATTCTGTATATTCATGAGAACGGAACAGATTAGCAGTAACCCTCTGTTCGTCTCTTGAGCACTAACGTATGTTGCCTCACTGTTTACAGCTACACTATGGCGCTCAGAGCGCTCACAAACTGTAAGAAATTCTTATATAGGTTTATTTACTGATCGTGTTTTGTACATTGATTGCCAAGGTGGGGATACAATTTGAATTATGTGAACGTGTCTGACGAACAGATAATTATTTAGACGAGAGAATGATTGTGTGTTAAAGATGTTAATGAAGGATTTTTTTTTAAGGTACTTCTGGTACTTCTCCTGCTAGCTATTACCGGCGAGTGTATTGTAAGATGCATAGTTTAGTCTACACAGATGAATCTATACCCTGAATACTGAAAATTACTATAACACAAGCGACTTTAAGGATTGAAAAATAAAAACTATTTTTTGCTTATTTTGCCACGTTTATAATACCATTCGATAGCGCGTACAATACTTCCATGTCCAAACACTCAAAAAAATATTATTTGAATCCTAACAAAGCGTATGTAGCTGTGAAACTTTGGCCAGTTCCCCACAAATGATACCGACCCTATTCGGTTTATTCGGTAACTATTATATCACCAAATCAATACACAGCAGAATTTACTCACAGACCAAAATATTTCAAGATTATGTAAATTACTTTATCAAAGTGGTAGTTTGGTAGGTTTGGCAAAATAGGTTTCATTGAAACAATAAATGATTTTCCTCTTCAACGCGGAACTAAAATTACATTTCTCAAAAATCTTCACTTCAAACGCATCTAAACATCTCATCATCATCATCATCATTATCATCAGCCTATAGCAGTCCATTGCTGGACATAGGCCTTTCCTATTGTACGCCATTCCACTCGATTCTCGGCAACTCTCATCCAGCCTCTACCTTGCCATGCGAAGATCGTTGCTCCACCTAGCCTGAGGGTGTCCTACCCTACGTTTGCCCATTCGCGGCAACCCAGCCTGCTCCATTGGCTGAAACTCATCGAGTCTTCTCGCTAGACGATTCGTAACGACTCTTAAAAACAACTTATATACGTGGCTAAGGAGCGAAATGGGTCTGCAGTTCTTTAAAAGGGTCTTATCACCATTTTTAAAGAAGAGAATGACCACACGCCTTCGTCATGCTTCTAGAGTTCTCCCAGAGAACAGGACAAAGTTGAAAAGCTCCAGAAACTCTTTCTACAGGACTTGACCCAACTTTAAGGAGCTCGGTCGTAATCCCGTCCTCACCAGGGGCTTTTCCATTTTTAAGCTGTTTAAGAGCCGCCTCGATTTCGTCTTGACGGACTTCTGGCAGGTCTTCCGTGAAATGGCGGGTTAAGGTGGCTCTGGAATCCTCATTTTCTGGATCAGGTCGAGATGCGTGCGATGCGTATAATTGGCCGTAAAAGTTTTCTACTTCCAAAAGGATCTCCGGCTTCGAAACGACGATAACGTGCGTCCGTTGTACCGTACCAAGGTCAGTTGGGCTTGGCGGCCATTCGTAACCGGGGAATTCTTCGCACCCCTTACCTTACCGTTACCGTGATCGACGCCAAAATCAGGAATAGCAAGGCGGTTGGGAACTGGAGGCGCTGGTTGAAATTGACTTGCGATTTGGAGGGTTTCCCCATAATCGCCACGCTAGGCATGCGGGTTAGCGATCGCAGATCGCAGCTTCTTGCACTAGTGCCATTTAGCTGCGAAGTTTTAATTCAGAATTGTTATTTCGCCATTTGTCGGTTGTCAGAGCCTCGTTTGTTATTCAGCAGGGTGCACCACGAGCAGGTGAGGTTGACTTGAGGCACTGAGGTGGTAAGTGTGCCCACTTACACCCAAACATCTCAAATATGTCATTTAGTTCGCAACGAGTCGCACGTGAACTATTAACGTGTGGCCAATTATGGCGGGTATCCGTCCGGCATTGCGCGATACGCGACTGTTCGGACGTGATCGCATATCGCGAGATCGTGATCCACATCTCGCCACAACATAAATGTATGCAGAAGGAAGGAAGGTTGGGTAGGCAGAGACGGAACACAAGTGAAGCAAAACACACAGATAATTATGATGATTATTCATTATGATTAATTAATTTTATTGAGTTCATTAAAATCAAAACATACCTATTCATCCTATACTAATTATATCTACTTAAATTAACTGACTATTTATTTATTAAAAAACCAGCCAAGTGCGTGTCGGACCACGCTCAATATAAAGGGTTCCGTAGTTGGGATGAATTTATCCCAAGAACAAACTTAACATTGTAGTTGAAAAATATTTTCTTCCATACGGAGATAATGTTTTTCAAACTGAAAATTTAAGTTGGTCGATTATTTCCGTTTACCTGTAAAGCCTACTTAGCTCTGATAGTTTTCCATTTAACTTCGTTATATTTATTCACAAATCCAAGAACAACCATTTAGAAATTAGTCCTCGGAAAGTTGAACGTTGCAAAATACTAAACCCCTGGATCTTATTTCTATGACGTTGGTGTTTGTCAAACGATGGCTTGACAAACACCATGGATGTTACCTACCATAGCTGATATTTGCCTTACATTAAAAAAGACACCTCGTCAATTGCCTATTTTATTATGGTAGTGTATTTCTTTACCGACCGATTTCAAGTATGTAGGTAGGTCCTTCGCTCTAAAGGTATTTTTATTGCGTTCGAAGTTCATGTCATGTGCGAATGTACTTTCTGTGTCATCTATATTGTGACACGATGTGATACAACGTTGTAGTGTCCATCGCTTAATAAAGCCCTCGCGCGTCTTATTAGACGCGCGGTTGACACTAACGGGCGACTATTTAATATTTGATAGTATGTTCTCATCCTTGCAAGTCATTTTGAAACTAAAATAGTAAAAATTCCGCTCTGTTGAACCTTTTGTTGGAAATTCCGTACAAGGAAAAGTTTGATAGCGCTTATTGGGCTGAAACTAGAAAGTATTTTGACAAGTTCTTGGTTACTTTGAGTTTAGACATTCTAACCTCTTTCATAATAAGTTTTAACGGTAAACCAAGTGTAACCACGTGTAAGTACGACCTGAGGATGTCGTGAAACTGATTCAGGGATTGTTCGGAAAAAGTCAGCAGCGTCCCCTTTCTGTTATTTGTACAGTCAGAGTAGATCAGTTGTTGCTTGGTAAACACCAAGCTTGATGATTATTACCATCGATCCCGTGACTGTTCATTAAACAAAGTAAACATCTTTTTGAGCTGAGTACAGCTTTAAGTCTTCGCTGCATGTACTTCGTTTCTAGACTGTGAACAAATAAATGGTCAACAAATACCTAAGTAATAAACTAAGCTTAGTCAAACAATGAGCACTAAACGTAATTGTTATGACTATTCAGGCGCACTTCACTTGATGTAAATCACTGATCTAAGTACGCGGGTAGGTATGTAAGCCAGGGCTTATTGATTAATAAACACCCATTAAGTACTGACTAATTGTTTTCCATCATCTATGGTGCTAGTAATGATTCGCCTTAATTGTAAATAAATTGTTTATTAATAGTAAAAAGACCCAAATAATGTTATTCAAAAATACAGCCCGTAACAAAGATAATTTAAATGTTGCCTTAAATGTAGTCGACATTGAGCTCGTTGCCGAAGTAAAATTTTTAGGTATACATATTGACCAACTGTTAAACTGAAAACCAGAATTAAAAGCAATTGATGCATCGGTATCGTCTGCATGTTACGCTTTGAGAGCCCTGAGAAATGAAATCGGCATAAAACAGCTAAAAATGGTATATTTTGCGCTAGTGGAGTCAAAAATTAGATATGGCATACTATTTTGGGGAAATAGCTATTAATATAATAATAGTAGAAGAGCTTTCCTACTACAAAAACGTGCAATTCGAACCATGGTCCGCATCTCACAAAGGGAAAGTGCCAAGCCTTTATGTACTGGTACTTTTAAGTAATATGGCCAAATACATACAAGAATTTGAGACAGTAGAAGAAAGGCAGATAAGGGAAGACACCCGTAGATTGGACTTGAAAAATAAAAAATTACTAATCATAACCTAAAAATTGTTAACCACAGTCCACGATACCAGTCTGTAAAATTATTCAACAGGTTGACTTTAGACATAAATAGTGCTGTCTACAGTATCGATTTCAAAATAAAACAAAAAAATTACCTATTGAATAAGTGTCTATATGCTGTAGAAGACCTGTAAATTTTATCGAATTGTATTTTTTTTTGAGGTAATCATGGGTTGTTTGACACACACACACTTTGAGATTTTTAAATAAAAACAAGGACAAGAAAATACGAATTACATCTTTTATCACCCATTCCACTTTTAGGTGTAATACTAGTTAATTGAATTTCAACTAATGGAGCACTGACGACAAGTGTTAATTACACTGAATAACTAATTATCCATCTCTGCAAAAATTTTGAAACTTCGAATATATTTTTCTCGGGATTCATTTTAGGTATACTTTTGTTCGGAAACTTGTCCCGATCAAGGTGGCTTAAAGGACTTAGGGCATCAAAGCGCGCTTGCTAATGAGGACTGCCTCGATTGGATTACGCAAACGACACTGTTACGGTGTGCAAACACCTTTGTATTTGCTTTTTTACTTATTCGGGACAAAAATATTTAACTGTTTTTCTGGATTTGCAAAGAATTATACCTACATAGTACATATTTTTCATGAATACTAGACGCAACTGCTATTTATTCTTCGTGATAACGGATATCAACTGAAAACAGAATCTTAGTTCATAGAAACCCCTCACAACTAAAATTTTGCGTTTAAAACGAGTGGATTCAACTTCAATATTGCGATGGGTGGGTTTGGATTCACGCCGTGTTGCTCCACAGATGATTTCCTCTGCAGAAAACGAAACCTCATTCACTTACAGGTCCTCACATTTTAAATATTAATTGACAATCAAGTTTAGCAAGCCGTAGTTAGTGTCAGGTGTCTAGACCTCGTTTGATTACATTTAGTGTTCCCTTCAGACCTGGGACACTTATTATATCGTTGAATTTTTAAGATAATTGTTAAATATAACGGAGGAGGGTACGTGTCCCTCTCGTTATTATCAGCCATATTTTAACTCTGTGGGCTTACTATGGAGTGTTGGTTATTGCGCAATAGAAAAACCATTTGCAGTTCAGATAAAATTTTACGATCAAAATTAATCACACTAGCAATTCACACACTGTAGGTACACGACACAACTATTCGAAACGCGTGACAGTTTCTAAACGTCTTCACTGCTTGACCGCCATCAATGAATGCATGCATATCCCCGGTCGAGCGTTATATTGAAGACTCTGTCGAACGCCGCTGCGTCCCGATTAGTCAACTCAGTAACGTATTTCCGACAAATACAATATATTATTTAACAATTTTTGTAAAAATAAATAATGTACGTACATACTACATTTGAAATAAGATTAGATATTTAAATAAACCTTTTTACAGTCCGTTCAACCGATTTTGACTTCTATTGCGTTGGTAGCTTGACAAATGGCACCTGCAGAAAACAGTTGGTATTGTAACCACATTTTTTTCTGAACCGTACAATTGTGAAGCACGGTGAATCATTTTTGTCCCCCGACAATCTCTGGTCTAAAAAAGAGCTGCAGAATTCAATGATTGCGTTACAAATTCTTGTGGAGTCGCAATCAGACATGCAGATCCTAACAACTGCTCGGTTGGTACGCGACTATCATAACTATTGGGGAGTAATGATATCAACGAGAAGTTCATTCGTTTACTTTTACAGGTATTTCAGGGTAATGATGTTATGTCCCTGTTGGGTTTTGCAGTTACAATCAAGACGCATAGCTAAAAGAACCCTGTAAAGTTTGAAAGTTGCCAATATTGTCCTAAAGTCCTTGTCACAGCTCATTTGTGGGATCCCTTCTCCCCGGGTGTGTAGTCACATATTTTGCAATTTTAAATAAAATCGCATAATAATATTGATACAGTTGGCAACATGTTAAAGGTTTTCATTAGAGTTGAAGTTTAAAGTTTGAATACCTTAGATTATACAAATTACGAAGCTTATGTCTCGTGCCCCCTTGTCACGCTATGCTGACCCGTCACAGCACCCGCTTGTTCACAAAACAACAGAAAATATTGTACGTAACACAATGACGGCAACACTCCAACTTTATTTTACTGGTGAAATTACATCTTGGCTACTTTCTTTTTGTAGTGCAACGACAATTTCACAAGACACCCCTTCCCCCTTTAACATCCTTCAAAGAAACATGTTTTATGAGTAGAGGTCTTATTAAAATGATGTTATGACTAATTATTTGAATGCCACAATGTAGTTTGGTGTTTGCGTAGTGAAACTTTTCTGAATAACTCCACAATGTAGTTAGTACTTACAAAAAAAACTGAACAAGTTATGGAGTAAATTAATGAACATATTAATAGCCTGCGGTGCCGGATGTAAAGAATGTACCATCCCATTTCTTCCCATAGGTGTCGTAAAAGGCGACTAAGGGACTCACTAGAGAACGGGCAGCAGCGTTCTCTATGAATTTTAACACCATACTGCGATCGCCAACCTGCCTGCCAAGCGTGACGATCATGGCAAACCCCCCTCCGCGTTTAGGGGAGGCCTATGTCAAGTGGACGTCTTTCAGCTGAAATGATGAATGACGATTAATAGCCTTAACCGTAGAGAAACATTATTAATATTATTGAAAATTTCGTATTTATTCACTTTGATGCTAAAGTTAGATTCTGTATTTAAAGAAAATGTTTAAGCGAATTCGCCTTGCTGGAAGATTAAACACAGTTCTTCAAGGGTTTCAAATTATAACGATATTGTATTAAAATAATAATATTGATGTGTGTTCATGTATAGAGCATACAACCTCTATCTAAATAGAATGACTTGGCATGCGCAAATAGCAATATAATCTACATACAACAAAATCGACATACTAGCGTTTTGAGCACTTTATTTATGTTTGTGTATGACCCGCTAGCTCTATGTTCAATTAGGAATACATATTTAAAATAGTAGATTATTCGTATAATATGTCTTATATGTGAGTTGCGAGTTGGCGTGTGATGGCCGAGTCATTATATTTATTAAAGAAATAAAGATGTCTAATATTGATACGGTCACTATGAAATGTTGTTAGTTAACTAATTAGGTAACAATTTATGACAAAGATGCTCCTATATGTGGCTCCGAAAAAATGTACGGAATGAAATTAATAGCAATAAGTTTTATTGGTTTTGTTTCGTTTTTATAAATAATGCACGTCGTGCCAGCTGCGCACAGTGGGCACACTCGGCACAGTGAGCACGCCATCGGGATATTGCTTAAATAATTTGATAGATTTGACTTGAAATTAAATACGTAGCTACGTAGTTAAATATGAACGACAGTGATTTAGATTTAAAATAAACTTTAATTACAATTTTACAGTAATTAGGAGGTGTCCTCGGTTACAGATACAGACGAATGGCTTACAAACTATTGGTACATATTTTATAAAAAAGGTTAATCTAAAAAAAACTATATTTGTGGAATGGTCCACCAGGCCACTTCACATGAACGTTAACTTAAGTGTTAGAAAAAACTGTCGTGTCGAAAGAGATGTATAATAAATAACTGCAATCGGTGACATGGCTATTAACTAAATTAATACAAGTGGTTAGAAACAGCTTAGGGTGTCGAGTGATTCAGTGCTATGGGAACTGATGCCTGGTATGCATAACTACGTGTCTGTTTACATTGTCTGCTGTGCTTTGATTTTGATCTCAAAAATGGTATAAACTTATACTTATAGCCTGTTCCAAAAGTATCAGATAAAAGTGTAAACAAACCCTGTTCAGGTTAAATTCTTTTGCAATCACTCACTTAAGGGAATTAGTAACACGTTCATCTGAATTTAGAAGGTTTCAATTTGAAATTTCACCACTATTTCTAAGAATTATAGTTTAAATAACATTATTCAATAATTGAAAAATCATCATTTTCCTGCCCTTGTCCCATGTTACTTGGGGTCGGCGCAACACGTTTTCTTTTTCCACTCTCCCCTATCAACTGTCATGCTATCATTCACTTCCTTCTCTTTCATATCATTCCTCACACACTCCATCCACTTTTTCTTAGGCCTTCCTCTCCCGCTCCATCCATCAGCATTTATATTCATCACTCTTTTAGTCACATGCGTTTCCTCTCTCCTCATCACATGCCCATACCAGGCCAAACGATTTCCTTTCAACTTTTCTGTCACTGGCGCAACTTTTAAACTTCCCCTTATATACTCATTTCTTACTTTATCCAGTTTCGTTACTCCACACATCCATCTCAACATTCTCATCTCCGCTACATGCAATCTTTTTTCATCCGTCTTCTTCACGGCCCAACATTCCGATCCATACAGTACGACAGGCCTTATCACGGACTTATAGATTTTCCCCTTTAACTGGAGGGGCATCCGTGAGTCACAAGTTGTTTCTGTGACCTGTCGCCATTTTATCCATCCTGAGTTGATCCGGCGTGTTACGTCTCGGTCTACTCCGCCATCCCCTTGGACAAGTGACCCGAGGTACCGAAATTCGGAGCAGATCGGTAAGGGCGTTCCGGCGAGAGATATGGACGCAGGACTGGAAGAACCGCCAAAATCGCAAAACAAGTATTCCGTTTTGGTTCGACTTAATCTAAAGCCAACGGTCTCCAGTCTTTCCCACCACACCTCCAATCTGCTCTGGACCTCTAAGCCACTCTCGGCAACCAGCACAATGTCATCGGCAAACAGCATACACCAGGGGGCCTCTTCTTGGATATCCGACGTAAGAGCGTCCATTATCACCAAGAAGAGGTAAGGGCTGAGTGCCGACCCCTGGTGCAAGCCGACCGCCACATTGAAGCTGCCAGTAGTGCCCACTGTAGACCGGACTTGGGTACTGCATCGACTGTACATCGCTCGAATCAACTGCACATACTTCCCTGGCACACATTTCTCCTTAAGAGCCCACCACAAAACTTCACGAGGCACTCGGTCGTATGCTTTTTCGAGGTCAACGAAAACCATGTGCAAGTTTTTATGCGCACCTCTGTATTTCTCGCACAGCTGGCGGATAGCGAAGATGGCATCCGTTGCTCCTCGACCAGGCATAAAACCGAATTGGTTTTGCGAAATTTCACTCTCTTCTCTCAGTCGCCTTTCAATAACTTTCTCCCAAGCCTTCATACTATGTGACATTAGCTTTATTCCTCTATAGTTGTTGCACTCCAGCACATCACCTTTGTTTTTAAAAATAGGCACTAGCGAGCTGTTACACCATTCGTCAGGTATGGCTTCTTCCCGCAACAACTTATTGAAGAATAAAGCTAACCACGTCCATCCATCTACCCGTAATAACTTCCACACTTCAACTGGTATTCCGTCAGGACCTGTAGCTTTACCATTCTTCATCCCATTCACTACTATTCTCACTTCATCCATACTAATCATTCTCACTAACCCCTCATTTATTGGTTTATTCTCAAGCACACCACTCCAGTCATTCTCCTCATTCATCAGTCTTTCGAAATAGTCCTTCCACCTATCCTTAATTTTCTCATCATCCGAAAGGACTATTCCAGTTCCATTCCTTACACATTTTATTTGGCAAACATCCCTCGTCTTTCTCTCTCTAGCTCTAGCAAGCCGGTATAGATTTTTTTGGCCTGCTGGACTGTCCAGTGTGTCATAAAGCTTGTCCTGGGCTTTTGCTCTCGCTATGGCCACTGCTTTCTTGGCTTTTTTCTTTAGAGCATCATACTCACTCTTTTTTTCTGTTTTCAAACTAACATTCTCATCTTCAACACTCTGCCATTCCTTGAACTTTTTCTTCTTATCCTGCAACACATTCCGTATTTCTGTCGACCACCACCATGTATCCCTATCTATCGTACCCTTTCCTTTCGTCTCTCCCAAAATATCTTTCGCTGCACTCCTGATATACCCTGCCATCTCATTCCAACATTCATTTACATTTCTATCTTTCATCTCTCCCATATCTATTATTTTATCCACAACTCGCTCTTTAAATTTCTTTGCACAATCATTCTTCTCCAGCATATGCCATTTTATTTTAGGGGGGGGTCGCTCCTTGTTTTTATTGAGCTTCATTTCTAAGACCATTTCCATAATAAGGAGTCTGTGCTGTGAAACTAAGTCTTCTCCCGGTAACACTTTGCAGTCTTTGATGTTTTTTAGTTTGTTGCGTCGTACTAAAAAGTAATCAATTTGCGTCTTGTGATTGCCACTTTTGTACGTAATAAGATGTCCATTGTTCTTCTGGAACCAAGTGTTGGCTACTGCCAGGTCAAAGGCGGTAGCGGCTTGCAGCAATATCTCTCCCTCGTTATTTATGTTACCAAATCCCCATCCTCCATGCACTCTTTCATAAACCCCTTTCCTTCTTCCCACATGTCCATTAAAATCACCTCCAATTATCAATTCCTCATGCACCGGGATATTCATCAAAACTGTGTCAAAGTCCTCCCAAAACTTCTCTTTCACCCTTTCATCACATCCTACCTGCGGTGCATACACACTAATTACATTCAGCATTATATTTTCTAACATTACTTTTACAACTATTACTCTATCATTAATTCTTTTTACCTCCATCACGCCTTCTTTCAAATTACTGTCTAGTACTATTCCCACGCCATTTCTTTTCCCGTCACTTCCACAGTAGAAAAACTTGTATCCTTCACCAATTTCTCTCGCTTTAGTTCCTTTCCATTTTGTTTCTTGTAAAAACGCTACATTTATTCGTCTTCTTTTGAATACATCCGCTAACTCTCTGGCTCTTCCAGTCATCGTCCCAACATTCCAACTAGCATACCTCAGTCTCACTTCCCGAGCTCGCTTCTTACGTTGCCCCCGCCCGGGGTGGTGCAACAACCCTTGTCCACTTCCCGCAGGAGCCGGGTGCTGCCCCTGCGCGTCGCCTGTGGGGTACGCCCTAGCCCTATCGTGCATCATATCGTTTTTACTCATCATGTTGCATAAAGTTTTGGCATATTTTTACAGTCGGCCGCCAGCCTGACACCAACCCTCCTTGGGAATGCAATTGTTGATGGTTTACCCGCCATCGCGCGGGTGACCCAAAGTGCTTTATGGTATGTACCGGATCTTGAGCTTCCTTAGTCGCCTCTTACGACACCCACGGCGCGAGATGGGGTGGTCCTATTCTTTCTCCGGGAACGACACGGATACAATAATTGAAAAATCATTGCCAAAAATTGAGGTTATAAAATTAACCTCAATTTATTGTCTTAACGAAAATAAACACAGAAAGAAAAGAAGAAGAGAACAACAAACAAAGCACTCAGTTTGTAAGTGGCACTACAAATTGGTTGTCTGATCCATTTGTATACATTTTCATCAGACTTTTGAAACAGCCCATATGTTATATCCGCTTATAGCAGTATTTAAGTAAAGCTAAAGTTTATTCTCATAGGTCATTAAACGGCTCAATAGCCGTATAATTGTAACAATAGTGAATTTATAAGAACTGTAGAAGAGAAACTTAATTTTGATCTTCATTATGATTTGAAGTTTTGAAGCAGACAAGCATACAGTTCAAACATTTCGATTGAAATGTGTTCGATAGTAAA
This sequence comes from Agrochola lota, assembly GCA_947364205.1. Classification (NCBI taxonomy): domain Eukaryota; kingdom Metazoa; phylum Arthropoda; class Insecta; order Lepidoptera; family Noctuidae; genus Agrochola; species Agrochola lota. The sequence goes on along the minus strand of OX376222.1, from coordinate 781,161 downwards.
TGTGAAAATGTCGGGATGACTGACAAACTAATAAATAATTAATAAGAATCTGCCGAACACTCATAAATTAAAATATCTTTACATTTATGTACGTTTCTGAGTGAAATACGGTGCACTTATCCACTGTAAAAGCACAGAAAGTAATAAATTGGAGCTTCATTTATTAATTCTATTTATTTAACAGTTTATGTACACACATAGCAACAGACAAGAAGATATGAACAGAAAAATACGTACAAAGGTGATGCTTATTTCTAAAAAAAATCTTTTCCGACATACCTGCGATGGGAAAGCAGATACAAAGAGATGTAGACAACGTGTGTAAGAGTAGAAGAGAAACAAAATACATAAAATCAAAAAATTATTCACTAATTTAAGTATACTTGTAAACATTATATTACGAGAATATACTTACTTACTTACTTACATACATACTTCTAAAATAAATATCACTAAAATATATATACTTATAATGTAGTATGTATAAAATAATAATGACATGTCGGAAATACGATACTAAGTTAAGTTACCTACAGTTGAGTGTGTGATTTGCTAATGTGATTAATTTGATCGTAAATTATAATTGGATCTGAACTGCAAACGGTTTTTCTAGTGCGCATTTATAATTTTTCTAACCAACACTACCCACAGTACGCCCACAGTAGTTAAAATATGGCTGATAATAACGAAAGAGAAACATACCCTCTCCGTTATCAGAATTGGGATTCGTGTTGTTTCGGGCGCAAAATGAAAACGCTGAAAGTGACCGTTGACTTGCCGTGTTTTTGAACAATAAAATACAAACATGCAAGCGATTATGCGCGATCATGGGGCGCGACCGCAAAGCCAAGCCGATTGACAGCAGAAGAAGATCTACTACATCTTCAGTATCAAGCAAAGTAGCCGCAGCAGTCAGCGAAGGATTAGGGAGACCTATAATATACCCACATTTTACCAGTTATGAAGTCCCATGTATTAGGGGGCGAGCCTGCTGACACAACCAGGCACAAATCCAGACTCCGAAGGACAGCAGTAGCGCTTGCGACCACTAGACCAACGAGGCACTCCACCCATATTTGCAAATAAATGAATTGAATTTGAATTGAGAAACTGAAAAAAAAAACTATTATCCTGAACTTAAGCTTTAAACCCATATAAGTCAATACCCTCAGAACGCCGTTCCAATCATAAACTGCAAGACTATCTTCTAATAAATTCTCTGGAACTCTTCAGTTTCCGCCCCTGGCGTCTTACAATCACCCTCCTGAGAAAGGCACATTTATTAATTAAATCTATAAAACGGACCGGCTGATGAACTCAGGGCAATCAGTGCATAACAGCTTTTTCCCATTAATGTTAAAGAGCCAAGTTTTATGTTGGCAACAGTTGGCTCAATGTTAAATACAGAAGTGTGTTCCTCATTGACGGATTAGTGAGCTTAGTTATAAGCAACAAGGCTTCTTGTTTGTAAAAGAAGAATTTAAAAAAAGAACCGCTATACTTACATACTCTATACTCCTCCTATATTGACTCAGAACCTGTATTTATTTTGGTACGTGTTTCATCAAAAATAAAACCGTACGTTTCAGTTTACTGAGTACTGACGTACAAAAGAATGCTGCTAGTATAATAAAGGGTAGCCAACATTGTGTGTTGCATGCAATGGAATATTATGAAAGTTTACTTAAAACTTTCGCGTGATATTGAGCAATTAGAACTTTTCACATACATGCTGAGTTTTGTAGCGGGTCGGCCAGTTTCTTCGTAACTAGAAAATAGCAACAGAGCAACTTCAAAAAGGAAAAAAAAAGAAAATTAACAGAGTATAAGCCCATTATTACGAAAAATTAAAACGTAATACAATATAAGCAAAACTAATATCCTTTACTAAAGTAAAGCCGGCTCATTTTGTATCACTCTTAATTCTGTCGGTTATCATAGAAATGCGATCGTTCTTACCATTAATTACGACTGGTTAATGTGTGTTTATTGAAAGTCAGCGGCCGTAAAATGAATGAGTTCCGAGTCGTGTGATTGTGAAGAGTGCGCTCGAACGTGAACCAGCATTCTCATGTGTTTGATAATGAAATTATGTTTTGCCTTTATTGCAGTGCGGCTTATGTGTTTTAAATAGCCAGTACCATTACGTTTTCATTTATATTTTATTCGGAAATAATGTTATCTATTAAAAATACTAGGATATCTTTATTCACAAGGCAGTAGACATCCCATCATAATTATCTAGCCCGCCTCACCCTATTCATCATTTTAGAATAGGAGTATAGAAAACTCTTAAACTCAACGCATTTTCACAATTAAACCAATTACATCCACTTTTGAATGTCAAGGAGTCGGGCAGTCAGAAAAATGAAGCTACATATGTAGTTGAAGGGGCCGACTCACAGTCGTCAGCAGAACAGTTGAACGCCATAGACACTCTTTTAAAACAAAATATTGTACATTGTTCATCGTTCTTAACAACCCATCTATTATGCGATTGCGTGAACCTGTTACCATAATTTTAGAATATTATGATCATATTCACTCGTGAAACATAACAATTAGTCACCAAAACAACAAGATATTTAGCGTATTAACCATACTATAACAACTTCCTCCTACCGAATATCATAGTGAACAATACTGCACATATCCACACGACGCACGGTGGTCCAACCACCCTACAAGCGCGGTCATAAATACCTTACTTTATTAAATTGGTTAACCCTTAATTTGATTATGTTCACTGTGATAAACATTCATAAAAAATAAATATTGAGCGACTATTATCTACCATTTTTCGGTTTTTATTTTAGTTATAGCAAGTTTAAAGTTTATTTATCGTTATAAAAAATAATGCTACTGGTGGCAGCATCCTTTATCTGTCATTATCGAGACAAGATGTCAACGAGACGCGGGCATTCGATTCTTCGCAAGGTAAATGTTTTTATTTTACATGTTTTACATAACTAAACTAACTTTTTTGTGGTTTTTATTCACTAAACAATGTTTATGCTTTAGTTTGAATTGGGTTTTAAGTAATATTTTGTGTTTTTGGTAACTTTTCTTGGAGGCAAACTTGTTTGTTCATCACAGTGAACACTGCCAAATACTCGAACAAGTATTGTCAATTTGATACGTTCATTGTGATGAACATTGCCAAATTAGGTATAACCTTTATTTACAAATAATGTGCTTTTATGTGGTGGGATTCTACTGGGCTTATTTGTTTTTTTCTGCTTGTTAATATAATGAAATGCAAGACCGCACGCATATAATACTATCACTTATTGCTGTCGAGCTTGCACTATCTGACACTAGTGATAAATCTGAAAATAACAGTCACAACGAATTGCCGCCACCTTCTCCAAGTCCTGTTTCATCTTCTGCGCCTTTCATTAATTCTTCTTTAGAACGCTTAGACATCAATAGTAGTCCCGAACCTGAACATACTCAAAATGACGATGAACAGCCGTTACAACCATCCGCTTTATACCAGTCCAAAGCTCTCCAATTAACTTCAGTTTTGCAGGTAATTTGCCCTAATACACCATCCAGAGAACCAAACTATGATAATGTTCCATAATTATCAACAATAATATCGCTTCCATCTGAGATACAGTCATCAACACCTAGTACGTCTTATCTAGAAAAACTAGAGCAGAAAAACAGATAACTCCAGCTGCCAGGAAAAAGAAGAAAATTCCATAATTTTCTCTTTCTTACAAATGGAAGAAAAGTATTTTTCGTCACCGTGCCGTAATCAAAGAAAGAACGAAACTTATGTCGATTTTCCAGATGATGACCCCCTTGATTATTTGTATTTCTGGAGATATTTACCGATTTAGTACACCAGACTAATCTTTACTCCGTTCAACAAACCGGAAGATCCATAAAGCAAAAGAGAATAACATGAGGGATGTTATAAGCAAAAACTACAACTGTATATGTATAAAATGCAATATGAGACTTTGCTTTGCTACGGGAAAAATCCTCGCAATTGTATTTTACATTTCCATAATAAATCATTTGATGTATTGATTATAAATAGTGTTTTTATTTTACCTGTTTAAATGACACTAATTTGACAATGTTTACCACAGTGAACATTACAAAGTACTTGTTATTCTTAACGTATTTCGCAGTGTTCACTGTGATAAACATTGATTTCCTGAAACCCTGTAAATAAAATATATGTTTGACTATTTTTCCTAAGTTGTATTTAACCCTATATATTTAACTATATTTAACCCTATTGTATTTAACTTCAGAAATACATCTTATTTCATAAAATAAAACAATTCTGATCTCTGCCAAATGAAGGGTTAAATGGGATTTTTTCTGAAGGGTAAATAATAAAAATTCTTCACTGATGTACATTAATGCTTTATTTACATAATTTAATACATTATATACAATAAATAGTACAATATGTACTGTTTAATATAAATTTAAATAGTCAATATTTGAGATTTATTCTCCCTCGTTCGGAAATACATCTGAATATTATATTAATGCTGTTCATGAAGGGGCTATCATTAAATATGTATTATTTTATATATTATACATATTATGTACAACAAAAGGCAAGACAACTAAAACTACAATTTATTTACAAACGTCATCATAACCACAACTAAGTTAACTGTCTCGACATAACGCTCTTTTTCTTACGGGGAAATTTCCGAAGACCAGTAATGAATGGGTCTGAGCTGAGTAAAAGTCTGTTAAGTAAGTCCGTATTCGTAAGTACTCGCGACATTTTTCTCGTGTGATCCCGTCTGACAAGTGCGTTCGCAAGATGGCCCGGGCTGGTTCGCCTTTTCTTGAATGCACTTTTCATTACTCCTTACTAACACATTCAATTTCATTTAACCAATCTCAGTAGGTACTTATGCAAAAAAAAAAAAAAACTTGAGACAATTTTCCAAAATCTATCAAGACTTTTACACAAATTGAGTATCTTACCATCTAAGTTCCTAATGTCTACATTTTCGACCTCATCCAGTGAAGCTAGAATAGTTTCCAACACATGTTGATGTTTCTGAGGAACAGTTCTAGTTATGGCACACCAAATCTCAAAGAAATGCATCCTTGAGAAAGAACATTTAATCAAAGTACCTGAAAAAAAAAAAAAAAAACTATGTTTCGTAGATCGTGCTACGCCAGAGCCTATGCGGTCGTATAGCAACTAAATACGCAAAAGCACGCAAAAAAACCTTTTATATTTTCAAAATAGACAGTTCAATCTTTAAGATATGTGGGAGTATTCGATTATGGTTGAAATTTTTTGTAGGTCTATGTGAAGTCAACTATAAGATACATATTTGATAGAAATACTGTGTGGCGTAACACGTAAAAATACGTCATAATAAGTAAAATAAAACTTAAAAATATAACTAATTAGTAATAACATACCTTGATCTTGGAAATCCATGTCACAAACACCACTCAACAACAATGCAATTCTGAGAATTCACAGTTAGGTACACAAACAGTAGTGCTGAGTTACTGATAAGGTGAGCGCAACGTAATGATGTGTTCACTTCGGAGGTAGAAAAATAAGTGATAATTAGGTAAAATGTGTGACATATTTATACTTTAGGGTAGCTTGTTTATCGGTAAATCATTATAGATAATTAAATTGATGATGAAATTATTGCATTTATGACCTAAGGCGGAACCATCGTGCGACGGCGCGGCGGCGATTAGATTACAAGCGGTATTATAACTCAACCCTGCTCGCGCCGCGCCGCCCCGGTCGCGACGACCAATGCATTCCGTTCCGGCTTTATTCCAGACTGGACTGCAATACGGGCTCACTCGTGTGAACACGTTTTAAAATTTAATATTATTCGCGTGTTCATATCGGATTGCAATCCGACTTTATTGATTCGAGAATTGAATCTTCAGTCTTGGTTACGCGATTCATGATGAGCTAAGAAAACTATACTTTTTTAACGTCTTTAATTGCATGTCATTACTATTTACTGAAAATTCATCGCAATTTTATGTTTTTAAAGTGCCATTTCGAGTAAAAATAGTCTGCTAAAACATTCCAAAATTACTAGTATAAGACTGCTCCATGTCTTTAACTAGTATAAAGATTACTATTACCTTAATTTTCATGCAATTAGTATATCAAAATGAACCCATCAACAATACTTAAAAATTAAACTTCAAAGTACTTCAAACTGATTTTGGTAACTGGTTGTCTCCGGTAAAAACTGCCACACTACTCACTGCCGCGGGGACACGGTTACAAGTCCCGCTGCGATGATATTTCTAACACTTCCACAGTGTGGGGTACTGAGCCTAACTTATGGCATAGTGTGAAGAGGGGCGGTATAAACATGTTTATTTTACAAAGATTACGACCATGTTGCTAATATAATCTGGAGCGATTTGTATAGTATTACTTTATTGAGTTTTAGGAACATCATATTAATTTAAATGGCATCACAGACAAGAGAGGATTGGTAACCAATTACCTGTGCCAATTACCTACCCAACATTTTGCGTAGGTTAATACTTTATGAGGACTTGGTACAAAAGTCGATTAAAATTGCTAGTATTACATCGTCTAAATTGACACAAAACTATTCGTCACATTATATTTCAGCTATAATATATTATAAATAACTAAAAGTTGATATTATTAAAACATTTCTTCTTCTTCGATTTAAGTTTTTTTTTATCTTAATAATTAAGATTGAAAAAAAGTAAGTGTACTGTAATACGTAATGCACTTAAGTAAAAAACATTAAACCGTTTTATGAAATTTTTGAGCCCCAGAAACTGCCCGAATCATCAAAGTGCATTACACCTTTGACCTCCCACAAGCCCACACACCTCACCTATCTCGCGGGGTCCCGCGTCATCTAAGTTGTCGGATACAATCTTAGTTGAGGCGCTCCTAATTCCTGCCGCATTGCGCTCGGCTCGAGCTCGTGATTAATGGCCGGTCTGATGCCACGTACTCGAGATTGATTCGTAACGTTATACAGCGCCTTTGTGTGTATGATTGCCTGATAGATTGGATTACTGAGTCGTAAGATTTAGCTTGAGTTGTTAATAGGTGTTGTAGTGGGATAAAGCAATTCTAAGCAGTAGTAGAGCTTCTTGTGAAACGGTTCGCCTGCCTAGAAAAATATCTACTTAATAAAAATTTAATTCATTCATTATATTCACTGACAGATAACGCACAGCCTAAACCCTTGGGTCTAGTCTAGAAGCATGAAATATTGCGCATGAGTTTCTCATATAAGGAAGGTGGGCACAAAGGAAGGATTTTTGGAATTTTTTCCCCTAAAGGGCTTAAATAGGGGATGAAAGATTGTATGGAAGTTCATAATTTTTGCCAGCGGGAACACGCATCGGGCACATTGCTTGTACTTAATAAGTTTCATACATACCTGTAACAATATAATTCTACGAGTTACCAAAATGTAGCGATCTATAAGTGGTAATGACTTTTCATTAGGCCCTGAGCCGTCTCAGATAGCTGGTACGTGCAAGGTGTAAGTGAATTAAATGAAAACCTGGAAATATGTCATTGTAGTCATCATTATGAACAACTTTTATTATTGGACCAAAGCTGAAATGGAGAGAAAAACATCTGCTGCTCCATAATAAAATTATGACACATTAAAGTTCGCATAATTCGACCAAACCAGGTTTTCAATAATTTCAATTCCCTTGTATAATAACATATTATATGTACATAGTTTTGATAATATTAAACTGGCTCGGATAACTGCCATACCGTTCCATAAAATTGACCTGTAAAACCACACACAACACTGTTACTGTAGAATATCTGCCATAACACAACAAAATACCAAGTCGTAAATGGTTTCCCATTGAGTTTCGTTTATATTTTCGCGGCTCTCGTTCACTTGTTTAACGCTCGCTCAGTAAACCCGGGCGCACACCACAACTAAGTGCGCTTAATCTGTTATTATAAATACACGCTCGCTGCCCGGTGGAATGCGTCGATGAGTGTGCGCTCGATCTAAGAGTATACCGTCAGCATGTTAGTTTTAATTTTGAGTTAGTATTGTAAACGAAAATATAAGTAACCGAGCTTGAAGCTCGCTCATATTTTGCCAGGGCTTGACTTCTTGATAGGGCTCGTATCAAAATATTAAAACCTGAAACAAAGAGATTTAAGGTGCCTGCTATAGAGAGGATTTCAGAAGAAATGTCATAAAAAAATTGTGATTCCATATCTCAGTGACGCCCTGTTACAATATAATTTGCTATCGTATCGTTGCGTCCAGTCGTACGTGCAAAATCCGATGGGCGGCTGCGAAAACTAGCGCGCACTCGTTACAGCGCACCCACCGTAATGTTAATGTACGTATAGTGACGATACAATTTCATTACATTTTACTTACTTACTGTATGAAAACTGCTCCATAGTTTAGTGTAGTCTATAATATCATGAACTCATTACTATTCATACTCGCAGTGATTAAAGTTCACTGCTTTGATGCTGTCTATAAATCTGACTTCAAGTTATTGTTAGGCAGTCAAAGTTTTCACTTTCAGATAATTAGATGACAAAAAAGAATTACACTCAACTATCTACGTAGTAAACTTTTTTGTTTTGCGTGTAAATCACACTATCCATCAGGCATCTTTAAAACGGTAAAAAGATTAGCAAATCAAAATCCATTTTTTTTTTTCACAACACTTACTTTCCGCGCCGCCCTCGTTTTGATATGAAACTCGCATAGCAAACGGTGATTCACTTATAAATAATCCGATGGCTGTAAAAACATCGTGGCTGCATTAGTGGAGCGCCTGAGGGTTTTGACCTCGGATTTTTGTTATAGTGAATGAATTTTTAAGATCGAGGTGGGATTTTGTTTTTTATACATACTATAAATTACAATGTTTACCAATTTTTTTTTGTGCCTTTCATTTTATGCGCGGTATTGCCTTTTCGATCGCTTGAAAACGGGTGCCCGAATATATAGCGCGAATAGCGTTGAATGGCGCGACAGTCAGCTATTTCTATTGGTTGTGTAAATCGGAAATGATCGGTTTTACGACTTTTGTCGATGCTACATATAATTTGTGTCGCACTTGAAATGTTCCAAAAATATTTTTTATGTTTTCTAATCAAGGTCACAATTTTTTAATAGGTATACATTTTTATATAAATTATTAGGTTCATTCCAATTTGAATTTTGAAATTTCATTCACTGTAACATAAATCCGAGGTTTTCATGTTTTTAACGCTCCAGGCACTCCACTAATACATGATACGGTAGTTCACGGTAACCGTTCATCCTCACTACGTATCAATGGAAGAGTTTGCTCAGAGACGGCGCAGTATGAGGTGTTGCTAATGTTGCGTTTAGGAGTTAAAAAGACACGTCCAATGTAGCGAGGACAAGCGGACGTTCTTCATAATACTAACCAAAGGTTAGTTGGTAATCTTTTGATCGCTAGTGTCTGACACGTGGCAACAAAATCGAGAGTGGCAGAGGCTTAGTGGAATTATCTGATAACACGGCGCAAAATAGCCGTGTTGTGTATCATTGTAAGACAAGGACTATCTTCCCTCCTTCCACCAAGTAATGCCAATGACCAATTGACCACGTCGTAAAGCTATATCTACATTTTACATTACATTTTATCATCGATGATAAAATGTATAAAAACTAACACGTTTTTTAATAATCGTAATCGAATCGTAAAGCTCGCAAAATTCCGTAGCTCCGTTGTTGGCATCACACAATACATTATGTTTGTGTCGACTTTGGCGTGTCTTTGCGAAACAAAAGATGTCAAACATGAAATAAAGGTCCGCTACAGTTCCGAGTTAGGGGGCGTGCACACTGCCCGAGTGGCAGATGGTTCACCAGTGTTAATTTTATATTGCACGGAGTCTGCGAAGTTTTTTAAATTAGTTTACTCTGCTGCAGTTGAGTGCACTGTTTTTGAAACTTTATTATTATTTCTACTTTCTTTTGTCGTGGAATTGGGGTAAACGGAGTGGCAACACATATAACAACAATATTTGTTGGTTACATTTGCTCATTACCAACAAAGTTACTGTAACAGCTTTAATTTAGCTTTTGCATTATGTTTTTTTCGCCCGAACTATGTGTGCTGACAATTCCAAGTCACATTATTGTTTTATCAAAAATAATAACCAGTCCTTAAAAGATCAATATTTGACCAGGACGAATACCTACAAGCTCAATGCAAGAACAACGAAACCAATCTAGTAACTGAACGAAACCAATCTAGTAACTGAGCTCTAGCTCAGTGAGACTGGCTGCGAGGGTGGTTGTGATTCTCATCAACATCAAGATATTTTGCGTTGCAAGCACAACGTTACGTGCAACTCAGTCAGCACACTCCTTAACGTCAAAAGCGTAGAGTCAGACATCGCAAGACGTTTTAGATCGCCACGTTGTTGTCGCTTCCACCGCGTTACCTCCACCGTGTTATACTGTTGGTAACTGTACCGGACCGGGCACCTAATGGATGCCTCACTGCTTGCTGAGATTCACGGTGTTTCTTTTGATTGTTGGTTTTAAGGTCAAAAGCCTTAAAGCTAGCCTGAAGGTGGGACATATTCTTGATTGGATAAAAGCCATAGGATATCAATGTTTCACATTTATTGGAATACGCAGGTTATTTCGTTGTTGCTCCGTTTATGATCTGTTCTGAGTATTTGGGTAAGACTGGGTGCTGACCTCAGTTGGCCAGCAAAAAACTAGTCATTAATTAAAAAGATCTGACTTTATTCTCCATTATTAAAGAACTATTGTTATTCGTACGAAAATTGTTTTGTAACTATTATCATTTGATATCAGTAGGACTTTATGTTATGTAAGTATGTCCCGGAATTATGTGAATATTCAGAAAACGAGCAATGTATGACATTAGGATATACGTCATTGTAGGTATGGGGATTTACAAGCGCTTTTGAAACTATGAAGATACAATGTCGTTTAACGTGAGAAGTTACACAAAGTTATTATTATGTGGGTTATATAAAGATGATGTAGCTCGGTATAAAATTAAAACTAAACTGTTTATGTGTTAAATGAATGATAACTACTAGTCATCTTATATTTATGTCGGAAATACGTTACTGAGTTGACGAATCGGGACGCCAGCTCGACAGAGTCTACAACATGACTCAGATCGGCCGCCGGCCGGGGCTCAGCAGAGCAGATTTCATTGTGATTTCAAGTGGTGAAGACGTTTAAAAACTGTCACGCGTTTCGAATAGTTGTGTCGTGTACCTACAGTGTGTGAAATGCTAGTGTGATTAATGTTATCGTAAATTATAATTTGATCTGCAAACGATTTTTCTATTGCGCAATAACCAATACTACCCATTAGTACGCCCACAGTAGTTAAAATATGCCCGATAACGAAAGACACACATACCCTCCTCCGACATCTACATATTGCACCTATGCTTCTAACAATTTTAAATCAACGGCTCTTATTTATATTTTCACTTTTCTCCTCCTCCTCAACATATTCGTAGATAGTATGACAATATTGATAAAGTCAAACATTTTATAAGAGTTATTACAAATACGAACTAACAGGAACAAACATGATCGTAATTTCCTCATAAAACTCACAAACGTCGTAAAAACATTATCTTTCATATTTACCATCAACAAATTCAATAATAACAGAAATAGATTAGTCATGTCAGTACTTACAACTTTCATTGGTAACGTTTTCCTCGAGCTAGCTACAGATCGAACCTTATTAGTATTCTCTGTGAGTTTCGTGGACACTGTTAGAGGCAGTAAAAGTGTGGGCTCGATGCCAATTACTGAATGATTTCCGGGATCTGTCCATGCATTGGTTGGCAAAACTGACATTGTGGACAAGGATAATGTGCAGGTTATAGTTATAAGATAGGCTTTTGTTTTTATGTACTAACGTGATTCCTTTTGAACGGCAGTGTAAGAAAGAAAGAAAAATATGTTTATTTGCCACAGCAACACGTGCATACAAAAATATAATTAAAACGAGTAATACAGTAATAGAGAAATAAAACATAATGGCATTATATTATAATCACGAGTACAAAACAGAAATAATCGGCAGCTGCTCACACGTCATGACTGCGACAAGAAACTTTCCACTGAGCATGATGATGTGCTATGAGAACCCACAGCACAGCGCTGATTTTCAGTGGTCACCCGACAAAAACGTTCGGAAACAAAGTCAGATTTAATTAATTGTACATAAATAGGTAACAAAATAAAATATAAAGTTCTAATCATGAACATGACCCTTTAATTTCCAGTGTAAGCTTAGTATTTCCTGTCTAAAATGGACTCGAGACTCCTAATATCTATTGATGTTTTCGTTGAAAATCGTGTAGTAGGTAGGTACTTGGTTGAGTCTTATGACAGGTCCTTACACCACACTCTAAAGAAATGAGTGAAATAGTATTTATTTTAACAGCCTGAAAGGTTTTTCGGCTTATTATATATAGTCCTATTATCTTGTTCAATAAACGCAATAAACATTGTACACAATTCTTCCATGACATAATTATGCGCTGTATACCATCGCATACTTCGTAATCGTATCGTATCATTAACAACCAAAATAGGGGTAAGTCTGAAGAGATCCTAACCAAATCTTTTTTGAATGACAGGTCAGCTTACAAGTATGAAACTGTAATTCTAACAATGTACGTTCAAACTCGTAGAGTAATCACAATACAATTGCAGGCAGTGACAGAAATTTCGCCTGTACCCGAAGGGCAGCTAATTTTTTTACTTACATTTGCTCGGTGCCTTTCATTCCGCGTTATGAGATATTTCGGTATGTATTGCGGCTGGTAACGTCTTTAAGTTGCGACAAAATTTTACTACCCTCGCCTGTTTTGTACGAAAGTAGCTGAAATATAAGACAGAAGATTTTTTAGTTTTATAAAGGTATTTTAGTCTCATGTTTCAAAAATAGTAAGTCAGCTCAGCGCTTTATTTTTATGTTAAAATGGTTTTTTAGGGTTCCGTACCTCGAAAGGAAAAAGCGGAACCCTTATAAGGTCACTTCGTTGTCCGTCCGTCAGTTTGTCAAGAGCGTTTTTCTCAGGAACGCGTGTAATTAAAGCGTGAAATGAATATCAAATATGTCGGTCTATGTTCCCTTGGAGCTCAAAAAAAAAATCAAGCTTCTAAGTCAACGTAATAAAAAAATACGGCCATTTATGCGAAATATTTTGATACTTGCAAATAAATCAAAGCCTACAGGGTACTTTCCTTAGACCTAGAATCATGAAATTTGGCAAGAAGCAAGTCTCACAGCCCGTGTAAAGGAAAAAGTCCGAAAATAGTTAATTTGTAGTTTTATCTCAATTTTTACTTTTTTGCGTTTACTGACTTACATTTGCAGTTGGAAAATTGACCGCGACGTATATTGATTTATGGGAGAACATGTTTTTCAACTACAATGTTAAGTTTGTTTTAAGGATAAATTCATCCCAACCACGGAACCCTTCATTGTACGTAGTCCGACACGCACTTGGCCGGTTTTTTTTACATGGCTTCAAGCAGTAGGTCTGTACTACTTAATACTACTTTTATTTTAGATCACTTAGGTAACAAATCGCGACTCGCCAATCGCGCAAGAGAGATTTAGGCTCTTAACAGACTGAAACTGTGTATCCACAAGTAGGCACAGCCATCGTATTGCATAATGACATAATTGACATGCTCCCATACAGGGTGAAATAAAATCTGTTTATTCGTATATTTTAACGAGCTATGTGAACATAGCTGTAGGGAACAGCTGATTTATTTTTGGTAATTTCGGGGTAGGTCCCATAGTGAAAGTTGTTCATAATGATGAGTACAATGACCCCTTAAGAGGATGTCCATGAATTCAATTTCACCTTATAGTACCATGTGGATTTGGACTTGATAATTATGTGAATTTGTAAACATAATATTATAAGATAATAGGTAGGTACACTGATATTTTAAGTTCTCAAAACAACGACAAGAACAACCCATTAGTGGGCTCCGGTTGCGTTCAGCTTCAGACGCGAATAAAGCAAGGACTCGTAATGGCCATTCGTTTTACATTTGAAAGCGTTCTGAGGTGAAGGATGTTCGGGCGCGGCTGCTAGACTAGCGATTTGGATGATTTATTACAAGTAGGTAATAATTATAATTACTGAGTGCCTTTTGTTTACCACGATTACATTGCGGTAGCCACTGGCTAATATGCCAGTTGATCGCAATTATAAGCACCGCACCCCATTTTTTTTTTTTTCAGGATGGGAAATCATCAAATGACTTCTCCCGCTCTGGGCAGAGCGAGAGGGTGTGTCAGACTTTTACTGACTAAAATCCACCCGTGTTCCTTCCGTTGCCTGTGTGCCGGGGCCGCGATATCCCTTTCGGACAAAGCCGCAACCCCAGCAGGCATTGGTCTTTCGACCCCGTCGGTTGGAAGCACCGCACCCCTAACTTGATAAACAAAAATAATAAAATACTTACAGAAGCTGACAATTTGGCTTATTTATTCAACACGACGGCGACGACAACGCGCGTCGCGCCGGGAAATACATACAATATTAACTTACGCACTGGGTTTAGATATTGTAAATCATTCATTACCTATGTTGGTTCTTTATGGCGTCTTAAGAATACACTATTAAATTATATCGTCTTTTAAACGCGTCGTGTTTCAGGCGTTTATTATCTTAACTTATTCATATAAGCCTTGTTAAACTAAACTTAAGCTCATATCATAATAAACGATACAAATACTACACCGATAGCAGAATAAACGTTCTTCGCTTCGGGGTCCATTCGGTTTGATTCGACTTCGTTCGCCTACAGCACCGAATCTTTGTAGTGTTGGTGTTACGTGACTCATAAACAGCGAAACTGCACGTCTTTGCTTTCGCACTTATAACAATACTCAAACGATAAACTTCAAAGCTAATACTAGTCACGTAGCTAGTGATGTTATTCATTTTCACGTTTGGTGTGCGAAACTTGTGTAGTTTTCTATTTTGCTGTAATAATAATAGCAAGCTTTTACTGTCCCACTGCGGCCCTGCTCCCTCTTTTCATACAGAGAAGAGGCAGCAGAGTTTCGGTTACTTTCATGTGTATACGTTAACTGGTACGCCTTTTTTTTTTTTTTTTTCAGGATGGGAAATCATCAAATGACTTCTCCCGCTCTGGGCAGAGCGAGAGGGCGTGTCAGACTTTTGCTGACTAAAACCGACCCGTGTTCCTTCCGTTGCCTGTGTGCCGGGGCCGCGATATCCATTTCGGACAAACCCGCAACCCCAGCAGGCATTGGTCTTTCGACCCCGTCGGTTGGTGCTGACATCTCTTTGAGGCGCCCGTGAAACACAACGCGCCGTCGACACGGAACCTGGTCCTTATCGGACGGCGAGCTGCCCATTACTCACCGTCCGCAAGCCCGCGCCTACGGTGGCCGGAAGTCGGCTCTCGCCTCCCGACGCCCGGGGCGTCTCCTGCGACGACTAGGGCCGTGAGGGCGTGCAGCTTGCATCTCCCTCGCGCGCTCCGCCTCCTCCTTCGCGAGCATAACTGCTTCGCAGAAGGAGGTGACGGCCTCCCATGCACTCTCGCTCCGAACCATGGCCTGAACCAGGGCCGGACGCGAGAGATCGCCGCCGCCGATCGCCTCCGTGAGGACACGGCGGTGCTCCGCCCAAGCCGGGCAGACCTCCACCGTATGCTCCACCGTGTCCTCCGGGCGATCCACACAATGGTGACACCCGGGTGTTTCCTCCCGTCTTACGCGGAACAGGAACCTCCCGAAACAACCGTGTCCGGTGAGGACCTGCGTCAGGCGGAAGGTGAGGACGCCATGGCGCCTCTCAAGCCACTCCTCAAAGAGGGGACTTATCGCCGCAATTGTGGCGTGCCCATAACTGGTACGCCTGTGCCTGGCAAGTAGATTGCACAACATTTGATTTACTGGCATGCAATATGAGGGAGGGGGTGAGAGGGGCTGCAGAACCGGCATGAGTGAACGTACGCGACAGCTACAGGCATGCCAGTAGCTGACCAGTAGTGCTATATTCTGTAAACAATCTAACTACACCATGTGTGTATCTAAAGTAATTTAAATAAAAAGACGTGCGCATTATAAGCACCAACTATTTTATTGTACTCGTAGATAGATAACTACCTACTTACCCAAGTAATTTTAGCGTGGGACTGGCAAATACTGTCTCGAAGTCTCGTGAATTGGCTTTGTATATTTATTGTATATGTGTATATTTCTTTACATTAACAGGCATGCAAGGAAGCAAATGGCATGTAAGTTTACTTGCAAATGTATCCACAGTGTGAGATTTACTTGCACATGTTAACTAGCATGCAAGCTACTGCTCCATTTTACAGGCATGTGTATTTTCGCCCTTATACTTAATGCAACCAATAGGTTCGTATCCTTAATGTTCAGTCAGTATGAGTACTCTCCTAGGTATGGTACGATAAGAATAACACACCGTGGATAAACAAGGGATTTTTTTATGATGTCTAATTATTACGAAGACGGTGATTAATGGTTGTTATTATTTATCTTTCTTTCCCGTTTTGTACCTTACTTTCATGAGATTTATACCGAATTTAATAGGATAAAAACCGGCCAACTCCGGAGTAGGACTCGCAAACGAAGGGTTCTGTAGCACCCGTGTTTAGCAAATAATTGAAAATACTAAGGCCTGAAACTGCGTTACGCGGACGTCCGCGCGGTTCCATACAAAAAAGCTCCGTTGCGGGGACACGCGCGGGCGTCCGACGCGGGGAGGAGGGCCCCGCGCCCGCGCCGCATGTCCCGCCTCCGTGCGCTGGAAGTTAACGGTGTGCATGCACACCGTTAAAATCGAACTAGCGACACTGCGTAAATAAAATAACCCAGTCTCCGCGACGGGTACCCGGGATGGGTTCCCACGGAGCCCACCCGCGTGTCCACGCGCGTAGACACGCGACGGTTGCCCGTCGCGGGCGCCCGCTTAACGCAGTTTCAGGCCTAAACAAAGAATATTATTATTGTTCATCTTAAGTTAAAACAATCGCAACGATAAATCTGTTGTTGATAATTTATTATACGAGTAATATGAATTTCAAAGTTATTTTTTGCAGTTGCAGAATATCACCCATATTTATATAAGTATTTTATGTATCGGAGTTTTTAGTATTTGTTGATTATACACAGTATATGGTACATGATATACAGAAGTATTAAAAATTAGAATGTTTTAAATAAAGACATTATAAATGTATTTCTGTATTTTTTTGTTAATAAACCTTTATATTATTATATTATATTAAATATATCACATGGGACTTAAAACATAACTGGTGAAATGTGGTTGTACTATAGGTACACCTCTGCCCAACCCTTCGGGTAAACAAGGCATGTGTAGAGGCATCTACATGGCTACATGCGAACTACGCATCCAATACCTGACGTCACACAACATCCTGACGTCACACAAATCCTGCATCGCGCAATTAGAGTTTACTGCGCGATAAACATATATACAAGCTTCCCGACTTCAACCTCCGGGCAGTTGCCCGCCAGACATCACTCCCGTCTGGTTGGAGGATCCTCCCTTTTCTATGGGGGATGAGTAAACTTTACACCCTGTTCCTCATACCCCTAAACATGTTATGTTATATTATGTCATATACATAAGTTTCAATTCCCTAAGTTGTGCAGTTGTTGAGATAGAGCTCGTACAAAAATGGTCTAAAACTGAAAAAAAAAATCCCTTCACTACACAAAGTATTTTGATAGGTGTCAAATCAGGCTTCTGATTGTCGCGAGGTGCTATTCACTTTTAAAAGCATATTGTAAAGTAGTTCAATATCACAAAAACAAAATATACATGAAATACTAAATACTATACATGTTTTGAATCTTTTGTTAGGAAGGATGAATATCAAAAAAGGCGAAATACATTGCCGCTCGCCGTTTACAGTTTACTTAAATCATTTCACGAAGTCCTGTTAGTTATTGCAATTTAAACCTTATGTTTAACGTCATAACGGCGACAAGACAGGACTTCGCGAAATAAATTAACTATACCTGGTGTTTATATAGTACATAGTTATTCATTACTTGCTTGGTCTGCTGTCTCAGGGTTGCGTAAGATTCTCTTTCGAGTCGACGGCCCACGTGAAAAGAGTTCCTACCTGCTAGACTTGGGGGAGGCCTTGACTAGTACAAAAAAACTAGCTTAAGATTAGACTTTTCACACAGATTTTGACAGCAATTTGCCATAGCGATTTTAAAATCTGTGTGTGTATCTTCTGGAATCGCTGCCACGCTGATTCTTGGTGACAAAACAGCGCACGCCATCCATGTTTTATTTATTTATTTAATAACACATACAACTATCATCACAGGGTTACCTAATACAGTAGTGTAGTTATAGTTATAATAGCTTACAGAGATTAGGCTTAAAAATTATGTTATTACTGGCTTTCAGAAAAGCAAAACGTGGCCCGTGTGAATTCACTCATAGTACAATTGAAGCAGTCAATCTGTTGTGACACTATATTGAGTGTATGCAGGGCGCGCGTCAGCGGCGCGTGCTGCAGCAGGTTGGTGCGAGCAGGCGGCACCCATAACAGCAGCGGTCGCCTCCGTCGCCCCACGTGCCCATCTGGTACACACAATCCAACCGTGCGTAGAACGCCTGGGTTGTAAATTTTACCACGAATAATCTTAAATAAGTGACTAGAGCTACTTCCCTTCTTACTTCCAGTTTACTATAGCCTACCATGCCCAGCACAAATAGAGTAGGATACAACAGTGGATACCCTAGATACACACCATACTGCTTTAGGTACAGGAATCTCACAAATTTGTTCTGGATCCGTTCTAGCATCAGTTTGTACTTAGCCTCATGTGGCGACCAGACGTCAGCATTGCATTCCAAATGACTTTTTACAAGCGCTTCGTACAATGATCTCAGAGCACTGATGTTCGTGAACTGATTTCCTAGTCGTAAGACCAACCCTAAATTGCGGTATGCTTTTTTATAAACATCGGTGGCATGCTTACGGAAATTTAAATTAGTTGTAAAGCGCTCGCCTAAGTCTTTAACCTCTGAGACACGTTGCAGTCGGATTCCATCCATGCAATATTGATAATGAATTGGGTCGCGCGCACGGGTAAATGATAACACCGAACATTTGGTCACATTAAAATACATCCTATTGCGACGACTCCACTCTACTACCCCATTAATATCCTGCTTAAGTATGTCATGATCAGTTTCCTGTTTTATTTGAAGAACTAATTTCAAGTCGTCAGCGAATAACAATGGTATGGATTTATTGACTACTCTCGGCAGGTCATTAACTGTTAAAATGAAGAGTACAGACCCTAAATTACTGCCCTGACTGACTCCTGATCTCGTAAAATAGGGCTCAGAGATGTTTAAGATTCTCATCGATTTAGAGAGCAACGAAACGCTGTTTTTGGGGTGTCACGCAACAGTAACAAGGGATGCGTGCTTAGAGTTTGCGCTTCATCGTATGGGAATGCATTATGGCAAATAGGAAAGCAGTGGAAGCTGCAAACAGAACTCTGCAGGCCATCCGCAGGAACCAAGATATGATGGGTGGTGTCACAGTTCTGTTTGACGAGGTGAATGCTTTGTTGAATAGGTTGACTTTATGGTTGAAAGTTCATAGACTGCTCTTGACGATTAACATGCGAGCTTGGCTTGGCGAGAATTCACATGCTCAAGAATTATCTGATGTTCTTCTAAAAGTTGGCAAAGGCACTCTACCAGAGGAGAACGGCCAGATGGCCCTACCAGAGACTCTTGGTAGAGTTATAGTTCCCACTTTAGAAGATCTGATTTGTCTGGTGCACGGGGACATCAGTCGAATACCGTACCAAGAGATTTCATGGGCGTGTATCCATTTTAACGCCGAAAATGATCAAGCTGCAGCGATCAACCACAGTAATCTCTCACAAATTGAAGGGAGCGAAATGCACACCTCCATTAATAATGATGTGGAGGAAGATGATGTCACACATTACCCCGTAGGATTTCTTAATTCGCTAATGGCAAGTGGAGTTCCAGCGCATATCAACCAGCTGAAGGTCGGTGTCCCGATTATGCTCCTTCGGAACTTACACCCGCCGAAGCTGTGTAACGGAACCCGCCTCAAGGACGTTTCTTTGTCACTAAATCGAGGCGGAAATTCTAAGAGCTTGTGGCATTGGCGAGACAGTGTTTATACCGCGTATACCACTAATCCCTGTGAGCGTGAGCGTATGCTTTGCGATGATTATCAACAAGTCACGGGGGCCGACACTGAAGGCTGAAGGCTGCGGGTGTTGACCTCAGGATAAGCTGCTTCTCACACGGACAACTGAACACCGCTTGCTCCCGAGTCACCAGTCCTGACTCTCTGTATATTATTATAGCTTCTGAGAACAAAACTACAAACATAGTATACAGAATTTTTTTATAAAAATGTGGCTGTTATTGTAGTATGGTGTGGTGTCTTACGACTTCCTCGCGAACGAAGTCGCGAGCTGCAGCTAGTATATCTAGAAAGGAATGATATTCGGAAAAATCGTTTTGCCATCTAGGTAAAGGTATAGAGTCTTTTTCCAGTAGTGAATGTTGATGAGCTGATGATAATGATGTCCTGGTTATTACTAACTTCTGCTAAACCAATAATTTCTGAAACAATATTCGTAACATTTCAACAACATTTTTAACTTTAAGGGAAAGGAGAATGGGCAGAAATATATAAACCTTGGTCTACCTACTCAACACTAACGCCATATATGCTACAGAAAAGATTATGTCTAATCAAACTAATAGTGTGAAAGTGCTAGGGGCAAGCAGAAATTAGAAAAAGAGAAAATAAAAGAAGAACAAAATAGTCCTTTGATTTATTACATATTATTATTATTGCAATATTACATGATGCTAGTATCTATAATAACATTATTCAGGTGGGCTGCTGGCGATGTGAAACCTTCCCGATGTAGGTGTAAAGTCTGTTATAAGTAAAAGGGAGGGGAACCACTACACTACTATTATTTTTGACACTTTCACACAGAACCCCATGAGTTACATATCTGTGGTCATACAAAGAAATAAAGTATAAACAATTTCCTTTTCATTGATGTATGGCTTGTTGGTGTTGAGTAAGTAGATCAACATGCTCATTCTTCTTTAATACAATTTGTGCATTACATCAAAGAATTCACAGAACATTTAGGTACTCCCTTCAATGATAATTTGCAGTCAAACTTTAATTTCCTATCCATTACCAGCTCACAACTAACTTTCTCCATCACATCCACACAAACTGGTAGATAAATGTACATCACCCTCAACCCTCTGTTACCCCCGCTGACGTGATAGCCTCAGATGCAGCCGCATCCGCCTGGAAGTGAAACTCTTTAAATGGAATACATACGACGATGCTTACCGAATACTACGCTAAGCATTGTCCTTTGTTTTGATATATAATTTGTTGCTCTGCTACTAGGCAAAAAATTAACACTTTTTCACGACAACTTCAGCATTCAGGTCCATGCTACTATCGTAAACAACGCATCGAATTAAAGAAATAATGGATTTTCATTGCTTTTAATTATGCCGTTGCGGAAAAACCAGAAAACTTAAAAGTAGCAAAAGCGTAAACACCATGACTGAACGTTTTTTCGAGAGGTTAGGCAGTAAAATTCATAAAATTAATTACTATAATGAGAGCAGCAATCATTTACCAAGATGTTCTAAACTCATCTAACGATTATTATACCCATTTGATCATAAACCTGTCCATTATTTATTTTACAAAATTCTCTACTCTAAAGAATTTGAGACTTCGTAAAAGACTTGGAGCACTAGTGACATCTATTAGCGAAGCTCAACACAACATTTAAAGGTAGCATGGAGCTTGCCCAGAGACTGTTGGCAAATGAAACACAACCCTGCACCAAGTGTTCCCATTTGACACACTTACCAGAGGAGTTTCCATAACTCACGGTAGATTGTGCTTTTCGCCGGTTGGTGACTCATGAAACATTTACTCTTATTTCAGTTGCTGGATGGCCTCACGGACATATTTGAAGCTCTGTAGATTGTCATAATACCTGTAATTGGTATTTTTACCAATTGCAGGTATTATGAGAGATCTGTAATACAAATATATTTCAGCAGTCCCCTAATCAAGACGTCTTTGAAAATCTCACCTTTTCATTTATAAAATTACGGAATGGGAAAGCTGAGGAGCGTTACGATGTTATGGCACTTATGCTATGAACCACTGACAGTAGTATCTAACACAGTACAATTTTATGAAAATCGCGCTAGCAGTCTATATACCTTCTTATTCCCTTTCCTGCTGGTACTTAAATTATTTCAAATAAGATATATAATAAAAAAACAACGTCATGTAATATTCTTGATATTTATTTTATTTATACGTAAATAAATTATTAGTTTCACTGATGTAGTTAACTACATTTGTAAAGGTGGATAAAATTCGCTTATTAGGTACAAAACTGACGCTTAGCTCAAAGGGCGACATCTGGTGTCGGAACAGTGAAGAAATACATAATGCTCTAGAAAATACATGAGAGTATAACAATGTTTCAAATGAACTTTTTACACAGTAATACATGAGTTTGATTATTTTGTAGGCATATTCTAATTCTACGGGCCCACTGCTTCCAGCTCGAAAGTCTCGTTTATACGAGCTTTTCTTTCGAGCCCGGAGCAGTAGATTCGAAGAACTAAAGAAAGCCTTTCAAATTATTGACGCGTCAAAATTAAACGCAAGTCAAATATGCGATTGGCTGTTGATAATTCAGTCCACCAATCACAGCAGGTTACGCGCGCTTGATTATTTTTTAGCAAATTTTTGAGTCGATTTTCTTTCCAGGAACTGGGCCTAAATTTAGTTAAAATGTTATATCTGTGATAAAAATTCAATGGATGATGGATTTTAAAATACATGTTATTTGATCCTATGGTTAAGCTTTGCAATAATTATTCAGGGGTTACATACATAATTATTAGCACTAACATCGATTTGATATGAGTAATGTTAGGATCGTAGGCAAACATTAGTCCACTCCAAATATTTATAACTAATAATCAAATGCAGGGTTAACCGGTTTTTATTTATTTATTTGATGTTGCTTTTATTATTTCCCAAGGTACAGTTACATTTACCCAAGCTTCTAAAATTACTCATAGCAAACAAAAACAATGAAAAGATGATAAATAGAATTTGAATACAGTGAATAGTAATAAGTATTGCCAGTGTTACCATATCAGAAAACTCTCGAGCTCTAACGTCATAAATATTAATAAACTATTGATGAAATGGCAAGTTACAGTAAAACATCAACAGACTAAGCTACTGATATCGTTATGTTTAAACAACGTCACGTACTAAGGCAGTGTATAACAATCAACATTTTGTATGACAGACAGACACACAGACAGATAAACGCACAATCAGACATGTCAATCTGACTTTAGTTAATGTCAAGCTCGATAAGATTTCAAATGTCACTCTTTGATTGGTATGTCTGTTTGTCTGTACCTCATAAACGCGAAGCCGTAGTGTAGGTACTCGCTAAAAGGCAACTTGTTTACAATATACACCGTGGGGGCGACACTTTCGCTCTGATGTTACTCTTAAATTATTATTGTAATAGACTGACGGTTGTTGACACGAGGGGAACATGATCTCTTACAAGTTCTGGGTGAATAGTTAGGCTGTTAATGATAGGTAGGTACCGATCCAATTTAAAATAGTGAAGAGTCAAACCTTGTAGGTAGATAATATAGATGTTGCATATTATGGGCAATGTAAGTCTAAGGCTCAAAGACAGCATGAAACAGTGGACCTTTTGAGTCTGAAGGTATAAATATAAATAACTTATCAAGACAAAACCAGCACCTTCAAATTTAACCAAAGGAGAGGCGTTAAGACTGTAAACAAATCCGAGTTAAACACGAACATTATGTGTCTTTGTGCACTTAAACATGATGTAAATAGTATTTTGACCCGTGATGGAATCACCGTATCAACAACAGCAGACTTTATTGTAATACGTTACACAATCTAAATAACTAATTATTGTGTGTATCATTCGTGAAATAAACCGTGCGCACACAATCACTGTACATCTCATAAGACTAGACCATACCTACATAACTTTCAGATAAAACAATTGAAGCGCAACCCATCTGAAACTCAACGACACCAACAGGCTACGTTCTAGAAGCGTGCTGTTCTGAAAAAAGACATAATTGTTTTAGATACAACACAAGGTGCGTTTGGCCAAAATCGGCACTAACGCCGCCACCTTGTTTTATCAATATAATTTCTGTGAAAATTTCAAAAAAAATTACATTTTTTTTTTTTTAATAACTTATTTAAAATGAACTATACAAAGCTCGCTTGGGCTTAAATATGTTTAGGAGAAGCCACACTTTGGTTCGAATAATTCTAGATGAACCCGGACTTTCAATAAACTTGGTTTAAAACCGTACAACCTCGTCTAGTAAGTAGAATATCGATGTCGTTGCTAAACTCAAACCATGCGCATGTCCATTCTCTATAACTATCGTATAAACTATGATTATGACACGAATCTTCTATGTAATAATTACAATCCATATACACATTTTTATTTTTACAAATATATTTCTTTACATTTGCGTACACACCCTAAGTATGATATTTATCACATTATTCTTACAAAAGAGAACTTACCAACAGATACTAGACAACATATAATAATTTAATGACTCCGTAAACATGACTATTTTAGATATTTTTTTTTACTCAATGATATAGAAATCTTAATATTTTTGATTATTTATGTTTTATATAACAGTGAATAAGTATTTTCAATGCGAAGATATTATTATTGTAATGTTTTATTTAAGTGAGAAATTGTAATTTCGGCATTATATCCATATACGTTTAACCATTTACTTATACACATTTCCCATAATGTTTCAGTAAGTGATTTTGAACAATAAATCAATCCAGCTTAGAACTTCAAACGCATAGTGATCACATGAATAGTGTAGCAAACTTAAAGCCAAGCTTAAAATAATTCCACAATAATAATTAACTGCAATCAAACGCATGAGATAGAATTCTGGTAGAAATTAAGCACACAGCTCACAACAAACACGTCCACATTTAACTTGTATATAAAATCTCAAGCCAATCACACACGACATGACTCTTCTGAATCCACTTGCCTTCTTAAATAAAGTTAGTGAAACTTTGTTTCCACTGTTGAAACAGAAGTGACATTGAAAATGAAGATTTATGGTCTTGGTTAAAACAGTGTCCATATTTTGAGACATCTATTGAGATGTCCATTGGGATCAGACGCCACGTCGGGACCAATATAGTAGCCGCGTGAGATAATAGAACATATATCACGACCCCATATCCATAAAGCGTGTCTATCATTGCTTTGTAGGAGTATTGTTTGTTAAAATGTCAAAAACGTGGACGCAGCTTGGTGGTGAATCAATCTGCTCTAAACATCAAGTTGCGCTAGAAAGTGGTGCTGATGCTGCGGATGGTTAGGGTTGTGGTGCGGCGTGTGCCTGTGGGCGTGGTTGTCGTGCGCGTGGTGCGGGTGCGCGTGCTGCGGGTGTGTGAGCGCGTCCAGGTCGGCGTGGTCGCGGCGCGCGGCGGGCGCGCGGCCGGCGCGCGCCAGGCGCAGCGGCACCGGCAGCAGCTCCGGCATCACGCTGTGGTGCGTCACCAGAGCACATAGGGATGTAAACTCCTTTGTGAAGCCCTAGAAAGAGAAATAATGTATGGTTACACATAGAGCGTCATGGTAATGAACTTCAAAATTAGTTAACATTTGCGAGCGGTACCTAGCTAATCATGTAACATTGCTTTGATATAATAATAAAACATTTCTCTAAACCAAACAATACTATGAATACACAAAATATTTCTTAATTAGAGGTATGTTAAATAACAAAAGATAATATAAGTATATGGCTAGGAGGGAAGTGAATTCTGAGATGACCGATAATTAAGATATAAGATAGGAGGATGATGATCATGGTGCGTTCCATAGTAGCTAGTTTCAGATGATGATCATGGTGCGTTCCATAGTAGCTAGTTTCAGATGATGGTCATGGTGCGTTCCATAGCAGCTAGTTTCAGAAAATAATCGCACTATGACTTTTAGAGAATCTGAAACGGTGAGAAAACTATAATTTTAGGCGATGACCAGCTACGATTAGCTCACCTTAATCTTATACCCCTTGGGCGTGCGCAGTATGAGGTAGTGCGCGATGCCGGCGGGCGTGAAATCGCGCGGCACGCGCACGGACAGCGCGAAGCATCCCGTCTGCGTCGTGCTGCCACGGACTAGGAATGCGCCCACCGGCTGCGAGCTCAGCACTTCTAGTGCTATCTGTAATATGGATACGAAAGACATAAGTAATTGGTCAAGGGTATCTGAAAGAACATGGACACCAGCATCACTAAATGGGAAGAACGCGTTTGGACAAGTTCAAATTTGGCCAATGATATTTTTCGACCTCAATTTTTTTAAACCTGAACTTATGAAATCATAGGTGGGATGTGCTAAATGCTGCTGCGACTGTTGCTAAATTACCCTAGTCTGATAAAATGTAATTTTTTCTAATAATGTAGAAGAGGCCGTGCTCCGCCATCCGCAAAGCCCGTAGAACTCGTAACTGGACACTCTCCTACCGCATACCGAATTAAATGAATTCCCTTATATGAAGAAGTCCGATGCCTTGTCCACTTAATAAGACAAGCACGCGTAGCATGACGCTTTCTATTTCTACGAAGAATAGACACAGCTCTTTCTATAAAGAGTGACATTTTGTTTCTCCATTTCTGACATCGCACCGTAGAAATCTTTCTACAATCTGTCATTTTGTCTTTCGTTTTCATCGATCTTTGTCTAGGTCCTTGTATACGTAGTCTATTGCAGAAGAAAGTTTTCTATCCCAAACTGTCAAAATCACACTGACAACTGACAATTGTCTAAGGTAGTGAAGACAATTTGATTTTGTAATCGTCATGCTAAAGACGTAGAAAACTTTCTACTCGACGGCCACAAATTATAAACGGTTATCTACAAAATCATAATTTTACAGGAGAGCGTTTTGAACGCAGAACTGTGTTAATTAATAGAAGAACAAAGCTATCGACTTCTATTTTACATCATGCGGTGCTCATGCTACGCGTGAAGGAAAGAAATGAAAGAAAAGGTAAATAACCGTTAGGAATTCATAGTCATGAAAATACATTGGAATAGGTTTTAGAAAGCTGCTGAAGATAATTGAGGAATGCAAAGTATATTATTATATTAACTTCTGAGTAGCCCTTGCGCTAGCGTAACGTGATCAGTCGTTCATCACATGATACCTCACATCAACACTCTGAGTACTCAGAGCAACACATCCATCAAGTGACGCAAGCGGCTTTCCAGCGGTGCGTCCGCATCATGCACATATCATATACTACGTTAAATACTAAATTAGTCTAATCTGGGCTAAAGCCCAACAAAATAAATAATAATCGCTATCTTACGACAGCGCACTGGGAAATGGTCTCTTCTCATTCACCGTCTCCTAACTTAACTAGCCCAGAGTATCACGTCCGTACCCTAGAGCGGTGCAAAACCGGAAGCCTTAACTTAATTCATAAAACCCTATAAAACACCCGCTCAGCCCGTTCTTAAACTTTTGCAGAATATGGCTGTTTTTGAAAAATTCAAAAAAGAAAATAAGGATTCACCTGGGCCCCCATTTATGGCGGCCAGATGAGGCACGAGTATTGTGAGTTAGGATTAGAAATCGGATATTTTATTAGTTTCTTTAGAACTACTAGTTCTATGTACCTACTATAAAGCTACCATTTAAAGGGTAAGTCTTTCAGTAAGTCTGTCTTTCTTGACCTGAATGTGGCCTGGCGACTGACATGGTCGTGTGTGTTGGATCATTAAGTTACCATCAAAATGGTTGAGCTCAATGTTACTGATCCATACGTCTTGTTCGAGAACGGGCGCCGTCAGTTGGGACTAGTCATCTCTTAGCTGCCACGGTTTATGTAATTATATGCACGGCTATATTTCCCTTTATAATTTTTATTTGTTTCGTATGATTTTATTACGGACGCTTTTAACGTGCACGGCTTTCTACGTCGTTCGCAATGTATAATTTCAACAAAAAGATGTAACCAATGTTTTGTGACAATTTTTGAACAGAAAAAAGTGTCTGTGGAGTTTCTTGCCCGTTCTTTTCTATGGAAAACCTACTACGTTTTGGAATGAGCAGCCGGGGTCATCTTTCGGAGTGACCAACATCTGGACAGTTAAAAAGAACCTGTAAAAGGCTTAATTGAAATAAATGCTTTGACTTTCAGTTAGTATAAAATGTGTTGAATACTGCTATTGTGACAAGAAATATATTGTCTTTATCCAATGGTACCAATACGTAGAAGATTTATTTTAATTACGCTCTATGTTCCAAACGAACGCAGATCGTTTATCTATTCTGGCTTCCTGGAATCACCACAACCTCTTACCAATATTTGTGATTGCCGCATGGTATGCGGTATGTTGGAACCAGGGCACCTGCCGCAGCTCGGGCTCGGGTCGCCGCACGTTGTTGCTGGCGCGACTGGAAGCTGCTTATTCACGGAAGGACATAGCAATATTTGCCAACCATCACCTCTCTAGGTATTCCGTGTTGGAACCAGGGCGCCTGGCGCAGCTCAGGCTCGGCGCGCGGCACGTTGTTATTGGCGGGCACGCCGCCGCACGACGACGCTCCCGACGACGAAGACGTCGTGCGACTGCAGGCTGCTGATTCGCTGGAAATATATACACGGTTAATTTTAGCTCGTTCTGGAACGAAAAGCCATAAACTCGATCATCGAACTCGAAACGATTGGGACTATTATTTTCAATAAATTACAATTTAAAAAAAACACGAAAAATCTAATTTATTGTTTTTTTTGTGAAATAATGAGAACTCGAAGTAACTGCGATCAATGCATATGTGTGTAAAACGTATCGACGAACGGCAACACTTGCGAACGGTACCCATTGAAAAATCCATTCATTGATCAGACAGCATAAAAACACATACGCAATAGATAAATAGGTACACAAATAAAAATACGAAAAGCGAATTTAGACTTTATTTCTTAACCGTAAACGGTAACAAATAGAAATTTCACCAAACTAGGTACAAGGTAAGTAGGTACGCAGTTTACTAAAATTATTCTGAGAAGTGTCCGACCGGACTTCAAAAGGATGCACAACCGAATTCCGCGGTTAAGTCTATAAAAATAAGGTCTTAATTCGGTCCAATATTTTCATAGAAAAGGGCACCACCATCCTATAATGAACTCTATTGGACAGATAAAACGATTCATTTTTTCTGTTTACATTGCCTGCCTTTGTAGAAGCCGCCGCGCCGCGGCCGCAAGCAAGCATTGTCGTATAAAAATTGGTTTAGGCAGTATTCTTTTTATTTATCATAAATATGGTAGGTAGGTATGCTTATTAAGTACCTATTAGCTCGATTGGTCGACACTCGATTCAAGGCCTTAAATACAACTCCCAAGCGTACTCGTCGTGTTTAGTTGAAAAGGTACGAGTACTAGTGATTTCGTGATGCGAGAGTGGTGAATGAAATTTCCATTAGTTTCTCTCGTTTACGAGGAGATGTGATAGTGGTAAACACCGTGCCGTGCTTCCGATACAAACGAGAGATAACGAGGTGAATGAACTTACACCAACCTATCGTACCAGAAATGAAATACCTACTTGCAGGTACTTACTTGCAGCCGGACTCGCACACGCACAGCTGTGCCGCGCTACGTCATCACCGAGCGGATCGCGTACGATCTTGCGTTTATGAATGAAATAGTGGAAGCGCTACTAAGATTTAACTCGAATGACAGAATAAAAGTGATAAATTTCTAACTACTATATTAGATGTCTTAAAAAAACAATAACAATGCTAATAGTACCTATTAATCGTCTGGAGTCACTGTTTTTCGGCTCCAGAACGATTTAAAATTAATCGTGTATAGTTACTTTTATGAGTTATATAAAGATTCGAGTTGAACAGACAGTACCTCGATGCATATGCAATCTTTTTGTTTTTTTTTTTTGTTGCAAAAAGAAACAAAAATCTATATCCATTTCAATGGAAAAGGAATTGATTGACTGTAGGAGAAACTACAACAAACAGTAAATTCCGGATAGAAATACATCGCAGAATTTGAAAAAAAACAAACACCATTGCATTTTGCCACATTGCAGAACAGAAAACTCCAAACTCTCGTAAAGCTTTCTTTCAAATACGAGTTCACAATGTTCATTCAACAAAAGTTCTGACGGCATTTGCTCTGTTCTCTAAGCTTTAAAGTATTCAAATAAAATATTGTTGGGAACCATTCACAAGAATAAAAAGTCGTGACCCAGTTTCCATTAAGCCGCTATCATCGCGGTAATTTAATATAAAACTTTTTTCAAAGTAAATAGAATGGACCCAGTTCCGCATCTCTCATAACGGAATATTTTTTATCTACGGAATAGATTTTATAAAGCCTTTTGTGCAACTTCAAAAGTTCTGGACTGAGGTGTCAATTGAGAAATATTTGTTGCAAAAGTTTTGCAAAAATTGTTTTGCCGTTTAATTCGATTACCAAAAGTTTAAATAAAAACTTTCTGAGGAGTTAATTTTCAGATTATTCAAATTAGAGGAACGGTTTTATAAAAAGAGAAAGACTTTGTGCCTTAGATAGAGCCGTAATGACGATTATTTACAATTTAAACGGATTCAAATGTTTCGGTTATATTTGTAATTTTGTACTATTCGTCAACGTTTGCATTACGGTCATAAGAGTATATGAGCAACTAGGAAAGGGCTATGTGAATGGGCCGTAAAGCCAAGCATATATTACGCCGTAAAGGGCCCCAGCGCAACACATTTCCATACAAAAAAGTGCGGTGCGGCCCGCCTTTAGTTTGCGATGGTTCATACAAAATGTACTAAAGCTTACAGTATATAAAACTGGAGTAGCCTTACGAACACTTCCCCTCTGTAAAAGTACAAGAACAAATGTTCTAGTACGTTCATAAAAACTACTTTCAAATCTATTCTAACGCACTTCGTAAATCGTTTTAAAGGCGCACGGAGGTCCGCGAAAATGCCTATTTGTGCTGTTAAATTCTTTAAAAAGCGTTCGCCAAATATATACGCCAAATTTACATAAAGAACTGAATAACCTTCCATATATTGTTTTTTTTTATAAGATTTAGTCATGTTTTTATTGAAATTTAAAATCCTAAGCCTCTTAATACAATTCGATTCTTCATTCGATTCAACTATGATTCAATGCTACGTTTTATCGTAGCATGAATCGAGTATTTTCCTCATGTCGCTTCTGTGACGTCACCGAGTCTCGCTACATCTCGTTTTTATGTTCATAAAGATCAAAATACTTTTCTTTTGCATTACGAAAATATACGTCAAATCAGCAAAACTTACACGCACTTGACATGCGATTATGTCCTCTAGTAAAAATGTTAACGAGATTACCGTAGGGTTGAGGTCATATTTGAAACCAAAATTGACATATCGATAATTTCCTAGTAAAAATTACTTAGTAATTATTTTTGTTAATTTTTTTTATTGTTCAATGTTTTATCGTTTTTTGATGTCCATTGAAGTGGTTATATATATACAATATTTTTTTCGAACTTGACCTAATTTATTATTGAGATTACTTAGGTATTTATTACAAATTTTGTTAATTTTATTTAATTGTAGTTATTTTCTCTTCTTATTAAAATGTAAGTATTTTATGCAACAGCTGTTTTATTTAATGGATTCAAGCAAAATTCCGAATGAATAACGATATCCATAAAATAAAAATTAATGGTACGGACTTCTCTTTCCGCTACCGCGTCCCCCGCTAAAAGTGACAGACTTTTTTGTTCGGAATATTGTGCTTATGGCATATCCAGTGTTATATACTCTAAATACTAAAGTGATGAAGGCGGATTTTAGCAGTGCGTTGCGTCGCGGTGCAGCCCGCCTCTTGCAGCTTAAGTTCGTGCGATGCTGCCCACCAGCATAATTTTTGCTCCATCTTCAGCAAGGGGTGATGATACCCAACCCACCTATTTTTCATATTGTTACACCTTCTGAAGTCCACATCTAGATCTGAGTGCATGAGGTGCTCGGTCCGCCTGGGCGCGGCCGGCACCGCGGGGGGCTCGCGGTTGCTCTCCCGCGTGCGCGCCTCCGCCTCAGACGCCTCGTTGATGTAGCCCCCGTTCATGCACAGAGGCAGGTTTGTGGGACTGGATGGAATGGACAAGTATATCGTTTACGTAGGTACTTACTGGCAAAATCACAATAAAAGATAGTTCTTGGAAAATTTAATGATAACGGGAAAGTTGACCCCACCCCATGAAGAATGATAAAAAATACATTAAATACGGTGCCGGCCGGTGTAATGTCGTTAACACTTACGTGGTGGGTGTATCTGCGACCAGCGGCGTGGAGTCATCGTCTGAGGGCTGCAGCAGAGCCCCACTGAGCCCCATCGCCAGCCTCTTCATGAGCGGCGGCCTTTCGCCCAGGCGCCGGTAGCAGTTGATCTCCGTCGGGGAGTTCGACTCCTCCGAACTGCTGGGGCTTGGCTCGTTCACTAGCTTTGACACGCCCATTATGTTGCATTTCGCTGGGGACCTGGAAGGTGATTGTATAATTCTGGTTTAGCTGGTAGGTACAAGAAAAGCTTGCGGATTAAACCTTATGCTTAATATATGTCTTGATCGGTCTTGTTAATCACATTACCAAAAAAAAAGGTTTTTTTACCGACTTCAAAAAAAGGAATACATACGCAAAGATTTTGAGGAAAGGCCAATTATTTTTAAAAGAGTAACCGTGCAGTTTCTTGTCGGCTCTTCTCCATAGGAAACGACCAATTGGAACCGAGCACCTAGCTTCTGACGTTTCATAAGTGCACATGTAGGTTTATGTGAAATAAATAATTTTGAATTTTAATTTGAACCAACGATGTCTTTTTACAAATTGAAACTACTTAACTTTTAATCGCGCGATGCATACGGATTCATACAATATTAAACGACATTTTACTGCATGAACGACGCAGTAACCCGTATTGCATAGAAAGCTACAAAATTTGTTACTGCAATACTAATTTAGGTCATACTGTCGAAAATTGCAGATGCTCTGAATAGTTTGGGATTGAACCAGATATTTTACAAAGTGCAGGGCCAATCTAAGTAAATGCTGCTGCTGTCCACTACGAAGACACTTTGAAACAGAATATAAAAAAACCAAGCTCCTATAAAGCAAAATAAAGATGTCTAGAGAAACAATCTCACTAAAATACATCCAGTATTTCTTCATCTCACGTGCCATTTATGGCGGAAAAGCCGATGAAGTGGATGATATGATTTTCCTGTCACTGTTATTTACATATCAGGTAGTAGTATTTGAATTTGTGTGGGGTAGGTACCACAACTAAAAAGTGAAAAATAAAAAATATTTCCAAAAAACGAAAATTCAAAACCAAAGACACCGACTTCCGAAATGAAAGTTAATTTTCAGTATGTAGTGTTTTTTTTTTGGGAGTCACCTGTTTTTTTTTTTTTGGAAATAGTTTTTACTATATAAACTTCAGTTACCTGTCGCTACAGTAGTGGTGCGTGAGACCGGGCAGGGTGTCGGGCGCGCGCACGCCCATGCCGCAGTCGCTCCCGCTTAGCTCCTTGCTCTGAAACAACACGGAAACTTCATTACATGCCATATCTTTCTGCGGCTTGTGCAAGAGGATTAACGTTTAATTTGCGTATGGAGGAATGCCACGAATAGTAAAGTTACTCAACTTTACTATGTGATGTTTAGTTTGATAAGTATGATTTAGTTCATGAATTCTGTATTATGTTGAGCTTTTAAAAGTAATGGTGCTACTTATAATGACGCCTCTTACTCACTGTTAAAAGATTCAGTGATCGTTTTTATACTTAAAAAGAATAATATACTGGTATAGAATTTGTAAAATATGACATGGAGGTTTAGGTTTAAAATGCAGTCCATGTCCTAAACCGGATTCACTGTTCGCCAAAATTTCAGCTAGGTAGGTACCATATTTTACAACTTATCAATTATTACTCAATATTTACTACGGAATGCTCCATTATAAATAATAGTGGACCATTTAATATTGCCTATATTTAACTGGTCCACTATGATCACTGATACCAGGCAATACATTTCGAAGTGCTGACAGCCTCGAAAGGCCGTTCGATGGAGGACAATCACCGATACTAACTCAATACAATGGGTTTTCAATATTTAAACTTGATTACAGCTCGATATAACCACATTCCACGCCAAGAACGCAGTTAGATCACAAAAAGAAGTAAAGAAGGTCCACTTACAATACACTTCGACAGAAGACCATGAGAAATTGCTGAAAATTTTGTTGGAGGGCGTGCCAAAGTCATTTCGATTTTTGTCAGTCATTCATGTTATATGATGTTTAAAACTTGTAGGAAAGTGTGTTCTGGATTAGCACCATAAAGAGTACAGACTATGCCAAGATCAAATAAGAGTTAACCATCAATATGGGCTTGCTGTAATTTTATTGCTGATAGGTCGCTGTATAACTAGGACTTGATGTGTGTGGTTTTCAGTTTTCATAGTCACGTTTATGTTACCAGTAGTATGTGTTATTCAGTTGAAGATAATATTTATACATTTGACAGATTCTTTATACACACATCCTGTTCTTCCTTAAACACGTTTTATTAGTGGTCCTTCGGTATCTTCTCGTCACGTAGTTATATCCCTACAATATAGCTGGTATCTTATACCGCGACATTACGGCACATTACGGCACGTTACCGCGTATTAGCGCACATTACCGCGCATTACCGCTCTTATTCATACCGCATGTGAAAGGTAACGCGCAGTTAGCAGATTATTATAGATGCAGTAAATGCAGACGTGTAATTTATATGCCGTTAAGTGCAGCTCTGTGTTAGAATGAATTGAAAATTATCCTTATATTAAAACTAAACTTGTATAGATTGAAAGTTGTTTCTTGGTTTCTGATTTTTCAGAGCTTGTTTCAGAACTATACGATATCGAATCGAATTGATGGCAAATTGTCACGGTCAAAATTCTCATCTATACCAATCTATCTAATATATAAAATGCAGTATTGTCTCTCCTTCTCCCTTTAATCCATCGAAAGGTTGTCTGTAAAAGATCGCTTTTAGCGACAAGACCGCCCACTGTGTCACCCTATGTAAAATTTCTAAATTTATTTCTGTAATTTGTATGGTGTGCATAATAAAGAATATTCTATCTATCTATCTATAAAATTCTCGCGTCACAGTGTTTGTAACAAAACTCCTCCAAAATGGTTTGACCGATTCTTATGAAATTTTGTGAGAATATTCAGTAGGTCTGAGAATAGAACTATTTTTCATACCCCTAAGTAATAAGAGTGGTCCATCCCAAAGATGTATTTTTAATTTTTTGAGAAAAATAAACTTGAATCTTGGCACAAACTTACAAAAAGTAATAGGCTTGCATTAATTCACAATATAGTACATATTTGGGTAAATGAAACATTGAATTAAACCATCATCATTATTTCATTGAATTATTTGGGGTCTGGGAACGATTCATAATGCCGAAAATATATATTAAATGATTATATCACGCTATACCTTTATGGAAACAAGTAGTCAATCATGACATATACGGGATGCAATGGTTATTTTAGTCAACTTTCAACAAAGCAAATAGCTTAGCGACGGTTTTGCAAAACCAAGTTCGATTCCCAAAAGTTGATATATTTTGCGCTTCGTGTTTAGGTTTCCGTAGTGAACAAGAAACCCTTATAATTTTGCCATGTCCGTTTGTCTGTCTGCCCGCGGTTTAGGTCAGAGACTCTTAGTACTAGAAAGCTGTAATTTGGCATGGGTACCTATACATATTAATCACACCGACGATGTGATAAAATAAAATAGTAGTATACAGGAACTTTTATAAAAATGTGGCTGTTATTTTAGTATACTTCAAAGATGTTGGGGCAGAAGCTGGTATTGTTATTGCACTGGTTGTTTGTGTCGTCGGTATGAAATCTCTATTCAATATCAATCAAAGCAATAAATGTTTTGGTGTACACAATAAATGTTTGTAACATCAAAATGATAACAAAAAATAAGGTAACACTAGGCAATAAGCTAATGTTACATAATGTTTTCTTATCATCCGTTAAAAAATAAACAAACAGCAGTATAATGTGGGGATCCATTATTGTGTCAGTTCTCCATTACTGGAAAATAAATAACTCTGAGTACCTTTCCAAGCTTTCATTAAATAACATTCCTTGATAACTAAAGACTACATACCGTTACATTTGCGTCATAATTACTTACCCACATAAATCAAAATTAAAACAATGGAGAGGCTTTTAATCGATAATTAATACTTTTCAAAATTATTTTAAAAGCTTAATTGGAGCTTAATGCTCTTCTAAAGGCAAAACTTTTCTTTAATGACGATAATTTATGGTTTAGAAGAAATACACAAGTGAAAAAGGTAAATCAATCAATCAAATTATTTTATTTACAGATCATACAATCCAATTTGTTAGTTACATACACATCTTAAACACTAGTGTTAGTACATAATAATATTTGGCAAATTTAGGTCACAATATAATTACTAGCAATGTCAAAACCATTAACAATAATGTCAAAATCACAACCATAACGTCAAAATCACCATTAATAATAATGTCAAAATTATCATCAATAATAATGTCAAAATCATAACTATAATGTCAAAATCACCATCAATAATGTCAAAATCACTAGTTAGACAATAACCAAATATGCAATAATTAACAATAACATTACTTCAAGGCACGATTTGAAGGTAATACCTGTGTGCTGGTCCAGTGCCTGAGTGTTATGCCTTCCATCCTATCAGCCACAGTGACCAAGAGGCTGTTGGCGCTGCCCCGCACCCGCCGCATCAGGGAGGCAACACGCTTTCGCACGATTGCGTAAAAGTCGTCTATACGTGCCTCTGCGAACATCCCTGATGCACTACAGTGTCGTGGAAACCCCAACAGCGCCCTGTATGCGTTGTTGTACTGGATACGTAAGGCGCTGTAAGCCCTCTGCGTGTAGTCGACCCATAGACTGCAGGTGTAGAAAGATTGGCAATATGCCCTAAATAGAGTACTTTTTACACCCATCGAGCACTTTGCAAACCTACGGATCAAAATATTGCTCCTGACTGACAGCGCCCTACGCTCCCTCTCCATATCAACATTATCCGTTTGTGTTGCTGTGACCCAATGCCCCAGATATTTAAAAGATGTTACCCACTGTAACGCAGTACCACCGAGTGTGACAGGCGGCACTTCACGATAGTCTTTAGTGCCTGCCTTGAACATCAGACACTCACTCTTTTTTGCATTATATCTGAGGCCCTGGGCCTCCGCATATCGCTCACAAACAGACATGAGTTTCCTGAGGGTGCTGATCGATGGGGCCAACAGCACCATGTCATCGGCGTAACTTATGTTATTGACTAGTGTAAAAAAAAAAAAAAAGTGTAATAAGTAGTGTAAATGTAAGTCCCAAAATATTGCTATGAAACTGTGTATACTGACTAACCTTGCTAAGCTATGGGACATAAAAGTAGATTGTTTTGCTAATAATCTATAACCAACAAAATGCAAACCAAGCAAAAAGAAAATTATTATCATGAAAGTCTACAAT
The DNA here is from genome assembly GCA_947364205.1 of Agrochola lota. NCBI lineage: Eukaryota > Metazoa > Arthropoda > Insecta > Lepidoptera > Noctuidae > Agrochola > Agrochola lota. The sequence continues at coordinate 743,259 of OX376222.1, read as the reverse complement.
TGTGTTTAGATCGACAATAATGTTGGTTTAATTTCAAAATTGGAATTAGCGCAGAATTTTGTTGACAATAATATGCTCTCAAAGGCAATAATAAACAACTGGGGCAGATTATAAGCATACTCAAAGACTAATACTCTCTCAATATGTGAGGAATGTCAATAGCAGCGAGTTTGTTCGCGTGACGCGTCGCATCCTGCCGATGCCACAAATAAGCCATGTTGTGATTCCTATATCCGTCCCCCTTGCTAATGTTCATGTGTTGACGTCAAACTGTTTTCGTTGAAGAAGGTATAAATTAAATTATGTTGATCGCTATTTATTTGTTTGTTTGTTGGAATGAGAACGACTTCGTTAAAACAACTGTTTACACGAAAGTCTTTAAATTATTAGTTCAATTCAACTCAACTCAAAGCATTTATTTCAAATAAACCAATTATAGGTACTTTTGAATTGTCAAGGGGTCGGTCAGCCGAAAAGATGAAGCTAGTTGCCCATTCCAAAGCGTAATAGGTTCCTATGAAGAAGAATAGGGGTGATGGATGTCAAACCCTCGACTACCTTGCTGGTCTGACACGTCCCAATATTAACCCCTTGGTCTTCATCCCAGTCGACCCGGGAGAGATCAGAAAGATTATCCTCTCCATTAAGTCAAAAGCCGTGGGCTGCGATAATATCAGCCGCCATATGATCGTAACGGCCCTTGATCAATTCCTTCCTGCAATCGCCCACATTATAAACTTCTCCTTGTACACTGGTGTTTTCCCCTCCCTGTGGCTTAAAGCCCTTGTTCGGCCCCTGCCTAAGGTACCCAACCCCTCTCTTCCTAGTCACTTTCGCCCAATTTCCATCCTTCCCTTTCCGTCTAAAGTGCTCGAGGCCAATGTTCATAAACAATTCTCTCACTTTATTCACCACAACTCCCTCATCAGTCCCTTTCAATCCGGTTTCAGGCCTGGGCACAGCACCGTTTCAGCTCTTCTTAAAGTGACTGACGATATAAGGCGGGGAATGGAAGAAACTAAAGTTACAGTCTTAGTATTAATTGACCTCTCTAATGCTTTTAATACCGTCAGTCACGTTGTGACTGACGGTACGTTGTCACAAATCCTTTTATCCATCCTTTCCTATCTTATGGTCTCCCCGGAGGTACTAGAATGGTTTTCCTCTTATCTTCGGGAGCGTCAGCAGTCTGTTCATGCTGGAGACTCGTCGTCGAGTTGGTGTGATCTTGCAGCTGGCGTCCCTCAAGGCGGTATATTATCTCCTCTTTTGTTCTCCATTTTTATTAACCTCATTACTACCGTGCTTCGGACTGCGTATCATCTCTATGCCGAAGATTTGCAGCTTTACTGTCAGGCAAGTGTTGGTAACATTTCTAATGCGATTAAGGAGCTAAACCGGGATTTAGGTGTAGTTAAAAACTGGTCTGATCGATTTGGGGTGGTGGTAACCCTACCAAGTGTCAGGCTATCATAATAAGGAGCCCACACAGTGTAAGGAAACTGAATGGGTTAACTGTGCCACCTGTAATCTTTGACAACTCAGTCATTCCATTTAGCTCCGATTTAAGGATCTTGGCCTGCATGTCGACACTTGTCTTGATTGGCGAAGGCAGGTAACAACCGTCAGTAAAAAAGTTACCGGAACGTTGCGGTCACTATATCGGTTAAAAAATCTTCTCCCATCACACATAAAGGCAATGCTTGTACAGTCCCTAATATTTCCCATAATTGACTATGGTGATGTGTTTTACTATGACCTGAATGCGGATCTCCTCAATAAACTTGACCGCCTTCTCAATAATTGCATTCGATTCGTTTTCAATCTTCGTAAGTATGACCATGTATCCGCGCACCGATTGCTTTTAAAGTGGTTACCCATTCGACAGCGCAGAGAGGTGAGGGCTCTGTTTATGTTATTCTCTATTCTCGACAAACCCACCTCTCCTTCTTACCTGACTTCCCATATTCAATACTTATGCTCTGCCCATAGCAAAAATTCTCATCGCTCTGGTTTCATTCACTCTTCTTTCTTTGTCCAAGCGGTCTTTCTTTGGAATGCGCTACTTCTGAATATCAGGACGGCACCCAGTGGGTTGTCTTTTAAATGGAAGGTTCGTGAGCATATACGCAAGAAGTTGGCTGAAACATCCCAGCGGTGATTTGCTGGATTCGTTTTCTCCTCTACTGATCGTTATTTCTCCTCTACCGATCGTTATTTCTCCTGACAAAGTTATTCTGTTTATACTATGTATGTATGTATACTATGTATGTATGTATATACGTATGTATGTATTTATTCTTGTATTTTATAGTTAATTTCGTGTTTTCAATCCCTAATGTTGCACCTGCCATGTTTTGTCTCTGCATCACCCTAAGGTTGACTGGTAGAAAATGCCTCAGGCATTAAGTCCGCCTTTGTACGGTATTTTATTTTTACTTGTGCATAAAGTTTTAATAATTAAATAAATAAATAGGTAAAAAACTCCACAGACAGTCTTTTAAATCAAAATATTGTTACAAATTATTGGTTACATCATTCATGTTGAAATGATATATGTTAGAATAATGTAGAAAGACGCGCACATTAAAAGCGTCCGTAATAAAAATAAAAAAACAATTCAAAAATTAAAATAAGCCATAGCAGCTCAGAGATGACCAGTCCCTACTGACGGCGCCCGTTCACGAACATAACGCATGGATCAGCAACATTTAGCTCAACCATTTTGAAGGGAACTTAATGATCTAATACACACGCCGCCACTAGCGAGACATTTGAGTGAGCATGACCTACTCTCAGCCGCCAGGGCTCATTCAACTCAATGAAAGACATACCCAGTAAACGGGAGTTTTGTAGAAGGTACTGGTGCTCACACATGTGCTATAATATGTACGTATATAATACAAAGAGATTGAATTTATACAATGCATAGATAATTATTGCAATCTTCAGCAGCTCCAACAATATTTTCAATGTTAATCAACTAGTTTATGCGCCCTAGTGAACTACTTTTTAGTGTCAGCAGATGCTATAATAACTAGCCATTGGTTAGGATACGTCAACATCTGTGAGTATGTCATGTACTGAATGTTAACAATTCATTATTACTTAGGGAAGTTGTATTAACCCGTTGTAATGGGCTCGGAAGTAAACGACAGCATTTTTTTCATAATACGCAGTGGCAAATGTGAACCAACCCTTAAGTACCGCCAGTGTGCTAGTAGAACAAAGTTGTTTAAATCACAATTAATTTAATAAGCCAGTCTCTAAAAGCTGGCTCAACAAGTCAACAATCATTGTAGAAGTTGTACTTATGTACCTACCTATGTACAATTAGTGCTTCTATTGTGCTGTTTTAGGTTTCCTCGAATCTGAATGTTGAAATAGTTTCTGAAAATGGAGACTCTTCAAGCAATAATTATAATTATACTGAAGGACGAAGATTATGTATTTTATTGTGGTTCTACGCGACAATTACACCCAATACCTAATCACAATAAACCTGTAAAAAAAACTAGGGATTTTCATCCTTATTTAAATCCTTGTTTAAATCCCAAGTGGAACATAATAGTGTAATTGGGGTTTTTATGGAGCTAAATTGCAATTCAATGAAACCACTTGAGAGTCACAAAACACTGAAAAAGGACGCAAGTCTTTTAAGATTACTGGCAAAAAAGAAAATAGGACTAGTAATTAAGTGTATGTAGAACAATTAATCTGGTCTTTTTTATTGTAGCAGTGTCTACACTTTTCTCAATTTAAAAATAGCAACTAATTGATGAATTTTCTAAAATGTACAAATATAGACCGGCTGACCGGTCTCTAAAAACTATCCACAAAATATCATATTTAGGAGAAACGCACCTAGTAAAGGCTGTTTTATTTAGATTTTGTAACAAATACGTTCTTGGTCACACAATTTTAGTCACTAAACCAGCCCAACACAGCCCAGAGATCACACTGACCCAATTGAGACAACAAACAACCAGCACACTGGCCTCTAACAAAATGTCAGGCACTCGACCACCCAACAGTTAGCCGACCCGCGGGAACAACCCCACACTTTCATATGCGATCCTAGTGAAGTTACATACCTTTTATCTGTTCTGTGTTACATACAGTCTGTCTGTATGCAAAAGCTACACAGATCTAGGTATGGATGGTTTTTTATCCTAAAAGTTGGCAACGTGCCAATAGTTGTCAAACATTTACCTGTTTTGGTTAATTTGACAATATTGCTGTATGGAATATACTCGTAAATGAAAAATAAATGTGGCCAACTAGTGATCTAAAATATTAATAATGAAAAACAATAATTAATATCGTAACACCGAATATTTAGTTTTAAAAGTAAAAAAAAGTATTTGGAAACCTTCCAAATGCCTTTTTTACACTTAGAACGGTTACAACATCAAATTCAATGTTATAATTGCAATTCATTATTAATAGTTTACTTCACTAGCTAGCCACATTTCTTATTTCCATAAAGTAATATTGCGAAATTAATCAAAACAGCGAAATATTTGACATCTGTTTGCGACGTTGCCCACTTTCAGAATAAACGCTCTTAAATGTTTTTACTGAAATTGATTCAATCCCTATCCAATGTCACGAGGAGCTAGTGGCTTAGTAATAACAGTCACACGGTTCGATCCATCAGGTTAAGCTACGCTTGCCGGGGTTGGTCTGTGGATGAGTGACCATCTTAACATACCGAGACTCCTCCATGCCTCGGAAAGCACGTTAAGCCGTTGGTCCCGGCTGTCATTCATGGATCTTTGACAGTCGTTACGGGTCGGCAGAAGCCCGAAAGTCTGACAACCAGTCTTAACAAGGGGTATCGTATTACCCAGATACTGGGTTGTGGAGGTCAGATAGGCAGTCGTTCCATGTAAAATACGGTATTCAGCTGCATCCGGTTAGACTGGAAACCGACCCCAACATAGTTGGGAACAGGCTAGACAGATTGATTTTTGAATCAATCCCTATCTTGAATTTTGTGATTACAATTCTTCCAAACAGAGAGCTTGTGGGTACTTTTGAATGATATCTACTACAATCCCAATCGAGAAGAAATCGCAAAGCTACGAGTATGAACAGGTGGCGCTGCTAACGCATTGCCCATAACATCGTACTGTCATTTTGATCTCTCAATGTTTTTCGGGTTTAAAATAATTACAACAGGAACTAGCGTGTGTTTTTTGATAATATATACGTATTCAACGTGGACTGTACCTCAGTTAAAAGCTGAACTGAAGAACCGAGGAGCTTCACTAAGAGGCCGAAAAGCGGATTTAATAATATAATAATTAATAATAGAAGTAAATAACCCAATTTTATAAATAGCAACATGTCATTTATTTATTATCGTAGTAATTATAAACTTTTACGTACTTACACAGTAGTTTTATAAAATATTCGAGGTTTCATAACATAACCAAGAAATTAAAATCTGAATTTGAAATTTTGTTACAGAATCGAATCATTTGATAGAAATTTGCATTTTGGGATACCTCAGCAGCATGAAACTAATGATACCAAGGTGGCTCTTCCACCTCCAGACAGTTATCATGGCATTAATAGCAGCACAAAGCTTCCATCCATAAAAAAGCAACATATTCATCTTTATTACAATTTCTAAGTATGTACCTAAGATGAGGTTAATAAACGTATATTATATTAATTATAACATTAATAAACAGTGCGGCATTTTTTTGTCAGATGCCGTCCAAACTTTTTGGAATCAAGATTTGTATGTAGTTTGACAGCTAATGTAAGCCAAGCGTTACCAGCGACGCCCTCGGCAAAATTTGTCAGTTTTCTTCCCCATTTAAAATAAATGAAAATGATAATGAATGAATAAATGATAATCATAATCATAAATCTTTATGTATCTCAACATCATTTTACAGGCACTGGTTAATAAAATGCACAATCTTAAATAGAGAAAGGTGTCTGAGGTAGGAGGACCCTGAGTTACAGATCACCCGGCTCTCGCAGATAGGACATGTTAATTTACAAAACAGTAGAGTCAAGATAATGATGAACATAGAAAAATCTAATCAACACCTGATGGTTAATTCCTATATTTTTAGGAACGTTCGCATTCTAATCTCAGTCGCAATCTGTCAAAAGTATCTCTATATTTTTTACTAGTTTTTCACATTGATTGCGGATGAGATGAGGTTGCGACTATATTTTCAACGTTCTTAATTACAGGAATTAGTCTTCAGATTAACGAAGTGTAAAAACTTTCCCAATCACCGAAGTTTCTTTCTTTCCTACATCAGTTTGCTGCCCTAACACACGTTCATATAAAATATTCAGACGATACAGCCGACGTTTCCGCCTGCAGTTCCGTAAATGCTCACACGTAAAAGTTTAGTGGGAGATGTGCTGCACGTCGTGTGGACTCGGTTTATGGCGAATGAAACAGGAATGTAAAGGGAATTGGACGCGTCTAGAAAGGCAATAATGTAGAAAAGAATGTGAATGAAGGAATTGTTAAGTGAGAGCAGCTTGGATTGGTTAACACTTTTATGTCATTCCAGGTACCCGAGGTATGCGTAAAATTAGTTCCTGAAAGCCTGAACGACGGTCTTAAAACTTTATCGGTAATAAAATAATGGATAATGCTATTCATCAATCGCCAAAAAAATATGATTATTGCTGGGAAGATGGAAAAAAAATATAAATTCAACTTTAACTATGATACAACCATCAATTTAATATTCTCCACCAAATTAGAACCCCCATAACGCAAGAAACTATGATTACACCAAAGCCTTATTACCTATTTACCGTAACAGCAATAAACCGAACGAATGATGATCACATTATAACCACGATGAGCATGCATCGCCCATCGGCCCCTCTGCCATCACTAATGTGTGGTGAAACCTCAATAATATTAGATCACCCCTTATAATTTCATTACTTGTTTGTTGGGGAATATAAATTATTATTGCTTTACCAGCTGTTGAATGTTTTCGTTTCGAGTTGATCGAGGGAGAGCTAACATTTTGATCATTATTCGTGGTGGTTCATTAATCATCAAGTAGCCTGTCAACGGAAAAGATTTGAGTTTCGTAACGAATAATGTTTCCAGGGTAATTTTGAAACATTTATTAGCTAACAAAGAGCTTAAAATATCTTTGAAACAAGAAAACTTTATACAATTTTTCAAGGCCAGATTTACTTTTGAATAAATTAATGAGCTAAATCGTCAGTATTTTAACTTCATAAAACCAATTCAAGACCGTTTTATATGAATTTGAAGAAACTCCAGCTGGCAATAAGGTCTGTGATAGACGACGGTAGTACGATCCGTGCAGTCACGCAACCATTGCGTATCCACAGACAATAACTTGTTACGATTTCTACACCAAGGTTAAGGCATTGTTGCAATATTTTGATTAAAAAGAGTGTCGATGGAGTTGATTTCCCGTTCTTCTCCATAGGAACCAACTCCGCTTTAGAATTAACTAGCTTTATCTTCCAGACTAACCAACTCCTTAAAAATTGAAAAGTGCCTGTTTGGTTTAATTGAAATTAATGCTTTTATTTGGTTATTTCGATAGTGATATAAAAGCTACGCATTAATAACAAACGTAAGTATTTCTCTCTGTCGTTGGCACTAAATATAAATAAAACATGAATAAATAAGACTTTAAAAAGAAAGAAGAAGCTAGATTTACGCTATTATTATGTTCAGTATTATGGTGCTGCCTGAAATAAATCACTCACCAGTCGCATCAGACTATCATTCAGATCTAGTAGGCATGATTGCTGACCAGAACATAATTTTTATTTTACGGACACAGCTTTTCTCATGTTCGGCTTGCTGATTTAATTAAAACCAGCAAATACTCTTAACTAAGTCGAAAGGGTTATAAACCAAAACCAGCCCTTAATGTGGACAAACCTTAACAAGCTATTGCCGAGTTTTAGCATTTTTACGATCGACGCACAATTAACGACTGTTCGGAGCAATTATTTCTTTATCTTTATAATGCCTGTTTTTATCGTCCGTACGCGACTGAATTTATTTCATTTGCCCCAATATTTTCAGTGTTTTATTACTTGGTGATTAATTTCTGGATTTTACCTAACGTTGGTCTTTCATGCCACAAACGCTAGTTTTCAAACTATTTTAGTTTCCCGCATTAAATCGTAAAGACGAAGAACATAATAGTTTTGGACCAAATGTGAATTATGCGACCCAGTTATCATGATGGTCTAGCTGGGAGGAACATTTTGAATTCAAATTTTACTCATATATTAATGGTAGAGGTAATGTATCCCTACATTATTGCCAAAGTTGGATTAAGTTTGAATGTTTGACTGCATGAGTTATATTTATAACCGCAGGTGAACCTAGGAATCCGGGGATACCGCACGGTCTCCCGTGAGGCGGCGAGCCTCCTTGCCGGACTACCGCCATGGAATCTGGAGGCGAAAGTCCTCGCGCACATGTGGGAGTTGCGCGAGGAGGCGAAACGCCGGGGTGTAACTCCGCTGCCGCGAGAAATCACGGCACAGCGGACAGAGCTCCGGCGGGATCTCATGGCGGCATGGAGTGTACGATTGTCGCGGCCCAGCGCTGGGCACGCCACAATTGCGGCGATAAGTCCCCTCTTTGAGGAGTGGCTTGAGAGGCGCCATGGCGTCCTCACCTTCCGCCTGACGCAGGTCCTCACCGGACACGGTTGTTTCGGGAGGTTCCTGTTCCGCGTAAGGCGGGAGGAAACGCCCGGGTGTCACCACTGTGTGGATCGTCCGGAGGACACGGTGGAGCATACGGTGGAGGTCTGCCCAGCTTGGGCGGAGCACCGCCGTGTCCTCACGGAGGCGATCGGCGGCGGCGATCTCTCGCGTCCGGCCCTGGTTCAGGCCATGGTTCGGAGCGAGAGTGCATGGGAGGCCGTCACCTCCTTCTGCGAAGCAGTTATGCTCGCGAAGGAGGAGGCGGAGCGCGCGAGGGAGATGCAAGCTGCACGCCCTCGCGGCCCTAGTCGCCGCAGGAGACGCCCCGGGCGTCGGGAGTCCAGAGCCGACTTCCGGCCACCGTAGGCGCGGGCTTGCGGACGGTGAGCAATGGGCAGCTCGCCGTCCGATAAGGACCAGGCCCGTGTCGACGGCGCGTTGTGTTCCACGCGCGCCTCAAAGAGATGTCAGCACCAACCGACGGGGTCGAAAGATCAATGCCTGCTGGGGTTGCGGGTTTGTCCGAAAGGGATAACGCGGCCCCGGCACACAGGCAACGGAAGGAACACGGGTGGGTTTTAGTCAGTAAAAGTCTGACACACCCTCTCGCTCTGCCCAGAGCGGGAGAAGTCATTTGATGATTTCCCAGCCTCAAAAAAAAAAAAAAAAAAAAAAAAAGGTGAACCTAGGAACAATTGAAATTATCTAACTATTTTCTTGACAAACTATGTAGAAAAGACGTGCATAAAGTCCAATTTCTGAACTAAATGATTTAATGATTAATTGAATTTTTACTCAATTTTAGATCTTGTCAAATCTAATGCTTAATAAGCGTTTGTTGTCACATTGAATAAATAATCTTGGTATAGCCATAACACATGACAAGTGTTTCTGATCAAGTATTTCATTTAGTTTCCTGTTAAAAAGGTGACTAGACAAAAATAACTGAAAAACTTCGTATTGGAACAAAAATATTAAATTGCGTTCAGCACAATATTTGTGTACCAAACATTTTATACAATTAGTAGTTCAGCTACCGATGTATATCTTGCTAGTATATTTATGAGTCGCGTGAGAGTCCGCAGTTTTGTCCGCGGCCGCGACCGCGATACGCCGACTATGTCTTGCCGAATGTACGCACACTACGCACTACGCACAGTGTGCGCGGCCTTTTTTTACTAATTATTGGACACAAACACGCCATTGTCCGCTTTTATTAAATTAGGGCCAAACCTTATCTCTAAATAGGCGTTTTGTTAGTGTTTAGCCTTTAAAACTGCGTATCTAAATTATTGTATGTTGGATATTGGAATGGGCAGCAAAGAGCTTGACAAACGAAAGCGGGCGTAATTTCACGGTTATTTTCCCTTCAAAACAAAAGCCTCAATTTTATCTTTGGTTTTTGGAACCTATGTTATATTAGTACTTAATAAAATAAGCTACAATCAAATTCAATGACAAAAGGGCAACTACGTAAATTAATTTATCAGTTTTACAGATATTCGTCTATTTCAGCATCCGTTTCTCCGAAGACACGCAAATTATTTTAACGTTCACTTCAATAACCCGATTAAGACGATTCACTGGTATACAAGACTAAGTACTGGAAAACAAGTTGCTCTGATAATAAGGGGCATGACTCGAGGAAAGTCGCCCGGACACGACGGCCTTAGTTTTGAACATTTTCAGCATACGGGGCCCTCCCGAGGCTCCTGGGCTGTTATTTATTTATTTATTTATTTATATATACTTTATTGTACACCAGATTATAATTACATAAAGAAAAATTAATACACTACAAAATATACAATTGGCGGCCTTATCGCTTACTGCGATCTCTTCCAGGCAACCTTGGAATGGACAGTGATTCTCTGGACATAAAATGGGGCTGTCTTTGGTGCAAATAAAAGGTATATAAGTACAATATACTATAATGGATACACAGATAAGTGCTATATAATAGATACATAGATACATACATACTAACTATATAAGCAACGAAAATAAATGACGAATATTATTACAGCTAACGTTATTGTTATTTACGCTCTGTATTAGGGAAAATTCAAAATTCAAAATTAAAAAGTCATTTATTCAAAATAGACTGAGAATCAGCACTTTTCAAATGTCAAAATTACATAAGACAGTCCCCCAAAAACGCCCACCCTTCACCACTTCCTAGTGCTTAGCTGGGAAGAAGAAGTGGCGCAACAAACTCCCCAGCAGCACAGCTGTCTGTTCAGTTAGAAAACTTGATTCTATACAATAGCAGTTACGCAAAACAATTTACATTATGCAACGTAAAACATTACAACTCATTAAAAAAAATATGTAATGAGTAGATTATGTCAATAATAAGTTTAAAAAAATAAATTGACTTATACAGTCAAATAAAATGAACTAAGCAATTATATGAACTCATATTGTGTCATCTAGTCGTTGATTTTAAAACACTTGTTTGTGGCTTGGGGGGGGGGTTCATTGGAGCAGCTTAATTATTCCCAAGCCTTGTTGTCGTCTAAGTAATCTTTAACCTTATAGAAACCTTTTTGACATAGTTTCTGTTTAATAAATGATTAAAATTTATTGAAGCATTCCATAAGTCATCATTCAGTTGGCATTCCTTCCTGCCAAATGAACTGATGAAGACGGTGGTAGTGCCTATAATTAAAAACAAGACTGGAGATAATTCCGACAAGTGCAACTACCGCCCGATATCATTAGCTACAAGTACATCTAAGGTGCTTGATGGCCTGCTCGAGAGACAGCAGCTTAAAGAACACCTAAATTTAAATGATGCACAATTCGGTTTTAGCCCAGGACTTTCGACAGAATGTGCGGATATGTCTCTTAAGCAGACTGTCAGGTATTACACAGATAAGAGCACGCCTGTATATGCAGCCTTTCTTTACCTTTCCAGGGTATTTGATCTGGTTAGGTACGATATTCTCTGGCGTAAATTGAAAGATACAGGTGTGCCGGGTGAGTTAATTAATATTTTTAAATATTGGTATAACCACCAGACTAATCAGGTCAAATGGCTTGGCGAACTTTCTGATGAGTACAGGTTGGAGTGTGGAGTGAGACAGGGGGGGTTAACATCTCCTTCACTTTTCAACTTGTACGTGAACGGGCTGATTTCTGAGCTGAGCGACATCACTGTATTAACAGTATTAGTTATGCGGATGATATGGTGTTGCTCAGCCCATCAATAGCTGCGCTCAAAAAGCTGATAGGCGTGTGTGAGGAGTATGCGAGGGTAAATGGTCTCCTGTACAATGTACAGAAAAGCGAGCTCCTGGTATTTCAAGCCAGGGGTCGTAAACTGGGGGATGTGGCACCTGTGCTGCTTAACGCTGTCTCTCTTCGAAGAGTGAGAGAGTTTAAATACCTTGGCCATGTGGTCACCGAGGATTTGAAAGACGACAGGGACATAGAAAGGGAAAGGAAAGCGATGGCGATCCGCTGTAACATGTTGGCACGCAGATTTGCGAGGTGTAGTTTAGAGGTAAAGATCACTCTGTTTAAAGTATTCTGCCAGACTCTCTACACCTGCAATCTGTGGGTCAACTACACGCAGCGGGCCATCAACCCTCTCCGAATACATCACGCAATATAATAACGCGTTCAGGGTGCTGGTGGGGCTGCCGCGCTACTGTAGTGCATCTGCGATGTGTGCACACACGCACACAGACGGTTTTTATACTGTGCTGCGGCGCCGCATTGCCTCACTGATGTTCCGCACGGTTGGGAGGGCCAACACCATCCTGAGCGTGCTCAGCCACAACCTGGACAGCCCCCTTCTGGGGCACTGGGTTCGAGCACAAGTGCCCGGGGCCCCAGTGGGCGGCAAATACTTAAATTAATTAATAACAAATAAAAATAGTTTGTAAGTCTTTCTACTAACAATATTATGGGCCAAATGTGTCTGAAATAAAAACATTTTTATTTTTTATTTTTTTTATAATACCGATTTTCCGAATGTCGAATTACAATTTTCGAAATAGAATCAAAAGTTTCAAACACACCATATGTTTCATCGCCACCATTCCTGCGGACGTTAGGAGGCCGAGGCCTATATGATTGTCGCTCGCTTCTGGCAAGGTTCGTGAACACATCAGTCGAGGCCACGTTTTCTATCAACGTGTAAACGACGGACGATGAATTCCATTTCAGTAACATCCCACAGGGATGGTGACTTGTACATGTGAGGTGCGGTGCCACTTACAGTGAACAAGATATCTGATTGATTTGTTTAATTTAAATTAATTAATTTAAAAAATCTAATGAGTTTGGTTTAGAAGTTTATTTTAGGGGTGAGGCGTATTTATCGTATTTAAAAATAACAATTGTTCCAAACAATACAATGTCGCCCATGGGCATGTGCCCGCCCGTATTTTTCTGAATATTAATGACAAATCATCGAAAATTAACTTTAAAAGGGGATCTTACTTTTTCTATAATTTTTTTTCAATATCCGCCTATGATTTTATGGACTTAAACTTGTGTTTTTTTTATAAAGGCTGTTTTTTTTTAAATGCTTCTCTTTTTTTTCATGGTCGACCATTTTTAGTAAACATTTTAGTTAATCCGATAAAATAACTCATAAGCTTTTAGAAATAATCAAAAACAGAATCAAAATCGAGCCAACAACATAGGACATTATGGCGAACGCTACTCCAAAAATAAAAAATAAATAAAAAAATAAGTCAATTATCCACGAATGACAACCGGGACCAATGGCTTAACGTGCTTTTCGAGGCACGGAGGGGTCTCGGTGTGTAAAGATGGTCCCCATCCACGGACCAACCCCGGCAAGCGTAGCTTAACATGATGGATCGATCCGTGCGGCTGTTATTACTTAGCCACGAGGACCTCCATGATAAGCGCCGAATGGACTTTATTCCAAAATTCTAAATTATAAAATTCAAAAGTCAATTATTCAAACTAGGCTGAGAATCATCATTTTTCGAACGTCAAAATTACATAAGAAAGTCACCAAATTGCCCCACCCTTCACCACTTCCTAGTGCGTTAGCTGGGAAGAAGAAGTGGCGCAATAAACTCCCCTGCAGCACAGCTGTCTGGTCAGTTAGAAAAAACAAAATAGGATGCAAAATGAATTTCATTACGCAACACAAAATATAATTTAAATTATTAGCCTTAAGTCAGCTAGCAAACGCCAATATACCAACCAAAATAATACTCAGGCAGAACTATAATCAGGCAGAAATAAAAACTAAATGAAAACAGAACTTAATATCTAAATAAAAGTTTCCAGGCATAAAGGGCGTGCCCGCTTACATATAGCTATACATAGCTGTAACTGAAAGTTATAAATGATAAACTAGGACCATCGAAGTAAAATAAATAAATAAAAAATAAACATTTAATTACCAATAACAATAACAAAAGCATGATCAACAAGACGACCAGTCACCCCGACGCTACCGCACGCAGTGACATCTAAGGGATAAGATAAGATAGATAAGATTTATTTATTCAAAACATAAGTATACACACATTGCATGACGAAGCATGATAGCATTGCATGATGCAGGGAGCATGACGAACTTGCTGCCGGTTGCTCAGGCAAAAAAAAAATATGATCAATTGTCGAGGTCACTAGCTAACCACATATTGCAATACAAATCATTAAAAAAAAAATTTTGTAAGGAGTAAATTATGTCAACAATAAATTAAAATTTAATTAAAATAACTTGACTTATAAAGTCAAATAAAAGAGGGAGGAATGGAAGAAGGAGGTTATTTAAATTAAAATGTCTTAGCAACTGCTTGAGTATTAACTTTTCAAATATTTTGCTAAATGCTGCTAAGATAGAACTACTAAATATTAACAGGCTACCGATAAGATGAGCTATAACAGATAATCTAGATTTACTGTTGATTCTCAAAAAAAAATTGAGACTTCTGAATTCCACAGTATAATCATAAAACTGTACATCGGCCATATATCAATTTCCCAATAAGTAATAAAGACATTAGCATACTTTATTAATATCTTCACATAATCTAACATTATGAATTCTTAATAATTTACTATTAGACATGTCCGTTTGAATAGCCTCATATTTCATGTACAATGACTTACTGGCGTTGTAACACATTGATTTGAGGCGTCACTCATAATATTAACATAAGCTGATTTAATGTGGAAATTTATTTAGAAATGAATAAAGTACTCAGTAAGCGTTGACCCTTCCAGGTAGAGTTTCTTACAAGAAGAATAACTGTCAATGTTATGTCAAATATAATCCCTTAACCAAACTTTGTAAAGATGCGAATTTAAAACAACGCTTTCGACCATTAAGTGAGGTTCGAAGTGAATTTTACAGATTAACACTACAGCTGATCTATTCTGTAACAATCTAAAAATCCGTAAAGACTAGGTGAAGTGAGCTGTCATCCCACCTGACACCAGGGATTGACAACTCACTTCAAACTTACTTCGCCTAAGATTTCACGGTGAGATTTTAACAGATTAGCAATACTGGTGGGATGAAAGTTCACTCCAAGCTACTTCACCTGAGTGTTCACGGTGACATTTTAATAGAATATCACTACTGGTGGAATGACAGCTCACTTCAAGCTACTTCACCTGAGTGTTCACGGTGAGATTTATACAGAATAAACCAGCTGTACTTGTGAATTTATTTAGCTCCATGGTTAGCCCCGTATCTAAATATAATGAGTTCTCATAACTGGAATTAATGCGAAGGCTTAAGATGCAATTAAGCTAATTGCTTTCTCTAATGTAACTGTGTTGGATGGATTCGGTTTTGTTCTCAATCCTTAGATGCTACCTTATTTGAGGGCTTGTAGTTTCGTACTTAATGCAAAACGTACCTAATTGCTAGACATATAAGTTTCCTTGAGGCCACCGAAAGGTTTGTTTAAGCCAACAAATGTTAAAACCAATCTGTGCAAACTATATTGAAACATGAGAGGCAGGCAATTGACTAAGCGCGCTAATAGCAATTTATTAATGATGATTGGGATTTGCAAGTTCAGTAAAAGGTAAGTTTACTGGATGATATTAAAAATCTTTGAATTTTTATTCTGCTAGATCGCGTTGATAACTCCGTAAGTAACTCCCAACGTATTTACCAAAGTTTTTGTGAATTTATATGACTGTAATCAGAACTCGGATAAGCCGGATATTGAGTCGCTCTAACTGGCACCACCCACACGCGGCTGGCGGCGCCCAAATTCGGTCATTTATCGGCGGGTGCCAAATCGGCCGCACGATTTTTTGACTTTTTCTTTGCCCGTTAGTGCCCATAAACACGAAACGTCTACATAGTAAGTATGTTCAGAAGAACCACTCCTAGCAAAGATAAGATAGGCTTTGGACACCCTTTACTCTGCATTGGTGTGTGAGGTTGCGATAGAGTCAGAGTCAGAGCTCAGAGGGTTCACTATATCCAATGGTCTATTCGATAGACCATTAGATATAGTGTCCTTCTGAGCTGTCCATTTAAGCTACAATATGGAGCCATTTCAATATTTATTACCTTCCACCCGATTTTTGTGGCTTTTTATTCGCAAAGTTTTGCATGAGTAAACTACTTATGAGGAATAGTTTGTAGTTTTTTGTGACTAGAAAAAAAAGTAATATTAAGGTCTATAAAATAAATAACAGGTACACACGGCTACACAACAAGCTAAACATTTCCAGTATAAGCTGACCTCGCATTATACGGAAATCCTATACAATGCTAGATTAGCATAAATTGGAAATGTATAGCTTGATGTGTAGCCGTGTGTACCTAAATATTTCTACGACCTTCAGTAGCAATCTTATTTTTTGCCGTTCCCAAAGTCAACCGAAAACCCCAAAAAAAATATGAAAATAACCTGAACAAAACACACGAAACAATAAACATTTCTAAAAGCAAGTACGAGCGTGTTCCATTATAATTTAAACAGTCGTAATAATGGGAATGCCGTCTGAAAGTCACTTTCGTTGAAAGCGGGATGGGTGTATAGGACTTGGTGCAAGTGTGAGGGGGATCGAAGTCAGGGTCGTACGGATTGGCGTGCGAGAAGGCAGTATCGGCGAACGGGGCAAGCTCTGCTGCTCGGATTTAATTATCGGGACAGCGGGACAGAATTCCACATTTAGAAAGTGTTTCACTTTGTTTGAACTTATCTTACTACTGCTGAACTGATTCGAATACATGTGTAGAGGTTAATGAGTGGCACTTTCTGAAATAATATGGAATTAATTGGACGTAATGTGGGAATGGAGAAGTTTGAATCGGAAATGTGGGTTTGTTGATGTATTCATCATACAAACAAGGTATGTAGCAAAAGAAATTAAACCATTAGTTATTCTTCGGGTTTTAGTAAACAGTTTAATGGTTTTATTTTAAACGTTGTATGTGTGTAAGGTCTTTTCCGTTAATCTTGGGTTACTTTTCCGCAGTATGAACTTTGCGAAAGGATAAATATTGTGATCCATTTAATTTTAACTCAAATTGCAAAGTCTACTTACAGCGGCATTATCTACACAGTTCTACAGACAGCGTCTACAATTAAAATTTATTTTCACAGCAACAAAGTGGTGAACTTAATTTTCATCAATTAATCCTTTGCACTTCGAACTGAAAATAAAAGCTTTTTACTGGGGCATGTCAGCTTAAATCTGTCTCCAAAGAAAATGAATACCTACAGTGTAGTTTAAAGAGCGAAGCACGAAATGTAGTAAATCAACATTCTATTTCTATTTAGACTGCATGCAATACTACAACAGGTCCAGTGGACAACCATGAACTGAATTTAAGGTGAATCCGCAGTTGTAGCCCACGAAATTAAAATTTTGTTATGTTTTTTGCAATTTGCAGGTGTCAGGTTGTTTCTTGATCAAAATATTATTCACGTATTTAACAGATATGTGTTTACAGAATTATAATCATTGAAATCATTAATACATCTCTCTAAGTTAGATTTGTTCCATAAGAACAAATTTCTTATGGAAAAGTTCTTTTGGAACAAATACAACCAGATACAACCTGACACTGACCTGCAAATTACAGAAAACGTAAGAAAATTTGAACTTGCAGGCTATAACTGCGGATAAACTTAAGCAGTATTGTGACAGCCTTATAGCTCCTACACACTCTGCCGGGCAAGCCGCGGCGCGCCCGGCCCTGCCGCACAAAGGATCGAAAGGAAATTAACGCGCAAAAGCCATGGATACGTGCCGCGCAGCAAAAGCCGACGGACAAGCCGCCGGCATAGTGTGTACCATTAATTTTGACGTACAGTCTAGCAGAACTATTTATGTCATAATATTATTTTGCAAAACAGCGGATAGCATAATCTTCATTTCGCATTTGGCATACACTCATTTATCAAACTAATAATTTTGTAAGTCAGAATCATAGTTAGGCATAAATTTCATATCCATAATACTCGTAATTAAAAAGTAGAACCATCATATCGCAGAAAGTTCACATAAATACTGAGGGCTTAAATTACACTCTAGGGGTAAAGTAGGAATTAATTAAACTCCCCTCAAAAAATAAATAAAATACAAATATATTTATTGTTCTAAAAGTTAAATACAACATAATTGATAAAAAATTATATTAAATAAAAATTACAATAATATAATTCGATTATCGCAGCACAGTGCTGGGCACGCCACAATTGCGGCGATAAGTCCCGTCTTTGAGGAGTGGCTAGAGAGGTGCCACGGCGTCCTCACCTTCCGCATGACGCAGGTCTTCACCGGATACGGTTGTTTCGGGAGGTTCCTGTTGTCCCGTATAAGGCGGGAGGAAACACCCGGGTGTCACCGCTGTGTGGATCGCCCGGAGGACACGGTGGAGCATACGGTGGAGGTCTGCCCGGCTTGGGCGGGGCACGCCGTGTCCTTGTAGAGGCGATCGGTGGCAGTGATCTCTAGGGCGTGGGGAGCGGTCACCTCCTCTGCGAAGCAGTAATGCTCGCGAAGGAGCAGGTGGAACGCGTGAGGGAGGGGCAAATTTCGCGCCCTCACGCCCCTAGCCGCCGCAGGAGACGCCCTGGGCGTCGGGAATCGCAGGCTGATTCCCGGCCACCGTAGGCTCGGGCTTGCGGACAGTGAGCAATGGGTACGTCGCCGTCCGATAAGGACCAGGCCCGGATCGACGGCGCGTTGTGTTCCAGGCAGGCTTCAAAGAGTTGTCAGCACAACAGAAGGGGTCTTCTAGGACCGATGTCTGCCGGGGTCGCGGGAAAGTCCGAAAGGGATACAGGTGGCCCCTGGCCACGTACAGGCAACTGACGGGTTTTAGACAGTAAGAGTCTGACATGCTCTCCCGCTCCGTCTAGAGCGGGAGAAGTTATTTGATAACTTCCCACCCTAAAAAAAAAATTAATAAAAATAAAAGGGGGTAGGGCAGACAACACTACGTGGAGTCGGTTTTGTAGCGATTCGTTTCTGTCATTACCTTTTTTACTTAATAATTTTATGCCTTGTGTTATGCCAAATCAATTTCGAAGCCTCAAGATTCTGCCAAATAGCCACCCCCTGGTGGGTACCAGAGATAACAATGTGACATCGACAGTGCCTTTGTATCGTAGCAGGTAAGGACGGGATTTATATTGCAACGAATGCTCTCTCTAAAATAGTGCATTGGTTTAGTGTTAATAATTTACTTTTAAACGAGAAAAAGACTAAATGTATTAGATTTCTGACACCTAACGTTAAGTAGGTGAAAACCAATGTACTAGTAAATGGGACAGAATTGGATCTTATGGACACCACTGTGTTCTTAGGTATTACTTTGGATTCGAAGCTTCAGTGGGGACCACATATAACCAAATTGTCGAAGCAGTTAAGCTCTGCAGCCTACGCGGTGTATAAAATCCGTCATTTGACTGATGTAGAAACAGCTCGATTAGTATATTTTAGTTATTTCCATAGTGTAGTTATGTACATAATGTCGTACGACATTTTGTTATGGGGAAATGCAGCCGACTTTCAGGCTATATTTGTGCTGCAGAAACGAGCCATTCGAGCAATATATAACCTTAGTTGTATCCCTCACTGAGGGATAAATTTAAGGAAATAAACATAATGACAGTCGCATCTCAATATGTTTATGAGAACCTGATTTATGTAAAAAAGAATATTAATCTTTATTCTAAACATAGCGACATTCATAGCATAAATATTAGACACAAAGATTTATTTATTGTGCCCAGGACTAGGCTCCAAAAAATTAGTAATTCATTTAAGTGCCAAAGTATACATTTTTACAACAAACTCCCAAGCCAGAACTGAGCTTCGATAAATTTGAATCATTTATTAAACAGAAACTATGTCAAAAAAGTTTATATAAAGTTAAAGATTACTTAGACGACAAAAAGGCTTGGGAATAATTAAGCTACTCCAAAGTAACAAACAAGTGTTTTAAAATCAACGACTAGATGACACTATATGAGTTCATATAATTACTTAGTTCATTTTATTTGACTGTATAAGTCATTTTTTTTTTTTTAACTTGTTATTGACATAATCTACCCATTACAGTTTTTTTTTTTATGAGTTGTAATGTTTTACGTTGCATAATGTAAATTATTTTGCATAACTACCTACTATTGTATAGAATCAAGTTTTCTAACTGAACAGACAGCTGTGCTGCTGGGGAGTTTGTTGCGCCACTTCTTCTTCCTAGTTCAGCACTAGGAAGTGGTGAAGGGTGGGCGTTTTTGGGGGACTGTCTTATGTAATTTTGACGTTTGAAAAGTGCTGATTCTCAACCTATTTTGAATAAATGACTTTTGAATTTGAATTTGAACTGTCACCACTGATGCGCGGTTGACTGTAAAACTTCAGACACCACCATAAAATCTATGAAGTAGGCCCTACAAATGAATTTCAACTATTTATAAGTGGTTTTACATTTTAACATGATAGACATGATATTTTGGACATGATAGTTATTCAGATTTGTTACAGTTGTAATGGCAATCATGTCATTTGCTTCAAATAGGTTTTTATTATTTTTATTTTATTTATCTTTTATATCGATTATTTTCTATTTTATGAATGTGAGAACGTTATAGGGCTAGTAGATTGTAGATTTTTTGACCATTTTCTATTTCGTTAAGTACTTGGTACTTGTTGAAAGGCCTACACTGTCCTCCCATACCTACCTATTAACACTGTGAAGGGTGGGCGTTTTGGGGGTCTGTCTTATGTAATTTTGACGTTCGAAAAGTGCTGATTCTCTGACTGATGACTTTAGAATTTTGAATTATTTGATAATATTGTAAAAGCCAATTATTTTTTAAAGAGAACCGTGAAGTTTGTTGCCGGCTCTTCTCCATAGGAAACGACCAATTGGAACCGTGCACCTAGCTTCTAACGTTTCATATGTGCCCATGTAGGTTTACGTGAAATAATATATTTTGAATTTGATACCTAGCAGTTTTTATTTTCATACATAAAATGTATCATTATTTATTTATTTATTTATATATACTTTATTGTACACCACAAAAATACATAACAAAAAAATACTTAATCAAACACTACAAAATATACAATGGGCGGATCATGTATGTGTCCTGCTTCTGATATTTTATCTACAGCAAAACTTAGTTAGTAAAACATTGAAATAGCAAAACAAAGTCCTTCCTTCGAGCGATGAACTGTAATACTGCGTTAAAAGCGAAAGGTTTAATAAAAACGAAAAGTAAAAAATGTCGTAAAATTTATTGTAGGCGCAGTCCTTTATCTAAACAATACACCTGGAGAAAGTTTAAGGCCTAGGGCTGGCAAGAATCTAGATCAAAGAGCAGAAAATTGGGAATGGTGATTTTTATCTTAGAAGCCCAGAACAAAATATTGAATGACATTCATTCAGCTATGCATTTTGCAACATTCAAAACATAAGACAGCATTTCATAATATAATACTATCTTATTTTATATGCATTAACATAATATGCTTGTTGACTGAACAATATGATTTGTTGCGCTTGTGCATTGTGTGTACAACATACATCTTATTTTATATGCATTAACATAATATGCTTGTTGACTGAACAATATGATTTGTTGCGCTTGTGCATTGTGTGTACAACATACATCTTACGAGCTTTTGCAAGTCATCATGATACTCAACATCGTCTAGCGTCAAAATATATCGTGATCGTCAATCATTGCGGTTTGAAGTTATCATTGTCGTCTAGTGAGAGACAAAAGAGTGCCGACACCTAGATTTCTAGGGCTATAAACCAAAAATGTGCCCAAAAAGGGTGGATAAGCTACTGGGAAAATTCGGAAGGTACCCAATATTTTGGCAACCCTAGTGGAGGAAGGCTTCCCATAAATTGCACGCTATCTGCGCGCGCGTTACGTCGCGTGCCCGCGCGCACTAAACACCTTAATTGCCAAGTAATTCATTAAATATTTCCGCGTTATTCCGATTCTTATAAAAACAAAGTAAAATACCCTTTTAATGAGCAGTAGGACACTTGGATTTTGTTAATTGTTCAAGTTTTTTTGTTTTTTTTAATGTGCGCGAGATTCGTAGTTTTAACACGATTGAAAGAGATATGCATCCAACTGCTTTTTAAGTTTGATAATCGATAAAAAGACTCCTTTTTCTTGATTTATAAATACATACATTTATGATTGTATGATTGACTCTCGATTAGAAAACTACCACTCTAATAACTATAACATCAAATCATCGCAATTTATTCAATGAGAATCATCAAGTAACAATAATAAACAACCCACAAATACCAAAACATAGCAACACCTTTTCAACAATCAATCAAAACTACCTCATAACAATAGAAACTCAAATAAACTAACTCCGGTGTAAAACACTAAGATTTAATTACACAACAAGAGCAGGACGGCCGGCAGCTGGCACCCGGACAGCCGATGTCCGGGCCGTGGTTGTAAATCGAGCGCCTTCGGACGGCGCCGCGCGCCGGCCGGCCTCACGAAAAGTGGGCTAGATTATAGACCGCTCAGTTCCAACCAGAACCCCGCACGTGTATGGAATTAGGATGTAAGAGGAAATATGAGGATATTATTTTTGTGTGTTTGAATAAAACAGCTCTTTCATGACAGATCGTATATCTAGGACAGTTATTACATGAGCCTCTTTATGAAAGAAAACGTGAAGTTTACGATACTACAAACACAAACCTTGGCAAACAACTAAATAAACTATTATTTATGTTATGACACTGGAGCACTTCACTTTGCATTAAACTTATATAACTTTGACCAAGTAACACTACGACAAACACATTCAATAAATAATTGTGACCAACAAAATTTGTAACATTATAAGGACAACGACATATAACTTTAACGTGTCACACATTATGAATGTAACATAAAATATATAAATTATCTTCAACATATCGCTCACCGTACAATTTAATGGACCACCACACACATATCATACCGAAGACATGATAATATAATGAAACATAGGAACAGTAATAGTTGACGATATTGATCTTGAGGTAAACAACACGATGTTCTAACATACGCGTAAAAAAATAACAAAAAACAATGATTTTTGGGTAACCTATATTGTAAAGCTTTAATTGTTTTATTTATTAATACCTAACCTACCTGTACTAAGAGAAATACAAAATATTGGTAGCATATTACTACATATTAGAAGTGTTAATAGGCAGGCTATTAACACTTCTAATATGTAGTAATATGCTGGTAAAAAAACAGTGTAAGACCTTTTGTAGTATATACGGCGTTATGTTAATAACCTACAATATTTTACATGGCCCCTGAGCTGCGCTGACTGAACAAATCTTTAGAATTTACCTAAAAATGATGTTCAGTCAGCGACAAAAGTCGATTACAATTACGAAATTTTGGTTGATTATACCATAGAACCTAGTTATTATTTGAAATCTATTCTATCTATACTAATATAATAAAGCTGAAGAGTTTGTTTGTGACCGCGCCAAACTCTGTCTATCACGCTATTGTCAAGATAATCTATCAATTTGTAGGTTTTGTATACGCTTCATTGCAAAAACTGAACAGCCCGTAAAAGGGTCCAGTAGAATGACGCTCTCGCGATATATTATCGTATCTTAGCTGTGTGTGGTCCGCCACGGCGTCTTCACCTTCCGCCTGACGCAGGTCCTCACCGGACACGGTTGTTTCGAGAGGTTCCTGTTCCGTATAAGGCGGGAGAAAACGCCCGGGTGTCACCACTGTAAAAGACGGCGAAATTATATCTCACGCCGAAGACACGGCGTTAGTATTTATTGTAGTCTAAAACCAGTAGCGAACTATTCGAAATCGCTCATCTAGGTTTCAATACTGTGACTAATTGGCTTCAAAGCAATCTACTAACATTAAATGCTGGCAAGACAAAATATATTCACTTCTCCATGCGCAAGCCTCCACTTAATATTACTAACCCTCATTTATATGCCCATCAATGTGGAAACCGTACAGACAACAAGTGTATTGTCCTTTTATCCTAACTAGCAACTTAAAATACCTACCTCGGGGTAATAATAGATGACACACTCTCTTTTAGAAAACATATTGAAAGTCTAGTTAAAAGAGTGCGCAGACTAATATATGTTTTTTTTTTTAATTGCGATCATTTGCAGATTCAAAATTAATCACACAAGTTTATTTGACCCTATGTCAATCTATAATTCAGTACTGTATTACTTCTTGGGGTGGTGCACCAAAAACTAATTTGCTTCCTCTTGAAAGAGCTCAGAGAGCCATTTTAAAGCTAGCAAACTTCCATCCCTTCTTCTTTCCCACAGTTCTGCTACATAAATCCTGCAACTTACTGACATTTCGCCAGCTTTTCATTATGCACTTAGTATTAAAACAGCACACCATGTTTACCTACAAAGCTGACAATACTAACAAGAGACGGAATGCTATAGTATGCACATCTAATGCAACCTCAAAACATGTTTTTGTAGAAAGATTTTTTACATTCTTAGGACCATTTCTGTATAATAGATTAAATAGAAAACTTAGTATATATAATTTAAATTATTTTAGTTGTAAAACAATTATACTTAATTATTTACTAACCATAGATTATGCACAGACAGAAGATCTACTTGTTGTTTGCAAATAGAACCGCTAACATGCTATTTTTGCTTTTATTTACCTAAATTTTAATTTAGTTTTTACTTTATACTCATTGCCAATTTATTGAAATAAGTATTTATGCACTTTCTAGACTGAAGCACAGGTTTAAGCTAGTTCAGTCAAATAAGCAACTGTGCTCTATTTTAAATAGTTAAGGTATTTATTGTAAACGTGTCCTTTTATAAATAAAAGATTATTGTTATTATTACTGTGTGGATCGCCGGGATGACATGGTGGAGGTGTGCCCGGCTTGGGCGGGGCATCGCCGTGTCCTCGTGGAGGTGATCGGTGGCAGTGATCTCTCGCGTCCGGCCCTGGTCCAAGCCATGGTACGAAGCGAGAGGGAGTGGGAAGTCGTCACCTTCTTCTGCGATGCAGTAATACTCGCGAAGGAGGAGGCAGAGCGCGTGAGGGAGTGGAAAATTTCGCGCCCTCACGCCCCTAGCCGACGCACGAGACGCCCTGGGCGTTGGGAATCGCACAGAAGGCGCGGGCTTGCGGACGGTGAGCAATGCGTAGCTCGCCGTCCGATAAGGACCAGGCCTGGGCCGACGGCGCGTTGTGTTCCACGCGCGCCTCAAAGAGAAGTCAGCACAACAGAAGGGGTCCGCTAGGACCGATGCCGATGGGTGGGTTTTAGTCAGTAAGAGTCTGACACGCTATCCCGCTCCACCCAGAGGAGGAGAAGTTATTTGATAATTTCCCACCCTAAAAAAAGAGAAAAATGCTGTGTGTGGTTGGTCGAGATAATATATCTTTTCACTAAGCGCTATAATATATATAATTATCTTCGATGTGTGTGGTCTGCTTTATGCGGAACAAACCAATGTTATGTTAGCGTCAAACTTGCTGCGAGTTTGGTGATTTATTGAAGCCGTTTTGTCTTGTTTTCTCTGAATCTCTCCTTCTAGTTAACTTTATAAGTCCCATTAGTCTGAATATAATAGTAATGAAACATTTTTCAAGTCTCGTTAAGAACGTTTACCTGTCGAAGAGATTCGATAAAACTTGCGAGTTGCGGAACACTCGAGTCGTAATCATTAGCAGCGTCGATAAGTTGCCGAGTTTTATCTGCAGCATCTACTTGAGGAGTTTGGAGCTGTTTGAAGATGCTCAGACTTCCCTAACTATTGTTATTATAAAGTTAGTGTCTAATCTTAATGTTTTGTTTGCCCGAAAAGTAATTTGCAAATCTTGTTACTGTAATTATAATTATTAAGCCGTTATTTTCTATCTTTGTTTAACTGTTCTTTACAAAAAAATCGTCTCAAAGCCGAGGAGCTTCCCCGCCTTTGAGACAATTTTTTTGTAAAGCTCTTTCCCATATTTTTCCGTAATGAAAATATTAGTCTCTTAGAATTAATTTCAGTGACTTCTAGCAGCTCTATCGTAGATGAGAGTCTTTTTCATTGGCAATTTCTGTTAAAAGGTTATTTAATTCGGTTCAAAAGTGTGTTCCAGGTTATCCAAATCAGTTATATCATTATTTGTAGGTACTTCAATAATAAAGGCTACCAAAACACTTGTTTAAATTTGTTTTTAATCGCAACACAAAGATATAGTTCATTAATTCAACCTTACTTCATACACTAAACAAACCTCGCACTAACCCAAAAAAAAGCTAACCCCGTCATCCCAAAAGCAAACAAGGCGCTTCCTGATACCTGAGTAGTTCATAACGTATCATTACCGTGCGCTGCAGTTAGATCGGGAGCCGGGATCGTTTAGCGCCGCTAATCATACACTCACTATATTGATAGCTTTACTTTTAATACTCTGCTTTGTTTATAACAAGTTGAAGTTTGATTGATTGTTTAGAGATGATGGATTTATTTTTAACTAAGTGTCTTGATGTATTCGAAATTATAGGTTCAGGTGTGAACGTTTAGATTAGCTCAATGTGGGTTTTGGACTTGGTTTATTTATGAGTGCCTCGGGAAAGGTGAGACTGAGTACTAACACTTACATAATAATAGGTATTACATCCGTTCACAGTAGCTAATTCTCAAAATCATTCAAATCAAATCATTTATTATTTTGCAAACATGGATAATTAGTACAGTACCTACTAATGTTTTAGAAATCGATTCGGTATAGAAGTCAATGTAAGTTTCCCTGTAGGTAGCAGGCGAATAATAATCGCGGTGTTGTATTAATACTGTCATGGGATATAATTATTACTCGCATGCTATGCTTATAAAACTTTCGCATATAAATACTGTCACATAAATAGATGTCAGAATAACGCCTTTGTGATACCGGTTTCTTTCCAAACTGGTTTCTTCAATATTATC
This sequence comes from Agrochola lota, assembly GCA_947364205.1. Classification (NCBI taxonomy): domain Eukaryota; kingdom Metazoa; phylum Arthropoda; class Insecta; order Lepidoptera; family Noctuidae; genus Agrochola; species Agrochola lota. The sequence continues at coordinate 716,117 of OX376222.1, read as the reverse complement.
TTAAACACAATACTTTAGCGTAGCAATGTCACATCGATTACAGTCCCACCCGGTCTTACAGCACAAATAAAGCGATTCACTTTGCAATATACTTGTTCTTCAATATTTAAAAGTATAAATTAAGTAGGTACCATAATAATGATTGTCACCGCAAGAGTTGTACAATTATTATCTTAACCACTGTAAATTACTTGAGGTTGGAACCGAACCCTTAAAATGTCAGAGACAAAAATAATTATAATTACAGAGATTGGCATTTCATGATATATAACAAGTATATCCAGCGTCTTCTGTATAGTTACTATTTTACTTTTAAAATGGGTCTTAATGATGTCATCTTCGTTGTAAAGATTATAGTTTTTGTAACATATAAATAACCGGTTATTAAAATCGGTTGCTGCTAAAACGAATCACGGCGGCATTGCTGCATGCTGCCGGTTTAAAAGTAGTGCCACATTAGCACTAAGGGTTTACAGCAATAAATCTTTGCTAATGTAATTAGAGTAACAGAAACATGTGTTTACTAGAAACTAAGTGTGTAATCTTCTGATTTATTACAAGCAAAACTTTTTTGCCATCGCCATTCGAGGGTTAAACTTGGGCTAGACTCGCACAGGAGCGTTGATAAATGATTTATTTATCTAAATTGGTTATAAACGCACTTTTACACGTCAAAAAGGAATAACAATATTTTAAAACTAGATGAAGACAGTCGGTGTTTCACACAACAGACGGGGCACTATCTTAGAGAGGCCAAAACACGGTAACATCAGAAGTCGGCCCGTGGATGATGATTATAATTGATATCTTAGTAACTGAAAGATGACACCAAGTCACTGAAACTTATCCATGACTGCATTCACAATTCACGATCCAACAGTTGAAATTGAAATTGTTTATTAAAATAATTGACGCATAAATATTTACAACTAGCTGCGCCCCGCGGTTTCTTTCTTTTTCTTTAAGTCTTGATCTCGTGGGAAAATCGGGGTAAAAAGTAACCCAGGTCATGGTCTACCCATGTGCCAAATTTCATCCAAATCCGTTTAACCGTTTTAGCGTGAAAGCGTAACAAACAAACAAACTCACTTTCACATTTATAATATTAGTTAAGATATTAGAACTATAGCTACATAGTTATAGCTAGCACTCACCTTCCACAGTTTCCGCAACTACCTAAAACTGTAGCATCAAGTTTCAAAAACAAAAGAGCTGTCTTCGAACAAGTTGGAAAATGATAAAAACAAAAGAAGCACAAATCACAGTACATAACATTCCCCGTAGCACAACTCCCGGTAATCGCAATAGTAGCAAGCGCGCAGTAAATCATCGCTAATGTTCACCTGCACGTTCTAATAATAACGAGTAAGTGCAACAGATATTAAACTTGAGGGTTGAGGTGCCTGCAGACTCCGGTACGGCAGTTTATATTAAATACCGGATTATTACTACTCAAGAGGATGTGGGAACCTCTAGTTACGTTTAATAAAGGCATGAATTAAAGAAGTTTATGCGCACTTCATTTTACTCGGAATCGTCACAGGCTAAGGTTTTTTATTGTGTCTTTTAAACAGTGATCATTACCAACCGCATAGACTCCATTTCTCAACGATGTTAATCAATTTTAACATCTTCTAGCGTAATTAACAGATTCTTGCGTAATTACGCAATTATTAAGGTACTGAATAGATCGCAAGACTATTCAGTACGTCTCTATTCAGACTACATGCTTCCTAACTTTCTACATGTCACTACTATAAAACGTAAGTCCTAGAAAATAGATTCAGATGTTATCTTATATGTAGAAGAAGTAAAGCCGATATCAGCGAAGCTTCTCTCAAGTGAATTGTTTATTTGAGTGAAGGTAAATTTTTTGTTTCATTCCACGTTTAAATTAAAATTATATAGGAATGAACGTCCATCAGCTCCTTTCATTACATTTTTCGGTCACTCGGGAGGCGAGTGAACGATGCCGAGTGCTGAAGTCCAACATCGTTGGATCGTTTGACTAATTAAATATTTTTTTACTGGTTTTTTCACTTTGTGTTCAGACGTTTCTATTTTAGTGAAAGATGAAAAATTAAGTAAAAGTGAAGCGTCTGATATAGGCTTAACAAACAATGTTCATCCTCACCCAGAGCGGCGCGGAAGGCTGCAGCTGCGACGCGAACGCCATTCGGAAAGCATCTCCTACCAGCGAGTTCAGTTCTTCCGCCTGAAACAAAACACACATATAATTATATAACTGCACATAAGCACTTGAATAATGTGGAAGTACTAGAGAAACTAAAAGCTTAAGGATACGACGAGAGACAATTCACATAAATACGTTGCGTCAAAAGATTTTCTCTTGTAAATAAATCCAGTCATAATCATCATCCATAAAATTGTTTTTACCAACATATTTTATGATCTATCTTAAAATTAAAATTGTTTTATAAAATGGACCTATTACATTTGACACGTAATACAAGCTCGTGTAACATTACAGGATATGGTGAACGCTGTACAGCGACTATTACTATAAACAAGGCATAAAAATTTTCCGAAGGCGGAGCGGCAAGTTTTAAGTGAGTCTGCGCTATTGCGACCGCTGCTACCCCCACTACTTGTACCACCAAGTATTATACCACTTAGAAGGAAACGCAGAAGTTTTACGACACAGACCAATAGTTTGTTACATTTACGAGGAGTGCAGTGGTGCAGTTTTATTTTATTTTACTTGTTTTAGCAGTGAAACGTTTTTCTGGGTCTTGAAAATGAAAAAAATATCTTATTCACAAGTCAACCAAATAAAATATAAACAACCATAAGGACTGCTGACGTTTTGTAGATACGTCAACATTCCTTATGGTTGTTTTAGACTTCAGAACGGTTGTTTTATGTACTATAACAAAAGATAGAATGCATAAAATAGATATTTATACGTACCCAAAGTCTTATAGATACCCGATGTCTCGAACCCCCATAGTTACGAAAACACAACAAACTTAACCTACTGCCCTACCTGTGTTTCTGCAAGCACTTTGCACAATGGTCCACAAGAGAACTACCTATACGGTGCCGGAGCAATATTAAACCTAAACGTCACGGCTACCGTGCCGGTGCGAAGCCGGACAGAAACCGTACAGAAGCCGGGAAAGCTGCCAGTCAATGTGGTCGACTTAATCGGAAAAGTCTGGCCGATCGTGGTTATATTACCCGCACAATAGAATGGACGACACATTACATAGGCGATATTGAAAAGAGGTGCAGATGGAAATAACTTTTAAGCTCTCGATAGGGTGCAGTATTAAATGGAGTGTATTAGGTGTGAAGTGTAGAGGCGATTGTCACTTGCCTTTTTTATTGATAGATAGGTGGATGAAAATGTAGACCAACTTGGCTGATAGCTTTGTTTAATATTGTTATTTGTAAGTATTTATTAAATTGCAAATAGTCACTCTTTACGTGCATAACTTCTCTTTTTTTTTATGGCAGCACATGTATGCTTACTTGCTTCGAGATAACGCTACCGTCAAAGATACCGTTGCTAAAGTAAACAAAAATAAAACACGTACTGTTGAACTATCAAATACTCGAGTCCAAAAGTGATTGCTCAAAAACAAACAAACTAATATGGAAGTTATGTTGCCATACAAACGGTCTGTCAACATTCTTCTAACTCACCATTTGATTTCAAACTTTATGGATATTGATAAAGAGCATATTTTAGGTATGTGCGTGTGAGTACAATAATAATAAAGTTCGGTGGGTGTGAGCGATATGTGAGAATGATAGCCGTCAGGCACCCACGACAAAGATTGACGTGAAAGCTCACATCACACTGTGAAGTTTTAGCTATACTAGCTTGGAACGATATTTTTTTCAAATAAATGAGCTCATTCATTTTGGGCTAAATTATGAAAGTGCCGAACAAAAAAAAGTTATATTCCCTTAGGATATGTTATTCTCTTCCCTTTTCACTATGGAACCAAAACTGTATTCCCTGTGTTATACGAGTTTGAAAAATACTGTTTTCAGTACGTTTTAGTAAAAAAAAAAAAAACTAATAGTAATAGCTTTTTATGCCAGTAAACATTACAGTTATCATCTTTTACTGTCAAACTAAGGCTCTAGGGTTATTCTCCACATAACTACGATATGCGAGTTTTGTGGTTGCTATTACAGAAAACAGTGAAATATAACACATATGAGTATTCTAGGTACATACATATCGGATGTATAAAGAAGCATAACGAAGTCGAGAGTCAGTTATATTCCCCGTCATTGCAATTTTTTATAAGTACTGGATTATGGTCCAATATGTGCAGTTTTGCAGGCAGCTGCAGGCCAATTGTGTACCTACCACATCTTCTTTTAGAATGCGAGCCCAAAATGTAGCACTCGAAATCATTCGCCACATTTGGAATTGAATAACAAATATTAGGATCGACCATAGATATAAGATTTCAATGGGAACGACATATTCCACATTGGGCACCCGCTTAAACGGCACCTGAGGTATTCCACATACGGCACCTAGCGATAATTTTCGCAGCTGCCATTTGTGGAATAATTTGTTATTTAAAATTTTATTCCACAAATGGTACCTACACGGATCAATACGTACTAGTATTGGAACGTTTTTTCTTTTTTAGGACATCAAAATCAAAAATTCGATTTAAATCAGTGGAGCGTTTAATAACATGATAAAAACGTGTTTTTAGTCATTTTAATATCACATACAATTTTCTTAATCTCATGAATTGCAAAATCAGCCGCGAGTACCAAAATAATTTAGAAACAAATACTTTTTAGGTTTATTTCTTTTTTAGTAAACTTTGTCATCTTAATGTTTTTTTTTTATATGACACATAATTAATAATTGGCACTTCTATTCCAAAATCAGCCTTGAGTTCATGGTGAGAACGATGGTGGTTAATATAGCATTTGCTATGCTTTTAGACAAAAAGTCTTCCTATAAAAAAATATTTTAATTTTTAATTCTGCAAGACATACATGTGGATTTTTTTACAAGTGGCTTTGAAGAAGCGGCCTTTATTAGGAATACTGTCTGTATTTCCCAAAGTGACAGTGAAGGGATGCTACTTTCACTTCAAAAAGGCTTTAAAAAAGAAGGGAATGGAACTTGGGCTCAATGAAAACAGCGTTAATAGAAAACACATTGCTTTGTGTACTGTGCTAGCTCACTTGCCACCAGATACTTCGGACGAGGCATGGCTGCGAAAAATATCGATAGGTGCCGTATGTGGAATACCTCAGGTGCCATTTGCTCAGGTGCCCAATATGGAATACGTCTTATGGTTCGTACACACTATGCCGGCGGCATGACTGCCGGCTTTTGCCTTTGCTTTTGCGCCTTCATTTCCTTTGCGATTCTTCGTGCGGATTTGTGCGGCAGGGCCGGGCGCACCGCGGCTTGCCCAGCGGCAGGGCCCGGCGGCAGTGCTGGCGGCCATGCCGCCGGCATAGGGTGTAGGAGCTATTAGGAACCTTCCGGTTCCAGTGATATTGAAGGTTAAAGTTTCAACTTTTATTAACTTTTTGTCACGAAAACAGGTTTTAGGGGTTATCAATTCCTATACCGTTGCATGCCCCTATTGCACAATGGCCTATGCGCCTTATGCATTACATTATGCCGTAAACAGCAATTTTTCCCATAAAATTAAAGTCGGTTCCTAGCGTAATGATTACTTAGTTTGATGTACAGAATGCGTTGATAACGGATATGTGATGGGTCTTTAAACACCCTGTATATTTAAAATACAATAAATATTAGACGAAACAACTCCAAACTGTTGTTTGTTTCAAGCCGGTATGAAAGAGAAAGAACGACGAATTCCTCTCTTGTGTGCTGAAAACAATTTCTACCGAGTCGTTTTAGTTGATGATAGGCACTCGAAAGCATTACGTAATTGTTTTAATACAAGAAACCACTGACTAAAAACAATGCAAAACCACTGTGGTATTACATAGAGATAAACATTAACTATTATGTATTTATAGCATGGCTCCTCAAGTGTGAACCAAACCCGCCGAGCGAAACCTCGTCGAACCCAAAGCAGTGATGTCATTGCAGAAATATGAGAACAATCGACGTTTATGATTACGATGGTCTAACGGTAAGTTACTATGGACAAATAACACCAATATAATAGCTGTGATAGGTTTCTGTGCTTCAAGCTGCGGTCGTAAAGTTTCAATGGGGAAACAGCGGTTAGTTTTACAGTTAGAGGAAAATTGAGGTGACCCATCTTCCGTATATGTGTAGGATCTATGAAAAGAAAAGAATACAGTATTTATGTCTGTATCGACAGCAGTGTCATTATCATTATGTATGACAATTCTGCGTGTATATAGCAATAGATCAGCCACTTTCATTCTCACTCATTAAAGTTATGCAATGTTGTTATGATTTCTAACGTTTTTTTTTTCAATTTTCAGGTCAGTGTCGGGTTGTATCTTGATTAAAATATGAATAATATTAATAATGTATTTACAGAATTTTAATAATTATACTCATTAATACAACTCTCTGAGTTAGATTTTTTCCATTGAATTACATTTTCATGAAATCATGACATTTGAGAAAAAAATGTCGCGGGCTACCTTTGCAAATCCACCATAATTCCTAACAGTAGCTAATAATATTTTAATACCTACTGATCATAATAATAATGAGTAGTAATTATGTAGGTGGTATGAATTAATATTAAATTACTTTCAAGACAAATGTGAAAGGAACTCGTCTCTCTCTCTCATTATCTTGAACTATAATACAAACAGAATGCATTGTGTTGTCGTCATCTATTGATTACAATAGTAATTCTTGCTTTCAGAAGCCACTGCTAATTATAACAAACCGAGATTAAAGTTAAGATTCCATACCAGGACAAATTCTTATGCTTAATCTGGCCTTATAATATGCATTCGATACTAAAAGCAATATCCTAATCCTAACACAACTCACCATATTAACGTCACGTAAAGCTCAGCAATATATGGGCATATTATTATGTGATCGCACGTAATCGCGTGTCCACACGTTAGGCTTATTTGCTCAGATAGCGATACATAGCAATAACGAGCGACAGCCACTAAACTGCCGGTTAACGAAACATCGCCGACATGTGTTTTGGGGTAAATGGTGCTATCGCTTCATTTGATCTTCAATAGTACTGTGCATGTTGATAATAAATGGTATTTGGTAGTTAAACAGATTGAATGCGATTCCGGAAAGATGATAAAAAGTAAAAACAAAAACATAAAAACATGAACATATTTTTATTTTACCACTTTGTCGGCGTGATCAATATGTATACCCATGCCAAATTACAGATTTCTAGTTCTAAGAGTCTCTGAGCTAAGCCGCGGGCAGACAGACAGACAGACAGACATGGCGAAACTATAAGGGTTCCTTGTTGACTACGGATTTACGGAACCCTAAAAACTCACAAGACTGAACAGTCAGTAGGTACCGTCGGCTCGTATTTAAAGCGGTTGTTATAGAGTTAATTCCTACAGACTAACATAAACCTCGGACGTGCCTCGACGAGGGTCATTCAACAGACAAGACAAAAGGTACACTTGATACAAGCACAATAGTATTATTTTATATTATTATAGTATTGATCACTAACATGGCTAGAAGCTGTAGGTACTCTAGACCCACGCCTTTAATTGAGCATGAGCATGTGATGTTCCACGCATCTGCCTAGCCTTATCCCAACTATGTTGGGTTCGGCTTCCAGTATAACCGGATGGATGCAGCTGGATACTAGTGTGGCATTATTGCATGTGATGTTACCACTATTGTAGTGAGAAAGGAAAGCTTTTGAGAAAATCTTGTATTTTAAAAGGGTAATTTCCTTTTGGTCTGTTACTATACGTACATATGACAATTGAGGTTTTAGTATTTCTTTTGTATACTTGTAGTTCTAGACGCTACTATCATGCGAAATTGGCCTTCTGTGTTCTATTACTAGATGGTAGGAAGTGGTCGCGACTCACGCCGCGTTCCGACTCAATCTGTGAGCATCAGGATTAACACGTTTCTGGGTTTGCGCGATCTCGTACACTGCGGCTATTGACTGCTAATTAACTAGCTTATTTTAGCTAATAATTAGAACTGTTCGTGGTATTGATTTGATTAGACTGGCTTGTACCGCCCGAGGCTGTACTTTGATTAGCGGAGATTTCCACAAGGCTTTGCAAATAACAGTAACATGATATCAATTCTACGATTGATATCATGTTACTGTTATTTGGAAACCCGATACTGTATTTTCGGATATTATTTCTTCATTGGGTAGCATGCAAACGCCCACTGTTGCGAATTAATCTCTCAAATACAATAAACGGTATGGAAACAAAACTACTAACTATAGTAACTATCGTTGTGATCTTGTTCTCATAACTGTAATTATCTATAGTGTTAATTTTTCTTTTTTCGCTGCTTATACGTATATATTTAGTATGTATGTATTTATGTATCTATTATTTTGGATATGTATTTATCTATTCTAGTATATTGTATACTTATAATTTGCACCAACGACAGCCCCATTTTATGTCCAGGTAAATCACTGTCCATTCTAAGGTTGCCTGGAAGAGATCGCAGAAAGCGATAAGGCCGCCCATTGTATATTTTGTAGTGTTTGATTAGTATTTTTTTGTTATGTATTTTTGTGGTGTACAATGAAGTATATATAAATAAATAAATAAACTATGGTGGCCTTTTCTACACTATAAAACTTATAAATGCTAAACTACTCGATTCAATCTTTTATAATTGCCATTTCCGACACGTATTCCCATACGTATCAATAAATCTCCAAGTACAAAATTATCATTGTTGTCTTAATGATGTTAATGTATGTGTTGAATTAATCAACTTAGCAGACTGCATTCGATTTACAACCAACTAGTTACGAACATGACAAACATAAATCTTTAGTGAATACAAGACAAGAAGTCTGTCGAAAACAATTACATTTACATCATGTTATAAAATGTTGGTAGCGCAACTTGCTTATGATAGATGTACCCTCGTAAGAGTATCACAAAAAATATAGATTAATCGATTAGCGAATGATCGATTATCGGGAGCCGATAATCGACTAATATATCCCTCGGAAGCTTCAAAGATGGCGGTTTTAATATTAAATTATAGACATCAACTTTTCCGTGTAATTGTCCCTCCGTTAGCAGGAGGCAGTAAATAGTTCGATAACAGCGATGTTTCTTCGGCGCCCGGCCGGTGCGCGGTCCGTGTCGCCGGTAGCAGTCGCCTAACGATCGGCTGCTCGACCGAACAACTACGTTATAATTGCAACCGCACCGAGTGGCCTAAGGGGAGACCCGTGCTTTACCAAGAACCTGCACTTTCACGAATCTCTATTTCAAAGCAGTAGGGTCGAAAGTTGCGTCTTTGAAAGGTAATATTCGCAACGCAAATTGGCACAATTTTCTAAAGCATGTAATTATATAAATAAACAGTCTCGGCCGCTGGGGCTCAGTGACAGGATAATTTTCTAGTTCGCAGGAAACTGACTCAAATGGCTGATATAGAGAATAGGCGAATGCGTTCACAAACAATTAACTTCCTTTTCCTGTAATTTTGCATTTGTATTCTTGCATAAACTGAAGCTGTAGGTATTGCTAAGGTGCTGGTACTTCGTGGTGTAGTTTTATCGACCAGAAGCACATGCCTACATGAAGTAACTATTCCACTTCTTAACAATGAATGGGTAATATTTAATGTTATATTCACTTTTCACAGCAAAATAAACTATATTTTAATTCTGCCTTCAAACCTATAGCCAAAATCTTAAAATATCTCTCAATGACTTACTGATCAAAAGTTTCTGTGAGCTTCAGAGATATTTCTCCTGTTCTCATACATTTTATTAGCTTTTCGATATTTAACTTAACTTGTGTTCAACCCATCTCACCTTAGCCGCATGTAAACAGTAGTTACTAAATTCTCAAAGAACAGGTCTTGCTAATGAACACCAGTTCTGAGCAAAAACGTCAAATTGAAGAGTGGGACATCATGCAGACAATGAACCACAAAAGTGGTTAAACATCCCTATTGACATTTTCGACGTTAAAATTCGGTCATTGTACGTTAGAGAGAAGACAACGTACAGAAAGGTACAAAAACCCCAGTGCACACAAATTTACAATTTTACCCAACAAACACATTCCTGACCAACATACAACTAGATTCGCTCAAAATTGTTGCACTTCATAATCATGTCAATAATTCAAAAGCACAAGCTCAACCAATGTTGATTGTCAATTTTTGAATTAATTCGTCAAAGAAACCCAAAGTTTTAAGTCTACTTAACTATGGAAGTTTTACATTTATAAGTTCATACCTTACTCACAATGCAAGTTCTTACGCTTTATAAATCGTAGGCCTTCTGTATTCTCTGCTGTTACGTAGGAGGCGCGAGTATGAATGTGTAGATATCATACATTTTCCATGTGGCCTTCTAATGCAATAACAATGCGCCGCTGTAAACGGTCGCGGCCGCGGCTCGTTGCGGACCGGTTCGGGGCTGTGCGGTGCGGATGAGGCGTACTGTTTTAATTGTCCGCAAAACCGCAGCCAGTTGCGAGCGGATGTGGAGCCTCCCTTATGTGCCAGGGACGTGTCAGTGGAACAGTGCGCGAACTTAGTTATAAGCAGTGGTTCTCCGTTTATTATCCATATTAAAATTGTAAAAAAAGAACAAGAATTAATTTGAGCTTTTCCTGAAATTGTACCTAAATACTCAATTACATAAAACTGTACTAATTAGCTATTTCATTTGCAAAGCTATGATTTACTCTTTACGCCGTCTAAAGTGGACGTACCTACTATAAAGAACATTGCTTACAATAAATCTTCGTCCATAACGTTTTATTGCTACTTCAGTATTTTACCTTCAGAGAACTATTAAACACGAGTCTTATAGAATAACCCTCCATAAAGATAAATATACGTTTTCTATAGTTCATTAAATAAATTAACTATTCATAAATAAGAACATTTATATAATTTACAATTTACAAAATAAAAGCATTTTTCACAACTTCAAAGATCAGACTACCAGTTATGCCCAGTTATCCCCACTGCTTTATCGATCTACTAAATCGGTCGCAAGTCAATAAAACCGCGAAATAAAAAACCCACACCTAGCGCCTATGCACAAACAAAAAGTTATACCTACCTCGCAACCACCCACCCAGCGAACCCAGATTGGTGAAACATAACGTGAAATGTAACACGTTGAAACAAATTCACCTAGTTGTTGTGTTACATTTCATGTTGTATTGCATACATTGGGACGGCCCATTTATGATACATATCATGTTAAGTTTTACCAATTTGTACCCGGCATTACCAAAGACCGCTGGATTTATCCCACTGTTCTCTCCTCCCCTGTGATACCAATCCGGTCGCTATCTACATGAGCGCTATCTCCCCATCTTAATTACTTAATTAGGCATGCGGCCCGCGCGCGCGCATCCATCATAATGCGAGCCCGCATATTTACCGCACTGGGTACCTACCTACTCCCTCTAGTCTCTGTACATAATGTAGCAGTTAATGTGCGTGCAGGGAATGTACGTACATGCTCACTCATGCTGTTCTCGGACTAAAGAGGTAATTAAAACTAGAATAAACCAAATGTGTTCATTTGTGCAAGCATTATTCTCTTAATATATACTTGACTAATATTAAGTGCTTACTTACTACTTGCAGTAAGTAAGTAACTAGTTAATTACCATCTCAGTGGTCCCCAAACTGGGAAAGTGCTTGCATGTATTTAGTTGCGGCAAAATATGTATAAGTTCAAACTGGGCATAGTTTTCACAACCATCGATCTCATTTCCCAAACCTGATATTAGCCAAATGACTTAAATTTGTAAACGATCCTATAATACCTCAGACCATCCGATCCGTGCCACTAGCCCATAAAATCACACTCACGGTCAGCAGCTAATTGATAACGACCCACAAACTTGATATGGTAAATAGTTTCCCAACGCTTTGAAACTGTAGTTAAACTCCAAACTTTAAGACGTGTGAAGCGTTCAGGATGCGGAGGTTTCTTCGTAAAGAAAGTTGGAAGATGTGGGGCAACTGCTGAAGGGTTTATCATAATATCTGTTGTCAAATGTTACGGCTTTGCTGGGATATTTGGGACCATTAGGTTTGTGACCCTGCACGAGTTTCTTTGCAGAGATTCAAGTTTTCTATTAGCCGGGAAACATAAACGGGATTTTTCTCTTTATCGGCTGTTATTATTCTTACTCAAGCTGATTCCAGACACTATCAACAATACTGAAATAAAATACGCACGTGTAACTTCAAAACTGTAAGGTCTATCTGCATAGATCTCACACAATTTAATATGGTGCCTTCTAGAAGACAAAGTCAATATCTAAAATTTTCATTTTTTGTATGCCATGTTGGATATCAAATGAAAAGGTTTGATGAGCACATTACAAATATGTATATACATATATCATTATTGTCCAAGTAACTAAATTTGTTTAAATTGTTAAAACAAGCAAAAGTGAGACTGCGCTACGTACGCCGCGGCTGTAAAATGAATACCTATTATATAATAAAACCTATGCAAAACAAATTTAAAGCGGTTCCTGTAAATACCTACTTTATCACGAAATTATAACCACAAAATAATTTAAATAAAAAGTAAAGCCGTCGTCGCATGCCATTATAGTTTTGTAGGTGTACAGGCATGCGACCGCGGCTTTACAGTAGTCGGGCTTTAGTTTTTGACTTTTTCCAATTTAGATATTAGGTAATGATTTGGGTTAGCTAATAAAACTTTTTGCCTTCCAAATAAACTTTGTTTTGTGAATAATACGTTAACGTTACTACCAATCAAGGTATAAATTTTTTTTTGATGTCAGTAGCTTTAATCGTCTTATTAAGTATACTTAACGTCAGCCAGCGGAGGTACCAGGGCGTCATTAGCATATAGGAGATATGAACTAATTCGTTATATTATACGACGTAACGGGGATCGCTAAACGCTGGCGTGTATATGTTAAGTAGTGTGATAGAACGATTTGTTAAGTGCAGTGCTAATAATATATCCTGTTATCTATTCATTGTATTGTTGTGTGGGAAGAGCCCTATAACAACAGTAGGACTTGTGGTGACATCTACATCGCCACATGCGAATTACGCATCACACTGACGTCACGAGAAATCCTGCATCGCGCAAGCAGCGTTTACCGCGCGACCAGGATATATATAACTTCCCGAAATCAATCGTCGGGCAGTTGCCCACCAGACAACCGCCTGGTCCGAGGATCCTCCCTTTTCTATAAAGGATTAGTGAACTTAACACCCTGTTCCTCATACATACGTCTACAGTCTTATCAACATATTTATGGAAGAATAATGAAGAAAAGTAATTTATAAATACCGACTATAAAAATACCCACAAATATATTAATAATGCTCTGGAACTCTCAGATAAACCGTATTTAAACTATATAACAGCAGACTTTATTAGGTTGTTTAAATTATACCTATAACTTGTCAATACATTTGTAAAACTCATAACCAAATACCTATAAAATTACTAAAATAAAGTTGACCGATCGTAACCGTTCGAGCAGTCATCAAAACCATTCGATCACTAATAGTAGTTTATGAAACAGTTACTTAACAGGGGTCATTCAAACACGAGTGTGAGTTATAAATGTTATAATAATATCATACGAGATACTTGTTATGTGCAGTTTCAAACATAATTTTATCTAAACTCATGCAATTTCATATAAAACACAACAAATGATATTGTAAATATAGCACCAAACTCAAAGTTCCACCGCGGGGTACACGCTACAGCAGCTTCCAGCACAGATAACACTACAATCATTGAAAACTGTACTTTAATAGAAAACAAGTTATTTTAAAGCATTATTTTGTTAGAGAAACAAGGTTTAAAAAAAAACTTATTCGTGAATAAAGTCCGCCATTAAAGTAATATTTTTGATTTCAATGTACTCGTAAGAACCAATAAGAACTTGACGATATGAGTGTAAATAAAACAATAATATTAAATGGTGTTAATAAAGAAGGTTTATGTTTGTCAAGTCGTTAGAATATTAATGTCTTCGTCTTAATTATTGTAAATGTTCAGCGAACGTGAAACAAACTAGTTTGGTCGCCATAAAACATTCTATGGTATTGGTACATTCATAGACTATGGGTGCGTTGGCGCCGGCTGCGAAATAACTTTTTTTTATGATTGATGTACAGATATTTTTAAAAAAATACCGTTGCGCTGGTATTTCTGATAGGGAGGGCCCTCTGACATTCGTCTAAAAAGTTAGCAACGTCGCAAAAACCTGTCAAATATTTACCTGTTTTGATTACTTTGGCATTATTACTGTATCGAAACAAGAAATATGACTTACTGAACTAGAATATCAATAATGAATTAATTGCATTTATAACACTGAATTTGATGTTGTAGGTGTAAAAAGGCAGTTGGAAAGTTTTCAAATACTTTTTTTACATCTAAAACTAAATATTCGGTGTCACTATATTTATTTATTTATTGATAGGAGAACCAGTAGCTATGACAAACACAATTACGGGTTCTCACGGGTAAAAACAGAGTAAGTAGTAGAAATCTTAGGATCACTAACAAGCATGATAAAAAAAAAAGTCAGCGTTCAGCCGACTGTGTGCAGAATAGGTTTTGGTGGTAAATGGGTCAAATGAGGACTCTTTACAAAGAATATTAAAGTCCTTACTCGCTCGCACCATGTATGAGTTTTGTCTGTAGTTAGAAGAGGAAAAAAGTATGGAAATAGGCGGATTAAATCCCTGAACTGAAACTGATCCCTGAGGAACATTGAAACGTAGTTTATGTAGGAGATCAGGACAGTCAATCTTGTTAGACATAATTTTTAAAAGGAAAGTGCAATTTGCTACTCGACGACGATTTATGTACACGAAATTTCTTGCAAAGATTTATGTAACTATCAGAATGGTATGGTATACGTAGCCGAAAACATAGAAAAAGAATAAATCTTTTTTTGTATATTCTCAATACGATCAATGTACCTTACCGGGTTCAGATTTGTGACGCATATTCAAGATGACTTCTCACAAAAGAGCAATAAAGAATCTTAAGGGTCTTGGCTTTTTTTAAACACGCTGCGAGTCTCATAACAAACCCCAGTGACTTCGAAGCTTTGGCCACTATTTGCTCAATGTGCACGTTAAATAAAAGTTTGGAGTCATGAAAAACGCCCAGGTCGGGTAGTACCTACACCGTCGTATCTGTTTAATACCTGCCCTTTTAACTTTATAAGTTGTAGGGAGAGGGACACGTTTTCTGCTAAAGAACATTTAACAGGGTTCAAATCTAGTTTATTAATGTAATTAATCAAACAATAGTTATCCAATCGCGCCAGATCAGATTGAAGAGCATCTATGTCATCATCTGATGATACTGCAGAAAATATCTTCATGTTATCAGCAAAACAAAGTAAATTTGAGTTGTGGAAACACAAGTCGATGTCGCCTACATAAATTATAAAAAGGACCCGTTCCTTTTTCCCATCAAGGAACCTTGAGGCACACCACTAGGAGCTTGCATTTCATAATCTTTTATCTATTTTAGTTTACTAGTAAGCCATATTTCTTATTTCCATACAGTAATATTGCCAAACTAATCAAAACAGCGAAATATTTGAAATTCAAAATACAATAGAATGAAAATAATGCTTGCAAAAAATTAAAAAAAAGTGGTCCGTGTTTATGATATTGTATCGTTGCTGTGAATGTAAGGTATGTCTGACTGTGCTGTGTTGTGCAATTCGCAAGAAAACGATAAAAGTGTTACTCAACGACGAAAACAATGCTAATTATGCTGCTAGAAACATTGGACTCCGCTCAGGTCACCAATACTGTGTGCAGACCTCGGGTGAGTTCATAAATTGGATACCTTTTGGTTCGTAGTAGGTGTTGTTTAAACTTAAGAAATAAAAGTGTCAACTGTTTTTATAACAGAAATAGGTGAGTATATATTTTTATAGTAGAAGGAGGTGGTTGGTCGAGCCAGCAATTCTCACTGCAGTGAATTTGACGCTTTCACAGAATGCTGCAGTTTTGTGCGTTGAGGCTTGAGGCTAACAGAAAGTAGGAAGATGCTCTCGTTTTGACTTTATTGATATCTCGCGAGTCGCGACCAAGTCAATTTCTATCATATATGTTTTTTTGTTGGTATAGCTAGATGAGCTTTCGGCGATCTGACATTCTGATCAAATAACCCTTATTTAAAATTGAGTTCTGTTATGAAATGAAATTGTTTCTTGTTGTCTTTTAAACGTCATATTAAAAAAAAGTCCAGAGAAATCTTGGTCAGGCCATATGAGGACCATGTAGATTAGTGTCTGAAATGGTATTTTGAGAAAATAATCACACAGATTTGAGTGGACCTGTCCAGTCAGTGCAAGCATTCAGTCCAGTCAGTAATCGTGGAGCTCAACTCGGAACATAATGAGCTAAACTCAACGAACAATACCAAAGAAAGGAAATTTGTGTAGGCCGCATAAACTACTCAAACTGCCAGACCATCATTAAAACTAACTGAGAAAAAAAAAGTCATGAAAAAAAGATTAAAAAATAAAAATATCCACGTAGTCCTCACATTCACAATAATTAAAATAATGTAATACTTTACAAAGTAATTATGTCATTTTGTATGTAAGATTGTCAACAATGTCAATGTTTAAATAAAACTGGTATATTTTGGTGATTGTACTGAATAAATTATAATGTCAAGTGTTGTGGTTTTATCACAAGGTTTAGCAGAGCGAGCAGCTCAATCCCAAGCTTTATTATCATCTTAATAATATGAAATTTTAACGTGCCCTTTTTTACAAAGTTTGGTTTTAATACAAATTTTGAATCGTTTAATGGGTAAGTTTCGAATGTCTATGGAAAGTTTGTTGTAAAAGCGTATACGACCCATGATCGAGTTGTACAGCACATTTATTCCTGGTATTTAAACTATGAATATAGGACATTTTCTTAAAATTTGATATATTTTTGCGTACATACAATAGGTTTTCAAATATATATTATGAGGCTACAGTCAGAATATTTACTTTTTTGAATTTTTCTCGACGGCAATCTCTCGGACGTAGGTTGTAACAGGGCTCGAACAGCCCTGTGAAATCGGGAAGGAGCGTTGAAACAAAACCGTGGGCAGTAGTTATTACTACTTTTCATCCGATAACGCAAATTATAAAGACTAGATAAGGCAAACGGGAAATGAAATACGAGTATATCTTTAGGTCAAAGGGCGATGTGACGGATGATAATCTACCCAATAGCCTACTCATTCAATTTTGTAGTGCGATATCTTAGACGAAATAATTTTCGTTTAAAGGCTTGTACACACCAGCGCGACTTGTTGCGCGACGCGACACCGGTTATTGTTATACTGTGAAGTTTTCTTAGAAATTGTATTGTTCGTGTCGCGCTGGTCTGCACAAGCCTTTAGACATTGCTTAAATTATCTTCCAAAAAAACCGGACTCCTCTGGTCTCCGGTCTTTAAAAGAAACTCTAAACTGTCCACAAAATGCTAAGCAACCGCACACACGCACATTAACCATCTCATATATTTTATCTGTACATCTGTCTGTGCGTCTACCCACGCAACCCGCAACCGGCAAGCCGTCGTCCGCATCGATCCGTCGGTAACAGGATTGCGATCGTTTCATTTACATTTTATTCGAGCCGCAAAACACTACAGTAATTCAATCGAGCGCCGCCGAATGCGTGCGAATTGATAGTAGCGAGTGACGTGTGGGGTACCTCGACTAGCGATGAGGGAAGCGAAGTGGTCATACTACTATTAGGATGACCATTTGAAAATGGAAATCTTCTCTATTCAAATGTTTTTATGCTTTTTCTTTTGACCCGCTTTTCTGACGTCAAGAAACAGCCATGTTTTTTCCGTACAATTGAAGCAAAACTGACAAAGGCTCAGGATTTTTCCTTGTGTTTCAGAATCGTCAGTACGACAAGAATACTATATAAGTTACAAAATTATTTAATATTGGACCTACGCAAGTATCATTTCTATAGTTGCCTGTCTCTCTTTCTTTTCATTACCAACACTTAATAGCAAATAAACTAAAATTAGAGATTTTTTTTTTTTGTTTTACTTTGGTATTTTAGTCGCTAACACTCGCACCACGCACTGAAAGCTTAGAATCTTGCGTGTATCGGTATTTGTTTACAAAAGCTAGGGGAAACCCGACTCGATGCGAATCGGCACCATTCGGTACACGACGCGCCTCGACACGACAACTGTGCGGAATCTAGTGGCATGGCTCTGGTTTTTAATAAAAAAACAAGAGGAAAATCTTATGAAAACTGTTCAAAATTCGTGGGTTTATTTTACATAAAATATGCAAAAAAAACCCGCGAAAACAAGTATCAGTAAGTTTTAATTCACACGCATTTCCAAGTTTTATCAACAATATTGTACCGTTGAGACGCAATCATTGTCTGAACTTAACTTTGTTCATAAAAAGTAATGTTTGTAGGAACTTTTATCACGTGGGTTTTCATGCCGAACAAGATAACTCTCATGTGGAATAAAAAAATAAGATAGTTTAACTTCAGACATTAACTCTGAAAAAGTTTAAATTACAATTACCAGTCCAGGTTAGAGCTAAATGAACTTCGTTCCGTTATAAAAAATTGTAACGCTAAAAAAATCTTAATGCTGCTTAAACTTGACTTCTTTTTTCAGCGGAGGGATCTAACTTTCAAGTTAGATTTTTAGCAGTGAAATATGCATAAATTAACAGTGAAATATGAATAATCGTTTTAATTAAACTAAAACACAGTAGTCGCATTACTAATACAACTTCCCCATCGGGATCGGGAAAAGCACTTGTACTTAATCAAAGAGTAAACGTGAGCCAACCCTTAGTTGGTTCTATAGCTTCGACAAAGGAAGAACCAAGAAATAATCACAATAAAAGTGAGGCCGGCTCTCTAGTTGATGAATGTTGCGAGTACTCGATGTCTGAGAGTACGCGCGTTCGGTCAATTTGTGCGAGGGCTACATCTCATAACATTAGGAGGGGATCTGCTGGCTTTATGGCATTTCTATGGCCACCGTGACCCTTTCTGCTAGCGGCCAGATTCAATAGGGACGTCTCAAAATAAAACACGGGCCTGAAAATTCACTGAAAAAAAACGGGAATTTATTAGTTATCACTTATCAGTTTAATGACTCCCAAAAACCTAAGAGTTATAAAGATGTAGCTGCATTTTTTATCTTTGCCATACATGTTCGTGTGCTGTGAGTGTATATATACGTACAGACTTAAATCTCTAATGCACAAACACCCAAACCCGGAACAACTAACAGTAGGTCATACAAATATTTATTTCGTACGGGATTCGAAGCAATTGAGTTGGCCGTTACGCAAGTCATCTTGAATATTGTTAGTACTTTACATTAGATTCTTTGGGAATTCTAACCAAAATATGGAAAATAAAAAAATATTTTACAAGTTCTTGGAAAACATTCCGGTGGAGAACTTTTGCCATTCATTGTTTTGTTTTCTTACAAAACAAAGACACATCACGGACTGCATGCCAGCGCTCGGGCGCTGTAACACAGAAACAACACAATACAAACAAATATGCTGCGCTCTGAAACATTCGTTCATTTGTATTTTATATCATTATTTATCTATGGTTACGTTAATTTATTTACTCTGCAAGTCATACGACTAACAACGTTTAATCATTCAATTATATACATAGATGCCTACCTAATAAACAATAATCTTTATCCATATACGAGTATAAAAGTTTTCAGCAAAATGAAAAAAGGCTAGTCAATCTGAATACAGAACCATCCATTCGTAAAGAATTGATGAGTCGCAGACACGATACGAAAAAGTCAGTTCACTCAAAATAAAAATGTGATCAGTCGAAATGAAATAAAAACCGGCCATGTGCGTGTCGAACTACGCACAATGAAGGGTTCCGTATTCGGGATGAATTTATCCCAAGAACAAACTTAACATTGTAGTTGAAAACATGTCCTCCCATACATTCCAACTGCAAATGTAAGTTAGTACGCACAATTATGAGAGATTTTCCATGTTGTTTTAAGACCATAGACTTAAAGAACCTTACTCTGTATTTTATAAAAAAATAGGTTCAGTAGTTTCGGAGATAAGAGACCATTCCCCGAATGGTAAATTTTCATCAACTTTCTTAAATATCTTTAAAAGTATACATTTTAAAATTATGAAAAAAAAAAATTGAGATCTTCGCAATAGGCCCTTTCATTTGATATGTCACACGGTACTGTTTGCAAAACGATTTTTTTTTCTTATTTGCCCCCAAAAATGACCCCCATATTCAAAATTAATTTATTAACGTGTATGAATCACAGAAATACTTATGTGTACCAAATTTTAACTTGGTCGATCCATTCAATTCGGAGCAAATTGGCTGTGACAGACGGACAGATGCAGCCACCCAGACAGCCATCCTATAAAGGTTCCGTTTTCTCCTTTTGAGGTACGGGACCCTAAAAACAAGAAATCTAGAACAACTGCGTCAATT
The DNA here is from genome assembly GCA_947364205.1 of Agrochola lota. Taxonomy (NCBI): domain Eukaryota; kingdom Metazoa; phylum Arthropoda; class Insecta; order Lepidoptera; family Noctuidae; genus Agrochola; species Agrochola lota. The sequence goes on along the minus strand of OX376222.1, from coordinate 695,453 downwards.
TAGGTCTAAATCGTAGGATATTGAATAGACTAGTTCCAGACACGATACTGGGTAGCTCGCTATTGCGTAACATGACCGCAGGGTCAGGTTACGCAATAGCGAGCTACCCAAAAAAAAACTTCTATCCCATCCCAGTATTTTTGTTTAGAATAAAATACTAGACATAATATTTTTGATGTGGATCGTGCAGTCAGAGATTGTTTAGACACGCTACGTATAGCCTTGTTATAACCATTTGACACGATTAAAGAATGACAATTTATAAATTAATAATTAATCAGTAATCCCCATGTCATCCCCGAGCCACTATATTTACGAACAAACAAGAGCTGCCACACACTGCTCCGTTGCGTTGGATTGCGACGTCGCAGCGCTAGATTTTGTGGCACTGAATGCGTCCAAATCTAACGCTGCGACGCGACGTCGCAATGCAACGCAACGGAGCAGTGTGGCTTCACTCTTAGGGGATCGTCAATTAGCTTATCAATCCGTTTCCCTGCTTCTCTTATATTGACACCATAATTTCCAAAGTTAAATATAAAATCTGAAAAGTAGTTACATACTGGTTCAAAATCGATATATTAATTTAATTGGCGCGTCCCAGCCCTGAGCCCTCGCTTGAAGCCGGCGCCCGGCGTTATCTGGGGAAGTGCTCCCGCAGGACACGTCTGTTTCCTGTCCAGAACACCTGCACACAGCAGAAGAGTCAGTCAGCAATTTACATAGAACACTAGGTTTTACCCGCGGCTTCTCTCGGGTGGATGTCGGAAATTCTGGCATTATACTGTGGGGTCGGGCTGCTGACATTGAATCCATCTTTATTTTTCAAAAGAGAGCTACGAGTATCAGAGCCATTTATAATCTACATCGCCGCGAATCTTTCAGGGAACTAGTTAAAAGGATTAATATTACGATGGACCTTGCCAATTCATTTATGAAAATACTCGTATTATATAAGTAAGAAAATATCTATATTTCAATAAAATAAGTGTTACATAATTTTAATACTAGAAATAAAGATAACATAGATCAACCATTTTTCAGATTATCTAAAGACAAGAAAGATTTTACATACATCTTTTATGGGTACTGTGTTAAATGTTACAACAAAATACCTTGTGAAATAGTATATTGCAATTAAATGGAAGAAAATTTAAAACTCATATTAAAAGTACAGTTTGTAAACAAGCATAATTACAAATTAGAGGATTATATCCAAGATAAGAATGCTTGGAAACATGCTGGTCCTGCTCCATAGGATAATCTAGAATCTAGACAAAATCAAACTGGTTATCAATTTAATTGTATAATTTTTTTTTATTTTTTTATTTGAAACTGATTTTACATTCTGTGTTTACTTCCTCACACACTGACTTAGCAATGGATTTTTTTTGGAAAATCGTCTATTTTTACAATGTTTGTATGTGAGCACTATGTATCTATAACATAATTAATTTATCTGTCGTTGCTGCATTTTTAATTATTTTTACCTATTGTGGTATAGTAATTTTATTGTAGGTGCATCGTCTTCACTTATAATTATATAACTAATGTATATCTACATAATATTGTAAAAAAAAATAAAACAGTAACGGTGGAGTTTCTTACCCATTATTTTCCATACGAAACCTTTTGGAATGACTGGCTAGAATATATATATATATTTTTTTAATTTTGACATTCAAAAGTGGCTTACAAGGGCTATATCTTGTGCCAAAATTTCATCCAAATACGTCCTGCCATTTACGCGTGGTTAGATCACAGACACAGACTAAGTTGCTTTCGCATTTGTAATATTAGTATGGATGACAAAGGAGACAATCTTGCTGCTACAGGAACGGTTAATGAACAACTTTCAAATCATAATAATGATTCATTTCTGACTGTACCACTTGTAGTACCCATCTGTACATTATTTTAATTGGGCTCTTTTAGCAATTAATATGACGCGGGGCTTCTGTATCTATTTATTTGGTACATCAATAGATACGCCGTGGAATGCACGCGAAGGGTGGGAAGGTCACACTTCAAACTAAGATTTATGGATGCATTAGTTAAGATAATCTGGTTTATTCGGGATGGACCAGACAATAATTATAATTATTTGCTTTACGGAGTTAAAAGCAGTATATTATATTACAGAATTAAAAATATATTTTGATAATCTTAATTATACCTACTGAAAGTCAATCCTTTATACATACCATAGTTGCAATAATACCAACACCATCTATGTATATCGGTAATACATTTTATTATTATTCATACATTTAGCACTTGAGTTTGTTCACGATAACCATTCTAAAATATTGATTCACAATAAGACTTATTAAAAGAATGAAGCAGCTCATCTAGTTTATTTATTAATGTTCTGCTTGCATTATAAATATCTTCTAAACACAATTTATTTCCGTTGCAAGCCATGTGTTAGATGTTTACGAGCGAGTGCATGCTTTGCGTGAATGATGCACCGACCAGTCTGAACGAAGCACAAACTAGTGTAAGCGATGCACCAACTATTGCGAACTCCACAAGATTTTGTTATTCACTGGCGTGGAAGTTTAATGATGCTGAGAAACATATCACGTCACTTGTCTAAATAGTTTTGAACTAAATGTTATGAGGGTGATATACACTATTCAGCCTAATCAATCGATATGACAGATGACAGTGAACCATGATTGGAACAAAACAAATAATAACGTCGTAATTATTTCTCACAATTACCATACCTGTCGTATATCACAAACATGAAACTAGGACAGTTATAACTGTAAAAGCTTATAATAAATCTATGAACTAACTTAAAAGCTTATAAACGGACCTATGTATTGCAGGAAACCTCGAAACGCTTAAGTTAGGGGAAACATTCAAAGTTGGGGCTAAGTTGGTACGAATCTGACCCAGCGTTGCGTTGTTTGAAGACGGGAAATAACGGGCAGTAAATCTCTCCGCACGCAAACTGAGTTACCCTACGAGCTACAAGACGTTACGCGCTTTACGAGCGGTTACGAGTATTTGAACGATTAGGAACAGGTAATTATACTTTTAGAGACGGCTAGGTGTTGTGTGTGGTGGGGCCTTTCTCACTCAATTATTAGGAATTGCACAATACTGGTTATTGGTGTCAATTCTCGAATATGGGCTCCGTCATTCATTATACAGGTTTTAATTATTTATGATGATGTCACATATTTATGGATCCTTACGAACAAAGAACTAATAAATAAAAAATGAATGCCTAAACGCCGTCCGATAAGGTATTCCACCATATCGGATACCCATAAATTATGCGATTTAATATGCCTCGATGTAGGTAGGTACCTCTTTTTTAAGTAATAAACGCAAAAAAAAACGTATTTTATTTAAAGAAACCAACCAACTCACAGCACACCACGGCCTCATAAAAATCTGCATGAATTCAAGTCAAAACCCAGAAGAGTTTAAATCGAGGACATATCGGTACCGGCGACTTCGAAGAATCCCGGGGACACGATCGGGGCACCAGAGAGGTAAAAAGTAATATATTATGGAGGGCATGGGCGCCCGCGCGTGACTGAGCCAAGCTCCCCGCGCCCGCCACGTGGGCCCCACGGACGCAAAAGTACTGCACATTTCGGCATTATAAAGGATTTAATATTGTAACACCGACGTGCATTTTAGACGCCTTACTAAACTTCCAGTTTATAGGGAACAGAATAAAAGAAAATGCATTATTCTATCGCTTATTTGCAAGACAATCATGGAAATATTACAAGCGACTCTTCGACAGCTCAGTGCCAGGGTTGTTCAACCAGCACACCAGTAGCGTCGTTAATCTAGAGTCAGTCACATCAGGACCCATCACAATCAGAAGGGAATTATTTCGTTGACGCGACGTTAAAGATATTTGTGTGTTACAACAATTTTACACTCTTACGAATGTGCTCTTACAGAGAGTATTGCACTTAAAAACGCTCGAGCTGCTAAATTAAAAGAAACGTTCAAATTGAAATCTTCTTCAAGATCTTGTTTCAAACGTTTGAATGTCAATAAAAGCTGTGAAGTTCGCTATTACTCCCTTGTTTTCAATCGATCGCTAGAAGAACTCATTGAAATCTTGTTATAAAAACTCCTAGTGGATGGTAGATGGTAGCTACTTCAAGTGGTACCTTAGTCCAAGAGCGCTTCGTTACTTCGAACTTTAAGATTCTAGCACATCGTTTACGAGTTATTCAATTTATCATTACAATCTGTTCCATGTATCTTTTTGTGATTCTACTTATTCATTTCTTCATTTCTGCTTTAAATGTCAGTTTTCATGCTAGCAGTTTTGCTATTTTGATTAATTTCAACTACTTATCAAGCTTGATTCAGCTTCTCAGCTCTTGCTTTCTGTTAACGGAAACATAAAACATTCCGCATTTTTACATTCTCATGTTGACAGATCTCTGGAAGGTGTCAAAATAGGCATATAATGTTTGCGAATCAATCAAATCGTCTTTAAAGCGTATGAATATATCAGCAGATACGTTTTAACATTGACAACTCCAACTCCGGACGTGCAGTAACTCACTCCTAGTATTTACCCAGTATCGCCGTGTGGTTACTGTTTACATGGCAGTAAACGTTATTTTTACCCGACGACGGACGGAAACACTTTGATCTGCGGCGAATGTGCTGTGACCAACTTTATTGATCTCTTCCGTTTAGAAATTGGTGGCTTTATCACTTTTATCTTTATGTCACGAGGCTGGCAGGCGATGTGACGTTTGAGACGGAAATAAATAAATTAAAAGCTTCTTTAATTATGAGTGCATTATTTATGAAGTTCATTTCTCCCATCAAGTTAGATTGTGAGTGGTTACATTTTCCTTTGTTTTTTTCATAATAAATCATTAGTTTCTTTACATCATCAGAACATAACATGACATTATATAACATAACACAAACTCATTTGTTAGCCTGGTTGTTATCAAATTCTAGTTTCTTCTGTTATGAGGGGACAAGTAAAACTGAATGTGTGTGTGACTATGTATGGGTTCGTTTATAGTTTGATATGCAGCACTTGCTCTGTGAAGCGTGAAAAATAAAGTGACCACAAGAATGCAGTTTGAGTGACATTCAATCAGATGTTACTGGCTAAATAATAAACAAGTGCATTAGTTCCTTCACGAAGTGTTTTCTTCTACCTTTCTTTCTTGATCGAATACTGTTAACCAAGTTGTCGGTCAAAAGGTTCATGGTCAAATATAAATAAATTTATTTTTCGAGGGAAAAGCCATTTCAATTGAAGGAACAAATGACTTGCATCTTTTATACATTGTTTAAACGGTGCAACTTTTATTGTTGCTGCAACTTGTGGTATGCCACAAGTTGACTTGGTTAAATCACAGGTGTAAATAAAGCTTTACAATACCTACCCTTATACCTAGGTACTTCAATATTGTTGAACATGTTTCTCCAAACGACGATGACATGAGGATCATTCATTTATTTAATTCCTCTCATTCGGTAGGTAGTCCTCCTGCGATATATTCGACGCACATCCAGGCCAGTACGTAAACTTGTCAAGCGCCATTAAAGTTAATAAAACGAATAAATGACGTCACCTGTATATGGGCTTATTGACTGTTTTACGATCTTGTACGGTTTTAAAGACTGTTGTGAAATGTGGGCTTTGGTACGAGTTCCGATTTAAATCCGGTCATTATGTTTTTATAGTTGTCGTTATTTGTTATCCGTATTATGCCTTTGTGTATAATCCTATAGCTGTGTCGAATGCTACAGGTTACCATACATGGGTAGGTAATGCATTATTGCAAATCAGTTAGGTTCACAAATGCTTAAACTCACACTCGTTTGAATGACCCATTTTTAAATAGCCTCATTTTCAACATTGTATGTCCCATCGAAATATTTACTAATAAATATTATAGCCTAGCACTATCAAGCACCTTATAGTATAATGTTATGTCATTTTTATCACAATCTTCAAGGTAAAAAGATTAACCCTCCACACATCGCCGTCTCATACCTCACGCACCCCACATCCGGCGCACGCACTGCCTGCCATGCTCACTGCACACCACCCCACTGATACCTGTTTATTTACACAACACCACGTGTTGTTTGCTCTTCACCAACATACTATCTACTATCTCAGTAATTCTACGAAGATACTTCTTACTTTACTTATCTTTCAGTTTTAAATTCAACGAAAAAGTTTGAGTAAGAAATGTAATCTTTGCAGTACAAAATAACGTTTATATTAAGTAATTTTATAACAATTTAAACTTACGATGTTTTTTTATCAATTTCAAGTTTACTTTTTTGGAGCGTGAGATACATTCAGGCGATAGATTGGATTGTAACTATGCGAAGCAATAGCACAAAATTACACATTCTGGCGTCAATTTGAGCTGGAGTTAGCTTAATTTATGTTACTTGCCACTTCTGTTAATATTTAGGCTGTTTCCTTTAATTACTAACCCACTTTCCTGTTTGTGCCTGTCAACACCACATCCGCTTCAATATTCAGTAACACTGTAATAGAGACTTAATTGAGTTGTATGAATCTGTTATGATGTTATTAGCTCAAAGCAAGATATGTTTTGTAACATTATTATTTCCAATGAAGAGACAGAAGATTGGAAAAAGGAAATCATAGTGATCTCATTATTATTGTTAATATCAATAAGCCTCACATACGTACAAGAGGAAGTCGACTCATTAATGAATATAGCCCGTCATACAGAAAAGCTTTGGTCTACTAACCTTCTAAATAACTAGCTTCTTCACGTGGTTTCGCTTGCGTTTTTTATCCCTCAAGAACAGTAGGTACTTTTTTTTGGATGAAAGTTACCCTATGTCCTTTTCTGTACCCCTGACAATGTGTATGCAAAATTTCATGATGATCGGTTGAAGTTAAGACGTGAATATCTTCTATATATACTAATAATACTATACTGCACCTACCGCACAAAGCCGCACAAAGGATTGCAAAGGAAATGAAGGCGCAAAAGCCGAGGGTACGTGCCGCGCGGCAAAAGCCGGAGGCCATGCCACCAGCATACTGTGTAGGCGCACAGTGGAACCAATGTATGGGAGAGGTTGGACGTAGACATCTCCGAAAAAAAAGAGTTAAATTATGCCAAACGAATGATGCCATCTTATTCGATTACCTAAATAAAGCCTTCATAACTTGTGCTTATAAATTTCTTCATAACTCCTATATTTCGGAAGTAATTTGAGAAAATGTGATATTTTACTATGGAAATGAGTGTATCGAGCTCTCTCCCTCCTGATTCCGGCCTTGTTTCAAGTAGCGGTCTCTAATATCATAATGCTAATACTAAGAGCTATATTTAATACTAAGACACATGGTGCGCCAAATGTGCACTTTCTGGGATAAAAAGAGTGATGTTTATTTTATAACACAAAAATGTAATTTTTTGTTTATTTTGTTGATTAAAACCGTTTTTCTAAAGGTTTACCTTATTAAAATAACATTTCTGAGCAGCCAATTAGAGAAGATATAAGAGAATTAGGATATGTCATTAGGGACTTAAGGTTTACATATAAAACTGATGCACTAATGATTACTGATAAGAAGATTGCTATTATTTAATTACTAAATGACTCTTAATACACTAATTTAGCATGCATCATTTTCAAACTAATTACCTTGCAATATTTAACAAATGAGGGTAGGGTAGACTGGGTACTGTTGTGACAATTTTCATTTGACGGCCAATAATTTTGTTGGTATGGCAGTCAGTTGTTAAAAATGAGTTTTTTATTGTGAAGAGTACATTTGCCTACGTATAAATACTAAAATTGTATTTCTAAGTACTATGGTTAACTCACAGGAGCAAGTTAGAAAAAAAAGAGAAAATGTCACAACCGACCACACCCCAGGAGCGGTTGTGACAGTACTTGGGATCGGTAGTGACAGGTTAAAAAAAACACCAAAATGGTCATCAATCACTGTTATTGCATGAAATAGGTATCTATTCTTCTCATAAAAAAAATACATTTACGTAACACAAGAACATTTAATATATAAAAGTAATGTAATAAGTTAATAACTAACAAGGCACTGTAGCATCTATAGCTAGGTATTCTAACAAATCTTCATTTATCAGTCTAATTGCTTATAACTAGTACTTACTTTAATCAGTCTTAAATTACAATCAGTCAAAATACAAACTAAATCACTAATATATACTATATCACAATCGACTTCCTTAAAAAAAAAAAACATTTGTGTAAGTATCAATATACAACATAGAAAATAGAAGAAATGTTCATAATAATTCTAAAAAAATAATAATATTGAAGATTCAATCAAAGTCATCAACTAAAGTCAATTATGACATATATAATGGCGACTACCATCTGTGCACTCTAAGTGGGGCCAGATTTCACATTTTCCTTGGCGTTTTATCCATTTTTCGCCACGCCTACCTATCGGAATATGAGCCTACACACATCAGACAAAAATACTCTTCTTCGTCTGATGATGGTGGTGATGTCTTCCGTTTGTTCGCTTTGTTTTTTCCTTTTCCTTTATTTTTTCCCTTAGGTTCTTTAAAATTTTGCTTCACCTGTTTAGCCTTTAACCGTTTTTCTCTTCTTATTCTTGCCTAACTGCCTATTTTTCCGGCGTGACTGTATAAATGGCTGACCCTTTGGTTCTGGAACCTCTTGTTTTTCTTTAATTTAGTCACTACCATACCTAAAAAAATTGTCACTACCGTACCCAAAAATTATGTCACAAACGTACCCAAAGCACTCCTTCGCAAAAAAACAATCACTATGGCAATATAAAATAATGTACGTACAAAGTGAAAAAAAAAAAAAAAACTAATAATGTTCAACTAATAATAAAAATGAACACTCATTACTGTATCTGTACACATACGACAACAATCATTAAAAGAAATCGAATTAAAATACTTACTTTTGACTGTTATAAAGTAATGAGGGCTTCTGCTAAAGTCAACGTCGCACGTTGGCTGACGCAATACTGTGAAACACGGTCAGACCCGCGTGGCGCTCCCCTCACCCCTTACATGCTTCCCAGTATTCCTTATAGTTTCGCTAATATTACGATTGTCACTACCGTACCCTGTCACTTGCGTATCCAGTCTACCCTAACTGGATTAAATATAAATAAGTGTATAAGTGTTGATTTACACCTCGTTGTAGCCACGCTAATGTCGCAATGTATTTTCCAAATTTTAATACAAATCTTGATCTTCACGTTGCTGTATGTGCACGCGCACATACGCGCGTAAATCTTTATTTACGCGACTATAACTATTTGTTCAGCGTTTTAAAAGATAAGTGGTGTGTTCAGTTATGTGAAAGTTCTGAAACTGGTTAAAAAGACTGATATCGTCGATTTTGCTACCGCATTTATGCAAAATGGACACAGTCTGGAAGAAGCACAGATAAGTTTCGGAAGAAACATGAGATTTGGCTACAGGCTGCAATTCAGTGGCCGGAATTTCTGAATGAAAATATTGAATCTTCTACAGAAAATGTAAGTGACGTCATCGAGCCCATAATTTCTCCTGCTAAATCTGATGCTTCAACTTGTACACATTCTAGTTCTCGTAAATATTTTGACCTTAGTAACCGGCAAAAAAGAAGACGCACTGAAGATACTTTTCCATGCAGCAGTAGCAGCGCTGAAATTGTGTTTTCGGCCGAAAGGGCGCTTCGAAAGGCTGGAGAAAGCGATACAGCTGATGTAATGAAATACTTGATGGAGAATCCAGAAGAGGAAAGAAAGAAAGAAAGAAAGAAAAAGTATTTATTGTGACTCGCACAGGAAAAACACAAAAACAATAAAAAACAAAGTAACAGTAACATATAAAGAAGGAAGTCCTGTACGAGGCCAAAAGGCTCCTATCTCAGCATGATGCCGCGACATTTAAAAATAAATAAAAATGTCGCAGAGCTGGTATTCTGATAGGGCCCGCAGTGATGTCACGGATAGATACAGACAAATAAATATTATAAAAATAAAAATAAAAAGGTGTGTGAAATACAATGAAGAGTGAAATATTATGTTATCCGCGTGTCTGCATCCGACGTAACATCAGTTACTTGTCTATGCCTTTAGTATCTGTGTATCTGTGTGTAAGAGGCCTCACAAATCAAAGCCTTCATTGAAGGTAAATCGATTCAGGTACGGGAAATATCCCCTTTGAAGGCAATGGCTCTTTATGTATCGATGAATTTATCGAAATGGCGCTACAACACTCTTCGGGATTTCAACACCCAAGAAGGAGCTCTTAAATAACCGAGTTACTACATGTTAGTTAAAGAAAAAATGAAGTGCTATCCGGCCAAAGAAGATCTCACAGTTACATACAGAGAGCTCTGCAAAAATCAAATTACAAGTTTTGATGGATTTAACCTCAAGAAGACTTATTAGGTCGTTAGAAACCTCTGTTGATCCCAATCAACAGCTCATTTTGACCAGCAAATGGGGTTTTGACGGATCATCTAGCCAAAGCATTTATCATCAAAGAACGAGTGAAGATGAGCTAATCGATCTTGCTAGTAATTTTATGATTAGTCTTGTACCACTGCGGCTCGTTTCAAAAGGTGTAACAATTTGGGAAAACGAGCGACCATCTTCCACTTCCTTTTGCTGGCCAATATTGTTTAAGTTTATAAAGGAAACCAAAGAAAATGTGCAGAGAGAGATGGCTGAAATCGAAGTCGAGATTGAACCCTTAACTCCATCCACCATCACTGATGGAATTAGTGTCAAACACCAACTGCTGTTAACAATGATTGATGGTAAAATTCATTCCATTATATCCGATACAGCAGCTTCAGTGTGTGGCATATGCAAGGCTAGTCCTAAATAGATGAATAATTTAGAGTTAATCAAAGATTAACACGCAAACGACGACATGTATAAATATAGCTTAAGCTCCCTTCACGCTTGGATTCGCTCAATGGAATGCTTATTACACATTTCCTACAAATTAGACATAAAATAATGGCAAGCAAAGGGTGATATAGCAAAAAGGCAAGTTGATGACAGGAAGAAAAGAGTTCAAGAGGCTGTAAGAAGAGAAACGGGCTTACTTCTCGAAACAAGGCAGTGGATCCACCAACAAAGGCAACTAGGCAAGGAGATTTTTTGAAAACTACACTAAATCTGCTGAACTGACCGGAATGGACACTATGCTTTTAAGAAAAATCTGTGTGATCTTGCAGTGTATTTCATTAGGAGAGAAGATCAACGTAACTAAATTCCGAGAGTTCTGCTTTGATACTGCTAAGCTTTACGTGGAGTTATACCCATGATATTATATACCTTCTTCACTTCATAAAATTTTAATGCATGGGCCAGACATAGTTCAGAACTTGTCAATTGTGCCCATTGGTTTTCTATCCGAAGAGGCATCTGAGGCTAGAAATAAAGAAAACAAACGTTGCCCCACACTAAGAATTTCTTCTTGTATCGTGGGTGCGTTTACAAACATGGAAACTCACATACACTAATACCCAGACCCGGAACAACTACTTGCAGATCATACAAATATTTGTTCCGTGCGGGGATCGAACCCGCGACACGTTGCGCAGCAGTCGATCGCTCAGCCACTGCGTCAACCGTGTCGTCATTCTCGAAAGCATAGCAGTATCTCATGCAATGAAGATATTATGCACAATCTTTTACTGTCTTCTGATCCACTTGTTACAAGCATTCGTCTAAAAGTAAATAAGTTTGTAAGAAAACCTTCTTTTAAGGAATTTTATGAGCTTACGGATTCTGAGAAAAGTGATATCGAATTTGCTAACATAAATGATTTAGCGGATATCGATTCTGAATTTGAATTAATTGATGATGATGATGATGACGATGATAATTAAATGTTGATATTGTTTTAAAATGTGTAACTTAGTAAATTAGAGCTTACATCTTAATTATTTATTGTAAATATATTAATTAAACTAGGTAATTTATTATTTTATTATCTAAAATACAGTGTTTTTATCGTTATTGTAAAACATATATAAATAAAATATTATGTGAGAAAAGTCATACTCTCATCAGTTCTTATGAATATTTTCGTAATTAAAATATAATACACAAGATTTAAAAAAACAATATTTAATATATTTATATATAACCTCTACATACGTCTGTCTGCAGTTTAAAATAAATATAAATGAGGAAAAACCATTTTAATTTTCATTTCCTTTTATCCCAGACATTGCACATTTGGCGCACCATGTGTCTTAGTATTAAATATAGCTCTTAGTGTTAGCATTATGATAGTAGAGACCGCTACTTGAAACAAGGCCGGAATCAGGAGGGAGAGAGCTCGATACACTCATTTTCATAGTAAAATATCACATTTCTCAAATTAATTCCGAAATATGGGAGTTATGAAGAAATTTATAAGCACAAGTTATGAAGGCATTAGGTAATCGAATAAGATGGTATCATACGTTTGGCATAATTTAACTCTTTTTTTTTTGGAGATGCCTACGTCCAACCTCTCCCATACATTCGTTTCCCTTGTGAGGCGCCATAACAAAATAACAAACTCACTTTCAGCTTCGTTTATAATATTATAGTTAGGATGCTACCGCTATTATGACATATTCAATACTCAATACTTTATTTGCATTCCACAATGTGTACTTAGGTGGTAAATAAAAATTATATGTGATCATTATGGACCCCGTCGGGTACAGCAAAATAGTAGGAGGAAGCTTTGAAAAAATTTACTTAACTTATCTCTTTATTCACTTATTATTAGCTTTAAATGTATTTTCTTTTGTCAATTATAAACAAAAATCCCTGCATACTTTGAACAACACAAATAATTAAAAAAATGTAATTGTGGTTACAAAATACATGCGAAGCTACAGTTTATTGAGCAACCCTCGTGTCCTTTCAACTATACGAGTATAAGCAAACTTCTGTAAATAAATTACCATTCACATAACAAAATCTCTACACAGCTGTTCTGTAACCAATATTCTTTCGGTAAAATCCTTCGTTTACTACAACTAATAAACCTTCTTCATTTCAGTTATTAACCACATTCAGTTTCCCTCTAAACGACTGTGGCTCAGTTTTCAATAGATTTAAATAATATTCATGTGGAAGTTCTTACACAACTGTTTTATGAATAGGCTCTAAAATTGAGTTTGAAATGTATGAAAAATCCAACGGAACTCTTCGACCCGGATCAAATATCTAATAGAAAAGTCGAGGCTTTCTATATATTTTGTGTGAACCGACACGACACACACAACCGACAGGTAAAGAGGATAAAATATTTGCAGAATATAATGGTATGTTTTTTCAGGTCAAGCCCTTTTGAATAGGTAGTGGAAATATAAGCCAGGCCAAATTGTTTTTGCCCCAATTTCTAATAACAATTTAACTCCCAGGTGTATATCGCTTTCTAGTTGGAGCACCTAACGATAAAACGCTTAGGATTTTGTGCCAGTAATAAAAGAAAGCCGATACCAAAACTAAAGTTAATAATTGTAGTAAGAATGGAGTCGAAAACATTCGAAAAGTCGAAGCTGAACACATAATTATGTAATAGAAGCTGAAAAGTGTAAGATTTTAGAATAATCAAAGATAGCGATAGATATATAATGATAATGCAATAACAGTAACTAATCCCCGGGTTAGGTTATCTGGTGCGGCATGATCGGCGGCTCCCGACCGACGCGCGACGGGGCTATTATTCAATTTGTAGCTCCCAACGGCCGGCCGGCATCTGTCTAGTGTAGAATTTATAATTAATGCCGGATACCGACCAATCAGCGACGATTACATTCTTCGGAACAATTTATTGTTTTCTGTTTTGATTACGGTATTTTCTTAGAGATGAGATTTTGGGGGTGGAACGAAATCGTATTTTGAAAGGGTTTTAATTATGTACAACAAATTCGTTTTAGTTACAAATACTTGAAAAGGGTTAATCCTATAATAAATTAATGTTTACAAAATTATGATTGTAGGTACAAAGTTAAAGTTTCTCATACATTTTAGACCAGATTCTTCACAAATCTTAAAAAACATTACACGCAAAGTAAAAAAATATGTATGTGTGTGTATGTAAAAATAATCAAACCGATGTTTTACGATCTCTACCGGAGCGAAGGTTCCCAGAATTCGGCGGTTTTTCGGCGCGTTATCAAGTTACGCCATATTAAACGGTTAATTAACCGAGATTGTCTTACAAGAGATATTATTATAACTTTGTTCATGTATTTCCATGTATCTACTTCAACCTAACTTAATAAAGCGGGCATCAGATTATAAATTGATGAGGAACAAAATCCACCCAGCTTTGTTTTCGGAATTGTGTTCTTCATTACTACAATTATGTGATTCTAAATCTATGACATTGCATAATAATGTCGACATTTCTGCTTTATAGCTAAAATATTCCTCTCTTTAAAAATGTCTTTGGCGTGATGACGCTAAAAACATTTTTAAAGAGAGGAATAATTTGCCAGATTTCAATTTATTACGTCAGAATTATTAATATCCACGAGAAAATATATAAAATGACTTTAATCCACTGGGGGGTGTGAACGCGTATAAATCTATCACTGAAGTGGAACAGGATGTGAATACTTTTATAACAGACTTTAGTTATTACGACAGAAGCACGAACAAGCTTCAAATTAAGTGTTTCCTCACCAAAGTGTTTTCTTCGACAATTTAGTTATATTTAAAACGATACCAATGTTGATGCTCCGCATTCTGAAGTCATTAATAGATAAGCTCTAAACAAAATTAAAGTATATTTAATAATTGAACATCGTCAACATAGCAACCGAGACCCTATAGACAATAATAACACATAATCTAAAACAATAGAGCCTTTTAAATTCCAAGGTATTTAGCATGAACTTCCGCAAACAATAACTGGACATTCAATGAAGTCGGGTACAATGGTAGTAAAACAATGACGAGCATCACAACAGATGAGCAGTAACCGGGACGGATGAGCTTGAACCGGCGTGTGACGCGTCGTAAAAACAAGAAATATACGAGCTCCGGTGGTGAACTAAAACGTTGCGGACGTACTGCATAAATATGACGATGTTGATGTATTGTTTGCTCATGCTGTATAGTTTCTGGTGGACGTTGTAAAAACGCATTTATAGAATATATAATATATTCAATAAATGCGTCTCTAATGTAATATAGTAATATTTGGTCTTCAGAGGAAGAGCGGTTTGTTTGAAGTGTTGAATAAAATTATTTAACGTATGGAAATAATAGTCGGTCGGATAAATTCTGTCTGTGGTCTGTGTCTACTGGTTTTTAAATCACTGGCAAAAGTTTCTAACATTCGATTTAAAAAATTTGCTCCAAATTATGCATTTCATAACGATGCTGCAGAGAAAGGGAAGTTGAATCTTTTATATGAATAATTACCAAAAATTTTGATTAGTGTATAAATGGAGCGTGTCAAAGGGACAAAAGGGGCGTAAACAATAGCTGCCAAACAAAACGCTGCCTGGACACAAAGGGAGCTGTAATTAAAAGATCAGGTAGACAGTACAGCGGCAGTTAACACATGACCACCCGCCTCTCTATTGTGGCACTTTTTATACTGCCGGCAAAAACATTGGCCATAAACACAGTAATGAAGCTATTTTTAGCGGTATAAAAGTGGAATTTCTTGCTAAACGTAACAACACATACCAATTCGATGCCGCAATCGAAGATAAAGCTGAGTATAGTAAAGGTGCTCAACAGGACAAAACAGAAGAGTTTCTCCACACAGCTATACAAAAGCATACAGTTGCATACCAGAGGAAAGCTCCCACGATTTGTTACGAACAATAAAGTCGAACTATTCACAGGTCAATCACACCTCACTACACGCCGGGTAACACAACAGACATGCCGTGATCAAACAATCAATCACCACAACGACGTCACTCAATGACACGCGCGTTATTATATTAATGCTCGGGAGCACGACGTGCGTGCTTCTCGAGAGCTGTAACGCGACTGAGCTTGAAGAGATGCTAACAAACTCGTTCTGAGCTCCACTAAAGCCTTCATGGTAAGTGGCGCAGGCACAATGGGAAACGCGAGCGCCCGCGCACCTGTGTCGTATACTCCTTTTTCTTTTTAATTTTATAAGGCGTCGAACTTTTCTGCGAGCGGACGAACGGTTGATGACCCTAAACAGAAGTCCCTAATGATAATTTAATAGGACCTCAACCGTCATCGATCGAACAATTCACATTCAATGTTAATAGTTATTCATTTGTTGAGTAATCAGCGGCGGTTTTATTTGACACAAAGATACATAGCAGAATAGTCGCTAATTCATCAGGAGCTTTTTTCCGTCCGTTGTCGGTGCGCGGATGGACGTATGAATGGACAGCTAGATGAAGCTGACGATAGCGGACGTTTGTGAAACTGCAGTGTTTACTATTTGGGAGGCGGTTGTGAGGAATGCGCCCCCGCGCGCGGCCCCTCCCCCGGAGTGCGTCGTGCAAGGTCGTGCGCGAAGGAATGCGTGGCGCGCGCGCACTGCACTGCCAAAACGGAATGAAAGCACAAAAGGCCCACTGCAAACGAATTGCAATACGGAGCTTTCACGAAAATATTCGCCGATGAAATAAGCGAAAGGAACAGTGATAAAGGTTTCCTCACTTTTGCATTATCTTCGTTTATCTAGTCTCTACCTATATTTGCATAAGTTACCGAGTCGCTTGGAGCTTCTACCGCCTACTCCACAGAACAACTATGAGTCGTACCCAAATATCTCAAAGCCATATCAGATCGATGACAGTCACGACTCGCGACTAAAGGATGTACCGAAAATTTACAATATGTCAGGGGAATGAGGATCGATTGCTCTCAAAATAAACATGTCGACGTTAATCCGATTACAGAAATAAAGACAACTAAATTTTAACACGACAACATTGTCTGAACGATACAATAAGACAAGTTAAGTATTAATGGCCCATTCACGAGTTTATTATCGTTGTGAGCTTATTCTTGACGTTTGAATCTTTAAGCAATGAATTAACTGACGGAGTCACATGCAACCGTAACCCAAATACTCAGTCGTTGACAGGAGATCGAATGTTTATTGATCTTCCAGAGCTTACTCCGTTGATTGATTGTTAAAGTTTTAGCGAAACAACTCAGTTTGTTTCAAACACACTACTATATATTTGCGTAGAAGTGGATCCAACAGACAGACGTTACGACAGACTAGATTTTTGACACTTGCAATGACATGAGATTATAAATTCACTATACACTAGTCTGGTTACTTTCACATCATAAGTACCTAACTTCGAATGACCCAATTCCCTAGCCCAATTAAGTAACATAAGTAAGAACTTGCCCTATGTACCGTAGAAAGAATTTGGTAAAAAACGATATAATACAACCTGCTTGACCCAAAGTTGAATTCGGTATGTGACGTACTGCGACGGATGACATGGCACTGTTACTCAAGTCGTGACGGATGCAGCCGTGTCAGTTGTCGCCATTAACTGGGTTTGTATAACAGCTACCATTTGTCAAACAGTCGTCAGGCTATTAGTTCTAGTGGTTATGGTGATGTGGGTGAGAATTAATATTTTTATAGAATTAAAAACTGTTATTATCAGATATATTATGAGATGAGAATTAAATTTGAAGAAAAAATAATAAATTCTTGCTGACTATTCTATTGCATTCCACAATGTATGTGGTAAACATTTGCATAAGAAACAATCGTGGACCCTGTCGGGCACAGCACAGCAAACGGAAGGATGGATGAGGACTTATCGTTTATCTTATAAATTATAATCTAACTTATTCAAAAAAAAACTTTTTTTATACGTATATTTTACATGAGTTTTAGGGATTTAAATATTCGTTTACACTGTAATGTACTTGTTAATGCCGGTGATAAAAACTGAATTCAAAATAAGCAAGTTTACGCAAACTAGGTTGATAATAGCTTTGACAAACTTGCTTACAAAATAAGGGATACTATACGTAGAAACATTAATTGAAATCTAGCGATAATCGATGTTAACATTTATCTGTTAGTCGAAGAACCTTGTCCGATCTAAATCAGAGCTGTGAGCTGCAGTGGACGGTCGTTGCGGAATTATCGACGAACTAGTTCATGTAAGTAGTGACAATGCTTGATAACTTTAAACTTAACATGATATTAGAATATATTAACAATATTTTGCGTAAGCGCATGTGCAACATTTCACACTGCGTGTACCAATATAAGAAATAGATAAAAGAAAACAAATCTGATTAAATCAGTCAGAGTCAAGATATTATTTATAGCAAAACTACATTATATTTATTGACAAAATAATCATCTATTTCACCTAGTCTCTATCGTAACTTTGATCCCATACAAAATTCTATTCTAACTACTGCAACAAAAGTTATGCAAAGTCGATACAACATGCGAGTAACAAACAAACAGCATTCTACGTATATATATCGGCTAGGCTGAGCAGCAGTTCTTAAACCACAATTCAGCGCAACTTACAGACGAAGTTGCAGCGACATTCTGCTTGTAGAACTTGGTCCGCCCTCTAAGTGCACAGTGGCTCCACCACAGCTCAACAGCCGCTTTAGCACAAACGCCGCGATTTCTTGCGCCACTGTGCTACATTGTAACTTTCAAAGAAAAAGGACACTTTTAAAGATATGTTTACTTCAGATGCCCAGATGCGTCCGTCGGAATAAGTAGCAGTATATTAAATTAATCTTCGATTTCATTCTGATCCTTAACTATCTCGGTATTTTTAGATTAACAATCAATTCCGAACGAAACCTGTGATCTGTGAGTCGGTCTAAATAAATACAAAAACTTATTTACGTACTTTATCTAAATTATAATGATATCAGAATTATCAATTGTACTTAAAATATTTCTCGATGTAGGTATAAGTTGGTCTATAAGAATGGATTTTATTGTGACTTAAAAGACAACTATCACAAAAAAACAACGATTCTAGAGGAAAAGTAGGTCATCGAACATTTGATATGATTTGTGATTTTTGATTAACCAAAACAACAGCTATTAAATTTTTCATTTCAATAAATGATTAAGTTATAATTTAACATGATACTTATAATTATTGATAACGACTTTATATTGTATTTTTCAAGTAACAAGTAGTTTTAAACCATTTTCAGAACTTTAGGTTGATGTTAATAACTTATCTTATTTTAGTTTTCGATTACAAATATATAAATACATATGTATTAAATAGCTAAATACTACGTTTTAAAATGGTTCCACTACTTATGATTTGTTAATTATTACATAAATTAGGGATTATTAAACAATAATCTATGACCATCTGTGATAGGTCTAAAATGGCGGCAATATTAGATGTACTTGAGTTATATTGTGAGACTATGACAATACGTGCACCCATACTCAGTTCAGGGAATTTTTCATACATCTGTGGCGAAAGATGGACTACCTATAATGTTCACGTAAGTTTATTGATTATTGCTGATAGTCATGTTTCGCTGTATGTGTTATAATATTTATTAGGTGTCAAATCGTATTAATATTCATGTTCTATTTCTTTCCTTTGATAAGTTACTATATCTTTGAGAGACCATTTCTCAAAGCTGCCGCATGGAGTTTCTTGTCCTTCTTCTCCATGATGAACTAGATTTGGAACGGACAACTAGTTTTCTCATTCTCGGATTTGACCGACATGCCTAATTAAAATAAATGCCTTGTCATGTTTTTCTGTGCTTTCCTTCATAAAATCCTTACACACCATATTCATAGATACCTTCATATACAGTAGGTTCATAACTAGTAAACATTCTGACACTCAAAACTTACTAAGGGAATATCATTACCTATACATATAGTCTTCATGCCCCTTTCTGACACGTCCGTATTGTGGACTTTTTACAGAAAGGGTTGAATTGATTTTATTTCGTTGTTGCTTAGAATAACATCCATAGTTTTTTCGCCGTTTTTAGCTAAATAGCATAAAACACATTAACCACAGGAAGGACACTACGTATATACTCGTATAGAATACAGTTGAAAACCCGACCAAATTGTATTATTATTTATCGCTACCGAAAGCAAGTAAAATTACTTATCTTTTCGTTCACTTGTATAGAATATAATATATATAATACTCTATAGAAACGGGACGATCCTCCGTACATAAGGGTGTCGTGTTTGGCGGGCAACTGCCCGAAAGTTGATGTTGGATAGTCTTATAACTGTCATTCGCGCGGTAAACTCTAACTGTGCGATGCAGGATTTGTGTGACATCTTGTCTTTGATCCGTAGTTAGTATGTGGCGGTGTAAGCGCTACATCACTCCCCTCCGTAGACCGGAGGTCGATAGTGGGCTGTCTTGTATTTTGCGATGCTTCGCAGTGCCAGCTGTCGTTCCAGTGAGTCGGAACCGGGTGCCGCACAATTCACGGTAAGTCGGAACTATCTGCGGTGGTTGTGGCGATTGTGGTGATTGCGGTGATACTCCAGTGAGTCGGGGTCCAGTGGGTCGGATGTGGTATAGCGCCGGGTTGTGGCTGAGGGTGATGACTAACAATGAGGATACCCGTTGAAGCCGTGGGTGCTGGCTGGCTGTGTGACTCGCCTCACGAAAGCTTGCGGGAGTAACGATAATGATGACGTCACGCTGAAGTAGTTGTATGAAGGCTGCATTGACGTTCAAAATTGTGTTTATTTAGAATATAATGGACGCTGAATCAAGACATTTATTGCTTTTCTTTACGATTATTTCCATGAAAACTCGATAAATTTAAAAGAAATTATAGAACTTCAATAAACAAGTAAAACATCCAACTTATCTTTAAGTAATTTTGGCTTTTATTAGAAATGAATCAATGTGAATTTGAGCGTCAAAGTTCCAAGATTTTCTTGTAAACTGGGTTCGAAAAATATTTATAGTAAATTACACGAAAATATTTTTTTTAAGTGTAACTCCGACTTACAAGAAATTGAATGGCAGTGTCGTTATTCATAATCAAATAATTAAAATATCTTACTGCTGCTGAAAATAACAATGTCTGAAATCTGTAATTTCCGTTAAACATTTAATAGAACTCTGCGACTAATCCAATCAACAGTTGCTATTTTTTGTTAAGAAATTATTAGGTACTATAAAAGAACAATATACGTAGGTATAAAGTTTAATGAAAAAATACCGAGATCCAGTACCTAAATTTATCATTAAATAAGTACGGAACAAACAATCTACTCGACACGTAATCTTATCCGCTCTGCACAGTTCATTTGATTCTCTCAGCGGTTTCAGCGGAGCTGCAAACTGTTCAGTTTTTTTATTATTTCGTTTTCACCTCAATATGATCGTTTTACAGGCTTTTTCTCAATCCTCAAAATATCAAATATAATAGTATGAATTTGTTGTAGAGATCTAAATAGTAAACCTTCTTCTTTGAAGCATTTGATAAATAGTTTAAAATTTATGCATCAAAATACATAACATATTTGTAAAGCGTTGTATATTTTGATAAATTAGAGAAAGTCAACGGAACCCACAGCTCTATAAGCATCCTTTCATATATAAAAGTCTAGATATTGACATGATTGCTTTAGCACTATTAGCTCTCGACGAATTGAAGTGAAATCTATATTATAGGAAGAGCGAAAGTGCAAGTTCCTTCCTTCCTTCGCGCGGTGGTGATGTTGAAATTGGTAGTTTTAGTAAAGGACTATGCTGCTGTAAGATTGCCAGGTAGTTAATATCACGTAGGTGGGTGTTGATAACAATTAAAGGAATCTACTAGTAGGATATGCATCTTCCACCATAATTTTATCAACAAGCAATTTTCATTTCAAAGAAGGAAATAGGAAAGGAAAAGAAATAGGTAATTCAATAAACGAACCAAAAGTGAATAAAAATCTACATTATCTACATGAAAGCAGGACATGAGACATAATGATACTGATGAATAATAATTAAGTTTCTCCTTTAACGTGAAAATGATGCTACATGTAACGTTGCAAATACCTTAACTAGATTATTAACTAAGTGTATGATAAATCAGGCACATTAATGTGAGGACACGTCTTACAATAAAACTACGTGTCTTGTTATTCAATATTCATGTCTAAGACGAGTGTCATGTCATGTGCTAAACCTAGTAAAAAGTATACTAAGGGTGAGAGAGACGACCCTACGATGTTTAATGAGTCTCATACATTTGATGGAGCCATTTGAGATTGTTAGCGAAATGTTAATCACTGTTTGCCAAAGCCATAGGTTAAAGCCACGCTTGAAAAGCCATAAAGAGCTCGTGATCTCTAACCGCCTCGTCAAACTTAGATGAATTTACTAGAACTTAGAAGGATTAGGACAGATGGCAAACAAAACAATTTTTTATGAGCCAAAATTAAGTATTATTTTCGCACATACGACATGAACCACTAAAATTCCAAAGTCTGGCATTTCTGGCACACGACTTTTTCCGTATGCTGTCACCACATCTATATTGTATACCGCAACGGCTCGTGTCATCAGTTATTCATATCCTCACTATATTGTTATTCAGCGAATGCGTCTTTTGTCGAAGCTCGGTGAACGCAGGCTTATCTCGTGTGACCTCGAACTTCACGCGATACGTAAATACTTGAAAGTTCATACTTTCTCCGCAACTTTCAAAGTATACAAATACCTACTGTGGATACGTTTTGCTTAAAATTACAATTATCTGATTGCCATGACTCAGTGGTGGAGATATAAGCAACTGCTGGCAATTTATGGGTGTTGAGTAAAGTTCGTAAAATGAACTAGTACAAATCTGACATAGTGATTTATCATCCAAAACATTAATGAAACAGTCTAAGAATGACGTAGTTTTTATATCACATTAAGAGAAAAAAAAACAACCTTTCAAAAAAGTTACAATAACTTAAAAACCAGGTACAAATCATCGCACCAACCATCATAAAAACCGGCCAAGTGCGTGTCGGACCACGCACAATGAAGGGTTCCGTAGATGGGATGAATTTATCCCAAAAACAAACTTAACAGTGTAAAAAACAATAGACGACGTATATTTAGTAACATAATCCGCTTAACTACACTACTACCATGTTTTTCAACAGTGTAGTTGAAAAACATCTTTTCCCGTACGGAATGTATGGGAGAACATGTTTTTTCAACTGCAAATGTAAGTTGGTTGATTATTACTCGTTAACTTGTAGAGCCTACTTAGCTGTGATAGTTTTCCTTTAAACTTCGTTATTTAAAGGGGGAGGGGACACCATACTCTAACAAAAATTTGCATTTTAAAGCTTAATATTTCGCAAACGGATCCCTAAATTGAAAAATGTCTTCCACACATCCACAATATTTTCGAACGAACACCCCACACCATAGGATAGACAAAAGAACATCCCCACTTTACGTGTAAGGGAGAAACCATAAAAAAAATATTAATTTTATTTTACCACTTTGTCGGCGTTATTATTATGTATACCCATGTCAAATTAAAGCTTTCTTTACTAACAGTCTCTGAGCTAAGCCGCGGACAGACAGACATGGCGAAACTATAAAGGTTCTTTGTTTACTTGGAAAAAGTGACAACATTCATAAACCAAGCTAAAACATATGCACAGCTTACACACGAAACAAAATTTTACATTCATGAGCACTCCTATGAACCTCTCGTTCTCACAACAAGATCAAAAGAGCTAACCATATGAAATTCAGCTAGCGATGAGCAAAGGTTGAGATTCAAAGCTGAAAGTCATCAGCCTTCGCAGGTATTAGGTGTGCTGCAGAAAGCGTCGGGTTATTCAAAGCCGGAGCAAAGTTTACCGAGCTGCCGGTAACGTGGGATCGAATTTGCATACACAAGGAAATGCTATCTCTAGTTCCAAGAGGAAGGAGTAATCCTTCCTTTTGGAACTAGAGAGATTAGATTGTTTTATCGAAGGTTTATACAATTAATGAGCACGTGTAGCAGTGCTGCATCTAAATGTATATTTTCTTCCCTCCAGCACCACAGTTTTCGCCTTATATCGGTGTTAGTGTTTTCACATAGACGAAAATCCGATTGTTTTGTCGGAAAACTTTGATCACTATTTAGTAGTCTAGGTAATGTTATGACGTTGCGAATGATTGCGTAGAAACTTTTACTTCCTTTCACATTCGGTGGACTTTCAACTAACGCCATACAATATACAGGGACTGACTTGTTGTATTATACAGAATGTTTCATACTGAACTGAACTGTTCTACTATACAGGTGTTTTGTTCATACCTGTTCGGGCGTGTCGGTCTGGAAGGCGTGGCAGTAGTGGTGCGGTGGCTCGGAGCGCGGCTCGCGCGCCACCAGCGCGAACAGCGCGCGTGTCGCCTCACACGTCGCGTATGAGATACGCCGGAGCGCGTGACACATGCGCACGCTCTGAAACAAGCGTAGGATTCAGTGTAGGTTCTTTTATTGAGAAAACAGTGGATTCAAGAACCTGAAACGGCGGGGGAGCGATCAGTTTCATACATACAAAGTTTTTTTTAAATTCAGTTACTGAATTTTCTGTGAGACATTGTTGTGTAGTTTTGTTTCATAACTCACGCCTAGCAATCATGACGTGAAAGAACCGCAACATGTGTGATTTTAGCAGAAAACAGTTATTTCATGTGCAGTGCACACGCGGACACTACAGTGCTACTATAGATGCGATGGGGGAAACAACAGCTAAATAATTGAGTGAAGTGTTACCTGATCGTCGGGGTCGCATACTTTGACCCCCGAGAGCGCGACCACTACCAGCACTGGGACCGCACGCCCGTTCTCCTGTAGAACAATAAAATGGTTAAAAATAATATTTATTAAAAACCACCTTTCAGTCTCAGTAATTAAATAAACCTGACTGTAGGGGATTGGTGTTTCACTGTTCAGCCTGCAGGAATGACAGCCCACCATTTCCGTTTGTTTTTTTTTTATCGATATACTTAATAAGAGTACTTCGAGTTCGTACAATATTACGTATATAATAATGTGTGACTAAAAACCATTTCCAGAAGAAGCAGATTGTTCACTACAAAAACATTTCAACTTGGAGATAATTGAATTATTACTTCGACATTAAAATTATATATATGGAGCACTTTATTTTAATTAAAGAAACATTAGTTCTATCTGCGGTAAGTGCGGTGCTTACGGGGCTAAAATTATTAACTAACGTAATAAATTATCTGAAGGCTACTCTAAAAGTCGTAAACTAATATATGACTAACATTATGCCTTGACACCAGAGCAACCATTACTGAGAATTTGGGTAATCTGCGATAGGAAATCGTTATTTTTGCCCCAGTGAAATTAAAATAATTATAGGTATTCTTGACCAGTATCTTACATTACCAAAATGGATTGAAGAAGAATACTTTCAATACTAATTTGTGGAAAATGAATACTTGTAGCATTCCAGTCCAGTAAAAAATTAACAGCCTTTGTTATTTTTAACAAATTGTGAAGTCTGTAAGTCATAGAAAATGATTCTCATCATCTGCCTAGCCTTTTCTCAGCTATGTTGGGGTCGGCTTCCAGTCTAACCGGATGTACCGGTATTTTACATGATGCGACTGCCTATCTGACCTCCACAACCCAGTTATTGGGTAAGACCCCTTTGGTAAGACTGGTTGTCAGATTATCGGGCTTCTGACGATCCGCAACGACTGTCAAAGATCCACCGTGCTTTCCGAGGCACGGACGGATCTTAGTACGTAACGATGGTCACCCATCCACGGACCAACCATGGCAATCATAGCTAACCTGATCGATCGACCCGTGCGGCTGTTATTAAAAGTAAAGTAGTATTAAAGGTAGATTTTTTTCTTTTTCGTAGAAAATGATTATAAAAATAATAAATACATTACAAAAGTATTTACTTATCTAAAACAATGTATAGAACTGAACATAACGACTTCTAGTAATGCTGTATGTTGGACGAGCTTCGTAATATAAATAATCTAGCACATTTCCGACAGACGACTTTTACTGCTCGCAGCGGAGGAGAAACAACTGAAGCCTTTAATAAGTAGCTGTTGGTTATAAATAACGTCTTTCTAATAACTGTTCAACGAGCGTAATGAACAGAACTATACTAACTGCTGTCTTTAGAATATAATATTGAGCCAGGCTACGGCTTTTGATATATCATTACAGGCTTCATTGTAATAGTCACTTGCATCGTTAATCGTGGGTTATCCGCTTAGTTCATGACAATCATTACCACTGCTTTAAAAAAAGTGAAAGTAAATGTCTGTCTACCACTTCATGCTTATATACCAATTTTCTCAAAATTTCATCATTAATTAGAACCCTGGTTACACTGGAGGTAGCTATATTATCCTTGGTTTAATGTAGGCATGTTAACTCAACAGTTCCGAAACGAGTTGATTTACGAAATAACATTTGTTAGTAAGAGGGTGTAACCTAGTAGCAATGGTGATTGTGTGAGAGGTCGCGGGGCGCGGGGTGCGGGGTATGAACTGCGGGGTGAGGCTGTCCCGGCGGCTCTCATTAGGCATTTTAATTAAGACGGGCGGCCGCAAGCCGTAACGGCCACTATCTACCTGCTACACACTACATCTTTGCCAACTTATATTAAATTCTGGCGCAAATTCTTGACCTGATTTCGTGTACAGAATCAGTATAATGAGAATCGCCAAACAGCCTGAGAGACCCTCGATGTGCAGACGAATAGGGATGTTGACTAAAATTTTTATTTATGTCCGTCACGTTGTATAATAAAAAAATGGACAAGTTTTTTTCTTTTTTTACGTAACCAAAAGATTACGGCAGTACATTGAGTAGGCAATACGTTAAAATGTGGCATGACGTCAATCTCCGGTAGATTTTATACCGACTTGTGACGTAGCGAACCCCTGCTCCCCAACTTTAATGCGTTTTATCTAAACCATTTTTTATTAATATGATAAAGCAAAAAATGTGTCTATTATTTTTTTATTATCAGACTGACGAACTAAATAGTTTTTTTCTTTCCCCAGTCAACATCCCTATTAAAAGGCATCACGAAAGGATAATCACAGTGAACAGGAAAATGCAATTTGAGAGGGACCAGAAATTAACTGAATAAGCCGAGGTGATTTTTAGTAAGAGGAAAACTAGAGAAAACAGGCTGGTAGCTGTTCTACTGCAGAATAATATCATTGTAAAACAATCGAGAAAAGTGCACATGTAGGTACATTTCACTAAAAATATTGATCTCCTTCTCTTTCAAAGGTTTAAGTTATTTCGATAGTAATTAAGCAATGTATATATCTTTTTTTTGTTTGTCTCAGTATAAACGGAAATACAATAAAAAATAAAAAAAATTACATGAACAATCGAATTGATAACCTCCTCCTTTTGGAAGTCGGTTAAGTTTTTATCACTCCGTGGTCGGAAATAGCGGATGCTCTAGGGGACGTACATTTTAAAGGGCCGGAGCAATTAGTATGTAGTAGCTGGAAGTTTTAATGCGAACTCAGAACAGCTAATAACAGTTACACTAACGGACTTCAAGCACACTTGTTTTAAATTTCAATCTGGCAACACTATGGAGAAAACACAAGGGAATCAAGATGGAGTCGCAGGTACGCATGAGTTAACTTTGTATTTATGGTGACAAGACATCAGCACAACTTTCCGAAACATTGTTCTTGCGCTCCTGCTTCTTGAGGGACCTATTTATAGGCTATATAGTAAATTACTTAAATTAAAACATTGTTTTAGGTAATTTTTCTTATCTGCGTCAAATATTCCCGTATTACGATTTATGGTATGATTTGGGTATGTTTATTTCTTTGACATATTAACAGCGATAACATTAAATAAAGTGCCATAGAGTTCCTTTATTAGACTCTAGTTGAAGTTGAACAATTACTAACTTGGTAAGATAACGCAGCCTCGCGTGTGAGCCAAACAGTATTATATTATATGTGGCCATACTGACGCATCCAACCACCCTGCGTTGGGAAAACTGAGCCGCCGCCTTCCGTGTAGCTGTAGTTTATTTATACCTAGGCGGTTCTTGAAAAAATATGTGAAATTTAATAACAAATTACAACAAGAGCATAAAAAACAGTAATAATTATTGTTATTAGAGCATAGATTAACAAGTTATGTTGAAGCTGTACCTTATTTCTTGCCGAACATATTGAAAAGCAAAACTTTCTGTATATCAAGCAACTTGGAAAAATGGATAAAATATTCTCCTTCCATCATCATTTTGTCATAAATATGCAGCGCTCTTTTCCTCCACACACGCAAAATACATTTGAGGCTTCTTTATTAAATATTCTTTGATGGCAGTTTGTCGGGCGCAGCTGCGTCCTCCCTACATTCTCCACTAACACACTTTCTTGCTGACAAAGCAAATGAGCGATATCGCCAGGTAAAGGTCCTCACTTTACCGTAGCGAGATATCATCTACTTTTTTATTCACGGTCGTTTTTAATCAGGCTGGAGTTTTTATATTCCACGCAAGCGAGCGATGTATAGGGTCCCGAGAGAAGTATCGCGTTCGACGGCGTATGATGGCGGGGTGGCGGCAGTTTGTATGTAAATGGTGAATTATTCGTGGTGCGGCTTATTGCGACCTTGTTGCTACGTTTTAGTGTCGCGCTCATCATGACTGCAAAATGTATAGCTACAGAAAATCAACCCCTAACAAAACGTGATAAGAAACTTGCATGCGTTACGGTACAGGTAAATTGGAGCATTCCCAAATCCACCTCGTAACTCAAGCGATATTTTCTTTTCTTTTCACGTTATCAAGTTTCACAGGGACCTATACTTCTGTGCCTTTCTATTTCGTGTCTTTACTGCCTCGTCCCTGATGACGTCATCTTGAGTTCGTTCCGTCGTCGTGAGCACGTGGAGTTGATTGTTCCGATAATAACATACAGAACGGTTCTCTGTTTCCTACGATTTCGTACGATTGACGGCTCCAAGCCTTTGACATTTACTTCGGCTCTGATTGATTGGTGAAAGGAACGCTTTTGTTGTATGTAGGTTTCCCTTTTCTTGGTTACTAGGGAAAATACATGTTGACAATGGAAATGTATGATAAGTTTGAAAGCAAGAAGCTTTTAAATGAATGTGACACCAATAATTCATTTTCTATTCTATTTAACAACGAAATCGTTGCTTCAAGCACGGTACAATAATTTGTCGACATAAGCGATAGTGCCATGTGCGCAATGTGGTGGTTCTGGTCGTCACGTGTGTAAGCGATCTCGACCGGTCACAATGCTCGCCCCTGGGGACGCCGCATACGAGTGCCAACGACATTTGTGGCGACAGGACCGACCTTATTGTCACCCAACCTTTATTGGCTATTTCATACCACATAGGTACCTATGTTTTTATGTTAACATCGGAATAGGATTTTTGTTAGGACTATGCATGAAATATTGTTTGCAAAATATGTAGTACTCCACGTAAGACATAAAAAGATAAGTTCCAAACTGTCATTTGCCCTAATAAGGTTCAAATCGTCAGTATGCTGCTATAACTCAAAACCTATGATAATATTTAAAAAAAATATGTCCATATTTGGGTCACAATCACAATATAATTGTATGGATTTATGTGGATTATGCGATACGCGCGGTCATGTGTGGCCTATGTCCAGCAGTGGACGTCTTTCGACTGAAATGATGATGCGATAGGTATTGACTTCGTAGCTATTTAATTTTCAGAAAACAATTCAAGAACGTTTAGTCATTCAGCTTTCTGAAAACAGCTTATAACAACGCAATACGATTAGACAAAATATAATGGCTCAAGTAAGTGTTCATCATTCAACTAACTTCTGCCGGCAAGATTAATTCCGTGATTTAGTATACGTCTGTTAGGACTGCGGGGCTGAACCCAGGGGTGAGTAGGGTGGGGAGTATGACAATCATCGCGCACACAACGGACTGAACTGAAGAGCGCAATTACCAGGATCCCATGGCACACAGGCGATGTTATGATCGCCTCATTACGTTCGCTGACAATTTTTCCACACAATTGTCTGATATCTGTCGTACAACGTGTCAACTGTTATGACCTTCTAGTATCTAGCGGTCTTTTTATGAGGCCTTAAATTTTAAGGGTCTCGTATGAAAGATAACTTTACTCACTTTATTTAGGTTTATGTGGAGTAAAAATTACCCCAAAAAATAAAGTGTAGGTATTTTTCTTTGTTGAAACATTTCATCTGGAATTCTATTAGAAGCTTTGGAATTTTCTTTTAAAACAGCAATTCAATGCTCAATTAATCCTTGCCTCTAGTTGCGTCGAAAAAGACGAGGGCACGGAGAGTGCGGCGGACATAAAGAACGCACAACTGGGCCTTACTTTCAGCCTCTACACAGTCTACACAGTAACAGCTTTCGCAAGCTAAATTATAATAGCAGTCCCGAGTTATGAGAAATATGCGGACTGTCTAGTTAAATAGTCGTTTATGTCTTACGACTATTGGATTCGCAGGTTGGTTTGAACCAACCTGCGAAACTAAGAAATAATAATAATAATAATCAGATGGCAAATGTCATTCATCAAAAATTAGCAGTCAAATACACACTAATACAAGACACAAACACTCCGTACTACAATTACATACCACAAACTATCCTAGAAAATGACACACATAAGCTATACTACGATCGCGCCATTCTCACCGACAGAACAATTCACTACAATAGATCAGATATGACCCTACAGGATAAAAATAAATACAGTTACTTACATAATAGATATTGCCGTTCCCAACACACATAATATTCAGAAAACAATATCTGAAAAAAATAGTAAATACGCAGAACTCAAAGATGAAGTACTTAGAATTTGGCGCCATCAAAAAGTCTACGTGGTCCCTATAGTCCTCTCCACAAAAGGCGTCATCCCGAATCATCTTCTCCACAGCCTTAAATCACTAAACTTAAAAGAATCTCTCTATATCACCCTACAAAAAGCTGCAATTTTAAATACATGTCGCATCGTGAGAAAGTTCATGCAAATCGATGAAATCGAAATAGATCCTCATCATAACACATTCTCAACATAACACACCACACGCTGCATTTACTTGGTTTCGGCCCATAAATGTTGCAAAAACCAGCTAAAGAGCTGAGAAGAAAAGACACTGCAAAAATAATAATAAAGCTGTACTAATCACGCCATTAGACGTAGCCAGAGCAGTCCGTCCGTTACCGAATTAGAAATCACTGGGACCGGACGGACTACAGAACTTTTGGCTTAAATGGCTAATTAGTTCACACACTTGCCTGGCATCTCAGTTCCAGTCATCCTTAGAGTATGGGTGGCTACCACAGTTTCTAACAACAGGCGTCACCCACCTGCTCCATAAGTCAGGTAGCCCTGCGGAACCCACGAATTATAGACCGATCACATGTTTGTCGACGGTTTATAAACTTCTTACATCCATTTTGAGAGCAAAAATTAACACGCACATTGACAATAACTCTATTATGTCTGCCTCTCAAAATGGATGTAGGAATGGGTCCCGCGGTACTAAGGAGCTACTCCTCATTGACATGGCAATAAGCCAACAAGTTCGTCGATCCCGCAAGGATCTGTCAACATGCTGGATAGACTATAAGAAGGCCTACGACTCGGTGCCACATATATGGCTCATGAGGGTGCTGGAGTTGTACAAGATAGATGCAACTCTGCGCACCTTCCTGAAGTCGTGTATGGGGCAATGGAGAACGGTCCTTTGCTATACAGGATGTCGACAGATCCAGGGGAATGATGAGCATGTATGGATTAAACGGGGAATATTTCAGGGCGACAGTTTGAGTCCACTTTGGTTCTGCCTAGCCCTGAATCCTCTAAGTACACTGCTGGAGGATTCAGGTCTAGGCTATCGGTTGAGGAAAAGTGGTCAGGTCATATCTCACCTCCTCTACATGGATGATTTGAAACTCTTTGCCCCCAACAAATTGCGACTGATGGAGCTACTGAAACTGAAACATTCAGTAGCGCCATCAGGATGGAATTTGGTGTGGACAAATGTGCAGCCATGCATGTAAAGCGAGGGGAGATTATAGAATCCGAAGGAACTCAACTCTCGGAATCCATACACCTTAGATCCCTGTCCTCATCCGAAAGCTATAAGTATTTGGGTATGTCGGAAGCGTTAGGCATCAATGTTGCTGATATGCAGCAATCGTTGAAGGAGCGCTTCTTTGGCCGCCTGAAGAAGGTATTAATTAGTCTTCTTTCAGGCGGAAACAAGGAGCGTGCCTGCAACGGTTGGGTCATGCCGGTTTTGATGTACTCTTTCGGCATACTCAAATGGACTCAGACCAAACTCGACGCCCTGGATAGGAGGGTCCGTACACTGCTGACCGCAAACCGGATGCATCACCCACGATCATCGGTAATGAGATTGTACATCCCGCGGAAGTGCAAGGGTCGAGGCTTCTTAAATGCAAAGACCCTCCACAACCGCGAGGTGTGCAATCTCAGAGAATATTTTTTTAAAGCCGAAGTGGGTACGCACCGTGATATGGTGGCAGTGGACAAGGGGCTCACCCCACTCTCCATGGCTAAAGAGAACTGGCACAAGCCTGTGTTTCTTACTACAGATGACCGCAAAGAGGTATGGCAAAGCAAGGAACTTCACGGGCGCTTCTATCGGGCTCTTCATGAGCCCGGTGTAGATTTCCTAGCGTCCGTATCCTGGCTACGTTTCGGTGACCTTTTCGGGGAAACTGAAGGTTTCGTTTGTGCAATTATGGACGAAGTTATCTTGACGAATAACTACCGGAGACATATTATGAAGGACGGGACGGTTGACGTGTGTCGGGCATGCCACCGTCCGGGTGAGTCCATCAGACATATTATCTCTGGCTGTTCGCGTATGGCTAACGACGAGTACTTGCACAGGCATAACCAAGTGGCCAGGATTATTCACCAGCAACTTGAATTGAAATACAAACTTGTGGATTCTGAAGTACCGTACTACAAGTATGTGCCCGACCCAGTTCTCGAAAATGACCATGTCACGTTGTACTGGGATCGGTCTATCATTACTGACGGGGCTATTGTTGCCAATAAGCCTGATATAGTGGTGATAGACCGATTAGCGCGCCGCGCAATGATAGTCGATGTTACCATCCCACATGACGGGCACCTCGTGAAAGCTGAGAAAGAGAAACAAATAAAATATCTCGACTTAGCACACGAGGTTGTCGACATGTGGAATGTGAGCTCGACTATCATTGTGCCGATTGTCGTAACGGTCAATGGCCTGATAGCCGAAAGCCTCGACCAACATCTTTCGAGGCTCTCGTTAGGCGGTTGGATCAAGGACCTGATCCTGAAGGCAGTACTCCTCAATACGGCTCTCATTGTGAGAAGGTTCCTGTCTCTACAGCCCTAACCACCGGTAGCTTGGACCCTGCTTCCGACACCAGCGGAACACTATTTTTTATATTTTTAAATGTTTTTTAATATAGTTTTTAAGCTATATTTAAAAATGTATTTTATATGTTATAATGTTAAATAAAGGAAATAACAATAATAAAAAGCGGAAAATAAAATAACTGAAAAGAGAAAAAAAAGCATTATAATCATATAAATATCTATGATTATAAATGCACAAGCGGTGCGCGTCCTCAGTGCGCAGGGTGCTGGACAGCTCCAATACTGTCCTGAAAATAGTCGCTGAGCGATTTGACTACCCTTATATACGACAATGCTGTAACGGACATGTATAGCCAGTTAATCTGATTGACACTGACCTATATTTATAATGACTTGTTTGATGAAATTATTATTTTTAACTTAATTTCAATTCTGTGATGCTTATAATTTGACATATAATTTTGATTTCGATTCTGTGACACTTATAATTTGTATTACTAATTCGTCTATTTGAATTGCATTTGACATTTTATTTTAATTTTAATTCTGTGACTTTTATAATTTATACCTATTTTAATTGCATTGACATTTTATTCTATTGTGATTTATTCTGTTGCAGTGTTGTGAAATTTAATTTTATGTAATAAGGGTTTTGCCTGAATTAAATGAATTTTGTTTTTATTAATTCTTACAATCAAAATAATTTTGATGAATGATGAATTATACCGCGCCTGTTATAATTAGGAATATAGTTTTTGTTAAGTGCACATTAAGTTGTGACTGTTGTAAAGGTGATTACTAAATTAGAGATTCATTTAGCTTGACTATATCTGTTGTTTATTGAACACTTTTAATATAATTTGTCGAAAGAACCAAAAATCGAACAGTCGGGTTTGACTCAGATTGGTGAAAGGTATTATTTTGGATAAACAATAACTTTAACCACAATCGAAACCAGTATATTAACGATCATGTTTGTTTAATTACTGGATCGTGGGGCTTTTGGGACCGGGACCGCGCCCCGGCTTATACCTATAAATACAATAATTATTTTTGAGTAGTATTTTGGGACAACAAATAAAATAAAAAAGTTATGTCTCGGGAAAGTACGGTCAACCAAAAAAATAAGCAGTTACACAAATAAAACTTCTTTTATAAAACGATAAAATATTTCTTTCATTTAAAAATTGGCAGCCTTTTATTAGAATTAAACCTAAAATATCATAAAAAATACTCATTTTGAAATATAATTACTATTCCACCATAATTATATACCACGACCCGTTTACTATCGTGTGTAGCCAGGATTTCCTACGAACAGAAAAAAAATAAAGGTGTGCTTTAATATCTAGAAAGAAAAAAAAAATCGCTTCTCGCTCTCCCCTCAACCATGGAAATTATAATACGGCAGATCCATTAGCGCCGAGCTAGCAGTCGAGCACCGATACAAGTTAACGAGTTACCACTTTTTTTACGACACACCACCCGCCCTCGCACCGAGTAGTAGAAACAAGACAAAGAAAAGAAAAAGAAAGAAAATCAATTAAAAAACAACGGAAAATAACTTTAATTTCAGAAGTCGGTGTCAAAAAACAAAAATTCGAAACCATAGACACCGACTTCCGAAATTAAAGTAATTTTTCCCTTAGTAGTGTTTATCTTGGAAGTTGGTTGTTTTTTTGTTAAAAGTTTTTATTTTTCACTTTTTAATTGTGGTTCTCTCCCTGCTATAATAATAACAAGAAGTGTGAATAGTGACAAGAAGTGATTATAACATCATCCACATAGAGTAAGTGGCAAAAATACCTATATATTATTGAAGCTAATTCAAAAACCACCCAAATTTTTATGGGACCACCGCGCAAGCTACCGAATGAAAAAATAATTTTCTAAATCGGTCCACAATTGGCGACAATATCGATGAACATACATACAATAAAACAAAATATACATACAGACGAATATAGAACCTCCTCGTTTTTGGAAGTCGGTTAACAACAGAGAAAATATGTATAAATAAATAAAATAATAAGACCACACCAATACCATAAGGAACTAACCAAACAAGCAATCGCGCCACTGCAGACTGCAGTCCTACGACGATGGCTCTAAGCAGCAACACTTTGTAATCTCTGCTAGTAGCAAGAACTATACAAAACCACTGGCCAAGTGCATGTCGGACCGCGCATAATAAGGGTGCCTTAGCTGGGATGAATTTTCCCGAGCACAAACTTAACAGTGTACCTAGTTGAAAAGATAATCTCTATTCTCACACATTCAACTGCAAATGTACGGGACCCTAATAATGAATACTGTGAGAAAACATTAGACAATCAGCAAGATATTGCGGCGCTGATTGCCCATCAGGATGTGCCATTCTAGTTGTATCGTATCACTAGTCGTGGATTACCCATTTTATGTAACCCTGAGAAATCTGCTGCTGTTAAAATTGTAGAAAGGGGAAATACCACAATGGCTTAGCAAGTTTCCATTTAGAATTTTCTATTGTTAATCACAATGAACCTTCTGTCTTCATTGCACAATACCAGCCTACACACGCTTACAGCTCAGCTAATTACTGAATTATTGCTCCAAGGGTTCACTGGCCAGGAGTCAATACCGTTTCTTGTAACAATGCGCAATTGATGATGCACACTACGATCTGGATCTTTCTAATTACGTACTAAGACTTTAGTGTTGTTGGTATCACCTGCTGGGAATTAGAGTCACAACTGGACAACGAACTTTCAGGGTTTTTTCGTCTAAAACCAGCACTTTTTTTGACAATATAGGCCTAGACTTATAAAATTGATGATTTACGCTTTTCTTCTTCTAATGGAGACAAAAACTGCCACTTGCTCTCTTCAGATCGATAGCTGTCAAATTCTTGGACTACTACATTAGTCCAAGAATATGACAGCTAGCTGTCACTATCCATATGTTTGTGTATACAAGCTACGTCTTTACGCATAACTCATTAATATGCTCCGTTGCTCAGCTGTTGACTGCAAAATTATGGGGGATGTATGTATTTCTCGAAGCGGTTAAAAGACGAAAACTGTGGACGAAAGCACTCCGAATAAAAAATCGTAACCCGATAATTCGTGAAGTCTTTTATGGGAGAAATTCGTAAACAAGTGATACTCCTTTTCATAAAACAGAGATCCATGCTTGTTCTCATAACCGGCACTTGTGGTTAAGTACAATATGTTAAAGGTGTATGCGTGTGTGTGTTTAGCTTATCGTATTCGATCAGTGCTTTATTTAACATGTGTTACAAGTGCCAATATCATACTTAAATTGCATTTTTGAAGTAGCAATGACTGTGCATATCAATCACTCGACTCGATCATTGGAACATAAAAAAACTCTCGCTCGCTAAGTATTAGCTCACAGTCAAGTGTAACAATTGATGCTGAACGGATCGCAGGCTAATGACGCATTGATCGCGTATTTTAATACAAGTACGCCAAAGTGCACTACGCTGTACGCTCGTTTAAAGTGCTTTTCGCGTAGTCGACGATTATTTTCCATTGTATTATGTCGTATTCTGCCGTGCAGAATCACTTCATTTAGTCTATATATATACGTACATATGTTATTATACTAAACAGCCACTTTTTGATCTATTTATAATCCAAAACCTATTTTATACTATTAACTTTCCTTTTTGTGAAAAGTCTTAGAATATTTTATATTCTGACATTTTCATCATATTGCTGTCATCTTTCTAATTTATTTTTCTAAGCCATAGACATAATGCACCGCGTCTTTTAATTCTAGACAAGGCCAGAACGCAAGGGTGTGAAACTAATCGCGTATAGATTGGAAATCAGTTTTTTACTAAGGTCTTCCAATCTATACAAGAGTAGTACGCAAATACTCGCGTAAACTTGGTAGTGACGTTACAAACTATACACGAGAAGTACGCAAAATTCGTGCATACATTGTAATCAGATTTAAAAATAGCATTACAATGTATACGCGAGCAGTTTCCTATGGTTGCGTTCTGGCCTTGTATAGATTGGAAATACGCTAATGCACCATGGACAAGTACGCTTTATGTCCTTATATACCTCTTATAAAGCTGGTGAATACACTTTAACCTTCGCAATAAGGGCAGGTGTAGGATTTTCCCTCTGTAAACCGTTTTTATTAGTTCTGGCGGTCATTCAATTAAGAAATAACTTGATATATGCTTGAAATATTTAACGTATGACAGAGAACGATAAAAACGGCCTTCAAGTTTTTCAGTCTTATTTTGGCTTTTGACGAGGTCATTGATTTTCTGCCCCTTGAGTCTATTTTTTTAATATAGTCAACTACTCGAATTTTAGTTCCATGTTACTAGCGTGCGCGCGTGTAAAAAGCGTAAATATACGTGTACTTCATCATACTAAGTGTGTAATCTAAACTGTCGATACTTAGTGGTCTCTGACATATACATTGAGTGCGTTTAATACTGTGTATCATTTGTCCGACCCTCTTGCGTACCCCTGTAGGAGGTGTCTACTCCGATTCCAAAGT
Source organism: Agrochola lota (assembly GCA_947364205.1). Taxonomy (NCBI): domain Eukaryota; kingdom Metazoa; phylum Arthropoda; class Insecta; order Lepidoptera; family Noctuidae; genus Agrochola; species Agrochola lota. The sequence goes on along the minus strand of OX376222.1, from coordinate 657,508 downwards.
AACTTTAATCACGTGGTTTAAAACGCCACGAATACACGCACACAAAAGAGATCTCCGACGCCAAGCGGCGTAACGCCAGACCACGTTACCCTCTGGGAGAGGCCTCCGCTATCACGTGTGACGCTGACGTGGTTCTCCCGCTAGCGTGGCGCCACAAAGCGCTTCCGCTATCTACAAACTCTCACACCCTCCTCTCCGATCGACAGGGTAGATAAATCAGGTCCTCTACGCTGCTTGCTGCCTGCCTGCCTACCTGTCTACCTGCCTTCCTGTCTGACTGCCTGCCCGCCCGTAGTCTGATCCTGCCTGCCGCCTATCCCGAGCATCCCGTGTCCTGTGAAGCCGTCCCTTAACGTCCTAAACTTAACCTTTAATCCTAATATCTTTTTTTATTTTTATTTTTATTATGACCTACGTTTAACTCCTCCACGGAGCTGAACGTAACGTTACAATTATGAACGATCAGTACCTGCAAACTATTAAAGGATACTTTTCGTACGTAGTTTTTTTTAAATTGTTAGTATAAGTTAAAGTAGAGTAAGGGTACGTAAGTGTGGAATGGAAGACGATAAACGTTTCTAACTGGTACACAAGATATATTATTTGCATCGACAAATCTGGGTCGAAAACTTTATTAAAACAATAAAAACGGGTGTTTTTATTGTTTTAATATAGTTTTCGACCCAGATTTGTCGTCGTTACATACAAAAAATCCGATCCCTATCAGTGTTTGATATTAAATATCCAATTCGAATACAAATACGGAGCAACTTTTAGTGAGGTATTCCGTATCCTTTGTAAAGTCACGAAAGGCAAAAAGTTCAAAACACAGAAAAGACACGATGGCAGTAAAAGTGGCCATGACAAAGAGGGCGAGGGCGAAAGGTTATTTTTCTTACATTACTTTAAGAGAAAAGTACAACATTGAGTTGTGTCGTTCTCTACCCTAGCTAATTACTCGAGACGACAGGTTGAGATGTAAGGAGAAACAGAGGGGCGCGGGGACAGACGCGGGGGGGGGGGGGGCTCTAGTGACACGTTACAATGGGAAAAGTTACGCAATAACAGACTAACTTTCGGCTCTACACCGTTATCAGTGCGGTCCCGTCGCTCAAATATAGCCCTTGGGAATACGACATAAAGTCCTTGATGAATACTTATGTAAGTCAGCAAAGTCCTCCGTCTTTTATTCGTCCGTCTAGCGTACGAGATTTATGTGAATAAAACACGGGTTCGTGTTATGTTTTATGGTGCTGAACGTTCTAATCATACGACAACACGGAAATATGGAATACACGTTATGGGACTAAGAAACTTCGCTAAAAATAGTTTTGATGGCTATGAGTTACGTTAAAAGATTTTCCGCATGTCGACAATATATTTTATTTTATAAGATAGAATATAATTTTTATTGCATATTATTAATATTCAATTTAACTGAATTTTAAAGTCAATTTAGTTTAACTGAAAAATCTAAAACCTATCTCCAAAAATATATTAACCTGCCCAAAACTATAATCTTAGATGAAATGATATTGTATGTCAAATAATAATAATAACAACTTATCACTGCCGCAGACTGCAGGGCAAAGGCCTAACAGACTGGCCACGAGCATTGATCACCACGCTTGCCCAACATGGGTTGGTGATTTCAGACTATTATTCACTAAGTTCATGTTTCCTCACGATATTTTTCCTTCACCGGTTTAAGTAATGTCCAAGATAAACTCAGAAAGTACATAATATGAAGTGAAAATGTCACATTGGTTCTAGGCCCGGATTTGAAACCACATCCTCGTGTATGTGAGGCGAAGCCTTAACCACTGGGCCATCACTACTGTAACGGACGCCGAGCATGTGCAACCTATTCGTGAGCAAGACAAAATTGTGTGCCGGTGTGATGATGAACGATCTTCAATACGTAAAAGTGGTTAGTCAAAGTATGAAAACCGAGACCCTATCTGTGCACCGTAGCACAAGTAGCGGCGGGAGCTCGGTGGACCTTTCACCCTTGTGAAGTGAGTTTTTAGTTTCTAATTAGATTTAAGAGGTTTTAATTGTGTTCTAATTAGTTTCTACTTAGTAAAATTAGTATAAGGAATCTTATGTGAATCTTATAAGACCAACAACGTAGCATTTCTCGTGATTTTAATGTATAAAGAAAAATGTTAGTATATTTACGTAGATTTGAAATGAGGTTTTTTATATGTAAAGATATCCTCAGGATCTTAGTGTCAAATAAGAGGTCTAGGCTCAAAACTACTTGCTGCGTTCCAATTCTGTAAATCGGTCCACGGGTTTTAAAGATAATAACAAATTTGTATAGTGAAAATGTTCAACAGAGATATTTTAAGCATTAATGTTCTAGAAACTTTTTAGTACATAAAGATACATTGTATATTGTTATGTGTTATGACAGAGGAATATAAGAGCTATGTTTTGTATAAGTTTGAGGGTAATCCGACTTAGGGAACTATTAAAAACAGAGCTCCAAAGAGCTGGACCATAGCGAAAATTGTAATTAGAATGGTCTCAAAAATCAGAGGCCTCGTTAAGGTAACGTAGGCTTAAGCAATTTTGTATAAAAGACGGGCCATTGGGCCATAGGGACACATCTATGCCCTGACCCACCTAGTTGCGTACTATGCGGGCAAGTAGGTCACCCGGCTAACTACCGCGGCTGCCCGAAAGCCCCCAAGTCCTCTTCTCCCAAACTGGCCAAGCGTTTCGACGCCCGCCAGCAGAGGGAAGCTCCCTCCACCTACACTCTCCCCTCATCCCAAATGCCACAGAGACTGAGCCCCCAGAGGCCCAGTCCGTGGAATTACCTCCAACACCAGCAGGCTTTCCCAGCCCTGGGTCACTTCCAACCCCCACCCCCTCCCCCACCCACCACCACCCCCCGCCAAACGGACCCCCGTACTCGCGGCCCTGCGCCCCTTATGGGCACCCCCATGCCCCTTATGGGCACCCCCGTGCCCCTTATGGGCCCCCCCGCGCCCCTTATGGGACCCCCTGCGTCCCTTACTCGCGCCCCCGCGCCCCCAGTCAGGTCCGCACCTGCTCCCGTAGCACCGCGTTCCCAACCCAAACCCACAAACACTCCCGTGGCCCTCCCCAACACGATCCAATCCGGAATCATGATGTTCCTGTCCCCTCGCGCTTACCAAATGGGTCGCGAACTCATTGCCGCCCAAAATGCCCTCGACATAGTTAGGATCCAGGCTATATACAATGCGTACCCCGACATTACGCAAGCCCTGATATCGTCCGCCTCTCAAGGAACCTCCAATGTCTAACACCGTCATAGCTAGGTTCAAACCCCGATCCCTCACGTTAGGCTTTTTCAATGCCGATGGCATCAAAAATCAACGCGATGAGATCGCGGTTTTCCTCCGCGCCCATCAAATTGATATCCTTCTCATTCAGGAAACCTTCCTTAAACCCTGTAATCGTGACCCCGGCATTGCCAACTATCGTGTAGTTCGCAATGACAGGGTTCACTGTCACAGGGGAGGTACTTTAATATATTATAAAAAGGATCTGTACTGCATCCCTATGGACCCTCCTCCTCTTTCACGACTAGAAGTCTCAGTCTGCCGCCTAGGCATGACAGGCCATCAGCCGATCATATTAGTATCAGCCTACGCAACTCCCTCTAGAGTTGCGGAGGACTTTCAACCCTTCGCTAACGATCTCACATCCCTACTAGCCTTGAGCGACTCCGTTATCATAGCGGGCGACCTCAACGCCAAACATCCCTCCTGGAATAGTTCCAGATCCTCCATAAGAGGGCGACACTTGTTCGACCTCTCAAACTCCCTTAATATCGACATCATCGCTCCGATGAATTATACCCACTATCCCCATACAGTAGGCCATACCCCTGACGTACTAGACTTGGCGATCCTTAAGAACGTCAATCTAAGACTAGACTCAATAGAGACGGTGGACGAGCTTCACTCTGATCACCGTCCTGTAATACTAAAACTCGACCCCCGCATAGGTCTCCCTGACCCCAATCGCCCCCCGACCACCAAAAGGGTAACGGACTGGAGGAAAGTAAGCACCCAGCTGAAATCCAACACGTCCCCCCAATTGGACTCCATCCCCGACCAATTCCACTCTACCGCAGCAACAACGGCCGCGATCGACTCACTCACTGATCACGTACAATCCGTCGTGAGCGACTGCTCAAAGGAAGTCCCAGTGGGGGAAGACCCCCGCTGGAAACTACCTGACGATGTGCGTGACCTATTGACTGAGAAGAACGCAGCCATTCGTGCATACAGTAACTTTCCCTGCGCCGCAAACAAAGCCCATATGCGCTATTTACAGAGATCTGTAAAGACACGCATACAGGAGCTGCGTGACACGGGCTGGGACAAGATGCTGAGCGAACTAGAGCCAACCCACCTAGCCTTCTGGGAACTTCAGAGGAAACTCAAGTCCCAGCAAGTCGCGTCCACACCACCCCTAATCCGCCCCGACAAGACCATAGCCTTCGACGACATCGACAAGGCTGAATGCCTAGCCGATAGTCTAGAGGCACAATGCTCACCCAGCACTCTACCAGTAGACCAAGCTCACCTCTTAGAGGTCGACGCTGAAGTCGAACGTAGAACCTCCCTCCCTCCCGTTGAAGACCCTGAAAGTCCTCTGCCCCCCGTCACACCAGACGAAGTGCACGACATCATCAAGGGTCTGAAAATCCGTAAAGCCCCCGGCTCAGATGGAATCACTAATAGGGTGATTCAGCTATTCCCTGCCCACCTAATAATGCTACTGACTACCATCTTCAATGGTGCCTTAAGCAACAATTTCTTTCCACAAATGTGGAAAGAAGCCACCGTCATCGGTATCCCGAAGCCCGGCAAACCCAAAACCGAGCCTTCGAGTTACCGCCCCATCAGTTTGCTCAAAGTCCTCGGCAAGGTCTACGAGAGGCTTATTTATAAGCGTCTCAGAGACTACGCTGAGACAAAGGGCCTCATCCCCAACGAACAGTTTGGGTTCCGCACCCAGCACTCTAGCGTGCATCAGGCCCACCGGATAATCGAACACATAAGCGCTGGCTTCCAGCGCGGTTTGTATACCGGTGCAGTATTCTTCGATGTAGCGAAAGCGTTCGACAAAGTCTGGCACAACGGCTTAATATATAAGCTGTACCAACTCGGCGTGCCAGATCGTCTCGTGCTCATCTTACGAGACTTTTTGTCGAACCGCACATTCCGCTATCGCATCGAAGGCGCAATATCCTCTCCCCGTCCCATCCGCGCAGGCGTCCCTCAGGGCTCTGTGCTTGCCCCCCTCATATTCACTCTATTCACCAGCGACATCCCGAAGAGTAAAAAGGCGCAGTTGGCTCTGTTCGCAGACGATACGGCCATTTACTACAAGGGCGCTGGGCCCGATTCGATAGCTCGCATTCTCCAAACCGCAGTCGATAAACTCGGCGCTTGGTTTAGGAAATGGAGGATCGAAGTAAACCCCGACAAAAGTCAAGCGGTTTTATTTTCAAAACTGCACGTAAGATTTAGACCCCCCCTGCCCCGACCCATCACCATGCTCGGCAAGCCGATCCCTTGGGAGAAGCGAGCCAAGTATCTAGGTGTGGTCCTCGACGAAAAACTCACTTTCGCAGACCATATAAAGCAGGCCCGCGCGCGGGCCGCTTTCGCTCTCGGAAGACTCCATTCCATGCTAAATGCACGTAGCAAATTGTCACTTAGGTGCAAATTGCGAATCTACACCACATGCATTCGCCCCATCATGACCTATGCGGGCGTCGTTTTTGCCCAAGCTAAGCCCCGACAAATTCACAGACTGCAGGTGATGCAGAACAGATTACGCCACGGGAGCCCCTTGGTTCTGTAGGAACGAAACCCTCCATCTCGATTTTAAACTCCCCACGATCCACCAGTTTCTCAAACGCAATTCCAAGCGTTTCTTTGATTCCGCCGCCACCCACCGCAACCCTCTGGTTGTCGAGGCCGCTAGTTATGTCCCAAGTAAAATCAGTAAGATCCGCCGCCCGAGGCTAATCCTTTCCGACCCAGACGACCCCATAACCCTCCTCCAGGAGAGCAATAGGGAAACCAGTACAGTGAGAAAACACACACACCGACACACTTTCCGACCTCGCCGCAGAGGTCCGCGATCGCGACCCTCCCGAGTAAATGATACTCCCCCCCGACCCTTGCTCGAAGATGCGCCAGCCCGCGTCGATGCTGAGCCTGTAGCTTTAAATTCCCCGACTAATAATAATGAAATACTCTTGATCCAGCCTGTCCCTCTTGCTGTCCTCCCCCCAGCGAACGCCCTAAGCCGAGGTTCGTACCCCACAGGGGGTGCCCTTAGCGAGCGTTCGCCTAGTTTTTAATTAGCATAGTTTTGCCCCTGGCTGGAGGCTTTAAGTGTAGAAGCTTAAGGCAACCACAGGATTGACCGGTTAAGTAGTCATGACCTCAGAGGTCAGCTACGAGATGCCCTACATAAAAAAAAAAAAAAAAAAAAAGCCATAGGGACACAGTCGGTTCCCAGCTCTCGAGAAGAAAACAACTTCGAAATAAATAAGAAGAATAGAAGAAATCTTTTATTGAAAAAATATACAGTCCACTTCAGTCTGGTCCATCGAGCGGCGGATATCAAGAACGAAGAAACCCGCCACAGGATCCTGGTCCACCAAGCTGCGAGGAAGAATCAACAAAGAACCCGCAGCAAGAGCGAAAAACGGAACCGTCAGTCAAGCGGACGTCACCGAACCGACGTCACCAAGCCGGCGTCACCGAACCGACGCCACCAAGCAGGACGTCACATACCGGACGTCACAAACCGGACGTCACATACCGGACGTCACATACCGGACGTCACAAACCGGACGTCACAAACCGGACGTCACAAACCGGACGTCACAAACCGGACGTCACAAACCGGACGTCACAAATCGGACGTCACCGAACGGACGTCACAAACCGGACGTCACCGAACGGACGTCACAAAGCCGAAGAGTTGCCGACTGAAGCCGTGCCGGACCGTGCCGACCCGAACAGAAGAGGATCGACCGAGCCGAGCCGGAAAGCCGCCGACCCGAAGCCGAGCCGAAGAGTTGCCGACTGAAGCCGTGCCGGACCGTGCCGACCCGAACGAAGAGGATCGACCGAGCCGAGCCGGAAAGCCGCCGACCCGAAGCCGACCCGAAGAGTTGCCGACTGAAGCCGTGCCGGACCGTGCCGACCCGAACAGGAGAGGATCGACCGAGCCGAGCCGGAAAGCCGCTGACCCGAAGCCGACCCGAAGAGTTGCCGACTGAAGCCGTGCCGGAACGTGCCGACCCGAACAGGAGAGGATCGACCGAGCCGAGCCGGAAAGCCGCTGACCCAAAGCCGAACCAAAGAGTTGCCGACCCGAACCGAACGTGCCGACCCGAACCGAACCGAAAACTGAAAAAAGTCGGGATCATTCAAGATCCGAAGACACCTGAAAAACCAGAAGATTCCTGAAGAAAAGTCTCAAAAGACTTAAAAGATGGTGGTCACAAGGAGCCAAGGGGACGCAGCGGAGATAGAAGAACAGCGACGCATCCAGTTGCAGCAAGAGGCGCGACGCAGGGAAACGGAGCTGATAGAGCGAGAACGTCTAAGAAGAGTCTCACTGGACCCGCCGGCGTCACCTTTCTCCAAGCCAGCAGACACCAGCACAGCAGGACCTTCCGGGATTCAAGCAACAACAGCCGCGGTTCAACGAAGACTGGGATCACCAAGCAGATCGGTTAGGTCACAACGATCGACGACAAGTGTAACCACGCGGCTACGGATAGCGGAACTGGAAGCAGCAGAGAAACTGGCTACCATAAGAAGAAGGGAGTTGGAGCTGGAAGCGGACCTAGTCAAGAAGCGATTAGCCGTGGAGGTATCAGCTATCAACGACGATGAGAGCGTGCACGAAGAAGGACCCAGCCCTCCCCGTGAAGAGCCACATCAGAAGGTGGACGAGTGGCTGAGAACGAACCCCCTCAGCACACGGGGGGAGGAGGCACGGGGTGAAGAAGGAACCCGCGAAGAACAGAAGCAGCTGCGATTCGAGGTTCAACGTGCAAGATCACCGACTCCGACAAGGAACAGAAGCAGCATCGAGCACCTGGCAGCCACATTAGAGAAGATGGCGAGGCCCAGGCCTCGACACATGGACCTGCCGACCTTCTCCGGAGCAGCCAACGAGTGGTTGCCGTTCAAGGCAGCAGTACGAGACACGACCAGCATGTACCAGATATCAGCAGCAGAGAACATCCAGCGACTGAGGAGCTGTCTCAAGGGCGAAGCAAGAGACGCCGTGGCCGCCCTTCTGCATACGGCCACCGATCCAGACATCATAATGAAGACCCTCGAGCAGTGCTTCGGGAGACCGGAAGTGATCATCGACAAGGCGCTGGAAGACCTCAAGAAGCTGCCGAAACCGGGTACATCAGCTGCCGAACTGAACAGCTTCGCGATCAAGCTGCAGAACATCATCTGCGTGCTGAAGACGATCGACCGAAGAGGATACCTATTCAACCCCCTGATGACAAGAGAAGTGTTGGAAAAGCTGAGCCCGCATCTCCGATCCCGATGGTGCGACTACGCCTACGATCATGAAGGAACAGCGGACCCGGAGATTGTCGTCATGTCTCGTTTCCTGATACGCGAAGCGGACAGAGCGTTGCGGTACACATACGCTCCAGCTACATGCGCTGCAAGCCAGAAAAAGGAAACTCGGCCAACTAGAATGTTGAAAAGGAAAGCCAGCGTGTTCAACACTACTGCAGGAGCGGAAGAACAAAAGGATAAGTGTCCTAAATGTGAACAAGCTCACATCCTGACGCAGTGCCCCAAGTACAAGGCACTGGCAATAGAAGAACGCTGGAGGTTCTTAAAAGAAAAGGGGATATGCTTCAAGTGCGCCCAGAAGCAACACAGGCGCATGAGCTGCAAAGCCAAATCATGCGGTGTGGACCTGTGCAGCCGACCACATCATGCGACCCTCCATCAAGCGAAGAAAGAAGACCCAAGGTCAGCAGAACCACCAAAGGAAGAAGCGGTCATGTCAGTGGCACCACGCCTAGCTGCCGGATCAAGAGCAGTCCTGCTGAAGATGTGCCCTATCGTCGTATCCGGACCACGGGGGGAGGCAAGGACATACGCCCTCCTGGATGAAGGAGCTACCATTACCCTCGTCGACAAGGACCTGGCAGAGAGCATCGGAGCAGAGGGACCGTCACAACCACTTCATCTGAACGGGGTCAACATGTCGCAGCAAGAGATGGAGAGTCAGCTGGTGAACATACGGATCAGAGGCCTGAAGAATGACAACAGCTACAAGGTCAGAGCGAGGACAATGAAGAATCTTCGGCTGCACCAGCAGTCTATCCCGGACACGCTGTTGGACTGCGAGCACCTACGGGACCTGACATCAGAAGAGGTGTGCTACGAGAAGGCGCGCCCCGGGCTTCTAGTGGGAACAGACCACTGGGAGTGCATCGTGTCCCGCGAGCTCCGAGTCGGCGGCCCTGATCAACCAGCTGCATCAAAAACACAGCTAGGATGGGTGGTGCACGGAACAGCGCCACGCAACGCCATCTATCAAGAAGGTAACGTGCTGCATGTCTACGAGTCCGACCGAGCGACGGGAACATGCAGCCAGGAACTTCATGACTTAGTCGAAGGCCACTTCAAGATCGACTCACTCGGCATACAGGGGAAGCCGAGAATCAAGGAGGCGGATCTACGGGCCATCGAGATAGTCGGAACGACCACAAAGAAGACTGACACCGGGTACGAAGTGGGACTGCCATGGCGACGGGACAACGTCACCATGCCGCCGAGCTACGGGCAAGCATTTCGTCGGCTGAAGAAGATTGAGCAGAAGATGGACGCAGATGCAGAGTTCGCGGTCGAGTACTCCAAGCAGATCACCAACCTGCTGGACAAGGGGTACGCGACGCTGTGCGACGGATCCGAAGAGAAGAGCGCCATCTGCTGGTATCTGCCACACTTTGCCGTGCAGAACCCAAATAAACCCGGCAAGCACAGGCTGGTGTTCGACGCGGCAGCAAAGAGCAACGGCGTGTGTCTGAATGACGAACTGCTGGAAGGACCCGACCTACTACTGTCGCTGCCAGGAATCCTCTTCCGATTCCGAGAGAAGACGGTAGCGATCACAGCGGACGTGCAGGAGATGTTCCTGAGGATCAACCAGCGCAGCAGTTCCTGTGGAGAGGCAACGAACGAGAAGAGCCTCCGAAGAAATACAAGATGACCAGCATGATCTTCGGCGCCGCAAGTTCCCCCTACATGGCCCACCATGTTCGCAACTACAACGCGGATGTGTACGGGCAGGGGTGTCCACGCGCGCTGGAAGCAATCAAGAGGAGCCATTACATGGATGACCTGGTGGCCAGCTACGAAAAAGCCGAGGAAGCTTGGAAGGCGGTCGAGGAGACGAGAGCGGTACACGCACATGCTGGATTCACGCTACGAGGATGGAGCTCCAGCGACAAGACGGTGTTACGCGACGTGCCTCCGGAACTACACGCCAACAGAGAACGCGAGACGAACGACCTACGGCAGCGGTACTGGGTTATACACTTACGACCCACGGTACGCGCCGTAGAGAAGAACTGCGCCTTTTGTCGAAGACGCCGAGCGACGCCGCAGCCACCAGCTACAGGGGACCTGCCACACGCCCGCCTCGACCCGTTCCACCGCCCGTTTACCAATTGCGGGGTGGACTACTTCGGGCCAATGATGGTCAAGGTGGGGCGCCGCCGAGAGAAGAGGTGGGGCGCACTTTTCACGTGCCTCACTTCCCGCGCCGTGCACATCGAGCTCGTCGCATCGCTCTCCACCGACTCAGCAATCATGGCGCTGAGGCGTATGGCTGCGCGCAGAGGCTGGCCAAGACTAATGTACTCCGACAACGCGACTAACTTCCGTGGGGCGGATCAAGAGCTTCGCAACGCCTACACCGAGTGGATGCCTGCCCTGCAAGACGAGGGGCTGCTGCATCGAATGGAGTGGCGCTTCATACCTCGGGCGCGCCCAACCAAGGCGGCGCGTGGGAGCGAATGGTTCGCTCCGTGAAGACAGCTCTCAGCGTCACTCTCCGAGAGAAGGCACCTGCAGAAGAAGTACTGAGAACTCTATTAACAGAAGCCGAGTTCTCCATCAACGCAAGACCGCTGACCCACGTCAGCGTGAACCCCAGCGATCCTGAAGCCCTGACCCCCAACCACTTCCTGTTGGGGTCATCAGATGGGCTGCCAACGACGGGGCCCTGTGACGAGGTCGACAGAAGAACCTGGCGAGCTAGTCAAGCGCTCGCTGACCACTTCTGGCGACGCTGGCTACGCGAGTACCTTCCCACTCTGGTACCTCGCGGCGAGCCACAGAACGACGTGCGACCGATGCAAGCTGGCGACGTGGTCCTCGTGGTCGACAACACGCTGCCCAGGAACACCTGGCCGATGGGAGTCGTCGAGCGCACACACCGCGGACCAGACGGCGGCATCAGGGTCGTCGAGGTGCGAACCAGAACCGGGACCTTCCGGCGCCCCGTGAGCAAGCTCGTCGTCGTGATGAAGATTGAAGAGGCTACGCGAGCTGCGCCGGGGGGAGAAATGTAACGGACGCCGAGCATGTGCAACCTATTCGTGAGCAAGACAAAATTGTGTGCCGGTGTGATGATGAACGATCTTCAATACGTAAAAGTGGTTAGTCAAAGTATGAAAACCGAGACCCTATCTGTGCACCGTAGCACAAGTAGCGGCGGGAGCTCGGTGGACCTTTCACCCTTGTGAAGTGAGTTTTTAGTTTCTAATTAGATTTAAGAGGTTTTAATTGTGTTCTAATTAGTTTCTACTTAGTAAAATTAGTATAAGGAATCTTATGTGAATCTTATAAGACCAACAACGTAGCATTTCTCGTGATTTTAATGTATAAAGAAAAATGTTAGTATATTTACGTAGATTTGAAATGAGGTTTTTTATATGTAAAGATATCCTCAGGATCTTAGTGTCAAATAAGAGGTCTAGGCTCAAAACTACTTGCTGCGTTCCAATTCTGTAAATCGGTCCACGGGTTTTAAAGATAATAACAAATTTGTATAGTGAAAATGTTCAACAGAGATATTTTAAGCATTAATGTTCTAGAAACTTTTTAGTACATAAAGATACATTGTATATTGTTATGTGTTATGACAGAGGAATATAAGAGCTATGTTTTGTATAAGTTTGAGGGTAATCCGACTTAGGGAACTATTAAAAACAGAGCTCCAAAGAGCTGGACCATAGCGAAAATTGTAATTAGAATGGTCTCAAAAATCAGAGGCCTCGTTAAGGTAACGTAGGCTTAAGCAATTTTGTATAAAAGACGGGCCATTGGGCCATAGGGACACAGTCGGTTCCCAGCTCTCGAGAAGAAAACAACTTCGAAATAAATAAGAAGAATAGAAGAAATCTTTTATTGAAAAAATATACAGTCCACTTCAACTACCCAGAGAAGCTGCAGTTTTAAGCTTATTAGGTAATGTTATGCGTAGTTACGCATAACATTATGTAATAAACTTACAGCTCAGATAAGAATTACAACACATACTCGGAACTACGAGTATTCATCTTAAATTCGATAATTCTGCATTTCTGCCGTCTATGGGACACTGCTAGGTACAACCATAACAAATATTACAATACATCAGTGAGTGAGTATCGATTTATTTGAGATCAACGCCATTTATTGGCAGGTTTGTGAAAGCGAACTCACAGTGTATTACTGGAAGATTCGTTATTAAACTCATTTCGATAAAACTAATCTAAGTAAAACTATAATTAAAATTAAAAAAAAATATTTATTTATTGAATATTTGTCAAATTAAAAATTATACATTATACACAAAATAGTTTGTTTACCATACGACGTTACCTTATGTTCTGGAAAATGGCGCCAATGGTGATCAATAGCTAATTTAATACTAATGTTAAATGAGTTTCAATCATGAGTTGTGTTTGAATAACCAAAACATTTATTAATTAGCGTTACAATAAATTATTAAGTTATAATTAATATGATACCTATAATGTTAATTACGATTTTATATTGCAATCTTCGGGTTACTCCCGTCTGGCAACCCTACATATGCCTATAGCGATGTATCGCGTGCACCAGGTACAGTCAGTACGTTAAGTCAAATTTTAAGGAATGTAAATATTTGTTTGAAATTAAAAAGACCTACCTATTTATGATGTTTTGTGTATTTTATTTATGTAAGCATAATATAAAAATATAATATGATATGACTAGTAATTATTTATACTAATAAATAATTAATTGTCATAAATAATATAGACAACAATAGATAGAGTGATTCAAGAGGAAGGTTATATGTATAATACAAACCCGTGCGAAGCCGGGGCGGATCGCTAGTAAAATATAAAGTCGAAAATATAAAATTTTAACTGAACATAGTAAATATTAAATAAATTCGGCACACTAAAACGGTTTACTCTGACTGTACTTTACGTGTGCTCAGGTATGTAATATCTACAAACATAACTAATGTCTTTTCAAACGGGAGCGTTGCCAGACGGGAGTAACCCCAATTTTCAAGTAACACGTAGTTTCCAACGATAGTCAACTTTAAATTGAGGTCAATAACATATCAGATTTTAGTTTTCGATTACAAATAAATGTAATAAATTGCTAAAATATCTTATTAGTTTTTAAAATGGTTCCACTACTTAAGATTTGTTAATTATTTAATAAACTAGAAATTATTAAACAATCATTTTATTTATGACCAGATTATTGTTTGATTTGATGTACTCAAGTACTGGATGTACTCGAGTACATCAAATCAAATGTTGGATGTAAGTCATATTGGGAGACTATAAAAATACGTGTACCAGTCAATTCTCAAACTTTTTGATCTATCTGAGGTGAAAGATGGACTAGGTACCTATTAAATGTTCACATAAGTTAATTGAGCATATTCCTGTATTTATTTAAATAACATGGGAGACTTACAGCTAAAACAAACAGATCAAGGACAGTACATTAGTCAGATAGCCAATTACAGGTCTCCACATATAAAATACAGAGAAAAAAGTAAATTCTAAGGACATTCACACCAAATTACTATATACTACAGCATAATTACTAAGTTGCTCGCACTGCATGTCAACCATCATAACAAAATGAACTACATGAAAAAGTTACGGCTTAAGCACTTCCTAGCCGACGACACACTAGTTAGGAACGGATCTATATCACACTGCTTACAAAGTTTGTTTAAATTTGTGCTTGCACGCACAATGTACTAATTATGCCTATAATTGGTTGAAGCAAATGGCACGCGCAAAGGTGGATTGTATCGCTTCATTGATTGTATTGCTTAAGTTCACTCATCCCCCATAGGGGATGAGTGAACTTGTAACGTTTAAGTTCACTCATCCCCCATAGGGGATGAGTGAACTTTACACCCTGTTCCTCATGCCCCCAAACTGTTCGATATTTTGACAAAAAAAAAATTCAACATTCCCATGAAGGCTAAGCGATGAGCCAGACACAACACCCGTCTGGTCGGAGGATCCTCCCTTTTCCATAGAAAAGGGAGGATCCTCCGACCAGACGGGTGTTGTGTCTGGCGGGCAACTGCCCAGAGATTGAAGTCGGGAAGCGTGTATATATGTTTACCGCGCGGTAAACTCTAATTGCGCAATGCAGGATTTGTGTGACGTCAGGATGTTGTGTGACGTCAGGTCTTTGATGCGTAGTTCGCATGTAGCGATGTATATGCCGCTACATCACTCCCCTCCGGAGACCGGAGGTCGATAAAGGGCTGAGTCTTGAATCTTGCGATGCTTCACAGTGCCAGCTGTGGTTCCAGTGAGTCGGAACCGGGTGCCGCATAGTTCGCGGTGAGTCGGAACTGTCTGCGGTGATTCCCCAGTGAGTCGGGGTGGCGCTGCGTCTTGATCCAGTGGGTCGGATGTGGTACAGCGTCGGGTTGTGGCTGAGGGTGATGACCAGGAATGCGCGTTCGCTGCATGCTGGTGGTCAGGATACCCGTTGAAGCCGTGGGTGCTGACTGGCTGTGTGACTCGCCTCACGAAAGCTTGCGGGAGTGATGATGATGATGACGTCACGCTGAAGTAGTTGCACGAAGGCTGCGTTGACGTTCATATTTGGGGTCACCAATTTAGGGTATGAGGAACAGGGTGTAAAGTTCACTCATCCCAAATAGAAAGGGTAGGATCCTCCGGTCAGACGGGTGTCGTGTCTGGCAGGCAACTGCCCAGAGGTTGAAGTTGGGAAGCCTGTATATATGTTTATCGCGCGGTAAACTCTAATTGCGCGATGCAGGATTTGTGTGACGTCAGGTCTTTGATGCGTAGTTTGATGTAGATGCCGCTACAAACCTACGACTCGTAAGTCACTGCCGTTACCACTGGACCACCACTACTCCATTCGGGTCTATGGTAAAAGTAAAAATATTGTAGATATTATTTTAGATGAGGTGGGCTCAGTATAGGAAGCCATGCATAAGGGACATGGTTCAGGTCTTTGATGCGTAATTCGCATGTAGCGATGTATATGCCGCTACAATAGTATTGTTGAAGATTTTCAATAAACACACACGGTCAGAAATCTCGCGTCGGTTGAGTAAAGGTAATATATGAAATTTTTACACAGGCTAGGTAGTTTTCCGAATGATACGGTACTTTTTGATGATAACATAGATACCTTATGAACCTTTTTTGGATGCTCGCAGTGCGGTTAATATATTTATGGTAACATGGGTTTCATATTTCAGACACGTATTCCAAGTGGCTTCTAACAAAAGTACAGTATAGATTTTTTAAAGTTTTGGCTTGTGTGAAGCACTTGGATAACGGCATTATGAAACCCAGTGATTTTGAGGCCTTAGCGACAATTCATCAACGTGTATTTCAAAACTGAACTTGGACTCGTGATGAACCCCCAGATCATGGATGAAGTTTGTTTGCTTCCGAGAATACGTAATAACCGAGCATTTAGCGGGATTTTCAGGTTATTTCTTTGACAATAGTCCTCTAGTCGACGCAGATCATTCTGGAGTGCTGTTACGTCCATCTGCGATGATATTGTGGTATACATTTTCATATCATCAGCAAAACACAAAAGTTTTGATGAAGTCAAGCAAGAGTCGATATCGTTAATGTAGATTATAAATAGCAATGGACCGAGCAATGAACCATGTGGGACTTCACTAGGAACAGGGACACAGCTAGATATATAATTATTTAGTACTACTGCTTGGGACCTGTTGACAAGGTAAGAGGAAAACCATCTGAGTAGATCGCCATGAATTCCCATGCCATATAACTTGTATATCAGAGTGCTATGATCAATTCGATTAAAGGCTTTGATGTAATCTGTATTAACAACATCAACCTGTTTACCGTTGCTCATGTCATCAGTTATAAATTAATTAAGGAGAATCAGGTTGGTGACAGTATACCTAGCTTGTATGAAACCGTTTTAGAACGAGCTAAATGAGTTTTTCAGGGCAGTATAAACCTGATTATATATTATTTTTTCAATGACCCATTGCTATAATACACAGTTTAGATATCGGCCTGTAATTTGCTATGTCTGTTTTGACACCTTTTTTATGTATAGGCGTTATAAACGCAGATTTCCTTATTTGCGGCACAGCACAGGTATTCAAAGATTTTCTAAATAAAATTGAAATTAGTTGCGCTATCGAAGGTGCACACCCTTCATGAAGTTTGGATGGGGTGTTATCTGGACTTGCCGATTTGCATGTATCCAACTTACGAAACAATTTAATTATTTCATCAATAACAACAATGATACTGCAGATATCGGATGTTAGGGTCGACGAATCGTTAAAAGGAAAAGGAGAAGAGATTGGACAAATAAAACTGGGATTAGAGAGAAAAGTAGAATGAAAGTATTCGGAAAACGCCTGACCAATAGATTCCCCCGTTCGCAAGGTATCACTAGTATAGTTCAAGGCGCTTGGGATTGCTTTTGAGTTATGACGTTTTTTTACAAAATTCCAAAAATATTTTGGGTTATTTTTAGTTGAATTTTCTGTTAGATCCAAATAGTTGCGGTAACATTGAGATTCCATAGTTTCACCCTTTCACGAAGAAGCTTGAATGTTAATTCGTCAGATATAATACCATAGGTTTTGATTTTTTTTTTGTATTTTTCTTTGATTGTTTTGATAAGTGACGAACTATACGATGTTGGATACTTTTCAATCCGAAACAATTTTTGTGGAATACATTTTATTTATAGATCAAAAATAAACTGATTAAAGAAGTTAACTGCATCATCAATTGATCGCGCGGAGAACTCAGTTTTCCAGTTGTGTCCACTGATAGATTCATAGTCACCTTTATTAAACAAGAATTGAGTACGAGGTGCACATCCAAGCAGACGTGTTACAGATAGGTCCAAATTAATTAATAACGCTGGGTGATAGGCATCAACAGGCACCAGTGGGCTAGAACATTCGGTCACGTTCACTTTTTCATTGGAAAGGACGAGGTTTAGGATTCTACCATACCTATTAATTGCCGTGTTATACTGTCCAAAATCAAGAGTGCATAATTCATCATAAAGCAAAACCTCATTTATTTTGTTACTGTTAGAATTCAATGGTAATGGTAATTCAATGGTATTACAAACATTCGGTGTAATGTTTGTGCGCAAGCGTCTCGATGGTATATTTGGATAATCACAAGTTGTAGCATCTGATATTATAATCCTTTTCCACTTTTAATATTATAATTGTTTAAGTTGACTAATCAGGGTAGGTATCCGTTAGACCTCAAATACAAATTTATATAATATGTATTTGAGGTCTAATATCGAATATTATATAATAATATTTTAATATTTTTAATATAAATATTTGTGCAGTTTGGATTGAGGGAGCGCAAATTTTAGATTTGACTATGTCATCAGGCCTGGTGCCTGGAATTCAACTAGCGGTTATAGACGTGTTGTATACATAAAATCCCAGTTTCAACTAACTTTTTCTACTGTTCTTTCTATCTCAATCGCCTCACCGCTTAATACTAACATTGACATTGAATTTGAGACTGACAGTGAAGACGACAACGCTAATCAGACTAAGACAAGGCGAAGACGATTTCGCTTCGAATTATGTTGAAACACAACCACTCGAAACAGAAATACCTGAGTTTATTTACAAAAACCTCATAGATAAAGTGAGAAAATTAGTCAAACTTTTTTGTAAGTACTACTACTAGATTGTAAGACAAGATGGAGCAGTATGGCTGACATGATTGGGCGCTTTTTGCAACTAAAGGATTGTATATCAAAAGTTTTAATCGATCTAAAATTAAACTCCGATTTGTCATTAAATAGGCCTTCCTGCAAAATTACTAGATTAAGAGCAGATTTTTCAATTAGTCAGATATTTTTTATCTGAAGAATAAATATGGCTGTTTGACGTATTTTCTATACAAAAGTTGTCAAACCGCCATATTTATTTCGCAACTAAAAGTTATCTGATATTTGAAAAATTGGCTCTAAGTTTAAGTTTGATTACGTTTCTAATTCTTAGTCCTACCTACACTAAATAATCAACCAATACCAAATTGTTATTTATGGGAGCTATGTATAAAAAGTATTTATTTTATTATTTTCAATAAATATGAACAATAAAGACTGATTTGAAAATAAAAACACGTATTTTATTTATTTATTTAAACTTCTCGCACACAATAAGGTACAAAGGCGGACTTAACGCCTTAGGCATTCTCTACCAGTCAACCAAGGGTGGTGAAGAGATAAGAAGGCAGGTGCTCCGAATTAGAGGAGATAATAATAATAAAAAATATTAAAATGTCAACAATAAAATATAAATAAAATAGGTATACAAGTACTTATATAGTTTATAAACTTATGATACACGTACATACATATACGTATTTACTATAATATATACCTATATTATATATATATATACTCGTATATATATATAAGGATACAAATTCAAAGGAAATGAGGTAATTGAGATGACTCTACACTATTTGTTTTGAAAATAACTCTGCAATTTTCGCTTAAATGCATACCGACTGGTGGCCTTCCTGATATCAAGAGGAAGCGCATTCCAGAGTAGAATGGACTGAATCGGAAAGGAAGAATGAACAAGGTCAGAAGTATGAGAAGGACAGAGTAGAAGAAGATTGTTGGAAGAACGCAGATTCTAAGCGTGTGAAGAACATAGATATTGGAAGTAAGACATGAGATAAGAAGGAGGGATGGGTGAGTTCAGAAGGGAGAAAACCGTAGTCAAAGCGCGTAAACTTCTTCTTTGGCGAATAGACATCCATTTGAGCTCAGACCTTTAACTCGACACATGGTCATATTTCCTTAAGTTAAATATGAACCGGATACCAAAGTTATGCAGTCTGTCCAGCTTATCAAGCAAAACCGCATTCAAGTCAAAGTAGCACACGTCACCTTAGTCGATGATAGGGAAAATCAAAGTCTGCACAAGCATAGTTTTGGTCTTAGCGGGAAAAAAGTTTCTCAGACGATACAGGGATCGCAGAGTACCGTTGACCCTTTGACTAACACTAGATACCTGGCGTTGCCAGCCCAGTGTCGAGTCAAGATGCAACCGAGATCTTTCACCGTAGGGGTAATGGGTATGACGGTACCATTAAAAATAATAGGAGGAAGAGCGCTAAGTGCCACCCTACCCATCATGCGCGAGCTTCCAATTACAATGGCCTGACACTTTGAGGGGTTTACTGACACCCCAAAACTATCAGACCATTTTTGTTTTCACAAAGTTGTTCTGGTGAACAAACTCCGTAAACTGCTTGTGAACGCAGGCCTCAAGCACTTTAGATAGGAATGGGAGAATGGAAATAGTTCGAAAGTGGCTGGGAAGTGAGGGATTACAAATTTTAGGGAGTGGGCCGACATAGGCCATACGCCACAGGGAAGGGAATTGTCCGGAATCAAGTGAAAAGTTGATGGTGTGGGTAATCGGAGGGAGAAGGATATCGAGGATCCAAACGACCATACCACGGCTGATGCCGTCATAGCCCACAGCCTTGGATTTTATGGATGGTATAATCTTTTTGATTTCGTCCAAGGTTACCGGAGAGAAGTGAAATGGCTCTATGATGGGACTAGCAAGGCCAGTAATGAAACCGACCGTCTGGGACAATATTTGGGAATCCAAATGGGAAGTGGTTGTGAAGTGACGGTTGATATCATCAAGACCAATCGTGTTAGGAAAATCCACATGACGTGATCTACCGATACCAAGAGTCCCAAGGAACTTCCAGATATCAGCAGGTGAAGCAGAAGATATGTTCTCGAGAATATGGCAGCGTTTGGCGTTACGTATCATCTGATTACACCGATTTCTAGCAGCTTTGAAAAAGTTGCGATTATCTTCACAGCGATCCTTTTTAAATTAACGAAAGGCCCGATCCCTGCGCCTCATCGCCATCCGAACTCCTGTCATCATCCAAGGAGCAGGAGGAGGCCGAAGTTTAATCTTCTTAAGAGGAGCATGTTTGTCGTAGAGAGCAAGGACCGCCCGATCGAAAATACGCAGTTTCTCATCTACAGCTGCTGTCGCCTCTGCCAGGTGTTCCCAACTGAGGTCTGACGCATCCTGACGAAATTTCTCAAAGTCCATGCGCGCAAAACACCGCATATGCAGAACTTTTGGGACAGGTTTAGTTGGTTTAAGGACATCCGTGAGGAAAATGAGGTCGTGATTGGAAAAACCGGGAGCAGGACACTGACTATGAGAGGAACCAAGGAAGGGAGTGGATGTAAGGATTAGGTCGAGGCAAGTGTCATCGCCAGAGATATTGAATTGGGTAGGTTGCAGTGAAAGTACATGGAGACTAACGGACTCGATGATGTTAAGGAGTTTACGGGATCGAGGGGTGTGAGTAAGGTCGGTGTTGAAATCGCCCATGATGACGCAATATGCATACTCTGACCCTACGGAATCCAGCGCCATTTCGAGATTTGAAAAGTAGTCAACAGCGGGTGGACAATAGACAACAACAAGTAAGGTCTTGATGCCTTTGACGTTGACTTATAAAAATAGGTACTCAGCGGAAGCATGGTATAGTGAAGGAGATGAGGCAATGATTTTGAAGGGGAAATCGCTACGTAGATAGATAGCTACACCACCACCTCCCTTTCCAATTCTGTCATTGCGGATAAAAATGAAACCTGGTAAAGAGTAGGTAGTGGAGAGAAGATGAGGTTTGAGCCAACTCTCAGAAACCAGAAGGGCATGAACATTGGCATCGGAAAAGTTCTCCAACAGATCACTGTAGTAACTTGGCACACTTTGCGCATTTACATAACAGACATGCAACATGCAGACATTGAACAAATGACCTTTCTGTTGACTGAAACTCCGACGCACAAAGTCACCAAGGGTTTCAGTCAATGAGATAAAACTTGCATTAGCGGATGAGCTAGACGAATCAATAGCAGAGTAAAAAGCATCATCATCAGAAGCGAGACACAAAACGATACATGATGAGACAGAGTTACGTGAGCAAAAACGGAACGCAATTTACAAAATAACACAAACGTGAGACAAGGAACATGGGACGTGAAAATTAGACAAGCAAATTCAACATTGACAGAATGACAAGTGACAGTGACAACTAATGACGAAACAATATTATTTTTACAACACAAACAATTGAGAAAATTACCGGCAGATTGTGATTATAAATAGTCTTGAAGTGAAAATAATAAATAATAATAAAATAGTAAGGGAGGCAAAATAGTAAGCAGGCACGATAACTATAATAATCACATGAACTGACGTCCCAAGCACAAAAAAATGATAAGTCGGAGAAACAAGTAAACACTTAGTTTTTACGCACTTCACTATTAGGCTTGCCTCGAGCTCGGCTTGCCTCCTCAATTTTAATGGTTTTAATAATGTCCTAGTTGAACTTACGTTCAATACCGGATTACCGGTATTGATACCGTGATCACGGTATTGACTTTTCCAATACCGGTATTGATACCGGTATTGAAAAAATCTGGTATTTGAAAACCCTGGTGGAAACACACGTTATTATTTTTTACTAAAATGTCTTTGTTTTGTGATTTTTTTTAACAAAACCTTATTTTAATGTTTGTGTTAATTGCCATTTTTGTAATTTAGTGAAGTTTTAATAAAGTGTTCCATTTTTTTTCGGAATTAGTGATTTTAATTTAGGTATCATATCATCCTCTAAGTTTTATAAAACATAAAATATGTCCTTCGTGTTTAATTTTGACAATAAACTACATAATACGCTTGGGCTAAATTCCGTGCCACTGAGTGTATTTACGTGTAGAAGTGTTTTAATATAATGTTATGGAATTGACAAACATTGATCCCCAAAAGGGTTGAAAAAGGGCAACATCTCCAGTCCCCGATAACGGCAGAAGGGTCCAACGCGATAGCACGCGAGCCTATCACTATTTATTGGAGCAAATTCCAATCCCGAGCTGTAACTGAAAAAATATGTAACAGAAAAACGTAATTGCACTTTTCCCCTCGGAAATGTGACTATTTGAAAACGAACCGGGGCCCTCTGTGATTTAGTAGTAGAAGAACAATATGTGGGTACAATATTTGAAACGGATTTCAAATAGTCTAATTTTATTTTTATGAAGATAATTTGAATGAATGAGAGTTTCTAAACGTTCTTATGATATTTGAAAAATTCTTCCGTAAAGTCAGCCTCAAAAAGATACATTGACAAGAATTAATTTAATTGCTTACGATCTTTGCCCTATAAAGTATTTCCACAATGGGTAGTTACAAAAGATAACACACATTGCTTACTTAATTGTAGCTGCACATTGATACAATATTATGGAACATAGATTGTAGGCAATCACATAAGTTCTTGTGGATGTATACATCTTTTTGAGGCTGTCTATACAGCAATAATTTTGCACATAACCAGTAAAAAATTCAAATATCATTATTTTGTTTTAACTTAAAATATTTAAAGATAATATAAAAATACAACAACGACGACGTATTCGACTTATTCAACTGATAACTTACCAATGAAGTCTCCCAAGCAATAAAACCAACGTCCTAAACCGTCTTAAAGTGTTTACGAACTTCGTGTTGTTACGAACTTTTCCGAAGTTACGTCTGAGTGTGTTTGGGCGCAGGCGGCGCGTGGTGCCCGGGCGGCTCGCGACGCTCGACTGCCGCCCTAGCCCGCCCACCCTAGCCGAAACATATGGTGGCCAGCAGGTAATTGTTTTTTTTATATGAAACATTACTGTCAAGGTAATTATTTTATTTTGTAAAGTCATGTTTAATACAAATGTTAGATTCATAGTGTGGGCAAGTTTTCGTTTTTTTTTACTTTTTTACAAATGATATTAGCGGGTATACAATTATCATTCTGCAAATGCTCTAATTTGTTAACTAAGATGTTTGTTTAGTAATTCATGAAGATAGTGCCTAGAATAAATGCAAAATCACTCAGAAGTTGATAAATATAAGCTGTATGATGCTTGGGCATCTTATACAGCCAGTGAAGAATGATATATTATGTTATGTTGAAATATATATATCTTAAATGAGTAGACGACTAATTACTCAAAGTCTTTATTGCTATTAAAAATAACATATTATAATTTTGAACGTTTCTTGAAACAAATAATTGCAACATGTCACTGTTAATATGAAATATTAGTAGAACTCAATGTACTTACAGCATAGGACGTACACAAGCTATTCTGTCATGTTATTTTGAGATAATTGGTCCATTAAAATAAATTTTTCAAAGAACCTTTTTACACTGTTCCATATTTGTAATATTTTATCTGTGAAAAATTTGTGCCTTCATAAAAAGATATGTAACAGAAGCCATTAAATCAACAAAGAAGTCAAGAACACAAACGCAAGACATTACAAAAGCAAAACGCCGATACATCTACTTTAAAACCAACAAGCATCTCACCAGTAAAGGGACCGTTCTTTTGGCGTAGGATTTATACAGACACGGGATAAGAACAGGATTTATTCCGTACCACTACACAATGCGAGCCATAAAACAAAAACGGAAGTCGCACCAACCAATCACACGCCAGCAGGAGCCGAACCCACCAATCACACATAAAGGCTCGGGCGAGACAAAGGGCCACTGAGGGACATCGATCATCGTTTGGAAGGGACCGCAAAAACTTACGACCATAGCTTTGTGTTCACATACATCATTTAATATCAATACTGTGGTAATGACGACTGTTAGGCTTATTGGTATGAAACAGACTTTTTTGTTCAAAATGTGACTAATAATGTAATAATATGTCTAACGCGGATAATAAACTGATAATCATGCAAAAACTATCAAGCGTATTTTTCTGTAACCTTCACCATTTTAAAGATATATTTATATACGTGTTTTATGAAAATACTTTTTGTTTTACGAATAATAAATTAATGATGCGTCTAATTTTGGACAGCGCTCCTTGATGGTGCACTTACACCGCGTTCGGCACTTGACGTGGCAACACGTCGTGTCCGGGTTCGCATCAGGTTATAGAGACATTCTTTATGACTCTTTAAGAACAGTTAAGCGGATTAGGTTACTAGATATACGTCGTCTATTGTATTTTATAATGGATTTCCGCAAAGTCACGACTGAGTCAATTAACTACCCTGTTTCACTAACTGAACATTCAGCCACAGATCTATAATTTGTTTCACAATTTATCTTCTACAGAGTGCAATATTACGTAGTTAGTTTCAAGAAGCGGTTAACTCCACATTGCTTTTGTTTATGGTACCACAAACTTATTATATGTCATGGATTTCCGACCTAACTTATGTCCTGGGAAATTTGTTCCAGCGATAAATTATAATATCATATTTACCGCTAGCAAATGATCCCTAGAAAGCCTCTAGAAGACATCCAGAGCTATCTGCTTAACATATAAATAACATAATATTCGTGGGAGGCGCGACTTCATGCATTATTCAAGCGAATGCCGCAATCAATGCCAACCCTTAATTAAACAACTGGAAAAGTTATGAACATTTCTTTCACAATGAAATCTTATTAACATTGTAACGCCGAAAGTTTTTTTTTTGTAACGCATACTTTATTTTTTCATTAAAAAAATATATAATTGCAGGCTTTAGGGTATTTGGCAAAAATTTCACTCACTGCTTTGGTAAAAACAAAAACAATAACATCGTCAACAAAATTCTAAGTCTTTTTTTATCTCAGTGTGTATTACTTACAAAGCGCATATTCTTAATTACACCTATTACTAACACTTTCTCTAAGGTCTTGGGTGTGATTAAGACTAATATCTAAGTCTCGACTTTTCTCCTCTCCTCAAGCCTTTATAATTACGTAGTATTACTACCTGACGACAAGATTAAAGAGCGAAAAGCACTTGATCTTAATATTTAGGCAGAAGTGTGAGCACTAATATAACTTTTGAAAGCAAGTAACCATTAAAACATGTTGTTTGGGAGGCAGAGTGTGGTGAAGAGTTTACAATAACCGGTTGGGGCTTTTTTTTTTTTTGAGGGTGGGAAATTATCAAATATCGTCTCCCGCTCTGGGCGGAGCGGGAGGGCAGACTTTCACTGACTAAAACCCACCCGTGTTCCTTCCGTTGCCTGAGTGCCGGGGCCGCGATATCCCTTTCGGACAAACTCGCAACCCCGGCAGGCATTGGCCCTTACGGACCCCGTCAGTTGGTGCTGACATCACTTTGAGGCGCGCGTGGAACACAACGCGCCATCGACCCGGGCTTGGTCCTTATCGGACGGCGAGCTACCCATTGCTCACCGTCCGCAACCCCGCGCCTACGGTGGCCGGAAGTCAGCTCGTGACTCCCGACGCCCGGGGCGTCTCCTGCGGCAACTAGGGGCGCGAGGGCGCGAATCTTGCCTCTCCCTCGCGCGCTCCGCCTCCTCCTTCGCGAGTATTACTGCTTCGCAGAAGGAAGTGACGGCCTCCCATGCACTCTCGCTCCGGACCATGGCCTAAACCAGGGCCGGACGCGAGAGACCGTCACCGCCGATCGCCTCCGCGAGGATACGGCGGTGCTCCGCAACAGCAAGGCAGACCTCCAGGTCTGCCTTGCTTGGGCGGAGCACCGCCGTGTCCAATTTTATTTACGTGGTAGATACTGAAATTCTCTACAATTTCAGTACCTATCATGTAAATAAAATAGAGAATATTCGGCTTGGGCGGTTTTAAATAGAAAATTATTACCTATGTCAAACTGTCACATTTATTCTCCAGATAAGTTTTCTGACTATTGAAAAATCTTAAAATGATATTGATACACAAATAGTAGAGAAAGTAAAATAAATAAAAATATTTATTTATTTAACACTTTAAGCACACAACCTTTGGGTGATACAGAAATAAACAGTAGTAGGCGCAATATCGAAAATTGTGGAATAAATATTTATTTAAATATAAGGATATACATAACACTATTAACCTATAATTATATATAATGTTAATAAATATAAATAAATACAAGAACATATAAATACATGAATGTACTAAAAGAAATAAGACAAACAATGGGAAAACATTACCGTTGTGATGATACTGCCAGCTTCTTACGGATGCGGGAAAGTCTGAAAGGGATCGCCCTCCCGGTCCGTCCAGAGCGGGAGAAGTTATTTGATAATCTACCGCCCCAGAAAAAAAATACTAACTTTAACTTTAAGGGATAATCGGGTGGTTGCCATCCTGATTTTTTGGGGGAGCGTATTCCACAGAGAGATAGACTGAACGTAGAAGGAAGTGTGAATGAAGTCAGTGCGGTGAGTGGGATATTGAAGAAGACGATTATGTGGTGAACGTAGAGTTCTATTGTGGTTTGCGCAAATGTACTGAAAGTGGGGGGCTAGATAACTAGGGGAAGAGAGAGAGTGAAGAAATGAAAACAAGGTGGTCAGTGCCCTTTGCTCTCTCCGCTGCCGTATGGGCAACCGCTTTAGAAGGGACCAATGCGCAGAGACATGATCATATTTACGCAGATTGAAAACAAATCGAATGCAGTTATTGAGAAGACGGTCAAGTTTGTCGAGGAGATCCGTATTCAGGTCATAGTAGCACAAATCACCATAATCAATGATAGGGAAAATGAAGGACTGCACAAGCATTGTCTTGGTACTTGATGGTAATAAATGTTTCAGTCGGTTCCCGGGGGGTTCCCGGTAACCTTCTGGCTGACCCTAGCGACTTGAGTACGCCAGTTCAGGGTATCATCGATATGCAAGGTCCTTCACGTTAGTGCTAAATGGAACGATCGTACCGTTGAAAAGAACTGGTGGCAAAGTTGACCCATCCACCTTACTAATAGTATGAGGACTCCCAATTATAATAGGTAAACTAAAGCAATGCCGTTAAGCAATTATGTTGCACTATTTAGATTAAACGTTTAAGAGTATTCAGTAATTGTGGTATAAAAATATTCATTTGAAAGTATTATTACAACTATAAAAACGCCATAGTTAATACTCTTTCCGTCTACAAACACCTTTCCCTTTTATTTATAAAATTCCGTCAGTTTAAATGCTCGTACATACGAGCCTCAGTTCAGAAAGTATTTCAGGTGTACTTAGCGCCTCCGGTGCGCAAACGGCTCGCGACCGACATCGCGAAAGTCGAGAATATTATTATGATTATTGAGTAAGGTCTACGGTTCAACTCAACAGTGGGAAGGATTATTTAACCCTACCCGGGTTGAATGACACAATCGTAAAAAACTTTGGTTGAATGCGACACCTTCCTATCCTATGTATTCGTTTTATTATAATGGTGAAGATTCACAACAAAGTACGGTATCTCAATGTAGCTAAAAGTGAATTAAATTTTACGATACTGATAAAAACATTTCACTGTCGACAATGTGTCGCTGTGTAACAATAATCGATTGTTGATAAATCTTGAGCCCTTTTTCTCCGTGTATTCTTAGCGTCACCAATTGCGTTCCCAAATCTTTCTCAGTCAGCAGCGCAAGCTAATATGACTGGTTTCTTGTTTGACAACGTTTCAATAATAAAGTGTTTCTACTGTAAAAGCAAAGAGCGTATCTATACATTTGTATGGTCAGGTAGTCGCGATAAAACGAACTACCGTTTCCCTTGTTACGACAAGCTTCACCAGGCGCAGCACGAGCGCGCCCCAGAGATACTTCACGCCATACAATGCTAACGTACTCTCTATTCATTTCGTTTGTAACGTGAATTTGTGAACAGCTAACAAAATAGACCAAGCAATGGAATTTACATAAATTTTGTTTCTTGAAAACAAATGCAATTTTAAAACCATCTAGTTGAAAGGTACCCGTGTAAATAGTAATCACCTGTTGCTAATTTTCCCTAATTTCGAAACGAATTACCAATCTTAACTATTAATTTCAATCGATAATCTTGAAGTATTATTGCTACCTTGCAGTATTAAAGCCAGTAATAACGCTTACATTAGCAACGAAGGAAATATTTAAATGTTTAGATATTAGCCCAAAACAAATTTTACTTTTCCATCCATTAAAACAGACTATCTACAAAAAGAACAGTCAGGCTGACTGTTCTTTTTGTAGATAGTCTGTCCGAATCACGAAATCACTGGAACGGCAAAGATTGGTGGATAGGTTTAAAACTGTTCATGTAATGGTCGACACTTGTCTCTCTGCAGCAAAACGGTATGTTCGTTCCGAAGTGTCGCTTAACCCCGGAACATACAACAAGAGGGTGCAGAAGGTTCAGACCATGTGTCGATAATCCATCCTGGGATAGTCAGAAAAGTTAATGAACTTTCTGAGAATAGTCACTGACTGAGGGGTTCAACTTTAGGGGTATGAGGAACAGGATATAAAAGGGAGGATCCTCCCACAACACGGGTGTCGGCGGGCAACTGCCCG
The DNA here is from genome assembly GCA_947364205.1 of Agrochola lota. NCBI lineage: Eukaryota > Metazoa > Arthropoda > Insecta > Lepidoptera > Noctuidae > Agrochola > Agrochola lota. Next base: position 628,508 of record OX376222.1, on the reverse strand, counting down.
GTTGAAGTTGGGGGATTGTATATATGATCACCGCGCGGTAAACTCTAATGGCGCGATGCAGGATTTGTGTGACGTCAGGATGTTGTGTGACGTCAGGTCTTTGATGCGTAGTTCGCATGTGGCGATATAGATGCCGCCACACAACTATCAACCATAATCATGGCTGTATATATGATAATAATATTATTAAATGGATACAGTAGCCATTGTGCCGATAGTCGTGACTGCCAATGGTATAATAGCTAAAAGCCTCAACCAATACCTGTGGAATCTCTCGTTAGGCAGCTGGATCAAGGGCTTGATCCAGAAAGTGGTACTTCTGGACACGGTGCGTATCGTTAAGAGGTTCCTCGTTCCGGAGCCCTGACCAGCGGTAGCTTGAACCCTGTTCCCAATACCACCCGGTGGGCTACTATTTTTTCTATTTTTAAATGATGTTCTAAAAATATTTAAAAATGTAAATCATGTTTGTAAATGAAATAAAAGAAATAATTATAATAATTCCTTTAGTGTAAGGCAATAAACGCCCATAGATAAAATACACAAAACATTTTTGCAAAATAATAAACTACTACATAATTATTATAAACATTAATCTACTAATAACTAAGTATACTAGTATGTTGGGTCGGTGACGTATTGCGCTGACTCGAGGTGTCATGTAGCCTTCCGCGAAAACGCCGATACACGACACCCTACGGCCAAAATGCTTCCTTCATGAAGGTCTCTAGGTGATGAGTCGGAACGCGCACCACAAAAGATTTAAAGTTAACTTTGTGGCGCGATTCCAACTTCTCGACTCTTAAAATGAACTTAGCCTTTATCTCTATGTACTCCACAATCTCATCTGACTTCCTATTAACATTCTCCAAAAGGATTAATAGTGTCGATATAGGAATCTCAAGGTATGGTTTATATTAGAATATAGCCATTCGCAGTGCTGGAGTAAGCAACGTCCATCGTGTGCTTTGATAAATGCAGCTTCGATATTCGAATTAGATATGCAGGGTGGCAGGTGACAGCAGATTTTTTTTTTAATAATCGACGAAAATTTTTAACGTTCAGAATCATGTACTGAATCCATGTTATCAGTTTTCGCATCGACGTCCCTGCCACCCTGTATACTGGACCACTGGTGTTGCCAGCTGTGAACTTTATTTCTTCTTCTTTTCGTGTGGTTAATGACTAACCTGGTGTCAGATTTTTAAATCCGCCCATTGGCCTCTGACTTGGCTTCACATGCCGTCGATAAATATCTCTCAGGCTAACGGTTTCTTCACAATGTTTTCGTTCACCGTTTTTGAAGCAAGTGATAATTACACAATATGCACATGAATCCGAAAAGTCAGAGGTGCGTGCCTTGGTTCCAACTCGAGACCTATGACTTGGCAGTCCGACGGTCACACCACTAAGCTATCACTGTTACTTTACTGATTGACAACATCGAAGCCTTTTCATGTAGTGAGTTTTGAACCTTCTGAAACCTCTTTGTTTTATCCAAAAAGCTCGAATGTGACAGGGAAGCTGCGAGTGATTGTGACGTTATTTCGCCATCAGCGCGATATTGTTGTAAACGTCACGTCGCGTAAACGTCGACGGCGGCGGGACGGGTCGGGACGGGACTGCACGTAACGACTTGATGGCAATGTGATGATACTGAGTAAGCAACAAAACGAACACAACTGACAGGGAAACTTTTCTATTAGACGTGTTCGTGGTAAAGGAATGAAAACAACAATGTGCTAGCGAAACGACAAACGCGTAAAACATTCAAATATCGGGGGACGTGGCAGTGCCAAGTCGAGCAAAACAAACACAAAGGCATAGCCATAACATCTTTTCTCGAAGCCATTTAGGACATTTTCGACCCCCTTTAACTTCGTTCTGGATAAGGCCAGTAGCTTGAATTTACAGTGACCAAGAGGGCTTAGTATAACTAGGTATATTCCCAAATTACATTTAATTTGAAACAGTAATTTAAGAACGATTGCAGGTCAAAGTTCCTTAATTTTGTCACTAACATACTTACTGGCTGACTCACTAACACACCGATCATCAAATTTTAACACTGTAGTTAGCAGCTGACTTAAATTTGGTCCCGTAATTTTTATTTTAAATAATTGGATTTTAAGTTTATGTAAGCCCTAATTCCAATTAATCACTTAATAGATAGGGTAACTAAAGTGACATATAAAAAAAACAGGCCAAGTGCGTGTCGGACCACGCACAATTAAGGGTTCCGTAGTTGAGATGAATTAATCCCAAGAACAAACTTAACATTACAACAACAATATTGAGAGATTTACTATGTTATTTTATGACCGTCTTTTAGGTTTTCCTGTAATCTATGAGTAAAGAACCATATTCTGCATTTTTTTTTTAATTGCCTCAATAGTTTCGGAGATAAGGGGGGGGATGGTCTGTTTTCATAAATTTTCTTAAATATCTTTAAAAGTATTCAGTTTCAAATTATTAAAACAATAAATTGAGATTCTCGCAACAAGTACTTTCATTTGATAGGTCACACGGTCAGTTAACAAAACTTTTTATTCTTATTTTCTTATTTGCCCCCCAAAAGTAACCCCAAAATTCAAAATTCATTCATGTTATGTTACACGCCCGTGTTTGGTTTACATAAATACCTATGTGTACCAAATTTCAACTAAATCGGTCCATTAGATTCGGAGCAAATTGGCTATGACAGACGGACGGACAGACAGACAGACACACAGTGATCCTATAAGGGTTCCGTTTTCTCCTTTTGAGGTATGGAACCCAAATAACGTTATAGTGGTATTAAAGTGTAATTATCTAATGTGATTTGGTGATAGTGAAACTTGCATTGTCATCTCGTAAACAGGTACAAACTATTGCAATTGTTTAATAAACAAGGTTTTTCCTACAATGTATCCCACTTGTTACTGGTTTAAACTTATTAGAACTTGTACTAGTCATCATTAATTCACTAAAACATAAACATAACCTTAATGAAAAATGACACAACTTCTTCTTTATTTGACAAATTTTCATCTTTATTGCTGTTAATCGTTCATCCTATTCTAGCTTTCGATCTCTGTTTCCTCCTCTTTTCTAATCATGATTATGAGCCATAAAACCTATGCTCGCCAGAAAAAGGAGAAACTCAGTCTGGCTTTAAGCAACCTCAAGGCTTCTAAGGAGTTTTGTTACCGATTGACGAGGGAAGCTGATGACAATGAAAGGGAAGTAATGAACTTGATAAAAAGGAACCAAAACACAAAATCAGAAATGGCTCAGTTAGTCATATACAATACACTGATGCGATTGATGCCCGGGACAAGCTCCAACTCATTGTTGACGGGTGCGACCGGTGGTTCTGAGTATGAACTTGCTCTTAACCGGATACAGAAATTAGAAAAACAGCTTCATGAGGCAAACAATAAAGGTTCACAATTAGAATGCACTCAACATAACATCACTGCCTCGTTGGACCAATTTGTCCAAGTATAGTAGTTCTATTTGTATTTTGTATTTGTATGGGGCAGAGTTGGATCTTGTGGACACCACTGTGTTCTTAGGTATTACTTTGGATTCGAAGCTTCAGTGGGCCCACATATAACCAAATTGTCTGCAGCCTACGCGGTCTATAAAATCCGTCATTTGACTGTATAGAACAGCCTCTACTTCTTTCTCCTGGCTATTATCCCAATTTATTTGGGGTCAGCCCTCCTAGTACTTTTGCACCACGCCGTACAGTTGTGCGTTGCTCGAAATCATATTGTTTTTTATTGTTCTTAGCCAAGTCATTGGTGATTGAGGGCTTCCACGGCCTCTCTTGCCGTCTTCTATATTCATGACCCTTTTAGTCATATGGTCATCATCTTGTCTCATCACATGTCCGTACCAGCGCGGTTTTCACTAAGTTCCTCGTGTTTTGGTGACTTTAAAAGTACCACGGATATACTCGTTTCTTATATTATCTATTTTTGAAACTCCACCAGACCATCGTAGCATCTTCATCTCTTTAGTGTGAATTTTCTGTTCTTCATCGGCCAGCACTCAGATCCATATAGTAGGGCTAGTCTTAATGCCCTTTTGTATACGTTACCCTTGACTTTAATAGGCATACGGGAGTCACATAGAATGCCAGACAATGATTTCCAATTCAGCCAGGCTGCCTGAATTCTATTTTGTATGTCTCTCTCTACGCCAACTTATCGTGCTACAACGGATCTGAGATACTTGAACCCTTTTTTTTTGTGATGGAAATTATCAAATAACTTTCCCCCGCTCTGGGTGGAGCGGGAGGGCGTGTCAGACTCTTACTGACTAAAATCCACCCGTGTTCCTTCAGTTGCCTGTACGTCGTCAGGGGTCACGGTATACCTTTCGGATTTTCCCGCGACCCCGGTAGGCATCGCAGCAAAACATCAAGAGAAGGCTTTATAAATGGCCTCAGGTAGAGGTTCGCAAAGATATGCCAAAATTCGGGAGTAGAAAGATTTTTGGGTAAAATAGTACAACAATTAAATATATTTTTGTTTTTCCGTATTTTTACCAGCGGTAATTGTTTTCACGGTATCCCTTTCGGAATTTCCCGCGACCCCGGCAGGCATCGGTCTGGCGGACCCCGTCAGTTGTGCTGACATCTCTTTGAGGCGCGCGTGGAACATAACGCGCCGTCGGCCCGGGCCTGGTCCTTATCAGACGGCGAACTATCTATTGCTCACCGTCCTCAAGCCCGCGCCTACGGTGGCCGGGAACTGGCCTGTGATTCCCGACGCCCAGGGCGTCTCCTGCAGCGGCTAGGGGCGTATGGGCGCGAAATTTGTCTCTCCCTCATGCGTTCCGCTTCCTCCTTCGCGAGCAATACTGCTTCACAGAAGGAGGAAGTATATTATATTCGGTCTTCTGTTTACTATCTCTCAACCCTCTCTTCTCCAAGGACTCCTGCCATACCTTCAGATCTGATAACACTTCTGCCAACGATTCAGCTATAAAAACTATATCATCGGCATATAGCAGTAACCACGGTGCTGGTTTTTGTATGTCTAAAGTGTTGATGTCATGTCCATTAACAGGTTGAATAGTAGAGGGCTCAGAATCGAGCACTGATGAACACCTACTCTGACCTCAAATGCATTACTTGTGCCTGCTGGGCTGACCACTCTTGTAGATAAATTGTGGTTCAGATCTTTAAGGAGCTCGATATAATGCTCCGACACTAGTTGTGCTCTCAGTGTTTGCCAGATAAGCTTTCGTGGAACTCGGTCGAATGCGTCTTCGAGTTCGATGAAAACCATATGGAGGTCTTGTTTGCGAGATTGTACTTTTCCATAAGTATTTTCACCGAACGAATTTCGTCTGTAGTGCATACACCGCTGGTAAATCCGCACTGGTACGGTGTTATATTTGTTAGCCTTTTTAAGAGGATACTTTCCCAGATCTTAAGAGTGTGAGAGGTTAGCTTGATTCCTCTATAATTTTCACAATCAACAACATCCCCTTTTATTCTTATAGAAAGGTATCATGTTACTAGTTCTCCACATATCTGGTGCTTTGGTGGTTATAAGAATTTCGTTGAAAAGCTTAGTCAATCTAATATAAAACCAAGTATGTTAATTTATTCAGTACTTATCTATTTGTCATCTTTATTTCTTTAATAAATAGAATGAATTGGCAATCGCACACGGCAATGGAATATAATTTCTACATATAACAAAATCTACCTAATATTAGCACTGCGCTTTATTTAATTAGGACTGTACACTGAACATGTTGCCGTGTGATGGCCAAGTCATTCTATTATGTTTTTATTATTAAAGAAATAAAGATGACAGATAGATAGGTACTGAATAAATTAACAGACTTGATTTAACATTGTACGGTGCAACCGCACATTCTGCAATTCAGCAGTTTACGCAACACATTCATTTCCACTCATAATACTTAGTTTAGTTCGCGTTAGGCTATCAAAGCAGCCAGGCGTTCTCGTTACAGCCAACAAGGTCTGCATCACTCACTTCATTTCCATACCATCAGTCCATTAAGCTCATTTAACCATTAAGTATCTTTGGAACAATACAATAGTGTTTTGATACTTTATCTTCTTTCATCCCATTTATCCCTCATCTAAAAGTAATTACGTATAGTCTAGCAAGAGATCATACAAACATTATATCTCACATCTTTTTACGGTAGAAGAACTGCGTTGCGAACTTTGCATTTTTTTAATTCGTTATGTTTTTGATGGGATTTATATTATACTTAGATACGGCCTACATAAGACAAAAATACATAAAGATAATGCAGACATTGAAAGGGAACGTAGGGCACTGGCGGTCAGAGGGAACATGTTGGCCCGTAGATTCTCTCGTTGTGCGGACCAAGTCAAAATCACCCTGTTCAAGGCGTTTTGTCAAGGTCTGTATACTGGGGGTCTATGGGCCAGCTACACCAAAAGATCGCTAGATGTCTGACGCATCCAATACAACAATGTTTTTAGGATGCTGTTGAAACTGCCCCGTTTCTGTAGCGCATCGGAGATGTTTGCTCAGAATCGAACTGACGGCTTCCATGCTGTGATTCGCAAAAAGGTCGCATCACGGATGTGTAGGACGCGGGTCAGTGACAAAAGCATCCTGAAAACAGTGGTGGAGAGCCCTTACTCCCCTTTTCTGAGGCACTATGTGGGGAGAATGGTCAGGTAGCATATTCCTTGCTTCATCGTTCTCTGCACATACTGCCGCAGTCACCAGCTATTCTTATCCTTGTTTTATGTTCTACTAACACTAGTGATAAGGTATTTTACTAACAAATTGGACCATATTGTTGTCCGAAATGAATAAATAAATAAATAAGAGGAGGAAAAGCAACACAGAACGAGTTTAAGAAGAGCAGAACAACGTTGGTAAAAAGTTCATCCCTCAATATGTTTAAAAAAATAATCTATCATAATCACTTTAACGCAATCAATTTCAAGCAATTTCATCACTATGGAAGGTGCGAGTCTGAGTGTATCGCTCTACTCGCCGCTTATACCTACGAATACCTACGGTTTGCCCATGCATACACTTTCTGCTTCAGGAAGTCGATGCGGTCTGTGACACGGGCCATATAGTCCTGAGGGCTGATATCAGTCCCTAATAACGCCCGCCTCACAAAACGCATCACTCTAGGGTGAGTATTGCTCTCCCTGAAGCAGATTAGTTTGCCGATGAGCGCTCTGGCCCCACCAATACGGCGCTCAATCCTGCACTGCCAAGCTGGTACAGCTGGTTTCGGTCGTGTAGCTCTAGAGCCACTATCAAATTTGACGTGAGCTACACGACATGCCGCTACAGCCGCGCAGTACAGAATTGAGTGAGTATCAGTGAGATCTTCGCAGTCATCAAAGTAGTTTGACAACTGCGAATCCAGAACCGCCACCAGAGCCGTATTTTTGTTATGCATAGGCAAACGAGGTAAGCGTGGTCTAAGTTTGGGCGACATGAACCGATATTCCTGAATCGCACCCTCCAAAGTACTCCTCAATTCCTCGTTGCACTGGGTACTTACGTTTGTAGCCCTGTCATCAATCCTCTCGTCAGCTTGACTTGTAGTGACCTGCGGTGGTACTATAACACCCTGCGACGGAGGACCAATGACATGGCTACTCTGCGTTTCATTTCGTAGGCGATCAAGTACAGTGTCATCCAATATATGATTACGCTGGATGACCCGCACCTGATCCGGGGGGACATGGGCTGTCATGTCACCTCCGATTCGGCAGTTTTTATATTATTATTATAATTATCCATTTATTTCGGACAGAATCCATAAAAGAGTTAGTAACATTTTTCTTAATAATCTATGTTGGTAGGTACAAAATATAATAACGTATTTATTAACGTTACAAACTTACAATCTTCCCGTAACTATTCCCACCCAGTGTGCCTGTATGGGACAGTCATGGTGGGATGCAATCATTTGCAAAATGCTGTTGGTGCTACCGCGCAGTCTTTGAAATAATGTCGCCACTTTCTTACGCATTATAGCGTGAAAACCGTCAACGCGAGCATTAGCGAACATTTGTGACGCACTACAATGCCGCGGCAACCCCAACAGCAATCTGAAAGCATTATTATACTGGATCCGCAGGACGTTGTAGGCTCGTTGCGTATACCAAACACAGCCTGCTCGAGTAAAAAGATTGGCAATATGCCCTATAAAGTGTAATCTTAACTTCCTTGGTACATCGAGCGAACCTACGGGCCAGCATATTGCTCCGTACCGCCAACGCCCTGCATTATCTTTCTATATCTGGATCATATTTTAAGTCCTCCATGTTAGGAGAAGAAGACATTTGGGGCACAAATTACTACATTGGGTTCGTGAAAAGTGTCCGTCTGGATTGAGGAGCCATGTCTCATATTTGAACGAGGGTACTACCAATATTTAGTAGTAAATTAGCCGATTTTGTAGGCCGGATTCTAGAATTTGTAGTAAAACCCTTAAAAAGTTATACGACATTAAAGGTGGCTCCTCAATCCAGACATCTGGATTGAGGAGCCACCTTAGGACTCGAAAACTAGCCAACGGATATTTTTGAAAATTTTGTAGGATTTAGTAGTACTTATGCGTATCCTGTACAAAAAAAATTAATGGGTTTTGTAAGGTTGAATTTGAGATAGCTACAATGCTTTGATTTTTCATAAAAATCCATAAATTTCACCGCGCTGTTTCTCGGAAAGTTATCAATCAATTACAACAGATTTTTAGTATAATTTAGTAGCAAATGTGATTTAATTTGTACTGTAAAAAATAAGTGGAAAAATTATATAATTTCGCTGATACAACACATTTTATGTGGCTCCTCGTATTTGCAGCGCTCGGCCGCTATAGAACCGAGGCGGTAACAGATATGGTCCTCGTGTTCACGGGATTTTGTTTTCAAATATGAAGTTCTTCGATAGTACGTAGCTACTAAACTAGTTGATCAAATCGGATAACAATAGCACCAATATTTAGTAGAAATTTCTACTAAATATTGGCATAATCCAACATCCTTCACATTCAGTATTTCCAAAGATATTAATAAAAAAAACATTCCCCTGCGTTGAAATTTTTCGTCGCGTTATTAAAAAAAAAACAGCTGCTCCATACATGGTCCCTGCCACCCTGTATATTGATAGAGATAATATTTAGAGATTAGAGATTTTTTTAAATGTCATTATTTTGGGATAATGCACTTTTTTTTTACTATGCGGGCTATTAAAGAAATTGCGTGCCATAGCTTCAGGGTGAGTTCAGAGTCGATAAAGGTACCCGTAAAGAATAAAAAATAAGTACCTTTAAAAAATAAAAGAAATTGCTTGCCAAAGCTTAGGGGTAGGTTCAGTATCGATAAAGGAAACTATGAAAAAAATAAAAAAATAAAAAAATTGCAAGATCAACCTACTAATTAAATAGCAACCTAGCTAACCTAACCTCACCTACCCCTAAACTGTGGCAAGCAATTTCTTTAACGCTCTGTATAGTGCTCATTATTTAAGTGCTGATTGATGAAGAATTATTCATGTGTAAATAAAACTCTGTTTATGATCATAGTTTGAATTATTTAGGTCACAGTATACACTATACTGTTAACGCTCAGTCCACATGTGACACGCAAAATGTCTGAAAACAAACTTTTTCGAACCTAATAAAATTACCAAACCTATGTACATTTTTAATATTCAGACATATTGTGATGAAACCGTTTGCCCATTCTTTTGACTTAGTAGAAATGGGTTCCCGTAAAACTGGTACGTTTCTGACCGGTACTGCCCACCGAGTCAGGTTGAGAATCATCTAAACTAAAGATTTTATACGGTTTTGGCCGTAAAACATTGTGATATGGTTTTGGTCGTGGGCTCTCGTACCACACTAAATTGTTAAGGAATGTTTTTTTTATTAATCTCTTTGGAAATACTGAATGTGTAGGATGTTGGATTATGCCAATATTAAGTAGAGATTTCTACTAAATATTGGTGCTACTGTTATTCGATTTGATCAACTAGTTTAGTAGCTACGTATATATACGAGGAGCCACATAAAATGTGTTGTATCAGCGAAATTACGTATATATAGTTTATCCATTTAATTTTTCAATACAAATTAAATCACATTTGCTACTAAATTATACAAAAAATCTGTTGTAATTGATTGATTACTTTCCGAGAAACAGCGCGGTGAAATTTATGGATTTTTATGAAAAATCAAAGCATTGTAGCTATCTCAAATTCAGCCCTACAAAACCCATTTTTTTTGTACTACTAAATCCTACAAAATTTTCAAAAATAACCGTTGACTAGTTTTCGAGTTCTAAGGTGACTCCTCAATTCAGACGTCTGGATTGAGGAGCCACCTTTAATGTCGTATAACTTTTTAAGGGTTTTACTACTACAAAATCGGCTAATTTACTACTAAATATTGGTAGTACCCTCGTTCAAATATGAGACATGGCTCCTCAATCCAGACGGATACCGTGAAAACAATAAGGGAATCTTTAGCACATATAACCCACACAAATGTAATATTATCTACTCCCACATACATTCGCGGGGCTCTTATTCATAATTATAAAATTGAAATATTTATTAAAACGAAATCTAAAAAACCGGCCAAGTGCGTGTCGGACCACGCACAATGAAGGGTTCCGTAGTTGGGATGAATTTATCCCAAGAACAAACTTAACATTGTAGTTGAAAAACATGTTCTCCCATATGGAATGTATGGGATATCATGTTTTTCAAACCGCAAATTTAAGTTGGTTGATTATTACTCGTTAACCTGTACAGCCTACTTAGCTCTGATAGTTTTCCTTTTAATTTCGTAATATACTACTGCTGTGAATTTTTTTATAAATCCAGGTATAACCATTTAGCTGGCAGGGGGGGGAGACACTTGGCTCTAACAAAAAAAATAAGTTAAAGCTTAATATTTCGCAAACGGATCCCTGAATCTAAAAATGGTTTATTTCATTTATTATCACTGTAATATTTTTAACACAATGTATTTTGTTATGAAATAAAAATGACTTAAATGACTATTATTTGTTAATACAGCGGCAATAAAAATGCATAATCTGTGAAATTGTCAACTGTCTAACTATTACGGTTTATGAGATACAGCTCGCTGACAGACAGACAGACAGACAGACGGAAAGCGGAGGCTTAGTAATAGGGTTCCGTACTGTACCCTGTATCCCCCTGTACCCTGTACCCTGTATCTATGGGTTTCCCTTCGGGTACGGAACTAAAACTAACTACTGCTGATACTAATAGCAAAACAAATACTGCAACGAAACTATCACTGAAATTCCTCAAAGAAAATCGTTTAAGTACTGCAGCCTTTCAACCACAGACATCACAATATTTACAGTAAATGTTTCCGTGATTTTCGTTTCTCGTATAAAACGAACTCAATCTCGCGCAGATAAACGAATGTATGTAGTACGTAGATACAGTAACGATATGACCGCTCTTCACACCAAATGATCTGACCTTACATGTCCTGTGGACTCAACCGATGAAACATCGACGAAAACTATATCTTGTGATGGAAAGATTCCAAATATGTCAGGGATAAGTTGGTAAGGGTGGGGACAGATTTATAGCACACGATGCGGCCAATCGCTTGTTGGAAATTTTAACAATAAAATTTTACTGGAGGATCTTCATGACAAGAAAAATGTGAACATTGCTGTCTGCACCACGATGTGATCACGTTATCCTCGAATTTTCATTAAAATGACGAATAATCACCATAAAAACTGCTAAAATTAAAAGCCGTAAGAACTTAATATTAATAGAATCGATGATAATCACCATACTTACTTAAGCAAGGGACTGTGATTAAATGCATAAAAACACAACTCGTGTCATCAGCAACAAGTCTGTTTCCATCTTTTTCAATTCCAACCCTTGAATTTCCGAAAAAAAATGATATTTGTACATTACCCTTGAATGTTCGGACTGGGTTTATCTCGGTAATGTCGGAGCCAGATGTGGTTACGTTTGATTAGTTCATGTCCACAGGAGAGACACGCGGCACGTACGCGGATTGATAGATTGACTTAATACTGAGTAACCGCGACGTGTGCGCGTGGTCATATCTAGGTTAGGAATTAGGTCATTGTTACTTATTCATTGATGTGTGGATGTTATTCGATGTTGTGATTTAGGCTAATACGGTTGTATGTGTTACATTTCATCCGATAACTGACATGAGTGGAATATTATGAGAATAACACAGAAGACCATTAGTAAAGGGGGGTCGGTAACTTAACTTCGAGAGTCATATGTTCGATGAAAGGAAAGTCGACTGAACGATTGTTCGAATGGAATTTATTGCTAAACAACCTTTTATCGCCAAACGCTACTTTGACTGAACGATTCATCGAATATTTATTAATCGACGGACTGCTCTTTCGAATGAATTTTAATTATTATATAGTATAATAATTGAAATAAAATTATGAAAACAAAGATTTTTTGTCACATATTATTTCATATGTAATCGAGGAAATCAAACACTTTTAAGATATCGTACTTTCTTCCCGTAGATTTAGAAACATGAAATTTGGTGAAAAGGTAAATAATAAAGCACAAATGAAGGAAATGAATGAATTTTTATTATAAAAAAAAACATTTAACAAACGTTTTACTATTGTTAGACCCACATAAAAATATGTAATTATGACGTAAAATCAAAAGAAATTACAAAAATAACTATGTATATTTAAAAGCTAACCTTTTTTGTACAAAATAATAACATTATTGTAAGCATCAATATAAATCTGTCTTATTAATAATTTTAAAATAACTGAATGACCTAAAAAATCTATAATAATTTATGAACATAAAAAGCTTGAACAGAGAGTATTTGTTTTTCATAAATACTTACAAAATCGATATAGAAAATCGATTAACAAATACATAATTATACCTGGCAGCACCATACATGGTGTAAGACAGAGATCTATCTGACAAACCAATCAAATCAATAGCTCATTAATCGTTTCGTGCTGTTTATTTCGCGTCGAGTTAATTTGATTTGGTGATTCCTCCGTATTTACTTCTGTTATGTATGTTACGATTTAATGCTATCAAGTTGAGCTTTTACATTCCTCAAGTGGTTTTGTTGTGAGATATAGGACTCCTTTTTTATTGTTAAGTGAGCGAATTGACTCTAGTTTTGTTGTGAGATATCGGACTCCTGTTTTATTGTTAAGTGAGCGAATTGACTCTAGTTTTGTTGTGAAATATCGGACTCCTGTTTTATTGTGAAATATCGGACTCCTGTTTTATTGTTAAGTGAGCGAATTGACTCTAGTTTTGTTGTAAGATATCGGACTCCTGTTTTATTGTTAAGTAAGCGACTTGACTCTAGTTTTATTGCGAGATATAGGACTCCTGTTATATTGTTAAGTGCGCGAATTGACTCTTGTTTTGTTGTGAGATATCGGACTCCTGTTTTATTGTTAAGTGATCGAATTGACTCTAGGTTTATTGTGAGATATCGGACTCCTATTTCATTGTTAAGTGAGCGAATTGACCTAGTTTTGTTGTGAGATATCGGACTCCTGTTTTATTGTTAAGTGAGCGAATTGACTCAAGTTTCGACGACAAAATGTCTTCACCTGGTCGAGATTGGACAAACCGTCCACAGTCTCGACGGTGTGTAACTTGTACCCTTCGTTTGTTGGCGCCTAATCTTCGTAGACGACTTATTGAAGATTTAGACGACCAAATGCTCATCCTTCTACTGTTCTGGGTATCGCCTACGCCGGTAAGTTTACATTTCCTTTACTAAGATGACCCACTAACCGAGAAGCCCTATGTTCAGCTGTAAATGTCTACCTACAAGCTGATATTATAATAAATGTGCTTCATTGTTAAATCAGTGGTAGCTACAAAACATTACTGTTCACTGTGTAACATTAAAATGTATAAAATGTGTACTAAAGTGATTGGTATAATTATCATCTGATGTATTTATATCTATGTATTATGACTGATACTAAAAAATTGGGTGTATGTAAAGGATATACTTGTGCAGGTAAACATGTGTGAGTTTGTGCAAACAACCGGCACAACCAATAACTGAATATGTTTTGTAATAGTGAACATATTTTATCTTACAAATGTAAATTCACAGATTTTTTTTACTTTTCAGGTATCATCTGATGACCTGTGCCTTGAATGTTTTTTGTTGCTGCAAGAGCGGATACTAACAAACACAACTCCATCTCAAATTGAGGTATCCCCCGCCTCTTGGACATCTAAACATATGTTTTGGAAGGGGCATCACTTTTTTCATACATTTGGAAAGCGTTTATCGTGCTTGCTGCAGCAAGAGATATTTACAGACAGGCACTTCCAGACATAACAGACCTGCATTGGAGTCAGTGGATTTTGAAAAGATAGGAATGGATATCTCGGATGCTGTAATTCCTGAACCACCTCCACTGCCACTGCCAGTTCCACCACCACAGGAACAACTATTGCCCGACCAGTATCTAAAATTAATTCTCTAAGTATAAACGAGTTTCTACAAGTTTACGTCATTGCCTATTTGTTGGATGTGAGAGAAATGATCATCTTTTACTACCGATTATTATAAAGGAAGTTTTATTATTTCAGTACAAAATATACATTCCTTTTACAGCTAGAATCTGTGAATATCATTTGTACAGGAATCATTGGCTAGGATGTTGCGCTCATACCATGACGGTATTGTGGTATTTAAGCTGGGGCCGTTTTAATGATGGAAGCGCTGCAGGTCAATTTCTGGATCATATATTCTATGAAGAATCCAGCTCCATAGGATAATCTAGAATCTAGACAAAGTCAAGCTAATTTAAGTTGTATAAATTATTATATTTTATTATATGACATTGATTTTACATTCTGTGATTACTTCCTCACACACTGACTTATTAATTGTAACTTTTTTTTTTGGAAAATCGTCTACTTTTACAATGTTTGTAAATATGTGAGAACCATGTATCTATCACATAAGTAATTAATTTATCTGTCGTTGCTCTCTTTAAAAAAATCTTTTTACCTATATTGTGGTATAGTAATTTATTTTTTTATTTTTAGATGCATCGTCTTCACATATAATTATATAACTAATGTACCTACTACATATACAAAATATTGAAGATTGAGAATATTTTTTTTTTTTTTGTAATTGTTGACGTTCAAAAGTGCCTTGCAAGGGCCTATTTGAAATAAATGATTTGACTTTGACTTTGAATAAATGTTTTATTTATTAATTGTTTTATTAATAGGTTTACTTAAAATCTATAACCTGCCCTATAATTAAGTGTATTCTTAAACATGGGATGGAACTTTAATTTCCGCATCCACTTGGAATTAGTTTGGTCGTCGCACTATAAGTACATATTTTCATAGAACACTGAGTAGTAATAAAGAAAATACGTTTATTTGCGGTACACATGACGCAAGGAAAGAACAAAATAATTTGGGGCAAAATATGCGTCACATCCACGTAAAACGGCCATCGCCTAGCATAATGCTGCGACCATATGTGAGACAGAGCCCTAGTGCTGGTTTTCTGCTGCAGCCGGAGTAGTAAGAGGCTGCCGCCGAAGCTTTTAGTCGTCTTTTTCGATACTCACTAGAAGAGAGGGCAAACCACACTACTCTCTAGCGAGAGAAGGCGGCAGTGAGGCCTCTTGTCAGGAATTATCATCCTCATAATAACATTAAAAAGTCCACTACATAGCAAAGGCGACCCCATTAACGTTAACCACAATATCATTTAGAATGGAAAATAATCCATTCAGAAGAAGTAAAATCTTGGAGAATTTAAGTTTTATAACCTCAATTTCAGCAACTTAAAAAAAAGATTACTGTTCAACCAGGGTGAATAAATAAAAATCGTTTGCCGAATATGAAAAGATATTTCTTTATCTGTAAAATAAAATTAAAACCACCGTGACACGACAACCTTTTTTGGGGTCCCAAAGCAACTGAGAAAATGGACATTCTCCTTTTAAAAATAGCAAAGATAAATTTGTATTTCATATTGATACTATGAATAACAAAGTATTTTTTTGCAATTGCAGAAAATCAACCATATTAAATAAAATACGTTATGAATCGGCGATTTTAGTATTGCTTTATTATATAGTACATGATATACAAAAGTTTCAAACTCCTAACTTGTTTAGTTGTTCCGATAGAGCTCGTACAAAAATTATCTAAAACTGACAACTTTTACAGCCTCCGATTTCTTCGTTTTTGACGATAAAAATAAGGGAGTGCCTCCGCTGCCGGCGCTGACACCCAATAATAAGGGAGTGCCTCCGCTGCCGGCGCTGACACCCAATAATAAGGGAGTGCCTCCGCTGCCGGCGCTGACACCCAATAATAAGGGAGTGCCTCCGCTGCCGGCGCTGACACCCAATAATAAGGGAGTGCCTCCGCTGCCGGCGCTGACACCCAATAATAAGGGAGTGCCTCCGCTGCCGGCGCTGACACCCAATAATAAGGGAGTGCCTCCGCTGCCGGCGCTGACACCCAATAATAAGGGAGTGCCTCCGCTGCCGGCGCTGACACCCAATAATAAGGGAGTGCCTCCGCTGCCGGCGCTGACACCCAATAATAAGGGAGTGCCTCCGCTGCCGGCGCTGACACCCAATAATAATGCCGTTGGGAACCGGCAGTAGATTACTGCTGGCAGCCGAGATTAAAACATCGTTTGCCGGCGCCGCCGCGCCGACTCCCACAACGGCATCGCGGCGTTTATGGAAACCATTCCAGTATTCAGAACCCCAAGTAACTAAAGTATTTGTTTCTATATGTACATTCTAGTCGTTTTTGGCGTAGGGGTCACAGTTCTAACATAACCTAACCATTTTTTGCGAGTAAAAATATTACTGGTTCGGTTCCGGGTAGTATTGGATTACTGGAATATGGAAATGATCGATTATGGAAATATGTGAATGGAAAAAAAATGCCTACCCCGGCCATGGTGTCAACGCTATTTTCCGCTTATTTTTTCCAAAGTCAGCGCCGGCAACCAATACAGCAACCGGCGCTGGTAGCCAAATCGGGAAAGGACGCCGGCAGCTAAGGCACTGCCTAAAAATGAATAAAAATTATATTTGTACTCTACTGAATTAATTCAAAAAAATTACACACCAAATCAAATAAAAAAAAAACAATTTCAAAAGTCATCTATTCAAAGTAGGCTGAGAATCAGCATTTTTTAACGTCAAAATTACATAAGACAGTCCCCCAATACGCCCACCCTTTACCCCCACATGCCAGGCTACGATTTTTTTTTCAAAATCAAAAGTTTATTTTTTGGGGAGCACATTTTTAATTTTTAACTTAATATAATCTTCATTATTTGTAGTTATAGCGGCAATAGAAATGCACAATCTGTTAAAATTTCAATTACATATTACAGTTCATGAGATACAGCCCGCTGACAGATAGACGGACGGACGAACGGACAGCGGAGGCTTAGTAATAGGGTTTCGTTTGGCACCCTTCGGGTACGGAACCCTAAAAAGCAACTTGGATCCAACAATCATTAATCGTCTAAAATTCAAATAGGCGCAAGTAACATCCAAACTCAGGAAAACCTTGTTAAATCAATAAACGTAAAATTTTAATAGTGTTTAATTGAGTAACCAGTTTATGAAGACCCATAATAAACCACAGAATAAAGTGATCGTTGAATGAGTTGTAAAGAGTTACGCTACGGGTGCAGGTCAGCTACCCTTGGCTGTTTGTCCAGTTGGTAAGCATTGCTTCCTGATAAGTAAGTCGGCTACTTGCGAAATTATATTGGAAAACTTTCTGTGGACCAACTCCAGTATTTTATTCTCTTTCTTTCGGAGTACTACCGACTACCGACTACCGACGAGAGTCAGGAGTGTCGTACCTAAATAATACCAGTTTGAGGAGGAAAATATTTTAAATGGGTTACTACTCGTAATTAGATGTAAACATGAGAAAAAGCTATTACAGGCTTTTCTTTTTCAAATAGAGATCAATATTTAAAAAAAAAACATATCACGTGAATAGCGATATCACAGGAGCACTTTGTGCATAATATCACTTCCATTTACAATATTATTTACTACCTAAAATACTTGGTTTCAATTTGTATTACATAAAGAGGGACAATTGAATGTTAAAATTCAGACATGGAAATAATATAACATGGAACGATTTCATGATTAAACTAAGTCAAATAATAACACCAAATAGATTTCCAACAATACAAACGAACACCTGTGTATTTGCTACAAACAGTTTTATGAGCGATCTATTAGATTTGAGAGGCAACCCAATATTTATGTAACGAATGTCGCCCGTACATAAAACATTGTTCTATTTGAGTTTACGAGGATGAGCGGTGAAAATAAAACGCTTACAGTATAACGGATGGATGGGACAGACAGTTTTATTACGATTCAATCCCTGACGCAATCTGTCCGAAATAAATCTTTCATAGTTACAGGAACTTATAAAAGTTGCCACATAAGAATGTGAGCAATAGAGTTCAGTGTGACGCAGTGCTGCAGGCAATTTAATTAAGACTTTTAAAAGTGGAACTTGTAAGGAGGTAGGATATGCTGCTAGGAAATATTACTTTCTTTAAAAAATTAAGGTGTATCTAATATTGGGTTTGGTTCCGCGGAAATACATGAAAAGCTTCTTTTAAAATATTTCTAAGGAGCAGCATCTTTGATTTTCTTTTCATGCAGTTTTTCTATACTTCGCTCTTCTGAAATGCTATAAAATAATAGATAAAATGTACGTATAGTATTTAGATACCGATAATCACTATCACCAATCGATCATCAATGCTGTGCGTTACCGAAAACATTTAACTCAACTATTTGCCGTCCCATTTGGGTGGCATCGAAAACTGTGTTGCCTTATCTACGGGTCTAGCCGATAGCCCCAGGAGGTACTTGTGAATTATAGTAGTATTTAGATAACGCACCAAATGTTTTACTGATTCGTCTTCTGTCTTTGTTGAGAAATAGGTTTCATCATCCAAAAGAACAACTACCTTTAAATTGGGTTTTTTAGATAAGAAATTCTATAAAAACCCCCACAGAATTCATGTACCTATCCAAAAATTACAAGTCATTGAGAGGTCTGTGTAAAACAGTGAACATACAGCATCTATCGGAAAGGTGTTGTCAGTTTCATAATTCATGAAACTTACAAAAACATGCTAGTTGGGCAGGGTCATAACTAGATACAGTTTATCTCCATTTCTATGTCGGAAGATAGTTTGCGTCAATTTGACTCGATCCGATCCGTATGGCCTCAAGAACGGCCGGTCAGCATACAATCATGTTGGTACATACATTGTAGGTAGATACTGTAGATACACACATGAATATTGAAACCACGGTCTATTGGTCCGTGCTTAGGAAACCGTACGCTGATAACGGATAGATAGGAGATTGATACTTAATCGTACTACCTGAAGACCCGTAAACTTAGGATAATACTTGGTTAATGTCTTTGTCGCATTTAAAAATGACAACGCTGGAAATAACAATCGCACAATATTGGAATGAAATTTTTAAATCCAAGTTTTCCTACTAATAAAAAGCTCATTATAACCTTAAGTTTCTCCAACCACTGAATGAATCAAAACGCCAACAAGCTAAAAAGATCAACGGCCATATACTCGTAGATTAATTTTTCAGAAACAAATCTCTTCTTCTTCAATCTTTGTAATCACGTCGCCATTGTGGCTTTCCATCACGATCCTGAAACTACCAATAACCCGTAATTACTTATTCAATATCAGCCTCTATCAATCCCTTATTAATAAAGACCCACATAAATGTAGTAATTGCTACCTCATATCGTTAACTAATCTCCCTATTATAATGTACCCACATATTATATGAACACGCCCCGCACGTCAGATGTTATCACTAGTACAGTCGACGTCAAAAATATTGGGAAGAACAGAGTATTCAAAATCATCAGAACAACTAAGAAAATTAACGTAAGCCGACAAAGTGGTAAAATAAATCTTTTTTTTATTTTTATGGTACCTCCCCTACACATAAAGTGGGGTTTTTTTTTTCTCATCTACCCCATGATGTGGGGTATCGTTAGAAAGGCCTTTCAAAAATATTGTGAGTTTGTTAAAACCATTTTTGGATTCAGGGATCCGTTTGTGAAATAGTATGCTTTTAACTGTTTTTTTTTTGTTACAGTCAAGTCTCCCCCCCCCCCCTTCTAACTAAATGGTTGTACTTGGACTTGTGAAAAAATTCACAGCAGTAGCATATATACTAAAAACGAAAAACTATGAGAGCTAAGGAGGCTGTACAGGTTAACGAGAAATAATCAACCAACTTAAATTTGCAGTTTGAAAAACATGATCTGCCATACATTCCGTATAGGAGAATACGTTTTTCAACTACAATGTTATGTTTGTTCTTGGGATAAATTCATCCCAACTACGGAACCCTTTATTGTGCGTGGTCCGACACGCACTTGGCCGGTTTTATATACCGTAATTCTGAAAATAGCTAGATTCAGAAAAACCCTTTCTGTTATTAAAATTTAGTTTCCCCATCTTTTGACTGTTCATCATAGTAGAGAGATATTGGCAAACTTGTGGTTACTATTTCACAAAAACAAATAACCGAGAGTTGAAATTGATACATACAGTTTCATGTCCTTGATTATTTAGGTCGTTTTAAACTGTGAAGCTGACTGTACAAAAGCGCAGAGCCACGTCCTTCCCGGACTAATTACATCTACCTGTGTCTAAGATTTGTGACCACTCTAGATCCAGCACGTTAGCCTGGCTTATATTACATTTGTGCCAGCTTCAATGGCGTTTAGTTTAACAGTGCTAGCAATATGAATGGAACGTGTTACAGGTATGGTACCGGTTTGAGAGAGGTTCATTTAACATTAGTCTAGCACTAAATGCGGACCTTTATGACCTGTTGTGATGGCCGGCACGGTTGTTATCTGAAGCAGGTTTTGAAATTGAGATACAAATAGTTATTTACGAGTATTAATGTCTTCACCACAAAGCTTGAGAGAAGACTGTTTCTTCGCAAGAAACTAGGTAGGGCCATCTTCTGAAAGGCAAAAGTTAGGGCAAAGTTGACTGCCATATGCTTAGCTGATTCATCGCACTAAGAACAAACTTATATTGCTTTGGCCAAGTGGAAAATCAGAGTGTGCTTATTTCGGAATAACTCTTTGTAAGCCTGAAGAAATAAACTTTGGCATACCCGTACATTCCGTACACACTTAATTAATATCATAAACAAAAGACAGTTTAAAGTGGCCAGCGCGACTTAAATAGGTAATGTAAGTCGCGCTGACCACTGTAAACTACAATCTAGACACGTCAATTAAGAGTAACTAAATAAAATCTGTAACTTGCTCATTAGTGGTGGTCCCGGTTTCAATTCCCGGCGCTTGCGGTCATACATCACGCGCATCTTATCATGAGGACTTCGTAATTGGAACCGCGCCGATAATTGTGCAAGAGTTGTTACTAACAAACTTGATGAACTGATGTTGAAAGAGGTGCTTTGTCGGAGCGAATAGGGTTCTGGCAAATACATCATCTGCCTAGCTTTTTCCCAACTATGTTGGGGTCGGCTTCCTGACTAACCGGATGCAGCTGAATACCAGTATTTTACATGGAGCGACTGCCTATCTAACCTCCACAATTTATTATATTCGCTATTCTACTAACACATAACGGTCTGAAAAAAAAAATATTATAAGAAACTACTACGCCTTCATCGTAATCCTTAATCTTCTATACTAAAAAACTTGCACCAAAATTATTTTAAATTCGTTATTTACAGCGGAATCACTTCAACCCAATCGTCTTCGTCATCAATAGCGTGTTAACCGTCACTGATAGAGGCTATACACCAGCGGGGCTAGCACAGGCATACCCAACACGTTTGTGACAAGACATGAACATTTTGTCATAGTCTTACAAATTTGTCTTAAATGCTAGCACGGGTCAACCTTGTTTGCCTGCTGTGGCTTATTTGCCTGCTTTGGGCATTTTGCCTTCGGGCAAGAACATATTAAATATATTATAATAAAAAAACGTGTGCCGTTGGGAGATCCCTGTCAGGAACTTCCGTCAGGACCCTTCTCACGTATGATTTAAAATAAGAACAAAATTTTCTCAGTATCATCTTGGATTTTCATTTTGACCGCACTGTCGACTTAAGCAAAGAATAAGAAGATCGACTTTAGCACCCTCAAATACTATAAAAACGACACCTATATATAATGTTCACACCGCCATCTTTGATTTATGTTTTGACCTCTCTGTGCAAGTCTGCACTAAGCCCTATAGAATATTTTACCTTTTGTCTATGTTTTTGCTACCTATTGGTTTTTATTTTGATTGTCTTAAATATACTTTTGTTTTACTACCAAGAACCAGCGTCTTTTATATTTCGGTAGTTAATACTCTCTATCGTCTTTAGCATCCTAGAAAACTATAAAATGCAATGAAATGAAATTGTTTATTCTGTAAATAGGATACCGGAATCACTTTTACACGTCATATAAAAATATATTAAAAATAAGCTAGATGAGGTCGGCGTTTCCTATCTGACTACTCTGAGAAGAAAGGCCGAAACAAACTCAGAGGTCGCAGTCTCTTTTAAAGTCCAGACATAATCTTGGTCAAGCCATATGACAATCATGAAGATTATTGTCTGAAATGGTATTTTCAGGAAAGAACCACACAGATTTGAGTGGTCTTTAAGTATTGAGTAAGCAGAAGTGGAAAACGACGATGACAGAGTTTTGAGTTGAGTTTTAAAATGGGAATATTAGTGAAGAAATGTTCAAACTCAGTTGCCACCTCCACATCTGCCTTAATATCTACATAATTGATTTTTAGATGGAAGTCACGATTCCTTACTGTCGTTCTTCCCGTTTCTGAATTAATAATATTCCAAGTTGTTTTAATTTTATTTCCAGAAGATTTTATTTTATTTTTTAATGTGTATGGTTTTTGCTGAGGAACAGGCTTTTTTAAAAGTTTTAGAATATTTCTTAACAAATTCTTTAAGACTTTCATCGTGGTTATATGTTTTTTTCATGATACAATTCAAATAACCTCTGCCTACTCTTGTAAATACCTGGTGTTGCCCAATCATTACATATAACGCGGTCACAACAGGCAATGTTTTTGAGGTGAAAACCTTCCTAAACTCACACTTGATGAGGTTAAATAGTAAAGCATACGCTTGATCCGGGTCGATATGATAAGGCAAACCCAGTAGTTTTGAAATTAAATTATTTTTAAATTGTCCTAAGCTACTTTTATTTACAGGAACAAAACTCACAAGTTTTCTTTGAGCTCTGACTGTTTTCTGAGGGAAAGTGACTAACTGGCCACAGTGATCAGAGTCCAATTCATTTATAATTAATTGGCTAGAAGGTTTTAAGTTTGTAAAAATATTGTCAATACAGGTAGCACTAGTGGGGGTGCTAGGACAGGAAACCTCCCCGTGTGCCTGGGGGCTGGAGTTCCCTTACGGATGCGTCCGGGGGGAAGGCCAGTCTCCGGGACGGTGCACCCTGGGGTGCGGGCAATGTCTCCCCATTAGGTACTGCGTGCCTAAGGGGTCTCGTTGCCCGTATGCCAATATCCTGTCGGAGGAGTGAACGCTCTAACGTGTGCTCGTTAAGAGCACACGTTGAGCAGCGTTCTGGTGGGAGCGGGCTCGGCGTGCACTAGCCCTGCCGTCGGGCAGGCAGGAGGAAGTCTTTTCTCTTGCCACCGTTGGTCTCGTAGCCCCGAAGAGTGTCAAGGTCATGTCTCTGGCATTTGACGGGGGTCGAGGGTCTTGGCTTAACCGCCCGGGCCGCGAGGTAGAAAACCTCTAACCTCCAAGCGGCGGCGCACCGTGAGGGAGGTTGATAGCTTGACTAATGGGTAGCTTAATTAGTCACTAGTGCGAACCACTATTTTTTGGTTGGTTGGTTGGATATATTTTTTACTCGTGGGATCTAAAATGGAAAAATTTTTGAAAGAAAACCCTACAATCGAAGTCGTGCCAATTTTATTGGCGGAGGACCCGCTTGCCGGCGACGGCAACAAGAGTTGAGGAGACTCCTGTCCCTCCGGGGACCAAGCTAGGTCCGATCGGGACACTGGACGCGGGCGTTTCTGGGGGAAACGCTCGCGTGACGAGAAGACGGACCGCGCAGGATCGGCGGGACAATCCTCAAGCGAGGAAAGCCTGCCGGTCGCTAAGACGCCTACGGTTAGGAGAGGCCAAGGCACGCCCCAGTTTCGAGGTCACCGCGCGGTGACCTCGAAACTGGGGCGTGGCAATCGGGGTCGCATCAAGCGGCCCGATACCCTCCCAGGAATCGGCGGGGATAGCGACCCCGAGGTCTCGTCCGGGGCCTCAACCGAGGAGTCGGTAGGGGTCACCGTCCCAAATAAGGGCACGACGGCACGGGCTGGCGCCGCTGCGAACCGTGCCAAGGGAGGAGTGGTGTCCGACGAGGCCGCCAAAGTCGCCGCTGGGGGCTCCAATTCGGAGCGAGCGGCCAGGTTTGCGGAGGTCGTAGCGGCCGCGATCAGGACTGTGGCCTTAAAAAAGCTGCAGTCCTCGAAAGAGAAGGCCATACCTGCGGCCACGGCCTCCATTATGGCGGCAGCGGAGGCCTTTCTCCATCTTGGGCCTCCGTTAGACGGTATGTCGGAAATGCGGGCGGAGGTCGCCCGCTTGACAGCCGCCACGGAGCTTCTCCAAAAAGAGAATGAGGAGCTCCGAGCAGACCTGGCCGCGCTCCGTGGAGCCGGCGCCCGCGTCGTTCTACAGCGCGGAGCGGTGCAAGGGCAGGGCCCGCCCTTGCCGGTGGAGGACCGGGTTTTGGCCCTGGTGTGGAAGGAGCTGGCTGCTTTCAACAGCCGGTTCTCCGTACTGGAGGCCGTGGTCCTGCGCCCTCCATTAGCGGCGAGCCAGCCGGCCTCGGGCCAGCGGAAGGCGGCATCTTATGCCACCACCGCAGCTGCCGTGGCCAAACCGGGTCCGTCAGGGCAGACCAGGGGTGGGGCTGCTACACAGGCAGCGAGGGCCCCGGCCAAGGCGGTGGGGGCCCCGGCCTCGGCCCTAGCAGCGGGAGCTCCGCCCCAGGTGGCGAAACGGCCGCCTCTGCCTCCTAAATCTCCCCAGGCTGACGCCGAGTGGCAAATAGCCGGGGAGAAGAAGAAGGCGGGCAAGGCCAAAAGGGCGGCCAAAAAGAAGGCGAGGCGGCAGCGGCGCAAGGAGCAAAGCGTCGCGGCTAGGCTCCGCGCCCCGAAGTCCGCAGCTGTAGTGATAACACTACAGCCGGAAGCGGAGAAGAAGGGCGTGTCCTACCGCGACATGCTCTCCAAGATTGGGGCGGCGGTGGACCTTAACGAGATAGGTGCCGCTCAGGGCATCCGGGTAAGGGTCACCGCGACTGGGGCCCGGATGCTGGAGCTCCCCGGAGCGGCCAGTGGCCCGGCCGCTGACGCCCTAGCTGAAAAGCTTAGGGCGTCCTTAAATGCGGACGAGGCCCGGGTGTCCAGGCCCACGAAGTGCGTAGAAATGCGCATCTCGGGCCTGGACGACTCAGTGGCGGAGGAACAGGTGGTGGCCGCTGTCGTCAGGACTGGGGGGTGCTCTGCCGAGCAGGTTAGTGCAGGCACCATCCGTCCTGGCTTCACGGGGATGCGAGCCGTAACAGTGAGCTGCCCCGTGTCGGCGGCCAGGAAAATCGCCGGGGAGGGCCAAAGGTTATTGGTGGGCTGGGTATCCGCGCAGGTCAAACTGCTCGAACCCAAACCTCTGAGGTGCTTCCGCTGCCATGTGGGCAACCACGTGGGAGCTAAATGCACCTCGGAGGTAAACCGCAGCGATCACTGCTATCGCTGTGGTCAGCCCGGTCACAAGGCCGGCTCTTGCGAAGCCACGCCGCACTGCGCCGTATGTGCGGCGGCTGGCAAGCCGGCCGAGCACCGGATTGGGAGCAAGGCCTGCGTCCAACCCGCCAAAGGCAAAGCCAGGGGCAAGCCCTCCGCCACCGCTGTCACCGCCGCGGCCGCCGCTACCACTACTACTGCCACCGCCGCTGCCGCTTCCACCGTCGTCGCCGCCACCGCCGTTGACGCCGTGGCAGGGCCCTCACGCGGGGCTCGGAGGGGGGCTAAAATGGACTGCTAATAGGTCCATTACGCCTCCTCCAGGCGAACATCAACCACTGCGCCACAGCTCAAGATCTGTTGCTCCAGAGCATGGCGCAGTGGTCGATTAACATCGCCGTGGTCGCTGAGCCGTACTTTGTCCCGCCCAGGGATGACTGGGTGGAGGACCTGAGCGGCTCAGTGACCATAATTTCGTCGGCCGCCGCCGGTACCCCGTCCCTCGAGGCCGTCAAGAGGGGACCGGGTTGCGTGGCAGCACGGTTCGGGGAGATTGTCGTGGTAGGAGCGTACTTCTCCCCGAACCGAACTCTCGCCGAGTTCCACAACTCCCTTGGGGAGTTGAGAGTCGTCGTCGTCGGGTACCATCCCCTCCCCGTGATCGTCCTCGGGGACTTCAATGCCAAGAACGTGGCTTGGGGTTCCCGGTTAACGGACACACGGGGCAGGATGGTGGAGGACTGGGCTCTGGAGTCGGGCCTGGTCGTCCTAAACCGGGGTTCTGTCCCCACGTGCGTGCGGATGCGGGGCGAGTCAGTGGTGGACATTTCGTTCGCCAGCCCCGCTCTGTCGCCGCGTGTCATTGGCTGGCGCGTCATGGAGGGGGTGGAGACCTATTCCGATCACCAGTACATCCGGTTTGACGTCTCCGCCCAGACCTCGGGCACGCCGGTCAGACAGACCCCGAGTGGTCCGCGGTGGGCGCTGAAGCAGCTGGACCGGGAGCTCCTCCTGGAAGCCTCGATCGTGCAGGCCTGGGTGTCATCACCGGACAGGCCTGCCGACATAAACGACGAGGCGGAGTGGTTCCGGACGGCCATGTCTGAAATTTGTGACGTGGCAATGCCGCGGGTCCAGCCCGGACGTTCTCAGCGCCAGGTGTACTGGTGGTCGCGTGAGCTGACCGCTTTACGCGCGGCGTGCGTTGCTGCGCGCCACCTGTACGCCAGGCACCGCAGGCTCCGTATCCGCCCGCCGGATACGGAAGCCATTGAGGCGGAGCTGTACGCAGGATACAGAGCGGCGAAGACCGCCCTCCAAGCGGGGATCGAGCGGGCCAGAGGACTGGCCCGCGAGGAGTCGCTGGAGACTCTGAACAGAGATCCGTGGGGACGCCCATACAAATGGGTGAGAGATAAGCTCCGCCCATGGGCTCCCCCGCTGACGCAGAGTCTCCGGCCCCAGCTCGTGGAGGACGTGGTTAGCGCTCTGTTCCCCTCGCGAGGGGAACATACTCCCCCGCCCATGGCTCCGCCTCCTGCGGTGCCCGATGCGGACCACACCAGGGACGACGACGACGATACTCCGGAGGTGACCGAGGTAGATCTGAGAGTGGCGGTACGTAGGCTGAGTGCCAAAAATACCGCCCCAGGACCCGACGGCTTACCTGGAAAAGCCTGGGTTAAGGCCTTAGAGGCTCTCGGGCCTCGACTTCGGGGGCTCCTAAGCGCATGCTTGGAGAGGGGCCAGTTCCCACTTCGTTGGAAGACGGGGAAACTGGTCCTCATCAAGAAGCCGGGGCGCCCGGCGGACTCTCCGTCCGCTTACCGGCCCATCGTGCTGCTCGATGAGGTGGGCAAGCTCTTTGAAAGAGTAATTGCAGACCGCCTTGTCGGGCAGCTGGTGCGAGTGGGGCCGGATTTGGCGGAGAGCCAGTATGGTTTCCGCAAGGGGCGCTCTACGGTGGATGCCATCATGCGCGTTCGAGCCCTCACGACGGGGGATGCTGTTGCCCGGGGTGGGGTAGTCTTGGCGGTGTCTCTTGACATCGCCAATGCCTTCAATACCCTGCCCTGGAGTTGCATTAGGGAGGCACTCCGGTATCACCGGATGCCGACCTACCTCTGTCGAGTGGTCGAGGCTTATTTGACGGACAGGGCCGTCATTTACCCCGGTCACCACGGAGAGTGGAACCGGCGAGAGATGTCGTGCGGTGTCCCACAGGGATCGGTCCTGGGACCGCATCTGTGGGACATCGGCTACGACTGGGTGCTGCGCGCCGACCTCCCTAGCGGCGTCAGCGTGGTTTGCTACGCTGACGACACGCTGGTCCTGGTGCAGGGGAGGTCGCATGAGGCGGCGGCCGAACTAGCGACACGTTGGGTTGCGACAATCGTCGAAAGGATCCGGCAACTGGGACTCGAGGTGACCTTGTACAAGTCCGAGGCCATGTGTTTCTATGGTCCTCGGAACGCGCCACTGTCGGGTTCCCAGATTACGGCGGGAGGGGTTCACATCGGTGTCGAGTCGACGATGAAGTACCTGGGACTCGTCCTCGACAGCCGCTGGAACTTCGTGGAGCACTTCCGACGTTTGGCTCCCAAACTGGATAGGGCTGGGGCTGCTTTGAAGCGGCTCCTGCCCAACCTGGGGGGTCCAAACGCCTCCTGCCGGAGGCTTTACGCGGGGGTCGTGCGGTCCATGGCCCTTTACGGGGCACCGGTGTGGGCGCGTTCATTGAGGCTGCGACCGGCCCGGCGGTTGAACGCATCCCAAAGGGTCATGGCCATCAGGCTGGTCCGGGGATACCGCACGGTCTCCCGTGAGGCGGCGAGCCTCCTTGCCGGACTACCGCCATGGGATCTGGAGGCGAAAGTCCTCGCGCACATGTGCGAGTTGCGCGAGGAGGCGAAACGCCGGGGTGTAACTCCGCTGCCGCGAGAAATCACGGCACAGCGGACAGAGCTCCGGCGGGATCTCATGGCGGCATGGAGTGTGCGATTGTCGCAACCCAGCGCTGGGCACGCCACAATTGCGGCGATAAGTCCCCTCTTTGAGGAGTGGCTTGAGAGGCGCCATGGCGTCCTCACCTTCCGCCTGACGCAGGTCCTCACCGGACACGGTTGTTTCGGGAGGTTCCTGTTCCGCGTAAGGCGGGAGGAAACGCCCGGGTGTCACCACTGTGTGGATCGCCCGGAGGACACGGTGGAGCATACGGTGGAGGTCTGCCCGGCTTGGGCGGAACACAGCCGTGTCCTCACGGAGGCGATCGGCGGCGGCGATCTCTCGCGTCCGGCCCTGGTTCAGGCCATGGTTCGGAGCGAGAGTGCATGGGAGGCCGTCACCTCCTTCTGCGAAGCAGTTATGCTCGCGAAGGAGGAGGCGGAGCGCGCGAGGGAGATGCAAGCTGCACGCCCTCGTGGCCCTAGTCGCCGCAGGAGACGCCCCGGGCGTCGGGAGTCCAGAGCCGACTTCCGGCCACCGTAGGCGCGGGCTTGCGGACGGTGAGCAATGGGCAGCTCGCCGTCCGATAAGGACCAGGCCCGTGTCGACGGCGCGTTGTGTTCCACGCGCGCCTCAAAGAGATGTCAGCACCAACCGACGGGGTCGAAAGACCAATGCCTGCTGGGGTTGCGGGTTTGTCCGAAAGGGATAACGCGGCCCCGGCACACAGGCAACGGAAGGAACACGGGTGGGTTTTAGTCAGTAAAAGTCTGACACACCCTCTCGCTCTGCCCAGAGCGGGAGAAATCATTTGATGATTTCCCACCCTCAAAAAAAAAAAAAAAAAAGGTAGCACTAGTGGCAGTTATTCTAGCCGTCTCAAAGAATGTATTGTACAAATTTCATGAATGTAATAAAGTTATAAATTTATTTACTACTGCAGATTTTTCCAGTATATTAATGTTGAAATCTCCACAGACCACAACTGTTTTATTACTGTTACAAGTCTTTAATAATACTTCTACCATATATTTCTCAAAAATATCATATGAAGTAAATGGGGACACCCGGACATGCTCATTACAATGAACTGCTCAAGCTCAATGCAAGCTATTTTAATAACTCGCTCAACAGAGAGGCTTACTTTGACGTCTATAGTACAACGAGCGAACCTGCGGGCAAGCATATTGCTCCTCACAGGCAACGCCCTGCGCTCCCTCTCTATATCATCTCTTAAGTCGCTAGTAACAATGTGGCCAAGGTACCTAAAACTATTAACAATTTTCAGTGCTACACCGTTGAGACTTATGGGCGGAACACTGCGCGGCTGCTGCTTAGGTGCCTTATATACAAGAAGCTGACACTTCGAGTTGATAAGAAAAAAGATAGCGACACTGCTATCTGTCTTTTGAATTAGTTAAAAAGATACGAGTAGTACATAACAACATTATATCTATCTCTTGTCAAATACAAATTATTGGATGGAACAGATAGGTTCGTTAGGTTCTTAAAATTTCATAGTATTACGAACAATTATTAGAGAGCCACCACGTATCATATTAATTCTGCTGAATGAGCTGGCAACCCGGTGGTTGTTAAAGCTGAACATGAACTATTGGACTTGTATCCAATGTTCAGTTACACATAGGATATCAATATAACTACAGTTCATGAGCAGCTCCAATTCTAATTCCTTACCTACCACACCCTGTATATTTTGATGAACAATTTTTGGAGTATTATTAAATTAAACTTAATTTCAGACTAAGATCCATATTTTTGTTAGTATTTTGGTTTTAGTAACAATGGTGCTTAAAGTAGGTTAGTATTGTTAGTTTTCACGAACTAAATTTATTTATGTAGACCTATGACTGTCCCCACCCAGTGTCCCTGAAAGGGACAGTCTGGTCTGGCAGCGATAATTTTTAAAATACTGTTGTCACTACCATGCAGGCGCTGTAGTAAGGAGGCCGCTTTCTTTCGCATGATGGCATGGAAACCATCTGTGCGAGCCTCCGCGAACATTTCCAAGGCGCTACAACGCCGCAATTAAATTGAACACGCAGGACGTTGTATGCTCGGCGCGTATATGATACCCACAGGCCACTCGTATAAAAGGACTGACAAAACGCCTTAAACAGGGTTACTTTGACGTCTGTAGTACAACGATCGAACCTGCGGGCAAGCATATTGCTCCTCACAGACAACGCCCTTCGCTCCCTCTCTATATCTACGTCATCTCTTAGGTCACTCGTAACAATGTGGCCAAGGTACCTAAAACTATTAACAATTTTCAGTGCTACATCGTTGAGACTTATGGGCGGAACACTGCACGGCTGCTGCTTAGGTGCCTTATATACAAGAAGCTGACCCTTCGAGTTGATAAGAAAAAAGATAGCGACACAGCTATCTGTGTTTTGAATAAGTTAGAAAGATAGTACATAACAACATTATATCTATCTCTTATCAAATACAAATTATTGGATGGAACAGATATTATTGAATGTCCAATTATGCCATGGTATATTTATTTCAATTCTTAAGTTATTTTCTTCCTGTGGCAAACTGTTACGATATGGGAATATAAACAACACAATTTTTCTTAAAGTAAAATTACACAAAGTTCTATAATATTGGAGCAATTCTCCTTTGTCCACATTTCTCCTATTACCCATTAAAACAAATTTAGTGTTCTGGTTAAAGTTACATTTAATAATTTCTTTCATAATGTCAAATAAAGAACAACCCTATATAGTAATTTATTATGGAGTGCCCTGGATATTCATCTGTCAACAAGTGGCCTAAGTCCTTTCCTATCTCATCGCAAAATAATACTCCATCATTTTTTACAATTTGTTTAGATTGTTTATTTGAACTATTGATAGCTGGAAATGTCAAATCAACACATAACTGCGGTAAGGTTGTATTGCATGTTGTCAATGAATGGTCCGGTGTAAGTACGTACATTGAATGTTGTTTGACACTGCTCACAGTTTTTTGTTTGTGAGTTAACCAGCTCATTCATTGCCAACACATATCTTATTAGATGTTCAGAGGTATTATATGTGTTAGTCATTGAACAAAGTTTCTCCTGTAAATAGTTAAATCCAGATTGCAAGTACTCTGTGTCAATGTTGTACCTCCTAGTACTTTGTTCCAAATTAAAAGAATACATATTCAATTGTTTAAGTAAAGTTAGCCTTTCTCTATTAAGTTTAACATTTTAATTAAAGAACTTTTAGCTTTTTACCATCTTTTGTGTTTTAACAATGTATTTATTAATTTTAATGTATTTTTAAGTTTGTTTTTCTGGTGACATGACTTTGAATCCTCATCACCTGTTGTAATCTAAGAGGGGTTGGTTTATGGCAGAAACCATTGACGGGGCAATAGGCATCAACTCATTGAACAGACTCTGATTCAGCGAGGTGGTGATGTTATGATTTGTAGTCTGAAGTTCAGTTATTTGACTTTGAGCCTCATGTAGCTGCTGTTGTAATAAATTTTTGTGACTAAGAGCTTGTTCATACTCTATGCTAAACTGGCTGAACCCGCTACAACAAGTTGAAGTCTGTCCCGTTCTTCTATGGTATTGAGTATATATCTGAGCCATTTCAATTTTCAACTTCCCATTCTTTTCATGGGTATCAAACCCATGCATAGCACCCTTTCATTGTCATCTATTTTCTTATTCAGTTGGTCACAGGACTCCCTTGAAGCCTTTAATTTGCTCAAAGCCTGATTGAGTTTGGACTCTTCGAGGCAAGCACGGGCGCTGCGAGCCATAATCATGAACTTAATAAGTTTAATAAGGAAGCGACAAGAATTTGGAAGAGAGAAGATAGTTGTGGCAGTTGTTTAAGAGATAAATAAGGAAAAAATTAAATTTAGATGTAAATAAAGAAGTTCTGTCACCAAACCAAACTAAGGTTGTGTTTACGTTTAAAGGTCATTGGCGTCAATAAGTAGCCTTATTAAAAGTGAACTATCTACGTAATTACGTGTGAAATTATAGTAGTAACGAAAACGACACCCATGACGAAAAATTTGAAAATTTTCGCAGCCACCATCTTGGATTTTCGTTTTGACCAAATTTACTCAACTCAAACTCAAAGCGTTCAAAAGGTTTCAATTAAACCATTTACAGGCACTTTTGAATTGTCAAATAGTCGGGCAGTTAGTCAGAAAGTTGAAGCTAGTTGCCCATTCCGAAACGTAGATCTTTCTGGAGAAGAACGGGCAAGAAACTCCAAGGACACTCTTTTAAATACGTATAGAAAAGTACAAAATCCTGGATACATTATTCTTGTTGCTTCTATATGTGAGAACAATGTACAAAAAAAGAATCAAAACAATTCAAAATATAAGATTAAAAATAAGCCCTGGCAGATAAGAGAAAAGACATATTACCCGGTAAATGGTAGGTCTCAAAATCATCAGCAGCTCCAACAGTATTTTCAAATGTTAATCAATTAGTTGTGGTTATGGAGCAGGACCAGCATTGAGAAAAGCATTTTTATCAACGATGTAATCCCCCAACTTATAACATGCTTGCCTGCACAGTGTGCGTTTTATACAAGCTTTGAATTTCGTCTCATTCAGTTCAAGTATGTGGGGAGGAATTTTATTGTAACATTTTAAACAGTACCCCATGACAGACGAGTCCACTTTAGCCAATCTGAAACAAGGTTGAACTAATAGGTCCCTATTTCTTGTACTATAATTATGTCTGTCACCTCTTTTACTAATAAGATGTAATTTTTTTCTTACGTGCATGATCCTTTCATAGATATATTGACAAGGTACCGTCATGATGTTAATATCCTTAAACAGTTCCCTTAGAGAGTCACGCCTGCGGAGATAATATATATGGCACTGGTCGCTCTTTTCTGCAGAATAAAAATATGTTTGATGTCCGCAGCCCGTCCCCACAGTAAAATACCGTACGACATGATACTATGAAAGTAACTAAAAAAGACCGGCCTCGCGGTATCTATTGTATTTTCTGACAGCATATGCTGCTGAACTTAGCCGTCCTGCAAGAGATGTTAAATGAGGACTCAGTTTTATCAATGAATTCTAGTTTCTCTTAATTCAATACTATCTCACAATCACTAATCTTGTCATTTGGTCAAAAAAAAGTTATGCACTTAGTTTTGTTCCATTTAATACCAAATTATTAGCAGTGAACCAATTTTGGACCTGCCATGTGTGAGTCAAAGTCAAGTCAAAGTCAAAACAATGTGTTTCAATTTGACACATAAAAGGCACTTTTGAACGTCAATTTTACAAAAAATAGAATTGATTCTAGTCGCCCCTTCCAAAAGGTAGTTTTCGTATGGAGAAGAATGGGCAAGAAACTCCACCGTTACTCTTTTAAAATGTTTTTACAATATTTTGTATACATTAATTATATGTGAAGACAGATGCATCTAGAATAAGATTCATTATCATGATAGGTAAAAAGAATGAAAAATGAAGCAATGACAGAAAAATGAATTATGTGATTGATACATAGTGCTCATAATATATTTACAAACATTGTAAAATTATACGATATTCCTAACATTTTAACAAGTAATACTAATAAGTCAGTGTGTGAGTTCAAGTAATCACAGAATGTAAAATCAGTGTTATAAAAAAAAAAAAAAAATATCACTCTACTCTCGCACTAGTGACTCCAGCCATGTCACAGAAGGCCATGCTCGCTCCGCTGAGGCTATATCTAGAGCTATCTAGCCTATCGTCTATCGCATTCACTATCCCGTCTGGTGGAGCGAACTTATTGTATGAACTGTCCCCACCGGGAAAGGAAGCAGGGCCGCATTGGGTGTAAACTGCTTAAGAAAGAGTCGAGGTATAGAAGCGACGAAACGAGCGTGTTGGTATTCCATGATATCGCATGGTAATCTAATTTGGGAGGGTTCTTGCCAATTGATTGTAACACTACTTCACAGCTAGCAGTATAATTTTTTTTTTTTTTTTTTTTTTTCCTAGTCCCTTTAAGAGGGAAAAAGCCTCCATAAAACACAGGTGGTTAATTTTTATTAATTTGATTTTTATACCCAAAGGATCCTATACATAAAAAGCTAATTTACCCTCAACTTTTAGAATTAAATGGCTATAGCCTAATATATACGTATATTAACAGAATAATTACCTAAACGATTTTAAATAATAAAATCAATAAGACACACTTCAGTCCATCCCTGACCAGTCTACCGTCTAGCGCACCAATCACTGTGAAAGGATACTATCTGGTATTAGGCCTCCCCCCCCCCTGTCCCTCGCCGTGCTCGTTGCAACCACCGCTGCAATATTCATCATCACGTAACTTGAAGGGAACGCCTGGCACACACGTGTCTGGCCAAGGATTAATTACGGGCACACGCACCGTTTAGAAGTTAAGTCTGAAGATACCGACTGGGTTCTCTCAGAATAAGTGCTATAATGTGTAATATGTGCATTACACATGCTTTATGTTTATCTATATCCATACCTATATTAATATAAATTAAAGTCGGTTTTCGTGTCTGTTTGCCTTACCGCATTGTTATTTTAAACTACGCGACGGGTTTTGATGCATTTTTCACCATCATTAAGAGAATTCCGAAAGGTTTATGTGTATACATTCATATTAAACTTACATAATAACAAAATCACTATGTTTTGTCAAGTTGTAAAGACCGTGCGAAGCAAGGACGAATCGCTATTTTATAATAAGTACTAGAAGGAACAAGATCAGAAAGGCTCATAGTTAACACCAAAACACTTTATTTCCCGTCTTTATCATCGTAA
The DNA here is from genome assembly GCA_947364205.1 of Agrochola lota. NCBI lineage: Eukaryota > Metazoa > Arthropoda > Insecta > Lepidoptera > Noctuidae > Agrochola > Agrochola lota. Next base: position 592,829 of record OX376222.1, on the reverse strand, counting down.
TGAGTTCACTTAGAACAAAATAAAAATAATCGTGATTCTTTGACTGGAGATGTGTAGATTCCATTTATGATTGTTTGTTGTTGTTTAAATTTATGTCATACTATCTGATTTTTGCGGCTTCACCGTTGTGAATTTAAATTCTGTTGCGCAACTTAAAATGCTTTAACTTTACGCTTATAGTCAGCCTTTGTTTAAAATAAGTGTGTTTAGTTTTAGGTAAAAGTTGTTATTGATATAATACTAACAAATAGTTACATCAATATTAAAATTGTATATGGGAGCTACATCTGCCAACAAACTGTTTTACAGTTTGGCAGAAGTAAAATATTTTGTAGTACGAATGTAACAACGAATAAACGCTTTTTTCATTTTTTTCATTTTGTGTTCTGTGTAAGAGAGATTTTCTAGATCACCAAGAAATTGTGTTGTTATTGGGTATAGTATCTTTACAAGTACTTAATTCAAGTGTTTTACTAGTGGCTTTAGTATCGAACGGTGACGGAAAACAAGCGTTACTATCTCAACAGCTGCTTACCAGCTCATCGCTACACCGTACAGCAAACTTGCTGGCTCGCATTTATTACACATTTTTATACTCGCTATGAAACTTTCATTAGGTTTTTACGACAGACCACCCCACTACTTCAGTCAGGGTTGCAAGCAATGTTAGTTAAAATAACCGTCATGAGAATTTAAAAGTAGGTAAAAATGACTAGTTAGAATAAAAAATTAAAGCTTAAAAATGTTTTGAGAATCCTCACGAATACAAGTCAACAAAAAGATCGACTTTAACGCTAAATAAAAGTTCGATAAAAAAGATTTTCAATAAAAGTTTGAGAATGGGGGACCATCGAATAGTCTGTTATTCTGTAGACTTCTATTTTCTCTTTAAGACTATATTCTATAGATACTCTGCTGTCATTTTCATTTTTATATAACTTCTAAGCTTGAAGATAAAGTGCTACATAGATTTTTTGGCTCTTGAATGACATGTGGGAGGGAGGCGTTGTTGGTAAATATTGTATAATTGTATTGAAAAATCAAGGTGGCGGCGTTAGTTCCGATTTTAGCTGCGCGCTAAAATAACCTAGAAGCGCTGTACATGTTCTGTCATGAGGCAGAGTTGACTCCTGACGTCAACCCTATCTCCGCACCAGAGTTGCTTCATCGTGCATTAGGAAAACTTAATGCCAAATTAATTGCAGGTATGATCGTAACTTCCGCCCTCTTTGGAGCGTCGCTGTGACAACCATAGAGAAGTTTACGATGTTTTGTGGCGGTTCATATTAATTATGGCGCGATTAGGTGGGGAATACGCTGGGCGCTTGAAGTCATTTAGGATGATAATTGGAAGTATAAATAGAATAAATCGTACCTATGTGCGAGTTTGTGATATTCTTCAATGACATGGTTTAGGGACCAATGTCTGTGAAGTTATTCCTTGCTATCATAACAATTTTTGTCTGAGACGGATTTGTTCGGGTCTCGAGTAGTCTGTAATAGAAACGTTGATAAGAGCATCATTCCGACGGCCGGACGGCCATTCGTCCGGCCCAGTCTGGCCACTATCGAGATCCAATATCGTTCGTCCATCGACCGGGCCGGCACGCCACCCACGGCTTCATACCAAATCTCATCTTTGGTAAATACCATTTATTTTTACTGAACCTATCCTACTTCTGGGGATATAAGTATGCTATAGTATTTACGTAGATATAATGTTTACCATAGAAGCAAAACACTGAAAACGTCGACCGCTGATCAAACACCACTTCGGTACCGTCAGAAAGCTTTCACTGTGCAAAATTAAACTTTTTAGTCTACAATCTTAAGGCCGTAAGCCCGTAGGAATTAAGACAATTAAACGTTCAGCTTAAACATCAAAATATACTCGTACCGGCGGCGTTTGTGAGTTTAATAAGAATGTTCAATTTAAGGAACAATCAGGAAGTAAGAGAGAATAAAGTTGGGCAAGTGGAACGTGAAGCTGGGTGTTGGTTACGTCACGCAAGGTCGCAGCCGGTGCGGGGACGCGCGTGCTGTGCTCGGGACGGCTGGCAGTCAGAGGAAGTGTCGATGAAACTCGTCTAAGTGAGTGAATGAGAAGAGATTTGGCAAAGTAGGCCATTCAATAGATGTCCAATGCCACTTCTTATAGTAACAGAATTTGATAGGAAATCGTGATGCAATCAAGTTACATCCTTCTACATTTTTTACAACAACCGGGTGACCTATTCGCCTTTATCACAGAAAAAAAAAAAAAAAACGATCAAAATTTTTATGCAAATTCAACTAAAACGAAAATGTTTCAAATATTTGTTTCTCCCATCGACATTCGCGCATTCCTAGCGGCGGTAGTGGCAGGTCACGAGTGTTCCCGCGGGCGTGCTGCCGCCGCCGCGTCAGTGCGCGGCGGGCCTTACGTAATGCGCCGCGGGGACGATTGCCTAGATTGGATCCCCAATACCTAGCCCCGACTTATTCCTCCACAAGATTTGAATACGCTTGTGCGGCCTCCATGACTTTTAACAGTTTTCTAGGAAATTGTAAAGATCACACCGATTGTGTAATGAAATGCAATAAAATGAAATGAAATTGTTTATTCTGTAAATAGGATAATGGAATCACTTTTACACGTCATATTAAAATTATCTGGATGAGTTCGGCGTTTTCTATCTGACTACTCTGAGAAGAAAGGCCAAAACAGACTCAAAGGTCACAGTATTTTTTAAAGTCCAGACATAATATTGGTCAAGCTATATGAAGACCATGTAGATTAGTGTCTGAAATGGTCCTTTGAGAAAAGAACCACACAGATTTGAGTGGATCTGTCCAGTCAGTGCAAGCATTTGTCAGTAATCGTGGAGCTCAACTCAGAACATAAGGAGCTCAACTCAACAAACAATACCAAAGAAAGGACATCTGTGTAGGCTGCATAAACTACTCAAACTGCCAGACCATCATTAAAACTAACTTAGAAAGAAAAAAAAAGTAATGAAAAAAGAAGAAAAAAAATATATATCGACGTGAACGTTAGGACTTTCACATTTACAATCATTTAAATATTATAATACTTTACAAAGTAATCATGGCATTTACAAAGTAATCGTGGCATTTTCTATGTAATATTCAACAATGTCAATGTTTAAATAAAACTGGTATATTTTACTGAATAATTATAATGTCAAGTTTGGTTTAGCAGAGCGAGCAGCTCAATCCCAAGCTTTTTATCTTCTAAATAATCTGAAATTGTATAGTACATTTTTTTACAAAGTTTAGTTATAATACTAATTTTAAATCGCTTAATGGGTAAGTTTCGAATGTCAATGGGAAGTTTGTTGTAAAAGCGTATTAATTGTCTCATGAACGACTTGCCTACTCTGTGGAGACGAGTGCGATGTACAGCAAGGTCGTGTTTATACCTGGTAAACTAAACTAAACTATGAACTGAACTAATAAACCGGCTAAGCGCGTGTCGGACCGCGCACAATGAAGGGTTCCATAGTTGGGATGAATAAAATTTATCCCAAGAACAAACTTACTTACATTGTAGTTGAAAAACATGTTCGCCCAGACATTCCAACTGCAAATGTAAGTTTGTACGCACAATATTGAGTGATTTACCATGTTATATTAAGACCATGTACTTCTTATAGGTTTTTCTGTAATCTATAAGCATAGAACTATTCTCTGTATTTTTTTCAAAATTTTGGGATCAGTAGTGTCGGAGATAAGGGGGGGGGGGATGGTCAATTTTCATAAATTTTATTTAATATCATTAAAAGTATTTATTTTAAAGTGATAAAAAAAATGTATTTGAGATCCTCGCAATAGGCATTCCATATGATATGTCACACGGTACAGATCGCAAACTTTTTTTTTTTTAATTTTCTTGTTTCACCCGAAAAGTGATATTAAACATTCCCCCATATTAAAAATTCATTTATTTATGTTACACGTCCGTGTTTGGGTCACAAAAATACGTATGTGTACCAAATTTCAATTTAATCGGTCAATTAGATTCGGAGTAAATTGGCTGTGACAGACAGACAGACAGACAGACAGACACACGAGTGATCCTATAAGGGTTCCGTTTTTTCCTTTTTAGGTACGGAACCCTAAAAACACTAAAACTAGACACTAAACATTTAAAGTATGAATGTCTGACATTTTCTTAAAATTTTATATATTTTTGTGTACATACAATAGGTTTTCAAAGATATATTGTGAGGCTACAGTCAGAATATTTACTTCTTTGAAGTTTTCTCGAAGGGAATCTCTCGGAACTAGGTTATAAATGGCCCGAACAACCCTTTTCTGTAGAACAAAGATAGTATTATAGTAATTTCCGCACAGGTTCCCCAGAGAAGAATCCCATAAAACTATAAATAAATAACTAAAATAAACAATTCTGACTGTATCTACGTCAGATATCTGTCTATTTTTTTTAACAGCATAGGCAGCCGATCTAAGCCTTCCTGACAGTTTTTCTATGTGTGGGCCCCATTATAATGTACAGTCAATAGTGATTCCAAGAAAAACTGTTGACTCAACAGGGTCAAGCTCTATTCCATTAACTTGAACATTGGTAATAAGCTGGCAGACATTTGGCGTTGAAAATTTAATGAGTTTTCGTTTTTCATTCAGGAGAAGATTATTTACATTAAACCAATGCACAACTTTAGAGAGTACCTCGTTCAAAGTTGAATAACTGACGTGTGATTTTAAAAATAAGGGAAGAAAAAACTCGTGGTTTTATTATAGAAAACGAAAATTGAATGGAACTGGAACCTAGAACGTAAATTTCTTTTAAAAATAACTTTAATTTCGGAAGTCGGTGTCTTTGGTTTTGAATTTTCGCCACCGACTTCCGAAATTAAAGTTATCTTTCACTTTGTAGTGTTTTTTTGGAAGTTGGTTGTTTTTTTTTTGTAAAGTGTTTTTATTTTTCACTTTTTAGCTGTGGTACCTACCCCACACTAATTCGAAAATCCACTACCTGCTATGTAAATAACAGTCACAGGAAGTTACCATCATATCATCGACATATACTAAGTGGGAAAAATATGTATTATTGAAACTTACTCTAAAACTATCCAAGCAAAGTTAGTAAAATTTATATGGATATGGACCAACTTGGGAGCATACCTTTCTTACAAAAAAAGAGTTTTCAAAATCGGTCCATAATTGACGAGGAAATCGGCGGATATACATAAAAAAAAACATACATACGCGACGAACATAATAACCTCCTCCTTTTTGGAAGTCGGTTAAAAAAAACAAAACAATTATATGAACTCATATAACCTGTCAGTAGGTAAGCTAGGTAATTATGGAGAAAGAACATAAATATTGTCTTGAGTTAATAATTAATAATCACAGCGACCAACTATTCTTAGCGTATACGTAGTCGTTGATTCTAGAACACTTTTTTGTTGCTTGGAACTAACCCCCAGTTTATTACTTTATAGTTTATTACTTTGAGAGCTTCGTTTTGGACACCGTAATGACGTAGTTTACGCAAAAACGTGTCGTGGTACACGCAATCAAAGGCTTTGCAGAGATCACAGAAAAGTCCAGTAGCATTTTGCGAGTTCATTCGACCTTATTATCCCATGCGTTAAATAGAAATGTTTCAGCAGAACAACACCCGCATCTGTGGTCGAACGACCCTTTTTAAATCCATATTGTTCATCATGAAGGAGGCTGTTAAAAAAGGTTAAAATTTCTTAGCAACTGCTTAAGTATTAACTTTTCAAATATTTTGCTAAATGCAAGTAAGATATAAATTGGCCTGAAATTGCCAACGTATTGTTTTCATTTTAGCGGAAAGGAACTAACTAAGCGAAAGAAGTCATTACACGATACTCATAGACCGCCGAAGGCTGCAAATGAGAAAAAATATCTATTGTGGAGCAGAAAATGGCATTCTTGTTGCAGCCGCAGAGCCTTGCCGTGGTGTAGATAGATGCAGAATATCCACTGTAACGCGCAAACGACTAAATATATGAAAAACCTTATGATATTGTTCTACCCGCAAAGCGTCTTTATAAGAAAATTTACAAGAAGTCCGAAAGAGATCATGTGAGGAAACGGGACTTCCGAGCCGAGTTAAAGAAGTTACACACCTAGGTCTACCTAAGAATTTCATTGGAAAATCAATGAAAGGAGGACCAGATGTTAGAAGTATTTATATCGCATCGTATTTATTATACGCGTAGTCCTTCTGTCCTTGTTTATTTCTTTCCTAGCTAGGTAGTCTAGGCTCTACAGACGCATTGTTGCGTGCAAAGAATCCTCCGATGGGCCCCACCGGTCCCACCAGCCCCACAGCCCACTGTCGTTTTACTTTAATTTCCCGTCCGTCTGTTTGTATGCGCACTGCGGCCGTCGAGTAATCTCTGTGTAGCCGACGGCGACGCTGCTCAGTCGCTCACCGCTCCCGGTACCTTGTGCCGGTAAAGCCTTCTTTTATAAAATGTAAGTAAGACTAGGTCTAGATTACATAGTCAAACTTACCTTCATTAATTCTAGACTTTGAAGCGCGACTTAATTTAAAGTTAGGCCTAAAATATTAATCTACAAGGCCTAACCTCCTAAGTGGAACTCCAGCCAAATTTTTACAAAGTAAGTACTTATCGTTGAAAATTCACAGCGTGGACGGTACGAGTAATAAACGAGTAATAATAGTTTTCTTTCCCTTATAAGAGCAATAATTAGCTATTATAATGACGAAAGGGTTGTGAATACAGTACGGACGGAAAAGACGGTAGAACTAATATAATGCGGGAAAGAGGGTGGCTTGCGGTGCCAATTACATGCTATATGTAATAACACTTCACTTTTTGCATCTTTTTTACTCACACACTATAATTCCGTTACTTTAAATAGTTTTGCGACAACCCCTTTATTTCCCCTTTAGTTTAACGACCTTTGCGCATATTTCCGCCCGTTGCGTTCAAAATGTTAAAAGTAGATTGAATTAAGAGTCCACGATACGAAAATTCTTTCTGCTATCGCTGTGAGACTATATGAGAGTGTGTCGACAGGTTTTAATTAACTTTCACAAAAGGAATCCCTGCACTGATAGGTACACAAAATAATGACGGGATGCGCAGCTAGAGATTAGCAAAATTAGGATATTGTTTCTTATTTTCGGGCGAAGATCTAAAGAGAAATAACTTAATTTTACTGAGTCACACTGGTCTTAAAAACTTAAAAGAATTCAGTTTGATTTGCCTACAGCGTGCACCCTTTTCGTGGCATTCGTGGTGGAGGGTTGTCTAAGTCTGCGGTGCGCATTTCACGCGCGTTCGAGCGCTGGAGTGCGTTATTTCTTTCATGTCAACCCTTCACGCGGGGTTCAGTTGAGGGTCTGTGCAGTTTGGGGGACTGCCTGCAATAATGTGCTTTTTGTTTGTTTGCGCTGCTTTGTGATCGCTCCACCTCACCCTGTGTGTGCTCTGATGATACTTTACAGGGTAAGTTTGGACTCTTTAGATGGAGCACTGCTTTGTACCTTTACATACCTATGTATTACCTTTTGTTTAATTGTTCACAACGTAAAAAAATCGAAAGATCATTATAAAATGTATTTATTAGTATTAATACGGTCTTGGTTACTATCTCACAATTTAGTAAGCCTTAGATATCACACCTCCCTGAACCTTGAGTGTACGTAAGATAGAAAATACCGAGCCTTATTATTCCAACGGCTATCTACCAGTACTCCTAAAATCGTCCCACCAATCGAATCTAGTGAAAATAACATGATTCTAAAAAAAGCTAACAACATCGTCGTGAAAGAAAGAAAGAAAGAATAATGTTTATTTGGACACAGTTCGTGAAACACTAAATACAAAATATAAAATATATAATATATATTATTAATTTGAAAATTGAAAATAATATTTTATAGTGTGTGCCTCACGGCTGCGCCAAAAAGGTTCATTTCAGCATTAATGCCAGGCAGATGCACCCCGGTGCAACGGTGCACCGGTGTCACCTGGTGGAGGTGACAGATATCCCCGTGTATTTCGTTTAGGTTCCATTCGGCTTGCGCCGCGGCGTCACTCCACCAATTCGTCTAGCCTGCCTCGTGGGCAAAAAGACACAACAGGAAAACGCAAAAGGTTCATCGAAAAACTATACGAATTTGTACCTACGTAACTGTTTACGTACAAATTCAATTTGATACACTCAAATAGCTTGAAATATTGCCGTCGATAAAACTTAAGTAGATTATTTCTAAATCTTAGTGAGGTGTTTAGTGTAGAACTTGTTACTTCAAACTTTCCGAGAGCCTTTTTTTCTAATAGCAGAGAAGAACATATACGTTCCGTTCCGTCGCTCGTTCGTGCTAAGGCCTATCTGGCTACAAAGTTGTAAAGGTTTGTATGTGTTCTTTGTTTATTGTGATGTATTTTCTTGTTTTATTCTACAAAAAGATATTGGACAGAGTAAGTCTTCTGAAGCTATCCACTCGTTTGTATTCGATAGCCGCCACATGAGCTAATAAATAAATTCGAGAGAGTCGGAGCGGAACCTGTATCAAAACGATACAAGTGTCGCCTACGTGCGGGACAAACACCGCAGCTTCCAAGCTGAAGGTAGATACAACATTATGTAGTCAAAGGTAAGTTTTCAGATGAAAGTCGAAGTTTAATTCAAAAGTTAATAAATTCCTTCACAGGATTCGTCCTGCAAGACGTTCGTTTTCATTAATTAGTTAAGAGTTCGCTCACATTTAGGAAAGTTACGTAATCCGAAATGCATTTTACCATTAAGGAATAATGACCCAGCACTGTTAACTTCACTCGTAAATATGAAGGTTGCAACATATAAATCTTCATTACGGTGAGTAAAAAGTTGTCTAATGCGTTATACACCTCTTAGTTATTTGCGGACATTCGTCGCAGCCCTCACTTATGAAACTTGTGCATCTTTTGTCATTGCCCGCGCTCTGTATACTTACTATTATGTTTTAAAAGTAACGTCAGTTTTATTTAAAAGTGCACCTTGTGTATAGCAACCGTAACGACAACAGTAAATAATAAAAGATACAATTTACACAAACTTATTATTCTACTTAACAAACTGAATTGAACAAAATCGTGATGTAACACGAAAAAACTGTTATGTAGGTAAACACGTTACTTTAAAGCCAATACATAATAACATTTTTGCTTAGCGCTCGTCTGTCCGTTATCGCGCCTCGCAGGCATTTCATAAAAGCTGTGAATAGCGCCATCTATGAGCACCAACACTAAATAACGCCAGCTAATGAAGAAGGCTTAGCGCGCAAACAAAATGAGGGGTAAAATGTATGTATTTACCGTGTTGAGTTTTTTTTTTACATTTAAAGAGGTATATTATAACTTACCCTACCCTTCTCTGTTGTAGATTGATGCGCACTTAACCGGTTTATTGTAATATTATGTTGTTGCAATAACACTAAATATATTGTTACTATTTGTTACCAGTTAAGAAAACTTAGATAAATATCTTTGTTAAGTTGTACGTAATTATTTATGTTTCAATATTTTGAATGTTGACTATTTTGACTAATTTATTATTTACATTCGTACTCTTCTTACAAAATAATGTTCTGACTATATAAGCATAGGTATAGTATAGCGTAAAATGTCAGCCGGTAGTTGTTACTGAGCCAAGCGGCGTTTTTTTATCATCGGCAAATGACCGCGTAGCATCGTAGTGCGCTACAACCCTCTACGAGTCTACGTAGACGTCACGTTTTCGTAGCAAATGTCTACGAAGCAAATTCTGTATTGAACTTTAAAAAGCTATTATTATCTGCGTCTAAAATGCATGGTGATACATGTCTTCATCATATTCTATTACTATTTGCTGAACAAAACAATACTAAAGTAGTATTTGTTACAACACATTTTTCTTTTCACAAGTTGGTCAAAGCTGAACAGCTCTGTTCATAGTAACGCTACCTACTACCTGTTGTATATTGTCATGACACTAACAAAAAGAGCAGTGTCTCGATCAAACGCCGCGACATACAAGTGCTCAATACCTACACTATACACTATACCCTACACTACCTGCTAGGGGTGCCCCTACACCTACCTTACCTTTTATGTACACCTTGTCTTTTTGGTACATTCGATGCTTGTTTTAAAGTAAACTATGCAAGTTGATATTCGTGACTTTTAACGTACAGTAGACCGTCGGTCGATTCTGTAAAAATATTAACGTGAAGCTTAGGTGAAGTGAGCTGTCACTGCCATAGAATCGACCGGCAGGATGCTAGGGATTAACACTATTGACAGCTCACTTCACGCTCACTTCACCTAAGTTTCACGGTGATATTTTTACAGAATCGAACGGCAGCTCCAGTTCCGTAGGCGCGGGCTTGCGGGCAGTGAGCAATGGGTAGCTCGCCGTCCGATTAGGACCAGGCCCGGGTCGACGGCGCGTTGTGTTCCACGCGCGCCTCAAAGAGATGTCAGCACCAACTGACGGGGTCCGTAAGGGCCAATGCCTGTCGGGGTTGCGAGTTTGTCCGAAAGGGATATCGCGGCCCCGGCACACAGGCAACGGAAGGAACACGGGTGGGCTTTAGTCAGTAAAAGTCTGACACACCCTCCCGCTCCGCCCAGAGTGGGAGAAGTTATTTGATAATTTCCCACCATAAAAAAAGACAGCTCCAGTTATGTGGCAGTCAGTCACAGCTAACAAACTATAAATCTGTGATTACACTCGGATGATTTGTTGTATTGTGACAGTTGAATCGCTCGTGAGTTTCATAACTCTGTGCAGTTTTAACCATAGATCAAACTTTACGTTACCTGTACAAAACTGAATGCAGCACGCCTTTACCTATATTACAAAAAGGAAAATAAACCAATGACGCTAAATATTACGACGGATTATAATAAAAACCGGCCAAGTGCGTGTTGAACCACGCTCAATGAAGGGTTCCGTAGTTGAGATGAATTTATCCCAAGAAGAAACTTAACATTATATGTAGTTGAAAAACATGTTCTTCTATACATTCAATTTTTTTCACATATCATATCCAAAAACAACCATTTAGCTGGCAGGCGCCAAATGCAAATTTTTGTTAGAGTCAAGTGTACACCGACTTGACTCTTACAAAAAGAGCACTTTAAAGCTTAATGTTTCGCAAACGGATCCCTGAATAATATCCCCACTTGCAGGGAAGGCACCTTTTTTTCATGATTTTATGTTACCACTTTGTCGGCGTGATTAATATGTATACCCATGCCAAATTACAGGCACGAGTTAAGGCTAGAATAAAATATAACAATGAGGTGCTTTCCACAGATCTAGTGTATCTAGTGAAGTGTAAACACAGGCTGACTGGACTCTGTTCACGCTCGAGTGAACAACTGCGATATGTATTTGTTATTTTCGTTCCAGTGCCCCTGTTGTACGAGTACGTATACATTACATTTTTATAACTATATTACGAAAAGTCTCTGGGTCAGAAAATTTCAACTCAGTTTCTATTCAATGTGAAGTTATACTGATACATTTGAAGGTGATGATGATGCTTGATTATACAGGAATGCTTTGCAGTAGGCAGTAGGTTTCCACTGACACGAAAGGTTTTCAGCCGTTGATTTATGTCCTTTTCGCTAAGCAATCCGTGAAGGAAATAGTTCAGCAGATTTAAGCAAGGAGGTGTATTTTCCTAAACGGCTACAGGCTACAATAAGATCATTTCAGTACATTACTTGCCGGTTGGGTCTACTTAGATGCTGACTATAAGGAAAGCAGGGGTCATAGGGTTATCCCGCGACCCCAAATATGTGACACACTGCCCTCTACTGTTTGAGCGCGAATGTGGAGCAGCGCAGCCACGCTTTGTTCATGTGTCAATGTGCACGAGTGGTGTCACGGGGTTATGGTTTGGGTCTTGTTTTAACTTAAACGTTATAGTAGTTATTTTCTTGGTGAAACCGAAAGTTTAAGTTCATACTCATAGTTCATATATAAGATTATCTATGTGCAGAATGGTTTATAAGCAAACAACAAGCTTCAAACAATTTAAATTGTTGAGTACCTACTTTAATTCCCTAATTCTAACCAGTAAAGAACCTACCTACAGGTGAAAAACATTTTCCATATTTGAAAGAAGCATACTGATCTAAGCCTGTAGTGTTGTTGCACAGACGCATGCAAGATGGCTGCACTAACACAATGAGGCTTACTTGTGATACTGAGAGCAGTGAGCCGGCTTTGAGCACTGACACCTCGTCGGCTACGAGGGAAGGGATAGATGGAGCTGCTTACTGCAGTGCGAGGGGGCCAGAAGATCAAATGTTAGGATTTATGAGATATTTAAGTTATGTTTGTTTTTGCTGATTTGTTTACTTCTAACCTTCAGCAGTCCCATACTCGCCTGCCCAGAGATTTTACTCTTAAGGCGACGATAACCGACTTTTAATGATTTTATACTGAAGATCACGACTAAATAAGTAGTGTTAATGATTTGGAAAGAATATATGTTAAGTAAGAGCATTTTCTTAATAACTTAACATATGAATATTTTAGATTATGTTTATATTACATAGTGAAGCTAATTTGTAAAGCTATGTCTAACGCGGATAAAAAACGGAGAATCACGCAAAATTTATCAAGCGTATTTTTCTGAAACCTTTATTTTAAAGATAATTTAATTATTGATCTTTTAGTTTAGTATACGTGTTTTATTAAAATACCGTTTGTTTTATGTATATCTAGTTTTTGCCCCCGTGGAAGTCAGAAATAATCCCTCGGGAACGTAATACCGGGATAAAAAGTATCCTATATGTTAATCCAGGGTATAAACTATCTGTGTGTCAAATAAATCTGTTTAGCCATTTTTGCGTGATTGAGTAACATACACACAAACTTGTATATATTATATTATATTATACTAGCTTTCGCCCGCGGCTTCGCCCGCGAGGATGTCGCGTTATCCCACGGAAACATACTACCGAGATAAGTAGGTCATAAATTATCTATGTGCCAAATTTCATCCAAATCCGTTCAGCCGTTTTTGTGTCATTGAGTAACAAGCATCCAAACATACAAACTTTCACATTTATAATATTAGTAGGATATATAAATAATTATATATTATTTTATACTATACAGGATGGCACATCGACGCGAAGCCTGTTACCATGGATTCAGTACATGAGTCTGTGGTAACAGGCTCCTCGTCGATGTGACACCTTTTTTTTTTTTTTTTTTTTTTTGAGGGTGGGAAATCATCAAATGACTTCTCCCGCTCTGGGCAGAGCGAGAGGGTGTGTCAGACTTTTACTGACTAAAACCCACCCGTGTTCCTTCCGTTGCCTGTGTGCCGGGGCCGCGTTATCCCTTTCGGACAAACCCGCAACCCCAGCAGGCATTGGTCTTTCGACCCCGTCGGTTGGTGCTGACATCTCTTTGAGGCGCGCGTGGAACACAACGCGCCGTCGACTCGGGCCTGGTCCTTATCGGACGGCGAGCTGCCCATTGCTCACCGTCCGCAAGCCCGCGCCTACGGTGGCCGGAAGTCGGCTCTGGACTCCCGACGCCCGGGGCGTCTCCTGCGGCGACTAGGGCGGCGAGGGCGTGCAGCTTGCATCTCCCTCGCGCGCTCCGCCTCCTCCTTCGCGAGCATAACTGCTTCGCAGAAGGAGGTGACGGCCTCCCATGCACTCTCGCTCCGAACCATGGCCTGAACCAGGGCCGGACGCGAGAGATCGCCGCCGCCGATCGCCTCCGTGAGGACACGGCGGTGCTCCGCCCAAGCCGGGCAGACCTCCACCGTATGCTCCACCGTGTCCTCCGGGCGATCCACACAGTGGTGACACCCGGGCGTTTCCTCCCGCCTTACGCGGAACAGGAACCTCCCGAAACAACCGTGTCCGGTGAGGACCTGCGTCAGGCGGAAGGTGAGGACGCCATGGCGCCTCTCAAGCCACTCCTCAAAGAGGGGACTTATCGCCGCAATTGTGGCGTGCCCAGTCGATGTGACACCTGTGTAATATAATATAATATATAATAATTTATAAATGGTATCCGTTTTCGCGTTGATATCCCTGACATCCTGTATATATATAGTAGGATAAATTAATAATGCGTCTAATTTGGGACAGCGCTCCTGGATGGGCGAGTTTTATTACTGGCTGGACGGACGACGAGTTGCCTGAGCTCAGTACAGAACACGCAAGCTAACCACTCAAGGTCACTGGCATATAACTGTGTCTTAAATGCTGCGTTCTAACTGTTTATTAAAACCTAATACGATAGTAATTAATTAGTTCTTAAAAAAATCTCAAATGAGTGAAATCGTTGTAATTTCTTATTAGAAATAAATTTCTTTAACTATAATTAGGCTCGAACTTCATTAAGACCAACCTGTTAGTCATAAATACCTACTCTATTGTGTGCACCTTATATTTCTAAAATACTTCGACAACTGCAACGCTTTATAGTTTTAATAATACCATTTATCTTTGTCGCGGTTAGAGTAGACTTATCTCACCGTTGTCTCGTGCACTACACAGTCAGTAATAAGCGGGCAAAGAGGGCGTGACATCGGGGTCACCGCGCCGCGTGACGTCATCCGTCACGAGTGTACCTCTCTATGTTACCTGAGCTGTAGGTTACTTACTAAGTATAACATATTGTGCTACATGTTACAGCCAACCTGCTGCCCGAGCCTGCCACATATTCATTACTAACACGTTTTAAATGCTGGGGTACTTTGTACGTTGATACTAATCGCTTCGAATGACACAAGACGTGAATAATTTATTTTAAATTCACTTTACGAGTGACCATAAATTGTTTTAAATTAGTTTAAAATGAATGCAAACCGAAGGCCGCAGGAATCCGCTGGATGCGGGAAGCACAGAATCGGTTGACGTGGCGGCGCTTGGGGGAGCTTGAGCTTGAGGGTTGGCGCCTGCTTATGTTCAGCAGTGGACGTCTTTTGGCTGAAATAATGATGATGATGATGTATGCAAACACATAGACAAATTATACATAACTCTTTCAAATTGGGTACCTAACGTGAATATTAAATGTGTGATATTATATTTCCCTTCGTTGTGGAAGTCGTAAGACACACTCTTAAACTAAAATAACAGCCACAATTTCATAAAAGTTTTCTGAATACTACGTTTATAGTTTTGGTCTAAGCAGCCATAATATGCATAGAATCAGGACTGATGACGCGGGAGCAAGCGACGTACAGTTGTCCGTGTGAGAAGCAGCTCGTCCTGAGGTCGACAGTAGCAATTTCCCATTGCTTGCGAAGTGTTTCGTTTTTAATCGACTTCCAAAAGGAGGAGGTTATCAATTCGATTTTTTTATTTTTTTTTTATGTATGTTCGGGCATAACTCCGTCATTTATAAACGGATTTACAAAATTATTTCTTTGTTTGAAAGGGTATACTTCCGAGATGGTCCCATTGTCATTAGGTCAGGATCTGATGATGAAATCCTGAAAAAATCGAGGGAACTCTTCAAATATTATAGGCACACCTATAGCGATTTGGGTATTTTTTTATAATAACACGTGCAGTTGCTCTTGGAATACACCATTTGGTGAAGTGGAACTGATGATGAAGACCACAGATGGCCACCGGAACTACTCAATAATAAGTATTTCACGGGTTGCGATTCAATCTACTATATAAAAATAAGTCGGGTTTTCCTTCCTGACGCTATAACTCCAGAACGCACGAACCGATTTCCACGGTTTTGCATTCGTTGGAAAGGTCTCGGGCTCCGTGAGGTTTATAGCAAAGAAAATTCAGGAAAAATTTCAACAGAAAAGCGGGAAAATCTTTTTTCAAAACAATATTTTAAGTAGATTGCGCCGGTGCGTGATACATTGTTTGACAGCTACTCATTGTTCTCTGCTCAGTTAATTTCATGTGACAAACCGGTATTGTGTTCACTGTGAAATTGTGAAAAAAAAGTAAAAAAAATAAGTTATTCGTTTCCTAACATTACAATTGGAAACCATCAAATCAATCACGTGTAAATTTTTGCAAATTTTTATTCAATTTCAACAGCAGGCATTTGTCTTTAAAGTGGTAAGTTGAACTGTGTAAATTATGTGGATCATGCATTTGAGGTTAAATTCACCATTCTGTCCATAGTCCAAAATGCCTAGAGGACGACGTCCGAACATCGGCCGCCGCACAAGACATGCAAGCCAGCAACAAGTGTATTCACAGAACTTAAGCGAAGAAAGACAAAATATAATAAGAGAAAATGCCCGATTGAGACAACGCGTGAGCACACGAAGATCATTGGCATCATACAATCGCTTGGCATTCCAATATGATCCCACTGCGAACTACAGTGATGATGAAAATTTAGATATTGGACCAACGACGAACCGGGCCAAAAACCGCAAGATCGCCATGACATAATCGCCAGAGTATTTCAGTAAAAACTCAAGGTTATGATGGATGTGCTTACTAATTATCGAGTTTTTGGTGACACACGTTGTTATATGTACTCGGTGGAATGGCAGAAGCGTGGACTACCGCATGCTCATATCCTAATTTGGTTGCTGAACAAATGATGGAAAGTGCACAAAACGATATCCGCGACCGTTAGTTGCTGAAACAGTCACAGGGAACGATGGATATCCAGTTTATCGTCAGCGTTCAAAAGAAGATAATGGTCGAACTATCAAAGTTAAAGTTCGAAATCAAGAGATTGAGATCAGAAATGAATTCATTGTACCATATTGCCCGCTGCTATCACGAATTTTCGAAACACATGCAAACGTTGAGAGTAGTCATTCGGCCAAATCAATCAAATATTTGTGCAAGTACGTCACAAAAGGCAGCGACATGGCTGTGTTTGGTATTGCGTCGGAAAATGCGAATGACGAAATCAGCAACTTCCAAATGGGCAGATACGTCAGTACTAATGAAGCACTGTGGCGATTATTGTCATTTCAAATTCATAAAAGATATCCCACAGTTGTACATTTAGCAGTGCATTTGGAAAATGGCCAAAGAGTTTACTTCACTGAGGCTAATGCGGCACAACGAGCTGAGAGACCACCATCGACAACATTGACTAGCTTCTTTGCAATGTGTGAAGCAGATCCATTCGCAGCGACGCTGATGTACGTTGAAATGCCCAAGTATTACACTTGGAATCAATCAACAAAGAAATTCCAACGTCGCAAACAAGGAACCCCAGTTCCAGATTGGCCACAGGTGTTTTCCACTGATGCACTAGGTCGCATGTATACTGTTCATCCTAGAAATGATGAATGTTTTTATTTGTGACTGCTGTTGGTAAATGTACGTGGATCAAAATCATTTGCGCATTTGAAAACTGTGAATGGCCACGAATGCCAAACATATCGAGAAGCATGTCAACTATTGGGTTTGCTGGAGAACGATTCTCATTGGGATTTAACACTTGCGGATTCAGTTGTTTCATCAAATGCGTACCAAATACGAACGCTGTTCGCAATTATCATCACCACATGTTTTCCTTCACAACCAATTCAGTTATGGAACAAATACAAAGACGACATATGTGAAGATATCTTGCATCGCTTGCGCATTCAAACGAATAATCCTGACATCCAAATAAGCGATGAAATCTACAATGAAGGATTGATTCTGATATAGGATCAATGCTTGACTATTGCAAACAAGCTACTGATTGAAGTAGGAATGATTGCGCCAAATCGATCGATGCACGATGCATTCAACCAAGAATTAAATCGAGAGCTGCAATACAATGTTGATACATTGCAGGAATTCGTTCGAAATAATGTGCCGTTGCTGAATGAACAGCAAAAACAAGTAAGCGAAACATTAATGCAAGCGGTGGACAATAATACTGGTGGTCTATTCTTCCTGGACGCACCTGGAGGAACAGGGAAAACATTTGTCATTTCATTGATTTTGGCCACTATTCGATCAAGATGTGACATAGCTTTGGCGTTAGCATCATCTGGAATTGCGGCGACTCTTCTAGGTGGCGGTCGTACTGCACATTTTTGTAATCGAAATGAATTCATTACTGTTGTGAAATGAAATATTTTTTTTCCTTTTCAAATATAAAACAAAAAAAAAAAAATCTTCTTCTTTTAATCACCAAACGAAATGTTACATAAAACGAAGCCATCTGGTGGCGAAACGGAGTTCGCCGGGTTTGCTAGTTACATTAATATGAATACCAAGCAATTTATGCTTGTCACAATGTATATGGACAAGTGGAGCTGATGGTGAAGAACCAGGAGAACTCAAACTCTAACTCAAAGCATTTATTTCAACTAAACCATTTACAGGCACTTTCGAATTGTCAAATAGTCGCGTCAGTTAGTCAGAAAGTTGAAGCTAGTTCATTCCAAAACGTAGATCTTATGGAGAAGAACGGGCAAGAAACTCCAAGGACACTCTTTTAAATATAGAAAATTACAAAATCCTGGGTACATTATTCTTGTTGCTTCTATATGTGAGAACAATGTACAAAAAAAAATAATCAAAACAATTCAAAATATAAGATTAAAAATAAGCCATGGCAGATAAGAGATGACCAGTCACAACTGACTGCGCCCGTTCACGAACATGACGCGTGGATCAGCACCATTCACAACCATTTTGTAGGGAACCGAATGATCCAACACACTTGCCACCATCAGCGAGACATTTAAGTGAGCATGACATACTCTCAGCTACCATGATCTTTCAAGTCAACATACATATTAATCAATTTAAAAAACAAAAAAAATACAAACGGCTCCATGGTGCTCACATTTACCAAAATTGAAAAAATGCTTCTAAATTATACAAAACTAATTTGCAATGTGTTTGAGAGATTAATAGAATGTTACTACCAAAAAGAAAGAAAATCATTATCCATTGGAGTATTCAACAATTAAAACTTGTTTAAATAAAAAATAAACATTAAGTTTGTAATGTCAGAAAAAATTAAAAGGGGAAGCAACTCTTCCAAACATTAAAATTTTTAACTAGTGAGCCCAAGTGGCTGTGGAGCAGGACAAATGTGGCAAATAACGAAAATACAAAACCAAAGACACCGACTTCCGAAATTTAAGTTTATTTATTTATTTATTTATTTATTTATAAAAATCTTACCTACACTATCATTACAGATCTATGATCCAATGCGACAGATTGGCCTTACTAACTAAATCCTAAATCTACACCTTATACCTAGTTAAAAAATATCTTAATCTAAATAACATATAACATATAGTGTAACTTTTGCGAATTCACTCAAGTTGCACCACAATACATCAACCCTCCCGTAAACCTCATTCACCACGCGTATGGCTCTAGTGAGAGGAGTTCTCGCCAGTAGGTTGGTCCTGGCTGCAGGCACAGCGAGCAGGGGCGGGCGTTGCCGCCTCCACACGTACCGGTCGGGAACGTACAGCTGTAGGTGTCGCAGCACTCCCGGGTTATGCGCCACGCCACGTAGTAGTTTCACTACATACGCTACGAGCGAAAACTCCCGTCGTACTCTTAGAGTGTTATACCCTACCATACCCAGAACAAATAGTGTAGGGTACATCAATGGGTATAATGGATATACCCCATACAGCTTGTAATACAAGTGTCTCGTGAACTTATTTTGGATACGTTCCAACATAACGCTATATTTCGCCTCATGAGGAGCCCAAATGAATGCGCTATGTTCGAGGTGACTTCTGACTAATGCGTCATATAGTACCCTTAGTGTCGTGATGTTGGTGAATCCTTGGGACTGCCTCAGTACGAAACCTAGGTTTCTGTATGCCTTCTTACATATCTTATTGATATGCTCACGGAAGGTTAGTTCCTGAGAGAAGACTACCCCTAAGTCTCGTACCTGAGACACTCGTTGCATCGGCACCTCCTCCACCTTGTACTGATAACTCAAGGGAGTTCGCGCGCGAGTGAACGACATCACCGAACATTTAGCAACATTAAAATGCAGTTTGTTGTCATTGCTCCATTCGACCACTCTGTCAATGTCTTCCTGTAGGCGTTCACAATCCGAGTGATCCCGAACCTCGAGCAGCAATTTCAGGTCATCCGCAAACAATAAACAAGTCCCATGTCTGACGACTTCCGGCAAGTCATTTATCATTACAATAAACTCGAGAGGCCCTACATTGCTGCCCTGGCTCACGCCCGATCTCGTGTAATACGGTTGAGATACACAGCCATTGTAGTCGACATATTGCTGGCGATCCTTCATATAGCTAGCGAAGAACTGTAGCAGAGGTAGTGTACATCCAATTTTCGCGAGCTTCCTTAACAAGATGTCATTATCCACCGTATCGAACGCTTTTTTAAAATCGAAGTACGCAGCATCTACCTGTACCCCCGCATCTACTGCCGGCACCACCTGTACCATAAAGTTAATAAGGTTTGTAGCAGTGCTGCGTCCAGGTCGGAACCCATGTTGCGCATCTGACAGACGCGCACGCATTTGTTCCTGAACGGAGCGCTGAATAGCCGACTCGAGTACTTTAGCAGGCGTGGAGAGTACAGCCACCGGTCTATAATTACAGGTATCTGAACTTGGTTTTCCTTTAGGAACCGGAACAACGCGCGTGATCTTCCACCTTTGAGGGAACGTGGCTTGTTCTAAACATGCATTAAAAATGTGAAGTAATGGCTCCGCCAGTACCCTCCCGCAGTCTCGGAACAGAAACGCTGGTATCCCGTCTGGGCCAGACGAACGTTTTGGCTTGAGACTCCCAAGCGCCTGCTGAACTTCCGCGAGGCTCAGCGTCTCAATGTGTACCCGTGCACTGGTCGCGCCGACCTCCGCCGCCGCCGCGCACGCGTCCAGTTTGGGCGGCTCCTTGCTGTACACAGACTCAAAAAAGTCAGCGAACTGCACAGCACACTCATCATCTGTTAGATGTTGACCTTCTTTTATGATACTCTGCTTATTTAGTGTTTTCCTTTTCGATCTTATATACTGCCAAAACGATTTCGGATCCTTTACAAACTGATACTGAATTTTATTTTTATGTTGTATATGCGCAGTTTCTATTAACTTTTTTATACGAGTTCTACATTCCGCAAATTTGTGATAATCATTATCCAACTTAGTTTTTTTGAATTTTTTGTGAAGTCTGGCTTTAATTTGTATATTTGTTATTATATCTCTCGTGTACCATACTGGGTATACATACCGCGAATTTCCACTACCAAGCTTTTTCCGGGGTACGCACCCATCAATAGTACAATTAATATTATCATAAAAGAAGTTCAACATTTCTTCTAAATCATGCATTCCGCACATCATACTCCAGTCAATGGAAAGAATCCTAGAATATAACAGTTGAAAATCAGCCCTATTCCAATTCCACTGTGGTCTAATATGGTGTGCACTAGAATCGCGGGCGACGGCGGGGGACGTCGGCGGGGCGGAGGCGGGGCGCACGCTAACCGCTAGCGGCGGGTGGTGCGCGTCGACCGGCACCAGCGCCTCATCCGCCGCTACCACCGTCACCCCTCCGCTAATGCCCGCACTCAGAACCAAATCCAACTGACGACCTAAATGGTTGGGTACTGTGTTACTTTGAGTGAACTCGCAATATGATAGAAAACATTCGAAATAATTACTAATATTAGCAGGACAAGAATACAAATTAAAATCACCAATTACAATAACTTCTCCATAACTATCACACAATTTTTCTATTATTCTAAATAACAACATGTAATCATTTTCCGAACTACCTGGCGGAATGTAGACAACACAACACACAAACAAAAAACGTTTATTTAAATGTACCGTTGCACAAACCATTTCGAACACGCAAGTGTCTATCGACGCGTCCAAGATAGGTAGTTGTCGCAGCTCGAACCGGTGTGTGGCCACGAGAAGCGCGCCGCCTTGCTTTCGACCATCCGCTCGATCACATCGTAATATATTATATCCGGGTGGAACAATTTCCGCATCTTGTATGGATTCACTGCAGCCAGACTCAGTAATAGCAAATAAGTCCGAGGCGGATGCCAATAAATGATTTCTGAAGTAGTCTAGCTTAGTTCGAAGACCCCTAAAATTTTGGTAATATATTTCAATTACACAATTACTTATGGAGCGGGCTGTTGGGTTGCTTACGAAACCAAATCCATTCATTGAATTCAACGTTTAGTGGCCATACTTCCGCATTATTCAGCAAGGTATAGTGCTTTTCGGATACGCCTATAATAAAAGACGAGTAATCTCGTGCTGTTTTATGTTTGATCTTCTCAATTTTCATAGGTGCTTCAGGCCCACAAAGATTTTTTACTATACAGTGTTTTTTTGGAAGTCGGTTGTTTTTTTTTTGTAAAAACGTTTTTTAGTGAATAAATTGAATCCTGCGTTTCTGCATAGTACAGGTGGTATTATGCAGGAACGCAGGGGGGCCGCGGCCGGGGTGAATGGCACAATATTGATTCACTGACTGATGCATTCTTACAGGTAATTCCTGACGAACGGTTATCACTAAAATAATACGTATAACAATATATTGTGAACACAAGGGATTTCTCACAGTCATCTTAACCATAGATGACAGAAGAGGCCTAAAAATTTTGTTTTTTTGTTTACGTTCTACGAACTATCATACATATAAATGTGTTGAGGTTTTTTTTTTTCCTTTTGTTATACTTACTAATATTAGTATGTACACCAAATTGAAAAAAAAAACACCAAAGATGTCAATAGTTGGGAATCGAACTTAAGGACATCGCCCATTATAACAACACCGCTCTAGCGCAGTAACGCCCCGGCACCGCCTCAAAAAGAAATAAAGAAAAATAAAAATGCGGCGACCAAGGCGACCGCTCGCTGCCGGCACACCACCGGTATGGTGACAGCTTTTTGTTCATTCACAAGCGAGGCGTCATTCGCGCGGCCGGCGAGGCGTCACCGCGCGGACGAGGCGCCGGAATGCATACCGCCTGCAGGCGTTTCTTCGCCGGGGAGCGGGCTCCTCGCTTGAAGCATGCTGTCGGCGCGACGTGTGATGGTTCGTGGGCAGCGAGTGGCCCGCGACCCGTCTCACGTCACAATTGGGCCAAGCTGAGGAGATGCTCCCCAGATCGGCCACCTATAAACCCTTATAAGTTTTGAACCAGTGACCGACAAATTCTGATATTCGACGACAAATTTCGACTAATTAGCGACAATTGATTGTGTTATCGAACTTAAAATCCCTGATGGCACGTTATTTGCCGTGTCAGTGCTGCTATAATGAGCGATGTCCTTTACAACCACTAAAATAGCAGTACTTATACATATAATATGTGTTAGATGGATTGTCGAATCCGCTATTTTAGAAAACCGCTAGTTGTTTTACATCCAGTAGTGTATTTGCGTAGTGCTGGAACACACATTCAGACAAATAGACAAAAATTCTAAAAATAATTATTATTTTCGACATTAGAATCATACCCAGCCCTCGCAAAAAAACATAAAAAAGTGCTGATTTGCCTTAGCTACGATTTTATTATATGTATGAAAAAACAAGTAAATAATTATAACTCCTACGAAGTACTAAAATAATACTGATAACAGAATAACAGCCACACAACCCGTCGCTAAGCCACTAAATGTTCCTTTACAAACATGTTACACGCATCAAATTCCCCATTCACTCGTAAAATTGATAAACAATCTCAATCTCCCTACATTACCGTGAGATCATTGCAAAAATCTAAGTACAAGGTAATAATAGGGAGAGTTGAGTGTATTTCGATGTAGGTACTCGTATGTTAGCAGAGTTGAGTCGTATGTAGTGAGTGGGGCAATGGTGCACAGGGGGTACCTAATGACGGGGCTAAATAAGCAAGCTCAGCAATGAGACTTGCAATAATAAAAACGACGACGAAATGGCGTGTCTTTTAGTGGGGTACCCCACTCGTTGATGAAGCTGTGAGTACCTACATACTAGCAAGACTGCTTACCTTCATGAGGTGTAGATGCGCGGACACCTGGTCGCCGCGCGCCGCCGGCTCGCCGCCGGACACCGGGAACGAGCCCAGGTACTGCAACACACAACAACACACACACTATATAACATATTGAACATAGCACAAAGCATGGCGACTATCAGAAATTGTTGGGAGATGATAGGAAGACATGCTACCGCGACCTCAAATAGGATAACATAGGATGATCCAAACTCTTTCTCTGGATGTTGCATTAAAGAAAAAGTGAACGAACTATGCAGGTAAGACTTAAACATAACACCCAAACGATTATCCGATAAAATATATTCCTTTTTTACATAAATATTTCAATAATTGACATGCACTCCGTATCCAGATGACGGACTGTGATAAAGTGTTTAATTCGCGTTGAATGTATAATGAGCGGCGTAAAATGAGGCGGCCGTGATAAGTGCGGGGCTGCGACCGCCGCGGGCAGTCAACATGACACGAATTAACATAAATCATAATATCGACATGCTGCACATCACTACACACGACACGTAACGCCTCGGGGTTCAAAGTAGATCTCAATATTGGAGGTTCGCTGTAACTGTGTTTCAACGATTACAGGACTCGGGTTATAATTAAAGTTATTCTCAAAAAGGCCGCCCGTCAACAACGACGTTCCATGTAGGTGTCGCAGTCAAAAGCTGCATAGATGTACCATGGCTAACTCATGCCAGTAACATCTTCCTTAAACTCCACAAAAAGTTTCCCTCAAAGTATTTTCGTTTTGTTTGTTTTAATTTTATTTTCATCGTCTCCCTTACACCCTGTGGTTACACCCAGGAGCACAGATTAGAGCTCTACTTTGTCCGATCAGGCGCTTTACGTCGAACTCCGTGACACAAATACAATATCTCAGTTCTAAGTATTATTACAATACAACCTTCCTGCAACAATGTTACTAATTGCTGCGATCGAAGCCTGGCCATGAATATTTCAAAGGTAATTGATATATTATGTTCATACGACCGTGATCAGACACGCTCAATACATTAACATAATTTTGTTCGATGAATAAACTTTTGGCATTTATTGCGAGTGCATTGACCCCTTTGAAATGGTTGCAATTAATAAGCCCACCAGATGAGCCCTCGATAACAATGCTGGCAACAATCGAACAATGAACGCAATGTAGTGGTGTTTATTACGCGCCCCTCACGAGTGTGGTACAGGGTGTTCGAACAGGGCGCGCAGTGGACACCCTGCCACGACCCACGTAATTAC
Source organism: Agrochola lota (assembly GCA_947364205.1). Classification (NCBI taxonomy): domain Eukaryota; kingdom Metazoa; phylum Arthropoda; class Insecta; order Lepidoptera; family Noctuidae; genus Agrochola; species Agrochola lota. The sequence goes on along the minus strand of OX376222.1, from coordinate 567,621 downwards.
CTCGAGGAGCCATTCAATGCCACTGATTGCTCACAGCTGCACGTGCGGGGAAAAACGATGAATTAAACACGCATGACGTATACGCCAAGTGGGACACATTGCTATTAAATGAGTCCTGCCTGCATATACAGTTTTATAAGTCAGTAGGTAGTGTATAAATAAATGAAAAATATACCGTAAATGAAAGAATTGGCATAATAATAGATTATTACTGGCAGACAATACGAGTATATCAATTTATCACAGTCAAACCAGCACCATCTAAGAACCAGTTTGTATTTCATAAAGTACCCACAATTCAAATAGAATCACATCCCACACAACGATAACTCCGTACGTCTGTAATGATAATAAGCTATTCTGTCGGAGATCGCACACGCGTCTAGGCTTACTTCGCTTGTTTAATTACATTGCAATGAAGCCGCGCGTCGCCGCGATCGGCTGCGAGTAGCGACTTGTTTAATTAATATCTCTAAGCGAGATGCGCCCGTCTACGTGTGCTGAAAGTAAACCCTACAAATAGTACCGTCGCGCCAAATGTTGCAATATTATTGAATGTCTGCTCTTACGATGAGATGGCTTCATTTTAGGATGTAAAGGAACTGGTATTCCACATATGTATCTTTTGATGGCTTTGGCGAATGTTTATGGGCGTGTCAATTCGCATTGAAATCTATTTACTAACATACCTACCTACTTGTCGCGCTTGCACAATTATTTTTCAACGTTGCACGCAGAGGTTACATAACTAGGTACGGCTGTCAAAAGTGCTTATACTCGTAAATCCTCATGTCCTCAGACGCGGTAGTTATGACTTTATTTTGATCAAATTGACAGTAGTTCGATACATTTTGTTGTCACCGCCGAAGACACCGATGTTTCCTCAATGTCAGGGTCAATCGACTGAGCTTTATATCGATTCAGGTGTGCTGGTATTTTCAATTACGACAAGACACGATTTTTGCATAACGGTGAAGATAAACTACTAAAGCCTACAGCTTTAGTAGTTTAAATACAGATGTAAATGCAAATGACATTGCTTTCCTATGTTTGGAAACAAGTTCGAATGATGACTTAGAAGCGCGTAACCTCAGACACCACACCTCCATATACTGGTGACAATATGAGAACTTTATCGCTGAAATACTTATCCTTTAAGCCCACCAGCATAGACCACCATAAACTTGGATAGTTTTTAACACCCTAAAGTACAGCTTCAGAAAAGCTAATTCATCAGAAAACATGATTCAACAGAAAACCTGAAAGTCCTATAACAGTCATACAATTTCTGGAACACAAGGTTGTTGTGAGGTTATTGTCTATGCTCATATAAGAGCTAGTTCAACAAACAAAACATAGCTAACTAAAAAGGTATAAACAAGACATAGTGAGAAAATAACATCGGTTTCGGTTTTATGATTTATGCACTAATACATGACGTATTTAGTAATAACACGTGACTGGTTATACGAAATCCTTTTATGAACATACATACAAATATAGCCTGTCAACATCATAACCCTCATTTAGCTTTGCCGTAGTTGGGTAAAAAGTAGAACGAAGATCGGTAAAAACAAAAATCTGTCGTCCTATATTTACCTACATTCCTACAATAGAAACCTAAAATGCAACACGTACGTAGCTGGTAAATGCCTAAAACCGGCACTAGTTGGGCTTTAGGCGTACTAGCGCCTAAAGCCGACCGCAGCCGCGACGACCGCCTGTGGTCGCATGGTCTCACATTACGTGGCGACCATATATATAACTGTGGTATTGATAACAGAAGCGCCTAAAACAAGTCTGGACCCAGACTGAATACGCAAACCGTGTACCTATAAAGGCTCGTGCAGACTAACGTGACTTGTCACCAGTAATTGTTCCACCATGTCAAAGTCATTGCAAGATGGCAGCACTAGTAACATGTCATAAATGCAAAAATTTTGTAAATATAAAAAGTACTGTTTTGTGTTCTGCCTGTAATAACAGATATGAATTGGATTGCGATGGTTATCCAGAACAAACATATCGCCTCAAGGACGCGGAAGCACAGAAAAAATGGAGATGTAAGGTGTGTATTAGAAGCAAAAAATACGCTAATACCGACTGTACAACCAATATCACCATGAGAAAAAAACTAACTTCCTCAAAAACACCCCCATCAACGGAACAATCACGAAGTACTAAGGATGTACACGACGAAGCATTGAAACGTCGATCTTCGGTTCAAAATGCTGCAGATTTACTTGATTCACACATACTCTTACTGATTGCGAAACATCTTTTGAATCTTATACTACTAATAAACTATCAATGAGTGTTGACGGTACTGTGTCTGACTTAGTATTAGCCTCAGAAATGAAAGAAATAATTACTCACATTAAAACTTGAAAGCACTGAAAATGAACTGGGAAATATATTATTAGAAAACACCGATCTACATAAGCAAATAAATAAATTGATTACAGAAACAAAATATTAAAAACTTTATGCCAGTCGCCCTCCATATTTACAAGTCCGGGTACAACCTCTGAGAAAAAGAGGCAAATTCTGTCAAATCAACACAACATACTTCCTACACCATCCCCTTTAAGGTCATCCAGATTGAAGGTCGTAACCAATGACCACGTAAATGTGTCCTTCTTGGAACAATAAATTGTAACCCTACAACAGCAATTAAAGGTTGCACAGCTGGAGATAGAAGCCCTCATGGATCGTATTGCAGTACTAATGCTAAAAAGTTGCAATGTTTGTGGACCTGCTATTTGTCATGAACTGAAGCAGGATACTGTGAGCAGTGCTCAGACATGTGCAGACGGGCTGAATATGGACCCCGAAAGGAAGATATTAATCTTCGGTACTCAGCGCTGTGTCGGGCTAGCAGCAGCCATCTCTCACTCAAGAACAAATACACAGTATGAAAAATACAGACTCGTCACAATAACAAAGCCAAATGCGCCTTGCAACGAAATAATAGCAAACTGTAGAAACACCAAATTGACAACCGAAGACAAACTTGTAATATGCGTAGGTGAAAATGATTACAACAAAAACCTACTGTTGTCTCAATTGCGTATTATATTAGATAAATTTATAAATAACACTATTATTGTATTAAACGTGGTCAATAATGTGTACCTCAATGTCCACAAGTTAAACTATTCGATAAGAAATATTCGTAATAGGTATAAAAATATATAATATATAAATATAATATAAAAATGAGACAAAGTTGCAAAACTAAACGGAAGCTACGATATAGATACAATAAAAATTAAAATTTAATTAATAGAACTAATTATAATAATTACTCAAATCTATTAAAGAAGTGTATTTATAATTCAAAAAAAAAATGCTAACATTAAATATGCCACATGGACTGTCATTAAAAATGAAATAAATTATAACAGTCAAAAAGACAACGTAGAATTTATAAAATTAAATGATATTGTAATTACAGACCCTGTACAAATAGCTACTATATTTAATAACCATTATGTAAAGTTAATGCATATTCCAGAGGAAAAAAGCACTAAGCAAGACCTCTACAAAAGTACATCTGTCAACTCAATGTTTCTCAGACCAATGCTGGTATACGAGGTACGACAGGAAATAATATCTCTGTCCAACAGTAGGTCGGAGGGCTATGTAGGCTATGCAGTTCAGTTAGGTGTACCTCAAGGCTCAATACTAGGTCCGTTCTTGTTCTTAGTGTATATCAATGACTTACCATTCTATTTAAAGGGTATCTGTGAAGTTGTACTGTTTGCAGATGATACCTCTCTTATTTTTAAAGTAGACAGGAATAGACAAGATTTTGACGATGTAAACAGTGCTCTCTCAATGGTTACGGATTGGTTTACGACAAATAACCTAGTTCTCAATGCCAAGAAAACGAAATGTATAAAGTTCGCCCTACCAAATGTTAGAAATCTAGGACCCAACATCGTCTTAGATAAAGAGGTGCTTGAGTCTGTAAACTCGGCAGTTTTTCTGGGCATAACAGTAGATGCCAAACTTCAGTGGGGCCCACATATATCGAGCCTAGCGGGGAGGCTCAGTTCGGCCGCCTACGCCGTCAGGAAAGTAAGACAATACACTGACGTCGATACAGCTCGGTTAGTCTATTTTAGTTATTTTCATAGCGTTATGTCCTACGGTCTTCTGCTGTGGGGCAAAGCTGCTGATATTCAAAATATATTTGTCCTTCAAAAACGAGCTGTTCGAGCTATTTACCAGCTAGGTGCCAGAGTTTCTCTGAGAGATTTTTTCAAAGATATTGGTATCCTTACGGTGGCGTCCCAATTCATATTCGCCAACATCTTATATATTAGGCAAAATATACACTTATACACTAAAAACAGTGATTTTCACAATGTTAACACTAGAAATAAGGACAAACTACGAGCTCCCTTTCACCGGCTTCATAAGGTTCATAACTCATTTGTTGGGCTTGGTATAACCTTTTATAACAAGCTACCCTCTTCTTTGCTAGATTTGCCTTTTGATGCGTTTAAAACGAAAGTAAAATCCAAGCTTTGTTCAAAGGCATACTATTCTATAAACGACTACTTAAATGATAAGAATAGTTGGTCGCTGTGATTAACTCAAGACAATGTTTATGTTCTTTCTCCAGATTACCTACTGACAAGTTATATGAGTTTATATAATTGTATTTTTTTTTTTATTTTTTTATTTGACTTTATAAGTCAAGCTATTTTTAATTTTATTTCATTTTATTGTTGACATAATCTACTCATTACAATGTTTTTTCTAATGAGTTGTATTGCAATATGTGGTTAGCTAGTGACCTCGACAATTGATCATATTAGTTATTGTTATTAGTAATTAACTGTTTGTTTTATTTATTTTATCTCGATGGTCCTAGTTTATCATTTATAACTTCCAGTTACAACTATATGTAAGCGGGCACGCCCTTTATGCCTGGAGGCTTTTATTTAGATAAGTTCTGTTTACGTTTAGTTTTTATTTCTGCCTGAGTATAGTTCTCGATGATGTTGTGTGGTATATTGGCGTGTGCTAGCTAACATATGGCTAATAATTTAAATTATGTTTTGTGTTGCGTAATCTAAATTATCTAAATTATTTTGAATACTATTATATAGAATCTTATTTTTTTGTTCTTCTAACTGAACAGACAGCTGTGCTGCTGGGGAGTTTGTTGCGCCACTTCTTCTTCCCAGCTAATGCACTAGGAAGTGGTGAAGGGTGGGCGTTTTGGGGGACTGTCTTATGTAATTTTGACGTTCGAAAAGTGCTGATTCTCAGCCTAGTTTGAATAAATGACTTTTGAATTTTGAATTTTGAATTTTATGATGAAATGAATACAAAAATCATAAAAGCTTGCTGTATTGAACTGACGGTTATTCTAACTCATTTAATAAACATGTATTTTTCACAAGGAACCTTCCCTGAAAAATTAAAACTGTCCTTAATAAAGCCTTTATTCAAGAAGGGAGATATATGTGATATTAATAATTACAGGCCTATAACTTTAATACCCATCTTTTCCAAAATTTAAGAAAAATGTATGTACAAGAGATTAACAGATTTCTGCAATAAATTTCAAATTATAAGTGAAGAGCAGTTTGGATTTCAAAAGAACAAATCCACATCGTTGGCTATTTTTACTCTTACGCAAGCTGTACTTTCAAATGTTAATAATAATTATATAACTACTGGCCTTTTTTTATCTATCGAAAGCCTTCGATCTGGGGTCACACGGCATATTGGTAGAAAAGTTAGAAGCTATTGCGATTAGAGGACCAGTACTTCAGTGGTGATCGTCCTATTTAAGTAATAGAAAACAACGTGTCATTATCAATAAAAAAAACGAAAATAATGACATTATATCTTACTCATCAGAATATAGACATAATAAATATGGCGTTCCACAAGGTAGCGTACTGGGCCCAATACTATTCCTCATTTACATAAATGACATTATGAAAATAACTTACCATAAATACATATTATATGCCGACGATATATCTATTATAGTGACATCTAACAAAAAACAAAATACCTCTTTAGACCATGAGCTTGACATTAATAATACAATTGACAAATTACTGTATTGGCTTGACATTAACCATTTGAAGATAAATTTAGACAAATCCGTTTATATCCAATTCAATCAATCAAATAATTATAAAAATGACCTTAAACTCAATATTAATAAAAATCAAAGAAGTTACGCATACAAGATTCTTAGGCGTAATAATCGATAAAGGCATTAATTGGAAAGAACACGTAGACAATGTTAGCATTAAAATTAATAAATTTCTATACGCACTAAAACAAGTTAAAAATGTAACTAACATAAAAACTGCTGTCATGTCATACCACGCGTACGTCGAATCGCTACTTCGTTATGGCCTTGTACTGTGGGGTAATAGCACCGATTTCTGTAGAGCATTCATCGCTCAAAAAAGTGCATGAGGTCAATTTGTGGACTTAAACCTGACGACTCATGCCAACTAATATTTAGGAAGCTTGGTTTGTTACCGTTACCGTCACTCTATATTTACGAAATATGTGTATTTGTATTTAAAAATAAACAATTATTCAAGACAGCAAATGATGTTAATCCTAGGAACAGACGAGATCCTCATAAACTAGTATTGAATGATTTACCTAGACTAGCTAAATACAATAATAACTGCTTAGCAATGTGTGTGCGCATCTATAACAAAATACCAGGGCACTTCAAAATATTAAATACTAGATTATTCAAAATTAAGTTTTATAATTGGTTACTGGAACGTAGTTTTTATAGTCTAAAATAATTTTTAGATAAAAAGTGTTGATGTTTTTAAAAACGTTGATGGTAGCCTTCTTTACCTAACTTAATAATTTTGCATGCTATGCTTTTATTCTAGCTAAACATGTTTTTGCCATATAAATTTGTATTTAACACCATGTTTTACGCAAATACATATTTTTATTATTATTATGACCGTGAAGCTGTTATTTATATTTCTATGGTGGCGACTAATACCGACCATATTGTGTACCTGAACCAAATATATACTACCTACTTTGAGTATTCAACTAACTTTAATGCTTAAAGACCTGGGAGGATTACCGACTCACACGTGTGAAATGGACCGGAATATGTTTTGTTTGTTCAAACAGTGTTTTTGGAAAGGAATAGGTCAGATTGATTAATTAGTTTGTTTTAATGTGATGTTGCGTTTTCGTGAAACTTGTCGATCCACTAGGCATTCTCGCTTACATCGAATCGAAAATTCTCCAACACTTGGAGAGTATTTTGAAGCATCGGTAACAGTAGTTGCAGACAATTCTAATCCATGAGTCAGGTTCTTGAACGGGCGCCGACAGTAGGGACTGGTCATTTATTTGCTGCCATTTTAATTTAATTTTAAGTTTTTTTTTTTGGAACGAAGTTCCTTATCGCGCTTTGTGAAAGGGGGCTTGACGGATAAAGATAAAGATATATTTATTTGTAAGCATGTGTAACATTATACATATAAATGCAAATGTGGATGTAAAGTAAAAATCTGTGAGTTGCAACATGTTTTGCCATCATTGGCGTACAAAATAAATTATTGCCACTTGAAATACAACACAACCATGAAACTGAGAAAAAAAAAAAGAATGTATATATATATGCATAACAAAATTTAAATATAACACAAACAGATAAGGAACTATCATTTAAAAAATCTGTGACATAATAGTAACATTTTTCAGTAAGTAACGGAAAAAATGATGACCAAAAGTTGTAACGGCACTTTTTGCTATAGTTGTAAGCCGTAGTGATGGATTAATTAGCATTCGCATTCATTGTTAGCATGCGAATGCTCATTTAGCATTTAGCAAATGAAATATAGTTGCGAAATTCTGTGAAGTGCTAAGTGAATTTATCGCTTCGTACTTTTTTTATACTATCATACGTCAGAGCGTCGACGCACGCAGCGGTAGCGTGCGCTCTCTGTCGTACCCACGGGAAGTCGGGAATACTAAATCTATCGGTTTCACGTAACCATGACCTCGTTCGCGAGTGAAATTTATTAGCAGTGCTGCGAACTTGCGAAGAATGGGTTAAGCAATTGTTATCTTATTTTCTTTGATTTGCGCGTACTTAGTGTTGTATATTGAATGAATGCGAGATTGTTAATAATAATTTAATTCGCATATTAACAAAATTCACATACTTCATTATTAGCTATTAGCATAGCAATAGCAATTAGCATGCTACGACTCATGAATTCACATGCTAATGAAATTTATGCGAAATCGCATTAATTGACATTACTAGTAAGCCGTGCGGCGTGCGCGTGTTTCTCTGTCTGTCTGTCTCTCTCTCTCTCTCATAGAAAGCAAGCCAGTTATTATCGTTTCGTCTTTCTATTTCGCATTGAACAGTGTGGTGTCGCGACGATTATTTTTGTTGAGTGTATACAGGTTTTTTGTACATAATAAATAATAAAAAATAATAACAATAATGAATCCTGACAGTGTTTTTGCTAGTTTAGGTTAATTTCTTTTTGTTACGTTTATAAAATGAAGTTACGAAACGCATCATCGGAAGAAGTGTATCACGAGATTGCCAGATTAAAATTCTTGGGTTGCAAGTTATTGGCTATTCTTCCCTGGACTTTTGATTGATTTCTTCCACCCTGACAACCTGGCTAACCTATTTGGACTTGACTTTGTGATTTGGCTGCGATCGTTCTTTCGTTGGAGCTCGACAACTGTGCTGTTATACTCTACTCTCACCCCCCCCCCCTCTCTCTCTCTCTCTCTCTTGACTTTAATTAAACGGACTTTTCACTAGCTTTGTGTAAGTATTGGACATTATCACGTTTTTTTTTTTACAACACGACACATACACACACAATTTAATAGTACCTAACCCTTAGAAGTTATAAAATCTAATTCAACTTTACATGACTGTATTGATTACAAAAAATATTTGTAAAGCTGCTTTGCACCTAGTGATTAACTTTATATTACATTATATTTGTTAATAATAAAAAATATATTATTATAACTTAAAAAAAAAAAAATTACAATTCCTTCACTAATTAATCGAAAGGAACTTCGTTCCATCCGGGTGTCCCTTGACACCTCTTAAGTTTTTTTTATGTCGGACGCTTTTAAAGTTTTGTATTATTCTCACATGTATAATTTCAACATGAATGATGTAACCAATATTTTGTAACCATAATATTTTGATTTAAAAGAGTGTCCGTGAAGTTTCTTGCCCGTTCTTCTCCATAGGTACCTACTACGCTTTGAAGCCTTCATATTTCTGACTGACCGATTCCTTGGCAATTCAAAAAAGCCTGTAATTGGTTTAATTTAAATAGATGCTTTGAGTTTGAGACAATCTAAACTTTGGTCAGTAACTAAATGTTCTATCTATTAAGCCTGAAAAAGGTTCTACTTTCACTACCTTAGTCTACCTCAAGAGACCTCTCAAAGAAAGGCCGATCCTCAATTTGTCGGTCTAAGTGAAACGATTCAAATCACCTGCATACTATCTTCGTTCACCGCCAGCGATAATAAATTCCCGTGTCAGGTGGTGTCCGGGCGGCGTTACGTCGCCTGGACGTACGTCGTCGGCTCCACGCACAGGTCACGACGACGCGTAATTTCCCAGAAGACGACACGACGTCGGCTCACACTTGATGACAGCGACGTAGATAGGTAACTGAGAGGAAACTTTAAAATACGTTGGATATTGAAATATAATGATATTTTAGGGCTAGAAGCGATGTAGCGCTGAAAATGCAAATAGCGTTCGGTACCTACCTAGTTCAATACATACGTGAATTGTTCCACATAATTCAAAAACTGCAGATGCACAGTTTCAAGGGAATATTGTTACTGGTAAAGAAATGCTAGTAAATACGTACATCTTCATAGCATGTTGTTTGTAGTGCAAAAGAGGGTGCAACCGCAAATAAATAGAGATTAGAAACAGTGAAATGTAAGGAAACCTCTTAAAATAGATTAAGGTTTTTAAACCCGTAAAGATAAAGTTTCTAGTTCTTCCCTAAGTGAAAATGTGTAAACAACTTCATACGTAGGCTGACTAAGGAAATAAGAACTAAGATGTTGACTTACTGTTAGCTAATGTTCCGAGTGTTCCTCGGTACAATGTGTCGCGGAGATAAATTACAGACGTGAACAAGTTTCCGGCACACTTTCAGGACGCTGAGCTTTCGTTACGAAACAACAGCTGTGGACTTTTGTGTGCCATCCTTTTCGTAAAAACTTTCTTGTTATTATAGAGCCTACGATAAGATAGTGTTAAACATAAGGAACTGAAAATTCAATTACTTTAAATAAAGGCAAATAAAATTAAACAATTAACTGTATCTTCAAAAAGTACCTCAAGTATAATGTCAAATACTTATTTGTATAATCTGAAGTTCACTTACAACGTCAAACTCGGTCATTGAAAAGCGGTAACTGGGAAATAGGTGTAAATGAAAAACCTAATGGAACTAGTTGCGCCATCTATCGAGTGGTGAAAACACGACCGACAGTTCTAGCTGAAAAACGCTCCGATTCTAAGAAACGTACTGTCTCCTTCACTACGACTGTGTTTACTGCGGGAATCGACCGTTAGATGGCGCCTCTTTGTACAAATGAAATGTTTCAAATTCAACAAACGAATGAATGCTGTAAAGTTTGTGTAATGTTAGTGGATTAGGTACTTCGAATCATAATGGCGTGATCAATAAAAACTTTCATACTACTATAACACTAACAGTTCTTTACAATTTATATATGTATGAAAGTTTTTGATAGTAGGCTTATTACAAAGTATGGTCGTTTTCGGTTAATATTATTTCCTGTTTTGTTAATTTAATACAATGCAATGCTATCTACGTTACGCATTATGTTTTAATAAAAACAATAATTTAGGTTAATGCCAATTCGCTTATCAGCCATCGATAGCCTTTCGTAAAGTAATTGGATGGAGTGCCAACATCGCAGCTTGCGTGGCAGTGCCATAACTGGCACATTTGGCTCCGACACTGGTAGTTGTAGCATGATGGAAACGCAGCTGATACCTTAATATACCTGGAAACTAGGTAGAACTTATCATGGTATATCGATAACGACCAAGCTTCAAATGTTCAACTATATGAGTAGGTAACTGAGAACTTTAGTAATGACTAGATTTTATGTCCTACCTAGCGACAATTTTTTTTTGTAGCAGATTCTAAGTAACAAAGAAATCCGATTAACTCTAGTTCCACTCAGCAGAGCAATAGCAATATTAGAGCGCTGTGCAAAGCCAAGAATAGTTAAGAAAAAATAGCAGCAAATCAAATGGAAGACGTACAAACCCAAAACTGAACGTTTACAAAAACTCTGAACAAAACAACCCATTTTATAATGACTGGTACGCACTTATAGTTAAACAAGGCCCTCACACTTGATGCCGCCACTTCTAAACCAATAACCACTCTCAATAGAACGGAACTATTGATTAAAATATCTGTTCGGGCTCTTAGCTCTTAACTTCAAGCACAGAAGGCCTGGCTGAACGGCGGTGGTATGTTGCCGAACTACCGCATGACCAATCAATCAATATACATTTGCAGTCAAGTGGAATAACTATACAAGAGACATCACCAAATGCTACATGGTAAACAGTATGTTCAAGGTTCAAAGCGCTCTTTACTTTTGTAAAGTATAGAGATCAGCGCTTGAAAGTTAACCTTACATTACTAATTTGTTTATTAAGCCTTGCCCATTACCTATGTTTACTTTAAATTGAGCGAGTCTTATTGCTTTCCCTAACTGAAAACTCAATTTTATCGTTAAATATGTTACTTAACGTTAAAACAAAATTCGCAACAGGCAGCCTTGATTGCGTCTACCAGACAAATGAAGCGATACAAACTTTTACAATTCCCTCACGATGATAAGCCAACATGAACGTTCTTCTTTTACTGGCTCCTTCCCAGACCAGTGTACAAGTTTTCATTAACACTAAAACAGCCACGATTCTAATCTGCTTCTTGCGTCGCCGCGTCGTCCCAAAACTTATAAACTGCCACATAACCAAGTTCTGGTATTCAACAATATCTGGAGAGCTTCAATACGACGTGAAATTTATCATAAACAACACATTAAGATTAGGAATTCATAAAGTTGTAAGTAACTCCGGCGTGGCGCGAACTTGCCCCACTGTGCCCCCCACAGTGGGAGGCAGAGAGCAAGTTGGCGGCAAGTAGTTAGGCGGACACTGCAAGTACTTGCAAGTACTACAAGTACGGGAGATGTCATGAGTGTTTGTAAGATTTAGTTGACTGCAACTCCAACATCGTTGTGGTATTGATTAAATGGTAGCTCTGGCGTCTTGTTGTACGTTTAGTTTAACATGTTAACCCAAGCGTTGGATGATTGACTTCTGTTAATTTTAACACACGCCTTTGCATTTTTAATGAAGCGTCAACAGTTATTGGAATATACTAGGCTCAAGCATCACTTGCATCAGTGAAAGTGCTACTTACTAATGAACATTGAATAACTTAGTGCTAGCCATTTACATAATGTTTCCAATAGTTATATAGAATAGTTTAGTACTAGCTGCCGCTCTCAGCAAACATAGATATTAGCTTCCGATTTGATTGCTTGACTTAAATACTATTACTAACCGTTTAAACCATTAAATAATATACAGAACACACATCAATTCGCTCAATAAGTAAGTTATAAGTTTACTAAGTCAAAGCGTCGGTGCTTAGTGATCCGTCACGAGTACAGAGTTAACAAGTTTCTGAGCTAACCTGACACTGAGATCTCAATATGGATTTAAGTGTTGCCGTAATTTATCTGACGATATAAAAAGTTTTCAGTGACATATAATCACAGATAATCGAAAAATAAATATAAATAGGTATATTATCTTTCTTGCATTTATTTATTTCTTTCAAAATAACACGTTTCAAGGTAAAGGCTTCTATTATCCATATAGGACTGAATTGCCGGCAGCTCAAGTTTTCATCACGACAGAAAAAAAGTAACAGGGTAGTTTCACCCTGAATGCCATCGTGAGCAGTGAAACGGAGAACCCTTTATTAGTACGAACAACTTCAAGCCATTCACAATGCTCAGAAGGAAAACGCAAGCATCTGCTACCACAAAACAATCTACTAATAATACGCATAATAACACTAATTAGCGCTAATCTTAAAAGCGTAGCAGCAATAAACACAATTATCGACCGAGAGCGTATTATCAATACATTCAATGGATCCACTTTACGGGCCATTGAGCCGCGCCATAAAACCGTGCCGTACGGAGCCCTGATCTCGGGTAATCCGCCGGTAATTAGCTCAACGACATACTAAACCTGCGCGACATGGAGTATGATGTATATGGAGTGTGCACTGATATGATGTTGTGTTTAGTGATGCGGTCAGTCGCGTTTAATGTCGTAAGACACTTCAAAAAAATGTTTGCTGTAGCAGACATGCTATGGCAATCCTTTAGGCAAATTTCTTTGAATTGCGTATATGTGACTAGGGTTTCTTTCAGCTTTAGCTGGTCTTTAGCTGTAATTGAATTTCACTTTGAATTGTCTTCTGAATGTCAACACTTGGTCCGCAAATAAATATTTTCAGTTCCGTTTGTTTGGTTAGCTCCATAAGTTATCTCCATTCTGTTAAGCAGTAATAGCATTGCATTAGCACGTTTTAGCTGTAATTGTGTTATTCACGAGTTTGTAAATAAATAAATCAGTTTATACTGAAGTAAACTACGATGCGGAAGCGGGTCTCACTCTCAGATTGGTCAATATTCCGCGTTATAAATAAACAGATCTTGTGTAAGTAGGATCGTTAGTTTGGATATATTTTCGTTCTATTATTGGTTCAGTATTAAATCTCAGTAACAAGAGGCTCATTATAATTCGTCTAACTAATTACTTCAAAGAGCCGCTAATCGACGTACTCATTGTGTGTTGGGTAATCATTCACGGCCATTGTACCGTGTCAAGAGCAAACTCTAATTGTTGCCAGGTTATGATTAAATAGCTCAGCGATTTATTCGTCATTTGAAATCTCTTTTAGAATCACAATCATATATTTTTCATAAAATCATTAAAAGCTGGAGTCAGAAGTGGTTTGGCAAAAGTGAGTTCTACAATACTCTTCAAAGCTACGGAAACCTTTATGAAATCGGCACTTCTACCGATGCTAGCGCAGCAATCATCCCGCAATAGGTACCTACAATACGTATATGTGCCGCCCGCTCGCTGTGGAACTATATTAAGGCTTTATTTACGTCGACGTGATCGTCCGCAAATAGAATGTGGAGCACGACGTGCGGCGGTGAGGCTACACAATTAGCAAGGGTCAGTGTGTGGCGTGGCTGTGGCGGTCACTTTGGTGCGTTTAACAGACAATTATCAGAGAATTATTCTTATTGACGACGGTTTGATTCTCATGATTTGTATTAAAATTAAAAACTGATGACTGGAAGCGTGTCTACGTACTAGCATATTTTGGGGTACCATTGAACGCTAGGTACCAAGAATCGTAACCAGGTTAAAATACATGATTGTTATTGATTTGCAAAGCGCCCGATAGCAGAAATAAGTAAAACGTTCTGGGACGAGCTTTTCCAAAAAGAGCCTTTCTAGTACAAGAACTGACGTTATATTTGTGATCAGTCAGCCGTGAACACAAGTAATTAATGACATTATGTCTCAAACTCTCCGTTTTCCGATCATTCAATGTCTCTTCCCTCTACACGTGTCTTCAAAATAATTGGAACATAGTCTTGTCATTCTCACACTCTTTATTAAATATTTTTTTTAAATTTTGGGCATCACGACACAAACAACAACAAATAAAACATTCGTCACTCAAGTTATTGACAATAACAATTCGATTAAAAGTACGAGCAGAAAACAACACAATTATATTTTATGAGGAATAAAGGGGTGGGATGGGGATTATTAAATTAAGAGCCTCCAATAACGACTATACGAAAATAATTATGAAGGAGGATATTAGGGAGGACCTCAAACAAAATATCAATAATTATTATTCTTTAAATATCAACCAGAACCTATGACTGTAACTGACGCTGCAATATACTGGCGGTAGAAGATTGACACACGCTTACCAAACCAACCGATATACTTGTGAGAAGTATATGTAGGGCACTTCAATCTCCGAGCAATCAAATCAACCTATCGCAGTCCACAGCTGGACGTAATATAATTAAAAGAACCATGAAAGCTTATGAAACAGACTGGCTTACAAGAGATTAACGATAAAGATAAGGCAATATCGTAAGATATGAATCAAACTATCCACACACGACGGACAATAAATGGCTTGCAACTTCGTCCACATTTCGCCATCGTTGCCAATGTAAAGTATACTCTATTGACTATAACAAAAAGTGCATTGTGGAGTGTTTGGAGGGTGACCTCGACACAGTTGTTAGGCGGGGTGTGCAGGGTCGCAGCTGTAGCGTATCGATACGCGATAACTTCGCCGAGACCTAAACCAACACGCGGTGATCTATCTGCCGTCGGAAGCACCTCACCCCACTGCTGGCCAATGAACGGCTGGTCGAGGATACTACTCAAGTAATTTATGTACCTGAAATGAAAGAAAAACAGATTGCAGAAACAGAAGGCTGTTTTTCCTTCTCGTTCGAAAATTTCGATTGACTTGGGGGCTTTGAACTCCCGGTATTTTGAGGGTTCTAGATTGCAAGGGCAATAGGAACAAAGTTTTAGTGAACCAAGATTGGTTGCTGCTAAAGTAGGATGCTTCTACAGACATTCGGTTGAAGGAGCTGAATTTAACTACAGGTCTGTAATTCTACGATGCTACAGAAATGTGCATTAAGATAGATTACAAAATGAGTTAGTTAATCAAATGCATGCTCCACAAAATGCAAGTGGAGTTGTATGCAACTTGCAAGTCAACAACTTTATGAATATGGATCTCATAGCTCCTCATAATTGTATGCAGAATATATTCCGCGAGGACACGCTGATGAACTGCGTCGTGTAGCATAGAGGTAAAGAAATAAACAAGCAGTGCTGATTAAACCACGTTTGGTCGACGAAATTCCATAAGATGGAATATAATTATACATAACCATAATTCTCAACCATCAGTTTTCAATAGCATAAGAAAGAAACAGCCCAGTGCGAGTCAGACTCGCACAGGAAGGGCTCCGTACCATATCGTACAAGATTCAACAGAAATACTTTCTAAGGTACACACCACGTTACGTAGTTAATAGCGTGCGAGAGAAACAGAACCGGCCCAGTGTGAGTCAGACTCGCACAGGAAGGGCTCCGTACCATATCGTACAAGATTCAACAGAAATACTTTCTAAGGTACACATCACGTTACGTAGTTAATAGCGTGCGAGAGAAACAGAACCGGCCCAGTGCGAGTCAGACTCGCACAGGAAGGGCTCCGTACAATATCGTACAAGATTCAACAGAAATACTTTCTAAGGTACACACCACGTTACGTAGTTAATAGCGTGCGAGAGAAACAGAACCGGCCCAGTGCGAGTCAGACTCGCACAGGAAGGGCTCCGTACCATATCGTACAAGATTCAACAGAAATACTTTCTAAGGTACACACCACGTTACGTAGTTAATAGCGTGCGAGAGAAACAGAACCGGCCCAGTGCGAGTCAGACTCGCACAGGAAGGGCTCCGTACCATATCGTACAAGATTCAACAGAAATACTTTCTAAGGTACACACCACGTTACGTAGTTAATAGCGTGCGAGAGAAACAGAACCGGCCCAGTGCGAGTCAGACTCGCACAGGAAGGGCTCCGTACCATATCGTACAAGATTCAACAGAAATACTTAATTAAGTTTTAAAAATCGCAAAGATAAATTTGTATTTCATAGTGATACGGTGAATTACAAAGTTATTTTTTGCAGTTGCAGAAAATCGCCCATATTTAAACAAGGTACCTCCTGAATCGACGTTTTTAGTGTTTGTTAATTAAATACATGAACAAACACACAGTACACGATACATGATATACAGAAGTTTTCAATTTCTAACAAGTTTTTTGTTGTGATAGAGCTCGTATAATAATATTCTAAAACTGACAACTTTTACAGACCCTATTAACATCATTTTTGAAAAAAAAAAGTATTGTAGTCTACTCGACGAGTTCTAGACAATGAAAACCCACAATACCACGGTAAAACTTTTTTTTTTTCAAAATTCAAAGTTTATTGTTTTGGGACACCATTAAATTTTTTACTTTATTTTATTTTTATTATTTGTTGTTATGGCGGCAATAGAAATACACAATCTGTGAAAATTTCAACTGTCTACCTATTACGGTTTATGAGATACAGCCCGCTGACAGACAGACGGACGGACAATGGAGACATATTAATAGGGTTACGATTGGCACCCTTTTGTTTTTTTCTTTTTTGCGGCTTGGAAATTATCAAATAACTTCTCCCGCTCTGGGCGGAGCGGGAGGGTGTGTCAGACTTTTACTGACTAAAACCCACCTGTGTTCCTTCCGTTGCCTGTGTGCCAGGGCCGCGATATCCCTTTCAGACAAACTCGCAACCCCGGCAGGCATTGGCCCTTACGGACCCCGTCAGTTGGTGCTGACATCTCTTTGAGGCGCGCGTGGAACCCAACGCGCTGTCGACCCGGGCCTGGTCCAGACGGCGAGCTACCCATTGCTCACCGTCCGCAAGCCCGCGCCTACGGTGGCCGGAAGTCGGCTCGCGACTCCCGACGCCCGGGGCGTCTCCTGCGGCGACTAGGGGTGCGAGGGCGCGTTGAGGAGTGCTTTGGACGGTGCGATTCAGGAATATCGGTTCATGTCGCCCGAACTTAGACCACGCTTACCTCGTTTGCCTATGCATAACAAAAATAGGGCGCTGGTGGCGGTTCTGGATTCGCAGTTGTCAAACTATTTTGATGACTGCGAAGACCTCACTGATACTCACTCAATTCTGTACTGCGCGGCTGTAGCGGCATGTTGTGTAGCTCACGTCAAATTTGCTAATGACTCTAGAGCTACACGACCGAAACCATGTGTACCAGCTTGGCAGTGCAGGATTGAGCGCCGTATTGGGGGGACCAGAGCGCTCATCGGCAAACTAATCTGCTTCAGGGAGGGCTGTAGCGGCATCTACATCGCTACATGCGAACTACGCATCAAAGACCTGACGTCACACAACATCCTGACGTCACACAAATCCTGCATCGCGCAATTAGAGTTTACCGCGCGATAAACATATATACAAGCTTCCCGACTGCAACCTCTGGGCAGTTGCCCGCCAGACATCACACCCGTCTGGTCGGAGGATCCTCCCTTTTCTATGGGGGATGAGTGAACTTTACACCCTGTGCCTCATGCCCCCAAATTGGTGACCCCGACGTGATCACTCCCGCAAGCTTTCGTGAGGCGAGTCACACAGCCAGTCAGCACCCACGGCTTCAACGGGTATTCTGACCACCAGCATGCAGCGAACGCGCATTCCTGGTCATCACCCTCAGCCACAACCCGGCGCTGTACCACATCCGACCCACTGGATCAAGACGCAGCGCCACCCCGACTCACTGGGGAATCACCGCAGACAGTTCCGACTCACCGCGAACTATGCGGCACCCGGTTCCGACTCACTGGAACCACAGCTGGCACTGTGAAGCATCGCAAGATTCAAGACTCAGCCCACTATCGACCTCCGGTCTCCGGAGGGGAGTGATGTAGCGGCATCTACATCGCTACATGCGAACTACGCATCAAAGACCTGACGTCACACAACATCCTGACGTCACACAAATCCTGCATCGCGCAATTAGAGTTTACCGCGCGATAAACATATATACAAGCTTCCCGACTGCAACCTCTGGGCAGTTGCCCGCCAGACATCACACCCGTCTGGTCGGAGGATCCTCCCTTTTCTATGGGGGATGAGTGAACTTTACACCCTGTGCCTCATGCCCCCAAAGGCAATACTCGCCCTAGAGTGATGCGCTTTGTGAGGCGGGCGTTCGTAGGGACTGATATCAGCCCTCAGGACTATATGGCCCGTGTCACAGAGCGCATCGACTTCCTGAAGCAGAAAGTGTATGCATGGGCGAACCGTATTCGTAGGTATAAGCGGCGATTAGAGCGATACACTCAGAATTGCACTTTCCATAGTGATGAAAGGTGGGTTTATAGGGCTTGGGAGCGACCGGACCAAGGTGAGACTGACACGCGTCTGCCGGATGATGTTGCCATGTGCTCATTGTGCACACCGAAGGTGATTGGACTCGGGAAGTCGAGCGAACCTGCGATCCAATACCAGAAATGGGGGCTATTACCATCTGCCCCCAAGATGTAGCTCGTGCAGTTCGTCCGTTGTCTAACTGGAAATCTCCAGGGCCGGACGGGCTGCACAACTTCTGGATAAAATGGTTTATAAGGTCGCACGCTCGCTTGGCGGCTCGGTACCAGACTGCATCGTAGTCTGGCTCGCTACCCCAGTTCTTAACGACAGGAGTTACCCACCTGCTCCATAAATCTGGTAACACCGTGGAACCCAAAAATTATAGGCCGATCACATCTTTACCGACGGTCTATAAAGTTCTTACATCTATTTTGAGAGCTGAAATTAACAATCATATAGACACTAACTCCATCATGTCTCATTGATATGGCCATTAGCCAACAGGTTTGTCGTTCCCGAAAGGATCTTTCGACATGTTGGATAGATTATAAGAAGGCCTATGACTCGGTGCCACATACATGGCTCATAAGGGAGCTGTATAAAGTAGATGCAACTCTGCGCACCTTCCTGTTGTCGCGTATGGGGCAATGGAGGACAGTCCTTCGCTATTCAGGATGTCGAAATATCCAGAGGAATAGCGAACCAATAAGGATAGAGCGAGGCATATTTCAGGGCGATAGTTTGAGTCCGCTCTGGTTCTGCTTAGCCCTGAATCCTCTAAGTACACTGCTGGAGGGTTCAGGCCTAGGATATCGGCTGAGGAGAGGTGGTCAGGTTATATCTCACCTCCTCTACATGGATGACCTAAAACTCTTTGCCCCCAACAATTTGCAACTGATGGAGCTACTGAAAGTAACTGAAACTTTCAGTAGCGCCATCAGGATGGAATTTGGTGTGGACAAATGTGCGGTCATGCATATAAAGCGAGGGGAGATTGTGGAATCCGTGGGAACACAGCTTGCCGATCCCATAAACCTTAGAGCCCTCTCCGCATCCGAAACCTATAAGTATTTGGGTATGTCGGAAACATTGGGCATCAATATTACTGACATGAAGCAATCGTTGAAGGAGCACTTCTTTGGCCGCCTGAAGAAAGTATTTAATAGTTTTCTATCAGGCGGGAACAAGGTGCGAGCCTTCAACGGTTGGGTCATGCCGGTTTTGATGTACTCTTTCGGCATACTCAAATGGACTCAGACCGAATTCGCGCCCTGGATAGGAGCGTCCTTACGCTGCTGACTGCATATCGGATGCATCACCCACGGTCATCGGTAATGAGACTGTATATCCCGCGAAAGTGTGGATGTCGAGGTTTTTTAAACGCTAAGACCCTCCACAATCGCGAGATATGCAGTCTCAGGGAATATTTCTTAGAAGCCGACGTGGGGCTGCATCGAGATGTGGTCGTGGTAGACAAGGGTCTCACCCCGCTCTCCTTGGCTAAAGAGAACTGGCGTAAACCTGTAGTGCTTGACACTAACGATCGCAAGGAGGTATGGCAGAGTAAGAAGCTTCACGGACGCTACTTTCGGGTCCTACATGGACCCGATGTAGATTTACTAGCGTCCGTAGCCTGGCTGCATTTTGGTGACCTCTTTGGGGAAACCGAAGGTTTTGTCTGTGCAATTATGGACGAAGTTATAATGACGAACAATTACCGGAGATTCATTGTGAAGGACGGGACGGTTGACATCTGTCGGGCATGCCACCGTCCGGGAGAATCAATCCGACACATTATCTCCGGCTGTTTTCGTCTAGATAACGAAGAGTACTTGCATAGACACAACCTTGTGTCCAGGATTATCCATCAGCAACTTGCTCTGAAGTACAGTCTTGTGGAATCTGAAGTGCCGTACTATAGCTATGCGCCCGACCCAGTTCTCGAAAATGGAAATATCACTTTGTACTGGGATCGATCCATCATCACTGACAGGACTATTGTTGCCAATAAACCTGATATAGTGGTGGTGGATCGAGTAGAGCGGCGCACAATGATTACTGACATAACGGTTCCGCATGACGGGAACCTCGTGAAAGCCGAGAAAGATAAACAAATCAAGTATCTTGACTTGGCTCGCGAGGTTGCCGACATGTGGGATGTGGACTCAGCGATCATTGTGCCGATAGTCGTATCAGCCAATGGTTTATTGCCAAGAGCCTCGACCAACACCTAAGGAGGCTCTCGTTGGGCAGCTGGATCAAGGACTTGATTCAGAGAGCGGTACTCTTGGACACGGCTCGCATTGTCAGGAGGTTCCTCTCTCTGGAGCCCTGACCACCGGTAGCTTGGACCCTGTTCCCGATACCGGTGGGCTACTATTTTTTATATTTTTAAATGTTTTTATATTCTTTTATTCTAATATTTAAAAATATAATTTATATGTATATAGTTGAATAACGGAAATATAAATAATACCAGCCTGTTACTGTCCCACTGCAGGGCAAAGGCCTCTTCTCATACAAAGAAGGCACGAGCATTGATCACCACGCTTGCTCAAGACGGGTTGGTGATTTCAGACTTATATTAACTACTAGCTTTTGCCCGCGACTTCGTCCGCGTAAAATGGTTCTAATAGGATTTTTTATTGGTTTTTTACGTTATATATAAATTACTATATTAAAATGTTTGAATACTTATAAAATATAACAATCTTTATTATAGTGTTGAGATTTAAAGGTTAAATAAACATGAAATAAAATAATATTTTGCTATATTTTATGAACACGAAGCTCGGCCTTTGATCTGGTGAAACTTACACGGGGGTATTATCTTTTTACAACAAAATCGAAATACTACACCTGCCGCAGTTTTTCTTTGTAAACAATATTTTTGTTTTTCCTTCGGGTGCTAGAAACACCAGGTTACTCTGTGCGCTTACTCTGGAGCATGCCATATACAACTGGCCGTGGGAGAAGCAGCTTTCCCTCAAGTCTACTCCCACTACCTTAAGAATTTGACCTTGACTTTTTTTATGTTCATTGTGAAGCAGACTGATGGGAAACTGCACTCTCTTGAATTTGAAGGGGTAATTTGATGGTGTTAGGGGAATCCTAGGAATATATACAGACCTCGGTAAAGCTTAGAAACCCTCAAATGCGGTATTAATATAGTACAGCGACTTTCGAGACATTCCAATTTTAAAGAGTATTTGCATTGCACCAAGCTTTTATATGAGTTCAACCTTTTTTGAATAAAGTCGGATTGAGTTTTCAAACATGTGTCAAAATAAAATGTAATTTAAATCAAAAGGACTAAGGAGAATCATTCCAACTTCGAAGCAAATAACTCCCAAAATAACTCTTTACCCCTATTTAAACCCGGTAGGGGATGAATTTCAATAAAATACGAAACACACCTTCTATCAATTCTTTAAAGAATGTTTATGCAAAATTTTAAGTAGATTAGACCAAGAATTCACGTTGTCCCATTAAAACTTTGCCCCCCTTTTTCATCCCCTTAGAGGTAGAATTTCAGAAAATCCTTTCTTATAGGATGCCTATTTCGTACAAAGAACACACCCTCTAAGTTTCAGGTCTCTACGATCAGTGGTATAGGCTGTGCGCTGATCCGTCAGTCAGTCATTCAGGACAAAGTATTTTATATGTATAGATAAGTCCAGATTTCCTTACGATGTTTTTCCTTCACCGATGTCAGTAATATAAACTCAGAAAGTACACATGAATTGAAAAAGTCCCATTGGTACTTGCCCGGATTTGAACCCACAACCACACACACATTAGAGGCGAGGCCTTGACCACTCGGCCATCACGACACATAAACAGAACGAAGATTTAAATTCGTTTAGCATTAAATGTGTTGTGTGGTGGAAGCGGGCCTCAGCGTGTCACGACACTAATTGCCATGAAAATTCATCACGTCATCATTCGCCGCTAGAATCCGTCCTCTCTTTGCTCATCCGACTTTATTCCCGGTGCTACAAAGAACAACGGATAATCTATTTACCTCTACAAGTTAGCGTAGGTCCTTCACTTTTCCAGGTGAGATAGTGTACACAGTACAAACTAAATGATAAAGTTTCAGTTGTTTAACTTCGATAAAGTATCACAGGACTAGGTATGTGTCGCCAGCGCGGCGGTAACTGAGTTAGTGGAGGTGACCTGATCGTTGAGTGACTAATGTTGTGCGACGACTGATGTACCTCGGCTGTTTCACGCTCTGGTACCAAAGAGGTGAGAACAGAATATCACATGAAAAACTATAACCTAAAGGGAAAATAGTTCGGTAGTAAAGTTACAGATTGTAGTAATTCTTT
This sequence comes from Agrochola lota, assembly GCA_947364205.1. NCBI lineage: Eukaryota > Metazoa > Arthropoda > Insecta > Lepidoptera > Noctuidae > Agrochola > Agrochola lota. The sequence continues at coordinate 544,087 of OX376222.1, read as the reverse complement.
CAACGAAAATCTGTATGTTTAACAAAACGTATAAGTAATAAAAACAGAATGTTGTCAAAAAGGATGAAACTTAGCAGTTTCATCCAGGTTATGGTAGCCCATAGGCGCGTTGTGTTCCACGCGGGCTTCAAAGAAATGTCAGCACCAACTGAAGGTGACCGTAAGGGCCAAACCAACCTTCAGTAGCACCATCAGGATGGAAGTTGGTGTGGACAAATGTGCGGTCATGCATGTAGAGCGAGGTACGTTGGGTCGGCGACTTATTGCGCTGACTTGGGGTGTCATGTAGCCTTCCGCGAAAACACCGATACACGACACCCTTCGGCCAAAATTCTTCCTTCATGAAGGTCTCTAGGTGATGAGTCGGAACGCGCACCACAAAAGATTTAAAGTTAACTTCGTGGCGCGATCCCAACTTCTCGACTCTTAAAGTGAAGTTGGTTTTTATCTTTAAGTATTCCATGATCTCCTCTGCCATCGTGGAGTGATGTAAACGCGACACGTACAGCTCCGTCGATGGATGGATGGATGGTGCTGTGTTTATGTTAGCACTCAGTTTCAGAGCAGTGCACAGTGGTGGCCCAGTGGTACCGGCCGCGCCTTACGGTACAGGTCGTAGGTTCAAACCCAGACAGGCACTTTGTTTCGTCACCACTGCTCGTGTCCCAGCAGTGGGAACATTATAGGCTGATTATAAGATCCGTTTTGCAATAAGTTCAGTAAATGCAGACCTTTCATAACACTAGAGTGGGTATTCGTAGTAGACAGAGCTGTCAGAGCCATATAGAATCTACATCGTCGCGAATCTCTCAGGAAACTATTCAAAAAGATTAATATTATGACGGTACCTTGCCAATTCATTTATGAAAATATAACGTATTAAAAAAAAAACTACATAATCTTAATAAAATATGTGATAGACATCATTTTAATACTAGAAATAAAGATAAAATAGATCAACCATTTTTCAGATTATCTAAAGTAAATATAAATCTTTTAGCGGGTACTGTGTTAAAAGTTACAACAAAATACCTTGTGATATATTACAATTAAATGAAAGAAAATTTCAAACCCATATTAAAAGTACGTTTTGTTAACAAGCATAATACAAATTAGAGGATTATATCCAAGATAAGAATGCTTGGAAACATGCTGGTCCTGCTCTATATACGTAGGATAATCTAGAATCTAGACAAAATCAAACTGATTGCTAATATGAGTTGTATAAATTATTATTTTTTATTATTATATGACATTGATTTTACACTATTTGGTTACTTCCTCACACACTGACTTATTAATTGGAAAATTGGAAAATCGTCTATTTTTACAATGTTTGTAAATAAATGAGAACCATGTATCTATCACATAAGTAATTAATTTATCTGCCGTTGCTTCATTTTTAATTATTTTTACATGTTGTAGTATAGTAATTTTTTTTAGGTGCATCGTCTTCACTTTATAATTATACAACCAATGTACCGACATATACAAAATATTGTAAAACATTTTAAAAGGGTAACGGTGGACTTTCTTGCCCATTCTTCTCCATACAAAAACTACCTTTTGGAAGGGGCGACTAGAATCAATTCAATTTTTTTACAAGGGCTTATTTGAAATAAATGATTTGTCTTTTTTGACTTTTGAGATCACCTGCCTAACGGCCGACAGGCCGAACCCAATAACCTATCTATCACCAGTTTTGGCATACTGGAAATAGAAAACCTATCTATCTATGGTTTTAAATTCCCAATAATCTGTCAGAGAATTAGGAATCTTACGGAATGACTCTCTCTAAGCAAGAGGATGGTTACAATATTCAGCCATTGTTCCGTTTCAAGTCCTTATTCAAAAAGACTTTGGGTATCAGATTAAACATGATCATGATGAAGTAGTTCTTTGTTTAAACCAATATAATATTGTAGGTAGTTTTATGGATTATATTGCCAGAGTGAACAAATCAAAACCCAAAAACCAATGCTGCGAGTAAATAATTGGATGTCAGATTCCACAACGCGAGCGGTGCAGAGAACATGAAACAGTTTAATTTAAGCAAATACGGTACATTATTTACATCACTAAAATTAATTAGCTCCGATATTACTACTATAACCAGTTCCAACATATTAATATTATGACGGTACCTTGCCAATTCATTTATGAAAATATTATGTATGTAAGAAAAAATCTACATATCTTTAATAAAATAAGCGATAGACATAATTTTAATACTAGAAATAAAGATAAAATAGATCAACCATTTTTCAGATTATCTAAAGTACATACATCTTTTATGGGGTACTGTGTTAAATGTTACAATAAAATACCTTGTGATATATTACAATTAAATGAAAGAAAATTTAAAACTCATATTAAAAGTACACTCTGTAAACAAGCATATTACAAATTAGAGGATTATATCCAAGATAAGAATGCTTGGAAACATGCTGGTCCTGCTCCATAGGACAATTTAGAGTCTAGACAAAATCAAACTGGTTGCTTATTAAATTATGTATTTGTTATTTTTTATAACACTGATTTTACATTCTGTGATTTCTTGAACTCACACACTGACTTATTAGTATTACTTGTTAAAATGTTAGGAATATCGTATAATTTTACAATGTTTGTAAATATGTGAGCACCATGTATCTGTCACATATTTAATTTATCTGTAATTGCTTTATTTTTCATTCTTTTTTACCTATCGCGGTATAGTAATCTTATTCTAGATGCATCGTCTTCACATATAATTATATAATTAATGTATGCAAAATATTGTGAAAACATTTTAAAAGAGTAACGGTGGAGTTTCTTGCCCATTCTTCTCCATACGAAAACTACCTTTTGGAAGGGGCGACTAGAATCAATTCTATTTTTTGTAAACTTGACGTTCATAAGTGCCTTTTAAGTGCCTAATTGAAATAAATTGTTTGACTTTGACTTTGACTTTGACAACTTTAGAACATCGAAATTATTCATATTTGAGTCTATGTAATAAATAATGCATGCTACTGTTTGTTTAAATATCAGCAGAACACAGTTTGAGGCAACATTAATGATGTTGTATTGTATTGCCAAAGAAACAATTTTGTTTAGTCAAATTCACTCTAATTCTTTCCATAGTCCGAGTTCATCCACTATTGGGCGCAGGTACAGTGCTGTCTTTTGCCAATCCCCGCGCTCCCTAGCCAGTTTCATGCAGGTTCTACCTGCGGCGTGCGGTGGAAACACCGTCATCTGCCATCTTACACCCGCAGACGACTTGGCACCACTACAATTTACATCCAAAACCCTACATACCGATATACACTCTATATTTAATACTGACTAACTAAGATTTATGGTGGTAGGACGTACGGGAGTGCGCACGATTGCCTGTCGCGGCAAAACGGAGGGGGGTGGGCGACGGGAGGGAGGTGGTTGTCACTCAAACCGCGCACAAACTTAATTAAAATCCGCACAAATAGTTAGCAAAAGCATCGTGCTTACTGCCGCCAACAAGAGATACACAATTCATAAGCGAAAGCGGGGAACAACATTTATGGAAAAGTGGCTATGAGAGATAGAAGATGCATAAAGTATGCCATAGACCATCTGTGACCACTTAATATAATTACAAAATTAATATATTCATGAGTACATAGAAGGTAATGGAATATGGCTGGCCGAAACTAATCAAGAAAAGGTATCAAAAAAAAAAAATTGGTACCCTAACTGCAATTAACAGGTAATGCATAACACAATAGTAAATTATTATACACTAGGTACTAAATTAAATAACGTATTAACTACGCAATTATATCGTAATTTGTGTATTTATTAACTGAATTCATAACTTTAGTACTTTAGCTCTACAAACAAACCAGCGAATATTGTTGATGAATAGCAAACGAACTCCACGGTACTAAAATGTAATAATAGTATCAATCTTAAGTATAATGACTACGGTTTTAACGAGCTCATTTAAAGACGATTCACGTTTAAACGTCGGCAGTTATATCACCGGCCGTGCAGTAATTCAACCTGTCGAATTAGATGAGAGTGGATGGATATTACCTTTATTTACAGCCCGTAAATCCTGATGGATTTGCTTGTGATCAAAGTAATAACTCATTTAAAGTTTGTTGATTGGTTGGTTCCTTCAGGCACTTAGTGTTGCTATGACGCTGTTACACGGAACTGTGATAAACTCTTTGTTTTCTACTAATGGCTCAAAAACGGTTTTTGTTTAACAGTTTTTGAGCCATTAGTAGAAAACTGATCCTTTAAAGTTAGTGCGCACTACATAACCATTCACACAATTGACAACGTTGCGTATTAAGTACTTTACACACTATCATGCAATTAACTACCTCCATTTTAATGATCACGACAAGATACAGTGACATTTTATTTGATGTCATCATTAAAAATTTAAAACAACTTCAGCAACAAGAATTAGTTGTAGCAAGACCCGTCGTTCGCTCATAGCTGACGCCCGTTCACTCTTCAACTATCGTTTGGTAAGTTGCCGAAGCCACTTGACTGGATCCTACGATTTGCATAAGTTTTAATCAAAGAAGTCACTGCGAGTAGTGAGGACGAGCCTCTCGACACACTTGCTGCCGACAGGACTCATCTTTTAATTCCACTCGGGACGGCGAACCGAGCGAGGGAACAAAAAAGCATACTTAGTTGCAGAAAGTCTACTCTTATTAGAAGATGCTTTCGTACACAGACTTCTTTTACGGAAGGATGCACTAAAGTAAAAAGTTATAATAAATAGTTTTGATCCGTATGATAGAACCGTGTGCAGATAGTCTGATCTTGAGAACCTTATTTATAAAAATTGCTTTTATTGATGAGTAGTTTATTTTTGTGGGTGAAATTCAAGTCGAGTTCTCGACCAAGAGCAGTCGCTTAACGATACATTAAAGCTGTTTAACAAATTTCAGTGGTTCATATTCCTCAGCCATTATATTACGAGAGTTAGACTTCTTCAAAATATATCGTGTGGGAGGTTGGCTTAATGACCGGGTCAGTAGTTGAAGTGCGCCGTTTACATGACTGTACTGTGTGTAGACGCTTCTTACGTTACTGCGTCTCACTGCTCGTACGTCTGACCTGCGACTCCCAGTGCGTGCTCCAATTTACTTGACGACAGTTTAGCTCATTTCTATAATTTGACGAGTGATTATGTGATCGTAAGTTTTGTTTTGCAAATTGCATGTGAATGTACTTCCCGCCCATTGTTTTGTTTTATTGGATGTATTATGGAACATTAAATAAATATTTCTGTTCTCAATTTTATTCAATAAAACTTGCTTGTTTATGTTGATTTTATTATAAAAAATATGTTGCAAAATAGACTGTAATGAACAACATTACTTATTGACGACAAACCACAACCGACATCAGAATCATTTTCTATTGAACAGCTTCAAAAATTACATCATTGCCACTAACCACCAATCAAAAAACACTAGTGACAGCTACATATTGTACATGGCATATTATGTATTTATATTAAGCTTACGTATCATGCGCAGAAATATCCTATTGTCATAGAAATATATGAAACCAATATGTCTCATGTGATATTAACGTTGTGATCAAGCATTACAACCGCTTCTTGTATTAGTGAATAGTGATCGAATGGAATACTGGCAGTAATTCCCGATACACTCGTAAATAACAGACTCGCAATAAAAGTAATAATACTGTAATGCAAACGGACAATAAATATTCAATAGGTACTAGTTCTATGGAAATGTGCGTAAAATACGATTCAAAGTTATCGACTGACTAACTGATTCGTTTTATTTTAATGGTTGCTCTTTCATATAGCTTGAAATAAAATTACAGCAAAGAAAAAAACTTACTCTCTTAGGGGAAAGCAAAAATAATGATCATTTTTCTTGTTCCTTCATGAAAATTAGTTTTCTTACAATGTTTTATAGCGTTTTCAGTGCATACTTGCATAAATAACACATTTTGACATTTGAAATGTCATATCAATATTTATATCAGGCACGTAGCGCAAGTGCAACCGTCACGACATTCGTATTATGATAAAGTATAAATATATATAACCAGCACGCTACCAATCGCTAGAGAGATGTTATGAGTATGACTATAAAGCGCAGTGGCCGCCTGATGGTTCTCGCCGGGTACGTGACGTTCGCTCATTGACTGCCATTGATCGCGTCACTGCTTTTTTTATTTTTTTATTGAGCGATTAGTAGAACCTACAGACAGTTTATTAATGAATTCATTGCGTGTACTGTATGTTTACCATTGATAGAAATCGAAATACGCAATTCCTGCTACACAAATTGGATAAGTTTTACCATTAGCTAACTACGATCTTACAGATTGTCTTCACTAACGAGCAAACGCAATAGTCACATTAATTTCCAAGTTACCCCTTAATTACTAGCTTTTTATTCGATAAAATCAATTTGCCTGTCTGATGCACTATGATAAACAAAACAAAAAGCTGCTAAACGCTCCGAAAAGACAACAGTTTATTGCAATGGGGCTATTATAATAAAGTGTCAGGCGCGCTGTTGTGTTATGTTCCGTAGGTCGCAGATAATAAGTCTTCTGTAAGTCACCCTGAAGTCACTTTGCATACAATCTGAACAACATGTCGATGTCTATATAATTACCGCTTGTTATGTAAAACCGCTGAAGGAATGGCACAATTCTCCGCCAGCTGAGGAGGTCTCGAGGGAAAAGTTTTTATTAAGCTTATTTGTCAAGGTGTATAAATAAATAAAGATTTGCTTTAAGAGGGGCTCAGCGGATTTTGTAAATATTGTTATTAGCAATTTTGGTTAGCGTCGATCCCTCCGTTACGAAAAAGTCAAAACAAGGAATTGGTTGTTAAAACATTAATTTATCAGGCTTAATTTATACATATTATAAATTAAAATTGCTTTTCGTGTCTGTCTGTGTGACCGCGTTGTTTTTCTGAACTACGCAATGGATTTAGTTGCGGTTTTCACCATCATTTAGAGAATTTATTCCACAAAGTTTATGACTATTACTTGCATAAAATAAAGAAATCTCGATGTTTTGTTAAGTAAACAAATGTATGCGAAGCAGACGCGGATCGCTAGTGTAATACATATAAGCGGCTCTTGCAAAACATATTCGCAAAAGTGACTGTCAAAACATGCACAATTATACAGGGGACCTAAAACAGCCACATTAAGCAATTCCTCTAAAAGCAATTCATTTTCTGAATTCCCAGCAATTCCTCCATGGTGACCATATCGATGGTGACACATATTTTAGATTAATCATATTCAATTCAATTCATATCAGAATCATATTTGGTGTAAATATTGCCGCATGAAAAAAATGAAGACCGCAGTTTTACCGAATACTTTTTCTTTACAGTTTTTATTAAACAAATGATATTTTTATTTTTATTTCTACAGTTTTACAGTTACATATTTCAATAAATTATAAAACTGTCAAACAGATAAATTGCGTAATATGAATTGAAAGCAGATAATATTATGAATTGTCATTTGAACGTTGTTATTTATTTCTGTGATTCATAATATTATCATATTATGATTCTGCCAAAGCGGCCATTTTAAGCCCACAGTTCCGATACTATGTTATGATTGACCTTACATAGCTTTAAACCCATGTAACATTATTCGCGAAAATGAAACAATAATCTATCTATTCCATGCATTCATAATCGTGCTCAGTAAAGTTTGGTAGGACAGCACACCTACAACTTGTCCTATCGTTCCCGTACCCGTTTACAGGTACATAGCTTGTAGCGCACGAGTGAGTCCAGTACCCGTGTTAATGTAAAGTAATATACTTTAAATTTACAGGTGTACGTTGTGTACTCGTGTTTGTTCCAGTTGTACTCTAATTCTCGCCGCACGATTCATTCGCGTGATATCCTCGGTTGTTTGTGTTCATTCCGCTCCTTCCGATTTATTCGCCTTGTAAATTTAATTAGATTTTAATCTAGATAATTTTGCATTTGTTACGAGTAGGTGCGCAGTGAGCCGATGTGCCGGTGTGATGCCGCGGTAATGTGGATACACTCCTATCTCGGGCTTTCTGTATAAAGTCGTATTGTGTTGCGTTCTTTACGACTTTTATTTCACATGCTAGAGAGAATGTGGTTCTTTTGCATCTTAGTTGTGTGCACTGCAGATCCTGAGACTGTCATTTGGTGGTACTAAAATATCTTCGAAAGGTGCCAAGTTGATGTCTATGAATAACTAGGCGTTCTAAATAGCCGTAGCACATTTTAAGAACAAGCACACTGTAAGTGTACGAAAAAAAACAAATCTATTTAATCTACGCCAAAACCTAAGCAAGCTTCTCAAAAAATTCAAAATTCTCTAGCTGGAATTCTTTTGTGGGTTTTTTTTTACATAAGACGAATCTAGATTATTAGATCGGATAACATATCCGTTCTTAGTGTCGGGAAAAGGTTACAGAAAGGTCAAAGTTCAACTAGGGTTAAAAATATCAGGGTTTAGCATGTTCCGTTTATAAAGCTCTGTGGTTCGATTTTATTTATGGACATAATATAAATACACAACAGCCGTCTCGTAATTAGTGCGGTGGTGACAGTGCGTTAATCAGCAAGTCACACGTCCTAAGGCGGAACCCTTCCGTGCACTCAGCAAAAACCTGTATTCTTATATTTTTGACTGATTACTAGTAGTTATTGAAACTGTAGTTGTTTCGGCTCAAATCGTTCGTTAATTCCAAAGAAGCGTTACACAAAAGTTCGGCATGCACCCGTTGCACCCGTCGGTTGTGAGAAATAAACAGCACAATATATTCTTTTGTTATTATATATTTTATGATCATAACATATCGATTTTAGAGTGCATTTTCACAGTAAAGTAATTATTTTAAGGTGGCCGGAAATTAAATAAACAAAACTGTTTTTTTCTTCAAGTAATTGAGTGCCTACACCCGGGACAAACAGGAAGAATGTCCACCGGGTGTTTTTAATTTTATTTTTTTATTATTACCTAAATAAATTGCTAGCTCACGCTTATTATAAAGTAGGTAATTTATTTATTTTCTCGGGGCTCATGGCAAAATAATAACAGCCGCACGAGTCGAACGAAGGTTAAGTTACACTTGCCGCGGACGGTTCGTGGATGGGTGCCCATCCATTACATACCGCGACGGCTCCGTGCCTCGTTAAGCCGTTGGTCCTGGCTGTCATTCGTAGATATTTGACAGTCGTTACGAGTAGTCAGAAGCCCAAAGTCTAACAAACAGTATTTCCAAGGGGTGTCGGTAAGGGGTCATGGGTCCCGGTGCAATGTGTCCGACAATGTATCACACGTCTGTACAACGACATTCCCGAATTTGAATGAAACACTCGCCAAGTTGTAATTTGTATTCAGCAGTTCACAAACAGACAAATACAACGACAACTGACACATATCACAAATTAACACTTTTTCTCCATCTTTTCGGAGCTCTTTGAACAGAACGAAAAACTGGACGTGCTTTATACAAATTTCTGTATCTGAATGGTGGTTCCCAGGTAGGCAACAATTTTTTTATCTATTAATAAGACACGACATTAAAGACTGCATACACTTTGCGTTAAGCTTGTGGTGACTGGTCGTCTTGCTGATCATGGTTTTGTTATTGTTATTAGTAATTCACTGTTTATTTATTTTACCTCGATGGTCCTAGATTATCATTTATAACTTCCAGTTACAGCTATTTATAGCTGTATGTAAGCGGGCACGCCCTTTATGCCTGGAGGCTTTTATTTAGATATTAAGTTCTGTTTACGTTTAATTTTTTATAAATATAATGTCTTTTAAACGCATTAAAAGGCAAATCTACCAGAGAAGAGGGTAGCTTGTTATAAAAAGTTATACCAAGCCCAACAAATGAGTTATGAACCTTATGAAGCCGGTGAAAGGGAGCTCGTAGTTTGTCCTTATTTCTAGTGTTAACATTGTAAAATCACTGTTTTTCGTGTATAAGTATATATTTTGCCTAATATATAAGATATTGGCGAAGATGAATTGAGATGAGGATTTAGGGGCATGAGGAACAGTATGTAAAGTTCACTCACCCACCATAGAAAAGGGAGGATCCTCCGACCAGACGGGTGTCGTGTCTGGCGGGCAACTGCCCAGAGGTTGAAGTCGGGAAGCTTATATATATGTTCATCGCGCGGTAAACTCTAATTGCGCGATGCAGGATTTGTGTGACGTCAGGATGTCGTGTGACGTCAGGTCTTTGATGCGTAGTTCGCATGTAGCGATGTAAATGCCGCTACAAGGATACCAATATGTTTGAAAAAGTCTCAGAGAAACTCTGGCACCTAGCTGGTAAATACACGTCCGTGTTTAGGTTACATAAATTCATATGTGTACCAAACGTCAAGTAAACTGGTCCAGTAGATTCGGAGCAAATTGGTTGTGACAGACGGCCAGCCAGCCAGACACACGAGTGATCCAATAAGAGTTCCGTATTTTCCTTTTGAGGCACGGAACCCTAAAAGGAATAATAACACTTCATCAAGTGGAAATAAAGAAGTCGTGTAACATGAAACGAGCTACATTCACAAATTATTTCATATTGACTTGCAAATTATACAAAAAATGCTAAAATATGTGATTTATTCCGCCCCCGACGCACTCCTAGTCAAATGTGACAAATATGCCATTTTTATATTCAACCGGCGCTTACTAATATAATTGTATACATAGACCAGCCACGACAAAGTGCCAGAAGTGAAGATAGGTATATAATATAAGGCGAGCTAAGTTAATAGTTTGTTCCTACTAGGCTGGCGAGAATATCAAGTTGAGTCAAGGACGTTCGGGGCGCGTGCGGCCAATTTGTGGCGAGAGGGAATCCCCAGACCATTGCTACTAAATAGCTATACAGAAGGGCCACTCCTTTTTTTTCAGGTCGTAAATGATCAAATAAATTCTCCCGCTCTGGGCGGAAACGGAGGGCGTGTCAGACTCTTACTGACTAAAACCCACCCGTGTTCCTTCAGTTGCCTGTACGTTACGAGGAGCCACGGTATCCCTTTCGGAATTTCCCGCGATCCCGGCAGAAGGACCAGTCCACACAATGTATAACATAAATTGTATTGCATTCAATAAAAGAAGAAAAAAAATTAAGATGACAGAAACGTCAAATAGGTAAGTTGAATAAAACTTGGAGATTCTTTTAGCGCGTTGCCTAAATCGGAACTAACACCACCAACTTGTTTTTCAATACATTTCACAACACAGTTTTTCACAAATGTTTACCAACAGCGCCTACCTGTCAATGTCATCCGAGCGCCAAAAGATCTTTGTAGTTGTGTAGCCACCTTCTAAGTAAATAGTTAAAGTAAAAGTCAAAGTCAAATCATTTATTTCAAATAGGCCCTTGAAAGGCACTCTTGAACGTCAAAAATTACAAATATTTAATTGATTCTAGTCGCCCCTTCCAACAAAAGGTAGTTTTCGTATGGACCAGAATGGGCAAGAAACTCCACCGTTACTCTAAAATATTTTACAATATTTTGTTTGATTATGTAGGTACGAGTAGGGGAGAGTGTGTATGAAAGAGACAGTTTTAAAAATTATTAAAAAAATATATATTTTAGGCTGATTGTTTTTAAATAAAAATACTTATTTCAATAATTAGTTTAATAGTTAAGGTACTCAAATTAAAAAAAAAAATGTAATAACTTAAGAAATCCGAAATATAGCCACTTACAAACAAAAAGGGAAATCGGCTCTTTCAAAACAACTTGTTAATGAAAGAGCTACCGTGTTATGAAAGAGCCAGATACCATCTTGCAGAAACAAACTAGTTTTTCATTAATAAAGTCTCTTAATACACTCAAAAAAAAAACAAAATTAAACATAAGTGAAAATCAGAGTTTTTGATCAGTCTCAAATAATCATCTTACAATAATCTTAATCATTCATAACACTTTTATAAAAATCAGTCTCAAGTAATATTGAAATTCGGATATAACAATTAAAAACATGTTTGGCTGAGGAAATTAATTACTCCTTCGATCTTCGATTAACTCCCTCCTGTGATCAGAAGGGAGTTAATTTACAATGGCTTTATCTAAATAGTCGCAGCAACAAAAGACATTATCAATACATGTAGTAGTAGTCGAAGTTATTCGCGTTGGTTCTAAAAACACATTTTACAGATTGAATGATTTGAAGAGGCTTAATAATCTACTGGTATTTGAATTATTTCATAAAATATTAATATTAAAGTCACCACAAATAATTACTGATTTATTACCAGTTGCAAGTTTAGCTAAGACATCTTCCATTTGTAACGTTGTGAGCGTTCTCAGCTGCAAGTAGTCGAGTGATGCTAAAAATCACAATTAGTAAGTTCCTAACCACATCGAGACGCTCTGTCATTTCGTCTCCGCTTGCAGAGCTGACGATAGCTATCCTTTCAGGATGGGAAATCATCAAATGACTTCTCCCGCTCTGGGCAGAGCGAGAGGGTGACCCCCTGACCCTCAGAATTCTGTGTGCACCGACCTAGGGTGAGTTCCACATTAGTTTGGTAATTATACTAGACCCTCTGCGCTGGATAATCTATATTGATTTTATCACATAAGTACGAGTAGTATCTGATTTCGTGTGTCAATGTCGGACTCGCGGCTGTGAGTTACCCAGCGCACAGAAGATTGTAATATGTATGTATTGCTACTGCATCGAGGTGGTGTTGTGCCACACTGTGTTATTCTTAGTGATTAGTGAGCCATCTGCTATGGTCACGTTTACTTTGTGTTTTATGCTCACGTGTTCACATACTTAACCTAAGTTTAGCATCCGCTTTTGTGCCACGCTATGTTCTTACTCTCTTGCCTGTAAACCCTTGCGATGTGCTGAGCTTTCACCTACTCTACTTCCCATACCGCTCCTTGCTCGCTAAATAGGGGAAAAAGCTGGCACATCGCATGCGGCCTGCCGCTACTTGCACCGCATCTAACATGCGCTCTCTAACGCGCCTTCCAGGGTTCTCCGTACGGGCTGAGGGCAGGACCCCTTACCCGATCCTGCATACTACCTACGCACGCTATGAAGGCCTGCCCTACCTGCGGCCTACCGCCGCAAGCTACCTGCGGCCTACCATCGCAAGCTACCTGCGCGAGCCTGTGCTGACAGGCCAGCGCGTGCTACCGACGCTCACCACCTGTCGGTCTTCAGAAGGCAGTCCGGCCTACTGCTAAGCCTGTGCTGAGCAGGCCTCCACGCCTGCCACGTGCTACCAAGGACGATACCTTCATTTCCTCTTAAGTGTGCGAGTGTTCAGTGACCTTACCCGCGACCTAGCCGTGTTACTACTACTACTAGCAATATATATATGTTTACCTATCTTGCTGTTTAATTCATGTTCTTCCTAACCCAGCCTATCCTGCGTAGCCCAAGCCGCTACACATTACTGACTCAAATATAGAGTAGATTTGATAATTTGGAGGTCTGTAAACGCACTGAAACGCAATGGAGTCCTCATTTAACATCTCTTGCAGGATGCCTAAGTTCAGCAGCATATGCTGTGAGAAAAATCCGTCAATAGTATCATGTCTTATGGTATTTTACTATGGGGACGGGCTGCAGATATCGACTCTATTTTTATTCTGCAGAAAAGAGCCATCAGAACAATATATGGCCTCCGCAGACGCGATTCTCTAAGGGAACTGTTTAAAGATATTAACATCATGACGGTGCCTTGTCAATATATCTATGAAAACATCATGTACGTTAGGAAAAATCTAAGTATTTTCAGTAAAAGAGGTGATAGACACAATTATAGGACTAGAAATAGGGACCAATTAATTCAACCGGGTTTCAGACTGGCTAAAGTAGACTTATCATTAATGTCTGACTTATTCTTGTCATGACTTATTCTTCGTCTGTTTGAAATGTTACAATAAAATACCTCCCCACATACTCCAATTGAATGAAACGAAATTTAAATCTTGTATAAAACGCACACTATGCTGCCAAGCATATTATAAGTTGGGGGATTACATTGACGACAAAAATGCTTGGCTCAACGCTGGTTCAGCTCCACAAGGGTGCATAAACTAATTGATTAGCATTCAAAATATTTTTGGAGCTGCTGAAGATTGTAAAACTATCTTTAGATTGTATAAATTCAATCTCTTAGTATTATATACGTATAATTGCATAGCACATGTGTGAGCACTATGTACCTACTTTACAGCTACCATTTACTAGGTACGTCTTTCATTGACTTTAATGTGCCCTGGCGGTTGAGAGTATGTCATGCTCACTCAAATGTCTCGCTGGTGGTGGCGTGTGTGTTGGATCATCAAGTTCCCTTCACAATGGTTGAGCTAAATGGTGCTGTTGCATGCGTCATGTTCGTGAACGGGCGCCGTCAGTGGGGACTGGTTATCTCTTAGCTGCCACGGCTTATTTGAATTTATTTTCATTTTTGAATTGTTTTTGTTTTTATTTTTTTACGGACGCTTTTAACGTGCATGTCTTTCTACATTGTTCTCACATGTATAATTACAGCATGGATGATGTAACCAATATTTTGTAAAAATATTCTGATTTAAAAGAGTGTCCGTGGAGTTTCTTGCCCGTTCTTCTCCATAGGAACCTACTACGCGTTGGAATGGGTAACTAGCTTCATATTTCTGACCGACCGACCCGTTGACAATTCAAAAGCACCTGTAATGGGTTTGTTTGAAATAAATGCTTTGAGTTTGAGTTTTACATTAGTACTATTGCCGACAAATACAGAAATAATGGCTTTCGGATCATATTTATTCCCTGTTATTGATGACATTATCTCTTCGTAGGATTTCCCTGGCATACAATAATTAACAGCCGATTGACTCTGGTTGTTACTCAATAATTTACTTAACCCTCTCCCTAAACTATCTGAAAACATAATAGAACAATAACAATCTTTACTAGAACAAGGGAGAGAACAAGTATCTGTCTGTGCTTCTTGAGATGAACCTTGTACAACATGTGATGGACCTTGATCAGGGATACAGTCATGAGCCTTTCCAGACTGGGATGGGTCCTCCGTTGCCTCAGGTTAAAGAGCCTCAAGATTGGATTCTCTTTGACAAGTACATTGAGTGTTGCCAAGAGTCATGGGGACCACTCTGACAGTCTCATCGTTACACATTTCTACTAACTTGTTTGCAGCAAGGATGTGTTCCTTTATTTCTTTTTGAGAGCTCACGTACTTAATATAAAGAGAATGTAGTGACTCTTCAAGAACCTCAATTCCAGACTGTAATCGTTGGGTGTCAATTTGATAAATGTTTTTACTGTCTTATAATTTAATTTGATAGTTTTCAATTCATTTATTAAAAAAACACGTTCTTTCCTTAGTTTAATATTATTGGAACTGTGTTTATGTTGTTTCCTGAATTTATTGCATTTATTTATGATTTTATTTAGTTTTGCATATTTTTTTTATTTTTTTCTTATTTACTTTATAACAACTATTATTATGTTTAAATATATAGAATCTTCAGTTAGGTCTATTGTTATTAAGGAATTCGGGTTGCAATAAATTGATAAGACAAATTGACTTTCCAATGGTATTAAATGAATGAATGAATGAATGAATGAATGAATGATTATTTATTTGTTAAACACAGGTACACATACATTTGGTCTTCAGTTAAAATTCAGTTGGCTCTCTATGTTTTGCCATTGGCGTACAAATTTTATAATTACAGTAGGTAGGTAAAATAACATTAAAATTAAATTCAAAGTCATAATAAATTAAGTATTTACAAATTTAGTAAGGTATTTTTAGATTAATTAGTATTAAATTCAATACACAAATCACAAAATATACAACAAAAACACACATTCATTACTTAGTCAAATTATAATAATATTATTGTCATTAAGGAATTCATCTACAGTGTAATAACATTTATGGATTAGAAACATTGATAATTTCTTCTTGAAGCTCGTAATCTTAAGTAGCTTCAAGGAGTCAGGTAACTTATTATATATTCTGGGTGCTATTCCCATCAAGCTTTTGCGCATTAAAGCTGTCTTACATTTTTGGGCACATAAAACATTTTGATATTGAGCACGTATAGGACCTCTCCGTATCTGAGACCATTTAGTAAATAGCATTGCATTTGTTTTGACAAATGTTGCAACTTCTAGAATATACAATGATGGAAAAATTAATATTTTTAAAGATTTAAACATTGGTACACAGCTATCTCTTGTTCGCAAATCGCACATAGCTCGAATGCATCGTTTTTGTGCTCTAAATATCATAAGTCTCTTAGTTGAGTTTCCCCAGAATATGATTCCTTAGCGTATGCCAGATACTACGAGACCATGATATGCAGTTAGTACGGTTTCTCGGTTAACGACTTTTGACAATTTAAAAAGAGCATAAGCTGATTTGCTTATCTTTTTACAAATGTTATCTGTATGATCTTTCCACGTGAGTTTGTTGTCTATCGTTAAGCCTAAAAATTTTGTGCTGTTTACTTCTTCTATAGTTGATTTTTAGTTATTTAAGAGTAATTTTTTGATAAAATTGCATAAATTTTGTCTTCTGTAGATGAATGATTAAATAATTTTCATTTAACCATGTGATTATGTCATTGAGTGTATTATTAATGTCTTCTTCGTACGTAGCTATATCGTTACATTTTATTATCGCTGTACTATCGTCCGCGAAAAGAATCATAGGATGGCGCACTGCTTTTGGTATATCATTTATATATGTTAAAAATAATGGAGGACCTAATACGCTCCCTTGCGGGACTCCGTATTTTATAACTCTAGACTCTGACAAGTGCTTTACCTTCATTTTTGTGCTCGGGCATATGCTAGATATTTCAGTATGTTGCTGTCGGTTTTTCAAATAAGATTCGAGTAAGTTAAGCATGTTACCCCTGATTCCGTAGTCATTTAATTTGTTTAATAGTCTGTCATGGTCAACGTAGTCAAATGCTCTTGTCATATTTGTATATATTGCACATATTGGTATTTTGTTTAGAACAATGTTGTGATAAACAGTGTAATAATGTGGAACATAGACATATCCTAGATAATACGTATATGTATACTGATATTATCTAGGCTTCAGAGTCTAGCTATAGGGTGCGTACGAGCGGTAGGAAAAATCAAGTTATGGGGTGGAATAAATATGTTGGCGAAGCTCATAGGGTGGCTAGGCTTGATTTTCAAAACTGGTTACTTTTTGCTAAACCTAAAGCAGGGTTCATTCATGAAGCGATGTGTCATAGCAGAAAGATTTTCAAAGCTAAGCTTAAATGGTGCCAACAACATCAGGAGCAGATATAGATGGATCGGCTAGCGACACTGCATTCAAATAATAAGTTTCGTGAATTTTGGAAACATACCAATAAATTGAACATCAGGTCTGGCGTTCCTTTAAGTGTCGAGGGTGTCACCGACGCAAACATGGTCGCTAACATGTTTAAAGGTCACTTCACCGTGGAATCTCCTTTGGGCACTTCCGAGTGGATGCTGGACGGTGACCCCGTGTGTGAAAACATCAGACTAAAATGGGTGCTAAGGACATACGAAAGATTTTGAAAAGTATAAGCGTCAAACAACTACAAAATTCGGGACCACACAACTCTAGACTTTTATCGATGTTTTTTAATCTGCGGATTGGACACTCCTACCTACCTAGTGAACTAACTAAAACAATAGTTACTCCCATAATAAAAAAACAAGACGAGAGATAGCTCGGTCAAATCTAATTTTAGGCCGATCTCACTGGCCACCGTTATTGCAAAGGTTCTAGACAATGTGCTTGAGGCTCAGTTAACAGATTTTATACACCTACATGATGCTCAGTTTGGTTTTCGAGCTGGACTATCTACAGAGAATGCTATACTTTAGCTTAGCTTTTAGCGATAAGACCGCCCATTGTGTCACCCTATGTAAAATGTCTACATGTATATCTGTATTTTTTATGGTGTACATAATAAAGAATATTCTATTCTATTCTATTCTATATTGAGCCTAAAGCACACTGTTGAGTATTACACAAGTAAGAAAACGCCCATTTATACTTGTTATTTAGACCTTTCTAAAGCTTTTGACCTTGTTAATTATGATAAACTCTGGGATAAGCTTAAGGAAACCAATTTACCTGGTGAGACAATTGCTATTGTAAAGTATTGGTATCAGAGTCAGGTCAATTATGTAAAGTGGGCAGGCATCTTATCGGATCCATATGGACTACAATGTGGAGTAAGACAGGGTGGTTTATCATCCCCAGTTTTGTTTAATCTGTACGAATTGTTGAGCTCAGCAGTATGCATGTCGGCTGTCACGTAGACAATATTTGTGTAAATAATCTGAGTTATGCAGATGACATGGTGCTGCTGAGTCCAACGATCGGTGGAATTAGGAATTTGGTTAATGTGTGTGAGACGTACGCGGCTAGTCATGGCCTCAAATATAATGTCACAAAAAGTGAGCTCATGGTATTTAAAGCAGGTACCAAGTCACCAGATCAGGTTCCCGTGACTTTGATTAGAAGACCCATGAAAGTGGTCACCTGTTTTAAATATCTTGGGCACATAGTCACTGATCTCCTACGTGATGATGAGGACATGGACAGGGAGCGTAGGGCGCTGTCTATCAGAGCGAACATGTATGCCCACAGGTTTAAACGTTGTGTAGCGGCATCTACATCGCTACATGCAAACTACGCATCAAAGACCTGACGTCACACAACATCCTGACATCACACAAATCCTGC
Organism: Agrochola lota; assembly: GCA_947364205.1. Classification (NCBI taxonomy): domain Eukaryota; kingdom Metazoa; phylum Arthropoda; class Insecta; order Lepidoptera; family Noctuidae; genus Agrochola; species Agrochola lota. The sequence continues at coordinate 525,316 of OX376222.1, read as the reverse complement.
ATCGAGCAATTAGAGTTTACCGCGCGATAAACATATATACAAGCTTCCCGGCTTCAACCTCTGGGCAGTTGCCCGCCAGACACGACACCCGTCTGGTCGGAGGATCCTCCCTTTTCTATGGTGGATGAGTGAACCCCCACCCTCCACCCTGTTCCTCATGATCCTAAATTGGTGACCCAGAATATGAACGTCAACGCAGCCTTCGTGCATCTACTTCAGCATGACGTCATCATCATCATCACTCCCGCAAGCTTTCGTGAGGCGAGTCACACAGCCAGTCAGCACCCACGGCTTCAACGGGTATCCTGACCACCAGCATGCAGCGAACGCGCATTCCTGGTCATCACCCTCAGCCACAACCCAGCGCTGTACCACATCCGACCCACTGGATTATAACGCAGCGCTACCCCAACTCACTGGGGAACCACCGCAGACAGTTCCGACTCACCGCGAACTATGCGGCACCCGGTTCCGACTCACTGGAACCACAGCTGGCACTGCGAAGCATCGCAATATTCAAGACTCAGCCCACTATCGACCTCCGGTCTCCGGAGGGCAGTGATGTAGCGGCATCTACATCGCTACATGCAAACTACGCATCAAAGACCTGACGTCACACAACATCCTGACGTCACACAAATCCTGCATCGCGCAATTAGAGTTTACCGCGCGATAAACATATATACAAGCTTCCCGTCTTCCACCTCTGGGCAGTTGCCCGCCAGACACGACACCGGTCTGGTCAGAGGATCCTCCCTTTTCTATGGTGGATAAGTGAACTTTACACCCTGTTCCTCATCCTCCTAAAGTTGTAATGCTCAAGTGAAAATAACAATTGTTCAGAGCGCACTGTTCCTCACTATACACGTGCTACCTGTGGGCTCATTATACGCGAAGATCCTTCAGTGCCCTGCGCGTCCAATATAACAATGCGTTCAGGGCGTTGTTAGGGCTGCCGCGCTGGTGCAGTGCGTCGGGCATGTTCGCGGACGCACACGTTGACGGCTTCTACGCCGTGCTCCGCAAGCGGTGCGCCGCGGCTCTCGGCTGGTTGCGTGCCAGCACCAACAGCATCCTGGCTGTTATTGCGGATAAGCTGGACACACGTTACGTCCAGCACTGGGTTAAACCCACATTAGAAAATAAGTATTCATAATATTTTTAACTACTAACACTAGTTTCATAAGTTTTACTGTACTAACATGCTATGGATTTTTAAGTCTGAATTTATAACTTTTTTTTTTATTTACTTTTTTTATTAGTTTAAATAATTCATCATACGAGTATAAGGTATTAGTTTCCTCAGCCTGAGTACATTTTTTTGTTTCTGTAACTTAGTAATACGTAGATTTGCATGAATAAGTTCTTCTTCTAGGTCCCTGACCTTACACAAAGCTACTGCAGTTATTAAAACCATCCGTGACCAGCCACAGTTTGTCCCGTTCATCAACAACATCCAGGTATTGTACAAGTCAACTAGCTCCTGTTTTAAGCTCGTATTTTTGTAAACGACCTTCTCGACTTCCTTCTCACTATCATCTATTTCCTGTAACAGCTGTTCACATTTACTGTTAAGATCTTGAACGGTCGTTCTCAATTTAAGCTCCAATTCCTGAGCAGCAGCCTTACGGGTCATCACAGGCATGGTTTCAAAAATCAGTACTGAAAGTAGAATTAAAGGAAGAGTAAGAACTAATTAGACAGACAAACAAAAAGGAAAGCTATAAATGAAAGGAAAAATGGGAGAAGTTAGTGTTGGTTTATAAAGAAATGAGGTAGGCTGCTGAATCTAATTGAAATGCAACTATTATAATTAGATCAAGTACAATGTTACATTGATTCTATTGTCTTATGATTGTACTTTTGCCTATGTGGGCAGGATGCCTAGATAAAAAAAAAAAAACTAGTTTTGCTTAAAGACTACAATTAAAATACGGATATTCAACGTTATTGTTGATATGAACAATAAAACATTAATAGAATTACAATACTTCGATATTTCACAATAGGTACTAAGTTTCGTTATCTATGTAAAAAAGTGACCAAAAATGTTGATACTAATACTCAATGAATGTGTTACAGCGATTGTGTGCTAATTTTAAAATAAAAGTAAACAATACTCCCCATTACTCCCCATGTACACACGGCTACACATCAAGCTATACATTTCCAGTATAAGCTGACCTCGTATTGTACGGAAATTTTATATAATGCGAGATCAGCATAAACTGGAAATGTATAGCTTGATGTGTAGCCGTGTGTACTTGAAATCGAATAACGAAAGATCGAATATTACTTGCTCGAAAACGTAAACTCGATAGTACTTGAAATCGATAAATTATGAGCACGACAGTTCACTACCTCGATGCATCTAAACCTCGAATAACTATAAGCTCGAATGATCGACAACGCGAAGCCCATTATGTTGAAATACCATTTCTCGAACGACCATCTAATCAATTTACAGAATAGTTTAGAATAGTAAGGATTTTTATTTGAGTACAATCTATTGAAACAATATAAGCGTAGAAATATAAATCTGCTATAATCGTGGGTAACCAAAACTGTGTTTTACCATGTAAATTTGCGGGAAAACAAGAATTCTAAGTTTTTATACAGTTATTTTACATTTAGTTATATTATTACACCTTAATTACACTTAAAAAATAAATAAAACTAATATTAAAATACGGAATAAAATTTTGACTATGTCACTCAGGCAGTGTTGCCATGTAATAAAATATAATAATTTATACAACTTAAATTAGCAACCAGTTTGATTTTGTCTAGATTCCAGATTATCCTATGTAGCAGGACCAGCATGTTTCCAAGCATTCATATGTTGGATATAATCCTCTAATTTGTAATATGCTTGTTTACAAAGTGTACTTTTAATATGAGTTTTAAATTTTCTTTCATTTAATTGTAAAATATCACAAGGTATTTTGTTGTAAAATTTAACACAGTACCCCATAAAAGATGTATGTACTTTAGATAATCTGAAAAATGGTTGATCTATTTTATCTTTATTTCTAGTATTAAAATTATGTCTATCACTTATTTTATTAAAAATATGTAGATTTTTTCTTACATACATATTATTTTCATAAATGAATTGGCAAGGTACCGTCATAATATTAATCTTTCCAAATAGTTCCCTAAGAGATTCGTGACGATGTAAATCATAACTGGCTCTGACAGCTCTCTTTTGTAAGATAAAGATGGATTCAATGTCAGCAGCCCGACCCCACAGTAAAATGCCATACGACATAATACTGTGGAAGTAGCTAAAATAGACCAAACGCGCTGTTTCTACACCTGTTAACTGTCTTATCTTTCTAACAGCATAAGCAGCCGAGCTTAGCCGCCCCGCAAGAGATGTTATATGCGGTCCCCATTGTAATTTCTCGTCTAGCGTGATTCCTAGGAAAACCGTTTGATTAATACATTCTAGTTTTTCGCCATTCAATATGATGTCACATTCGCTACTTCTAACATTAGGTAATTTAAATCTAATTCATTTGGGTTTTTTTTTATTTAGTACTAAATTATTTACCGTAAACTTACCCTGGACCCGAAGAATAGAAATATTCACGTTGCCAAGATTTTGTGATCGTCGGTTGATTTTAAATATCAATGATGTGTTATCTGCTAATAACACCATCTTCGGTTGATTTTGAAGTAATTGGGGTAAATCAGTGATGTAAACTAAAAAGAGGAATGGACCCAATATCCAACCCTGAGGAACGCCCATTGCCATTTCAGACCCTAATGAGTTTACGCCGTAAACAGGAAGTACATAATAGTGCTAAGAGAATGTGGTAAGGTACAGAGGTTTTAAAAGCTGTCTGTTTACCTAGGAAAACTTCCACCTAATCTTAATATATTACTTAATTTACATGTGGTGGCCTTCTGTGACATAATCATATTGGAAGCAGTCTGGAAAAATTACAACCCCCACGTGACGCCGCGCTTGTGTGTAACAAATAGAATGATACGGAACACTGAAGGTGCTGAATTGCTGATAAAGAGGCGTCTCTACCTAAAGATAGTAAAGATATTTTTAGTTTGGAAGTAACAATGTCAGTTCAAGGAAATTAGGTACTTTCAGGAATAACATCATACATACATACATGTACATAACTAGTTTTTGAACTTTTTTTGACAGCTTAAATAGGTATCTACAACGCAACACTGTGCCGTGCCGATTACAAAAATATAAGAGTCACACCATCCCCACCACACCACACCACACCACACCACATAAAAATAACTTTTTTTTTTTTCTTTTTTTTTTATGGAAAACAAATAAAATAATATTTTAAGCTTTAATTTTATAAATATTAAATCATTATTTTTCGGCGTAATGTTTTCCCTGCAATATCGAAATAAGATAAAACCCTACAACAATATGTGTCATAAACGACACAATATCCCCCTTGTTTCTCTGATCCGCGGCACACCGCGCAACATAACGAAGGGCTCAATTCAAGATTGTGTCGAAACAATATCATCGCGGCAGGTAGTAATAAGCGGCGCGTCGTAAAACCGCGCGTTCATACGAGCGCATCACCGCGTTATCGCGCCGCGGCAGTAAAGAGGACGCGTGACGCGCGCATTTACGAGCGGCAAGCGAGGCACGATATGCAACAATAAATATTATAATTATGATTATATGGAATTACAATGTGGGAGGCGTGGGGTAAACTATGGAATGTCCCGCTCGCCTGCACAGGGTGAATCTTGCAACTTAACGAACTCCATATGACAATAGTTGGGGGATACTATAGGTTTAATAGGAATATCGAGATGACGGTGCGGTTCTGTTATCTCTTATACGCTTGCCCCATGTGGAAGTACATGAACACGTAGGTGTAACCTTTATCATCGCAGTTATTATTCCTAAAATTCTTTAGATTAGAGGTTACATTATTTTTTGTTCGATTTTCCGGTAAATACCGAGTTCCTAAACACCACCAATCATTTGCAGCTTACTTTTTTCCATGCAAACGAAACGATTCCACAAACCCTCTCAAACTCCTTTATCTCTTGTAACAGGCGCGAGCCCGGTCGGTAGGTACTCATGGCACTCTATGATTTATGCAGACTCGCGTGTTCGCGAGAGTTATCGCTTCCCATACGTCACGCTGGCAGCACAGTTAAATGCCTAGCCTTGCAAACACGCCGAGTGCCAACTCCCAGGGCTTGAATACCGATCGCATCCACAAGTTAAACCTTCATATAAGAAAAACACTGAAATCCTTGAAGGGGTGAGAATACTATGGGAGCCAGAACTTAAGTCTTCCATTTAACTTATTAGGAAGATACCTAATGTTTGCTTTTATTTGAAACAGCTTTAGCAATAGAACAGGACACACACGCTTTTGTTTTACGGTTATTTCCAGTGGACAGCTGCTATAAAAAATCAATCCCGTTCTTTCAGGACATTGATTAAAGTCCCCTACTGCTTCCAAAAGTATCTCATAAAACACTCCGACAGTCAGCAGGGGGTGACCAATGAGGTGCTCCCGAACTACCGTGACGTCACTAGTAGACGAGCGCCGCGTTAACGAACACCCTTTATAACCTGTTGATACGATCAAATTGACCGAGTTCATTGCGAAGCAGATTACGCGCACAAAGAGTCGCAACACGCTCTGCACCATTAATACGATTAATTGAATCGTGGGATTCATCGCAGAGAGTATCGCTGGCAACGCTTTTAGTATATCTGTGACTTTTGCGCTTATCAGCCGTTAATGTTAATGTTATTTAAATGAGAATAGTACGATTGATGGTACTAGTTATAATGTTTATCGGATTGTGTTCATCTCAGAAATGTTGGAATGGACAACACGATTTACAAAAGTTAATTGAATTTTATTTTGTTTAAACTGTTAACAGCAGTTGATACATTTGAGAAAATTGTAATATCATCAGGTGTACTTATTTAAAATCACTATTTCGACGCTATACTCCAACATTCTGAGTTCCTAACTTACCTTACCTAATCTGGACAGTATACCACGGTATCCCTATGTCTAGTGTGCACCGCCGTGTGGGCCCTAGTTCCTAACACATTGTCTCTGCGCCTCGCATTATCGAAGCGTGCATGAAAAGATAAATGCCTATAAATGAACCTAATGAGCTATGTAATGATCAGAAGCGATAGCTCGAAGATAGTATGAAGGGAGGGGGATACCCCTCCCTTCATACCGTGCCCCCGGCAGTTGCCTCACGAACATTCTGCCCCATTAAGCTGAACATGACGAGATTAGAATCATGTCTCTTACTAACATAATAGAGCAACCATATCAAATTATCATAAAAACCTTTCTTTATAATATGATAATTCTTCATTCATTCTCTGTGACGTTTCACCATCACGCGTGACTAAGTATCGAAGTTTCAACGTATTGGTAGTACTTGAAATCTGCAATTCAAGATTCTTATGGAGTCTAAAGTGCGTAGATTCCAAGGAATCATAAGATTTTAAGGAAGCTTGTAGTCTTCAGGATTCATGATTTGAATACTTAAAGTTTCGAGTAATCGTATATTTATATTCAAATTTCGTTTATCTGTTAACTAGTTAATTAATACAGTGAGGTATTAAGCATCTTACCTATAACCTTTCAATACGGTTAAAGATAGGAAGGCTTACGTCGGCTGATACTATAATATAATTAATAACCTAACTCGTCCGAGAAGCTCAAAGGTTCATCTCATAAAATATGCAACTTAATTGATTTTCGTATACGTACTTCCAAATGTCCCATACTCATAATCAACCGTTGCGCGTTGGTACCAACACTACCAACGGTCGTTGACCCCGTAACCAACTGTAGTTAAGACTCGAAATTAACAGTTTTTGTTTTATCATAATTAGATATCTATAGCGTCACGTTTAAGGAGTTTCGCTAGCTAATTTGACCCTGTATACAAGTCGCACTTAACTTCTTTATATTGCTTCCAAACTTACAGTTACCAACAATGGATGTCCGCACGACCGGTCGAGCGGTCTTCGGTGGCGCTCGCGCACCCACGCATGCGCAGTGCGACGCGGGCTCTGTCCGTCCGGTACTTCGTACTACATCACAGTCACACTACGTGGACGGTCCGCTGCTAGTAACAAACGGATAACGGAGCACTGCTTGTGTCGCTGACCAATCGCAAGCGAGACTGATGGACGTAGGGCCCTCAGCCCCGAGCGAAGTTTTCTTGGGTATTCGAAAAGATTTTTTTACAGTAGCACAGAGTCTGGATTTAATGGCAATGTAAATGGTTCAGGGACTTCAACATTACTGACGACATGTTGGTGTCCCCCTACCTCTTCGGGAAACACAGGCGTGATGTTTTGTTGTTTGTGCTTCTTTCAGACATTTCACAAATAACAGTATACGAATCTATCGGTAGTTTAGTTCTGGTATGGCATGCCTGAGAGATATTTCTTGACGGCTTGTGAAGCCAAGTCAGAGGCCCATAGGCGGCTTTAAAACTCTGACACCAGGTTAGTCATTAAGTCAAAGTCAAACAATTTATTTCATTGAGGCACATAAAAGAGATTACCTTTTAAAAGTATCAAAAAAAAGTATGTAAAATTGATTCTAGTCGCCCCTTCCTTCCAAAAGGTAGTATAGAAAAGAATGGGCAAGAAACTCCATCTTACTCTTTTAATTTTTTTTTACAATATTTTGTATACATTAATTATACAATTATATGTGAAGACTATACCATGATATGTAAAAAGGAATGAAAAATGAAGCAATTACAGACAAATTAATAATGTGATAGATACATGGTGCTCACATATTTATTAGCAACCAGTTTGATTTTGTATAGACTCTTTGTCCTATGGAGCAGGACCAGCAAGTTTCCAAGCATTGTTATCTTGGATATAATCCTCTAATTTGTTATATGCTTGTTTACAGAGTGTACTTTTAAATTTTCTTTCAGTTAATTGTAATATGGCACAAGGTATTTTATTGTAACATTTAACACGGTACCCCATAAAAGATGTATGTACTTTAGATAATCTGAAAAATACTTGATCTATTTTATCTTTATTTCTAGTATTAAAATTATGTCTATCACTTATTTTATTAAAAATATGTAGATTTTTTCTCACAAACATAATTTTTTCATAAATGAATTGGCAAGGTACCGTCACAATATTAATCTTTTTAAATAGTTCCCTGAGAGATTTGCGACGAAGTAGATTATAAATGGCTCTGACAGCTCTCTTTTGTAAGATAAAGATGGATTCAATGTCAGCAGCCCGACCCCACAGTAAAATTCCATATGACATAATGTATGATTAAACGAACATACCTGTACGTGAAGTTCTATCATAATTATACGAGCGCCGAGTCCGAAGAGATTAGTAATTTACACATATAGTTACGCATAGTTGTCACCACTCATGCACTAAGTTGAGAAAAAATATTATATTCTATTTTTCTTTATGGCAATTTAATTTGTCATAGCTTCTTTTTTTTTTTGTGGATACTTTGTCCTGTTCCGCTCTCATACGATTGTCACCAGTCATTTAGTTTAGAGTAAAATATCCTGTGGTTCATTGATGTATTTCCGAGACTCTATAGACAATTTGGGGTGTGTAGGTACAGCACTGGGAGGGTGGGATTACTAATCTCTTCGGACTGGGCGCTCGTATGATTATGATAGAACTTCACTTACCGGTAAGTTCGTTTAATCATAAATTATGCTTCGCGCCTCGTCCTCGAGATTAGTAATTTATACATATAGACTTTGAGAGTATTGCGGGAAATATTATCAATGATAAATAATTTTTGTAAATATCAAAATAATTATATTATTATTTGTTTTGTCAAAATCAATAATAAGAAAGAACATTTTTGTACTTCTGGGATTGAAAATAATTAGGCGGTGCCTTTGATTGCTCAAAGGGTAACATGAAACACAAATGAATATATCTAATTAAGGAAAAACAAATCTTATAATAGCTATCACAGCTATCTGTAGACAATTATGTATAAATACTATAAAATAATAATGAGAGTGCCTATCAAAACGTGCTTTGTGCGAGATGTTTGAGTCTCGCGGTGTGTGCACTTAACACATCCGACGTTACGTTCCTACTGGTTTATGAGGTTTCGTAATTCCAACAAATAAATCGTCAATTTTCCTAAGATTGCGTTCTCTATAACACCGTAATTTAGTGGCTGGGCTTATAGCAGATTTTTCGATGAAAAAGGTAAATTACTAATAGGTTATTGAAATCCTGGTCTGGAAGTCAGAAATATAGATAATATCAGTAATTTTAACTGTTATACACTAAGAAAGGTTTTGACATTGCTTACTTTTATCTCAGAGAGAGTTTGAACTCTGTGTGTGGTCGACAGAGTCAGTAAAATAATGGTTTTATTTGTAAGCTTATCTGAGGGTAATTCCTCATTAATATGCCATGAACTCAATTGATCAGATACTAAATTGGTATTCCAGGTAACCTCATATTTAGGTCTTGGTGGTTTTAGTGTAAAAACCCCTTTATGGAATCTTTTTACTCTATCTTCACTAACTACTTAGTAGGTACTGGGTTCGGCACCAGGGAAAGAGCAGATCTGTATGAATTGTGGTTACCATAGTTGACAACCGTCCTAAAAGAGTAGGGTTAAAAAGGTAGTTACTGTGGGTACAGGATTAATTTCACAGAAGTTCCACCATTTCCTCAAGTGAATGTCGTATTGTTACATGGAATTAGGCGCTAAAGATGCTAGCATTATAATTATTATATCAATTAATGATTAAATCTACGTATACACACGGAGTACCATGGCTGTGTTGGCAAGCAGGGTACCACCATGACACGTCGTGCCTTGTCTGTTATTTTACACACAAATTCGGAAAATAATACTATATGACTGAAAATGTCAGGAATGCATGGAAATCCTAATTTGACCATGAAACTTTAAACGAATCTATCGCGAATGCATCTGAGTCACGGTGCCTATGTATGTAGCACATTTGTTATATGCAACTTGCAAAATAAAACAATTTTGGGATGACCGAATGTGCGAGTCAGACTGCCAAAGGCTCAGTCGGACAGTTTCTGTTTTATGTCAGGTAGGTTCTTCGTGATACGTAACGTGCAATTATATTCAATCTATATATTATGTACCAGGCAAAAACGAAAGGTATTTTGCTTCACCTAATTATATATTACCTTTACCAGTTAAAATATTTCTAAATATTTAATTTTTGTGAGATGAGGGTAAGTATTCTATTTTATTTATGTATGCTACTGCTGTTGAATTGTCAACGCGATGTAATATTTGACAATTTAGGAAGTTTTTAACAAAACTTAATGCGGCATGCAGTTCTAAAATAATTTACACGTTGTTCTCGTTCAGTATTCGACCACTGCCCGCTCGCGGACCTTCCTCCGCAGGCGGCCCCCCACCCGCCGTTGAGGCGTCAGGAAATATATTTCAACTTCGTAAACACCAATTTTTATTCGATGGTCAGAACGTTTTATTTTATTTAGCCACCAGTCAAAGTCAGATTGAAATCATTTAGGTAAATTCATAGATTTAATTTAAATAGACCTTTCGAGTTGACATATTTATATATTTCCGTTTCTTTATTGTGTCGTCATCCGTATTCGATATCTGTATGCAAAAGTTACAACGTTTAGTTTTGAAAATATTGCAAGTTCCGCTTCCGTAACCCTTTGTCTGTTGTTAAACTAATCTAAAACTGTGAATCTATAATCATACCTGAATCTGCATTTATTCGAAGGAAAAAGTGCAAAGTGCTTTTTCTTTATTAATAATGAAATTAAGTGAAATTAATAATCTTTAGTTAGATCTATGTTACTTAGACATCCGAGGCGGGAATATTCAAACAATAGCGAATCGTATATACAAACAGTGGAAAGCTACCTAATTAAGCTAAGTATAGGTTTACATATAATGCGAAAAACGTATGGGGCTGTACTTAACACAAATGGAAAAACATTAAATTCGAATAATTTACCCTCGAAACAGAATCTTAGATATTTTCTAGATTCTTTGTGCATTTTAATTAAGATATACGCGTCTTTGAGGTCAATTGATACCATTTCACAATATAATTATAGAATACGTTACAATTCTAATGCAGTTCATAAGTCCTTTCATTTAAAATCATAAGTTTTAACGAATTTATTAGAATTTTGTCGAATGTCACATTCGCTACTTCTAACATTAAGTAATTTAAATCTAATACATTTGGTTTTTTTATTGTTATTTAGTACCAAATCATTTACCGTTAACCAATATTGGACTGGAAGAATAGAGTTGTTAACGTCATCAAGATTTTGTGACCGTCGGTTTATTTTAAAGATCAACGATGTGTCATCCGCAAATAACACCATCTTCGGTTGATTTTGAAGTAATTGTGGTAAATCATTAATATAAACTAAAAAGAGGAATGGACCCAATATCGAACCCTGAGGAACGCCCATTGCCATTTCAGACCCCAATGAGTTTACGCCGTTTACTTGAACTTGAACTTTTCTATCCTTCAGGTATGATCTTAGTAAATCAAGAGCTGTATTCCTAATCCCATAATGCTCCAGTGTCAGCAGAAGTGTTTCATGGTCTACGCAATTGAACGCCTTCGAGAGGTCGCAAAAGATTCCAATGGCATCTTGTGCTTCTTCCCAGGCGTTAAAAATGTTCTTTATGAGGGTGACACTGGCGTCAGTGGTACAACGCCCTTTGGTGAAACCGTACTGTTGTGTATGAAAGATGGAATTTTTATTAAAGTGATGTAACATTTGATTGAGCATCAACTTTTCAAACACCTTGCTGAGAACTGGCAGAATTGACACGGCCTATAATTGTTGGGTTCCTTACTATCACCATATTTGAACAAAGGAACTACTTTACTATGTTACATGAGATCCGGAAAGACACCTTGGTCTACACTGGTGTTAAATATGAAACCTAAATAAGACGCAATGGTTTCGATGATAGATCTTCAGACTTTTATAGACATTCCCCATAGATCTTCTGTTGATTTAATTTTAAGATATTTAAAAGCTTTAATAACAGCCTGGGGGTTTGTATGCTGAAACCTCAGCTCCAAAGGGCATGACTTTACATTTTTTCTAAGTAAGGCAGCAGAAAGCGCGGGTGAGGAATTTAAGGTTTCCGTAGTTTTAAGGGGAATATTAGCAAAAAAGTTTTCAAATTCCTGAGCTATTTCTACGTCTGAGTTGATAGGGCCATGTGCAGTCTCTAAGTTAAATTCAGTTTTACGCTGTTTTTTCCTACCAGTTTCATTATTTATTATTTGCCAGGTAGTTTTTATTTTATCATCAGCTGATTTTATTTTATTGCTAATGTAAAGAGCTTTAGCCATTTTGCACACACTTTTAAAAGTTTTTGAATATTTTGCAACATGCTGATGAAAGCTTGTATTATTCATATGTTGCTTTAGGCCATAAAGTTCAAATAGTGTTTCCCTGCTTTTACGAATACCTGGAGTCGCCCAATCACTAAATAAGAACTTTGTGTAAATAGTTTTAGTATTTAGTGGAAAAGTGTCAATAAATTGCTCATTTAATAGTGAAAAGAACTCGGCGTAGAACTCATTTGGGTCACATATTATTAAAATTCTGAACACATAATTTACTTGCCAAAGAATGATTTAATTTCTCTAAATGTTTACATGTAATTGGCCTAAACCTTATTTGAATTTTTCGTAAAGGCATGTATTAGCAAAATGTTATTGTTTGTCCACTGTGATCAGATGGCAACTTATTTACAATTTGTTTATGTACTCACAATTACAAAAAATATTATCTATACAAGTCGCAGAAGATGCTGTCACTCGAGTTGGTTCAATACAAACTTTTGACAAGTCAAATGACAGAACACAGTAACAGAAGAAGTTCTGGTAGGTAAAGCCTTGTAGTAAAATGATGTTTTAACATCGCGTACATCGTCCTGTGCATTTTATTCGCAATTTGCGGATTAAGCCTTCTATAGAATTTCGTAGTACCTACATATATATTCCGAACAACATAGAGTTTGAGTTTATGTTTATTCAGTTAGTAGGAGGCAGGGTCGAATTCAAGTGCGCCCTTGACGCGTTTCAAGATCATTATCCTCGTAATAATAATGTATATACAGATAGACAGGTTACGTTTAACTCCACGACTAAGTATGAAAGAAAAGTCTCCAATATAGCAAGTTCTTATCAACTTGTAATAATACAACTTTGTGATAAAGGACTGCACAATTTTTTTAATTTTACTTTGTTTTTTTATATTTTATTTATGTTTAGTGTGTTTTTAGTTTAATTTGTGATTTCCTGTGCGAGTCTCAATAAATACTTTTTCTTTCTTTCTTTCTTTGATAAAGTTATGATGAGAGACCCTACCTTTTTTAAAACTACCTACTTACTGTACATTATTAAATTAATACGCAGGAGCGTATTTATTATTTCACCGAAAGCAGGTTGTTGTACAAAAGTCCGGTACTGCACCGTCTCATGGGACCAAGCCTATTGAATAATTTCGAACACCGAACTGTTACTGAGTATTTTCTCACAAAAAAACACTGGCCCTCCTCGTAATAGAACCAATAACCTGAGCAGCCACACTTCCAACAGCTATACAAGTACCTACACAATCATTTCAATTATGTTATAAGGTAAATAAACTATTTGATAAATTCTTCCTGTTCCTCCAAACAGGTCGACAACCACACAATAAACATCCTTCAACCTTAAATCCCAATAACTGTGATTACACTGATAACATGAAATTGATTTCAATAACTGTGTTCTGTAACCCGAGCAACAACCTTTGCGAACTAGTTCTGTTTGTGCAAAATCATTGGTGTTATAATAACATGTATTAACTCGATCGGTTCAAACACACAAATCATGGACATCGGACAGAGTACATAGATGACCCACTCCAAACATTGCGACAAAATAATCTGACGCTGTTTGGTTTCCCCTTTCCTTATCGCGTGCTTAGCCTACAGCCTTCTCACTATATGTATTAATCATATAGCCGTCACTCCCAAAACACATAGAAAAGAGCCGAGAAAGCAGTGTAACCCCGCCAAAAGACTCACCCTAGAAGATTGACCTGAACCAACCTGGCGGCGACGTCGTTATAAGATGCCCATCCATAGATAAATATCACCCGTCTCTATTCCATTGCCTACTCTAAGATGCATTAGTCACAGTATGGCTTGCAAACGCTTCCATATCCTAAGGGCCCGTCTTCCCTACCATTACCGCACCCCCAAGGTGGTGAGGTTCCAGGGGCTAATGCAAATCTTTGGGTGCATTCGAGTAATCGAGTCTGGTTAAACCACGCTGGGGTCGGTGCATTTCATTCATTCATAGCCATCACTCCCAGAAAATGTTATGGATATTCTGTAATCTAGAATTAGATTAGTCACCAAGCCCTTATATTTTCAGCACAGCGTACGGGAAATATTGGTCGTCGCGGGACAATTACAAAGATTATGATGAGACTCTTACTAACTTGTTCAATCACGTCAATCTGCTTACATCTAATACAAACAGATTTATTCGTGGCCCACTAATTGTTTGCTGATCACATCATTTCAGCGGTCAACCTTCTGTAACTTCCCTATTGCATGACGTAATCTAGGTACTTATAAACAGCAGTTAACACTTTTTGTTCGTCTGAAACACGCGCGTGTTGGCACCGCACGGCTGATAATGCTCGCATTGTGATCGGAATAGGCCAATACTCAGCTGCAATCACTTCCAAGTTCAGCCGAACGATCTGGGGTGGAAGTTATGATGAATCTACGTTTTTACCCGAGTGTCGGACGCAAAGGATAATGTGTTTAATGGGGTACATATTTGAACGTCGAAAATTAAAAGACCTACGGGTAAAATGTCACTGTTCAAAACATCGAAAATTTAAATATCGATTGTATCGAAAATTGTTATACCTAAGCTTAAAATGTCTAATATGAAAATGCCGAGTGATTAAAATATCGACTGATTAAAAGTGTCGATAGTCATTATACCTAAGTTCAAAATTGCAACATTGAATACACCTAAGTTCATTATATTTACGTTAAAAATCCCTACTCATTAAAATATCGAACAAATTATATTTCTGTCACGGCTCCGGCGCTGCGGGGTTTGGGTGGCCCCATTCGAGCTTATCGTCGCAGTTGGTTTTAACGCTCACCACCGCAGCTTCGGCTTGCTGACCGGCTTCGCCGGCCAGCCTCAGCCACGGCGGTGGGCCTTCAACCACCTGTTCCTCAGCGCGCGGGCCGCCCCACCACCCTCCGCGCCTACGCGGGCTTAAATTACACTTTAGGGGTAGGGCAGACAAGACTGCGTGAAGGCGGTTTTGCAGCGATTCGTTTCTGTCACAAAATTATGTAGCACATGACACATGATACTTCATTCATCATTTTGAACTGGAAGAAATAGGTTAGGTTAGGTTAGAACTGTGACCAACCGCGCATGAGCTGAGCAAGCGTTGCGAGCGGTGCTGCGGCAGCGGCCGGCGAACGCTACGTCCAAGTTGCTCGCAGATTTTATTTCACCATTTTCTAATTATCTCAGTTTTCGCAATATCCGAATTACCTCTATTATCCCTATTATCAAATTACCCTCTGACATACATTATAAATAAATATCGATACTTAGGACATTTGATACTCTGTACTTTCGATATTTAGGTATATATATCGATGTCACTTTTGTAGATAATTAGATTTTAGATATATTGGACGTAGGTTATCTAACTATTCGACATTATAAACTTACGTTATTTTAATTTTCGGTTACATGGTCATTCGATATTTAAGTTTTCGATGTTTTGAACATTGACATTTTACCCGTAGGTATTTTAATCTTCGACGTTCAAATGAGTACCCATTTAACGCGTGGGCTGATTTTGGTAATTCTTACGTCAATCGATTTGTCTTAATCTAGTGAGTGTCATTCAATCCCACACCCCGTACTTGTACACCCTACAAACTCATGCAGTCGAACTGTGGAAGGCAATAGGTCTGTATTGTTAAATTTAAGAAGATGCCTCCGCCTGCATGAGATTATTTGTAGTATTAAGTGGGATTGGAGATAGAAATAGGTCATCTTGTTTCCATCTTCTTTAAAGATCAGTTTTACGCAGTCGGGCTTTTTGTTAGATGCGAATAATTTTAAGAACAAAACGAGTTCGAGGTTGTTAAACTGGAATAAATATAAATATAATTTGTTTGTGTGTGAGACAGGTGTGACACTATACATGATGATTATGATATAACATTTGGTTAAACATAAGACCTTTTTTTAATTTGTAAAATTGTAAAGTTGGAGCAGCTCTGAAGTGATTTGATAAAAAGTTAACGCATTTAAGGACACTGAACGAGACACAACAGAAGTTTTATTGTTATATACATTTAGTGTCCCTTAAAGTATATCAATGCTCAAAGTGTTAATATCGGAGTTATATACCAAAAAATAAGACTTAAGTATTATTCCATTGAGGTTCTTGTAATCAGTCCAACAAGTGCTGCATTTGAAGTAAAATATTAAAATTATGTGTTTAATGTGTAAAGAAAAACGTCCATCGTATCCCAACATCCTAAGAATAAAATATAATTGAGCTAGAGAATTTATAACAAAGAGCTTGCCCGCACTTTCACACGTATGCAAACATAATTGTTAAAGTACAGGTACAAATGAGCATTTGTGCTGCGTTCAGTTCGTTCACCTGACTCGCTCGTTCACTCGCCCCCGCCGTATTTATGCGCTTTGTCCTGTTAGCGCACTGGTATGACTCCTTGTCATCATGCGAGTACAGCAGCTCTATGCTCCACTCGGACAATGTAGATAACAATGCTCTAAGGGTTGAAGGAGGTCCTCTAAGAGGGTTGGAAATCGGGTTGCTCTCTTGACTCACATATTATGATAAGAGGTCCATGAACGACAGAATTGTAACGCTGCACGAGGAGGCAAGTATTATTGATTCAAGAATTTTGGTTTTAGTGTAAATATTTAAAAAGTTATGCAAACCCATTTTTTTAAAACCTTTGCAACTTAGGCAATATGTATCATGTATATACAAGCATATCATGCCTTAATTTTATACCAAAAAGCCTCATCGAGAACACGTTCATCCTCTTCTAAACCTAGTCCTTCTGTATCAGCAGACTACATAAATCACGTTACATCATTGCTTGTCCTAAACAAACAATCAGTGCCTATATCACAACATGACATAAACTCAAGTTTAGTTTGTTTAGGTTCTACTTTAAATTACGTACAGTTTCACTGACTAGAATAATACGAATACTGAAAGAACACTGATACACTTTTTGTTTGTGTTAACAAACATCAGGGAGTATAGAAGAAAGAAGCCCTGGTGTACATAGTGCTTTATCGCCATTTTCAGGTCTCAAAAGGACACGACCTAAGATTACTGGTTCCGTTGGGTGGTCCAGTTGATTTCTTGTAAGTTTTCTGATAATAATTAATGAATATCACACAGGGTAATCAGGATATCCGACATATGAAAACGTTTTGGGCCCTTATATATACAAATATGTCTCATCATCATCATCATCATTGCAGCCGAAAGACGTCCACTACGAGACTAAGCCTCCTCAAGCACCGCCACTTCAACCGGTTCTCTGCTTCCCACACCCAGCGGATTCCTGCGGCCTTTGCCAAGTCAACCGTCCACCTTGTGGTAGGGCATGCAATGCTATGTCTAGTTTATATAGTTATAATTCAGCATTCAAGATTATACATATACAAACCAACTATACTCGTACATATACAAAGACATATATAAATATTCAATTATTCCAAGCCAAATTTCATATCCAATTTTTCCTTGTCCGGTGTTGGACGCTATAAGTTATGCAAGTTTTTCTCTCGTCGCCTCGTTGCCAACAGCCCGCGCTCTTCCGTTTGTTTACATCCGCTGATGACTTTTACATCGCGCGCAAGCGAACAAAAACTCCTGCTTTGTATCGACGGCCACGGAAAAAGTACCAAGTACTCAAAAAAAATTGCCGAAACTCGTATGAATACAATATACTCGTATATATACAATTGGTCCACCTGACCAATATTTTTCTTCTAAAATATAATTTTGGCTAGAGATAGAAATTTTACAACCCTGTGAATACTTATTTACATAAAGTAAAGGAATTGACTTGCTGCAGTCAATTTATCAGTCAGAAGTAAGATCACCAGTCTGCCTATCAAGTTAATCAATGTAATGCCAGTTCATTTGTAGCCAAAGTAGAACTGCAGTGAACGTAGACGGTTCAAATAAATCATAATTCATGTTAAATACTGCATCCTTAACCATAAAATGATATCGCTGCATCCTATTGTCTTCACACATCATCGTCATGTCGTAAAACGTTAGCATTCGGCTGAACAGCGCAATATGCGACGTCACTTGCAATGTACAGATTACTACAGAAGATTCACCACATAATTATGATGCATATCGTAGCAATCTTTTCCATTCAAGAATAGAACTACAAAAAAACTTCGCTGAAGTAGGTACAATCAGATTTGTTAGTCCATCCTAATTTCTTAATTTGATGCGCATTCCTTCCTTACCGCGCACTGTTCGGAGTGGAATTTCTGTGTTTTTGTAATGTGTGTTAACGGAACATAATTAATGTTCCGTACGTCATACGATGCGCTCCGAGACCTCGAGCTTCGACGAGCACGTTAAGCTGTCAGTGTCTGCTGTCGGCTGTCCGCACATTTATATGACAATCGACACGATCAAATACTAATAAATAGCCTGAAGTTATTGGAGAATAATTTAGAGCAAAATTAAATCTCCTAAAATAATCACTTGCAACAAAGATTTCCACTATTTTTGGCGGAGCAGACGTAACCATAGATATGAGAAAGAAGGACGTAACCCAGTAATGCCTGATTTTTAATTTTTTACTGTTTTTTTCGATTAAATATCTGTACATAAATGATAAAAAGAAAAAAATATTTTTGAAATAAATTAAAAGTATGAAAAAAAATGAGAGTCCATATGGACACACAAAGCATTTACAATAATTATCAAAAAATACAACTAATTGGTGAAAATCTAATCAGCATAAAATCCAGTTTTAGACATTAAATAAATCATTATGGTAATAAAATACCTACTACTTTATATCGTATGATGCAATGCATGAATAGAAACACATAATCCCACCTTACACGTCTTCATGCATTCTGTGCTACCAACAAAAGTTTTGTATTTGCAGTAAGGATTAACGCATCTTTTGTTTTTCTTTCTGTCGTTTGAATATAGTGATCCATTCTATCAAATTGATATGTGTTGGTCAGTGAGGAGGTGGAAGCACTGGGTCTTCCTGTGATATGAGATGAGAGCAGTGGTGGTCCAGTAGAGCAGTGGTGGCCCAGTAGAGCAGTGGTAGCCAAGTAGAGCAGTGGTGGCCCAGTAGAGCAGTGGTGGCCGAGTAGAGCAGTGGTGGCCCAGTGGTAACGGCCGTGACTTACGAGTTGTAGGTCGTAGGTTCGAACCCTGACAGGCGCTTTACTTTGTATAAATTATTTCAAAACCACTGCTCTCAAAAACGGTGAATGAAAACATCAAATTCGAAGACATGTAACATCTACCCACTCGCATTGAGCCCGCGTGGTGGATTACGGCCCACTCCCTCTAACAGAAACGAGGCCTATGTCCCAGCAGTGGGAACATTATGAACACGTGCATCTAGCATCCAAGTCATCAATGACCAATACTATTTTCACCCTTTATATTTATTTTATACATATTTACATTTTCATCCATTTTGTCTACCCCTCCCATATATTTATTCTAAACGCCAAAAAACATGTGGTCTCGGCACTTGAATATTTGATATTTTCGGGAGAACCGCTTCACATTGGAAAAATATCCAAGACAAAACAAAAATATCCAACACTTCGTTTAGCATGGAGCTGCCTCCTAACTGGTCGATATCAAAGATAGATTAGATATAATTATAAAGCTATGACAAGTGCTTAACGTGTCCATATGGACACATTAAGTTGAGAGCGATAAAACATAACCATACAAATATTTCATCTGTTATTTCAGTCTATACAAACTAAAGGGTCAATAGTAACTAAATAGTTTACAATGCAAAAAACCATTACATATTGTATAAATACGGTACAAATATACTCACTCTCTTCATGATGTTTTTTTTATTTTTATTTATAACTTGTGAAAAATTCAATGTAAATTTCTGAAAGATTAACTCAAAGTTTCGCGCCACCAGTAACATACAATGACTGGTAGCACTGTATAGAGCCGAATGACATCAAGGTTTCTTTTTAACATTGATTACGTTGCTAAAATGAGTTGACCTGTTTTACCACTAATTACGTGTCCATTTGGACACACTAGGCATTACCG
The DNA here is from genome assembly GCA_947364205.1 of Agrochola lota. NCBI lineage: Eukaryota > Metazoa > Arthropoda > Insecta > Lepidoptera > Noctuidae > Agrochola > Agrochola lota. The sequence continues at coordinate 504,879 of OX376222.1, read as the reverse complement.
GATAAGTTTAAAGGAGTGTAAAATTCTAGGTTGATGAGTAAATCATCAAGCAATCAATGAGTATCTACGTCATCTGCATGGCGTTTGAGAGGAGTGGCGCGGAGTTTCCACACCATTGCTCTAGGTTGTTGCAAGGTTCCTTTTGTTAGTGCTGCCTCATTTAGTCGCGGCTGCCCCTAATGTCCCGCGAATGATAAGCAGCAGTATTACCTCCTGCTTCACTTTATTTATCGACTCTTGAGCCTCCGCTTTATGGAGTCACAGACTATATACATTGTGTTACGCGCTTATAACATTCCCTAACATTCCCCTCGGGATACGTAGACTGTACAATGTTCTTCTTTTCTTTAAGGATGTGAAATTCACTACACTGTGGTGTAATCTGTGCAGATTATTGTAAGTAGTGGAGCCATATTCCTTGCAAGTGATGGTCCCCCGGCGAAGTGGAGCCGCGAGCTTTTAGCGTGTTCCTACGTTAAACACATGTTCACGTCGTATACACTGAGGCGACGTGCTTATCGTGCTCAAGATATTTAAATCGATGGCTCAAATACTACATTATTAAGATCAACTTTCGACTTATGATTAAGAACGTTGCAAAAGAGACCTGCCTCTACGCCTACGTCTGATTCACAATTTGGAATAATTTTACCACCACCTACTAAAATATCATCAATCAAAAAATCTTAAATAAATAATATTTTATTTACTTTAAAAAACAGATACTCAATTATTTGATTGTCAACAGCTCCAAAGCTCACAGTAAATGAAGTATACCATGAAGTGATAACAGGCTCCAGTGAGCGCCCCCCCTTAGGACTGGTTGGTGACAGTATGACATGTAGAGGTATACCTTCGCATGGCGGACAGCGAGCATGTTGTTGCACGCGACATCTCCCGCCGACACTACATAACCAACACTGGACACTCGCGACAACACTGTACCGACACCGCTGACATTCCGCGACACTCCCGTTTTTCTACTGACCGCGATTCTTGGACATTACCAAAACAAATAGGACGGAGGCTTGCGGCGGGACTGTAGCAGTTTTTGCGAGTGCCACTACCTCGCAGAACTGGTCGCGCTCCGGCAGGGGGCCAGTGGGGGGGGGGGGGGAGGACCGGTCCGACCGGCGTCTGCGCCGTGCGCCGAATTATACACTGCCTCTGAACACTGCGCAACAGGACGCAGAAGGACAACACCTGTCAATGAGCTATAACAGGCGGATGCTCATTAACAAGCGGTTTCTTCTAGGTAGTTCCATCGCACTAGCAGGTGTCGCTAGTAGTCCAAGGACTACACTTGTACCCACGCGTGTGTTGATGTCACCAACAGGACAAACAAGCCAAGAAAAGGTGACCTGAATGCAGTAGTACCATATGAAGAATAATCAAATGACACATTGTAAAACCCTAAAATGGCTATGGTTCTGTAGGTTTAATATGAAGATGCTCTGTAGGTTATGAGCATTGCATGGAGTGATCCTTCTGCACATATTCCAGGTTGTTCGCTGGTGATATCGGCGTGTTCCAGCTACCACATTCTATCTGAACTGTTGCTATAACAACGCGTGCCTAATACGTTAATCTGGTTGTTTTATAACACCCCGTGAGAAATCACCAGAAATCAGTTATTGACATTAGTTCATACTGTATTTCTATGTTACTTTTTAATGTATTAATTGTCAAACAGGCCAACGTCAGTCTTTATTTATCCTTTTTTTTCTTTTTTTATACATTTATATTACTACTTCGCAGGAGGAGGTGACGGTTTCCCATGCCCTCTGGCTCCATACCATGGCCTGGACCAGGGCCGGACGCGAGAGAACACCGTCGCCTCAGAGAGATCACCCAAGCCGGGCAGAACTCCACCGTATGCTTCACCGTGTCCTCCGGGCGATCCACACAACAGTGACACCCGGGCGTTTCCCCCGCCTTATCCGGAACTGGAACCTCCCGAAGCAACCGTGTCTGGTGAGCCGGCGGACGCCGTGGCGCCTCTCTAGCAACTCCTCAAAGAGGGGACTTTTCGCCACAATTGTGGCGTATCCAAGAAATAAGAGCCGTAATGTATGAGTACAGTATATGAGTAGCTATGACTATTTCATTTTCGTCTTCATCTCAATCTGATCGCATTCAACCGCGGTGGATCAGTAACATGTGAAATGGAATCAATCTCAATATAACATATTTTACTGATATCTACGAATACATAAGAGAACTCACCAGTCACACCTGCACCCGCTAGTATTGTTTTATCAATGAGATGTCGCAAAACATACCACACATATGATTCTCATAACGAAGAGAACATGATTTACTGCTATAAAACTTGCCGATGGTATGATAGACCATCATCAAAATACTACCTACTCGAAGAAACGGTGTCAAAGTCGGTGTCTTTGGATCAGTATTTTTGATTTACGACACCGACTACTGAAATGAAAGTAATTTACCACTTTGTTGTTTTTTTTACAAGACTTGTTTTTTTTTTAAATATAAGATTTTTTATTTTTCTTTTTTTGTTGGAAATCCTACCAAACTGTCACAACAGTGACAGGCAGAATGATAAAATCATCAAGTTACACAAAGTGCATTAAATCCGTATTATCAAAGCTAACTCAAAAACTACCCAAGCAAAGTAATTAAAATTGATAATGGGCCAAATGCGCAATTCGGAAAATTCTGTTCAGATTTTTTTTTTCAAAATCTTTCCATAATTAACGAAAAAAAAAAAAATTGACACAGACGAACATAATTATAACCACCCCCTTTTTTAAGTCGGTTAAAACTAACAAGTACCCTAAGGCCCGTCGTCCACGACACTACTCAAAAGTAACGCGTTTAAAACTCAACTCACCAATGAATAGCCAGAATGTCACAGCACTACAGTATTTTTATGGCGATCCGTACACCTTGGTTGTTGGGTCGGCCCTTAAACTGATCACAACCTCAAAATAATAAATCTTCCAAATCTGAAAAAGATTAGAGCCGTTACATGATCGCTAAGTATTCCATAAGGCGGGGCGCGTGATCGCTGGCACGTCCATCTAAATCAAACTGAGGCGGTAATGGAATTAAAACGAACGTACACAGGTGCTCGTTATACGGCAAGTTTTCGCTAATATGCACATAAAGGTTACCATACACGCAGTATGCGGCCTGAGGGCTGTCAGAAACACATGATCCTTCAACTCCAGGTGTATGAGGGAACCTTGCCGCAGACTAAACTGATTGCATACGTACAATTTACTCCAAAGACACCAAAGTAATTAATATAATTATAGGGTTTGTGTCGATAGGAGTTGAACTGACATTATAGGTACAGTTAGATAACACACGCTTTTTCCAGCCGGTTTCGACTGTTGGTTTAACAGATGATTATATCTGCCAACGCAAAAAAGGCGATTTTCTTGGGAAAACATAAATCCAATTACATGCCCTAGTTCTACCTATCGCTCGTCGCTGTAAGTTATTGCGTTCATAGCTAAACACGATACAGACTTCTGGGAATCACAGATTTGTTTCTTAGTCTCGAGTCTCTACGACGAAGTCATGTCAGGCCAAACCGAAGAGTCAGAAACGTCAGTGCTATGTCGCAACTGGTGAAAACAGATTATCCTCATTCTTAAAACTGTCGCGATTTGAACTGTTTTGAATAGGTAATGGATAAGGAGTTTTACGCCTTCCTCCAAAACTAGTATTACATTCACTTGTTTGAGGCCGTGTACGCAATTTACACTTAGGCACCTATAACATCGCATCATCGTATAGACTGTCCCATCAATACCCAAAGGCCATTCCCACGAACGCCTCTCATCTAGCGCTGGTCCAATGCCGCGGGAACATTAACACCACGTTATAATGTAATTGTCGCGATACAACACACAAAACAACGATCGTATTTTTGTAGCCATTTTATGTACACTTTGAATAAAGATTTGGCTGTGAATTGGGTTCGGGTTTACGACGCGGCTCGTAAATGCGGACGTAAACAGAGGAGCCGAATACCGGCCACTACTCACACATGTTTCACACGTATACGATATGATACGGTTGATTTTATACTCCCTGTACGGTGTAGTTGATGTGACCATTTGAAAGGTTCATTTTTGTGGGAATCTGTTTTCTTTACTCAAGTTTGATACCTAGATTAACTTGCTATCACTAGCAGAAATTATTCCTGTAGTTGTTACGCTAATTCAATTTGTGGTTCGAAAAACTATATTCTGATCAATTTTCAAATGAGGCCTACCTAATGATAATCTTGTTCTCATCATTAAAAATCTAGACGTAAGATAAGGAGGCTTATAACCGTGTCCAAAATGTCTATTATTGCGGGTACACCTGTGAACGACTCTATCCGGGAAACAATTCCGTCAATAAATCCGCCTCTTAATCACAACGGATGTAAGTGCGGCATGAGCGGATCGGAGCTGAGCTAAGCGTGGTGTGACGTAATCAAAGCGTTTAGCGCCAGTAACAAGTGTCCAAATGCAGTCGGAAACATTTGCGGTTCTCATGTAACATTTGACTAATTACTATTATTATTTTACGGGTAAGTTAAAGTGAAACTACAAATGATTGTTGTAGAGAATCTATATGGTATTAAGATGGTTCTCAGTTTACCAACTTGCCAGTGTGCTTTATGGTTGTGGCCTTGTGATTCCTTATCATCATCATAATTTTAGTTGTAAGTAGATCAATTCTTGACATATGTATGTATGCAGGTGAATGTTCTATGTAAAGGAAAAAAAATTGTTATAGCCAGAATTACTCATTCGTGAATATTCACATAATCATTTTACTTTTAGATATCTGTTAGCAATTAAAATTAATCCTCGCAAAGTGGGGATAAATGTGGCTTCCATGGCATTTGCAAGGGTTGTCCCATGAGACTGAACGGTAGCCGTAGCCATCGCCACGCCAATGTTACACAACATGCCAACATTATGCGAAATCTCGACCAAAGAGCCTGCACAGGTGTGGCAGTCATGTAATAAACCATCTGTTTTCGTAGCCACAGTTTTCAGCAAGTAATACAAAGATAATATAACAATATCTATAAGTCATGTTAATAACACAAGCATTTACAGAGAACTCCAAGTATTTATTTAGTCGCGAAACTTTTGGTAATTTATGCGAATACTTCGGACTCCCAGGAAAAATTACCAGAGAGCGCCTAGTGTATTAGTTTACTGAATTAATTTCACAATACGGTACACAGCCGCTAACTCTTCAAGTTTGTTTTAACTCTAACTCACTAACGAATTTCTTCATTTATTCACAATTGTATTTGTTGCTAGTTTCAATACGACGTTAATCAGCGTTAACGTTTACGGGAATTAATATTTTACTTTTATTTATTTACAAGCCTAGATCTGCTAGCCAGCACAGGCTCTTATAGGAGGCGGAGCGCACGAAGGAGAGGCAAAATTCGCGCCCTCGCGCCCCTAGTCGCCGCAGGAGACGCCCCGGGCGTCGGGAGCCAACTTCCGGCTACCGTAGGCGCGGGCTTGGGGACGGTGAGCAATGGGTAGCTCGCCGTCCAGTAAGGACCAGGCCCGGGTCGACGGCGCGTTATGTTCCACGCGCGCCTCAAAGAGATGTCAGCACCAACTGACGGGGTCCGAAAGGGATATCGCGGTCCCGGCAGACAGGCAACGGAAGGAACACGGGTGGGTTTTAGTCAGTAAAAATCCGACACGCCCTCCCGCTCCGCCCAGAGCGGGAGAAGTTATTTGATAATTTCCCACATGCAAAAAAAAAAAGCCCAGGGTCTTATGTTGTAGACGAATGTCTTACCTCCATAATATTATTTTAAGCGCTGTTTAAGAAATTTCCACAAGATGTAAAATCTAAGACGTGTATATGTAAATAAAAATTTCCTCGGGGGTGAAATATGTGAAATATTGTGATGCGGAAAATGGGTAGTGCAAAGCGGCTTAAAGCGGAGGGTGAAAGAGTCGGGGGTGGTGCGGGGCAGGGTAGGGGCCACACGTCGCGCCTGTCGCAGTCGCACGCGACGCGCCAGTCGCGGATTTGCACAGACAGCACAGAATTTACGTAGAATGCGCGTCGCATGCCGCGGCGGGATGAGCCTCACTGTCAGCTATCACACTACGGGAAATGGAGATTCCAACCTTTTATATCTTTAAACGAAGTGCATTTAATATTTTCCTTTGTAATACTAGTAACAATAACGAAAATATCCTTGTTTTTAAAACGCGAAGCGGTATTTGTGCGATTTTTTGTACTACTTCTTTTGCGTTCCTCGGCATTAAGAACACTTGCCTTAATACTGGGCTTAGATTTAAAATGTCTACCTGTTCTCCACGATTGTTATTTTAACGGCAAATACGCAATATCTCCCAGGAGTACTAAGGTTGTATTAAACTGCATGAGTGAAAAAAATAAAAATATTCCCAGGTACGGTTTTACGGTTAAACGTTACGAAACAATATAGGTATTATTACAATAATATAGGTTTGTGAGGCAGGAGTCGAATTCATGCTTGCTGAGATTACCTAATAAATAAATTGGCAATTCCTGGATAAACTAGCTACCTATAGCGGAATGATGCCGGTACTACAAACTATTCATGTTAATACAACATCACATAAACATAACATCACGCCCAAAAGGGTTGGGCAGAGGTGTGTACCTATAGTAAGTACACCCACATTTCGCCCAGGCCGTTTTTACAAATCCAAGTAACCATTTAGCTGACACACTTGGCTCTAACAAAAAATAGCTAAAGCTTATATTATTATATTATATATATTATTATTAAAGCTTAATATTTCTTAAACGGATACCCGAATTCTAAAATGATTTTTACACGCCCTCAATATTTTTGAACGACCTTTGCAACGACAATATTTTTTCTTGATTTTATTTGACCACCTTGATTAATATGTATACCCATGCCAAATTACAGCTTTCTACTCGTAGCACTAAACGTCTCTGAGCTAACCCACGGACAGACAAACAGACAGACAGACGGACATGGCGAAACTATAAGGGTTCCTTGTTTACTACGGAACCCTATAAAAAGTCTTTTCTTCTCGACAAAGTAAGTTCTCTTCCTGTATAATGGTCAAAAGAAAACAGAACCGATTCAAGCCGGGATGCAAAAATTTGGAGGTTTGCTCGTCTTGAGTTTTGAGCTTTTCTTCACAAAGCAAGTAAAGTAATTCTTATTTTGTTATGGTTAATCAAAAGAAAATCGAACCTAGCCGAGAGTGTGTATAATTTTTTAGTTGGTTTCGCTCGCTCTTATATTCTTCATTTTCATAGTTGCTTGGCAGGTCCTGCATAAGTCGACAATGTAACTATTTATGTACATGTAAATCAAATTCTATGAAAACAGAACCTATTCAAGGCGGAGTGCTTTAATTTTGAGGCTTGCTTCGCTCGCTTGTCTTGGTTCTTGAGCTTTTCTTCTTAGGTCGAAAAAGTAAGTATTTCTTAGTGCTTTTGAAATGATCAAAATGAAATTTTACGTATCCGAGAGTGTGCAAAATGTTTGAGCTTGCTTCGCTCGCTCTTCTATTCTACGTTTTCAGTTTGAAATTTTTTATCAAATCATAACCTATCCGAGACGGGGTATTAAAAATATCGAGTTAGCTTCGCTCGCTCTTCTCACCCTACATAATTTACTGTCCTATAGCTTGACCAAGAGCGCTGTACCGCGCCTTAGGTATGTGTGCGGCGAGACGGGGGGCAGTGCAGGCTGTTCATTCGTCAATGCTCACGGTGCCCCGCCGCTTATTCGTCAACACTGCCCCCCGCCTCACCGCGCATTCCTAAGGCGCGGTACAGCGCTCTTGGTCAAACGTTAATAGTTATTTTAGGGAAATAGTAAAACTTCCGAAAAACAAATTAACTTCCAGCGATCTGTGGTTAACTATAATACTACTCGTATCTAAGCTGTGTTAAAATGAATTACCGAAAAAAATACCAAACAACTTAAGTTTCCGAAAACATGTTCTGGTAATATAATCGTCGTTCGGGCGTTTTCTTAAGCTCTATAGAAAACAGCTTAATTTCTAGTATTGGATAAAGAATAACTTTTTTACCCCTTAATTTTAAGGAAAATTACTACCTAACGGTAGTTGCGTTCGGGTGCAGAGGTGAAAAAGTGGGTGAAATAGGTTAGGTTAGGTTAGAACTGTGACCAACCGCGTGCGAGCCAAGCGAGCGGTGCCACGGCAGGCAGCGGCCGGCGAGCGCTACTTCCAAATTGCTCTGCAAAAATATTTTTTTTGAGCTTTTATAACTACCCCTTATTTTATCAAAAAGCTAGCGGCAAATTTTGCAGCATCATAAAGTAGCCCCGCCCGCTGCCCTCACATATTAAAAAACATAGGTGCGTCCCTGAACAGCATAGTAATGCCAAGTTGGAGACGTACCTCCCTAAAATTATGGCATGTATTTGTAATTAAACCGTACCCCAAACAATTCAAATTTTGGGGTCCTTAAAATACTAAACGGCCAAATATTTGCGACCAACTAGGATGTAAAAATACGGTAGTGGGGCGCGTCATTTCAGAGTAGATAGCGCTCGCCGGCCACTGACGCGGTACCGCTCGTTTCGCTCGGCTCGCGCGCGGTTTGTCACTGTTTTAACCTGATCTCACCTGCTTGGTCGGGGTACCATAGCTTAGTAGCAACTATGAGAAAAGATCAGAAAGTTAAAAAGACGTTCAGTTATTTTAAAATTGTGCATCATTAAAGGTCAAAAAGTTGTTACATTATCAATCAAATATTTCCCTAATATTCCTCACCATCCATGGTGACCCCCCCCAAAATCATAGGCTGCGACCGCGCCTTATTTCGCCAGTAATGTTCAAGTCTCATGTAATTGAGCGAGCCTATTGCTATTGTTACAAGCTTTATGAAAAAGAGTAAATTAAAATAAATTGATAGCAAATTAATTATTTGTATTTTTATAAATTAATTCTCATCATGTCTATATTTTATTGATTGTGATTCTGCGGGCAACTGTATCTTCACGATTCACTAGAGATCAGCAGCTACAGCCTTCATACAGGTTTACAATACAACATTAAATTTGAGGTACAATACAATACACTACAATACAGAATGCCACGGTACGCAGTTATTATTTATTTTTATTGGTTCACCAACAATTGTATAGACAGGTTCTATGCTAAACATAACATGCGAAAGTATGTATGCAACAGTGCAATAATCACTTACAGGAAAACTCCGCATGCATAAAGATGTTGTACAAAATAAATGATTAATCTAGTTTTAAATAACTTAACTAAAAGTGAACGTACGTATCTAACAGTTGAAAAGTATTAATAACTCCCAGTAGGTGCACTTGTAAATAGTTGCACTGATATTAAGTGCTCCACTGTGGACTATTAGTCCCGAATCTATGAGGATCTATGAACTACCTTCCATGAATTAACAAGTTCAGTCTAGGGCTAGAATAAACTGAGATGTGGGTTGTATTTTAGATTTTTCGATACGTCTTACATATTTTATTGAGGAGAAAATCTCGCGATACAATTAATTTGTTGTCCAAGGCGCCCATAATGTCACCGAGAGCCGCAGACGGGACTGCAAAGTCTGCAAACAGTCACTTAATCCACGGTAGTAGTCGCTATAAGCCCTGCCAGCTCCCGCAGAGTGCCGCGTGATGAACGGATCGCTCCGTCATCGTCGCGGTCGGTGCTTCTTACAAGTGTCGCCTGCAGACGACGCAGGATAAGTATTGACGTCAACAGAACTTCTCAACTGGCGCTCATAGTCACAATACAATAAAGGGTTTTATAAAAATGCACTTAAAACCCTGTAAATAAATAAAGATTTAAAAAAAAAAACTATGCACTTCTACAACGAAACATTTTTAGCTGACACTATTGTGAACAACTTTAACTTAGATAGTCCGTCCGATATGTACTTATATTAATAATATATGTCTGTTTAAGTATGTCGTTCCGGGGTTGCTATGCTATGTAACGTTTAAACTGAAGTCTCTAAGCAATAATTTATGTAACATCGCGAGTGAGTCACCGAAATAACTCTCATTCCAAGCGAAAGCCCGATTTAATTCTCTAAAACAGCGAAATATCTCACGATGTATTTGTTGTATCGTGTGTGGGCGCCTGCGGGGGCCCGGGGCCCACGGCGGCGCAGCGTGCGGGCGACTCCTCATCGACATTATTGAAAGGAACACATTAGAAACAATGTCGCCTGTGTTCAGCGGCTCGGGTCTCGGGTAGTCGGGTCTCGGTCGTTAAGGTTGGGTTCCCGGGGGAAATTAAAAACCGACGCCGATTGCGCGCCTGCCGCCTACTTATCGAGGCGCTCACAGAGTAGGCGCGCACTGAACCGCCGCTCCCGAACGTAAGCCGCTTAAAAGAGCCTCCAATTTGTTGTGGATAATTATAAATCACTCTTCGAGAGTAATTGTTGAGAGCGACGAGCCGACGAGTCTGTCAGCGTCCACGACCGACAGCTCAACTATGTGGACGACTGAACTAGAAGTATGGACCGAAAGTAAAAGTATGGAAATACTTGATACGAGTAGATGGATGGGTTCATTTTGTATTTTGGAAGAGCGTGCGCTGATGAAGACTAATGATGGCGTCGTTTATGATTGATGGACGGTCGCAACTTTTTAGGGTTCCGTAGTAAACAAGGTCTGTCTGTCTGTCTGTCTGTCCGCGGCTTAGCTCAGAGATGGTTAGTACTAGAAAGCTGTAATTTGGTTTGTATACATACTAAAAACGCCGATAAAGTGGTGAAATAAAATTGTATCTCCCATGGTGTGGGGTGTCGTTGGAAAGGTCGTTCAAAAATATTGAGGGTGTGTGAAATTTTTTTTCAATTCAGGGATCCGTTTGCGAAATATTAAGCTTTAACGAGTAATAATTGACCAACTTTGAAAAACATGATCTCTCATACATTCCGTATGGGAGAAAATGTTTTTCAGCTACAATGTTAAGTTTGTTCTTGGGAGAGATTCATCCCAACTACGGAACCCTGCATTGAGCGTGGTCCGACACGCACTTGGCCGGATTCTAGAGTTGATTTAGAAATGTTTTTAAACGATATGAGAGCCACTATAGTAGCTCTCATATCGCACTATACTTCTCTACATTTATTTCTTATCTACAACACGTAGATCGACCACGTCGGTCTCTGAGTGTTGAAGTTTCCACAACACTCTGCAGCCCGCCTCGATTGTATACAGCAATATATTATTATGTGGTGGCAAATAAAGAATCTGAATCTGAATCTGTGGTATTTGTTACACAGGAGGCATATTTTGTTAGGTAGAGTTTTTCTACACTGCATTTGTATGCATTTGTAAAATAACCATAAATGTACCATCGTAGTTATATTTATGGTTATTTTATAAATCAACTAAAGTCGAGCAACAAAGTATATAGAGCATAGAGGAGGCCTACCGTACAAGATCACTTAGTGCAATATAAATTGGTCCTTTCGCGCTATGTAAAAATAAACCCTATACAACAGTATTTTTAAAATTTGAAGCAAATTCAAATATTTTTTATCTTAGAGCTATTTTGTTCGTATATAACTACTAGTTGGTTGTATCCGTGCTATTGTCCCGGCATCCAACACACCGCACGTTTACGTCAATTCCGTTGCGTCCCACAGTCATGCCGCGTTTTGTTTTTCTACAATGTACACAATAATGCTACTTCTGACCTGAACACTTTGTTCCGCTTGCTCTCTGGTACAAGCACTGGCTTTATTCAGTAGTTTCAGTTCCTACCTCTTAATATTTTAGCTTACTCATGGCAAAGCCACCGATGACAGACAGAACATACAATCTATCCTCAAATGGCTTGTGAAGAAACTGTCAGCTCTGTAGAACTTGACATTGCTGCCTAAACTTTCGTTCGTTTATTGGCCATTTGACTGTCATAATTTAACTATGTAATCAATCACAAAACTTGCAAATAATTTGCTCAAACACGTTTTGTTGCGGTTCTCAGTAGCAGCCCGGAGTGCGGATTTGCTGGCTCGCCCCTATGACATGGGACTATGTACACCTCTGCCTAACCCTTCAGGGAGAACAGGCGTGATGTTATGCATGTATGTATGTTCGTCGCAGAATGTCGAACAATTTGCATCTCCTTGATTTAAATTTGAGATCAAGGGGCAACGTAGTGTCCCCGCCAAGACGAACCAAAAAAAAATGCAGGGGGGTACTACCTTTGAGGAGTGGCTAGAGAGGCGCCACGCGTCCTGACCTTCCACCTGACGCAGGTCCTCTCCGGACACGGTTGCTTCGGGAGGTTCCCGTTCCGCATAAGGCGGGAGGAAACGCCCGGGTGTCACTACTGTGTGGATCACCCGGAGGACACGGTGGAATATACGGTGGAGGTCTGTCCAGCTTGAGCGGGGCATCGCCCTGCCCTCGTGGTGGCGATCGGCGGCGGTGACTCTCGCGTCCGACCCTGGCCCAGGCCATGCTACGGAGTGAGAGGGCGTGAGAAGCCGTCACCTCCTTCTGCGAAGCATTAATGCTCGCGAAGGAGGAGGTGGAATGCGTGAGGGAGTGGCAAATTTCAAGCCCTCATGCCCCTAGCCGCCGCAGGAGACGCCTGGACGTCGGGAATCGCAGGCTGATTCCTGGCCACCGTAGGCGTGGGCTTGCGGACGGTGAGCAATGGGCAGCTCGCCGTCCGATAAGGACCAGGCCCAGGTCGACGGCGTGTTGTGTTCCACGCGCGCCTCAACAAGATGTCAGCACAACTGACGGGGTCCTCCAGGACCGATGCCTGCCGAGAAAGTCCGAATGGGATACCGTGGCCCTTGGCAACGTACAGGCAACTGAAGGAACACGGGTGGGTCTTAGTCAGTAAGTGTCTGACACGTCCTCCCGCTCCGCCCTGAGTGGGAGAAGTTATTTGATAATTTCCCACCTTAAAAAAAAAAATGTTATTTTTTTCCTTCCCACCCCCGTAATAGGTAGTCTGTATTTCTTACAGATAATAAATACTTACAAAAAGAAAATAAATCCCACCAAAAACATTTTATATAAACTAGATTGCCAAGACTCACATAACGCTTTCACTGTTAAATAGTTATTAGATCTAATGTAGAGTCCCCCCCGTAACTCTACAAACCTTCTTGGTCAAAATGTATGTATGGCTTGGCCCCTCCATTAACTTGTGGCTTGTATTTAAATCTCTGAAAACTAAAATTTTTAAGTATGTATACTTACTTAAATATGGATCACTGTATCTGAATTAAATAAATAAATTTAAATTTAAAAAATTCAAGACCAGTTGCTTAATTTCTTACACACACTTACCTTAGGAGTGTTCGCGAAACGGCCAAGCCGTACATTTTGACTAGGATGTAACGTTTGTAGAGTTAAGCCTTGTAGAGTTAGGGGCTCTGCTCTACATTCGATCTGACTACTTTTTAACAGTGAAAGCGTTATGTAAGTCTTGGCAACTTACTTTACATCAAATGTTTTAGGTGAGTTGAGTTTGTCCCGTATCGTACCTCTTGAGTAGGTACTAGTAGTTTGTCCCGTATCGTACCTCTTGAGTAGGTGCTAGTAGTTTGTCCCGTATCGTACCTCATGAGTAGGTACTAGTAATTTGTCTCGTATCGTACCTCTTGAGTAGGCACTAGTAGTTTGTCCCGTATCGTACCTCATGAGTAGGTACTAGTAGTTTGTCCCGTATCGTACCTCTTGAGTAGGTACTAGTAGTTCGTCCCGTATCGTACCTCATGAGTAGGTACTAGTAGTTTGTCCCGTATCGTACCTCTTGAGTAGGTGCTAGTAGTTTGTCCCGTATCGTACCTCTTGAGTAGGTACTAGTAGTTTGTCCCGTATCGTACCTCTTGAGTAGGTGCTAGTAGTTTGTCCCGTATCGTACCTCATGAGTAGGTACTAGTAGTTTGTCCCGTATCGTACCTCATGAGTAGGTACTAGTAGTTTGTCCCGTATCGTACCTCTTGAGTAGGTGCTAGTAGTTTGTCCCGTATCGTACCTCTTGAGTAGGTACTAGTAGTTTGTCCCGTATCGTACCTCATGAGTAGGTACTAGTAGTTTGTCCCGTATCGTACCTCATGAGTAGGTACTAGTAGTTTGTCCCGTATCATACCTCATGAGTAGGTACTAGTAGTTTGTCCCGTATCGTACCTCATGAGTAGGTACTAGTAGTTTGTCCCGTATCGTACCTCACGAGTAGGTACTAGTGGTTTGTTCCGTATCGTACCTCTTGTGTTAGTACTTGTAACCCTTCTGCTCTTATACACATTGTACAAGTACTTGTCCATAACACGTTTTAATTTCCCCTTACTATGAACACGACAAACTGTCACAAAGCCGTGTTATTTGTTGAGTACCTGAGCACGCGGACGCGACGCCGGCGGTCGCCATCGTCGACAACCCTTCGCTGCGGGCTTTTTGTAAACTGTTCAAGTAACGATGTCCGCCGGGCTTCAACTTATTTGTTTAATTACTCTCATTGTTATTGTTATGTACTTGTTACAAGTTTATATTTTTTCTAAATGAAAGCGGTGATGTAATGTTGAGGTAGTATATCTGTTAAGGTTGTTACTAATATCTAGTTCCTAAGTCTGATAAACATAAACATTGAATAAGAATCTTTCAGAATGTATTTCATGTTTTTAAAGTTCGTGATTATAGTACCTAATCAGTTTTAATTTTTTTTTGTTTTGTGTCGTTTATAAATTGAGATAAATGCACAACAATTCAACAATCAAAGTGTGAGTCGGACTCGCACACGAAGGATTCCGTACCACCATGCAATATATTTTAACACCATATCAATCAATCTGCCCAGCCTTTTCCCAACCATGTTGGGGTTGGCTTCCAGTCTAACCTGATGCAGCTGAATACCAGTATTTTACATGGAGCGACTGCCTTTCTGACCACCACAACCCAGTAACTGGGTAATACGATATCCCTTGGTAAGACTGGTTGTCACTTTCGGGCTTCTGAAGACCCGTAACGACTGTCAAAGTTCCACGAATGACAGCCGGGACCGACGGCTTAACATACTTTCCGAGTGACGGAGGAGGTTCGGTATGTAAAGATGGTAACCCATCCACGGACCAACTCCGGCAAGCGTAGCTTAACCGCACGGGTCGACCCGTGCGGTTGTTATTACTTAGTCATTCTGTTTTTTTATACTCTTTTATAGCAGCCATCACTGTTTTAAAATTTCAAGTGTCTACCTATTACGGTTCAGAAGATACAGCTCTGTGACAGACGGGCGGACGGACGGACAGGGGAGCCTTAGTAATAGAGTCCCGTTGGTTGCGAAATAACGACAAATTGACGATAATGTATCACACCGCGTGCGAGCAGTGACAGTAGGTGGTACTTGATAGTTTGCTGCTAGTTTGAGCCTTCCTTGAGTTATGGTAAACAGCAATTTAATATAAAGCGAATGTTGCGGCTCAATAAAGTACTTCCAAGTAGTTCCTGCACGTAGTTCGATATAGTGATGTACAACACTGCAGTCTTGCCCAGTTAGTTAACTTCCAACGACACGGTAACACGCAACACGTATTCACGATAACAGAGTTTTAAGTACTTATGCACGTCTAAGCATTTATCGAACTGTGTAAAGAAGTGAAAAAATCACTAATATTAAGACAGTTCATATCCTAAAGCAATATAGTAGCTCCTATGTTCCTTATGTCTTTGTTACCTCATACAACCTCCGATACCTACGAGAGGACTTAGGTGTCGATTCATACAAATTAATTAAACTCGCTCGTCACTTCTCTATTTGCACCTGCAAATAAATGTAAGTCCCGCGAACTTTCGTAACTTGCAGTAAAAGAAGTTAGCACAACGTGTGCTTGTAAACAGACTAGTGAGACGTGCTTCATACACGACATAACGATGTAATATTACTTCGCGGCGCAACAACTAACCCGGGCTATAAGAACTACGGTACTGATTGTTTCGCCGCGCAATCAGTGGGGACAGAAATAAGCTTGTAATAATACTAGAACTCACTGTTTACAGTCACTACAGTAGGAATGTCACGCACCAGTGATACGATCATTGCGTTCGTTTAATAATTATAATAAATGTTCGACCTTCTGTATTCATGTTATCAGTGAGCGAACAGAACAGTTTGTGTTTCTACTCAAACTTTATAACGTAGACACCTTTATGTTTAATGTCCAAACCTGAAAACTCCGGGCAATAGCTCACCGAATAAATTGCGTAAAACCTTACAAGTTAAATAGAAGCGTCACATCAAATAAATTGCTTCGGGCGAGCATAATGTATTTTCTTACTTAAAACGCATGTAAATGCAAATAGAAAGAAGCGGTCGGCGGTGGTCGGTGAGTGCGGGGGCGTGGCGGTTGCGGTGCGGCGGCGTGGCGGCTGCGTAGCGGCGGCGTGGTGCGAGCGGCACTCATCTGGGTATTACGTGCAGCGCGCTTTGCAATTCTAAATACTAACTGTAACTTGTTTAATTAAAACTTCATGCTCTCACTTTATGTTTATACTTTCACACGAACTTGATAGGAATTAAATTATAAATTACGACCTGCATCATGCTAATATATTCAGTACACAAATCTTACAGAAGTTTATACTATGAGAATGCTAAAGATTTACTAACTACACCATATTTCAAAAGAGTGCTTGAAAAAGTTTGTAAATATAACTTAATTATTCCAAAATATTTAATAATAAATTGCTTTTCAGCGCTTTCTCATCATAACCCAAACTTATTTCAAGTTAAACTTCCTGAGCGTGGAACAACCAATTCGCGATAAAAATAATAAATATAAAGAAAAACTCCCACTTTTATAAAGCAGAGCTAGGAGCGGTCTACGGTTCGTAGCACCCAGCTACTCACTCGAGCGATCTCGTAGCGGGCCGTAGCAGCGTAGCGGCCGCCGTAGACAAATGCTACAGATGTGACCCCGCAGTCCCACACCGAGCGTCCGCCTCGTTTGACACCGGACGAGCAGCGCGTGTGCTCGGCACCATATAATTGAAACTGTTACAGCAACAATAGTACAAACTAGTTACAGTAGATAATTTGCAATTCATGATGAAACATGCACGTCTGTAATGTAAGCAAAAAAATATGAAGATTTTGTAATGCTCTTTTTTTGCAAAACAAGACAAAAAAGAATGCAAATAAAACAGCGATGTTTCGCTTCCATAGTATAAGGTAAGGGTGTTAGTAAAAGCAACAACGTTGGCAGTGCAGGTAATAGAATGCAATAGCCCGGCAGTTTCATTTGGTGGGACGGTTTCATTTGCCGGGCGGCCGGGGCCGGTAATGGTGTGGCGGTCTATCAATGGGGCGTCACGGTGCCGCCCCGGACCGTACCACCAACCAAATAGTTGAAGCAGTTAACACGCACAATTTACAAACAGAACGTAATCTTCAGTAGTGAAGTAAATCATCGTGTGAAAGACGTAGCAGTCAAAAGCTAATCCCTGTTGAAACATAAGTGTCATAGTGTGGCATAGATAGATCGAGTTTTTATCACTTATATCGGGAGATTCGCGAGTGAGTGAATGAGTGTGAGTAAGTGTCGCAGATGTCGGCGTCGCGGGGATTTGCGCGTATTATCCGCGGCGCGGTAAGTCGCTCGCGGCGTGTATTACGACGGCGTTTTATTTGAGTGCGCCTACCGGCACCGGATTGAAGGGAATAATGTCGGCGACAAGTAAACATGTAGGTGCGTTAGTTTCGGGTTTTATGACTGGTGTCTAGCTCCGCTGTTTCGTCAAACTAAATAAAACTACATTTATTTAGTTACACTAAACAGCGTATCACTATCATTAGTAAGTTTTCTCAGTGAGGTCTCTTAGTGTATCAGAATGTGACCTTCAAAGTAATGTGAAAGCAACCAGCATTCCCCATGGATGCATAATGAGGACACCGGGACACGGTCGCAGGTGACCCCCTCCCCTCACTCCCAGAGGGACGGGGGTGTACCACATGGACTGGAAAATTAAAGTACCGGAAGAAAATGAGCCTTGCTTCCTGCCTTTATCATATTATATATTCCCACTGTATATCACTAGTAATATTGTAATAAATACAAGACTTACCCAAGCAGACCTGCCCCGAATAATATCGCCCTGCAGGTAAACTAGGACTACTTTAAATTCAGTCCTTCTGTACCACAGTACCTACAGGGTGACCTCGAAAGTAAAGGTGTCGCTGAACGAACATTTATTGTAATAGACAAGGAACGACAGCAGACGGAACGCGCTGCCATTCTACCCGACCGACTCAGGAACGAATACATACGTTACTCAAGTTGCCTTTTTAAATCTAGATTGCAGACTACATTTCTGTACACCAGAAACTCTTACACTGATTTTGTTGGCACCTACTTTGGATGGGTTTCAGCGATTTAAATACGTATCTATCTTTTAACCAAATCTGCTGTTTCTCTTCAGCAGTTTACTGAGGTTCGGGTGCTGAATGAAACACCTTTTTATAAGTGGTCTTTATTAAGAAAAGTCTCGTATAAGATACTAGCTTTTGCCCGCGACTTCGTCCGCGCAGAAGTCGAAAATGGTTCTAATAGGATATTTTATTGGTTTTTTACGTTATTAATTTTGTTATAACATATAAATTATTATGTTAAAATGTAGCGGCATCTACATCGCTACATGCGAACTACGCATCAAAGACCTGACGTCACACAACATCCTGACGTCACACAAATCCTGCATCGCGCAATTAGAGTTTACCGCGCGATAAACATATATACAAGCTTCCTGACTTCAACCTCTGGGCAGTTGCCCGCCAGACACGACACCCGTCTGGTCGTAGGATCCTCCCTTTTCTATGGGGGATGAGTGAACTTTACACCCTGTTCCTCATACCCCCAAAAAAATGTTTGAATAATTATAAAATATAACAATATTTATAGTGTAGGGATATAAAGGTTAAATAAACCCGAAAAAAAAAAAAATATATAACCCCGAAGCTTTTGATCTGGCGAAAGTTACACGAGTGTATTATCTTTTTACAATCGAAATCGAAATACTACACCTACCCCAGTATTTCTTTATAAACAATATTTTTTGTTTTTCTTTCGGGTGCTAGAATCACCAGGCTGTGCGCTTACTCTGGAGCATGCCACATACAACTGGCCGTGGGAGAAGCAGCTTTCCCTCAAGTCTACTCCCGATACCTTAAGAGTTTGACCTTGAGCTTTGTTTATAGTCATTGCGAAGCATACTTTGATGGGAAACTGCACTCTCTTGAATTCGAAGGGGTAATTTGATGGTGTTAGGGGAATCCTAGGAATAAATACAGACCTCTGTAAAGCTTAGAAACCTTCTAATGCGGTACTAATATGTACGTATAGTACGGTGACTTTCGAGACATTCCAATTTTAACGAGTATTTAAATTACAAGCACCAAGCCTTTATGTGAGTTCAACCTGTTTTGAATAAAATCGGATTGACTTTTCAAACATGTCATTGTGTCAAAATAAAATGTATTTAAATCAAAAACACTAAGGAGTATTGATATCAACTTCGAAGCAAATCACTCCCAAAATAAGTTGCTACCCCTATTTAACCCCGTTAGGGGATGAATTTCAATAAAATACTAAATAGGTCTTCCATTAATTCTGTTAAAGAATGTTTATGCAGAATTTGAAGTAGATTGGACCAAGGAATCACGTTGTCCCATAAAACTTTGCCCGCCTTTTTCACCCCCTTAGGGCTACCCCTAAGGGGGTGAAAAAGGCGGGCAAAGTTTAGAAAGGATTTTTCGAAATTCTACAATTTCGAAAAATCCTTTCTTATCGGATGCCTGCGTCATACAAAGAACACGCCCTCCAAGTTTTAGGTCTCTACAATCAGCGGTTTAGGCTGTGCGTTGATCCGTCAGTCAGTCATTCAGGACAAAGCATTTTATATGTATAGAAGATAGATTTCACGTATGTTCCCGACTCCAAACCTCAGTGATTTGTGACAAATGATTGTTATGTACAAATGTGGAAGGTTATTGGGCTTAGGAAGTATTTCGTCAATATCAATCTTATAGAGGTACCGACATTACTCTGTCACATCACCGAAACAAGACTCGTCGTAAAAAAGAGCGTTAGAACAAGGCCCGGACGGACACACGGTAGCCATGACAACGTTATGAGACATCGCGTCGCATGCCAGCGGACTGCGGGAGACGTCGTCGCCGACCCTCGTCCTATGCGCGCGATATGCGAACAATCTGCCTAGCCTTTTTTCCCAACTATTTTGGGGTCGGCTTCCAGTCTAACCGGATGCAGCTGAGTATCAGTGCGTGATATTGAACACGAGCTTAAAATAAACTCAAGTAGGACGATGTGTCCGCGCTCGAACTGGGACTATGTCACCACGTACGAATAAAAATATATTACCTATAGAGAATTAGCCTACAGATTTTGCACATAGCTTTGATAACAACACATCGTAACATAATAGATTGATTTCATAAAATAAGTTGTTATTAAACTCCGTGTTGTGCGTGTTTCTTGGTAACAGTACAAAGCGAAAGCCCAATAACAGAACACTTTAGTTATCAAAGAACATTCTCGGAAAACAATATTCGATGAAAATAAAATATTGTGACAGTCACAACAACAATTTATTTGGTGTTTGAAGTGTACTCCGTGCAGCAATAAACTAACTCGTACACAGTCGTGAGTGCCCGGGCGCGTGAGTGTCTGCACAATAAAGAGCTCGACGAAGCCGACCAAACACAGCTAGAACAAAATGGGTCTCTGGCTTCAAGGAAACTTCCTGTACTTTAAAATAATTGAATTAAGTAATGAAATAAATTCACCGGCCAACAATATTCAAAACGAGAAACTTGAGAATTATTCGAAACAGAGTAAAACAGGACTGTGAATAAACGAGGCGATAGATTTATCTGCGCCCTTCGTAATGACGCGGACGCATGCGCCGCCCGCCGCTTTACAATGTAATAGAACTCATCATTACTGACGACTAATTTGTCAAACTCTGCGTTCTGTTATGACCACTTCATATTATTGTATTTCCGAGGCAAATTGTAGTAAGAAACTGAATTCTTAGGATAAAATCAAGTTGCCTTTTTATTTTTGTTGATGTTGATGACCAGTTGAATGAAGTTACTTATTTTGAACAACAGTTAAGTCTAAAATTACAAAAGTATCATCATTGATACAATCCATTCAACGTACACATAGTTAGAACTATATAATGTTCCCGCAGCACCCGCCCGACACGCGTTCGTAGCGAGTCACTCGCACAATGTGCTATAGTCGCCACGTGATACATTTGTCGGGAGTATCAATAGCTACATATGCTCACACGAGTACACTCAGGGAAACCAATTGTTTAGCACATTGACAATCTTCAATTGTCTTCAAAAAGGTAGAATATTCTTACTTATTAATATGCCACTTTCCAGCGGTAACACAGGTTGTGAATAATTATTTGGATTTTAATTAATATTCTATTCACAACTATTTTCTTTAGCAGTCGTTGAGATCGATATAAAACGGCATAGACGTTGTGTGGTTGATGTGTCAATCTGCTATACCAGTCATGTCCCTGCCTGTACCTGCGCCACAAACGATACTGTCTGCACAAAAGAGCCACCCGGGCACAAAGCCGACTGTAATGTCACCTCCCACTCTATTAGCTGCAGCTGATGTACTCTCATCTTATAGGGAACGTTGTTGCTTTCTATCTCGTCTTCTACACAGGTTGTCTATAAGACTATCAGATTTCGACGCTTCAGTTTCATTTCTTTTGCCAAGAGGCAACGACCACCTCGATATACAAGAGTTCCGGTAAGACAGATTGCCAGTATAATACAGTCACGGTACTGTCAAGTTTCAATTTAAATTCAAAGTACCCACGGTATTGAAAATAAAACGAAATGTGAAATAAGGAAGCCAATAGAACTAAATGGAAGAACAACGTAGAGTCCCGCCAGTTGTGTCCGACTGTTGTAATTACCATACAAATTGTAACGTACCGACATAAATATAGTATTGTGTTACTTCACCTATTGCTTTCCAACAAATGAGTTATTTCTGTACTACTGTGTTATTTGCATTCAATATCGAAATACTGGCTCACGTAGGTGATTGTTTATTCGGGATTTTACCCATTTTGCCATATGTAAGAAAAAAATAAGAAAACTACTCAATATTCACTTCATCCTAACGTTTTCTCTTGGTCCAGAATGTCGAACTCTGCTCCCAGTTTTGCTAGACACAGCTTATCAAAAATAATTTCCATATTGCTTCACATCCGTGTCTTCAATACGGCGCCTCCGACTATGACCTATGACATACATGACTACTAAGACTAGGCACCGGAGACGACAGCGTTCGTCTGAGGGACGCTAGTTAGTCGCACGGTACCGCACGGTACCGCACCGTACCGCACGGTACCGCACCGTACCGCACCGGATCGCAGCGCGTCGCACAAAGCCGCCCGACAAAAAGACTGCGGACAGACGAACAAAGGATAAAGTCTAACGATAGCACACGGTAGCCGCTATATCGTATCATACATACCACGGATGTCTAGCTATGTATGTACTGTATAGATGTGAACACCTACAAAATGCATATTTCTGCTTTCCAAGCAATTTTCACCATCTCGTTAATTCTTTTAGTGATGGTTTTACATTACGACATCTTATACGTATATTTTTGAATCACACTTTTTATGATGTCATAAGTTTTTAATAATAACTAACAGAAGCTAGGCCTCGTTCGTATTACAGTCCACGACATGTTTCTCCTAAAAGGATTTTCATTCACCAGCATCTCTCCGTAAGCTTGAAGCTATTCCGAGAGCTCTCTCATCATCCACAATAACTACAATGATACAATTCTTTTAAGTTACAATTTAATAAGGAGACATAAAACCTGGGTAACTTAAGCGAATTTCCATAAGTTTATAAGAAAAATGTTAAAAGTAAATCACTGAACACCGCGCTTTTTGTTCATGTTGATAGATCGCTACTTGTTCAACTTATAATAGTTAGAAGAAAACCCTAGGAAGAACAAAAAGGCTAAAAATTGCGTTGAATGACCTTAATTGCAGCGCGGCATGAGCGAGGGTTCTTTGTGGCCGGCTCCGGGAACTTTGGAAAACTCACAAGTTTAATGAGAATTCTTGATAGTAGCCAGAGCTGCACAATAATAAAACTGCGTGTCAAGTGTGTGCGCGCGAATAAACCAAAACGAAACAGTTATGTATTGTATCGTTTTGGTTTTCTCGCGGGCACACACTTTTAAGCACGATATGGTATCAAAACACTAATGATACAATTTTGGTAATAAGTTCAAAAATGTACCTGATATTCTGATTTTCTCTCAAAATAACGACGTACACAACTGAATTATACGCGCATTCGGGAACGATGAGCACACAGGGACTGCGTGAGGTGAGAGGCGGGGTATAGCAAAATCACTGTGTTTTTTGTTGCATTTGGTTTCAGTTACACAAATGATATTACATAAACGAACTCTTTTAAAATGCCATGAAATGTTATTTTATCGTTAGTCAAGATTGTTTCAACTATTAGGTAAATAACCTTCCTCTATAATTATATTAAACAGTGTAAAAATAAAATTCCATTTTCCTGCACATGTTTTTGTATTATACAGCAATCTGGAAAAAATAAGCCCTTAGAACTAGTGACACTAAAGAGAAATAGGTTAGTTTTATAGGCCTATCTCCTTAATTTACAATGATAAGAAATTCGTTGTAATAGGCCCTTAGGGGTCTCAAAAAAGTAGTTGATTTAGAGTAATTAAAGTAACATTAACATCTACTCCACGAGAAATAAATACAAAATAATGGTTTCGGCCCCAAATTCGAAATCGACCCTATATGCTACCCACCTATGAAATTTGCGTTTTTTTCTCACAAATAGAGAACCTCGTCACTTCTATGATTTAAAATATTCATCAATTGCTTGGTATTATATCGAATAAAGACCATCATAGACAACTACCAATAGTAAAAAAAACCTTATTACTTATAGTTTTATAAACTTAAAAAATACCTTGAAAATTACTCCTCATTTTGTTAGCAGAAATGACCACTATTTGTTTTAACTTAGCCAAAACTTATTTTTGTCGCTTAATCTAAGTGGCATATTCGTCAACTTAATTTTTAAACATTAGTGCATAAAAGTTTTAAAACATTCGTGTTCATGGTTGTTATATAAATTAAGAAAATGTTAGTATGAAAAATGCAACTTCTTTAAAATTCTCCATACAAAACGCTGATTTCATAGGTGACCCAATACTCGTATAACTATCCCTAGGTGTAGTTATGATGTTAAATTATTAAATGAATGTTCTGGTTCATCCAGACTAAAGGTCGGTTACATGTATTTTACATCGACAGAAGGTATTGTACAGAAGTGTCAAAGAATATCGTTTTACCTCTACAGTGTACCACTCCTACAACGCGCGCCGCACTACACACAATGTTTGTTTTGTTTCTAACATGTAGCGAATCTAGAGCAATGACTTATCGAACCGTTGGCAAAAATACTTTATATTAAAAACGTAGGGAGCTCGCGAGGAGAGGAAGATGTTTTAAGAGATTATCTCCATATTATCTGAAGAATGTAAGTAATTTCCTCGCGGAAATAGCCGTTGCTTTGGCAAGGAGGAAATTGGTGCCGAAGAAGGTGAAACCATTGTTTTTGATGTACTTATAGAGAATTTGACAGTGTCGGGAGTCGGATTACGTCGTCGGTGACAGAGATTAAGTTTATTTTGTATTTGTTTTGTGTTGTAAAACAGTCTTTTTAAGTATTAATTAATTGAGATCTAGGGAAGATGCGTTTGACGACGTAATAAAAAATAAAATCAATCACAAGTGTATATTATCCTGTATGTATTCGATTATATCGAAACAAAGATGGGTATTAAAACAAGTTCAGTGAAACATTTCGGCAACAGAGGGGTCACTGTCGATAGATATCCGTTTGAACGGCTTGACAGCGATGCATGTTTGACGTGCACGTGCACGTTCGCATGTGTACGAAACGTTTGCGAGTGGTTATCGCTTGTCCAATTTGGTTTTTGAAAACGCTGTCACGAACAGAGACGACGGTGAACTACAACTGTACAATTCCATAAAGTTCTGACTGAGTATTGGAAAAGGTATATACCGAGACCTATATACCGAGAAAACTTGTGGTGTGCGAATATGTTTGCTGGGTTAAGAAATGCATTGAATAAAATGAATAAAAACTTGACATAAAAAAAACGAATAATAATGTTTCATAGTAAAATAATGGAGGAGAAATAGGGCCACAGACAAGTGATCCAGAAGTCTTGACTTAAACATTTTTTTCCGCGCTGAATAATTTGCTTAATTGCTACTACGTGTTGATTAGTAACCGCAACACTAACTACACTGCCGTGCAAGTGACTAGTGAGATAAGTACCGCACTGAACATTACAGAGCCGACGACGGCTTGCTTCCAATCAATACACCGACAGATTGCTGAGTTTTTACATTTGGTGGTAATTAACCTACTTTGGTGACTCTTAACTATTACGAAGAACAAAAAAAAAATAAGAACAGACATGTTCCGTTTATAATGGTTACTGCATGATTCCATATTGAAAGTTTATGTTTCAGCTCCTCGCATGGGTGTTGCCAATGGGTATTCAGTATTGCAATAGTTTAAAGGCCCTGGCGTCCTTTAAACTATTGCAATACTGAATACCCTACCCTACCCCTGTCTATTGGATTGCAATTCATTTTATTTTAGGTAGGTTATTTCGGCTATTAAATAGGTAGGAATTAAAAGCTTCTCTGAATGCGTGGTCTGTCTAGTAGATGATTCGAATGATAGAAAAACGTCCTGCTTTTGTGCAAGAGGATCTAGCTCTAAAGTGCGAGAGCTTGAGTTAAGCCCTTGAGCGCCGAACATTCACCTGTTTCGTATGTACGCGAACTGCTACGATCTATATAGGATTGACACGTCATGTAGACGTATTAGCCGGCGGTGTAGATAATGTGGGGCTTACGTCTGCGTGACGTGCTACATATTGGCGCACGTCCGGAGGGCGAGCGGACTAATGCGCGGGACACCGCGCCGCGCGCCGCCACGCACTAATGACGTCGCCCGGCGTCGCCCGCTGCCGTCAAGTGATGTACTTACACGAGCACCTCAGGTAGCTACGGCAAGTGCAACACGTTTGTCACTGCAAAACCGTCTCAATTTACTAATATAAGGGTACCTACATCAGTTATGATTTGTTTGGTGATATTAATACGTGGGAAACAGAAACGAGGATGCTAATATACAAACTTACAACTCCAAAGTTATAAAAATATTGTAACTAACCCCGAAGAGCTGAACTGAAACTGTAAAACATTTGCGAGGGAACAGTAACGACCGGCGAGCATCAAAGTCTTTAAGATAAATCGCTGACTTTTTAATAATGCCCGTGTAACACCGTTGTACGTCGGAGAGACAATTTAAACGCTTACAAATGAATCCCGGGGGTAAACCCGCGCCACTCATTTGCATTGCCACAGGTCCGGGACGCGGGGCGCGGGACTCGAGCGGGATATAAGCGCCTCTCTATGACACCTCTAGCACACACTTTGTCTAGCGGGAATTCTAATTTCCGTATGTCGATATCATTCGTTTTTTTTTTTTTTTTTATATGAACAATTAATTAACGCTTCTTTATCTATCCCAAGATTTGGTATAAGTGTTGCAGGCTGCAATGGGCAGTGGAGTCACGAATCATGACATATTCGTGGCTCCACTGCGCACACACAGTTTGCCAACGAAGTTGTATTGCGACGGGAATTTGGCAACTAGAAAACAAGTTAAACTAATTAGTGTCAGTGGAATAAGAATAAATTATTTATTATTTATTTGTATAATAATCATAGAGGTGTAAGTATATTGTTGTGATGTAATTTGCCCTATCTACTTGACACATCATTTGCCCTATCTACTTGACGTATAATTTGTCCTATCTACTTGACATATAATTTGTCACATACTTAGAGTAATATGATCATTGCTTTAATATTTTCGATCAGAATACCAACAATTTTTTTTAAAAGATACTCTTCCATTTAATATGCATACCGACTATAATTTATGTAATGTAACTATACTTATAGGTATACTTATCTAATTAAACGGCTCAGAAGGTTTCTATGTTCTCGAATTTCCAGAATATCTATTAAATAATTTCTGAAAAATTAATTAATTTTGAATTAAATTTGAACTAAGTATTCGAAGACTGGAATAGTAATTAGGTTTTGTTCGAATTGTATAGCTGTCTTGTTGTACAATTGTTGCTGATAACGTGTGGTATCAGCTCTTCAACTAACAAATAAGTCGTCGTAACACCTTCAAATGTAGAAAGGGTGTAAAGTACTCACAGAGAATAGAGAAACAGACAAATGTGATACAGGTAAACTAATTTGAGATCACAACAAGGTTAGCTGTCTGTGGAACTATTAAGTTGGGCAAGAGGGCAAGAGGGCGAGAGGGCGAGATAAGTGGAACGAAGTGCGCGAGGGCGGGACATTAATAACGCGCCCAGGACTATAAGTCAACCTGTTTGTGTTCGCGCCCTCGCCACCGTGGCCGCCGCTCCGTGCGGGCCCGTTATTGCGGCTCTGTACGGGCCGCACGGTGAGAAGGGCCACTCGTAATAATGGCCGCGGAAAGTGAACGTGTTTTATGGTCATTTATTTAAATTAACGCGCACCTAGTAAAAACACTGTTAGCAGCTAGCTTCTCATTGTAGTTAGATCCCGAAACAAAGGCATGTCTCAACCAAAACTGAGGTGCCTATTTTGTGACCAACCTTGTTAGGTACTTATTTTACTTTGAAAAAGTTGGCCATAAGTAATTATGTTGTTAAACTGAAAGTAAAGAACGGCGTAGTACTTACTTAATTTATGAGTTTACTCTAAATCGTTTAAATGGACCTTGTGTACACTTTCGACTAAGTACCAAAGTGAAGTATTCTCTTCATCGCGTCATTTTTTCGCTGAGCGATGAGAAGTCGGACGCGGACTTAATTACTGCTTAATTATCTACAGACGACGGAGAACTGCGCGAGCGATGAGCCAACTAGTTCTTGTCTCATGAGTCAGCTGGTTCGTGGACAGAAAGTAACTCGGTGCTGTAGAGATCGTAAATTGTTTGGTTCTCCCATGTAACCTTTTCAGTAATTATAAGATAATGTCATAAGATTATGAGATCAACGCTGATACGAATTTAAAAGGCATGCAAAAGCATTAGGGGTCAGCTTAATGACCTGACAATGAGTTTATTTCATCTTGTAAAATGCAAAATGATATACTCGTATATTGAGTAGTTTAATTATGCAAGTGAAACTACGCGATTTATTTACCGGCACTGTCAGCACCACGGTGCTACCAGTGGTGACCCCTGTGGTCGGAGGAAATAAGAATATAACGTCGAATAAAAATAGTGTTAAATATTTCAAGGGGTTATAGGTAGTAGGTACCTACCTCTTAATCATGAATGTGAACACAAGACAAATTCCACAGAAACATTTGTTCATAATAAAGTCAAAGTCAAAGTCAAACAATTTATTTCAATTAGGCACATAAAAGGCACTTATGAACGTCAATTTTACAAAAAATAGAATTGATTCTAGTCGCCCCTTCCAAAAGGTATTATTTATTTATTTATTTATTTATTAACTCATCATCACTATCATTACAGGTAGTTTTCGTATGGAGAAGAATGGGCAAGAAACTCCACCGTTACTCTTTTAAAATGTTTTACAATATTTTGTATACATTAATTATATAATTATATGTGAAGACGATGCATCTAGA
The DNA here is from genome assembly GCA_947364205.1 of Agrochola lota. Lineage (NCBI taxonomy): Eukaryota > Metazoa > Arthropoda > Insecta > Lepidoptera > Noctuidae > Agrochola > Agrochola lota. Next base: position 476,003 of record OX376222.1, on the reverse strand, counting down.
ATAAGATTACTATACTACGATAGGTAAAAAAAGAATGAAAAATAAAGCAATTACAGATAAATTAAATATGTGATAGATACATGGTGCTCACATATTTACAAACATTGTAAAATTATACGATATTCCTAACATTTTAACAAGTAATACTAATAAGTCAATGTGTGAGTTCAAGAAATCACAGAATGTAAAATCAGTGTTATAAAAAATAACAAATACATAATTAAATAAGCAACCAGTTTGAGTTTGTCTAGACTCTAAAATGTCCTATGGAGCAGGACCAGCATGTTTCCAAGCATTCTTATTTTGGATATAATCCTCTAATTTGTAATATGCTTGTTTACAGAGTGTACTTTTAATATGAGTTGTAAATTTTCTTTCATTTAATTGTAATATATCACAAGGTATTTTATTGTAACATTTAACACAGTACCCCATAAAAGATGTATGTACTTTAGATAATCTGAAAAATGGTTGATCTATTTTATATTTATTTCTAGTATTAAAATTATGTCTATCACTTATTTTATTAAAAATATGTAGATTTTTTCTTACACACATAATATTTTCATAAATGATATATATTCATGAGACCTCTTAAATTAATTTGAATAATTATATATGTTAGAATACACGTACAGGTGCTCCCTCATTGAGAGCATTCGCCTGTAATGTAACAGTTCAGATGCGAGAATCACATCAATGACTGAGAAGAATCGAGCAGAAGCTGAGGAGAATTACAGTGCGCAACCTGTAATGATACAATTTGAAACATAACATTCAACGGGACCATTCGCCTGTAACGTAACAGCAGTGAGTGGGAGCACTCATGATACAATTTGTAACATGAATTCGAATCTTAGCGAATCTTGGATTATTACATTACAGGCGAATGCTTCGGTGAGGGAGCTTCTTTATACAAATAAATGTTTCGTGGCCCTTAATTTACGCAATACCAATTTCATTCAAATCAAACAAATAGAAATGAAACCTTTTCAAGTTTCTGAATGTAATAATGTCAGTGTTAACTGAGTACATATACGTATATACGAAATGGAATTGTTTATTCTGTAAATAGGATATTGGAAACACTTTTACACGTCATATTAAAAAATATTAAAATTAGCTGGATAAGTTCGGCTTTTCCTATCTGACTACTCCGAGAAGAAAGGCCGAAACAAACTCAGAGGTTACAGTATCTTTTGAAGTCCAGACATAATCTTGGTCAGGCCATATGAGGACCATGTAGATTAGTGTCTGAAATGGACTTTTGAGAAAATAACCACACAGATTTGAGTGTACCTGTCCAGTCAGTGCAAGCATTTGTCAGTAATCGTGGAGCTCAACTCAGAACTTCAGTTGCTTTCATAGTATCATGTCTTACGGTATTTTACCATGGGGACGGGCTGAAGATATCGAGTCAATTTTTATTCTGCAGAAAAGCCATCAGAGCATATATGGTCTCCGCAGACGCGATTTTCTAAGGGAACCGGTACCTTGTCAATATATCTATGAAAACATCATGTACGTTAGGAAAAATCTAAGTCTTTTCAGTAAAAGAGGTGATAGACACAATTAAAGCACTAGAAATTGGGACCAATTAGTTCAACCGGGTTTCAGACTGGCTAAAGTAGACTCATCCTTCATGGGGTACTGTTTAAAATGTTACAACAAAATACCTCCCCACACACTCCAACTGAATGAAACGAAATTTAAATCTTGTATAAAATGCACACTATGCTGCCAAGCATATTATAAATTGGGGGATTACATCGTTGACAAAAATGCTTGGCTCAACCCTGGTCCAGCTCCACAAGGGCGCATAAACTAATTGTTTAAAATTCGAAAATATTTCTGGGGCTGCTGAAGATTGTAAAACTATTTATAGATTGTATAAATTCAATCTCCAATCTCTTATTATTATATAATTGAATAGCACATGTGTGAGCACTATGTACCTACTTTAAAGCTACCATTTACTGGGTACGTCTTTCATTGACTTTAATGTGCCCTTGCGGCTGAGAGTATGTCATGCTCACTCAAATGTCTCGCTGCCGGTGGCGTGTGTGTATCCAACACACACGCCACCGGCAGCGGGACATTAGGCTCCCTTCAAAATGGTTGAGCTAAATGGTGCTGATCCATGCGTCATGTTCGTGAACGGACGCCGTCAGTGGGGACTGGTCATCTCTTAGCTTCCACGGCTTATTTTTTAAATTGTTTTTGTTTTATTGTTTTATTACGGACGCTTTTAACGTGCACGGCTCTCTACACTAGGCTCTGGGCTACTATTTTTTATATTTTTAAATGTTTCAATTTATCTATTCTATTATTTAAAAATATAATTTATAAGTATTTAAAATGAAATAAAGGATAAAAATAATAATAAAAAGTTTATTGATTGATAAACAAACGTTACAATATTAAGATATGACACTGGATCCCGCACTAGGATACCCTGTGTCGCAGGAATGATACATGAATGATATAACCAATATTTTGTAACAATATTCTGATTTAAAAGAGTGTCCGTGGTGTTTCTTTCCCGTTCTTCTCCATAGGAACCTACTACGCGTTGGAATGGGCAATTAGCTTCATATTTCTGACTAACCGACCCCTTGACAATTCAAAAGTACCTGTAATTGGTTTATTTGAAATAAATGCTTTGAGTTTGAGTTGAGTTTGAGTAATACATAAGGAGCTCAACTCGACGAACAATACCAAAGAAAGGACATTTGAGTAGGCCGTATAAACTACTCAAACTGCCAGATCATCATTAAAACTAACTGAGAAAGGAAAAAAAATTAGTAATGAAAAAAAAAAAATGTATTTATTAATCACCAACTTGCACTAACAGTAGTAAGACACCAAACATACAAGTTATAGGCTATACATATATATCCACATAGTCCTCACATTCACAATAATTAAAATAATATAATACTTTACAAAGTAATCATGTCATTTTGTATGTAAATGTTTAAATAAAACGGTATATTTTGATGATTTTACTGATTATAATGTCACGTTTTATGGTTTTATCACTAGGTTTAGCAGAGCGAGCAGCTCAATCCCAAGCTTTTTTATCTTCTAAATAATCTGAAATTTTATAGTACATACCCTTTTTTACAAAGTTTGGATTTAATACAAATTTTAAATCGTTTAATGGGTAAGTTTCTAATGTCAATGGGAAGTTTGTTGTAAAAGCGTATTCATTGACACATGAACGAGTTGCCTACTCTGTGGAGACGTGTGCGGTGTACAGCAAGGTTGCGTTTATTTCTGGTCTTTAAACTATCATTATCGGACATTTTCTTAAAATTTGATATATTTTTGTGTACATACGAGTACAATAGGTTTTCAAATATATATTGAGAAGCTACAGTCAGAATATTTACTTCATTGAATTTTTCTCGAAGGAAATCTCTCGGACCTAGGTTGTTAATGGCTCGAACAGCCCTTTTCTGTAGAAAAAAGATAGAGTTAATGTTCGAACAGGTTCCCCAGAGAAGAATCCCATATGACATAAGACTATGAAAGTAACTAAAATAAACAATTCTGGCTGTATCGACTTTAGTTATTTGTCTAATTTTTTTTACAGCATAGGCGGCCGATCTTAGCCTTCCTGACAATTTTTCTATGTGTTTTGCTTTCTGTGTGTAGTAAGTAGTATTTTCCAAGAAAAACTGTCGACTCAACAGGGTCCAGCTCTATTCCACTAACTTGAACATTAGTAGTTAGCTGCCTGACATTTGGCGTTGAAAATGTATGTACCTGGCAAACCTTGTAGTGGCATCATCGTGACTTGACGACCTCCCACTCAGTGGGTGTTTTTCATGATAACACGCTATGCATAAATATGTGATGCTGCTTAGGTCCCTGCCTACAAAACCAACCAATAAAAAAACGAAACACACAAGAAGAAACAATATACGTATATCCATATAAATATTATGTATTTATTTATTTAATACTTAAGTACACAAATGCATAGAGGTGGACTTAATTAAACTACTATACCTAAACGGATATAAAACGGCTTTCTGTTACAACAGGAAAGACTACGATGGTGGAGGCGCATGCATTTTTACACAGGAAAACATCGAAACCTTAGAGCGATAAGACATAACATCGTTGACTGTTGAGTTTGTATTCGAAGTGTGTGCAACAGAAATAATCCAGAAGATGAGATTTTTTTTGTCATTGTAGTTATATATTGGCCTCAGAAAAATAGGGAGGCAGATGTATTTTACAGTGCTCTCAAAAAACTTTTTCAGTTACTAACAATCAAAGACAGTAAAAAAAATATTATTATTGGAAGAGGCTTCAATATCAACATAGTAGAAAATTCAAACAGCTCTACAGATTTACTTAATACTATGACTAGCCATAACTTTGACCAATATACTAACGAACCTAGAATCAGCAAAACAAGTGCCACATGTATAGATTTAGTATTTATTAACTTTCAATTTGGTTGGGAAATTATCAAATAACTTCTCCCGCTCTGATCGGAGCGGGAGCGCGTGTCAGACTCTTACTGACTAACCCACCCGTGTTCCTTCAGTTGCCTGTACGTTGTCAGGGGCCACGGTATCCCTTTCGGACTTTCCCGCGACCCCTTCAGTTGTGCTGACATCTCCTTGAGGCACGCGTGGAACACAACGCGACGTCGACCCGGGCCTGGTCCTTATCGGACGGCGAGCTACCCATTACTCTTCGCCCGTAAGCCCGCGCCTACGGTGGCCGAAAATCGGCTTGCGACTCCCGACGCCCGGGGCGTCTCCTGCGGCGACTAGGGGCGCGAGGGCGCGAATCTTGCCTCTCCCTCACGCGTTCCGCCTCCTCCTTCGCGAGCATTACTGCTTCGCAGAAGGAAGTGATGGCCTTCGACGGCCCACAAACTTAAATTGGAAATCTCACATAGCACACATAAGTTCTAAAATCTCTAGATTTTCTTATGCTTTAACGGAATTGAAAAGATCTTCACATTTCAAATCTGCTAAAGTAGCCTATAACGCATACGCGCACTCTTGACTCCGTTACGGTGTAATAGTTTGGGGTAAAAAAAGTACGGACGCAGATAAGCTGTTCAAGTTACAAAAAAGAGGAGGTATGGACAGCTGTAGACCACATTTTACAGAACACAATATCCTTACAGTCACATCTCTGTATATCATTGAAATATGTTTATTTTGCAGGAAAAATATATCCCTTTTCCCCTTAAATGAAGATCATTATACCCAGCCACGATACTTGCGACACCAAAACAATCTAGCATTACCGGTTTCAAAACTATCCATTTTCCATTCAGAAATTACCGAAGTCTTTAGAAAAAATAACAGTTTATTTAAAACAAAATTGTTCACTTATTTGAACCAGAAGTGCTACTATACATTGCAAGAGTTTTTTGATGAAAAAATTGTTAAATTAATAAAAAGTAATGACATAAATAGCTGAACATTGACCATTGTTTGTATACATACCTACTTATTAAAATTTTAATTAATTTTATTTTGATTTAACTGATTCATATTCTTTATTACTCATAATAAATATTATAATTCGATAGCTATAGCTATCATATATAAGCAACAATAAACAACAATTATTCTATTCTATTGATTTGAACCATGACTTGTAAAAATGACAATGAAAAATGTATGTATTGTCATGTATTTTATTAATTTTCTTTTGTTTTGCAGTGCCCTTACAGAGTGCATGTTTGAAACTTATGCTCTTATTCCAACTTCTGTACAACATGTTAGCAATAAACTGATTTGATTATATTTGAATGCCATAGGCATTTTCTACCACTCAAACCTTGAGTGAAGCAGAGACAATCAATGGTAGGTGCAATATCGATAATTGTAGAATAAATATAAGGATATACATATATCTACTATGTATATATAATATACCAAAATATAAATAAATCTAAGAACAAATAAATAATAAATACACGAATATACTAAAACAAATAAGACAAACAATGGGAAAACATTACCTACCGTTGTGATGATACTGCCAGCTTCTTACGAATGTGCTCACGAACTTTAACTTTAAAGGATAATCGGTTGGTTACCATCCTTATTACTTGGGGGAGCGCGTTCCACAGAGAGATAGATTGAACGAAAAAGGAAGTGTGAATGAAGTCAGTGCGGTGAGTAGGATATTGTAGAAAAAGACAATTGTGTGATGAACGTAGAGTTTTATTGTGGTTTGCGCAAATGTACTGAAAGATGGGGCTAGATAACTAGGGGAAGAGAGAGAGAGTAGAAGAAGAAGAAATGAAATCAAGGTGGTCAGTGCCCTTTGCTCTCTGCGCTGGCGTATGGGAAACCACTTTAGAAGCGATCGGTGCCCAGAGACATGATCATATTTACGCAGTTTGAAAACGAATCGAATGCAGTTATTGAAAAGACGGTCAAGTTTGTCGAGGAGATCTGCATTCAGGTCATAATAGCACACATCACCATAATTGATGATAGGGAAACTAAGTCTCGGTACTTAATGGTAATAAATTTTTCAAACGGTACAGAGGCCGCAGCGTACCAGTAACATTCTGGCTGACTACGCCATTTGTGTACGCTAATTCAGAGTACCATCGATGTGCAAGCCTAGGTCCTTCACGGCCGTGCTAAATGGAACGATCGTACCGTTGAAAGGTGGCAAGGTGGAACTATCCACCTTAATAATACTACGAGAAATCCCAATTATGATCACCTGACACTTATGTACCACTTGTCAATCGATTTCGAACCCCTATAGGTAGGTAACTACGTTTATCTACAAAAGGAATCTACTTTTAAAGGATAATCCGCTACTTAGCGACCTCTGTGTATGTACCTACAGTAGTACAGCCAGTGGTGATGGATGTGATCTCGATATTGTATCAATTGGCAGCTGTGCCTAATGCGCCGCACTGCACATGCGACACAATGCCGGTTGTGTGCTGAACACGTCATTATGTGACGATCCAAACACGTTCGACTGTACACAGCTCGCGGATGAGGTTGTGCGTGTGATTTGTTTAATAATATTACTAGCGACCCGCCCCCGGTCGCATGGTTCTTATGACTTGACAAAACATTGAGATTTCTTTATTATGTGTATGTTTAATATAAAATAAATTCTCTAAATGATGATGAAAACTGCATCAAAAGCGAATTTAATTAGTAATATGTATGTTGTATAGATATAGATGTAGTGGCATTTACGGTCTCGCCCGCCATATAGGAACAATATGATTTTGTTGGAAACGTTAACATATATTGTAATGTAACAGACATTAGTACTAAGAGGCTTCTCATTCAAACCGCTTCACAAAAGTCAAACGGTAAATTGTTTCAATTTTCTAGGGAGAACATGTAGCGAATACAGAACAGATACAACTCCAAAATCTACGAATCATCACTATCCTGCCCTTATCCAATGATGTACCTTATAATACGTGATTGCCCTTATCCCAATAATGCATCGTACGGCGCACCATGTCTTCTAGTTCCATACATATCTAGTAGCCGTGATATCAGAATTCACCCTTTTTCTATCCATATGATATTTTACACAGTCCATTCATCTCTATGTGGTCCTCAGCAACTCAGCCATAAAAAAATAAACAAACAACACCATATAAACACACCAAACACACCATAAACCAACAAAACCAGAACCACCACCACCACCACCACCACCACCTCAATCACCACCATCAATGTCTCGCTGATGGCGAGTGTGTTGGATCATTCGGTTCCCTACAAAATGGATGAGCTGGATGTTACTGATCTACGCGTCAGGTTCGTGAACGGGCGCCATCAGTTGTGACTGGTCATCTCGTATCTCGCCAGGGCTTATTTTTAATCATTTTGAATTGTTTTGATAATTTTTTGTACATTGTTTTCACACTAGAAGCATCTAGAATAATGTACCCAGGATTTTGTATTGTCTATATTTAAAAGAGTGTCCGTGGAGTTTCTTGCCCGTTCTTCTCCATAAAGATCTACGTTTTGGAATGGGCAACTAGCTTCAACTTTCTGACTAACTGACGCGACTATTTGACAATTAAAAAGCGCCTGTAAATGGTTTAATTGAAATAAATGCTTTGAGTTTGAGTCCCAAAACAAATAACAAACAAAATTAGTACACACATCCACGATCCAAAATCCTAGCACATTATCCTTCTGACATTATCAACCAAACTAGGAACTATTCCTGTCGCGAGATAGCTCTGAAAGTACAGATAAATGTATGATTTCATCGTATAACATTAGCGCCATTTTCGCCTGCGCCAATCTACAAAAGTTTACGAATTTATCGGAAATTTTATCGTTTAACTCGAACTAAACTAAATAGCAGCTCATTTATACTAGAAATAGTAGACTATTACAGTTCTTAGCGAGATTCGTATCAACATGTGGCTGGGAAGCGCGGCCGGGGTGGGTAGTCTCAGTTTCAATGTGGAGGATGTAGTGTCATCATTTTTTACTGGTGCCGAGAGAATGTGGTCAAGCTATTGAGCACATCTGTGGATCTTCGTTAATGCAATCCCATGGAGGGACAAAAACTATAATATGGTTTTTGCTAGCAAATTCTTAGATATTACTTGGCATTTTTCAAGAAAGGAAGATTTTTTCTAGATAAATGGTGATAAAGTAGCACTTTATTGAGCAGAATACAAGACCAACATAATGAGAAATTGATGATTTCAGTGTTCCCTGAAATATGGGGTTATACTTTATTACCACCCCAGTTATGAAGGTGAATACCTCGGAGCACCCTGTACGTGATGTTGCCGAAACAGTTCCGAGAAGCACAACTCCGAACTTGAAGCGAACCGGTACAATAATTAATTAACAATGTCAAGTAACTTGGAGCATCTCAACAACTCGCCGAATCTCCGAGAGCAAACCAGAGCCAAACATATTTTATAGTAAAGAATTACTTTTGTAATTACAAGGAACTTCTCTGATTAGATGAATGAATAAGAATTTCACTTAAAGCTTGAGTTCCGACATTCCGCCGCAAGCCGACTCCAAACTACGCCTGCTAACTGAATTAACAACTGCAAGGCGAGCCTACTTCATATAACTGTCTCAAACTCAAACTCAAAGCATTTATTTCAATTAAACCATTTACAGGCACTTTGAATTGTCAAGGAATCGGTCAGTCAGAAATATGAAGCTAGAGCCCATTCCGAAGCGTAGAAGGTACCTATGGAGAAGAAAGGGCAAGAAACTCCAAGGACGCTCTTTTAAATAAAATAAAAAATTACAAAATATTGGTTACATCATTCATGTTGAAAGTATACATGTGAAAACAATGTAGAAAAATGTGCACGTTAGAAGCGTCCGTAATAAAAAGATAAAACAAAGAACAATTAAAAAATCTAAATCAGCCATGGCAGCTAAGAGTTGACCAGTCCCAACTGATGGCGCCCGTTTACGAACATGACGCATGGATCAGCACCCTTCAGCTCAACCATTTAGAAGGGAACTTAATGATCCAACATACACGCCACCATCAGCGAGACATTTGAGTGAGCATGACATACTCACAGCCGCCAGGGCACATTCAAGTCAATAAAAGACGTATTAAATGGTAGCTCTTTAGTACATAGTACTCACACCTGTGCTCTGCAATTATAGAATACAAAAGAGATTGATTTTATACAATGCAAAGATGGTTTAAAAATCATCAGTAGCTGCAACAGTATTTTCAAATGTCAATCAATTAGTTGTGGTTGTAGAGCAAGACCAGCATTGATCCAAGCATTTTTATCAGCAATGTAATCGCACAACTTATAATATGCCTGCCTGCATAGTGTGCATTTTATACAAGATTTGAATTTCGTCCCGTATAGCAAGAATATAGAGAAATCTCACTTTTGTAGAAATAAGCTGTACTGGTAATCGTATGTTTGAAACGAAACAATCTTAAACCACAAAACTCAATTGTGTCACACACATTAATCGGACTGCACCTTCTATGCACACATGTACACACGGCTACACATCAAGCTATACATTTCCAGTATAATCTGACCTCTCATTGTACGGAAATCCTATACAATGCGAGATCAGCATAAACTGGAAATGTATAGCTTGATGTGTAGCCATGTGTACTGTGCGATACCCCACGTTCTCTTCGATAAAATAAAAGCGGCTCATACGTCCTTGAGAGCGGAGTATTTGTAAACATTTCATGTCACAAGCTCCAATATTTTCCAGCTTCTAAAAGTACTTATATCGAAAGAAAACACAAGAGGCAGGCATTGTTCTGAAAACATTTTAGAACGATAACAAGAGAGCTTTGTACGTACGCTTCGAGTTGTTTACTCAACCAACAACTGGGTAGTTCTCACAAACAACGATTACTGTCGAAGTCGGGTACCACAGGTAGCGGCTGTCCGTGTGACGAACTGACGACTGAGACGAGGCGCGCTCGACGTTATCACTCGTGTCAACACCGCGCATCTGTCTCACCAGCCGACTCGCTGCCACTTCTTGATTAATCACTACTATTCATTAGGGTCACGACTAATAGGCCAAGACGGGATCGGACGGGGTAAATTCTAGTATCGAAAATAATAACACCTAAGAATAAATCCCTTGTTTTTCTTATAAGGTTTATTACCGTCAGTATCCGTAATATTTTAGGCCTATTCTTTAGGAACGAATAATATTTCGTTCGTTGAGTTTCGTTTAGTTATCGATAAATTTTGATCAGAGCACGGCGGCGGCTGACGTTGCTAGAAAATTTCTTGCGCTCTCAGATAAAACAAATCTTATCGACGAACCCACGGTTTGTTACAGCTAAACGACAGAAATTCGTTTACGCAGCCTGATAAACTGATAACAGATATACAATAACTGCCTTTAACACAAATAAAACGCTCGATGCGTTACAAAACGGTACTGCGATGATATCGGAAGAATTTCGCTCGACTATAACGTTTATACTGACTCGTTGTTAGCATAATGAAATGAAATGATGCTCATCGTGATAACAAAATAATTGTGTGTTAAAGATGACGCCTTATAGGTACCTACAAGATTAATTGAAGTAACTGTAATAGTGAAAGTTGTCCATAATAAAGAGTACAATGACCACTTTTCAGGTTTTCAGTTATTTAAATTAGTCACCTATACCTGACATAATAATTATCACTGCTGCTCTAGCCAGCCCAATGCGCGATGGGAAAGAATAAAGGCTTGTGCAGACCAGCGCGACGCGACACCGGTTATTGTTATACTGTGAAGTTTTCTTAGAAATTGTATTTCGTGTCGCGTCGCGCGACCAGTCGCGCTGGTCTGCACAAGTCTTTAGACCAGCGTCAACCATTACCAACCATTTCGAACATTCGCGACTTTGCAGTTCGCGAGGTCCGCATCTCGCGTAAAGGCGGCAGTGGTGGCAGGAATATATCTGAAGTTGTAACTCGTTATAATAAAGGCGCGTCGTAAAGCCCGCCGCACACTGCGCCGACACGCCGTTCCCGTTTGCTTGCCGCGCCGCCGCTGCGCTCACATACACTACTTTTTACGAGCGCGTAAAATGCTCAACCGTTATTAATTTTGTTTTAACGCTTTAGAGGAATTAAAGAGTAAAAAATCTGCTCTGATCGCGCCCTGAATTGCGAAACTAGTGCAACTGTAGTCCCTGTGTTCAAAACACTTCGTTACCCGCGCATATAACGCATGTTTATATTACCATGATTGTAATGAAATCGCGCAAGATAACGCTCACACAATCTGCATACATTACGCACGGTTCACACGCGTACAATTAGCCGCGCAATTAGCGTTGCCATCAATGAACCTTGGACATCATATTAGATGCTAATGAGACGTCATTATGCTGGAACACAGCGCTTTGAGCCTTGGAGAGATGATAGCATATTGTATGCCGTTAATTAGAACAAAATGGGATGGTATTTATAATTACACATACGAGAAACAAAGTACGAAAAAAAACAAAGTTCGGTTCATTTGATCAATCTTAGCTTCAAGATCAAAATTACTGCGAATCTCTTGAGATTGCCCCTCACCATTTGTTTCCTCATTCTAACTACACAAAATCAAAAAGCAATTCATATCCATTTATTTAACATAACTCCAAACCACGAGTGTCATTTATGACGTCCTTAGAACGTCGATAGTTAGCGCCACTTGTCATATTAATTACCGGCTGTGAACCAAGCGGACATTACACCGACTGGAGCACACTCGCGAGAGATAAGTGCCCTCGACTACCAATCATATTACGAGTATATTTATAACGAGAAATGATACTTGATCGACAAATATCAAAGCACAAGTATAAAAGCCTACTTTTTCGAATGGAATACAATTTAAGCGGATCAGCGTTGTGAGCGTACTATAACAGTAATACGGCATTGTGCCGAATGGCATTGTTCGAGCGAGCGATCCGATGTGAGCGCGTTAGTAATCCAGCCGCGCGTGCAACCGACCGGTAAATGGCCGCGTCCACTGCGTCACGTCGCGCGTGTTTTCGGTAATAATTAATAAATATTTAGCGTTTCTAGGTATTCGACAATTATTTTAGCCCGTATATACCTACGTGCCAGAACGTATGGATATGTAATAATACCATAATAACCGTCTAACGCAATAAATGTAATCTCGACCTCTTGACATAATCCTGGGGAACACAAAATACCAAATCCTGAAGGAAATTAAAGGAAGAAAAATGATACCAACACCGCGGAGAGAGGTAATAGCGGAAGCGGTATCGTTCCTCGCGAAATAGTTTTAAAATTATAAAGTGTAGGTACATGAGGCGTCGGCGCGTGATTTATGACGCTCGTCCGAGTCGCGCCGCGCCCGTGTGATTAATAATCGCGCGACGCCGCGGCTACTACACAGGTGAGCGCGGCACGCTGTAGGTAGCAGTTTCGCTGCACTATTTTATTTAACAGTCCGTGTACACTGCATCCACTTGTACACGGCTATCAACACAATCAAATAAGAAGCTAGAAAATAATAGTAAATTTGTATTTGTCGACCGCCGTTTGACGAAACCGTGCTGTTGTTGAATAATGATGTTATGTAGTACAGGATAAATTTCATTATTGAATAACCTTTCAAAGAGTTTCGGCAAGCAGACAGGATAGAAATGGGACGATAGTGTTCTACGCTGCGTTTGGAACTTTGGATCCACTTTTGTGAACGAGCACGATATACGCATGCTTCCACAGTTTCGGTATAACTCCCTCAGAAATACATTTATTATAAATAATAAAAAGGGGTTTGCAGATGGAAGTCGCTGTATTCCTAAGGAAGTAAGAATAAATAATCTAATAAGAGTTCTATAATAAAAGTAAATCTTTACGATTAGAAACGTAGGTCCAGAACTGTTTTATGTACTTAGATTGTCCTCTACAGAACTGATGTACGAACGGAAACATTTAAGACATGTTTCCTTAAACTGTCTTCTATATTTTGAAAAGGATTAATTATCAGAAATGTTATTATATTTCTTCCACTTAATCCAAGTCTCTTTTTAGAAATTGTTATAAGAGTGCGAGAGAACCATACGGGATAGCTAACTGATCTAGGTCGGGCCAGTGAGGTGTCATGTTTAATGATATTATCCATTTCAGCGTAGAATTTGCTATACCTTATATCATATCCAAGATCTGGGCATTCGATTCACCGCTGATTTGCACTTTCGGAAACATAATTGTAGAGGTTTGCAAAAAGACATACCGTAACCTAGGTTTTGTTTTGCGACAGGTAAATGCATTTTGAAATATGAGTGCTCTAAGAGCCTTGTACGAAGTATTGGTAAAGAGCCACTTGGAGTACAACGCGGCTATTTGGAGTCCTACTGAAGCCACTTGGAGTACAACCCGGCTATTTGGAGTCCTACTGAAGCCACTTGGAGTACAACCCGGCTATTTGTAGTCCTAGTGAAGCCACCACAGTACGAGTACAATGTTATAGCGGATACAAAATAAGTATATTCAGTTTATGTATTTCAGGTTACATGGAGTGTATCCGAGATACCCATTGTTATATCTAACCTTATTCATTTTGGGAATGGTTGGTTACTATAAATATAAATAAAAAATTAAGCGCGAACTAGCACTAGCCACATACGACCCTGTTCCATGTAAACTATCTAATTTTGCTATACTACATGTGAGTGTTCTAGGTCTCACACTATGTGCACTGGATTGGAGGGCACTATTACGTTGTTCGGTGAATAAAACTCTCGGTGACTTGACGTATATCATTTACTTGTTCAATATAAGATCTGGATACAAACTGAACACTGAATATTATTTGAGGTATATTGAGTCACGCACTAAAATACTAGGGTTTTACATTTTTTTTTTTTTTTTTTTTATATAGGGCATCTCGTAGCTGACCTCTGAGGTCATGACTACTTAACCGGTCAATCCTGTGGTTGCCTTAAGCTTCTACACTTAAAGCCTCCAGCCAGGGGCAAAACTATGCTAATTAAAACTAGGCGAACGCTCGCTAAGGGCACCCCCTGTGGGGTACGAACCTCGGCTTAGGGCGTTCGCTGGGGGGAGGACAGCAAGAGGGACAGGCTGGATCAAGAGTATTTCATTATTATTAATCGGGGAATTTAAAGCTACAGGCTCAGCATCGACGCGGGCTGGCGCATCTTCGAGCAAGGGTCGGGGGGGAGTATCATTTACTCGGGAGGGTCGCGATCGCGGACCTCTGCGGCGAGGTCGGAAAGTGTGTCGGTGTGTGTGTTTTCTCACTGTACTGGTTTCCCTATTGCTCTCCTGGAGGAGGGTTATGGGGTCGTCTGGGTCGGAAAGGATTTGCCTCGGGCGGCGGATCTTACTGATTTTACTTGGGACATAGCTAGCGGCCTCGACAACCAGAGGGTTGCGGTGGGTGGCGGCGGAATCAAAGAAACGCTTGGAATTGCGTTTGAGAAACTGGTGGATCGTGGGGAGTTTAAAATCGAGATGGAGGGTTTCGTTCCTACAGAACCAAGGGGCTCCCGTGGCCTTACGAAGGAATCTGTTCTGCATCACCTGCAGTCTGTGAATTTGTCGGGGCTTAGCTTGGGCAAAAACGACGCCCGCATAGGTCATGATGGGGCGAATGCATGTGGTGTAGATTCGCAATTTGCACCTAAGTGACAATTTGCTACGTGCATTTAGCATGGAATGGAGTCTTCCGAGAGCGAAAGCGGCCCGCGCGCGGGCCTGCTTTATATGGTCTGCGAAAGTGAGTTTTTCGTCGAGGACCACACCTAGATACTTGGCACGCTTCTCCCAAGGGATCGGCTTGCCGAGCATGGTAATGGGTCGGGGCAGGGGGGGTCTAAATCTTACGTGCAGTTTTGAAAATAAAACCGCTTGACTTTTGTCGGGGTTTACTTCGATCCTCCATTTCCTAAACCAAGCGCCGAGTTTATCGACTGCGGTTTGGAGAATGCGAGCTATCGAATCGGGCCCAGCGCCCTTGTAGTAAATGGCCGTATCGTCTGCGAACAGAGCCAACTGCGCCTTTTTACTCTTCGGGATGTCGCTGGTGAATAGAGTGAATATGAGGGGGGCAAGCACAGAGCCCTGAGGGACGCCTGCGCGGATGGGACGGGGAGAGGATATTGCGCCTTCGATGCGATAGCGGAATGTGCGGTTCGACAAAAAGTCTCGTAAGATGAGCACGAGACGATCTGGCACGCCGAGTTGGTACAGCTTATATATTAAGCCGTTGTGCCAGACTTTGTCGAACGCTTTCGCTACATCGAAGAATACTGCACCGGTATACAAACCGCGCTGGAAGCCAGCGCTTATGTGTTCGATTATCCGGTGGGCCTGATGCACGCTAGAGTGCTGGGTGCGGAACCCAAACTGTTCGTTGAGGATGAGGCCCTTTGTCTCAGCGTAGTCTCTGAGACGCTTATAAATAAGCCTCTCGTAGACCTTGCCGAGGACTTTGAGCAAACTGATGGGGCGGTAACTCGAAGGCTCGGTTTTGGGTTTGCCGGGCTTCGGGATACCGATGACGGTGGCTTCTTTCCACATTTGTGGAAAGAAATTGTTGCTTAAGGCACCATTGAAGATGGTAGTCAGTAGCATTATTAGGTGGGCAGGGAATAGCTGAATCACCCTATTAGTGATTCCATCTGAGCCGGGGGCTTTACGGATTTTCAGACCCTTGATGATGTCGTGCACTTCGTCTGGTGTGACGGGGGGCAGAGGACTTTCAGGGTCTTCAACGGGAGGGAGGGAGGTTCTACGTTCGACTTCAGCGTCGACCTCTAAGAGGTGAGCTTGGTCTACTGGTAGAGTGCTGGGTGAGCATTGTGCCTCTAGACTATCGGCTAGGCATTCAGCCTTGTCGATGTCGTCGAAGGCTATGGTCTTGTCGGGGCGGATTAGGGGTGGTGTGGACGCGACTTGCTGGGACTTGAGTTTCCTCTGAAGTTCCCAGAAGGCTAGGTGGGTTGGCTCTAGTTCGCTCAGCATCTTGTCCCAGCCCGTGTCACGCAGCTCCTGTATGCGTGTCTTTACAGATCTCTGTAAATAGCGCATATGGGCTTTGTTTGCGGCGCAGGGAAAGTTACTGTATGCACGAATGGCTGCGTTCTTCTCAGTCAATAGGTCACGCACATCGTCAGGTAGTTTCCAGCGGGGGTCTTCCCCCACTGGGACTTCCTTTGAGCAGTCGCTCACGACGGATTGTACGTGATCAGTGAGTGAGTCGATCGCGGCCGTTGTTGCTGCGATAGAGTGGAATTGGTCGGGGATGGAGTCCAATTGGGGGGACGTGTTGGATTTCAGCTGGGTGCTTACTTTCCTCCAGTCCGTTACCCTTTTGGTGGTCGGGGGGCGATTGGGGTCAGGGAGACCTATGCGGGGGTCGAGTTTTAGTATTACAGGACGGTGATCAGAGTGAAGCTCGTCCACCGTCTCTATTGAGTCTAGTCTTAGATTGACGTTCTTAAGGATCGCCAAGTCTAGTACGTCAGGGATATGGCCTACTGTATGGGGATAGTGGGTATAATTCATCGGAGCGATGATGTCGATATTAAGGGAGTTTGAGAGGTCGAACAAGTCTCGCCCTCTTATGGAGGATCTGGAACTATTCCAGGAGGGATGTTTGGCGTTGAGGTCGCCCGCTATGATAACGGTGTCGCTCAAGGCTAGTAGGGATGTGAGATCGTTAGCGAAGGGTTGAAAGTCCTCCGCACCTCTAGAGGGAGTTGCGTAGGCTGATACTAATATGATCGGCTGATGGCCTGTCATGCCTAGGCGGCAGACTGAGACTTCTAGTCGTGAAAGAGGAGGAGGGTCCATAGGGATGCAGTACAGATCCTTTTTATAATATATTAAAGTGCCTCCCTTGTGACAGTGAACCCTGTCATTGCGAACTACACGATAGTTGGCAATGCCGGGGTCACGATTACAGGGTTTAAGGAAGGTTTCCTGAATGAGAAGGATGTCAATTTGATGAGCGCGGAGGAAGACCGCGATCTCATCGCGTTGATTTTGGATGCCATCGGCATTGAAAAAACCTAACGTGAGGGATCGGGGTTTGAACCTAGCTATGACGGTGTTAGACATTGGGGGTTCCTTGAGTGGCGGACGATATCAGGGCTTGCGTAATGTCGGGGTACGCATTGTATATAGCCTGGATCCTAACTATGTCGAGGGCATTTTGGGCGGCAATGAGTTCGCGACCCATTTGGTAAGCGCGAGGGGACAGGAACATCATGATTCCGGATTGGATCGTGTTGGGGAGGGCCACGGGAGTGTTTGTGGGTTTGGGTTGGGAACGCGGTGCTACGGGAGCAGGTGCGGACCTGGCTGGGGGCGCGGGGGCGCGAGTAAGGGACGCGGGGGCTCCCATAAGGGGCGCGGGGGGGCCCATAAGGGGCATGGGGGTGCCCATAAGGGGCATGGGGGTGCCCATAAGGGGCGCGGGGCCGCGAGTACGGGGGTCCGTTTGGCGGGGGGTGGTGGTGGGTGGGGGAGGGGGTGGGGGTTGGAAGTGACCCAGGGCTGGGAAAGCCTGCTGGTGTTGGAGGTAATTCCACGGACTGGGCCTCTGGGGGCTAAGTCTCTGTGGCATTTGGGATGAAGGGAGAGTGTAGGTGGAGGGAGCTTCCCTCTGCTGGCGGGCGTCGAAACGCTTGGCCAGTTTGGGAGAAGAGGACTTGGGGGCTTTCGGGCAGCCGCGGTAGTTAGCCCGGTGACCTACTTGCCCGCATAGTACGCAACTAGGTGGGTCGGGACATAGGCTACGGTCCTTGGGACGGGTGCAGTCGGAAGTGCCATGCTCGCCCAGGCACTTGACGCACCTGGGTTTTGCGTGACAGTTCCTCTGCGAGTGTCCGTATAACTGGCAATTATGACATTGCCCTATGGCGCCATTTTTCCATGGCTTCTCTATTTGGAAGCCCGTGAGTGAACACAGGGACTTCAGCTGAAATATGGGGTGATGCCCCTCGACGGGAGAGCATACGACGAGTATCATGTCGTATGCTTCCCCGCGTTTTGCGCGGTGCATACGGTGGACTTCGTCAACCGGGACGTTTTGCGACTGAAGGTCGGCTAAGATGTCTGAGGGGGCAATTTCTTTGGGGATCCGTTTGATCACCACTCGGATTTGACGCTCCTCTGAGAGAGTGTACGTGTGGAATGACACACGTCGCTCTCTCAGGAGTTTAACTAATTCCCTATAGTCGTGGGAGGTAGGGGTTTGGACTTTTATACCCTGTTGGGTATTACGGGCGCTGGTGTATGCAATCCTTTGATCGCAACACCATTTGGATATTTCCGTCCACTTCCCCTTGTCCTGAATGAACATGGGTGGTGGCGGAGAGACCTTCTTAGGGTCAGAAGTAGGTGGGGTGGGGGCAACCTGCGAGGAGGGTGACGCGGTCGGGCGGGTAGGGTTTTACATTTTTTTTTTTTTTTTTTTATATAGGGCATCTCGTAGCTGACCTCTGAGGTCATGACTACTTAACCGGTCAATCCTGTGGTTGCCTTAAGCTTCTACACTTAAAGCCTCCAGCCAGGGGCAAAACTATGCTAATTAAAACTAGGCGAACGCTCGCTAAGGGCACCCCCTGTGGGGTACGAACCTCGGCTTAGGGCGTTCGCTGGGGGGAGGACAGCAAGAGGGACAGGCTGGATCAAGAGTGTTTCATTATTATTAGTCGGGGAATTTAAAGCTACAGGCTCAGCATCGACGCGGGCTGGCGCATCTTCGAGCAAGGGTCGGGGGGGAGTATCATTTACTCGGGAGGGTCGCGATCGCGGACCTCTGCGGCGAGGTCGGAAAGTGTGTCGGTGTGTGTGTTTTCTGACTGTACTGGTTTCCCTATTGCTCTCCTGGAGGAGGGTTATGGGGTCGTCTGGGTCGGAAAGGATTAGCCTCGGGCGGCGGATCTTACTGATTTTACTTGGGACATAACTAGCAGCCTCGACAACCAGAGGGTTGCGGTGGGTGGCGGCGGAATCAAAGAAACGCTTGGAATTGCGTTTGAGAAACTGGTGGATCGTGGGGAGTTTAAAATCGAGATGGAGGGTTTCGTTCCTACAGAACCAAGGGGCTCCCGTGGCCATACGAAGGAATCTGTTCTGCATCACCTGCAGTCTGTGAATTTGTCGGGGCTTAGCTTGGGCAAAAACGACGCCCGCATAGGTCATGATGGGGCGAATGCATGTGGTGTAGATTCGCAATTTGCACCTAAGTGACAATTTGCTACGTGCATTTAGCATGGAATGGAGTCTTCCGAGAGCGAAAGCGGCCCGCGCGCGGGCCTGCTTTATATGGTCTGCGAAAGTGAGTTTTTCGTCGAGGACCACACCTAGATACTTGGCTCGCTTCTCCCAAGGGATCGGCTTGCCGAGCATGGTGATGGGTCGGGGCAAGGGGGGTCTAAATCTTACGTGCGTTTTTGAAAATAAAACCGCTTGACTTTTGTCGGGATTTACTTCGATCCTCCATTTCCTAAACCAAGCGCCGAGTTTATCGACTGCGGTTTGGAGAATGCGAGCTATCGAATCGGGCCCAGCGCCCTTGTAGTAAATGGCCGTATCGTCTGCGAACAGAGCCAACTGCGCCTTTTTACTCTTCGGGATGTCGCTGGTGAATAGAGTGAATATGAGGGGGGCAAGCACAGAGCCCTGAGGGACGCCTGCGCGGATGGGACGGGGAGAGGATATTGCGCCTTCGATGCGATAGCGGAATGTGCGGTTCGACAAAAAGTCTCGTAAGATGAGCACGAGACGATCTGGCACGCCGAGTTGGTACAGCTTATATATTAAGCCGTTGTGCCAGACTTTGTCGAACGCTTTCGCTACATCGAAGAATACTGCACCGGTATACAAACCGCGCTGGAAGCCAGCGCTTATGTGTTCGATTATCCGGTGGGCCTGATGCACGCTAGAGTGCTGGGTGCGGAACCCAAACTGTTCGTTGGGGATGAGGCCCTTTGTCTCAGCGTAGTCTCTGAGACGCTTATAAATAAGCCTCTCGTAGACCTTGCCGAGGACTTTGAGCAAACTGATGGGGCGGTAACTCGAAGGCTCGGTTTTGGGTTTGCCGGGCTTCGGGATACCGATGACGGTGGCGTCTTTCCACACTTGTGGAAAGAAATTGTTGCTTAAGGCACCATTGAAGATGGTAGTCAGTAGCATTATTAGGTGGGCAGGGAATAGCTGAATCACCCTATTAGTGATTCCATCTGAGCCGGGGGCTTTACGGATTTTCAGACCCTTGATGATGTCGTGCACTTCGTCTGGTGTGACGGGGGGCAGAGGACTTTCAGGGTCTTCAACGGGAGGGAGGGAGGTTCTACGTTCGACTTCAGCGTCGACCTCTAAGAGGTGAGCTTGGTCTACTGGTAGAGTGCTGGGTGAGCATTGTGCCTCTAGACTATCGGCTAGGCATTCAGCCTTGTCGATGTCGTCGAAGGCTATGGTCTTGTCGGGGCGGATTAGGGGTGGTGTGGACGCGACTTGCTGGGACTTGAGTTTCCTCTGAAGTTCCCAGAAGGCTAGGTGGGTTGGCTCTAGTTCGCTCAGCATCTTGTCCCAGCCCGTGTCACGCAGCTCCTGTATGCGTGTCTTTACAGATCTCTGTAAATAGCGCATATGGGCTTTGTTTGCGGCGCAGGGAAAGTTACTGTATGCACGAATGGCTGCGTTCTTCTCAGTCAATAGGTCACGCACATCGTCAGGTAGTTTCCAGCGGGGGTCTTCCCCCACTGGGACTTCCTTTGAGCAGTCGCTCACGACGGATTGTACGTGATCAGTGAGTGAGTCGATCGCAGCCGTTGTTGCTGCGATAGAGTGGAATTGGTCGGGGATGGAGTCCAATTGGGGGGACGTGTTGGATTTCAGCTGGGTGCTTACTTTCCTCCAGTCCGTTACCCTTTTGGTGGTCGGGGGGCGATTGGGGTCAGGGAGACCTATGCGGGGGTCGAGTTTTAGTATTACAGGACGGTGATCAGAGTGAAGCTCGTCCACCGTCTCTATTGAGTCTAGTCTTAGATTGACGTTCTTAAGGATCGCCAAGTCTAGTACGTCAGGGATATGGCCTACTGTATGGGGATAGTGGGTATAATTCATCGGAGCGATGATGTCGATATTAAGGGAGTTTGAGAGGTCGAACAAGTGTCGCCCTCTTATGGAGGATCTGGAACTATTCCAGGAGGGATGTTTGGCGTTGAGGTCGCCCGCTATGATAACGGAGTCGCTCAAGGCTAGTAGGGATGTGAGATCGTTAGCGAAGGGTTGAAAGTCCTCCGCACCTCTAGAGGGAGTTGCGTAGGCTGATACTAATATGATCGGCTGATGGCCTGTCATGCCTAGGCGGCAGACTGAGACTTCTAGTCGTGAAAGAGGAGGAGGGTCCATAGGGATGCAGTACAGATCCTTTTTATAATATATTAAAGTGCCTCCCTTGTGACAGTGAACCCTGTCATTGCGAACTACACGATAGTTGGCAATGCCGGGGTCACGATTACAGGGTTTAAGGAAGGTTTCCTGAATGAGAAGGATGTCAATTTGATGAGCGCGGAGGAAGACCGCGATCTCATCGCGTTGATTTTGGATGCCATCGGCATTGAAAAAACCTAACGTGAGGGATCGGGGTTTGAACCTAGCTATGACGGTGTTAGACATTGGGGGTTCCTTGAGTGGCGGACGATATCAGGGCTTGCGTAATGTCGGGGTACGCATTGTATATAGCCTGGATCCTAACTATGTCGAGGGCATTTTGGGCGGCAATGAGTTCGCGACCCATTTGGTAAGCGCGAGGGGACAGGAACATCATGATTCCGGATTGGATCGTGTTGGGGAGGGCCACGGGAGTGTTTGTGGGTTTGGGTTGGGAACGCGGTGCTACGGGAGCAGGTGCGGACCTGGCTGGGGGCGCGGGGGCGCGAGTAAGGGACGCGGGGGCTCCCATAAGGGGCGCGGGGGGGCCCATAAGGGGCATGGGGGTGCCCATAAGGGGCATGGGGGTGCCCATAAGGGGCGCGGGGCCGCGAGTACGGGGGTCCGTTTGGCGGGGGGTGGTGGTGGGTGGGGGAGGGGGTGGGGGTTGGAAGTGACCCAGGGCTGGGAAAGCCTGCTGGTGTTGGAGGTAATTCCACGGACTGGGCCTCTGGGGGCTAAGTCTCTGTGGCATTTGGGATGAAGGGAGAGTGTAGGTGGAGGGAGCCTCCCTCTGCTGGCGGGCGTCGAAACGCTTGGCCAGTTTGGGAGAAGAGGACTTGGGGGCTTTCGGGCAGCCGCGGTAGTTAGCCGGGTGACCTACTTGCCCGCATAGTACGCAACTAGGTGGGTCGGGACATAGGCTACGGTCCTTGGGACGGGTGCAGTCGGAAGTGCCATGCTCGCCCAGGCACTTGACGCACCTGGGTTTTGCGTGACAGTTCCTCTGCGAGTGTCCGTATAACTGGCAATTATGACATTGCCCTATGGCGCCATTTTTCCATGGCTTCTCTATTTGGAAGCCCGTGAGTGAACACAGGGACTTCAGCTGAAATATGGGGTGATGCCCCTCGACGGGAGAGCATACGACGAGTATCATGTCGTATGCTTCCCCGCGTTTTGCGCGGTGCATACGGTGGACTTCGTCAACCGGGACGTTTTGCGACTGAAGGTCGGCTAAGATGTCTGAGGGGGCAATTTCTTTGGGGATCCGTTTGATCACCACTCGGATTTGACGCTCCTCTGAGAGAGTGTACGTGTGGAATGACACACGTCGCTCTCTCAGGAGTTTAACTAATTCCCTATAGTCGTGGGAGGTAGGGGTTTGGACTTTTATACCCTGTTGGGTATTACGGGCGCTGGTGTATGCAATCCTTTGATCGCAACACCATTTGGATATTTCCGTCCACTTCCCCTTGTCCTGAATGAACATGGGTGGTGGCGGAGAGACCTTCTTAGGGTCAGAAGTAGGTGGGGTGGGGGCAACCTGCGAGGAGGGTGACGCGGTCGGGCGGGTAGGGTTTTACATTTTTTTTTTTTTTGTTTTATATAGGGCATCTCGTAGCTGACCTCTGAGGTCATGACTACTTAACCGGTCAATCCTGTGGTTGCCTTAAGCTTCTACACTTAAAGCCTCCAGCCAGGGGCAAAACTATGCTAATTAAAACTAGGCGAACGCTCGCTAAGGGCACCCCCTGTGGGGTACGAACCTCGGCTTAGGGCGTTCGCTGGGGGGAGGACAGCAAGAGGGACAGGCTGGATCAAGAGTGTTTCATTATTATTAGTCGGGGAATTTAAAGCTACAGGCTCAGCATCGACGCGGGCTGGCGCATCTTCGAGCAAGGGTCGGGGGGGAGTATCATTTACTCGGGAGGGTCGCGATCGCGGACCTCTGCGGCGAGGTCGGAAAGTGTGTCGGTGTGTGTGTTTTCTGACTGTACTGGTTTCCCTATTGCTCTCCTGGAGGAGGGTTATGGGGTCGTCTGGGTCGGAAAGGATTAGCCTCGGGCGGCGGATCTTACTGATTTTACTTGGGACATAACTAGCAGCCTCGACAACCAGAGGGTTGCGGTGGGTGGCGGCGGAATCAAAGAAACGCTTGGAATTGCGTTTGAGAAACTGGTGGATCGTGGGGAGTTTAAAATCGAGATGGAGGGTTTCGTTCCTACAGAACCAAGGGGCTCCCGTGGCCATACGAAGGAATCTGTTCTGCATCACCTGCAGTCTGTGAATTTGTCGGGGCTTAGCTTGGGCAAAAACGACGCCCGCATAGGTCATGATGGGGCGAATGCATGTGGTGTAGATTCGCAATTTGCACCTAAGTGACAATTTGCTACGTGCATTTAGCATGGAATGGAGTCTTCCGAGAGCGAAAGCGGCCCGCGCGCGGGCCTGCTTTATATGGTCTGCGAAAGTGAGTTTTTCGTCGAGGACCACACCTAGATACTTGGCTCGCTTCTCCCAAGGGATCGGCTTGCCGAGCATGGTGATGGGTCGGGGCAAGGGGGGTCTAAATCTTACGTGCGTTTTTGAAAATAAAACCGCTTGACTTTTGTCGGGATTTACTTCGATCCTCCATTTCCTAAACCAAGCGCCGAGTTTATCGACTGCGGTTTGGAGAATGCGAGCTATCGAATCGGGCCCAGCGCCCTTGTAGTAAATGGCCGTATCGTCTGCGAACAGAGCCAACTGCGCCTTTTTACTCTTCGGGATGTCGCTGGTGAATAGAGTGAATATGAGGGGGGCAAGCACAGAGCCCTGAGGGACGCCTGCGCGGATGGGACGGGGAGAGGATATTGCGCCTTCGATGCGATAGCGGAATGTGCGGTTCGACAAAAAGTCTCGTAAGATGAGCACGAGACGATCTGGCACGCCGAGTTGGTACAGCTTATATATTAAGCCGTTGTGCCAGACTTTGTCGAACGCTTTCGCTACATCGAAGAATACTGCACCGGTATACAAACCGCGCTGGAAGCCAGCGCTTATGTGTTCGATTATCCGGTGGGCCTGATGCACGCTAGAGTGCTGGGTGCGGAACCCAAACTGTTCGTTGGGGATGAGGCCCTTTGTCTCAGCGTAGTCTCTGAGACGCTTATAAATAAGCCTCTCGTAGACCTTGCCGAGGACTTTGAGCAAACTGATGGGGCGGTAACTCGAAGGCTCGGTTTTGGGTTTGCCGGGCTTCGGGATACCGATGACGGTGGCGTCTTTCCACACTTGTGGAAAGAAATTGTTGCTTAAGGCACCATTGAAGATGGTAGTCAGTAGCATTATTAGGTGGGCAGGGAATAGCTGAATCACCCTATTAGTGATTCCATCTGAGCCGGGGGCTTTACGGATTTTCAGACCCTTGATGATGTCGTGCACTTCGTCTGGTGTGACGGGGGGCAGAGGACTTTCAGGGTCTTCAACGGGAGGGAGGGAGGTTCTACGTTCGACTTCAGCGTCGACCTCTAAGAGGTGAGCTTGGTCTACTGGTAGAGTGCTGGGTGAGCATTGTGCCTCTAGACTATCGGCTAGGCATTCAGCCTTGTCGATGTCGTCGAAGGCTATGGTCTTGTCGGGGCGGATTAGGGGTGGTGTGGACGCGACTTGCTGGGACTTGAGTTTCCTCTGAAGTTCCCAGAAGGCTAGGTGGGTTGGCTCTAGTTCGCTCAGCATCTTGTCCCAGCCCGTGTCACGCAGCTCCTGTATGCGTGTCTTTACAGATCTCTGTAAATAGCGCATATGGGCTTTGTTTGCGGCGCAGGGAAAGTTACTGTATGCACGAATGGCTGCGTTCTTCTCAGTCAATAGGTCACGCACATCGTCAGGTAGTTTCCAGCGGGGGTCTTCCCCCACTGGGACTTCCTTTGAGCAGTCGCTCACGACGGATTGTACGTGATCAGTGAGTGAGTCGATCGCAGCCGTTGTTGCTGCGATAGAGTGGAATTGGTCGGGGATGGAGTCCAATTGGGGGGACGTGTTGGATTTCAGCTGGGTGCTTACTTTCCTCCAGTCCGTTACCCTTTTGGTGGTCGGGGGGCGATTGGGGTCAGGGAGACCTATGCGGGGGTCGAGTTTTAGTATTACAGGACGGTGATCAGAGTGAAGCTCGTCCACCGTCTCTATTGAGTCTAGTCTTAGATTGACGTTCTTAAGGATCGCCAAGTCTAGTACGTCAGGGATATGGCCTACTGTATGGGGATAGTGGGTATAATTCATCGGAGCGATGATGTCGATATTAAGGGAGTTTGAGAGGTCGAACAAGTGTCGCCCTCTTATGGAGGATCTGGAACTATTCCAGGAGGGATGTTTGGCGTTGAGGTCGCCCGCTATGATAACGGAGTCGCTCAAGGCTAGTAGGGATGTGAGATCGTTAGCGAAGGGTTGAAAGTCCTCCGCAACTCTAGAGGGAGTTGCGTAGGCTGATACTAATATGATCGGCTGATGGCCTGTCATGCCTAGGCGGCAGACTGAGACTTCTAGTCGTGAAAGAGGAGGAGGGTCCATAGGGATGCAGTACAGATCCTTTTTATAATATATTAAAGTACCTCCCCTGTGACAGTGAACCCTGTCATTGCGAACTACACGATAGTTGGCAATGCCGGGGTCACGATTACAGGGTTTAAGGAAGGTTTCCTGAATGAGAAGGATATCAATTTGATGGGCGCGGAGGAAAACCGCGATCTCATCGCGTTGATTTTGGATGCCATCGGCATTGAAAAAGCCTAACGTGAGGGATCGGGGTTTGAACCTAGCTATGACGGTGTTAGACATTGGAGGTTCCTTGAGAGGCGGACGATATCAGGGCTTGCGTTATGTCGGGGTACGCATTGTAGGGTTTTACATTTTGGTTTGAGCTTAAGTAGTATTCTACTATGGTACAAGTAGCGGGTGGTTTGAGTATTAAAAATAAATGATTTACAATTCTTAACCAATGATAGGTAGGTGAGGCCTGGATATTTTAGTCAAGCATGAACTTGATTCTCGACAGGTTGTAACCTGCTCCCTGAATGATACCTTTTTACGTAGTTTATTTTCGACAAGTTGCAACTTGTTCTTGGGCGATGCCATCTGGCTAGTTTCTCGTCGACAAGTTGCGACTTGTTCGTGAGTGATGCTAATATTCTGTTTATGTGTGTTCAGGTGACTGTTAGTGATTTACCTGTGTTCTTGTCAAGTTAGGACCTGCTTGGTGGGTAGTACAATTATCGCTTGTTTGAATATTATTATTTACAACATTGATCTATGTGATTTACGTTACATAATCAAACCGTACTATTGTTTGAGTGGGCGTCCTGCACACTACAGTCAATTTGGCTGTGCGTACCAGACGAGTATGTGACCAGACCGCGGCTGCTGGTGGTGCCGACCGCGCGCAACAATCTACTTCAGCGTGCACCACTGACGCGCGCGCTGTGCACGCTCAACGCGGTAGCCGATAGAATAGACTAGTTTTCTTGACGACTTTACTCTGGCGATCTCTAGGGTTATGGTACAATTAAGTTAAAAGGTGTTATGTTTGTTTCTTCTGTTGTGAATTTATTTTACAATTGTATATTTATACTTAACTATCGCATTAGGGCAACCCGTAAAGATATATTTAAGGGTTGTATAATAAATACATAAATTATAATAATAATAAACTTAAATAAAGGAAATAATAATAATTATGCTTTCCTTTATCATTAAACATTTGTGAAAGGTAAAGTCCACACATGGCATAAGTGCGTGTCTTGCGTCGCCACGCATCACGGCCGCGCCGCGCGTCGTCCGCAGTCGGCACACGCTCCACTTATCGCGCGACAAACACTCGCCACCAACAAAGCAAACTTGCTCGTCTTCCTACACATTAACTTGCTAACTGTGCTCCCCAAAACTTGTTATTAATAATTTTTGCCAAACTCTAGTAAATATAAAATCTCTGTAACTTGATAATCATGCTGTCTGCGCGGCGTGTGCAACATAATTGGCCCGAATTGTTCGTTATTCATTTTTGTCTTTAAAATATTTATAATATTTTGTCACGTATTTATAGATATTTTGCTTATTACAAATACATCTCAATCGATACAGTCGAATATCTTCCATAACAATTTTACTGCGAAAGTATATATAAACTAAATATACTACTGATTTAACTGCGAAAACGTTACAAACAAACGAGCGAGTCTTACAGTAGTCGCTTAAGATGTGTAGCATCTGACATCTCACCATGGGAATAAGCAACATTAAAGGCGCGGGGCCCCGTCTAGGTCGTTTCTGACAGCCAACTCTAGCACCACGCACGCTCATGTGCTCATGTCACTTTCGTCCCTTTTCACGAAATCTCTCTCACAGATTTGATTATTTAGATTTCGATTCTGATTGCAGGATTGCGACAGGAAAGATATTACACATAAAAAAACAGACATTTTGGTTTTGTAATTCATTAGTCGACATCATACGATGTCCACATGTTTATCCTTAAACACTACGGTACTAGATAAATCGCGTGTGTTTGTGTTAATGTTTGCACAAACATACTTGTTTACTTAGGGTCCTTCGTATATGTTTGTGAATCAAAAGGTGATTCGAGGGTGGAGCGGATAATTTCAGATCGTCCCGAGCGGATATGCGAACACTTCTCAAAACGTACTAGATATTCACACGCAAATCAAACAAATAGCTGTTACTCTGTCAGTACTGTGTAGCAGATTTGTCGGTAATCATCCCGTTACACTAACCGCAATACGCCGATTATTAGCACATCACTAGCTCGTATCCCGTCTCATTACCAGAAGCCGATAAATACCCTTTGTGGGTATAATAGTAGGAGCCGAACAGGTAATGTATACCTACGCATTCGCACCTAAGCCGCTTACGACGCATAATGACGAACACAAAAGACACCGCGTTCAATAGACTGAAACTGAAAGAAAAAATACTGCTGTCTGTTATTAGTTCAAGAAAAGAAAAATCCGGGAATCCCGAGTATGTTATAAGGGCAAATATCCGCGAAATGCAATAAGACGGCGATAGGGACACGACCGCGCCGCGCGTAATACTATATGCTGAACAATCAGAAGGCCGCCTGCGTGCCTGCGACCGCGACCACTGCCGCGACCTGCGACCATAACAGAGGCAATTCAACGCTACGATTTTGTTTCATCAGTATTAATAAAGGGAAATCGACGCACAGAAGTCCACTAAACGGGATGGTGCACGTTGCGATGGAGAGCTCAAGGACGCAAAAAAAATACTGGTGCAACGTTTGCGAAAAGTTCTTACACATGATGGCACACAACTGATCGATACTCGAGATGACCACTCAAAAATCTAAACCTGGTTACAGCCATAACCCTTAGGAAAGAAGGGGGCCCTTACCAATAATTGTGTCAGATTGTAAGTGTCAATGTTTTTTATCTCCCGTTGTCATGAAGAGTGAGTCTTCTGAGCATCACGTTCTCGTGAATTATTTCGTACAGATATTGGCAACACTGATACAGTTCGAATATCGACTGATATTACTACTTGTAATTTATCAGTCGATTTCATATCAATAAGGGTAGCAGCAATGTATCCACGTGGCAGTTTACCTAGTGTATCATATTTTCCGCCAAATCGTCAGTTTTTTTTATACATATTTATGCAATGTTGTTTTATATCCGTTCGCAAAAATAACTTCTTGATACGCCAGTCTGTAGTTTTATTATGACATGCATAAAAACATGGAGTCATTCTCAGTGGAAGGTGCTTGTCATTTAGATTTTATTTCTCGCTAAATATATAGGTAGTTAGTTTACCTTCCATAAATATCAATATTTCACAATTCATCGAGCTAAACGTAAGGGAAAGTGAAGTAAATGTAAGTTAAGCTCCCATTCATGCGTGAATAAGGAGCTCGTAAAGAGGCTATCAGGACCCGAGCACAACGAGCCGCCATCCGCGATATATGGCCACACGCACCGCCCTGATCGTAGCCGATCATAGCCGATCATAGCCGTTGAGACACGACAATAGAGCCCACCCAGAGATACCGATCTATCAGCCCCACGTACGCACTTACACGCCGAGGGCTAGTGTGGTCGATCCCGCGAATGATGATAAGACGGATGACTTACTGAATTATGAATTATTGCACCGGTACCATGTAACTCGACTGAAACTCAAACTCAAACTCCAGTTCAACATTCAACGTATACATATACCCAAATACACTTTACATCAACGATCTGCATATAAGTCTCGCATAAATCGCATTGTTCAGTGCAAATACAAGTTGACGCCACAAACAAGACTGGGGATGCCACCTCGCGCTTCACAATCATTGTGAGAGCAATTAGGTTCTCGTGCGGCGCTGAAAAACGCCATTCAGTGAAGAACAAAGGCATAACAAACAGCCGCGACCTGCCGCCGCTAATTAAATATGAACAAGAAACATCCAAAAATTGTCGCCGAACTTTGACCTCTGCCCCCTCCCCCCATTCTGACCCCCCCACCAGTCTCCCGTCCCCCGACAGGTGGTAATTGGGTTAAGCACCGCGAGTCGCGACTGCAACGTTCAACGCTATTTTGGTCGTCCGTCGATATCGCACTCTCGATAAACTGCACGTAATCACTGACACGTTTCAATGGTTAAAAACCAATTACACAACTCGATACTTTTATTCGTTTATTTTCTATGGCTTTGTCAATGAACGTTTTCAAATTGCTACTTCGTTTGATGTTTGCTTTGAACGGCATCATCAGCGCTAGTCAGTGACTCTTCATAGCAACATTCATGCTCTGCACTCATACAGTCTTAAGATATTTTCTTGACAACATTAACCGTGGCGTACTTCAAAGGAGTTTGGTACGAGCTCTTTGGCTAAATTTATGTTTCCAAATTCAGTCGTCATTCGTGAACTCTTAAGAATATTATAAGTTGGGAGTGCACCAGAAACAATTTAAACATCTACATCGAAATGCACTCAGCACGGTCGAAAGTTCTGAGCAGTTAGTATCGGTGGCGATACACAGAAACATCGCGATGAACGGTGCGCTGGGACATAGCACGAGTGTACACGGGCTAACCTACCACCGCTCACTCCGGCACAGCAGCGACACGGAGCGGAGCAGTGCGACACAATGTGGGACAATTACCGCAAGTGAAGAGCTCACACTCACACATCAACGCAATTCAATTTGATACGTTTTGAGCGCTCAACGAGATGAACGTCACAAAAAGTCACAATAGCATTTTAAATACATAGGGCGTATTGTTGCCTGTGCATATTTGCTTCACATTCACTACAGATGTTTTTAATTTATTTAAATAATAAATAAATAATAATAAATAAATATTGTTTATTGTTTAACTAGGACTAGATTACATGGCAAGTTATTAAATAAAGCACAAGCATAAAGTTTCTTAAATCTAGTTAGTGGGTGCCGTTCACCTAGATAGGTTACAACATAACCTGTGTTAAGGAGAAAGAAATGGGTACAAACAATTTATAACTAATTAATTAATAAAAGTAGCAAAATTATATACTAACTTAACTAAAACTATACTACAGATTGAAACAAAACGATTGAAAAGGTGTTACAGCTATTACATAAATATTTTTCAGTGCATCACGGCAATTCGCCTCACTTTTTCCCAGCTTTATAGTAAACACAAAGCTTCCTGATAATTGTATTAAATTGTGATATGATGGGAAACCAGCTCATGCCCATTCATCGCGTCATAAAGAGATTTCATATTAAAGAGCCCCGCGCTGTTACAGTTTCAGATGACCGGCTACTCGAACCTCATAAGCATTAATAGCCCCAACTTATCCTGTTACCAACAGAACATCTTCTCCTTTCATATGAACGGAAGGCCAGATATAATACAAGTAAGTACAGTAAAGTATCGGTCAGCGATTTGACCAAGTTTCCAGATTAATAAAGAATAATACGGTAGTGCTTCCACCGATAGATTTGATTCTTTAATCCAATCGCGAACAGACTTTTATCAAATGACAGCTAGTGTGCGGAACGTGGCGTAAGGTATGGGAGGCCGAATGCCGAACGGGGTAACTAAATGTGTACAGAAGGTCAGTGTGATTGGGTTATCTAAATAAAAATTATGACCTTAACGTGTAATTAAAAACTTCAATGGCCTACACTTGAATATTTGTAAGTTCATTGGAACTTCGTTGTTACGAGTCGTCAGTAGCCCGAAAGTCTGCCAAACAGTCTTACCAAGGGGTATCGTATTATCCAGTTACTGGGTTGTGGAGGTCAGATAGGCAGTAAAATATTGGTATTCAGCTGCATCCGGTAAGAATGGAAGCCGACCCCTGCACCATAGTTCGGAAAAGGCTAGGCAGATTGATTGATTGGAACTTTGTGGTTGGTACATCGGTACCAACGAATTATTTGTATATTAAGTATCTCATGATGCAATAGTACAAGTGAGTGGATCTTCTACATTCGCTCGCAGGCGGTGCCGCTCCGCCGCCAGTCCCCGGATACGTTTTCAATTAACTGCTAGCGAGGCCCGCTCCGTTTAATATCGCGCAGCGGACTTTAATCACAGAAGAATCAGGCAATAATACTTAGCCGGGGCTCGAGGGACGACTCTGATTGAAATACCTCCCGCTACCTACCGCTACGTACCGACTGTCGTTAGACGTTCAGTCAGCTGCATCGCGGATGCGGCTTGAAGAAATGAAGACTCACCTCTTTATACAAATAGATATATATTTTTCGTTTGAGATATTTAATTAAATTTAACGTCGTCGTACGGCGCTGCATTCAGGTGAGTTTAATTAAACATTCCGGGAGTATTATAATGTCGCATCCGTCGGCGGCGCCGCTCGTGATGTCATGACGTGAGGTGAGCAGTGGCGGCACTAGTGCTGTCGACAACGACGCAGCACACAACACAACAACTCATAGCTCAACGCCCGTGCATCACTACAAAGTACATCGTAGGCACTGTATCTGCCACTGTCTGCCATAAGTCATAGCACACGACAAACGGCTCTGCTCATCTGTTTGTGGAATATATTTGAGATTATGCGTTAAACTGACGGTGACCTACTTCGAAAGCTGCTCAACAAGCGATTAGTTCGTATTGTCAAGTACCTATCGAAAGTCTGGAAGTGCAGAAACATGCTCATTTATTAAACAAGATGTTTTTTTATAGGTATAACGTTTTTTAGATTATTAATTTGAATGAATACAAAACGAACATCTCGAAATACTTAATAATAAAGACTAGTAAGAAGTTGTTAGTCATCATCCGTCGAGCATCGCCGGCTTTATCGTTAATTCACACGCAAGCAGAAGCAACAGTACTTTTTTTTTTTTGAGTGTGGTAAATCGTCAAATGACTTCTCCCGCTCTGGGCGGAGTGAGAGGGCGTGTCAGAGTTTTACAGATTAAAACCCACCCGTGTTCCTTCCGTTGCATGTGTGCCGGGGCCACGATATCCCTTTCGGACAAACCCGCAACCCCAGCAGGCTTAGACAACGCGCCGTCGACCCGGGCCTGGTCCTTACCGGACGGCGAGCTACCCATTGCTCACCGTCCGCAAGCCCGCGCCTACGGTGGCCGGAAGTCGGCTCGTGACTCCCGACGACGCCCGGGGTGTCTCCTGCGGCGACTAGGGGCGCGAGGGCATGCAGCTTGCATCTCCCTCGCGCGCTCCGCCTCCTCCTTCGCGAGCATAACTGCTTCGCAGAAGGAGGTGACGGCCTCCCATGCACTCTCGCTCCGAACTATGGCCTGAACCAGGGCCGGACGCGAGAGATCGCCGCCGCCGATCGCCTCCGTGACGACACGGTGGTGCTCCACCCAAGCAGGGCAGACCTCCACCGTATGCTCCACCGTGTCCTCCGGGCGATCCACACAGTGGTGACACCCGGGCGTTTCCTCCCGCCTTATACGGAACAGGAACCTCCCGAAACAGCCGTGTCCGGTGAGGACCTGCGTCAGGCGGAAGGTGAGGACGCCGCGGCGCCTCTCTAGCTACTCCTCAAAGAGGGGACTTATCGCCACAATTGTAGCGTGCCCAAGAAGCAACAGTACTAAGGTCCGTATTACAGAAAGAAACTCAAGCATTGATCTCTGTTTAAAACTAGTTTTGAGTCGAGTTTTAATTTTAGAACGTTCCTCAAGCATAGATTCATTGATCATAGTTCAACTGAGTTTGGCTTTATTTTAGATCGTTACTCAGTTCGCGAATCGAACCCAAGCAGTGATTTTATCTATAAGCACCCAAGTGTGGTCGAGACCTCGCTTGAGCATAGATTTTCATGACAAATTGTTAATTTTTGTTCTGTTCATGCGTTGTCGACTTTTTATATTGTTGTTTTTTTTTATTATTATTATCAAAATGGATATAATTAAAGAGGTAGATCATTATAATAATTAATTCAACGATCATTCAAACAGAAGGCTGAACTTTACGCACACTATGCTGCCAAGCATATTATAAGTTGGGGGATTACATCGACGACAAAAATGCTTGGCTCAGCGCTGGTCCAGCTCCACAAGGGCGCATAAACTAATTGATTAGCATTCAAATTATTGTTGCAGCTGCTGAAGATTGTAAAACTATCTTTAGATTGTATAAATTCAATCTCTTAGTATTATATAATTGCATAGCACATGTGTGAGCACTATGTCCCTACTTTACAGTTACCATTTACTGGGTACGTCTTTCATTGACTTGAGTTTGCCCTGGCGGTTGTGAGTATGTCATGCTCACTCAAATGTCTCGCTGGTGGTGGCGTGTGTGTTGGATCGTTAAGTTCCCTTCAAAATGGTTGAGCTAAATGGTGCTGATGCATGCGTCATGTTCGTGAACGGGCGCCGTCAGTGGGGACTGGTCATCTCTTAGCTGCCACGGCTTATTTGAATTTATTTTAATTTTTTAATTGTTTTTATTTTTATTACTGACGCTTTTAACGTGCACGTCTTTTTACATTGTTCTCACATGTATAATTACAAAAATAGATGATGTAACCAATATTTTGTGAAAATATTCTGATTGAAAAGAGTGTCCGTGGAGTTTCTTGCCCGTTCTTCTCCATAGGAACCTACTACGCGTTGGAATGGGCAACTAGCTTCATATTTCTGACTGACCGACCCCTTGACAATTCAAAAGTACCTGTAATTGGTTTATTTGAAATAAATGCTTTGAGTTTGAGTTTGAGTTTGAGTTTAGCGTTCCTCTCAGATTTTTAAGAGGACCCATATAAACTTTAATAAAAAGAGGTACAGATGTTCACAAGACGTGTAATATAAATTCTACATATGCTATATCACGATTTAAGACAATCACACAACCGTGGGCATCCCATAGCCCCAGAATTGCAATTTTTTGTGAGTTTAAGTTTTTATGCAACGACGGCTTCAACAAAGTGATGTTTTCACATAATTGACATACTGATATTTTAAATAAAATACCTATTTAGGCCATAGATTTTCAAGTTAATTTTATGCAGTGGATTGGAAGGAAGGAATAGATTATTGCTTGTTTAATTTTACGTGCACAAGATGGAGATTATTTCTATAACCGGAAAACAGAGACGAACCCTTGAATTGTGTTGCCACACGGTATTATTAAAATATAAAATGTTGCCATTACATTATTCAATAATAGATTGTAAATCTTTTTACTTTGATATTTTGCTTACAAAATTACTAAACTTTACTTCAAAGAGCTTTACTTCGATAAATGGGGGATTGTACTATTAGGGACAAAATAATAACGCTGATTTCCTTAAATAATTGGGCTTTTATGATATACTTTAATCAGAACCAAGTTGGTAAATAAAATAATTCGTAAACGAAAACAGGCTGATGCACATCTCTGCTTGAGGCTCGATTTAAGTCTCGATTCAGCTGAGTATAGATTGATTACCGTTCTGGAATAAGACCGATGCTCAAGTACTGATTCTATACTTAAACAGTGATCAACTGATTGAAGATCAAACTGGACTTGAGGAACGTTCTGTAATACGGACCTAAGAGTGAGGAACATGAGAACACTCGCCTGTTTGTGTAGACACTAAGTAAAACTACAAATCTCAACACAAAACTTCTTGCAGATTCAATTAAAAATGTTGACGAAATTTAACCCTCATTCGTGACATTTTGATATTAAAAGTAATTTGCTACTGCTGTAAACACAATTTTCTTGCTAATACTTTTAATCGGTTCACTAATGTTTCACCAAAACTCCATTGACATATTTTTAATTTACATCCAACGTTTCGTATACTACATATTTATTTTACAAACAACTTATTTCGCAAATATTTTATTTTATAAACACTCGTTTTACAAACATTTATTTAGCAAATGCTTCTCTTTACAAATGTTTCGCATGATATTTAATCATTTATACATTTTTCATTTAATATTGTGATTCTTTTGGATAAATCACGTTTATACTAAATATAATTTTATAATAAATTTTCTAAACCAGTCACAAAGGGATCATGGTTGAAATTTCCATTTGGGTCTGAAGTTCTTTAACCTAGGTACAAAAAAAAAACTATTTATTCTAGTCGTTTTTAGCACTCGCCGGCCGCTACCGCGGCACCGCTAGCTTCGCCCTCTCGGCTCGTGCGTAGGGGTCACAGTTTTAACCTAACCTAACCTTTTTCGAGTGTAAAAATATTTAACCTAATCTAACTAGTTCGGTTCCGCGTAGCCTACTTAAATTATATTTTTTTTCTGTTAGCATAAGTCGTTTCTTGCATTTGTTTTTTTGTTGTTCATATAATATTATAATTATATATAATTGAATTGAAGTTAGTTATTGTTGCTTATTTAATGAAATTATTTTTTTAGGAAATTGCGTAATCCAATATGTAAAACGTTTTTATTCCAAACGTTATTTTATGAGATAACATGAATAAAAAATGAATAATTTGTCAAATAATACGTCCAAAGGCGGACTTAATGCCTGACCCATTTTCTACCAG
The DNA here is from genome assembly GCA_947364205.1 of Agrochola lota. NCBI lineage: Eukaryota > Metazoa > Arthropoda > Insecta > Lepidoptera > Noctuidae > Agrochola > Agrochola lota. Next base: position 439,103 of record OX376222.1, on the reverse strand, counting down.
TCAACCTTAGGGTGATGCAGAGACAAAACATGGCAGGTGCAACAAACGTTATTGATAACACAAAATTAACTATAAAATACATGGATAAATACATATATATTATTATAGTATAAACAGAATACCTTTGTCAGGAGAAGTAACGATCGGTAGAGGAGAAATAACGATCAGTAGAGGAGAAAACGAACACAGCAAATCACCGCTGGGATGTTTCAGCCAACTTCTTGCGTATGTGCCCACGAACCTTCCCTTTAAAAGACAACCGACTGGTTGCCGTCCTGATATTCAGAGGTAGGGCATTCCAAAGGAACACCGCCTGGACAAAGAAAGAAGAGTGAATGAAACCAGAGCGGTGAGAAGGACATCGTAGAAGACGATTGTTGGTGGAACGAAGATTTTTGCTATGGGCAGAGCATAAGTATTGAATATGGGAAGTCAGGTAAGAAGGAGAGGTGGGTTTGTAGAGAATAGAGAACAACACAGACAGAGCCCTCACCTCTCTGCGCTGTCGAATGGGTAACAACTTTAAAAGCAATCGGTGCGCGGATACATGGTCATACTTACGAAGATTGAAAACGAATCGAATGTAATTATTGAGAAGGCGGTCAAGTTTATTGAGGAGAACTGCATTCAGTTCATAGTAACACACATCACCATAGTCAATTATGGGAAATATTAGGAAGTGTACAAGCATTGCCTTTATGTGTGATGGGAGAAGATTTTTTAACCGATAGAGCGACCGCAACGTTCCGGTAACTTTTTTACTGACGGTTGTTACCTGCCTTCGCCAGTCAAGACAAGTGTCGACATGCAGGCCAAGATCCTTAACATCGGAGCCAAACGGAATGACTGAGTTGTCAAAGATTACAGGTGGCACAGTTAAGCCATTCAGCTTCCTTATGCTGTGTGGGCTCCCTATTATGATAGCCTGACACTTGGTAGGGTTAACCACACCCCAAAACGGTCAAACCAGTTTTTAACTACACCTAAATCCCGGTTTAGCTCCTTAATAGCATCAGAAATGTTATCAACACTTGCCTGACAGTAAAGCTGCAAATCGTCGGCATAGAAATGATACGCAGTCCGAAGCACGGTGGTAATGAGATTAATAAAAATGGAGAAAAAAAGAGGAGATAATATACCGCCTTGAGGGACGCCAGCTGCAAGATCACACCAACTCGACGAAGAATCTCCAGCATGAACAGACTGTTGACGGTCCCGAAGAAAAGAGGAAAACCATTCTAGTACCTCCAGGGAGACCATAAAATAGGAAAGGATGGATAAAAGGATTTCGTGACTGACGGTATTAAAAGCATTAGAGAAGTCAATTAATACTAAGACTGTAATTTTAGTTTCTTCCATTCCCCGCCTTATATCGTCAGTTACTTTAAGAAGAGCTGAAACGGTGCTGTGCCCAAAAACCGGATTGAACGGGACTGATGAGGGAGTTGTGGTGAATAAAGTGGGAGAATTGTTTATGAACATTGGCCTCGAGCACTTTAGACAGAAAGGAAAGGATGGAAATTGGGCGAAAGTGACTGTGAAGTGTGAAGTGTGTGTGTGTGTGTGTGTGTGTGTGAAGTGGGTTGGGTACCTTAGGCGCCGAACAAGGGCTTCAAGCCACAGGGAGGGAAAACACCGGTGTACAAGGAGAAGTTTATAATGTGGGCGATTGCAGGAAGGAGTTGATCAAGAGCCGTTACGATCATATGGCGGCTGATATCATCTCAGCCCAGGGCTTTTGACTTAGTGGAGAGGATAATCTTTTTGAGGTCTCCCGGGTCGACTGGGGTGAAAACAAAGGGGTTAATATTGGGACGTGTCAGACCAGCAAGGTAGTCGAGGGTTTGATATTTGGTTAGACTATCTAGAGTGGGAACAGTGGAGAAATGGCGATTTAGATCGTCTAAGCCAATTGTGTTAGGAAGGTCTGAATGTCGCGATTTGCCGATGCCTAAAGTTCCAAGGAACTTCCAAATATCGGCAGTAGAAGAAGTAGTGATATTATTTAGGATGTGGCGGCGTTAAGCGTTGCGTATCATCTGATTACACCGATTCCTAGCAGCCTTAAAGAGGGTCCAATTGTCGTCCGAGTGATCCTTTTTAAATTTCCGAAACAAACGGTCCCTCTATCGCATTGCCATCCGAATTCCCCTGTTCATCCAAGGCGCGGGCGGACGCTTCAACTTAATTTTCCTAAAAGGAGCATGGGTGTCATAAAGCTTGACTACGACATTGTTAAAGATATCAACTTTTCCGTCAACTGAACCAGCTGCTTTCAGGGGTAACCAGTCAATGTTGGATGCATCTTGCTGAAGCCTCTCACTATTCATGCGTGCAAAGGCACGCCTGTACTGGAACTTTGGTTTAGGTTTAAGGGGTTTAAGGACTTAGGTTAGGTAAATAAGGTCGCGATGGGAAAAGCCAGGAGCAGCATGTTGACCATGTGAGGAAACTAGTGAAGGATTAGAGGTGAGAATCAGGTCAAGCCAAGTATCATCACCAGCTATATTTAGATGATTTATAAAGTTCAACTGACCTTTCTTGCCAGGTACTGTCGGAGCTTCTTTTAAAAACTTATGTACGTCGGTTGGTGACAATACTTTAGATTTCGTATGTTTTATAATATCAAACCTAAAACAATAACAAATATTTACGGAAAATGGCGCGCTGGTTTTATTTTTTCCGCTAGCGATGCGCGCGCAGGTGTAAATAAAGGCGGCGGGGCACCGCCGTATCCTCACGGAGGTGATCGGCGGCGGCGATCTCTCGCATCCGCCCTGGTTCAGGCCATGGTTCGGAGCGAGAGTGCATGGGAGACCGTCACTTCCTTCTGCGAAGCAGTAATGCTCGCTAAGGAGGAGGCGGAACGCGCGAGGGAGAGGCAAGATTCGCGTCCTCGCGCCCCTAGTCGCCGCAGGAGACGCCCCGGGCGTCGGGAGTCACGAGCCGACTTCCGGCCAACGTAGGCGCGGGCTTGCGGATGGTGAGCAATGGGTAGTTCGCCGTCCGATAAGGACCAGGCCCGAGTCGACGGCGCGTTGTTTTCCACGCGCGCCTCAAAGAGATGTCAGCACCAACTGACGGGGTCCGCAAGGGCCAATGCCTGCCAGGGTTGCGAGTTTGTCCGAAAAGGATATCACCCCGGCACACAGGCAACGGAAACAACACGGGTGGGTTTTAGTCAGTAAAAGTCTGACACACCCTCCCACACACCCGGGAGAAGTTATTTGATAATTTCCCAGCCAAGAAAAAAAAAATGTGTAAATAAAGGCTTATCCTATGGTGCACAAACTTAGTCTTTCACTAACATCCAGAAGTCCAAACTCAAGGTCTGCCAACAAGCAATGGAGTGCAGTATACTAGGAGTTAAATTAACGGATCGTGTTCGAAACACAAGACTGCGCTCCAAAACAAAAATAGCTGACGTGGCTCAAAAGGCTGCCCAACTTAAATGGGACTGGGCAGGACATGTCTGCCGCATGCCGGACAAACTGTGGGCCCAAATAGTAAAAAACTGGTGCCCTGAGACAGTGAGACGGGGTCGCGGTATGTCAAAAAAATTACTGCTTATTTAACACATAAGAATCTATATTTTCAGTTATTTTCATTAAAATCGAATCATTTTTGTTGCAGAAAAAAAAATAAAAACGAAAAATCGGTGTTTTGCATTTTTCTCCATTTTGAGGTTATGTTGGAAATTAATATATACCTACATAAGTAGAAGATATTTTAATTATCAATAACTTTAACATTTAACTTTTTCCGATATGAGCTGTAGTTTAGCTGCAAATCGTTAAAATCATTATTCACCCAAAACGACTATTACCCTACCTCCACTCACTTCCGGAACTTTCACCGAGTTCTCTTCATTTTTTGTCATTTACTTAAAATGTATGCAAAATTTTCCAACTAATGACATACTTCTAAGAATTTTTTATCCGTTTTTTTTTATTCCGCATGCTTGCTTGCCTGCTGCATGCCTGCTTGCACGCTGCAGGCCTGCTTGCATGCTTGCTTGTTTATTGAATGTTTGGAAACATAATACTTCGAACAAATGTTATTTCGGCTAAGTGTAACTTCGGTAAAAACTTTTTCGACCAATCGTCGGAGTAACGAAACGTTTTTTTCCAAAAAAATCGAATTGATAATAGGTCAACTGATATAGTGGCAGACGTGACTTCGATGAGGTAAGAAAAAACGAAACGTTAATAGTTGAAAAGTTTTAAATGAAATGAAATTCTGTCAAATATTTTTCGAATAGATAGGTAACCAGTTTGTAAAGTGCGTAGGCAAAACAACAGAAGTTTTTGTTTAATTATTTTGTATGTGCTATCCAGTTTAGACGTTTGCCAATAGTTACACCTAAAAATTTCGCTGTGTCTACTGTTTTTATTACTATCTCTTGGTGATTAACATTAATGTGGATGTAAATAATTACATGAATCTAGTTGAATGTGACCGTTACGAAGAAAGTTTCTTAACCTTTCCAATTCCTTAGACTTTGTCAGTTTAGGACTGCAAACCAAACTTGATTATCATTAATTATATTAGAGGTCACTTTCGTCGAGGATTTGTATACAATATTGAAAATGCTTGAATGAGGTGAATTTGAGGCACTTGAGCAAGCTTAAAACCCCGCAGGCTACAGCCTATCCGTATCGCAAGCTGTACTTGCGATACGGACATACGTACATCGGTATACCAACAACAGTTTGAAGTAGGCGAGTGGTGCGAGTAGTGCACACAAATCACAAGTCGAAGCAATACTAACGACCGACTAGTTGAAGTTGGGATTAACTCGGCGACGACCAACTTACCAGATACAGTACATCTACCTTCTAGGAAGGCATTTTTTTTTTTTTTGTGGTCGGGAAAGCATCAAATGGCTTCTCCCGTTCTGGGCGGAGCGAGAGGGCGTGTCAGACTTTTACTAACTAAAACCCACCCGTGTTCCTTCCGTTGCCCGTGTGCCGGGGCCGCGATATTCCTTTCGGACAAACCCGAAATCCCAGCAGGCATTGGTCTTTTCGGACCCCTTCCGTTGGTGCTGACATCTCTTTGAGGCGCGCGTGGAACACAACGCGCCGTCGACCCGGGCCTGGTCCTTATCAGACGGCGAGCTGCCCATTGCTCACCGTCCGCAAGCCCGCAATCTTCAACCTTCTAGGCAGGCATGTAATGCATTCGTACAACTCTTTTGAAAACTCTGGAAAACATTATCTTAAAACTTTTACTTGAAAACGTAGTGATAATCCGATGTTATTTTGTGAGAGAGAAGGCGATAATAGCTCAAGAATAGAATATCTTTCAAAAGCTCTGTTAACCCAGTTTCTACTTTTGTTATTATCATCCGTCATCGGATCAAATAAACAAATATATAAACTATTTGAAACAGAACTTTGAAAAAGGTGATCTGGCTGGTTCATGTAATTTTTAACTGACTTCAAAAAGCACGAGGTTCTCAATTAGAACGTGTTTTATTTTTAAATTTTTTACACGATTACTCCGCCAATTAAGAATTGATTTTGATGATCCTGGTTTAGGTTGGTAGGTCGTAACTTCAGCCATGGTCCCATATACATTTTATTAACTTTGCTTGGGTAATATTTGAGTTAGCTTCAATAATACGTATTTTTCCCACTTAGTCTATGCAGTGGATGATTGATGATAAGTTCCTGTTACTGTTATTTACATTGTTAGGTAGTGGTATTTGAATTTGTGTGGGGTAGATATCACAACAAAAAAGTGTTTTTTTTTTTTCAAATATACAAATCAACCGACTTCCAAAAAAAACACTACAAAGTGAAAAATGGTAGGTAGGTAGCAAAAAAGAGAATTCAAAACCAAAGACACCGACTTCCGAAAAAGTAATTCCCATTTCATTTTGTTTTGTAAAATATTTACATTATACCCATATAAAACGTAATTTAAATTAATTAATCCCTTGTAGTTTATTTGAGTTGCAAACAAAATAAACTTTCTCATTTTCAATGTTAGTGAGACAAACTCTTGTTTTAACTTTACTGTTCGTAATATTTGAAGCCAAACACTAAGAGGAGGTCCGTACTTAACTAATCTAGAAATGAAAGGCAAACATGCTACATTATGTGCAATGTTTACCTGCTTCAATAAGAGTTAGAACTAATTGAAACAAAGTTAGTTACCACATTCAAGCAAACAAATGGTATTATAATATCACACTACAAACTTCATAAACCACTTACAATCAAAATGTACTACTACATACAATAAAACTAAGCTGATAATGTACTACATATAAGACTAAGCTGACAATCTACTACATATATTAAGACTAAGCTGACAATCTACAACATATATTAAGACTAAGCTGACAATCTACTACATATATTAAGACTAAGCTGACAATTTACTACATATAATAACACTAAGCTGACAAATTACTACATATAATAAGACTAAGCTGACAATTCACTACATATAGTAAGACGAAGCTGCCAATGTAGTGCATACAATAAGACTAAGCTGACAATGAACTTCATACAAAAAGACTAAGCTGACAATGTACTACAGACAATAAGACTAAGCTGACAATGTACTACATACTGTAATACTAAGCTGACAATGTACTGCAGACAATAAGACTAAGCTGACAATGTCCTACATACTGTAAGACTATGCTGAAAATGTCATACAATAAGACTAAGCTGACAATGCTACAAAGACGAAAGCTATTAGTACGAGTGCCTGTATAATTAAACCTCATCGAAGCGTTGTTGTTGAACGAACCGAGCTCCTTTGCGTGAATGCGAAGATACCACTGAACGGAATATTAATTGGTCGACAGTAACCGAGCTGACTACAAAAACGCAAACATGACAATAGTCGGCAGCCGAGGTTTAGTAAACAATCGAGTTGTGTATACCGAAGAACGGAGCATCACAAACAACGAGCCCTGTTCAGCGACTGAACCTTTACAAATATCTACCATACGTGCTTGTCCTAAATCTGTGGATACGGGAGTATTCACATCATGGCAAGGAGCGTAGGCAGGCGCAAGTTTATAGCTAGGAAATAACTTGCATACTAAAAAAAATTATAGCAGTCTTCATGGAGCTGTATTTTGAGACGTGTTCACAATTTTTATGGTTATTGCGAAGTAGCAATGTGGCTAAATAATAATATAATAATTTGACTCTAGCCTGTGCTGGTCCATGATCAGATATCACAGGATTCACAGGATATAATAGTGTACATATAAAACTAGTAGCACTTTGTGAACTGAAGACCAAGGTAGCTCCTGTCTGTGAAGAGGTAAACTTTTTTGCCAACCACACGGTAGGTAGGTAAGTTGTTTGTCACGACACCGCATCGCTTATTCTATGTGATGTGAACAGATCCCGATCTAATTATATCGTTACCGGTGATACGAGCGACTTATTGACGTCTCAACATGAGAACAGAAAGCTCACAGCTACTAAGGGTACTTCTCACAAAATAAATAGATATTCATAGATAACAGTAGGTACTTAGGCATACAAAATCCAAGGGAGCTACCCTCCCCTGCCCAGCTAAGCTGGGCAGCTACACCCTGTACGTTCAGAATTGCGAATTCCTATGTTCGTTCTTACGATAGATATAAGAAAGAAGGAAACATGCCCGGTAGTTGAAAATGTATCGAAACTTCATCCCCACTACCTGGCCACAACTACACATGCAGATCAGTAAACCCAAAAAATACGAGGTCACGCTCACACTTGCAATTTCTTAAATCAGAACGTACTACACAATCAATTATAAACTTTATCCCATCAACATCCCCTTATACAACTCACTCACAGGAAAACAACGAACGCTATTGTTGTACTGTGCAAAAGTCATTTATTTTACATATAAGCTAGTGATTGACTAAATCGTAAAGTTATCGATTCTCCCATTTATTATTGTTCAAAAAATTTCTAGAGTTCCTGAAAAAATAATAAATAAAAAACGATATAAATATAATCATCCTTTCAGCCGAAAAGACGTCCACTGCTGGACATAGGCCTCCCCCAAATGGGGTTCTTTAATATAATCACCACGCTTGGCAGACGGGTTGGCGATCGCAGTATGATGTTAAAATACATAGAGAACGCTGCTGCTCATACTCTAGTGAGTCCCTTAATCGCCTTTTACAACACCCACGGGAAGAAATGGGTTGGTACTATTCTTTACGCCCGGGACTACACGGAATACATATAATAAGACGACATAAATAAACAACGTAGCTTAAAAAAATATTAAATAAATAAAAAAAAATCAAAATAATGAGAAAATCTAAATGAGTATAAAACAAGATTTCACATCGGTCTCATCGGTCGGTGAAGAATAAACTTTAATAGTAATATAAATTCATACGACAATCGACATTGTCTGCACAACCACATCACTGACTCGTCGCAAGTTACAGCGGCCGTACTACGATGCAACCGCTTAAAGAAAGTATCGTTTTATAATTTATTTTTACCTTGCTTGTCCCGTCACTTAGCGACATACTTAGGTACTAGTAAAGAAGCAATGTATCTATTACAAAAATAACGTAGGAAAGGCAAGAAATATTTTACGTTTTGTTGTTTTTCATGATTTTCAATACAAATATAGTAAAATAGTTGTGCTGATATATGATAAGTGGTTATATGATTTATAAAGTTTCTAGTTTGGCTTCAATTTTTACAAGAAACCACTCAACAACACGGTATTCTTTAATGTTGTCACTGTGACAGTACCTGAATTACCCTAGACTGATAAAATTTTCGTTTTTCCCTAATTGTGTTAATATTAGTGTTTGGATCGGTTCCCCCTTAAGGGGAAGGGCCGCACTCCACCCCGTACGGCCCTGTAGAGCTCGTCTCCGGACTGGTCACTCTCCCACCGTTATAAGAAATAAATGAATTCCCATAAGAAGAAGTCCGATACCTTGTTCCACTACAAGGAAAGGATTGAATGAGATTGTAAATAAGACTTAAGAATTCATAGTTATGAAATTACATTGGATGTGGTTTTAGAAATTTAGTAAATAATTGAGGGATGCAAAGTATATTATTATATAAACCTGTGAGTAACCCTTACGTTAGCGTAACAGGTATTTGGTCAGTCATTACTCACACGATACCTCACATCTGCACTCGGAGTACTCAGAGAAACACTTCCATAAGTGACGCATTGCGTCGGCATCACGCTCTTTTGGAGACGTGGTCCCTAGCAGTTCTTTTGAACTGAACAACGTGACGAAGCAGCTTTCCCTGCGGCTCAGTGCGACTGTCCTTGTACAAGCAACAGAGCGACTAGTTCGAGCATTGCGTCGGCATAATGCTCTTTTGGAGACATGGTCCCTATCAGTCCTTGGACTGAATATAAAATAGATGTGGTCACCCAAACCCCTGGAAGGTCACTCTTTGCACAACAAGCATATCTGTAAGCCACGTGTTCATATCAGTCTGATCGAATTATTGGTCTGAGATATAGAATACAATATTCAAGAATTACTAGGTAATAGAGTTGAGTAATTAAACTCAAGAATCATTATTTAGAGTTATAGATAATCTCTCTTAAAGACCTATTATTGATCTGAGGCAAAGAATACAAAATTCTACATTTAGGTACTAGATAATAGAGTAGAGAATCATAATTCAAGAATAATTAATTAATAGAGTTGTGGATCAACTCTTTTGGAAGCCTAAAGACAGTCCCAAAGCGCCCGCCCTTCACCACTTCCTAGTGTTTGAACTGGAGAGATGAAGTGGCGCAACAAACTCCCCAGCAACACGTCTCTGTCTGTTTAGTTACAAGAACATCAATTATATTACCAGCCTAGGATAATTATTATAATGAAATACTCACTCAGTCGCACCAACAAGCACACACTCACCCAGTCGCACCAATAAACACACACACCTACTCGTACTTCGTTAAATACTACATTAGTCTAGTCTGGGTGTAAGGGAAGCACAGTAGTGCGAGTTTAAATCATAAAATCATTGTCGACATAGCATGTAAGATAAAAGTATTGATTACAGACATGATTCTTGCTAAAAAGGGTAGTGTAACTGAAATTATGACTATTCCATGTAAAAAAGCCTTATATACCCTTATATATTAACTAAAAAGCTCTGTAATATTTTATCCTTACATAGTACTATATTTTAAAGTAGACTATAACGCTAGATAGATCATTTCCCACCTGTATACCTATTTCACATAAGGAAATCGAGTCACTATGTCGAGAATTAAGTAAATTCCTTTGTTCACTAACGTAAACAATGTTATGTGCAACTTCTACTGCGCAGTTGAGTCCCCTTCATACGTTTCAGTTCCCCCGGAACGCCCAAATATGTTAGTACCCCGCATTCCCCGCGAACGTGGAATCCCCTCAAATACAAACACACTGACGTAAGTAGGCGATGAAAAAGTTGTGTAAGTAGAGACACACACACTGTGTGATAGTGTGTGTCACTACTATAAATAAAACCCACTTGTGTATTCGTTAGTTCAGTCGTCTCTCAACCTTTCATAAGGCAATACGAGTACAGTTCAGTCGTCTCTCAACCTTTCATAAGGCAATACGAGTACAGTTCAGTCGTCTCTCAACCTTTCATAAAGTAATACGTGTTCAGTTATTAGTACCTCTGATCATCATCGCGTTCTAGCTTAGTCAGATTTAAAGTCTGTTCTATAAATATTAGTCTCTTAGTGTTTAAGGCTGTTTAAGGCGTAATTATTTTATTCTTCTATTTCTGTATATTGTGTGTGTATGTGTGTGTAAAAGAATAGAGGAATATATAAGTTTTGTGCTCATCCCTGTGGTTTTCCTTTTAAACTCCCACCTGAAATAACCCAGCAACATCATTGACCGCCCCACATAAGTCTACGTTTTAGTCCTTCGAAAGCCGATCTGGTTAGCATTTCGGTCTTTAAGGCTGCCGCATCAGGGTGGTCAACATTTTGGTCCTTCGAGAGCCGGATCAGGTTAACAAGTAACCATGAGTCAGAGGAGCACCATTACTACACGCAGCAAACTAAGAAGATTGGCTGAAGAAATGAGTGTGCGTCGCAGTGAGTTAGTATCGGACTCCGGGTTGCAGTCTGAAAAGGCACCGGGTTCGCCGTCTGTCGCACCGACTGTGGCATCAACGTCTGCCCTCAACATCCCACTGACGGGTGGTCGAGTAATCGACCACAGTGAAAGAAGTACGTCAGAGGGACCGCAGGGAGGCCAGATATTATTACAAGGTCGCCATACGTCGCCGCGAAACAGAGCCTCATCCAATACTAGCCACAAGAGCGTCGAATACATAAAAAAGCGAATAGAATATGAAGCTGAACGCGAATTAGTACAACTCAAGGAAAACCTCCTCAAGAAAAGAATGGAGGCCGACATTGCAGAGATAGAAGCGGCTGCCGAGAGCGACGACTCAAAGTCAGACGAGGGTACAGCACAACGCGTGGAACAGTGGATAGACACGACGCCCCAAGTAACTCAAGTTGATACAGTGCTGTGTACCCCGCCTATGACACGCGCGCCTGTGGATATGGCCGCGCGTCACCAACCAGAAGTCACACAGGGACTAAACGTAAGTAGTCTCAATCGTGACTCTAATATATACTGTGTACCGATCATGCCTAATAACAATAATGTGTCGCATGTAAGAGCGTCTACGTCAGTACCGTTACCTAACCTAACGGTACCTACGACGCAGATGTATACGCCAGTCTGTACCGAAAGTATAAGGTTCAGTCTGCCTCGTAGCTATCCCGTCTTTACCACCCCGGCCGCCAATGTACCTCGAGTATCGATTCTCGAGTCGGATACAAGGCAGCAGACATACCACGGAGTGGATGAAAAAGAAAGACGGCGAGAGGCATCAGGCGACAGGGACAGGAAAATTGATAGACTGGCGGAGGCAATCACTAGTATGGCACGACCGCGACCGGTACCCAGACAAGCATACGAATTGCCACACTTTAGCGGAGACCCAGCCGAATGGATTTCTTATAGAAATATGTATTGGGATACATCAGAATTGTATAATTTTAGAACACACGAAAATCTAGCACGGCTTAAGACATCATTGCATGGAGAGGCAAAGACCTCAGTAGAGGATTTATTACGCTCAGGTACGGATCCCTCCGATATCATGCGTGCGCTTGAAGAAGAGTTTGGGCATCCAACCCTAATTTTACAATGCGCAATAAAGAAAGTTAGGGACCTACCTAAAGTAACAGAGAGCGGCCGCGAGCTAAGAAAGATTTCTTCAACAGTAAGGAATTGTGTGTCTCTACTTAAAAACATTCGCGCTGACGGTTATATAAATAATCCGCAACTAGTAAGCGAACTTTTAAATAAACTTACACCGATACAACGCGCGCAGTACGGTGACTTTGCTATGGGAATAGATATCTCACAGGGGGTGGATTTAAGAATCTCACCTAACTTAGAAATATTATCACACTTCTTAATTCAATTAACGCGCTCGACGTCGTATTACGTACAACCAAGTATGATAGAGTCTAGTCCTTTCAAATCCCCTGTGAAGAAGCAAGTCATCAGTCAAACACGACAAATGAATACCGCGCGTTCCTTTATCAATAGGCCACCACCAGCACAAAGGATAAACACACAAAGCGATGAACATACCGTACCTAAAGAATGCGTTATCTGCCGGCAGGAACATACAATAGAAGAATGCGAAAGTTTTAAAAAACTTAGTGTACAACAGCGTTGGGACACAATTAAAGAAAAAAATACGTGTTTTAAATGTTTAGTTAGTAAACATCCCAAAAGATTCTGCCGCGCAAATAAGTGTGAGAAATGCGGTTACGCACACCACCTGTTATTACACGCCGATAAACAAAAGAAAGAATACAAAGCGTGTGAAACAGATAAGATTGAAAGCGTAACAAATATTGGTGAATGGCGGGCTACAGCATTGTTAAAAATAATCCCTGTAACAATCAATGATAATAACGGTGACAATAAACAAAGCTATGCATTATTAGACGACGGCGCGACCGTATCTTTAATAGACAGTGAAATCGCTACCAACTTAGCGGGTCCTTGTATACCCCTAACGTTGAAGACCGCAGGTGGCCACGGGGTCACGGACTTAACGTCGCGAGCGGTTCAAGTTCAAATAAAAGGTCCAAACGGGCAGTGCCATAACATTAAGTGTCGTACTATGGTGAACACGAACATGCCGACACAAACAGTGTCCGCCTCGATGCTTCGCGACAACGCTCACCTCCGCGACTTGGGTTGCGCGGAGATGAGGGGTGCCAAGCCGCTGCTGCTGCTCGGGCAGGACAACTGGGAGCTACTCGTCGGCCAGGACATCCGCCACGGGAAATCCGGTAAGCCAGTTGCCTCACTTACTAAATTAGGATGGGTCATACATGGACCGTTTGACATTAAAAGCAATATTGAAACAGTAAATTGCACGACAGTCTCCCTTCCTGATTTGCATGACCTAGGAAAGTCTCAGTTTGAGCTAGAGGCTATAGGCATTTCACAGAACGCTCGTAAACATAAAGACATTGAAAGAGCGTTAGACGTATTAGATAACACTAGTCACCGTGTGCCCGACGGATCACAACGGGAAGTCGGGTTATTGTGGAAACATGATAAGATACATTTACCTAACAACTATATGGATGATTATCTAGATAGTACCTGTTCCGATGATGAAGCTAACAAACTGATAGAGAAGGTTATTAGAATACACGCCTCCGGTGGATTCATTATACGGGGGTGGGTAACCAACTCATCAGAACTGAGGGACAAGCTCAAAACAGACATGCCTGAAAAGGTAGCTCTCGAGAAAGGCATAGGCACAGTGGAGAGAACACTAGGCCTAATATGGGCACCTAGAGAAGATAACTTAGGTTTTGATCTGTCGTTTAAGCGACTTCCAGAACATAATATTATAAATGGAAGTCTAGTGCCCACTAACAGACAATTTCTAAGTATGATTATGTCCATTTACGACCCACTGGGTTTCCTGTATCCATGCGTAATTCAATCACGCATATTAATGCAGAAAATTTGGAAACCAGGAATCCAGTGGGACGAGCCATTACAAGATAAAGACGACGAGGTAATTTCTATTCCCCGGTTAGAGTTGCAAGCAGCTTTATTAGCCTGTCGACTAGCAGACACGACAGAGAAAGCATTAGGGCTAGTGATATCCAAAAAGTTTTATTGGACTGATAGCAAAACAGTCCTCAAATGGATAAATTCTGAGGCACATGAATTTCAAAGGTTTATTATTTCACATAGATTAGCTGAGATAGATAAATTATCAGACCGAGGCAACTGGCGCTGGGTACCCTCGGAGGACAACCCTGCTGACACGGCGACCAGATTGTCTTGGCCCGATAACCACGCAGCGTGGCTGTCGGGCCCCTCTTTTCTTCGTGATCCACAGGAGCAGTGGCCAGCATGTCACGAGACTGATGTTGCGAAGAAGGACCTCGAGCGCATCCAGCGGGTATACGCAACCGCATCGCCGGTGGCGCCACTCCTGCAGTACGAGCGCTACTCTTCGTGGGGGCGCATACAGCGCGTCATGGCACGCGTCCTCATTTTTGTGGGCCAATGTCGGAAGCGGCGGACAACAGCTGAGCTACAGCGGCTCGACTTAGAAGAAGCTCACAATCATCTAATAAAGTTGTGTCAAGAAGATAGCTACAGCAGCGAGCGGACCGCCATTCTTAAAGGGCTGCCTGTGCCTAACAATAGCAGCATCAAGGCCCTAGATCCCATGGTCACTGACGATGGGTTTCTTCGGGTGAGAGGACGTCTAAGTGCTTGCGAGGTGCTCACATTCGGTGAAAAGCACCCAATTATCTTGGAGGGACGTCACCCTCTGACAAGAAAGCTGATCGCGCATTACCATGCGATCGCTTTACACGCCAATCACGAGACCGTCGTGAACAATCTACGAGAGAAGTATTGGATCACAAAGGTGAGAACCGCCGTAAAATCGGTGGTCGCCGGTTGCCAGCTCTGTCGCATCTGCAGAGCTAGGCCCGCCCCACCAAAAATGGGCGACCTACCACTCGCCAGGGTGGAGACTTCGAGAAGAGCCTTCACTAGAGTGGGCGTCGACTACTTCGGCCCGATGGAAGTGACCATTGGGCGGCGTCGCGAGAAGAGGTGGGGTGCTTTATTCACCTGCCTCACCACGCGCGCCGTGCACCTAGAGTTGGCCGCCTCCTTGAGCGCCGACTCCGCCATATTAGCCTTGCGGCGCCTCATTGCGCGCCGTGGGCAACCAGCCCACCTGTACTCAGATCAAGGTACAAACTTCATCGGTGCCAACTCCGAGCTACGAGCGGCCCTGAAAGACCTTGATCAAGGTCAGATCAAGACCGAGGCCACCAACCGAGGCATCGAGTGGCACTTCAATCCCCCGGCAGCCCCACATATGGGTGGCTGCTGGGAGCGCCTGGTGAGATCTGTCAAGAACGCACTTCGAAGCACGCTCAAGGAGCGTGCCCCCCGTGAGGAGGTCCTCTACACCCTTCTCACCGAAGCCGAGCTAATCATAAATAGCCGGCCGCTAAGCTACGTCTACGATGACCACAACCAGCCTGTGGTTTTAACCCCGAATCATCTACTCCTGGGGACTGCGTCCGGGAGTACGCCGTTCGCATCGAGTGACACCGAGGACATCGATTCCCGACGGCAATGGCGGCGCGTGAATGCGCTCGCTGACATGTTCTGGCGACGCTGGCTGCGGGAATATCTCCCAACGTTACAACGTCGTGAAAAGTGGACAAACAATGTACCAAATGTATGTGTTGGTGATGTAGTGATAATAGCGGACAATAATAAAGAACGAAGTGCGTGGACAAAAGGTCTAATTAAATCTGTAATACCACGGTAATGATGGAATCATCCGTGTAGTTGATGTAAAAACCATAAATGGGGTCCTGCGTCGACCCGTAGCGAAGATTATTGTGCTTCCCACAGACCAGGATGTAATGCGGCTGAACCCTGTTACAGGGGGTGGAATGTAAGGGAAGCACAGTAGTGCGAGTTTAAATCATAAAATCATTGTCGACATAGCATGTAAGATAAAAGTATTGATTACAGACATGATTCTTGCTAAAAAGGGTAGTGTAACTGAAATTATGACTATTCCATGTAAAAAAGCCTTATATACCCTTATATATTAACTAAAAAGCTCTGTAATATTTTATCCTTACATAGTACTATATTTTAAAGTAGACTATAACGCTAGATAGATCATTTCCCACCTGTATACCTATTTCACATAAGGAAATCGAGTCACTATGTCGAGAATTAAGTAAATTCCTTTGTTCACTAACGTAAACAATGTTATGTGCAACTTCTACTGCGCAGTTGAGTCCCCTTCATACGTTTCAGTTCCCCCGGAACGCCCAAATATGTTAGTACCCCGCATTCCCCGCGAACGTGGAATCCCCTCAAATACAAACACACTGACGTAAGTAGGCGATGAAAAAGTTGTGTAAGTAGAGACACACACACTGTGTGATAGTGTGTGTCACTACTATAAATAAAACCCACTTGTGTATTCGTTAGTTCAGTCGTCTCTCAACCTTTCATAAGGCAATACGAGTACAGTTCAGTCGTCTCTCAACCTTTCATAAGGCAATACGAGTACAGTTCAGTCGTCTCTCAACCTTTCATAAGGCAATACGAGTACAGTTCAGTCGTCTCTCAACCTTTCATAAAGTAATACGTGTTCAGTTATTAGTACCTCTGATCATCATCGCGTTCTAGCTTAGTCAGATTTAAAGTCTGTTCTATAAATATTAGTCTCTTAGTGTTTAAGGCTGTTTAAGGCGTAATTATTTTATTCTTCTATTTCTGTATATTGTGTGTGTATGTGTGTGTAAAAGAATAGAGGAATATATAAGTTTTGTGCTCATCCCTGTGGTTTTCCTTTTAAACTCCCACCTGAAATAACCCAGCAACATCATTGACCGCCCCACATAAGTCTACGTTTTAGTCCTTCGAAAGCCGATCTGGTTAGCATTTCGGTCTTTAAGGCTGCCGCATCAGGGTGGTCAACACTGGGTTTCAACCCAACTATATTTAACTTAATAAATAATACTCGCTATCTTGCGACAGCCCACTTGGACATGGCCTAATATTACGTCCACACCCTACCGTGGTCTCAAACCAACCCTCCTAACTTAACTCCCCTGGCTACGGACTCTGATGTCTCGCATGTCTGTCCTCTTTTGCGACTCAAAACCAACTGCCTTTCTTGTCTAACAATCTCCCTGTCCCAAATTCCCAAAATATTCCATGCCGCACATGGAACTCTCAGCCTCTTTACAAGTTTTTGCAACAAAGACTTAAAATCTCTGAATTGTTTCTGAGTGGCCCGAATAGGTCGGGTATCGTGACATTTACGATCTCCAGATGTGGTTATAATACTGTTTGTTGCTTTGGGTCCAGGGAATATCAATCTTTTGCGATGGAAAAGTCAAAGCTACAATTTATATTATATTGTATTAAATAAAACATACAATTATGTTCTTAGCACGAAACCTATTCAAGTGTTCCAGGTAGCCGCCAGAATAATAAAACAATTAATCCAATATCATTATCATTATCCTATAACTACAGTTATAGGATAATAGATAGTTACATCAATGGGGCCATCGGCTTTGCATGCCTTTGGAATGGTTCATAAGTTATTCTTTAGTTAATTCTCTAGTTTTCTATTTGTTTGTTGGTTTCTTTACCTTACATTATATTCATGTAAGCGCAACCTTGTTCGCACTAACTTTGAGAGCCGCATGTTGATTATATAGCACCGATTCCGACAGTTTCGCAGAATAGACTTATGGCTGTTTTTACAATTCGTCAATTGTTTTAAAGGGTCCGTCTAAACTGCCTGAACCCGTTTTGGTACTCAGAATATTTGTAGAAAGTGGCCACGGGTCGCTTCCCATAAAATATAAATGGAATGGGTTTGTAAGAGGTTCAATATTGTTTTAACATTTTAAAGAAATAAGATATCTTGTTATTAATTAGGGTAACGTATCGAGCTGTCAACCCATAAAATTGAGATTTAATGTGTTCTTAAGAACCCCGAATCAGCCCTTAAGTGACGGTTTTAAAATAAATATAATAATATATTGTAACTAAATTAGAGTAAATGACACACAGTCACATCACGATCGCGTTCTTAAGCACATTATTTAGCGGAGACGGCCATTTCCCTGAGACATGAGCACTGTAATCACGACGCGCGGCCACAGACACGCCCCATGCCACTTCTCCTGTTATTTATATTTCTATGTTTCGAGCTATTTCAAGTCCTAAACATTTATACTTTTTTATTATTCATTTATTTCCATTCATTCGCTATTAAAATTTGATTTAAAACCATGTGTTTTTCCTTAATGTTCAAAATATTGTTTGAAACTTGTTTTAAACTGTAATTTTATACGTTTAATAAAAAATATTGTTTTATTTCAAACTGTTTTAAACATTGTTAAGTGCGTGTTTTAATACCACTTGTTTGTTTTATGCCAATCCTGGGTATTGGTAAGATGAAACACTGATATTGACAAGATCACAAACAGGCATGATAAACAGTCGCTCAGTTATATCGTTTAAAACAACAACATTTTTTGATAAACTCTCACAGCTAATTACATCAGATCCATCGCAGGTATAGACGATAGGTATCCGCGATATTGCAGGAGTAATTAAGTTAATTTACGTAAACAGTAACTTATCATACTCAAATTGAGATAAAGGCAGCTACTTCTTAATTAAATAACACAATTTTACTTCAAGACAAGGATTTAACACAAAATTTTACGATCGCTCGCCGAGAAATTCTATTAATATTACTAAATCGAAATGGGTTATTGTTATCACAAGTTTATGAATATTATCTATAATTTGAAGTTAGCAGTTGTTCAATTAGTTCCCACAGTCTGAGGCGGACTGCTCGTGTTATGATCTGTCCGACTCGGTGCAGTCGCAGTTTAACTTGAACATAAGTTAAAGAAAGGCGATAGTTTTTTTTGGGCCCGGTGTAACCGAATCTGGTTTTATTGTAACGTCTATAAACCGTATTATACTTTAAAAAAAGTAACCAAATTATCTTAAATTGGTATATTTTTTAAATAAAATCTAACGGGAATCACGAAATCGTAATAAAAAGAAAATGTTTTGATAATGCACTTAATTGATTCAATGCCAGTTATGGTTGTCAATGATTGGTTGAAATGCATGTATTGCTGCGGTTTTTTAAGTTTTTAAGAAGAAAAAACAATCTATATAACCTACTTTTAGTTCGGGGCAACCAAATCTGTTTTTATTAAATAATAAAATATGCCACTGACGCTGCAGCAGGTCCTCCTGTATTTAATCCTATTTTTAAGTTTGCTTACTCTCACGTAAAGTGGTTTTAAAAATCAACGTGTAACGGATTGTAGTTATTGGTTTCTTGTCAGTTTGACTCTGGTGATGTCATTAACCCTGACCGTTAATGACTGACTAACATCACCAGAGTGTCGCACTCGATTGTCCCGATTATGTAATTCGAAAACTCAATTTAAGTTGAATTTAAGGTTAGTACTAGAGTGAGGTTCCCAGCAGCTTCGTGCGTTTAAAACGCACCAATAAAAATTTAAAGAAAAGAATCATAGCAAGTTCTAAAATACAGCAACCGTACGATTTGGTACATTGAGGTATCAGTCAGTGACGTTCGGTTAAGATCTGAGATCTGAGATTGTTCGACTTAGTAAAGAGCGTTTTCTACTACTTAAATTCCATTGTCAATCCAATAATCATTGACGATACGATGACAGCACTAACCCACAGATTATGTATTTTCACTCTTATTAAAACTCTGTGACTCTATCCATTACAGTATTTTGACTCTGTTACCCTAGTTTATTACCTACCTTTTTTTTTTTTGAGGATGGGAAATCATCAAATGACTTCTCCCGCTCTGGGCTGAGCGAAAGGGTGTGTCAGACTTTTACTGACTAAAACCCACCCGTGTTCCTTCCGTTGCCTGTGTGCCGGGGCCGCGTTATCCCTTTCGGACAAACCCGCAACCCCAGCAGGCATTGGTCTTTCGACCCCGTCGGTTGGTGCTGACATCTCTTTGAGGCGCGCGTGGAACACAACGCGCCGTCGACACGGGCCTGGTCCTTATCGGACGGCGAGCTGCCCATTGCTCACCGTCCGCAAGCCCGCGCCTACGGTGGCCGGAAGTCGGCTCTCGACTCCCGACGCCCGGGGCCTCTCCTGCGGCGACTAGGGCCGCGAGGGCGTGCAGCTTGCATCTCCCTCGCGCGCTCCGCCTCCTCCTTCGCGAACATAACTGCTTCAGTTTATTACCTACCTACGTATTGAATAATAGAATTAAGAATGACGGTTAACTAATCTGTGACAGTGTTGGTGATATTTATTCAATCGCGACTACATCGACGGACACCTGGTGAGAAAATGGACTCAAGCTTTTATTTTATTTACTCGACTAATGAGTAAAATAGAATCGAACCGCATCACTATCCAATCAGATCAGAAAAACAAGTGTCAAGTGACAACAATACTTCATCCATTTTACTTTCGCCGTTTCTTTCGAATTGCATTGCATTGATATTCACAAAACACAAGCACACCACATCTACATCACAGAACACACCTACTAACACTTTAGTAAGTAAATATAAGTTAACATACGTTTGCACCTTAAAGTCCTAAGCAGTCTCTATTAAAAAATATTTTTGCTCCATCTGTGCGAACCTGGGCTGGCGATCCATAATATAGGTTAACATGTAACCTAGCTAAGATGCCAGATCAAACCTGTTTATTATTAGGTACTCTTTTTCTAATATCCGTAAATTGAAAAATTATATTTATTGCAACAGACTGTACCACACTTTTTTGAAATAAATAAATTATTATTATTTCCTTTTTTTCATTGATATACATATAATTTACATTTTTTAATATTTTTATAAAAACAAAAGAGAAAACAAAAACATTTAAAAATATAGAAAATAGTAGCCCATCGGTATCGGGAACAGGGTCCAAGCTACCGGTGGTCAGGGCTCCGGACTACCGGTACCGGTACCGGACCACCGAGGCTCTTGGCTATTATGCCATTGGCTGTCACGACTATCGGCACAATGAGTGCTGTATCCACATCCCACAAGTGAAGTGTGCGTTTTCCTGGTTAATAAGTAGCTTATGCCACTCCCTGAACTTTAAACTATTTTGTTGCAATCAATCACAACGGTCAATAAAGAAATACGTTTCGTAATTTGAATATTTAAAACAAAAAATGTACGCTAACTAAACACGGCTTCTAAACATTTGTTCATAAATAATATCGTATGAAAACAAATTACAACGCAATAAATATTTTTGTAGTTAATTGTTATGAATTAACTGCAACTACACGCCAATATAGTATAATTGATATCCAGTCATTAGCAACACGTATACCAGCATGCAAATGAACCAGTCTGAACACAAGTGCACGCGAACAGAACTTCATAGAACTTCTCTTATTAATTTTTACTATCACTATAAAATATGATTATGATCTTATTGTAAAATCTCACAACAACTATGTATAGCTTTTATTCGCTTAGGTAGATAGATACAAACATTGTTGAACCATCAAACTAAAAGTTATTACTACAGACAGCAGTTCTACGAGTACTCCCGTAGTTAGATACTAAATCAACGTTCCACAATATACCTATCCGTCGACCTTCCTGCCAGTATTTTAACTTTAACCACCACTTTGCATAAGTCTGCGAGCCCAGGGGCGGCAGGCTCGGCTAGATACGCGCGACGTTCTTCACAAGCACGTGATTTTTTCGTGCGTGTCAGGCAATTTTGACCATCGAGGGACGCCATTAGGACTTTGCGACTGAATTCGGTCGTATAGCGATCGCTATCTATGTCGAGACTGCAGCCCCTTCACCGCTGAACTAAAGGCTTTTTGTTGAATCCCACGTGACCCTTTAACAAAATTCTCTGCTACCGTTCGATGCTTATTATGTAGCTACTAACCATTCAACTAGTGACCATTGGTATACCATGGCCATAATAAATCGTGCACCTTATAAGTCATAAGTTATTTATTCATTTGTTTAACATAGGTACAATAATAATGGTATAAAGATAATAAAGAGTTCGCTATGTTATGCCAGAGAGCATACAAACGTTTGAAAAGTACATATGCAAGCCAGACAAGTCTCAATAATTAAATAAAATAAGCTTGGATAGTAAAAAGAC
Organism: Agrochola lota; assembly: GCA_947364205.1. NCBI lineage: Eukaryota > Metazoa > Arthropoda > Insecta > Lepidoptera > Noctuidae > Agrochola > Agrochola lota. Next base: position 416,809 of record OX376222.1, on the reverse strand, counting down.
CATTATAAAAAATCACTTATTTCATAATACAAATTAATTAATAATAAATGTCAATAGAAACCAATTTCAATGAAAAGAAGAAAAAAATGAATAATCTAAATCTAAAATAAAAATCTAAAATGTCAATACACTGACTGAAAACAAATGATACGACTATTTCCATAAAAAATACAAATGTCAATAAACCAACCAACCATCAACCAATGTGACAGCCAATGCAAATAATGCAACCAATGTGACTTTTTCAATTCATGTGTACTTTCTGAGTTTATCTTAGACATTACTGACATCGGTGAAGGAAAACATCGTGATGAAACCTGGACTTTATATAGTTAATATAAGTCTGAAATCACCAACACGCCTTAAGCACGCGTGGTGATCAATGCTCGTGCCTTCTCTGTATGAGAAGAGGCCTTTGCCCTGCAGTGGGACAGTAACAGGCTGGTATTATTATTATAATGTCAATACAGCCGGCTGTCGCTGAAAACCAGCGCTGGGGCTCTGTCTCGCATAGGGTCGCAGCTTTATGCTGAGCGATGGCCGTTTTGCGTGGATGTGACGCATGTTTTCCCCCAAACTGTTTATTTTCGTGTTTTGTTCTTACCTTGCGTCATGTGTACCGCAAATAAACGTATTTTCTTTCTTTTCTTTTTTCTTTCAATAAACAATACTGATGTCAATATGCAAAAATTTATGTCAAGTACAACAATACACATATTTTACTAGCATGTCAACATTCTGTCATTAGATTTTTGTCTGATAAAAAATCCGAAATACTATAATATGCTTTGTTCACCAGTAAGGATTTTAGCCGTTTCTTAAATAAGCTCACGTTCAATTCTTTGATTGACCGTGGTATCTGGTTAAATATGACTGGTGCCATGCAAAATACACTTTTATACATTAATGCTGTGTGGGACCTTCTTACGCATAAGCTATTGTTATCCCGTCGACTTCGGTTATTAATGTCTGACATATTTTTAAATAACTTTGGATTGGTCTTAACAAATACAGCAACCTGGAAAATGTATAAGGATGGAAGAGTCAATATTTTAAATTTAATAAATAATGGTTTACATGTATCTATGACCTGCAATCCAAACATTGTCCTGATACACTTCTTCTGTGCTTTAAAGGCTATTTCCCTATTGGTTGAATTCCCCCAAAAAATAACACCATATCTCAGAACTGAACCCACCAAGCCATAATATGCTGTGACTAAGGCATCCACACTCATTACTGCAGTAAGTTTATAGAGAGCATAAGCAGACTTACTAATTCGTTTGGTTAGCTCCTCTGTGTGTGTTTTCCAATCTAATTTTTTGTCAATTGTTAAACCTAAGAATTTAGATGTGTTTACTTTTGTTATGCATTGGCTGTCACAGTATATACTTATATTTGTGTTTGAACGTTGGCTAAACATCGTTAATTTCGTCTTTTCAATATGAATTTTTAGATTATTATTATTATCTAACCATTGTATTATTGAGGTTATTGTCTTAGTAATTTCTTCGTTATAGTTTTTAGTGTGTGTGGTATTAATGGTCACAGTGCTGTAATCGGCAAATAGTGACATTGGGTGACTTGTAACTTTTGACATATCATTTATATAGATTATAAAATATAGAGGAGGCCCTAAAACACTACCCTGGGGTACGCCATATGAACTTGTTCGAAGATCAGACTTGTAAATTCGTTGACATTTATTTTTTAAATCTATTTCAGATACTTCAACGTACTGTTTCCTGTTCTTTAAATAAGATTCTATAAAATTCAAGACATTACCTCTAATGCCGTAGGCGTTCAGTTTACTTAACAAAATGTTATGGTCCACATAGTAAAAGGCTTAAGTCATGTCACAATATATTGAGCACACAGGTATTCTATTGTCAACATTCATATAAACATTATTCAAAAAGTCGTAGATAGCCATATTAATAGTTTTACTTTTCCGAAATCCTTTTTGTTCGTCAGTCAAAATGTTGTGTTTATCCAGGTATTTATAAATATGTTCATAAATGTATTTTTCAAATACCTTTGATACTATTGGAACAAGCGCAATGGGCCTATAAGACTCCATGCATTCTTTGTTATTTTTTTATATAATGGTTTTAGCACAGTTGTTTTTAGGTTAGTCGGATATCAAAAGTCCTCGCGCACATCTGGGAGTGTCGCGAGGAGGCGGGGCGTAACTCCGCTGCCGCGAGAAATCACGGCAGAGCGAACAGAGCTCCGGCGGGATCTTATGGTGGCATGGAGAGTGCGATTGTGCAACCCAGCGCTGAGCACGCCACAATTGTGGCGATAAGTCCCCTCTTTGAGGAGTGGCTAGAGAGGCACCACGGCGTCTTCACCTTCCGCCTGACGCAGGTCCTCACCGGACACGGCTGTTTCGGGAGGTTCCAGTTCCGTATAAGGCGGGAGGAAACGCCCGGGTGTCACCACTGTGTGGATCGCCCGGAGGACACGGTGGAGCATACGGTGGAGGTCTGCCCGGCTTGGGCGGATCGCCGCCGTGTCCTCACGGAGGCGATCAGCGATCTCTTGCGTCCGGCCCTGGTTCAGGCCATGGTTCGGAGCGAGAGTCCATGGGAGGCCGTCATCTCCTTCTGCGAAGCAGTTATGCACGCGAAGGAGGAGGCGGAGTGCGCGAGGGAGATGCAAGCTGCACGCCCTCGCGCCCCTAGTCGCCGCAGCAGACGCCCCGGGTGTCGGGAGTCACGAGCTGACTTCCGGCCACCGTAGGCGCGGGCTTGCGGACGGTAAGCAATGGTTAGCTCGCCGTCCGATAAGGACCAGGCCCGGGTCGACGGCGCGTTGTGTTCCACGCGCGCCTCAAAGAGATGTCAGCACCAAATCAAACAAAAAAAAAAAAGGTTAGTTGGATATGTACCTTGTGTTATGCACAGATTGAGAATATAGCTCAAATGCCTACTAATGTAGTCTGAGACGTACTTAATTACTTTTGTAGAAATTCCATCATTACCTACACTACCGGTATTTTTCAAAGATTAAATTATGGCTTTGATGTCATTTTCATTACTTGGTGCCATAAACATCGAATTGCTTGATTTTGAGATATTTGATGTCACCTGTACGCCTCTATTACTGATTGGTATAATCTTGTCGGCAAAAAGTTGTTAAAGGCTTTCGCTATCTCGTTCGGATGTGTTACTATTTTATTTCCAATTTTAATGTTTCCAATTGAGTTTTTATAAGGCATATTTGTCTTAGTTCGATTAATGATTTCCCATGTTGCTTTTGACTTGTTAGATGATGATTTGATTTTATAGCTGTTCTGAGCACGTTGTGTTAATTTCATAATTCTTTTATATATCGCTGTATATACTTACTATATGACTACATTCTTTGTTCACTCTCATCACGGAAACGAGGAAGTATAAAAGAAAACATCTACTTATAATATAACCCTCTGAATGTGAAACGTGCTGAAATTAACGGACTGCTCCGTGCCGGTCCGCCCGGGACATCCAGCCCGGAACGGTATTATAACATGTAATAAAATTAATTGTAAAACTTGATAAACCTTGATATACGACTCCGCCAGGACGTATCGGAAATAAGCTCGTCGTGCAGCCGCCGGGGGAGAGGGCAGTGTAAATCAGATAGAGCTGCCTGTTATGCTAATAAGAGCACTGGCGCTCGCAGATCGCACTCAGTTATCGACTCGTAACAATCAATGTCACTTGCAGGTATCTGCACTCACTAGGAGCATCCATATCCTTCATAGCTCCCTGTAGCAGTTCTATTTATGACCTTATGAACAAGCAGTAGCATAGAGGTGGTACACACAACAGGCCCTTGTCCACTGAGACCACATCTCGGTGCATCCCCACGTCGGCTTCTAGGAAGTATTCCCTGAGACTGCATACCTCACGGTTGTGCAGGGTCTTAGCATTTAAGAAGCCTCGACCTCCACATTTCCGCGAGATATACAATCTCATCACCGATGAACGTGGGTAATGAATCCGATTTACGGTCAGCAGTGTGCGGACCCTCCTATCCAGGGCGTCAAGTTCCGTCTGGGTCCATTTGAGTATGCCAAAAGAGTACATCAAAACTGGCATAACCCAACCGTTGAAGGCCTTGTTTCCGCCTGATAAAAGACTATTAAATACTTTATTCAGGCAAAGAAGCGCTCCTTCAGCGATTGCTTCATGTCAGCAGCAATGATGCCTAACGCTTCTGACATACCCAAATACTTGTAGGTTTCGATTGAGGAGAGGGATCTTAGGTGTATGAAGTCCGAGAGTTGGGTTCCCCCTAGGCCTGAACCCTCCAGCAGTGTACATAGAGGATTCAGGGCTAAGCAGAACCAGAGTGGACACAAACTATCGCCCTGAAATATGCCTCGCTCTATCGTTATTTGTTCGCTATTCCTCTGGATATTTCGACATCCTGGATAGCGAAGGACCGTCTTCCATTGCTCCATACACGACAACAGGAAGGTGCGCAGAGTTGCATCTACTTTATACAACTCCAGCACCCTTATGAGCCATGTATGTGGGACTGAGTCATAAGCCTTCTTATAAACTATCCAACATGTCGACAGATCCTTTCGGGAACGACGAACCTGTTGGCTAATGGCCATATCAATGAGGAGTAGCTCCTTAGTACCGTTTAGTACCTCCTTAGAGCCGCCAAGCGAGCGTGCGACCTTATAAACCATTCTATCCAGAAGTTGTGCAGCCCGTCCGGCCCTGGAGATTTCCAGTTAGGCGGACAAACTGCACGAGCTACATCATGGGGGCCGATGGTAATAGCCCCCATTTCTGGTATTGGATCGCAGGCTCGCTCGACTTCCCGAGTCCAATCACCTTCGGTTTGACTGACAGGCACCGACCAGATGCTGCGCCAGAAAGAGCACATGGTAACATCATTCGGCAGACGCGTGTCAGCCTCACCTTGGTCCGGTCGCGCCCAAGCCCTATAAACCCACCTTTCATCACTCTGGAAGGTGCGATTCTGAGTGTATCGCTCTACTCGCCGGTTATACCTACGAATACGGTTCGCCCATGCATACACATTCTGCTTCAGGAAGTCGATGCGCTCTGTGACGCGGGCCATATAGTCCTGAGGGCTGATATCAGTCCTTTAAAACGCCCGCCTCACAAAGCGCATCACTCTAGGGCGAGTATTGCCCTCCCTGAAGCAGATTAGTTTGCAATATGGAGCTCAATCCTGCACTGCCAAGCTGGTACAGCTGGTTTCGGTCGTGTAGCTCTAGAGTCATTAGCAAATTTGACGTGAGCTACACGACATGCCGCTACAGCCGCGCAGTACAGAATTGAGTGAGTATCAGTGAGGTCTTCGCAGTCATCAAAATAGTTTGACAACTGCGAATCCAGAACCGCCACCAGCACCCTATTTTTGTTATGCATAGGCAAACGAGGTTATTATTATTTCCTTTATTTCATATATATACATATAATTTACATTTTTAAATATTTTTATAAAAAGAAAACGGAAAACAAAAACATTTAAAAATATAAAAAAATTTAGCCCACCGGTATCGGGAACAGGGTCCAAGCTACCGGTGGTCAGGGATCCTGAGAGAGGAATCTCGTAACGATACGCGCCGTGTCTAGAAGTACCGCTTTCTGGATCAATCCCTTGATCCAGCTGCCTAACGAGAGCCTCCTTAGGTGTTGGTCGAGGCTCTTGGCTGTTATGCCATTGGCAGTCACGACTATCGGTAAAATGACTGTTGTATCCACTTCCCACATGTCGACAACCTCACGGGCCAGGTCGAGATACTTGATCTGCTTATCTTTTTCAGGTTTCACGAGGTTCTCGTCATGCGGGACCGCTATATCAACAATCATTGTGCGACGCTCTAATCGATCTATCACCACTATTTGTCTGGCTTATTGGCAACAATAGTCCTGTCAGTTATGATAGATCGATCCCAATACAACGTGATATTGTCATTTTCGAGAACTGGGTCGGACCTATAGTATGGTACTTCCGATTCCACAAGACTGTATTTCAGAGCAAGTTGCTGGTGGATAATCCTGACCACAAGGTTGTGCATATGCAAGTAGTCTCCGTTAGCCAGACGAGAACAGCCAGAGATAATGTGTCGGATTGATTCCCCCGGACGGTATGCCACCGTCCGGGGACAGATGCCCGACAGATGTCAACCGTGCCGTCCTTCACAATATATTTCCGGTAGTTGTTCGTCATCATAACTTCATCCATAATTGCAAAGACAAAATCTTTGGTTTCCCCAAAGAGATCACCGAATCGCAGCCAGGATACGGACGCTAGTAGGTCTACATCGGGCCCATGTAAGGCCCGGTAAAAACGCCCGTGAAGCTCTTTGTATCTAATACTATAGGTTTGCGCCAGTTCTCGTTAGCCAAGGATAGCGGGGTAAGGCCCTTGTCCACTGAGACCACATCTCGGTGCATCCCCACGTCGACTTCTAGAAAGTATTCCCTGAGACTGCATACCTCACGGTTGTGCAGGGTCTTAGCATTTAAGAAGCCTCGACCTCCACACTTCCGCGGGATATACAGTCTCATCACCGATGAACGTGGGTGATGCATCCGATTTATGGTTAGCAGTGTGCGGACCCTCCTATCCAGGGCGTCAAGTTCCGTCTGGGTCCATTTGAGTATGCCGAAAGAGTACATCAAAACCGGCATGACCCAACCGTTGAAGGCGCGCACCTTGTTTCCGCCTGATAAAAGACTATTAATTATTATTATTATTATTACTAACGATTATTGAAGCGTCGAATAATGATAGTGAATTTAAATTAATTAAAGACGCTTTAATAAAAATAATACTTGGAATGCTTCAATAAACAACTACTAATTATTTGAAAATGAACTTTGGTTACATAATGGCGTCTTATTAAGAGGAAACAAATTGGTAATACCCACTAATATAAGAAAACAAGTATTAGAAGCAGCTCATGAAGGCCCCCCAGGCATTGTCAACATGAAGGCTAGGTTACGCACAAAGATTTGATGGCCAAAAATAGATAAAGATACCGAAAATACTGTAAAAAATTGCAGAGGGTGTACTTTAGTCTCAGGCCCAAATCCACTAGTACCCATGAAAACGCGTGAACTCCCATCGAAAGCCTGAGTGGATACTGCTGTTCCAAGTGGGGAATATCTTTTCTTGAACATCGATTATTACAGTAGATACAAAGAGATTGCAATCATGAAATCTATATCTACACAGGACACGATAAAAATGTTACAAAAGATCTTTTCGCGAACCGGGAATCCTGCAAGCATATCATCTGTCAATGGCAGAAAATTCTCTAGACAAGAATTCAGAACCTTGAGTACTGAACAGGAATTGCGCTTTTCAATACAAACCCCTACTGGCCTCAGCAAAACGGCGAAGTCGAGAGGCAAAACAGAGATATCCTGAAACGGCTGAGAATCAGTCAACGTGAAAAACCGTCTGGAAAGATGACTTGTTAAAATATTAATCATGTTTATCTGTACGAGGTGTATCCCTCTACAGGAAAATCCCCATCCGAGCTGTTTTACGGAAGGCCATTCAGAGATAAGTTACCTTTCTTAGCAGACCTCGAAAATAACTAAGATGATTCAGAAATTAGAGACACACAAATAAAAAATAAGAGAAGAACAAATTAAACGAAGTTAAGAAAAGAAAAGCTACAAATAGAGAATTCCAAATTGGCGAAAAGGTATATGTAAAGAAAATGATATAAGAAAAAAAAATTGACTGAATTGAATTTAATCCCACACCGCATACAATTATAAATGCTCAAGAAAGTGATATAAACTGAAGAATACTAAAGAAGGTAGAAGGCAAATGGAAAGTTATCCATCACGAATCGTCAGATAAAGGAGTTTAGTTTACATGTTAAATACTTACTGTAATTGTAAGCGTAATGCTAAACACTATATTTTATTTAAACCGTAATTTTCTAAATGCTTAAAATAAAATAGTTATTGTATTTTAAAATTAATTGACGTCTAAATGTGCTAAATATTATTATTGTACTTTAAACTTAATGAATGTCTAAATGCTTAAAATTGATATCGTCTACAAAATTAATTGACGTCTAAATGATAAATATTGTAATTGTACTTTTTTTTTTTTTTTTTTTTTTCTGGATGGAAATCATCAAATGGCTTCTCCCGCTCTGGGCAGAGCGAGAGGGTGTGTCAGACTTTTACTGACTAAAACCCACCCGTGTTTATTTATTTATTTATTTAACACTTTACACACAAATGTACATAGGCGGACTTAATGCCATAGGCATTTTCTACCAGTCAACCTTTGGGTGATGCAGAGATAAACAGTGGTAGGTGCAATAACGAAAATTGTGGAATAAATATTTATTTTAATATACATATACCTATTAACCTATATATATAATACAATATAAATAAATACAAGAACAGATAAATACACATAAATACACGAATATACTAACACAAATAAGACAAACAATGGGAAAATATTACCGTTGTGATGATACTGCCAGCTTCTTACGAATGTGCTCGCGAACTTTAACTTTAAAGGATAATCGGTTGGTTGCCATCCTGATTTCCTGGGGGAGCGCATTCCACAAGGATATAGATTGAACGAAGAAGGAAGAGTGAATGAAGTCAGTGCGATGAGTGGGATATTGAAGAAGACGATTGTGTGATGAACGTAGAGTTTTGTTGTGGTTTGCGCAAATGTACTGAAAGTGGGGGGCTAGATAACTAGGGGAAAAGGGAGAGTCAAGAAATGAAAACAAGGTGGTCAGCGCCCTTTGCTCTCTGCGCTGCCGTATGGGCAACCACTTTAGAAGGGATCGATGCGCAGAGACGTGATCATATTTACGAAGATTGAAAACGAATCGAATGCAATTGTTGAGAAGACGGTCTAGTTTGTCGAGGAGATCTGCATTCAGGTCATAATAGCACACATCACCATAATCGATGATAGGGAAAATTAAGGACTGCACAAGCATTGCCTTGGTACTTGATGGTAATAAATTTTTTAGTCTGTACAAAGCCCGCAACGTTCCAGTAACCTTCTGGCTGACCCTAGCGACTTGAGTACGCCAGTTCAGGGTCCCATCGATGTGTAAGCCTAGGTTCTTCACGTCAGTGCTAAATGGAACGATCGTACCGTTGAAGAGAACTGGTGGCAAGGTTGACTCATATACCTTACAAATACTACGAGGACTCCCAATTATAATTGCCTGACACTTAGTAGGGTTTACTGCAACACCAAATTTATCAGCCCAGGTTTTTATTGCAGCTAAGTCCCTATTTAACTTGTCGATAGCGTCAGGTATTTCATCAACCTTCCCTTGACAGTACAACTGCAAGTCATCTGCATACAGATGATATGCACACTGAAGCTCGGAAGTTATAAGATTAATGAAAATAGAGAACAGAAGAGGAGAAAGAATACCGCCTTGGGGAACACCAGCTTCCAAATCACACCAGCATGATGAAGAATCTCCAATATGAATGGACTGCTGACGCTCCTGAAGATAAGAGGAAAACCATTCCAGTGCTTCGGGAGAGACCATAACATAGGACAGAATAGCTAACAGGATGTCGTGACTGACGGTATTAAAGGCGTGTTCCTTCCGTTGCCTGTGTGCCGGGGCCGCGTTATCCCTTTCGGACAAACCCGCAACCCCAGCAGGCATTGGTCTTTCGACCCCGTCGGTTGGTGCTGACATCTCTTTGAGGCGCGCGTGGAACACAACGCGCCGTCGACACGGGCCTGGTCCTTATCGGACCGCGAGCTGCCCATTGCTCACCGTCCGCAAGCCCGCGCCTACGGTGGCCGGAAGTCGGCTCTGGACTCCCGACGCCCGGGGCGTCTCCTGCGGCGACTAGGGCCGCGAGGGCGTGCAGCTTGCATCTGCCTCGCGCGCTCCGCCTCCTCCTTCGCGAGCATAACTGCTTCGCAGAAGGAGGTGACGGCCTCCCATGCACTCTCGCTCCGAACCATGGCCTGAACCAGGGCCGGACGCGAGAGATCGCCGCCGCCGATCGCCTCCATGAGGACACGGCGGTGCTCCGCCCAAGCCGGGCAGACCTCCACCGTATGCTCCACCGTGTCCTCCGGGCGATCCACACAGTGGTGACACCCGGGCGTTTCCTCCCGCCTCACGCGGAACAGGAACCTCCCGAAACAACCGTGTCCGGTGAGGACCTGCGTCAGGCGGAAGGTGAGGACGCCATGGCGCCTCTCAAGCCACTCCTCAAAGAGGGGACTTATCGCCGCAATTGTGGCGTGCCCAGCGCTGGGTTGCGACAATCGCACACTCCATGCCGCCATGAGATCCCGCCGGAGCTCTGTCTGCTGTGCCGTGATCTCTCGCGGCAGCGGAGTTACACCCCGGCGTTTCGCCTCCTCGCGCAACTCCCACATGTGCGCGAGGACTTTCGCCTCCAGATCCCATGGCAGTAGTCCGGCAAGGAGGCTCGCCGCCTCACGGGAGACCGTGCGGTATCGCCGGACCAGCCTGATGGCCATGACCTTTTGGGACGCGTTCAACCGCCGGGCCGGTCGCAGCCTCAATGAACGCGCCCACACCGGTGCCCCGTAAAGGGCCACGGACCGCACGACCCCCGCGTAAAGCCTCCGGCAGTTGTAATTGTACTTAAAACTTAATTAACATATAAAAAGGAAAAAATGTGTTATACAATTAAATGTAGCACACAACTCAATGGTAGCGCCTCAAGAGGGTCCCGTAGAGTCCCGCTCTATCCCCGGTGCCGAATAGACATTCCCTTTGAATTGTTGTGTACTTACTGATAATTGGGTGGTTTTACTCTAAACCCAAAGCCACCACAGTAATAATTATAATACTGTTCCCGATAACATTTAAAAATATAAAATAACCCCCGTTAGGTTTATATTTTTAAACGTTGTTTGCATTAATATTTAAGATAAGATAAGATAAGATAAGATATCTTTATTTGCTCAAACATGTGTAAACATACAGAAATAAAAACGTGCATGCAGGATAACATAAAAAAATACAGGCTCAGACATGTTTGCCACATATTATGGCGTGCAAATATTAATAATTATGATTGTTAATAATGTAGGTAGTCAAGTCAATATCATTAAATTACCTTGAATTTAGCAAAATTATAAATGTCAACAGTAAATAAAAAATAAATCCTAAAAATCTATGTCAAAATAAATGGTTCTGTCAGAAATACCTTAATATTATAATATGCTTTGTCAGTTAGAAATGACTTTAGTTGAATAAATGGTTCTGTCAGAAATACCTTAATATTATAATATGCTTTGTCAGTTAGAAATGACTTTAGTTGTGTCTTCAATTGTACATTATTAAGCTCCCTCCAACTTTTCGGTAACTTATTATAAATAATGGGAGCCATGCAAAAAACACTCTTGCGCATAAGTGCAGTCCTACTACTATGCAGACAGAGCTGACTTCGATCACGCCTGTTTCTGGGAAATGTATCTGCCATTCGCGAAAATAAATTACTATTATTTCTAACAAACATTACTAATTCCAGAATATAAAGAGATACCAATGTCAAAATTTAATAACTTATGAAATAGGGCTTACAACTATCGGTCGTTTTTAACTTAAAAAATTAACTAAATAAATAAATTAACTCAAATTAACTTACTTTATAAATGTAATTCATATGTGTATATAACTGAATAAACGAAATACTTATATTACGTCTTCAAAACTTTCACAGCATATTTAGCCATAGTAAAATAAGTCGGTGGTACTAATAATAATAATTTTAATAATAAGAATAACCCCACCGCCGTATCTCTACGTTGACGTCGTGGTGGGGCTTGCGCGCTCCAAACTCTGGGTCTGTACCGGGATAGTTTACTTTGCCGGAACAGGTCTAGGATGAGTAGCCAGACCAAGAGAGATACAGAAACCCGCAGGGCAGCAATTGGCGAGCTGTTGGGCAGTAGCGACCCCACGGACCCTATCTCCCGGGAGAAATCTTGTACCTCATCTCTGGCTTGCCTTTATTGGCCGGCTGAAGTGAACACTGACGAGGAACAGAGCTCCCACCTCATTCTTGCCTTAATTGTCCGGCTTGAGTGGAGATTCGCAAGAGCAAACGTGCTCGGAGGAAGGAAGTATTCCAGTAAGTGCTCGTAGGGATCTTGACCATCTGCCGGGCTCTGGGATTGTTCTGAAGCTGCGGAATACCTCTCCACTCCTCAAGCACCTCAGGACATGTTGCCCCCTTGTTGCTACGTCACTATGCGCTAGCGACAGTTTTCAGGGGCCCATTATTGAGTGTGCAAGTCACCCCCTACCATTTTTCCGTGTACATAAAAAACATTGATCAGGCAGGGGCCATAGTCCTTCCATAGTTCCAGGTCACCAGTCAACTTAAGCCACCCAAACCCATAGTCCAACAACTTTGTTTCCATATCCTGTAATAGTCCTACACCAACCGGGGGTTGTCTTTGGGTGCACTTGCATAGTACACACAGGGATAAGTGGTCGGCGGTTCGTGCCTCATATCATTAAAAACGTCTAATGGGCCTCTGCGAGTTGGCTTTGGCCCCTCGTACGCCTTCTAAAGGTCCGGGACCCCAGGGTCCCGAGAAATGTCAAGAGACGTAAAAATAATAATAATAATAATAAATATCATGCGAAACATTTGTAAAGAGAAGCATTTGCTAAATAAATATTTGTAAAACGAGTGTTTATAAAATAAAATATTTAATAAAAAAGTTGTTTGTAAAATAAATAGTATACGAAACGTTGGTTGTAAACTAAACATTTGTCAATGGAGTTTTGGTGAAACATTAGCGAACCGTCCTAATGACTATTAGCATAATAGTATTATTAAGGCATAAAAATTAATAGGAACAACGGACACAAAATTTGTGATACAAAAGTTAGTGACAGAAACGAATCGCTGCAAAACAGACTCCACGTAATCTTGTCAGTCCTACCCTAGGGGTAGGGCAGACAAGATGTGAAGTGTTATTTAAAATCGCGTAGGTGCGGAGGGGCGAGCCGGCTAGCAAGCCGAAGCTGCGGTGGTGAGCGTTAAATATGTACTATCAAGGAATTCCATATCTAAGCACCTTAAGGACTATTTTTGCTTGCAGCGCTCGGCCGCTATAGAAACCTCATCAACCAATAGCATCGCACTATCAGATTTTTGACGCGTCCCTTGTTTTTGTAAATGAAAAAAAAGACGATTCAATTGAAATAAATATCAATGGGAACCCTCGTTCGGTCGTAGTTCGAGAACGTTTGGGACAAGTTTATGAGTTTTTTTTATGAATGGGTTTGCTATACTGTCAGAAAAGTATAATATATAATTAGAATTGAGTAGTTTCACAATTAACAGTTTTTGGGTGAGAGGCGGAAAAATTCTATAAAACATTAAAAGCGCAAAACTCGATCATCACCCGTCATATTTGTTTTAAATTAGCTCTAGCCATAGCACCTAATTACAAATCATTGTGTAGACAAAGCAGTTTGACTAAACAAACTGGGAGCTTACTCGTGAACAACTTAAAATTATTATAATCCGTGCCTAAAGAAACACTTTGTAATAATCTAAGGTAATTTACGCATTGGTCGGTGCGGTATCGTTTCGGTATAGTATGCTCGATATACCGAAACGATACCGAACCGCTTTCATTTATCAATTTATGCAGTACCGCTTAATTCGTTAAAATATAGGCGCTCGCCTATATTTCAATCGAGTATATCGAGCATGCTGTAAAACGTGTGACATAAGCGAGTACTGCACCAGATGTTTCTACAGAGCTGCAAAAAAACTAAGTATGTCGTATTTTATAAAATCTTCAGTTTACACTTTCATTTTTTGGGATTCCCCGATACGGCATCCCATAGTATACACAAATAATGAGTGTCATAAAAGTCAAAATACCAATTTCTAAGCCAAACAAATATCAACATTGAGAGAGATAAAGTCGAAAATAAATAACCGAAAATGTGCATATTTATTCTCAACTTTATTTCAACTTCAGCAAGGTCGATATTTTTTTGGCAGGGACAACCGCATGGCGTTCGATTTCGACAGATGTTCCCGGGTCCCAATGGTTAAGTAGAGAAGCTAGAAAACTATTATAAGTAGTATAAAAATAAAAAAACCTAAACAATTTTTATATGTATTCAGCTATAAACAAGGGGAAAGTGGTATGAAAAATTATTAATATTTATAATCCTGTACGGGTTGCGTTTTTTCATGAACCCTAAAAATTACAAACTGTCGAATAAATGTAAATAATACTAGCTTACAATTTCAACGACAAGGCAAAGCTGGATATAAACAAACACTTGAAATCTACAAAATAATGTCGCCTTGTTCCTTAAAAATAAACATGGGCTCATTTCTTAATTTGTGAAGCTAAGAAGATGTAAAATGTAAAGTATAAAAACATTAAAATTAAAAACTTTCTCATTTTTGTTTCTTTTGTTCTATTCCTAGTGGTCGAGAAAGGGTCACCATAAATCCGTAGTCAGACATCGCCCCTTTAATCATAAAACGAAACAACTCAAAATTTACATTCTTCGAGTTTTTATCATAAAGTGAATTAACTTCAAACGGAGAACACGTACAACCCAACAGCCAACTCGATACGATGAAAATGACAGAGATAGAAGACTATCGTTCTCTTTTTGATTAACGGACTCGAACATGTTGGTACCGGTAAAGTGATCCATTCAGTGATGCACCGACTGTACTCAAGGTAAGTTCTCGGAAAATAAATAAAAAAGCGGAGTAAAACCAAAAGAAATCGGTGTTTTGCTATCAGGTAATTATTTTATAAGCTTTTATTTGTTCAAAAAGTGAATTTATTTGAGTTATTTCTCTTTATTAGAAATGTTGACGTAATTTGTGTCTATAGTATTAGACTTAATTCAGTTTTATATAAATTGTATGACACCGTATTACGTCAAATTTCGAGTTGATGCAGTTTTATAATAAAATGCATAAGCAAATCTAAATTAGATTATGTATTATTCCAGTATTGTACTATAATTTATCAAAAACTTTGTATTTTTTTGGTTTGTTCCTGTTTACTGTTAATTTGTCAGGTATGAATTTGTTTTCATTTAGAGTTATTTTACTATTTTAGTAAAATAATGAGTGCCTGCGTAAAATAATGAATGGAATTACAGGGTATAATAATTATTTTCTTATTATGAGAGTGAGGTGGAGGACTTGGAAGGAGTTTAATAGATACGAGTACCTACTCTTTGTCCTGTTTTAGAATGTCTTCAAGGGCACGAAAAATTTTGGGTTTACTGGTGAAAAATAAAGTATCGGATTGTGAAAACCCTTCACCGGACTTTGGGTTAGAATATGAGAAACCCAATAATAGCAATAAGGATTCCAACCACGAAGTGAGTACCTAATTAATAATTACTATTATTGCAGATTACCTGCATTCAAGTGGTTAATTTATAAAACTGTGGTTTATGTCTACCTATGACTCCACTACATAAACAGACGTATGCACACGCGCATGACTTGTGTACGTGATGAGTTCTACGAAATTTCTGACGATTATTCTTCGAACTCGCGGGTGATGCACCTGCGTGGCATGGTGAGGTGGGGGTGCGTTACCAGTGTGAGGTAGAGCGCAGTTATAGGCACCCACTTTTATAATAGTCTGACGTCTCTGGTCAGATTCCCAGGTCTAGACCAAAATAGTTCTATATTAGCAGCCTGCACTCAGGACATTGTTCTTATTAATTATAAACCACGTTATTTATTTCTTATTACTCATTAAAAATATTTTTTGTTCTACTATTTTAGGTACAAAATGAACAAAATGTCCCTATTGAAACGGAATATAAAACAATTGTGGAATCAAAAGAACACTTCGATAAAACAAATGAAGTAGCTATAATAGTGAGTAGAAATTTATTTATTTATTCCTGGAAAAATATTTAGTAAGTGCTCATCAAAATTTTATATTTATTAATTACAGAAAGCTCAGTTTGAACAAGCCAAATCCAATAAATGTCATCTAGTGCCTTATTCTGATAGTGACATTAGCTTGTCTGACTATGAAGATAATACTACACGATACACAACTACTGAGGCAGAATACAAAAATGAAGAAAATACTGTTCGTCAATCTTCACCATCTTCAAATTCATGTTCGAGCTCATCGTCCTCAAGTTCAGACTCGGATAGTTCGCAATCAAGCATCCCTCGGTCACCCACAAAAACTGCTAGACACTACGTGACTGTTGATGAAACAGACGACGATGACGTTATTGAAAATACTCCTCCGGAGCAACAGTATCTTGAGAATAGAAGGAATGTAAGTTATTAACTGGTAAAAAAACCAAGACTTGCTTGCTTATTTCAATAAAAATTGTTTTACAATTAAATTTTAATGTTAATTTGTCTTTCAGGAACTAAATCGTCATCCCAGGGTGTTAAAGAATACTCAAAGTTATTATACATCTCCAGTATATACCGACGAAAGTGATATAGACCTCAGTGATACAGATCCGACATTTACAAACATGGAACCCAGAAAAAAGAGGAACTATATCTTTTGCCAGTCGAGCTCTTCTTCTACTAGTTCGTCAAATTCGCGTATGACTCCAAAAAAGGGACGCAAACGTACCAAAAATCCATCCCAATGGAAACAAAATAAAGTAAAACGTTTGCGTAATAGGGGAAAGTCATATATTTCCATGTCGAAAACACAGAAGAGTATTCCAGCCCGGTGTCTCAAAGAACCTTGCTCAGAAAAATGCAGGCTTAAATGCACCACAAAAATAAATACAGATAGCAGATACGAACTCTTTCGGAAGTTTTGGGATTTGGGAGATTTGGCAAAACAAAGAGCGTTCATAAGTGCATCTATGATTGATGTTCAGCCTAAATACAAATACACGAACTCTAATCGACCTAGGCACAATAACAAAGCATTTCATTTTATAGTCGACAACACTATGATTAGGGTCTGCAAAACTTTTTATAAAGCCACGTTAGACATCTCGAACCGTATGATATTTACGACACAAAATAAAATAAAGGATAATGATTTTTCTCTTAATGATTTTAGAGGAAGACATCAAAATCATAAGAAAAATGATCCCGAATTACGAACTGCGATTAAGCAGCACATAAATTCTATCCCTAAAATTGAATCTCACTACGTACGAGCTTCTTCAACAAAGGAATATATAGAAGGCAGCAAAACTATTAAAGATTTATACAACGATTTTAAAGAAAACCAACAACAAAATAATAAAGACGCAGGTACATACATAACATATTATAAAATATTTACTTCTGAATTTAATCTCTCTTTTTTCCAACCAAAAAAGGATCAGTGTGATCTGTGCAACTCATACTATAACTCTAATGCTGATCAAAAGAAAGATCTAGAAGAAAAATATAACACTCATTTGGAAGAGAAGGGTTGTAGTAGGGTTGAGAAGATGAATGATCGCATGAAAGTCAATAAAAACTTTAGAGTAGCTGTGTATGATTTGGAGGCAGTATTACAGTGCCCAAAAGGCGATACTTCCTCTTTTTATTATAAGTCTAAACTTAATTGTTATAATTTAACCGTGACGGAGCTAACTGGAAGGAACTGTAATGTAGCATATAAAAATGTGCATTGTTATTTCTGGTCGGAGAGTGATGCAAAACGTGGTGCCATTGAGATAGGCTCATGTGTATGGGCATATTTGAAAGCTTTAAGCGATGAAGACGATGATGAAAAGGAAGTTATATTTTATTCCGACAACTGCTGCGGACAGAACAAAAATAAATATATTACTTCACTGTATTTATATGCAGTTCAAACATTAAACATAAAAAGTATAACACATAAATTTCTAATACGGGGTCACACACAAAACGAGGCTGATAGCGTCCATAGCCTCATCGAGAGGGAGGTGAAGAAGAATTTAAAATCTGGTCCTATATATACACCCGACCAGTACATACCTCTTATAAAAAATGCAAAAAAATCGAAACCTCCATTAATGGTGCATGAACTGGATTACGAATCATTTTATGATTTTAAAACTTTACAAGAAGAATGGGGGTATAATTTTACAACGAATAGCGATGGACAGAATGTCAACTGGAATGACATAAAAATTTTAAAAATTAGCAAACAAAACGCTACCGTATTTTTCTATAAAACGTCTTATAAGCAAGTAAACTACCAGGAAGTTGATGTTAGAAATAAAAGAAAAAAAATGAAAGCACTAACAGAAATATCACTACAGCGAGCCTATTCCACGAAACAGGAGATTAGTGTGAATAAAAAAAAAGATTTAAAAGAGCTTATCGCAAAAGCTCTGATCCCTTCTTTTTATGCAGGATTTTATAATACGATATTTTAAGTTTATAATTATTTTGATTAAGTTTGATCTCATTTTTTAGTTGATTTTTTGTGATAATAAAACCAAAAGAATTAGTTAAGAGTCTGATTACTAAAATACACTTTTATTCGTTTTTAATTTTTTTAGAAGAACATTTTCATATAGAGTTTTGTTTGGTTTTGACTAATAACTTAAATTTTTGTTATTTAGTGTTTTTTTTACAATAAGTAGTTACAAGAATTTCACATTTTTTTCTAATAAATTTAGATAAGAAGAAGAAACACGTCTTTTTTATGAATAAATACATACATTTTATTTGTGAATTTAAATTAACATAGAAACAATAAGGAATGTTTCTCTGACATTTAATACTTCTTAGTTTAACAATGCACTAAATCGAAATACTTCGTCTACTTGCAAGATGATTTTAATATAAAACTGCAACACTTTGAGTTACTTCGTCTATATAATAATTATTTGTTTACATATTTTATTGAAAAGTGAATTAACTACGAACTTATTTTTGAATTCTTGATTTAAGTGTCTTCCTGATAAAAATGTTTGTTTGTTTTTTGATGATCATGTAGTTTATTAGTTAAGCTAACTGTATCTACTTTTGAAACTGACCTAAACCATTTCTTTATTTTTTTGTGATAAATTAAAGCCATTATTGTAAACATGTCAAACTTTAAATGCGTTTTCCCAAAAAAACTCAATTTTGAGTTATTACGTTTTATGAATAAAGGGGCGACATCTGTGATCATTGTAACAGAGCCTACAAAAAACACACGAATAACAAAAACACAAAAACTACAAAATATTATTTATTTTTATTTCATTGGTCGATACAAAAAGGGGCGTAAAACAGGTGGACATTGTGCTCACGGGATTTTGTTTTAAAATTGCTTAGTTATGAACTTCCTCAATAGTACATCTGCGACGAGCAGCTCGCGTGGGATCGCCGGAGCCCCGCAGCGCCGGAGCCGTGACAGAAACCATGCCTGTTGCACGTTGCATGCTGCATGCTTGCTTGCATGCATGGCGTATGCTTGTTTACATGTTTGGATGCTGCATGCTTTCTGCATGCTTGCTCCATGCCTGGTATATGCTTGTTTACATGTTTGCATGCTGCATGCTTGCTGCATGCATGGTTACATTTAAGGAGTTAATTATTATGCGTATTTGTTATGCTTAAAAAAAATGTTTTAATATCATTATCCGTAAACAAATTATGCTTTAGAATTTTATGCTTAAACATTATTATGATTAGAGAAATTATGCTAAAAAACATTATGCGTAAGCTTTTATGCGAAAATAATGTTATGCGTAAATATAATTAGGATAAACAAAAGTATGCCATGTTATATTAGGTCTAAAAATTTTATGCAAATGGATAGGGAACCTCTTTCTTAATGTATTCTACATAACTTGGTATTTCTTTTCCTTCTTCTAATATTTTTATGATAGTTTGAAGGGTGTCATCTTTCATTTGTTCATCTCTTAACTGTTTTTCATTGTATCTAGGTAGATCTAACTCTGTGCTGCATATGACGCATTTTCCATCATGCTGCTCACACGGTGGTCGAGACAATGTATCAGCTACTACATTAGTTCGTCCTGGAGTATATTGGATTTTGAATTCGTATGGTTGCAGCTGTAGTTCCCATCGTGCTAAGCGACCAGTAGGTGTTTTAAGATTCATAAGCCATTTCAACGGTTGATGATCTGTAATAGTTATGAACTTTGTTCCTTCTGTATAACCACGAAATTTTGTAGTAGCCCATACTATGGCTAGTGCTTCCTTTTCTGTGACGCTGTAATTGCGTTCAGCTTGTGTTAAGAGTCTACTTGCGCATTCAACAGGGTGCTCATTATCTCCCTCCGCCTGCACTAAAGCTGCGCCAATGGCATACTGGCTGGCATCAGTCTTGTTAGCAAAGGGTAAATCGTCACTTGCCTGTTTTAACACTGGTGACGTAGTCAAATCATTTTTTAATTTCATAAATGCTTCTTGTTGCTCTCGTTCCCACTTCCAACTTATTGTCTTCTTCGTTAGGTTAGTAAGTGGTCTAGCAATGTCTGCAAAATTATGAATAAATCTCCGATACTATGATGCGGTTTGTAAAAATGATATTAATTGTTTTAAGTTTTTAGGCGCCTGACGGTTTGCAATAGCAGAGATTTTCTCTGGGTCTGTTTTGATACCGTCAGAAACTATTAGGTGGCCCATATATTTAATTTCTGAACACATAAATTTACATTTCTTTCTGTTGGCTCGTAGCTTGTATTCTCTCAGTTTAATAAATACTTCTCTTATGTCTTTTATATGTTGACTGAAAGTAATAGATCTTATAATTAGATCATCTAAATAGCTTAATACGCACTTCGCGTGCAATCCTTGTATGAATTTGTCCATTAATCTTTGGAACGTAGCAGGCGCGTTTCGAAGACCGAATGGCATTCGCTTGAAACGGAACGTTCCAAATGGAACAAGGCTTGTTTTATGGTAATCATCTGGATGTACCATAATCTGCCAGTAACTTGACTGTAAATCAATTGTTGACATGTATGGCATCGCTTTTGCCTGATGTAATAAGTCGTCAATACGAGGCAACGGATATCTGTCAGGTTTAGATATCTCGTTGAGACGTCAATAATCTACGTAAACTCTAACATCGGTTTCTCCTTTTGGAACTAGAATTACAGGTGCTGACCATGGGGAATCGCATTCCTCGATAACGTCATCATTTATCATATTATCCAGCTTTTCTCTTAATTGCTTTTGCCTTGTTGGTGATAATCTATAGAGCTTAACACTAATAGGAGGATGATTGCCTGTGTCGATTCTATGTTGTGTAAATGGAATTGGTTCAGTGTTTTTCTCAAAGATGTCGCTGTACTTAGTTAACAATTCATTGAACATCTTTTGCTCATTGTTTGTAAGTAAGGTTCCTTCATCGGGATTTAAATAAAGATCAACAGAATACATAGAAGTAGGGTTTATTGGTAAATAAACAATACGTGGATCCACACAAGATTGGTTGTCAGCGGGTTCTCTTGGACCTGGTGGCATGCCCAATTTGTGGAATGTCCATTTTGGTCGTTTGTTTACTGGTGGACTATCTTGTACGTCGGATACTGTCGATGTTATGGGTGACAACATGTCCAGCTCGTTAGCCCAACGGATGAACTCCGATACTGCCTTCATTTCCACTGGCTCCTTTTTCACTTCAAATGTCATCCGCTTCATTGCCTTTATTGGTATGGCATCATTGTTGAGTTGGATGAAGTTGTATATTGTTTGAGGTTCGTCAATAAAATTCCAACTGCGTTGCGGTGCATTAAGTATGATTCCTGCCTGTTCTAGGAATTCGATACCTAACAGCGTACGTCGTTGTCAACAGCTTCTAGTATGACTGACAAAGTAATTGGTAGTGTGCGTTTTCCAATACGTATGTCAGTTGTCGTTGTCAATAAGTTTAACGTTTTCACCGTTGCATCTGCTAATTTGATGTCAGTTACTCGCTGGTCAAACTGTGTTCCCTTTCGTAGCAACGTTTTATACAGTTGCATACTGGCAACATTGCGACGGGCAGCAGTATCTATGTATGCATAGCCTTCGTCCCCTTTTATATTTACCTTTATCGTTGGTATTTTGGCTGGTATCTTCAAGCTATTTTGTACTGTATAAAATGCAACGGGCTTTGGTGGCGTTTCCTTATTTTTACATATTACAGTACAGTATTACTACAGTTGCTTCTGTAAACACCAGGTGCTCAACATCCATAGCACGTGATGACTGGCTTCTTTTCTGATTGAGATACTGCCGTTCCCTTTTGTTCTGCCATCCTTTTGCGACATACGTCAAAAAGATGACCCTTCTTGCCACAAAAAGAACATCTTTTGAGCGGCTTCCGTTCTGATTGTGTTGATGTCATTACTTCACCAGCTTCCTTGAGTAGACTCTCAATGTGACGACCACGATCCAGAAGTTCAGCAAACGTCTTCACTTCCGTTCGTGCAATCTCCTTTATGTAGGTTATATTGAGAAGTCCGTAAACAAAGTCCAAATGTCCCTCTTCCTTATGCCTTTTTGCAGGTAACTGAGCGAGTAGGGCACGTTTTTCACACACAAACGCGTCAATTGCTTCAGTTGTTTGCTTCTTCAAGTATATTTCCAAATGAATTTCGTGTGGCTGCATTTTCGGCGCAAAAGTTGACTTAATGGCGTCGAGAGCATGGGTCCACTTTTTAATGTCACCTTTTACACCGTTCCACCACGTAGCAGCAGCACCAGACAATAACAAAGTCAAACCTTCCAGGGCGTCTTCGTCACTGATTTACTCATTTTTTTTGTAAACTGAGATACCGGTCACAAATTCTTCAACTTTATCAAAATTTTGTTCACCGTCGTAACGCTTTGTGCACGCAGCAAAACTTTTAAAATGTCTATTTCCACTTTCGTTCACTTCTGTCACCTTTGTTATGAGCGCAGTGAACTGCTCCTGAGTCATCATCACCATAGCTTGTTTTTCAGACATGTCAATACTGTCAAAATAATATAAATTCTCTTGAGGGTAGGCTCCTGTTTATTCGCGAATATCCTACCCAACCCCCCTACCCTTGCGGGTAGAAGAAGATTTTCGTTGGGCGCCAATATAATGGTGGCGGTGGAATAAAACCAACGTTGGATGACAGATAGGTGTTTATTCACTTTACTTCAAACATTTGACAGACTTTAGCAAACAAAGTTAGACTGAGGTTAAACCTATGAGTGGTCCTAGGGATGGACTGCGGAATCCTATCCTATCCTGCGGCTATCCTATCCCTTTACCTCCTAGCTGGGCTATTCCTGAGGGCGACGGGGCCTCCGCTCAGGTCAAGCTTATGACAACAGTGGTGACTGCGGGGCTATCGACCACTGTGCCTTCTAAGTAGCGAGTGCTCGTTCCTCCATGGTGGACCGTTTAAATAGTCGGTTTGACAGATTAGTGTGTGTCTTTACCATCTCATGCTTGTATGACGTTGTAACCTTCTTTGACATCACGGAATGTTAGATGTCGCTAGTAGTCTGTAGGTACTGTTGCTGTTATCGTATAGTCGATGGTTGATCTTGTTTGTGATGCGATCTACTCAGGTGGCGTAGTGTTGTGCACCCAATATAGATGGCGTAAGTCGTCGTGTTATAGAAGTTAATACTACTAAAGAGGGAAAAGACACAGACACAGAATATTTCGATATTTTCTTTTTCAGTAACTAAAGTAAAATTCCACCTGCTTCGTTAAAGGTATGTGTAGAGGGACAACTATTAGAGTTTGAAGTTGACACCGGAGCCGATGTCAATATGATACCATTTTCCAAATGTAGAAATAAAACATAGTAATGTAATTTTGACGACCCCATTTTGGAGAAAGACGCATACGCCATATTTGGAGTAAACAAATTTAATGAGTATTTATTTGGAACAAAATTTATTTTACAAACGGACAATGAAGCATTAAGTAAAATCTTAGAAACAAAATATGGAATACCAAAAATGACGGTAAAAAATTTGCAGTATTGTTTTTTTTTTTTTGAGTGGGTTTTTATTATGAAATTCAACACATTAAATCCAAAAAAATCCAGCAGATTACCCGTCACGCTTAGTTATCACTGGAATATATGAAAAAAAATATGATAAAAATTCAGAGTTAATAGAAAAATGTTATGAAACCAGTACAGTTAATTATATAAATAAATCAAACCTAAATACATTGAACTGACAAACTATTCAAAATGAAACAAAGAGGGATAAAGTAACATGTGACATTCTGAGATATTGTAGAGATGGCTGGCCACAACAATATGACGTAGGTAAAGAATATGAACCATATTTTGCTCGAAAAAAAAAATTACAATCGAAACGTTTATTATGGGGAAACAGGGTAGTAATTCAGAAAAATATAAGGGATGAACTAATGTTAGAATTACACAAGAGTCATTTGGGCTTTACGCGAATGAAGGAAATATTTTTGGTAGCCAGACATGGATAAGGAAATTGAAAATATAACAAAGAATTATAAAGTATGTTTACAGATTCATAGGAACCCAGAAAAAAAAGAACTATCTGGCCTCAGCCTCCTACTGTCTGGCACAGGTTAAATGCAGATTTTTTGGGACCGCGATATTCAAAACGTATTTTTTAATTATTGACGCGTATTCAAAATGGCCAGAAGCATTTGTCATGAATAATATATCGCCCCAGAAAACGATACAGGTATTTAAAGTATATTTTTATTTTATTATTATTTTTGTTTTATTTTATCTACACGATTTAAAAACGAACAGACATAAAATAATAATATTAATATGTACAAATATATAAAAAATTGGGGGGGATAAACAATCATAGGGCATCAAAAAATTCGTCTGCATCGCTGTCAACAGGAAAAATGCCCAAACGGCTGGCAGCATTACCACGTTGTATGGCAATGCTGATTTTCTGGCCGAAGAATAGGCCAGCCTTTTGGTCACATGAAGAGGCGACCAACCGCTTTGCGATGTCTTGAAATACTAAGTCGGCACTCGGACCCCATGGCCCTAGTGTTTCAACCCCAAACGGCATTATACAAACATATAAGTCCCAAGGTATCTTTGTGAGGTATGGTTACCCAGTATGTTTAGTTACTGACAATGGTCGTCACACATGGACTATTGAAGAATTCTGGCTTTTTTGTGAAATGGTGGAGTAAAACAAAGCTTTATCCCAACATATTATCCACCTACCAATGGGTTGGCTGAGGAAAAGATAGTGGTAAAAGACCAAAGAAAGACCAAAAAGAAGTGGTCACTTGGTAAAATTATTAAAATCATAGTCCCTGGTTACTTATACTGTTGAGGTAGAGGGTCTAAAGTGGAAACGACATGTCAACCAATTATTAGAGTGTGGACAACATTTATAATTGTATATTAGATACATAAAAAAAAAAAGTTTAATTATAAGCAGGGAAGTGTGTCGCAGTACTGGATATGTGCCCAGAACAAGTATCGAATATGGGCAGCACTAGCGCCACCATGTTGATTATAGAAAGAATCCTTAGAAAGTAATGCTGTATGCACGTTGTGTTTCCTAAAATAAGGAATCTAAAGTCTAACTGTGGTATTAATTAATTACCTTGTTAGAAGATATAACATAGATAGATATACATAATATACGACATGTCGGTTCATTGATACATAATCTCATCAATGACTTATCACTGTCAATTCCTATCGACATAAGCCTTTTCACAAGATACTAGACTATAACATGATAAGCTGGAGCGTGTCCCAAGGCGCTGTAGCTCGCACTTCTCTGGTAAGTCTCAAGCCTGTCCTTTGTGTAGTAACGCGATTACGTCGGTAACGCGATGAGCTCACTAAGATGATATGATGTGTACAATATAAGTTACGTCGCACGAACACATCATTACATACACTGAACGCCACTTTGAACTAATGAGTTTTTGTGGACCGAATGTTTATTATGAAACGTTATATTTGGTTATAAACAAAAAGCGCAGTAGCACTGTACCGCTGTGAAACAGAATGACTGCAAATTAGTAACGTAGGCGTGAGAGATGTTATATGACATTCATAGTGACCGCAACATGTTAAAATATGTTAAGTACTCGAGTACAAGTTACTAAATGTGATAAAATTATAATCACAGAACCTGGGCTGGGTTTATTGCGGTGCGTGGCCGCGGGACGGCGGGACGGGCCGGACCGGCGCGAATAGGGAATGGGACGCAGGCACGAAATGACGCGCAACATGCAAAGAAGGTACATTCTGAAGAATGCTCGGTTGAACATGCAGGTAAAACATATTGAGTTTTAGAAAAAGTGCAGTTTTGTAGGTCTTCGTGTTTGTCACTCATATGTACGGTTAAACTAGTCAGTAAGACAACAGAAGGTACTAGTAACAATGTTGTTTGTCTCACCATCAACAAGCTATCTTCTGGCACTCAATTAGTTAATTGTAAAAACGGGGCTAAGCAGAAATCCTTGAAATTGTTTCATCAAAATATTCAAGGTTTTTCTTCCAAACAATTAGAAATTGAATTGTTTTTAGAAAAAACAATGTTTGATATTATTTGTATAACTGAACACTGGTTGAAAGATTATGAAATGCTAATTAATATTGAGAATTATAGTGTGGGCAGTTGTTTTAACCGAAAATCCATGCTACGTGGAGGTTCACTAATCTTAATTAAAAATTGTATAAAATCTAAGACTCGTAATGACATAGTTGAATTATCGGTGGAACATAGCATTGAACTGTCCTGTGTTGAGCTAGATAAGCATTTTATAGTGTGCGTTTACAGACCTCCAAATTATCAAAACTACTCTATATTTGAGTCAGTAATGGAACATGTTTTAGCTAAACTTGCAACTGGTAATAAATCAGTAATTATTTGTGGTGACTTTAATATTAATATTTTATAAAATAGTTCAAATAGCAGTAGATTATTAAGCCTCTTCAAATCTTTCAATCTGTCAAATGTGTTTTTAGAACCAACGCGAATAACTTCGACTACTGCTACATGTATTGATAATGTCTTTTGTTGCTGCGACTATTTAGATAAAGCCATTGTAAATTATCTCCCTTCTGATCACAGCGGTCAAACCGTTCGTTTTGAGTCCAGCACACTATACAAAAAGAGCAGATTCAAATTAGACCAATAACATCGGGTAATTTAAATAAGTTTAACAACACTTTAATAAGCAAGTTAAGTGCTCAGGGCCAAAATTTGTCCAATGGCAATATTCTATATGAATAATTCTTTTCATTAGTGCAAACAGAGTTCAATAATTCTTTTAAGAAAAAAACTAAAACTATTTGCCCTAAGTTTTTATTTAGTGACTGGGCAACTAAAGGGATCAGGAAAAGTAGGAAAAGATTATTTGAAATGTATGGCCTTAAGCCATATACGTATATTAACACGGAAACTTTTAATAAGTACGTTGCTACTTACTCTTAAACTTTTAAAAATATCTGCAAATCAGCTAAAGCTTCCTTCATTAGCAACAAGGTTAAATCGGCAGACAATAAAATAAAGACAGTTTGGAAAATTATTAGCAATGAAACGAACAAG
Source organism: Agrochola lota (assembly GCA_947364205.1). Lineage (NCBI taxonomy): Eukaryota > Metazoa > Arthropoda > Insecta > Lepidoptera > Noctuidae > Agrochola > Agrochola lota. The sequence continues at coordinate 389,348 of OX376222.1, read as the reverse complement.
AACAAAAGACATAATACTGATTACACACTTGACACTTCCCGCGGTCTCATTAGCAACGACATCGATGTTGCTCAGGAATTTGCAACTTTCTTTACCAATATTCCAATTAAAACTACAGAAACTTTAAATTCCTCCCCCTTACTTGCTATTGATCTATTAAGAGCGAATGTTTCAGCCTTTCCCGTGGAATTTAAATTTGAACATGTAAACCCTATGGTCGTTGTAAAGGCTTAAGATCAAAATTACCGAAGATCTGTGGGGTATGTCTACTAAAGTTTGTCAATCAATTATTGAGACAATTGCACCCTACTTAGCTTTAATATTTACTTTGTGTGTAGATCAAGGGGTATTCCCGGATCTAATGAAGTACAGTAAAGTTATTCCACTATTCAAATCTGGGGACAGCAAAGACACTAATAATTATAGGCCCGTATCGGTCTTGCCGGTTTTCAGCAAGGTGTTTGCAAAAGTAATGTTAAATCAAATGCTCCATCATTTTAATCGTAATAATATCCTACACGATCAACAGTATGGTTTCACCAAAGGACGTTGCACAACCGACGCCGGTGTCACCTTATTAAAACACATCTTTAACGCATGGGAAGAGGTACAAGATGCAATAGGCTTCTTCTGTGACCTATCCAAGGCATTTGATTGCGTGAATCACGAAACACTGCTCTTGAAACTTGAGCATTACGGACTGGGTAAACTTGCGCTTAGCTTAATAAAATTATATTTGAATGATAGACTACAGCAAGTTCAAATAAACGGTGTAAATTCGTTGGGTTTAAAAGTCAACATGGGTATACCACAGGGCTCGATTTTGGGTCCCTTCCTCTTTTTAGTATATACGTATAAATGATTTACCTCATTTACTGAAAAACCGACCACAAATGGTGTTATTTGCTGATGACACATCACTGATTTTTAAGATAAACAGACATGCACAGGAGCTTGACGAAGTTAACCGTCGTAATCCGCGTTACCAAATGTTAGAAGTAGTGAATGTCATATTGTACTGAATAGGGAGACACTAGAATTCGTCGAAAAAACGGTTTTCCTGGGGATCACGCTTGACTCAAAACTACAGTGGGGTCTTTACTTAACATCACTTGCAGGCTGGCTAAGTTCAGCCGCTTACGCTGTTTGGAAAATCCGCCAACTAACAGACGTGGATACCGCGAGACTGGTCTATCTTAGTTACTTTCATAGCATCATGTCTTACGATATTTTGCTGTAGGGACGGGCTGCAGATATTAATTCTATCTTTATTCTGCAAAAGAGGGCTGTCAGAGCCATATATAACCTCCGCAGACGCGAATCTCTAAGGGAACTGTTTAAGAAAATTAACATCATGACGGTACCTTGTCAGTATATATATGAAAACATTATGTATGTTCGGAAAAATCGACATCTTTTTAGTAAGATAAGTGACAGGCATAATTTTAACACTAGAAATAGGAACAAATTAGATCAACCATGTTTCAGATTGTCTAAAGTGCACACTTCTTATGGGGTACTGTATAAAATGTTATAATAAAATACCACTCGATATTCTTGAACTGAATGTATAATAATATATGATATAATATATAATATAACCATATTCCGACAAATAAATGATTATAATTATGATTATGATTAATGAGAAGAAATTTAAAACATGCATTAAACGCACACTATGTAGACAAGCATATTATAAGTTGTATGATTATATCATAGATAAAAATGCTTGACTTAATGCTGGTCCTGCTCCACAGCCACTTGGGCTCACTAGTTAAAAAATGTAATGTTTGGAAGTGTTGCTTCCCCTTTAAATTTTTTCTGACATTAGAAACTTAATGTTTAATTTTTATTTAAACAAGTTTTAATTGTTGAATACTCCAATGGATAATGATTTTCTTTCTTTTTGGTAGTAACATTCTATTAATCTCTCAAACACATTGCAAATTAGTTTTGTATAATTTAGAAGCATTTATTCAATTTTTGTAAATATGAGCACCATCTAGCCGTTTGTATTTTATTTATATTTTTTATTGATTAATATGTATGTTGACTTGAAAGATGAGATGGTAGCTGAGAGTATGTCATGCTCACTTAAATGTCTTGCTGATGGTGGCGAGTGTGTTGGATCATTCGGTTCCCTACAAAATGGTTGAGCTGAATGGTGCTGATCCACGCGTCATGTTCGTGAACGGGCGCCGTCAGTTGTGACTGGTTATCTCTTATCTGCCATGGCTTATTTTTAATCTTATATTTTGAATTGTTTTGATTTTTTTTTTTGTACATTGTTCTCACATATAGAAGCAACAAGAATAATGTACCTAGGATTTTGTAATTTTTTATATTTAAAAGAGTGTCCTTGGAGTTTCTTGACCGTTCTTCTCCATAAGATCTACGTTTTGGAATGGGCAACTAGCTTCAACTTTCTGACTAACTGACGCGACTATTTGACAATTCAAAAGTGCTTGTAAATGGTTTAATTAAAATAAATGCTTTGAGTTTGAGTTTCAGTTCGTGTGTTACAGTATTTTCCTAAAGCTCTTTGCGTCATATTTACGCCGATTACTGTAGCATTATTTTCCCGATTAGTCTCAGATTCAAGCGATGCCTAATTCACGAGCTGATCACGTGGCGAGGTCAGGTCAAAAATAGAACTAAGTTCTCAAATACTATCTTCCTAAGTTCCTATTAACTATACATAATAAACAAGCTGAGCACGAGGTGGTCACTGGAGAAGTGGTCCTTCTGTCCTGCCTGCTTGTTCTGCGGTTGAGGGGCGGCGGACGTTGGAAGTAGTTTTATGGTGGTTCGTGTGTGCTTACAAAGTAAAATGATTAGTTCGTACCGAACTAATCATTTTACTTTGTTTCAAGTGAGTTATTTTATCGCATGCTCACAGAGGTCATATCGGACGCCGGGCCCGATTCTAATTGCGATACCTCGCGACCACAAACATGCGACAGATAGACAAACGCACTTCTTATTGCAACATGACTAAGTCTGTTATAATAATAGTAGGTACTTATGTAATATCGTTTATTGATTTTTTATGGAATTAGTTGAACATGACGCATGCCGTCCGGCGCGGTGCGGTCGCAAAGCCGCAATAAACTGCAAAATTAATCGTTCCTACGCGCACTCGCAAACGATTTGTTTTCGCAGTGTGCGGACTCTAGTTAATTGTATTGATCACAAATGGCGATTATTATTATTATTCGTAGTGGGCGCTTAGCCTTAGATTTACGGTCCCTTAGATCTGTAACAAAAAACAAACTTCCAAGTCAACGCAATAAAAAATACAGCCATTTATGCCGCATATTTTGACACTCGCAAATAAACCAAAGCCTATTTGGTACTTCGCGTTGGCCCAGCAGCATCAAGTTTGGCGAGAAGCAAGGTCAAGTACCTACAGAGGAAAATCCGTTTTTTTTTACCATAGAGTTATTTAGAAACTGCTAAGTTAAGTTTGTTCTTCAATCTGGGATCAAAATTTCATAGACCGTGTCTTGAAGTAACATTTAGTCTGTATTTCCTTCAAATCGGTACTCTCCACTATTAAAACCTCTCTTTCAATTGAAAAGTTAAATTTGTCCTTCACTCCGGATTTGGAAATTCGGGTAGCCGAGCAAGCACAGCTATGAGACGGAACCCTCAGGGCGCAGGTCCTCACACTTGCCCGGTTTTTTTATAAATAAATAAAACAAGTTTATATGACTATAAATGCCTTAAAATACGCCCCACCTCTATTTTACCCTTTTGGGGATGATTTTACAAAAACACTGAAACGCGTAATTCTTCATTTCCTACCAAAGCATTAATTTTCATTTTCATTTCCCTAACTTAAGAAATGCTGGGTTTCCCGTACAAACTTTCATCCCCTAAATCACTCCCTTTAGGATTTACCCCACCTACCCCATCTCACCTACCTACCCTACCTACCCTACCTACCCTACCTACCCTACCTACCCTACCTACCCTACCTACCCTACCTACCCTACCTACCCTACCTACCCTACCTACCCTACCTACCCTACCTACCCTACCTACCCTACCTACCCTACCTACCCTACCTACCCTACCTACCCTACCTACCCTACCTACCCTACCTACCCTACCTACCCTACCTACCCTACCTACCCTACCTACCCTACCTACCCTACCTACCCTACCTACCCTACCTACCCTACCTACCCTACCTACCCTACCTACCCTACCTACCCTACCTACCCTACCTACCCTACCTACCCTACCTACCCTACCTACCCTACCTACCCTACCTACCCTACCTACCCTACCTACCCTACCTACCCTACCTACCCTACCTACCCTACCTACCCTACCTACCCTACCTACCCTACCTACCCTACCTACCCTACCTACCCTACCTACCCTACCTACCCTACCTACCCTACCTACCCTACCTACCCTACCTACCCTACCTACCCTACCTACCCTACCTACCCTACCTACCCTACCTACCCTACCTACCCTACCTACCCTACCTACCCTACCTACCCTACCTACCCTACCTACCCTACCTACCCTACCTACCCTACCTACCCTACCTACCCTACCTACCCTACCTACCCTACCTACCCTACCTACCCTACCTACCCTACCTACCCTACCTACCCTACCTACCCTACCTACCCTACCTACCCTACCTACCCTACCTACCCTACCTACCCTACCTACCCTACCTACCCTACCTACCCTACCTACCCTACCTACCCTACCTACCCTACCTACCCTACCTACCCTACCTACCCTACCATACCTACCTACCTACCCTACCATACCTACCTACCCTACCATACCTACCTACCTACCTACATACCCTACCATATCTTCCTACCTACAGTACTAATATCGCTATTAAAAAATAGGGGTTGGTGGTAGAAGGGTGAAAATTTTGACTTGTATGTATTTTTAATGCCAAATGCTAAAAAAAATTGTAAAAAAAAAAAAATATTTTTGGGGTGGACCAACCTTATCATTTATGGGTATGAAAAAATTTTTACGTCCTATTCTCAGACCTACTGATACACACAAAATTTCATAAGAATCGGTTAAGTCGTTTCGGACGAGTTTTGTTACAAACACTATGACACGAGAATTTTATATATTAGAGAAGATATAGTATATAGTATGGATTATGGATAAGCTAGGATAGGAAGTAACGGCTCTCTGCTTTACACACCGCTCGCACGTCCATCCTGGCACGCAGCCATAAGCAAAGTGCATGAGGGAGGGGAATGTTCCCCACTCCCCCGCCCAACCAAAGTCTGCAGCGTATGCGTATGTATGAACGACAAAATCCTCATCATTATTGACATACACTACAGTACCTACACTTAACCTTAACAAAAACGGCTAAAAAACAGATTAACATACAGATGGGACACTCCGCAAAATCATTTAAATAAAAAGCAACTCTTGCTGCGACACAATAAAGAACAATTCAAGTCGCACAGCGCTAATTACAGTTATATTCACCTAGAAGTGCCCCTCTGTCTATCGCATAACTCTTAGATCTTCCGACTACGTTACACTCACTAAATTGGTCCAACAAGTCCAGCCCGCCGCTTACTTGTAGCTTCATACCTAAACTACGGAGTGTCCCATCTGTATTCATCTGTGCCTAAAGTAAACTTAATTTAAACTAACAAAACATGATTAATAAAATTTCCCACCATTAAAAATAAACCCTTGTTAACAATCTGCCTGGCCGCTTATTTCAAGCGCCTGTAATTTGTAGAATCTTCCTCTATTTTCAGGCAAGCATGCCAATGAAACAATAAGAAAGATGCGCCTATAGAGAACTGAAAGTTGCAAATATAATGGACACACGACGCCGGACCCGGCGCGCAATCTTCGGTGGTCCGGTGTCGCTTCCCCGCCCCCACGCGCACCCCCTCCCCCCTCCCTACCCTGGCCCTGCCGAGGGACGCACTCCAGACTTCATTTCGCAAATTATACTCTCAACAAACTCATATCCGCCCAATTACTTACCTGTGATACTACACCCTCTGAAATTGCTCCACATATAAAACCTCCGTTATATAATAACGAGATTTTTTATTTTTCGCTAACATTCCTTCAGGGATATGTAGTTTCAGTATTATCTTTTACCGGTTTCGTCCATAGCGAAGAGAAGTTTTTAAAAATACTATCTGAAAAGGTTATTTCCCGGAAGTATGAAAATAATTGTGGTTCGGAAAGTACGCGCTGACAAAGAGTCGCAAGTAGTGTGGGTAGCTCACCGTGCTCGGAGCACAAAAACAACAAGCGGAACTCCAGAACTAGTGCAACTGTGCAACAATACCGCTACTCGCACCAACCAACGACGAACAGCACTTTGTTCACATCAGCTGTGAAATAAACATGACATTCTATGCCTATCCGACATTGTTTTTATTTGAAAGATCAGGTTAGGTTGAAGATGTTGTATGGCTTTCAACGTAATCTATACTCATAATAAAGCTGAAGATTTTGTGTTTTTGTTTGTTTGTTTGAACGCACTAATTTCTGGAACGACTAGTCAAATTTGAAAAAATCTTTTTGCATTTTTTTGCCCAATTTTTAAGGAAGGTTCTAGGCTATTTTTCATCACGCTACGACCCTTAGGAGCCGAGCAAAAAGAAAAAAGTCAGAAAGACTTCAGAAAGATAGTCACGCACAATGGTCCACCTGAAGGACTAAGTGCCGAAACCAAACCCCATAACATAGAACATAGAAAGTCGGAAAGAACGTTAAGCAAAAACGAAGTAATAGCGGCATGCAATGCGATGCGACGGGTCGGATCAGGAGACCAAGAAATTTGACGTGGAGGAAGTTGCAGGCAGAAGCTAGTAAAAACTATATTTTGGTAATCGTACGAAAAAAAACTAAATCGCAGGTATAATATCCTCACAAGCTGAAAGCTTAATTATTTGGTACACATAAAGCGACAGAGAATACGACCTAGCACCGACAGAACGGCTAGTAGCGTACAGCGCAAAATAATACGTAGCACTAGTAGGAGCAAACCTCGCATGCCGCCAACAAACAGAGCGCGCGGTACGGATCGGTGTTAACGCAACTGTGCAAGTGTGCACCGCAAGGTAATTTAGACACAGAATCAGTGAACACAATTTTCAGAATTAACCAGGTTCAGTATTAGAAAATAAACATTGTGGTCGGCGGGGCGGGTCAGGTTATTGAAACGCTTCTCTTGAGGGTGAAACTATTTCCATCATACATTTTATAACACAACATGCCCATTTCGATATGACATAGATGAAACCTAGACTTGGCCAAAAGTGATCAAAAGGAAATTCAACTCAATTTTAGTTAACCGGGGATTTTTTTCAGTTTCATGAAACCGCGATATTCATACACACGTACATAAATTGACGCCTTCTTCCTATGGGGGCAGGCTATGGAGGTAAACTATAGAAGGCCACCTGCTACCGCGATATCTATGCTGCTATTAACAAACCAATTGGTAATGTGTAAAAATAGTGTAAAATTATAATGCAAACGTGCTGGTAACATAAAACTCAAACATCTCGTGTAAAATATGCAAATTGCATACTTACTTCATGTCAAAATTAATACAATAAGTTGCAAAATATTCCACTACATAGAGCTATGTGAGCTAATCAAATGCGCCTATCAAGAATTCACTTGGTTTGGAAACTAATTAGGTACAAATATTTTTTGATCGTACAAATTGTAGCTCGTTCTTCATTCGAGGCTCACAGGTATAGGTTTAACGGTTCTTTGATATCCAATATTTACTTAAAATGTTGCAAATTTTTCCTAAACAGACTGAAAAACTACCCCATTTTCTTTAACAAATCTGTACATGCAACTAATCCCATTTTTAACAAAGAGGATTTGTAAATTAACAAAAAAAATCACTAATGTAGAGTAAAACAATCTTTGTGGACTCGGGCAGGACCCATAATTATTATTTTTTTACGGACTGGTCACGTGGAGTAATTGCACCATTCTACCTTGAAGAGGCAACAGGACAGGTGCTGCTGCTACTGCAACTTGCAATCGCAATAGTGTCCAGTTAAAGGAAAAAATGGAACCCTTATAGGATCACTTCGCTGTCTGTTTATCAGTCTGTCAAGACACTTTTTCTCAGTAACGCGTGGAGATAGAAATTGATATGAAATACGTAAGTCTATGGTCCCTTGTAGGTCTAAAAAAAATAAACTATTAGGTCAATGCAATAAAAATTATATAATTTATAATATAATTTAATTTAAAAAAAAAAAACAATCTACATTTATATCTGTATTTTATATGGTGTACATAATAAAGAATATTCTATCTTCTATCTATCTAATCAATCAATCAATCTGCCTTTTCCCAACTATATTGGGGTCGGCTTCCAGTCTAACCGGATGCAGCTGAATACCAGTATTTTACATGGAGCGACTGCATATCTGACCTCCACAGGTAGGGATACTCGAAAGGGATACCATGGCCCCTGGCTACGTACAGGCAGTTGAAGGAACACGGGTGGGTTTTAGTCAGTAAGAGTGTGATACGCCCTCCCGCTCTGGCTGGAGCCGGAGAAGTTATTTGATAATAAGCCAACCAAAAATTGAATTATTGATCCCAGATTGAAGAAGAAACTCAATTTAGAAGTTCATATAACTACACGCTGAAATTTTAATGGTTATTTTACCGCAGCAAAATGATTTTGTCCTTGGACAATAGATTTATAATAACAAAATTAAAATAAAGGATTCATAAATGGCAGATTTAGAATTGTGAAAAATTTAACTGGAAAGCGACTTAGAATCAATAGTAGTACAGCGCGAACGTCCGACTGCACGCGGCTGGCACGTGTGACGAGCGGTCGTTGATACTCGCGCTACAGCTGATAACTACCTACTCCTGAGTTAACGAAATACAATACTACCTAAAAGTTATTCCATTTTTAGGCTTGTGCAGACTTTATTATCTTCCATAAAATTTTCTGAATTAAATAATGAATAATAATAGTTAAATAATAAATAATAATGCCGAGTACTTGAGTCAATAAGCAATTGACTCAAGTACTCGGCTTTCCACCTTTTCCATAAATCATCTATGATTTTTTGGGTGAGTTGCCACCTCGTTCGTAAATCTTTTTCCGTTTCGATTATCGTCAAGGTTGGTCCGTTTGCTAGAAAGTGGGATGACGTGAGGTAATCCAAATCTTCTGGATCTTCACTTAGAGCGCACAATGGTCGTGTGTTCAAACATGCTTCAATTTGTGCTAATACTGTTGTATATTCTTTAAACGTAAGCCTTTGCTCGCCAATCACTCTCTTCAGGTGGTACTTTAGGCTCTTCACAGCTGCTTCTCATACTCGTCCCGCAATTGGCCAGGATGTGGCGTTAAAGTGCCAATTGATCTCTATGTCGGTGATTGCTTCGTAAAATTCCACGTCTAACACTTTTTTAATGTTTATGAATTCTTCATTTAGAATTCTGCTTGCTCCTACGAAGTTTGTACCATTGTCACTGTATATATTTTTCGGGGTTCCTCTTCTTGCTGACATTCTGCGTAATGCTGATAAGAATGCTGAGGAGCTCAGATCCGACACTAATTCCAGATGCACAGCTTTCGTGGCCATGCATCAAAACAAAACTATGTATCCTTTTGTCGTCTTTACTCCTCGGCCTTTGTTTGTTTTAATGTTGATAAAGCCAGTGTAGTTAACCCCTGAGTGATAGAATGATCGTGCTGGATTGCTGCGTGCTGCGGGCAAGTCCCCCATCAATTTCTCATGTTTGATTGGATCGTGACGTCTGCACTTGATACAGGTTCTAAGGCGTTTCTTGACTGCTCGATTCCTGCCTAGAATCTTTTATTGTTGACACAGCCAAGCTTGCGTGATTCGAGCTCCGCCATGGTACGTCATCCGACGTCCTTGGTCAATCAGCAGGTTGCTGAGATGAGAGTTTCTAGGTATTATGAGTGGATGTCTCATATTTTGATTAATATTCGCATTAGTGATCCTCCCGCCAACCCTTAGTAAGCGTTCTTGATCCAGGAATGGGGTCAACATCAACAGCTTACTTTTTGGGCTGACTTGTTTGTGTTTCTGAAGACTGTTGATATCTTCTCTGAATTCCAAGTATTGGATTTGTTTAATGATGATATTTCTTGATTTTTTCATTTCGCCGATTGTTAAAAATTTCGGTTTGTGTTGATTACGTGTTATTGCACGCAAAGTCCAACTTAGGATTCTCGTCGCTCTGTTGAAATTGCTACTTTTATTTAATATGTTTTGAGCTATGTCATCATTTTGTTGAATGACGTTAGTTTGTACTGTTTTTTCATTTCGTCTTAGTAAAGTAAAGTAAAGTAAAGTTTATTTATTTGCATAGATTGTAGGTACATGACATAAGATATTTGAAAGAAAATGTGATCCTTGTACAATCTACCTTAGATTAGGCATGCAAACATTCATGTATGAAGACAACGACTATGTGATCCAAACAATTAATAAAATAATAACAATAGTGTCAAAATACAAAATTACGAATTACAGTTCAAAACGAGTACATTAGTTGTTATGTCGTTGAAATGCATAAATTATTATAATTACCCATTAATAAGAAATTGACATTAGGATAAGTCATTGTCATTTAAGAAATCGTTAATCGAGTAGTAACATTTTTCAATCAATAATGCTGTTAACTTCTTTTTAAAATTACGTATTATGTCATCTTTTATTATGTCAGGTATTTTGTTATATATTGTAGGTCCCATACTAATAACATTTTTTTTATGTAATGCAGTATTGCATCTCTCAACTACTAAAAGGTTTTTGTACTGGCTTCTGATTAGTCTCTTACTACCTTGTGACACTGTAGTAAAAAGATGCATGTTACGTTTAACAAAAATTGCCATTTCCAAAATATACATTGCCGGAAATGTTAATAGCTTTAGGGACTTAAACACTGGAACACAGCTATCAGTCATTTTCATATTTAACATCGACCTCAAACAACGTTTTTGGGCTTTGAATACCTGTTCCCGTAGGCAAGAGTTTCCCCAGAAAATTATACCATATCTCAGAATGGAAGCTGCGAGACCATGGTATGCAATCAAAGTTGTGGTGATGTTAACTTTCTTAGCCAAATTGAATAAGACATAAGCAGATATGCTCAATTTTTTACATACCTCTTCTACTTGAGGTTTCCACGTCATTTGACTGTCAATCACTATGCCTAAAAATTTTACTTTTTGTACTTGGTCTATTTCAGTTCTATTAAATTCAATTTTTAAATTTGGTATTGATGTCCGCTGATAAAAATGTATTACATTAGTCTTTTCTAAGTTAATTATTAATTTATTGTCGTCAAGCCAATTCACAATGTCCCTTAGTGTATTATTTATGTCCTGTTCATATTTATTTGCATCAGAACAACTGATTAATGCAGTGCTGTCATCAGCAAATAAAATCATTGGGCCTTTAATGTGCCGCGGTAGGTCGTTTATATAAAGCAGAAATAAAAGAGAACTCAGCACCCCACCCTGAGGTACGCCGTGTTTGACATATCTGTATTCGGAAAAGTATTTCTTTTCGCGTTTGTTTTTTATACATAGCCTAGATATTTCCGTGTATTGTTTACGTTCACTCAGATATGATTTGACAAGATTAAGGACGTTTCCTCTTATGCCATACATGTCAAGCTTAGTCAGCAAGGTTTTATGATGAACGCAGTCGAAAGCCTTTGTCATATCAGTGAGAATTGCACATATTGGTACTTTTTTGTCAACATTTTTTAAGATTACCTTAAGCAAATCGTAAATAGCTAAATTAACACCTTTGTTTTTCCTAAAACCTTTTTGTTCATCACAAAGAATATCAAACTTACACAAAAAATTATTTATTGACGCATATAGAATTTTTTCGATAACTTTAGAAAAGATAGGAATTAAGGCAATTGGTCTGTAGTTGGCTAAGCTTTCCCTTTCGTGTTTTTTAAAGAGTGGTTTTACGATAACCACTTTTAACGATTTTGGAAACACTCCAGAGCTGATGCATAAGTTTATAATGTGACTGAGGTGTGAGGCAATATTATCCGATACAAATTTTACTACGTCTTGCGTAACATAAGTTTGTTGTTTGTGTTAATTTTCATCAAACGATGATAGCCCCGTTGGTCCATGCCACCATAGTGGATGTTCTTTGAGCTGCTCTGCCAAACATCCTCGGCGTGCACAGTCAGCTGGATTTTCAGCTGACTTCACATAGTGCCAATTCTTGATTGGAATTACTCCAGTGATTTCCTTCACTCTATTTGCCACAAATGGCTTCCAGCGATTCGGGTCTCCCTGAAGCCAGCCCAGGACAGCTGTTGAATCTGACCATCCGTATATCTTGACATTGTAGTTCTGTAAAATGTTCTGAACTACTTTCATCAGAAATGGTAATAAATGCGCTGCGCTAAGCTCCAATCTTGGTAATGATATCGTTTTATTGACAGGAACAAGTTTTGATTTTCTTGCTAATATGGTCACAGGAGTAGGATTGGTTTGATTGTTCTGTTTGATGATCCTGCAATAAATTACGCAAGCATACGCTTTTGTGGATGCGTCTCAGAAACCATGAAGTTCAATTTCTGCGTTTTGCTGTGTTTGTAGCCATCGCGGTACATTAATATGATCTATTTTTGGTAGATCTTTCTTGATCTTCAGCCATTGCTCGTTGATATGTGCTGGTACTTTGTCGTCCCATTGTAGGGTTAGTGACAAGACATCTTGGAATAAAAGTTTTAGTCTGGTCGAGACCGGTGCCAGCCAGCCTAGTGGGTCAAATATTTTTGATATATATGACAATAGTGACCCCTTATTAGCTGGAGTCGTCAATTTTTTTTAGATAATCGGACTTTTATGATTTTACTGTCACTAATTCACTTGTTGTTATTTGAAATGTGGTTGATTTATTAAAATTATAGCTTGGTATAGTGCGTTCGGGAGTCATTTATATTTCGGTATGAAAAAAATAATTTTATATAATAGTTTTAAGGCTTTTAATAGTAAGACAACCTCTTATTGAACTTAGATGAACAAAAAAAAAATGATTTGAATGTTGTCTCTAAAATGGTTTATTAAAAATTATTATCGCTTTATTGTAACTCTTACAGTTATAAATTGTTGTTTTATTAAAGAAATACTAAAGATCTAACCATCCAGCGGGAGGGGTTCACATCGGTGTCGAGTCGACGATGAAGTACCTGGGACTCGTCCTCGGCAGCCGGTGGAACTTCGTGGAGCACTTCCGACGTTAGGCTCCCAAACTGGATAGGGCTGGGGCTGCTTTGAAGCGGCTTCTGCCCAACCTAGGGGGTCCAAACGCCTCCTGCCGGAGGCTTTACGCGGGGGTCGTGCGGTCCATGGCCCTTTTTCGGGGCACCGGTGTGGGCGCGTTCACTGAGGCTGCGACCGGCCCAGCGGTTGAACGCGTCCCAAAGGGTCATGGCCATCAGGCTGGTCCGGGGATACCGCACGGTCTCCCGTGAGGTGGCGAGCCTCCTTGTCGGACTACCGCCATGGGATCTGGAGGCGAAAATCCTCGTGCAGATGTGGGAGTTGCACGAGGAGGTGAAACGCCGGGGTGTAACTCCGCTGCCGCGAGAGATCACGGCACAGCGGACAGAGCTCCGGCGGGATCTCATGGCGGCATGGAGTGTGCGATTGTCGCAACCCAGCGCTGGGCACGGCACAATTGCGGCGATAAGTCCCCTCTTTGAGGAGTGGCTTGAGAGGCGCCATGGCGTCCTCACCTTCCGCCTGACGCAGGTCCTCACCGGACACGGTTGTTTCGGGAGGTTCCAGTTCCGAATAAGGCGGGAGGAAACGCCCGGGTGTCACCACTGTGTGGATCGCCCGGAGGACACGGTGGAGCATACGGTGGAGGTCTGCCCGGCTTGGGCGGAGCACCGCCGTGTCCTCACGGAGGAGATCGGCGGCGGCGATCTCTCGCGTCCGGCCCTGGTTCAGGCCATGGTTCGGAGCGAGAGTGCATGGGAGGCCGTCACCTCCTTCTGCGAAACAGTTATATTCGCGAAGGAGGAGGCGGGGCGCGCGTCGGGACTCAAGAGCCGACTTCCGGCCACCGTAGGCGCGGGCCTGCGGACGGTGAGCAATGGGCAGCTTGCCGTCCGATAAGGACCAGGCCCGTGTCGGCGGCGCGTTGTGTTCCACGCGCGCCTCAAAGAGATGTCAGCACCAACCGACGGGGTCGAAAGACCAATGCCTGCTGGGGTTGCGGGTTTGTCCGAAAGGGATATCGCGGCCCCGGCACACAGGCAACGCAAGGAACACGGGTGGGTTTTAGTCAGTAAAAGTCTGACACACCCTCTCACTCTGCCCAGAGCGGGAGATGTCATTTGATGATTTCCCATCCTGAAAAAAAAAAAGAAAAAAAAAAAGATCTAACCATCCAAGCTTCCAAATTTATGGAAAATAAACAGGCATCGACACAATTTCAAGATATCTTAGTATTACATCGATATTGGAGAATGTAAGTTGTCCAACTAAATCCGCGGAAAAGTTTGGTAAAGGGATAGGAAAATGAATTTTATACTGAAAAAAAATATTGTTATAATGTATTATTTATTAGCTTGTATCATAATATTGCACAAATCAGCTTCGTATATTAGTTAAAATTAAGTTCTACAGTGTTATTTATGTATGTATCTTATTGGCACAAAAATCAGTCGCTTATAGCAGCCATAATGTACTTTTTTAATCAAATTAAAATATTTTAATTATTAACAATAATGAATTATTATAATTATTAATAATTATTTTAATTAATTCTATTATCATTCTGAACCTACTCGTTACAGTCATCATAATCACTATTTTTGCATTAATTTTCCTGATTATTTGTAGTTTTAAGAATTTCGTAGAAGCTGTGATTTTGTGTAACCTACATCTTTTTTTTTCATATGTCTGGATAGTTTTATCTCAGTTATATGCATTTCATAACCATCTTGAAGATCAAGTTTAGTCTCGGGTGAAGCATTCTTGTACGCTTCACATTTATAACACTGATCTTTTTTAGGTTTGAAAAAAACTATGTTAAATTTGGTATTAAAAATGTGTGCATACATAGAATCTTTCACTGCTTGTAAACCATTTTCTTTACAATACTGCACATACAGTCTGTACATTGTTGAAATTGTATGATCTCCTTCCAAATAATCTCGTTTAGTGTTGGCTCTGCACGCGTAGCATGACAATCATAGAAACAAATTTTCTACGGGTTTTGTCGACGGAATGTCTATTATTCTTCTGTCGACAAAACCCGTTTCTATCGTGGTCCTGCTATGCGTGCTGCAATAATGGGACTCGATTCGAGGGAAACTATTTATATGATCTCGGACAGATTGTTTGACAGTATCGGGATGAGAATGATGTTGAGAATGCGTACCTCTGCGCTCTTTATCAGTGAACCCTTCAGTATTTGTTATATTTTGAACAGTAGTTATTGCGCTGTTAGTGATGTCAAGAGTATTTAAAAAAAAACTTTGCAAACACGATTTTTTGTATTATCGAGATACAAAAAGTACGCGTAATTTAATTTTCTAGTGGCCTCTTCGCGCCTGTATTTTCGCGGTGGTGTTTTTTGCATAAATTTGCTTATAAAATCACGCTGACGACAACAATTACCTATAGTATAAAAATGATCAAATATAGCTTGCCTCTGCTCTTCATTAAACTTTAAGCTACATTGCAATCTACATTTTTCACCACAGCTCATTCCCATCTTCTTGGCTCTCTTTTCACGTCCATATGATGTCACATAATTTTAAAATGTCCTAAAAAAGACTTAGTATTTAACGATATTTCAGTGAAACATTGGGTCAATTTAAGATGTCCTCAACATAGAAATGTTTTTATTATTTCCATATTATGACATTTCAAGAAGTCTCTGTGTAGAAATAAAAGAAAAGTAAACAGAATGTCAAACTTTGAGGCAAAACTGCAGAAAAATCCTTCGGGAACTTCAAGCAGCACAACGGACAGTTTGGTAAAGGACTTCACTTCGTTCAAGAAGTTTATTCTTGATGCGTTGGGCTGTCTTCAGCAGCAGTTGCGAGGCATTGGCGCAGGAACTTGATAACCTGAAGATGCATGGGCGCCGGAAGATGGTGTTGTTACATGGTGTCACCGAGCAGGCCAAAGAAGTTACAACGCAGGTATTGGCAGAGGTTGTGCGATGCCATCTGACGCTGACCGACTTCACAATTGCGGATATCAGACGGTGCCATCGGATGGGTAGACAAGCAGGTGATAGTAAGCCCAGACCCATTCTCTGCAAGCTGCGGGTTATTGGTATCAGGGATAGTGTCTGGTTTGCCAAGAAAAAGTTGAAGGGCACTGGTATAACGGTATCAGAGTTCCTGACGAGATCGCGGCATCAGCTCTTCATGTCTGCGCGTGAGAGACTTGGCGAAACCAATTGCTGGACTATGCAGGGCCTTATTTATGTTCTTCGGTCTGAGGGCTCCCGAAATCGAATGAATTCACTGGATGAAAAGGCCATGTCTCCCATCGCATCAGTATCGTTGTCATCACTGTCTCCATCACCGGCACCGAAGAAGGCCCGGCGTGCTGCCGCGAGGAACCAGTGATTCCATGCACTTTTTAGGTAGAATCACCGTCCGGGTAGCAGTTTGTTTATAACTCGTACCCTTTCAATTCTCTATAATACTACAATTTCTCTACCCTTCATCATTCCATAAATATACCGTCTATTTAGTTTTCACTCTTGCTTTTTTTCCTGCTTTGCTGTCAGCAGTCAGCTCATGAATAAGTCATGTCACTCAGGGGGCATTGTATTTTATTTTCAAACCTTTCGTTCAGGAACCGGTTGACAGTGCGTCCAATATACAATAATTAATGTTGCCTTTAATTTCGGTACATAGATAATTTGGTTTATTTTACTTACGTCCCTTTTCTTATTTATTTTCCGAAGACAAATGATTTATATAGTATCTTTCTGTTACCCGGACGATGAAATTTTTACTATTGTTTTGTTTTTGGCATTTTAGATTGTTAACACTCAACCGGAGGGTGGATTTTTAATTATTTACTCTTTTATATTTATTGTTTTTATTTACATTGATATCAATTAGTTTATTTAAGTTTATTATTATTTTTATATATTATTTTAAAATGTCGGTGTCAGATAGCAATGACGACAGCGACACTGAAAGCGTTTTGTCAGCTAGTAGTAATGACAGCTTCGTCAGTTTTCCGTCCCTTGCTGACACGCTTGAATCTCAGTTTTCTGATGTACCTAGGAATTTTAATGTAGTCCATATAAATGCCCAAAGTATTCCGGCACATTACACTGACATGCTAGCTAACCTAGACTGTAAGAACATCCATGCTATCCTTGTCTCAGAGTCTTGGCTAAAGCCATGTCTCCCTTCTACTTCCTATTCCTTGCCGGGTTTTTAACTATTAAGGAGTGACCGCGTGCGTGGCGGTGGCGGTGGTGTTGCCATATACCTTCGTCCACATATTCCTTTCTCAATTGTCGATATGTCTGCACAACCTCCATCGCAGAGCGCGGGCGAGCATCTCTTTTTAGAAGTAAACCTGAATCACGTGAAAGTCCTTCTAGGCATTTATTATAGCCCTTCGTCACGAATAAATTACATTTCCTCTTTTGAAAAGATCCTCGAAAACCTAACACCCTCTTACAGTCATACAATCATCATGGGAGATTTCAATACTTGTTTATTGAAAATCGATTCCCGCTCTTCTTATCTTCGATCGATAGCTCTGTCGTCGAATTTATCAATTCTCACTTTAAGTGCCACACACCCTTTTCCAAACTGTAATCCCTCACTTTTGGATCTTCTTATTGTTTCCTCTCCTCAACATGTCAGCAAGCATGGTCAATGCCCCGCTGATATGTTTTCTAACCATGATCTATTATTCCTCTCCTACGAAATTCACCCACCTAAGGCAAAACCTAAAATTCTCCTGCAGCGCAACTTTAGTGGCATGAATCCAGATGATCTCCGACAAGATGCTAACAGCATTGACTGGTCTCCTTTAGTCAGTGTTGAGTCGATTGACGATAAAGTCAACTTGCTGACAGACAACCTTGTGCAGCTTTACGATGTCCACGCTCCTATTCGTGTTGTTAAAATTAGACATCTTCCGGCACCATGGCTTACAGATGATATTAGAAGTATAATGCACAGAAAGGCTGTAACAAAAACGAAATTTAAGTGTCGACCCTCGCCATCGCACCGGCAGATCCTTGTGGATGCTCGTAATCGCTGCAATAGGGTGTGTAGAGATGCCCAACGCCGCCATATCCACGCCTCAGTTGAAAACGGAGATCCAGCTAGTATACCCCAGCACTATGTTAACTCTACGCGGTTTTTTACATTTCTTATTTTATCTCGCTTTCTTAGAAATTATGTATCATTTTACTACACGGTCACTTTAACGCATATTTTTCTATACACAACTGAAATATACTCACAAACATATACACTCACCTACCTAGAAACCTCACATCCAGCATATCATACTTTACGGTTATCAAAATTATTATGTTGCCGACTGCATAAATCTATTGCACTCAAATATGTCTCAAAGTTCACCCTCGGACCTGTCAATCCTTTTAATGGATAGTTCGCTTCACACACTCAATGAAATAGACAATTCAAAAATCGCTCAGGCTTTTCACTGTGATATTGAAGACTTGTCTAAACACATACAAGTTAAAAAAAATGACTGCAGAATATTTTGCCAAAATATACGAAGCGTTTACAGTAACTTAGATGATCTCCAACTATAATAATAATAATAATAATTTCTGACACAGTTTAATAGTTTTTATATGTTAAAAAAAGAATCCGAAAACAAACCTGAAACCCCATTTATTCCAAAAAAAGAGCAAAATACACCAATAGACATAAATTAAAAACTGCCGAACATGAGGTGACATCAGCTGTCATGTCACCTCCGAAAACACCAAAGAAAATTATGAAATAATGAGATGTTAACACGATCAGCCGCACGCCTAGCACGCCCACCACCTCCGGACTCTTCGCTCAGCTCCGCCGCGCCGCCGCCGGTACCCAGCCTCACTGTGAGCGCTGTGACGACACCGGCTGCGGTAGTTGCGTCGAGCTCGAGCGACGAGTATTTCTCCCCGCCCACGACGCCACCACCTGCTCGCCGACGGAGAGAACGCCGGCCGCCGGACGGCTTAGGACCTCGAGGCCCACCGGCCTCTGATAGGGTCCCAGCTCCCGGCGGAAGTTTGCAGCGCATGAGATGGACACGATCCATTAACGAAAACGTCATGCGCTCATACTATGGGGCTACAGAGGGGGGAAACAACCTGACCGCGTACCGTGTCCGGATGCTCTCTCTTTTTCAGGTGCTTGAGCCAGCTGTCAACGTTTCGGCACAACGACTGTCGGATCAGGTGCGAGTCATCCAGCGTAATCATATGTTGGATGACGCTGTACTTGATCGCCTGCGAAATGAAATGCAGAGTAGCCCTATCATCGCTCCCCCGCCGCGGAGTGTTATTGTAGTGCCATCACAGGACACTACAATTCAAGCTGACGAGAGGATTGATGACAGGGCTACAAACGTAAGTACCCAGTGCAATGAGGAACTGAGGAGTGCTTTGGAGGGTGCGATTCTGGAATATCGGTTCATGTCGCCCGAACTTAGACCACGTTTACCTCGTTTGCCCATGCATAACAAAAATAGAGCGCTGATAGCGGTTCTGGATTCGCAGTTGTCAAACTATTTTGATGACTGCGAAGACCTCACTGATACTCATTCAATTCTGTACTGCGCGGCTGTAGCGGCATGTCGTGTAGCTCACGTCAAATTTACTGATGCCTCCAGAGCTACACGACCGAAACCTGCTGTACCAGCTTGGCAGTGCAGGATTGAGCGCCGTATTGGTGGGGCCAGAGCGCTCATCGGCAAACTAATCTGCTTCAGGGAGGGCAATACTCGCCCCAGAGTGATGCGCTTTGTGAGACGGGCGTTCTTAGGGACTGATATCAGCCCTCAGGACTATATGGCCCGTGTCACAGAGCGCATCGACTTCCTGAAGCAGAAAGTGTATGCATGGGCGAACCGTATTCGTAGGTATAAGCGGCGAGTAGAGCGATACACTCAGAATCGCACCTTCCAGAGTGATGAAAGGTGGGTTTATAGGGCTTGGGAGCGACCGGACCAAGGTGAGACTGACACGCGTCTGCCGGATGATGTTGCCATGTGCTCTTTCTGGCGCAGCATCTGGTCGGTGCCTGTCAGTCACACCGAAGGTGGTTGGACTCGGGAAGTCGAGCGAGCCTGCGATCCAATACCAGAAATGGGGGCTATTACCATCTGCCCCCAAGATGTAGCTCGTGCAGTTCGTCCGTTGCCTAACTGGAAATCTCCAGGGCCGGACGGGCTGCACAACTTCTGGATAAAATGGTTTATAAGGTCGCACGCTCGCTTGGCGGCTCAGTACCAGACTGCATTGGAGTCTGGTTCGCTACCCCAGTTCTTATCGACAGGAGTTACCCACCTGCTCCATAAATCTGGTAGCACCGCGGAACCTAAAAATTATAGGCCGATCACATGTTTACCGACGGTCTATAAAGTTCTTACATCTATTTTGAGAGCTAAAATTAACAAACATATAGACACTAACTCCATCATGTCTGCCTCTCAAAATGGATGTAGGAACGGATCCCGCGGTACTAAGGAGCTACTCCTCATTGATATGGCCATTAGCCAACAGGTTCGTCGTTCCCGAAAGGATCTTTCGACATGTTGGATAGATTATAAGAAGGCCTATGACTCGGTGCCACATACATGGCTCATGAGGGTGCTGGAGTTGTATAAAGTAGATGCAACTCTGCGCACCTTCCTGATGTCGTGTATGGGGCAATGGAGGACGGTCCTTCGCTATCCAGGATGTCGAAATATCCAGAGGAATAGCGAACCGATAAGGATCGAGCGAGGCATATTTCAGGGCGATAGTTTGAGTCCGCTTTGGTTCTGTTTAGCCCTGAATCCTCTAAGCACACTGCTGGAGAATTCAGGTCTAGGCTATCGGCTGAGGAGAGGTGGTCAGGTTATATCTCACCTCCTCTACATGGATGACCTTAAACTCTTTGCCCCCAACAATTTGCAACTGATGGAGCTACTGAAAGTAACTGAAACTTTCAGTAGCGCCATCAGGATGGAATTTGGTGTGGACAAATGTGCGGTCATGCATGTAAAGCGAGGGGAGATTATGGAATCCGTGGGAACACAGCTCGCGGATTCCATAAACCTTAGAGCCCTCTCCGCATCCGAAACCTATAAGTATTTGGGTATGTCGGAAGCGTTGGGCATCAATGTTACTGACATGAAGCAATCATTGAAGGAGCGCTTCTTTGGCCGCCTGAAGAAAGTATTTAATAGTTTTCTATCAGGCGGAAATAAGGTGCGCGCCTTCAATGGTTGGGTCATGCCGGTTTTGATGTACTCTTTCGGCATACTCAAATGGACTCAGACCGAACTCGACGCTCTGGATAGGAGGGTCCGTACGCTGCTGACTGCATATCGAATGCACCACCCACGGTCATCGGTAATGAGACTGTATATCCCGCGAAAGTGTGGAGGTCGAGGTTTTTTAAACGCTAAGACCCTCCACAATCGCGAGATATGCAGTCTCAGGGAATATTTCCTAGAAGCCGACGTGGGGATGCATCGAGATGTGGTCGCTGTGGACAAGGGCCTCACCCCGCTCTCCTTGGCTAAAGAGAACTGGCGCAAGCCTGTAGTGCTTGACACTAACGATCGCAAGGAGGTATGGCAGAGTAAGGAGCTTCACGGACGCTTTTTCCGGGCCCTACATGGACCCGATGTAGATTTTCTAGCGTCCGTAGCCTGGCTGCGTTTTGGTGACCTCTTTGGGGAAACCGAAGGTTTTGTCTGTGCAATTATGGACGAAGTTATCATGACGAACAATTACCGTAGATTTATTGTGAAAGACGGCACGGTTGACATCTGTCGGGCATGCCACCGTCCGGGAGAATCAGTCCGACACATTATCTCCGGTTGTTCTCGTCTAGCTAACGAAGAGTACTTGCATAGACACAACCTTGTAGCCAGGATTATCCACCAGCAACTTGCTCTGAAGTACAGTCTTGTGGAATCTGAAGTGCCGTACTATAGGTATGCGCCCGACCCAGTTCTCGAAAATGGAAATATCACTTTGTACTGGGATCGATCCATCATCACTGACAGGACTATTGTTGCCAATAAACCTGATATAGTGGTGGTGGATCGAGTAGAGCGGCGCACAATGATTATTGACATCACGGTCCCGCATGACGGGAACCTCGTGAAAGCCGAAAAAGATAAACAAATCAAGTATCTTGACTTGGCTCGCGAGGTTGTCGACATGTGGGATGTGGACTCAGCGATCATTGTGCCGATAGTCGTATCAGCCAATGGTTTAATTGCCAAGAGCCTCGACCAACACCTAAGGAGGCTCTCGTTGGGCAGCTGGATCAAGGGCTTGATTCAGAAAGCGGTACTTCTGGACACGGCTCGCATTGTTAGGAGGTTCCTCTCTCTGGAGCCCTGACCGCCGGTAGCTTGGACCCTGTTCCCGATACCGGTGGGCTACTATTTTTTATATTTTTAAATGTTTTAATTTTTTATATTCTAATATTTAAAAATATAATTTATAAGTAATTTAAAATGTAATAAAGGAGATAATAATAATAATATTTATTCAAAACTTACAAGGTATAAAAATTAGTACAGTTTTGCTTAAATGTAAATTATATTCCTAAGACTTACGTGCCTGAACTAGGTAATCCTGTGTTTCAGGCGAGAGGAGCTAAAATAGACTTATAAAATAAATAAATAAACAACAGGTTGACAATAGATCACTAATTACATGTTAAGGAGCTTAACTCTTAGTTTCTAAATTTGATATAAGTACTTATACTTAACGTAGGTGACATTTTTCACTTTAGCACAGTTAGTAAATTCTCTGTATCTTCGTAAGACATACTTTGGAGAGCATCCTTGAGAATTCTCTTACAATTTGTGTAGTTCAGGGAATAAATGTTTGCTTTCGAGTTTAGTCTATTATAGAGAAGAGGACCGAGATATAGGTAAAATTTGGATACAAAAGCATGTTTTGTTGTATTTTGTGGACAAACTATATCTTTACGTCTTTTATTAGTATATGCAGTGCTGTAGGGCAGAGCTCTGTGTTGTTTTAATACAATACCCATTATAAATAGCTGTCGAACTGTTAATACTTCACAAGATTTGTATAGGAGGTTAGTAGGAAAAAGGAAAGGGCGGAAAGTAGACACTTTGAGAATCGCCCTTTGAGCTCTCTCGATGGTTAGTAACATTGTTTTACCCGCTCCACCCCATGTGGTAATACAGTAGGTTAATATTGATTGACATAGAGCAAAGTAAACTTGTCTAACTAGTTTTGGGTCAGCAATATAGCGTAACTTTTTAAAAACAAATATCAACTTGCGAATTCTATTATTTAAAGCTTGTATATGTTGTTTGAACGAAAGTGTTTCATCTATTATAACACCAAGGTATTTTGTTGTATTTGTCATTGTTATATTGGGACAAACACATTGGTTATCTGTAGGAATTGTGCAATAATGAGCATATAATGTCGAGGTAGTGCTTGTTGATGTTTGCTTGCGCATCGAAAACTTAATGTAATTTGTCTTATTTGCATTTAGTGTTAGTGAATTGAGTTGAAGCCATTTATTAACAATATTGAACCCCTGTTGCGCAAGTTTATAGACATTTTTTTCTGAGTCAGCTGAAAATAGAAGGGCAGTGTCATCAGCATAAGAAACAATTTCACCGTGATCTAGATTTAGGTTACAAAGATCGTTTATGTAGATCAAAAATAGTGTAGGCCCTAAAATACTTCCTTGGGGAACTCCGAAGGACGTGTTTTTTTTACTATCGCTGAGAACATTACCAATCCTTACACATTGGGTACGGTCTTCTAGATAGCTCTTAAATAGTTTCAGCTGGGTGCCTCTGATACCTATGGCTTCAAGCTTGTGCAACAGAATAGGAATAGAAACCGTATCAAAAGCTTTGGCGAGGTCTAGGAAGATTCCTACTGTGTGGTTACCATTATCAAGTTCTTGTGCTAGATAATCAGTCAGATGGTGCACGGCATCGTCTGTTGACATTTTAGGCCTAAATGCAAACTGCCGTTTAGATAAAATTGATTTATCCTCCAAGTATTTGTAAAGCCTTTTATTCATAATTTTTTCTAATATTTTAGACATAGTAGGCAGTAAGGAAATAGGTCTATAATTTGTTACTTGATCTTTACTGCCTGATTTGTAAACAGGGACAACAACAGCTTTTTTTAGGCAGTCGGGAAAAAGACCTAAAGATAAACATTTTTGGAAAATATAAGTTAGTGGCGGTCCCAAAATGTGCTTGAACTGTTTAATAATTTTATTTGATATGTTATCCCAGCCAGCTGCACAGTCGTCCTTCAAATTCATAATTATCGTTTCTACCTCAGTCTCGTCAGTGTCTTGCAACACAAAGGATGATAAAATAGTGTTACACGAAAATGGTGCGCTTGTTAGATATTGTGATTGGCCCTGAACTTTTTCAGCCAAACATTTACCAACATTAACAAAGAAATTATTCGCAATGTTGGCAGATGCTAACTGTGATGAGTGTGCTTGTAATAAACCTGAAGATGACTGATTTAGTTTTGAGTTATACGTTACACTTTTAATAAAATTCCAGATTTTTTTACTATTTGTACCAGCTTTCTCTAGTGCAATTTTATCATAGTTGATTTTTACATTTCTTAGAAGATTATTACAGAAGTTACGATATCGCTTATACGACAGTTGCACAATTAAGTTGTCTGGATTAGATTTAGCTTTCATATGCAGTTTATCTCTATTTTTCATACAGCGAATAAGTCCTGTCGTGATCCATGGTTTTATGTTGTAGTTTTTGTTATTTCGCCGAGATATGACCGTGTTCTTCTGAATTGCGTGTTGTACATTTTTGATTAGGTACAACATACAAAACTGCGGATCAGCGGAATCGTAGACTGGGTCGAAGTCGATATTGCGTAAGTCTTCTTCAAGTTTATTTACAATTAAACTAGAAATTGTGCGAGTGACTACTTTAGGTAATTTATAATTTAAAATAAGTAGGGTAGCATTATGGTCGGTTATTGTTGAATTAATTACAAGGGCAAGTGCAGGGAAATTTGACTTGAGCATAATATGGTCCAAACAGGAGCCACTTTGATGTGTAGGAAGTGTGTGAGCAGGAAGCAAACCATGGAAGGCGCATAGGTTAAGGTATTCCTCTGTGGATGCGTCAGAATTTTCTGGAAGAATATTGATATTAATATCTCCAATTAAAATAGTATTTTTGAAAGACGATAGGTTCTGCAAGGTGTTGTTTAGAGAGTCAGTGAAATTATTTATATTTCTAAAAGAGGGGGGTCGATATAAGGCAAGTATCGCTAATTCTGACCCAATTGTAATTAACAATCTGTTACAGTCGTGCATATTTGGTTCCTCGACAGACACATTGAGATGATTTCTTGCATAAACTATCACCCCATCGTTCTGATTGTAATTTGTGTTACTTTTATATACATTATATCCCGGAATAAGTGGAATATTATATTGTTTGGAAAGCCAACATTCGGTTAATACAATGACGTCACAGTTTATATCTAAACGTTGTAGAAATACGGTAAAATTGTCGAAATTTTTAAAAATACTGCGAATATTTTGGGTTAGTATGGTAAGTGGACTAGTGTAGGAAGAGAGATATTGTTTACAGTGTTCAACGTCACAAACGTGGGATTCAGATACAGAGAAATTATCTATGTCATTAATTAAATTATTAATCATAATTATAAAAAAAAAAAAAAAAAAAAAAAAAAAAAAAAAAAAAAAAACTGACTCTGTCTTGTCTAAAATTCGAGCCAGATATTCTTATTCTAACTGAAAGTCAACTTAATCCTGTTAAACCTATACCTACTATTCCGAATTTCTCTGCGTTCCAAACAACAAATCACCTAAATAAAAACGACGGAGTAGTTGTGTACGTCACTAATAATATTGCAGTAAATGTCAGGGAAATTAAATTGACTCATGCGTCTGCTTTAGAAATTAAAGTTAATAATAACAATATTATACTAGGGGTATATCGATACCCTTCAAATGCCAACGCAGACATGTTTATTAACTCGCTCGATACATATTTAAACTCTATAAAATCTTGTAACTGCATTACTTTGGCTGGGGATTTAAATATAAATCTTACACCAAATCTATCTGAACAGGCCCAGGAGCGCAACAATAGACAAAACTATTCTGCAATGTTAACTATGCATGGACTGTTGGCGGGACACACTTATTCTACTAGATTAAATAATTGTCTCGACCATTTTATGATAAAACTTAATAAGGAAAAATTATCTGCTCAAATTGCTGTCTTAAATACATCTATTACTGACCATTCTCTATTATTCCTAAACCTATCTAAAATAAAACTAAAAAATAAAATTCAGAAGACAAAAATAAGTACCGTCTTCAATATGGCACTTAAATCTTTATTAGACAAAAATCTTGGAGAACTCATGTTTTCTGATGACCCTGAGCTTGTGGTAGAAATTTTGATTGAAAAAATTTCGGAATCTTTACAAGAAAATACTATTACAACTACTATACCTAAAACTAAGCGAACTATAAAACCCTGGATAACCCCCGGCATTTTAAAATGTATCAGAAACAGAAATAATATGCAAAAGAAATTAAAGAATGACCCACACAATGATGTATTAAAAATTAGTTATAAAAGATATCGAAATTATTGTAATCAATTAATTAAAAAACTGAAGCGCCGTTACGAGAGAGCACAATTAGCAAATTCTACTAAAGACAGTAAAAGACTCTGGTCAAATATTAAAAACATAACGCATATGAAGAAAACTAACGCAGATAACACCAAACTTTTAGAGGTAAAGTCGTCGCCAATTGAAGCAGTCAATCATGTTAATGATTATTTTGTAGGAATTGGCAAACAACTAGCAGAAAAAATCTTGCTAAATACTGGATCGGATGCTGGGACTGACTTAGGGGCAGATAATACTCAATCACTTGTTCTCTTGGATACAGATATAGAAGAAGTGCACTATTTACTTATGAATTTAAAATCAAGTAGTGCCCCTGGCTGGGACAACATCCCAACAACTTTTCTGAAATTAGCTAAGCACGAAGTTCTCCCAATTATTGTTCACCTGGCGAACTTGTGCTTTAGTAAAGGTATCTTCCCTAAACTCTTAAAAAAATCTACTATTACGCCAGTGTACAAGAATGGACCGAGAGGTGATGTTAGTAATTTCAGGCCTATATCAGTATTACCTGCTTTATCAAAGATATTGGAGAAACTTTTGAACAAACGACTAATAGGCTTCCTTAATAAATATGGAATATTATCTAATGCACAGTATAGATTTAGACAGGGCAAATCGACTGAAGATGCAGTAGCAGCTATAACATCTCTCATTACTGAAAGCCTTGATCGTGGAAAGAAATGCCTCTCAGTTTTTCTCGATTTAAAAAAGGCTTTTGACACAGTATCTGTTTCCATTCTTGTACGTAAGTTAGAACACATAGGAATAAGAGGCACACCTCTAGAATTATTCAAAGTTATCTTTCACACCGAACGCAAAAGGTTAAAATTGGGCAATATTCAAGCAAAGACTCAAATATCACATTTGGTGTACCACAGGGGAGCGTTCTTGGGCCCACATTGTTTCTAATTTACATCAACGACCTATGTGACTTGGAGGCAGGTGGTGCTCGGGTTTTCTCGTATGCCGACGACACTGCGCTGGTTTTTATCGGGGATAATTGGGATTCTGTGAGGAGGGATACTGAAGTGGGATTATCTAGAGTTGCTTCCTGGCTAAGAACTAACCTACTTACGCTAAATAGCCAGAAGACTATCTTCATGTGTTTTTCCATTAGTAATAGAACCCAGCCTGATACTAATTTCAGTATAAAGATTCACCAATGTCACAATATCCTGGACACTAATTGTGCTTGTCCGACTATCGAGAAGGTTGAAAAAATGAAATACCTGGGTATTATACTTGATCAGCGACTCTCTTGGCATTATCATGTTGCATTGGTTAGTGAACGTCTCCGAAAACTGATTTGGATTTTCAAATTACTAAGGCATGTTGCATCAGCGAAGCTGATTCAACAAATATACACTGCACTAGCCCAATCCGTTTTAACCTATTGCATTCCTATCTGGGGGGGGGGCTCCAAAACGGAAGTTCTTAGACGTGGAAAGATCACAGCGTGCCCTTCTCAAAACTATATACTTTAAACCGTACCGTTTTTCTACAGACGAGCTTTACAAACTATGTGACCTGTTAACTGTGAGAAGGTTATATATTCTGATTTCTACCTTAAAAATGCATAAAACAACGGTATTTGACCCTAGTACTCTCAGAAAAAGAAAAAATCACGGTCGTATATATGTAGTTAGAGTCCGTACTGCGTTCGCAAGGCGGCAATATGTTGCCCAAACTACTTTTCTTTATAACACCATAAGCAAAAACAATCCCATTTACCATGAAACACATTATGCATGTCGAAAAACCCTGACTGCATGGCTAAAGACTCTTACTTACGAAGAAACTGAGGCACTTCTGAGTCCCGTTATTTAATAATGATAATATAAAAACTTACCTTACACAAGGAATGAATGATAACATGGACTTTTTACTATACAAGCGTTTACCACTTACTTCACAATGCGTAATATGCTTTTGGTTTCCCTTTCTCTCTTACTCGCTCACACACAGACACACACACTCACACACATTCGCACACACAAACACCTTCACTCACACACGTACACACACAATAATTAATTGGGTATCTGAGATTATGAATTTAAGTACCTAATTAATTATTATAATTGTAATTATTTATTAATTTCTCTAGTTTTAGTTTTGTATTTTATTTTTTTACCTACTTTTTAATTCTGTTATTAACAGGCTTTTTACACATAGTTTTGGAAGAGGGAGGTCTTCTGTCACAGGTATCTATATACTTAAAAGAAGGCCTCTACAACTTATTTGTTAACCTGTTGAATAAGAAATAAAAAAACTTTAAAAAACTTAAAACTTTAAAGCTAAAGTCTGGAAATTTCTTAAATCCTTGGGAGTTGGAAAATCGCGGCAAGAATCGATTCCTAAAAACCTAGATATTGATCTACTGAATCAACTTCAAATCAATTTAAAATACTCGGGCAGTTGTCGAGTTACGAACAATATTTGTGACTCTTATACTGGAATACCAAATAAACCATGCGACAAATTGGCGAAAAACACGATGAAAAGCGATCGCATGTTAAATCAGCAAAAAGGTTGAGATTTGGTGGATGTTATTTTTCATACAAAATTGCCAAACCTGGTTTTATATAACTATGGGAAAATATCTGAAAGAAAGAAAGAAAGAATAATGTTTATTTGGACACAGTTTGTGAAACACTAAATACAAAATAAAAAAAAGTGAAAATAATATTTTAACAATAATAGTGTGTGCCTCAATGCTGCGCCAAAAAGGTTCATTTCAGCATTAATGCCAGGCAGATGCTGTCTGACGCTGGTTTTCTAATGAACCTATAAGTAGGGACAAGTGACGGCGAGTACAAAACAGTTTCAACATACCTAATACATAATTTGTATACTTCTAAATAAATAAATAAACTAGTAATCAAATCTAAATTACAAAATAAAAAATAAAAAATATGTATATGAAAACAATAGGAACTGTCCACGCAAAACCTGTTCTTAACGATTAGCTAGACTAGATTGATTCGTGAACTCACAAAGCGCAACAGGCCGCCAAACGCGGCGGACAGATACACCGACTGCTATTTAGTTTTAAGACATGCAAAAAAAATACTGTGGGGTGTTTGAATAAAACATACGAATATTATATATTATAATATAACATAATAAATAAGTGGAGAAAGTATAATAAGAAAGTGAAGTACATATAACAATAGATGAAGTAGGTACACTGTTAATAAAAGAAGGTAAGCATCATTCATTTATTACCATAATTTTCTTGTGCTGAACTGTATTTGTTTGACTTTTCAGGCAGCAAAGGACGGAAAATCACCGAGCGTGCACAACCACCAAATATATTGTTTTGACGTAAGAGGAATTATGTTTTAAGCTAAGTATTGTATTGTATTTCATATAAGTGAAACATTCAGGGCGACCATATCTAGTTTCTGTTGCGAATCTATCAGATACTGCCGTAAACGTGTTCTGAACGTGTGGATAGTGCCCAATACCCTTATTGGTGGTGGGATGTTATTCCACACCTTAGATGCAGCGTATCGGAAAGTGCCTCTGAAAGCTGCTGTTCTATGCGACTGTGTTGAAAGTTGTTGTGCACATTGCCTGGGCGCGCAATCCTGTCTACTAGCCATCCAACTAAACTTGTCGTACAAATACTTCTGTTTCTGTGACTTAACGACACCAAAAAGCAGGCACGCTAGATGTAACTTTCGTCTCGACTTCATCTTGAGAATAAAATGTTTGTTAAGAAAGGGGGTGACATGACTTCTAGGGGGAACAGAGTAGCAGAAGCGTGCACATGCATTTTGGTCTCTTTGTACAAGTCGATCGGTACGAGCCAGTAAACGTGGGCCGTAAACCGTATCAGCGTAGTTTAATTTAGAAAAAACAAGGGTTTCGACTAGCTGTTCGCGAAGCTGTTTAGACAAGAACGGCCTCATTTTGTAAAGCACTTTAAGACGATAGAAGCAGTTTCTTACGGAGTTAGCAACGTGTTTCTCAAATCTGAGGCTGTTGTCCATACATAATCCAAGGTTTGGCGCCTCGTTCACACGGTCAATAGGCTCACCCATTAGGGTTAAATTAAAGCTTGAAGGTATTTTCTTCAACTGCTGCCTCGTACCAAACAACATATACTTGGTTTTCAATGGGTTTAATGCCAGACAATTTTCATTAGACCATGCGACGATTCTTTCTAGGTCGTCATTTAGGTCTCTTATGGCCGCCTCATAATCATCTGGACTGAAAGATAAATACAGTTGGACGTCATCGGCATAAATATGATACTTGCATTTCTGAAGGCACTTTATTATGTCTGTACAGTAGAGAATAAAAAGAATCGGACCCAAAATTGATCCCTGTGGAACGCCTCTTTCTATAGAAGTAAGGGCTGAAGTCAAGGTAGTACCATCCGACAAACGCAATTCTACAAGTTGTTTCCTGTTGCTGAGGTAGCTGTGGAACCATTGAATGGCATTGTCGTCAAAACAAAAAACACATTTATTTATTTAAAACCGTAGTATTTTAACTTTGACAGTAATAGCGAGACGTTAATGCAGTCAAATGCACGGGAAAAATCGAGTAGCACCATCAGTGAACACATGCCCTTATCTTGGGCTGATAGAATATTGTCCGTAACATCTAGTAACGCCGTAGAAGTGCTACGCTGTTTTCTAAAACCGGAATGCAGATCAGGTAACACTTCGTTCTCTTCTAAAAACCGAGTTAATTGACGGCATACTACCTTCTCCATTACTTTTGAGAGACAAGGCAGAATACTGATCGGCCGCAAGTCTTTAACTTCTATAGGGTTTGGACTCTTAGGTAGGGGTCTAACTGTGGCAATTTTCCCTTGGTAAGGAAACTGTGATGTCCATATGGAACAATTAATAATGTAGGTAATAGTTGCAAAAGTGTGCGGCAAAATTAGAGTAAGCATACTTAAGGTTATGTTGTCGTAGCCTTCTGCATTTGAATTTAGGTCAGAAATAATGCGGGAGACATCATTTTGGTCCACCGGAGCAATTGTGAAAGTTGCTTCACTATATCTGTGGGTCTCATAGAATAATATAAGCGACGTGCTAGCTACCGGGTTGCCAGGGACACTCAAATCTGGTAATTTTCATTTGTAATAAAAAAAAGTGTGTGAGTGTCAGCTCTGACGCAAGACTGGAGTTAAACTCCTTAATACGATTGTCTATGCAATAGGCAAAGAAGATAAATAACAGCACGTCTTAAAAAAAAAAGTACGTTGCGCAGAAAAACGTTACGCATTTGAGTAACGCTTGTATTAATTTCACTTCTCATAAAATTTCCAAACCGGGTAAACTCCAAAAAATCTTCATTTAAATACCTTTGTACTGGTCACCCTGTAGTACAACATTGTATTCTCAGATACTTCATTTACGTTGCACCAGTTAACTAGTTTTAGAACAAAAGTAGTGCATAAAATATCAGCCATAAAAAATATTCCAGTCATTTATAAAGTTTCATTTATAAAAATATATTGTCAGGGTATGCACCCTTTTTTTTTTTTTTTTTTTTTGAGGATGGGAAATCATCAAATGACTTCTCCCGCTCTGGACAGAGCGAAAGGGTGTGTCAGACTTTTACTGACTAAAACCCACCCGTGTTCCTTCCGTTGCCTGTGTGCCGGGGCCGCGTTATCCCTTTCGGACAAACCCGCAACCCCAGCAGGCATTGGTCTTTCGACCCCGTCGGTTGGTGCTGACATCTCTTTGAGGCGCGCGTGGAACACTACGCGCCGTCGACACGGGCCTGGTCCTTATCGGACGGCGAGCTGCCCATTGCTCACCGTCCGCAAGCCCGCGCCTACGGTGGCCGGAAGTCGGCTCTCGACTCCCGACGCCCGGGGCGTCTCCTGCGGCGAAGGGTATGCACCCTGACAATATATTTTTATAAATGACACAGGCTCTAACTCCATTGTTAATATTCTCGTAACAATATACACGCTCTACAGTTATAGGTAAGTTCTATACATAGCACTATCCCAGCTGTATCGTAACCGCAAATTGCTGCGCTGAACAAGTAGCAGTGGTGGAGGCTGACTCGCACTGCCTTCTTTCACCTTTGAGAGGGTCACATATATCGGGCGAATGGCGACCACTTCAACAGACTTATGATAGCCTTCAATATCGCTATAGAACATGCATTATCCGTGACAGTACCGCCCACCCTCCCATTCCGGTCTGTCCATTGCTTACTGAAATACACCGGTGCGCTGGACGGTGCAACCGACTGCCGCGAATTGCTGACTAGGAATAAAATAGAAAACAAAATACAATCTCGAATTCTCGATAACAACTTTGAAATTGGATATACGGTATGAGGAAAACTAAATAATCCGTTTTATGACTTCCATGTTTTGGTTGCTACTACTTATAGTCGGAGGTCATGTGTCTCGAGTTCTCGAGTGTACTGATATGAATGGGTGCACGGCGTTGCGATGCGTCAGGGCGGACTATAGGCGGCTCAATTAACGGAACTATACGGATCTTATCATGTTTTTCGCTGGATTTCTTTGTCTAAACGACGCTGATAAAACTCGGCTTTCATAATATACTGTTAGTAAATTTTACGAGAAGTTCGTTGTTTCTTGTGACGTCCGACACATAGAACACCTAGAAACCGGATTTTGAGCTACAGAGTGAAGTAGTGCGAGCAGGACCCCTGCAGGACGTACTTAGTGTAATCGCTGGTCGGTGTCAGGCGCGCACGGTTGTTGTTTCACAAAGGAATACCGGCCGTCCTCCGCCCACCACTATCAAATAACGCCTATTTTTCCTTCGCTTTATTGTGCACACTTCTCTTTTGTAGCGGCTAACAGAGCCCTTCTACTGGAAACATTGTAAATTTTAATCACATAATAGATGCTTGAAAAATCTTTTCTCCGAAGATTAGGTAACGCCCTAATTAAATTATTATATTAATAGTCTTAAAGTGGCTCGGTCCAAATGGTAATAAAATGGGGAAGGGGTCATTTGAGCCAAAACAAACAGGGTGTCTTGAGCATGGCCACAGTTTCAGGTTGATGTTGTGACAAAACAATATCAAAACCTAGGCTAGTGCAATCCACGGGTTAAAGCGCAAGCTTGTCGACATGTGTATCGTGCCTATCCCAACTTATGGCGCTCAGACTTGGTCTTTGACCGAGGCTCAGAAGTCCAAACTCAAGGTTTTCCAAAGAGCAATGGAGTGTAGCATTTTAAAAATCAAACTCACCGACAAAATTCGCAACACCATAATACGCTCCAAGACAGGTTTCGCCGATGTTGGCGATAAGTCTACGAGTCTGAAATGGGACTGAGCGGGTGACACCTATAGGATACATCAAAACAGATGGGCCACGATCGTTACACAGTGGGTGCCTGATGACGGACGTCGCCACCGGGGCAGGCCTAAAAAGCGCTGGCGTGACGATTTGAACTCGTTCCTGACCGATTGGCCGGAGAAGACACAACACAAGAAAGACTAGAAAAATATGGAGGAGACCTTTGCCCAGCAGAGGGACAAAACAAGTAAGCAAAAAAAAAAAAACTTGGGCATATGTTAATCGCAACTCTGCTGCTGGTGCAGTTTATGTTTGCGTCAACTGTGACGTTGATTAGGCTAAGCTATGTAGTTCCTAATAGTTCCTATTGTTACCTAAGAATGTTTATTAAAGATTATATTTGTGTATATATTAATTCTCTTATGAAACAAACCTTTTAAGTCCACTGGCTCAACTAGCCCCGTGGGGTGGCTTAACTGACCCTACCTAGTAGGGTCAAATGAGCCATCTGACGATTGTGATATTCATGAAAATTTGTCTAGTAAACCAAAAAAATAAATGATGGTGCTACATAGCGAAATAAACAACCTATTTATTTTAAAACGTATCATTATTTATCACTTAATTAATTCGAAGCTATACTACTCGTACTTTGAACAAAATCATGATCAAGTGACCCCGCGCTGCCCTACTATTGCGACCAACCGCGAATAATAAATGATTTATAAAAGTATTTTTAAAGCCTTTATTTCTCGTGAAACTTGCATTCATCGCTATAATATTGTTATTATTTTCCTCAAGTAAGGAATTCCCTCAACATCGTTCCGTCTCCATCGTCAGACCTTCGATGGCAGTCATTTCCCAGCTCTCGCGACTGTCTTCCGTCTCCATCATCAGACCAACTCCAGGACTTTATTATGTGGTTGTGTCATCAGAACTACATTGTGTGGGAAATTTCAACGGAATCGGTTCACATTTGAAAAGTCAGTAGGTGAAAAATAAATCGACCCAAATTTTTCTACACTTAGGGGTGCATTTTAGTTTTCAATTTAACATAGGACCAACTCCGAGGTCTATTCTCCCCAATAAAAAGAATCGTTTAAATCGGACTACTCTGTACAAAGTTATGCCTGATCAGTTGATCACACATAAAAATATACGCGTTGACTTGAGAACCTCCTTTTTCTTTCGTCGGTTAATAACATCACATGTTAAACATCTGACAATAATTCGCGCCGGAATGTTTAATTCTTTGAAGTCTGTGGTGACTACTACGCTGTGAATGATGGTGATCTTGATAATGCTTTTGTTAGGCAACAAGCCTTTGTGTTGTGTTTTTCCATTAGTAGTAAACATCATCCTACAGTAGAATGTACATTTAGATTTGAAACAAATGCAACGAGATTAAAACTGTGATCCAAAGTTTGAGATATTTTTTTTTGCACGTGTCTTCAAGTGCGTGGACGCAGACTGAGTTTCAACAATTTTAACAGTCGAAACTCTGTCTGCGATAAGCATGTGGACCTAACAATAGATAAGCTATTATCCCATGCCACTTAGGTTTGAGAGTATTCTCGGAAAAAAGCAAGTATAAACACTTCTTTGTGCACGGTGAGGGGTCGCCCAGATGTCGTCATGATATAGTTCAGCTTGTGGTAGGACAAAAAATATGGGGAGGTCTGTTTTATTTTTATTGATTAATGTAAAATATAAAGCCTTTATTTCTCGTGAAACTTGCATTCATCGCTACAATATTGTTATTATTTTCCTCAAGTAAGGAATTCCCTCAACAGCGTTCCGTCTCCATCGTCAGACCCTCGATGGCAGTCATTCCCCAGCTCTCGCGACTGTCTTCCGTCTCCATCATCAGACCAACTCCAGGTCTTTATTATGTGGTTGTGTCATCAGAACTACATTGTGTGGGAAATTTCAACGGAATCGGTACACATTTGAAAAGTCAGTAGGTGAAAAATAAATCAACCCAAATTTTTCTACACTTAGGGGTGCATTTTAGTTTTCAATTTAACATAGGACCAACTCCGAGGTCTATTCTCCCCAATAAAAAGAATCGTTTAAATCGGACTACTCTGTACAAAGTTATGCCTGGTCACACATAAAAATATACGCGTCGACTTGAGAACCTCCTTTTTCTTTCGTCGGTTAATAACATCACATGTTAAACATCTGACAATAATTCGCGCCAGAATGTTTAATTCTTTGAAGTCTGTGGTGAATACTACGCTGTGAATGATGGTGATCTTGATAATGCTTTTGTTAGGCAACAAGCCTTTGTGTTGTGTTTTTCCATTAGTAGTAAACATCATCCTACAGTAGAATGTACGCGAAACGGACACATAGGTACATTCACCCGCTGTTTGAATTGTCATACCTCCCCATTCCATAAAGAACTACAGTTTCTGACATCCTTGCTGGGTTAGCAAGCTGAAGCGGCAGAGGTCGGGCCGTTTCTGTCAAAGGACCGATAACCGTCGGAGCAAACGAGTCCTGGAATGGAGACCGCGTATCTATAAGCGTAGCAACAGCGAGGAACGCCTTCCAGTTGATGGTTGATGAAGGGTCAAAAGGCAGATTATCTGAATTGGGAGCTGTTTCGTAACTTGGGAAACGCCTATGTCTAGCAGTAGACTACGAAAAGTTGAGGTGATTGATTGATTGACCTCCCAGCCGAGTTACGGTAAGACTCATTATGACTTTCACCGGTTTCATAAGGTTCATAACTTATTTGCTGGGCTTGGTATAACTTTTTATAACAAGCTACCCTCTTCTTTGGTAGAAAATCCAAGCTTTGTTCAAAGGCATACTATTCTATCAACGACTACTTAAATGATAAGAATAGTTGGTCGCTGTGATTAACTCAAGACAATATTTATGTTCTTTCTCCAGCTTACCTACTGACAAGCTATATAAGTAAGAGTTTATTTATTTGTTTATTTTATTTGACTTTATAAGTCAAGTTATTTAAATTTAATTTTTATTTATTGTTGACATAATCTACTCATCACAATGTTTTTTTTATGAGTTGTATTGCAATATGTGGTTAGCTAGTGACCTCGACAATTAATCATATTATTTATTGTTATTAGTAATTGTTTGTTTATTTATTTTACCTCGATGGTCCTACATAGTTTATCATTTATAACTTCTAGTTACAACTATATGTAAGCGGGCACGCCTTTTATGCCTGGAGGCTTTTATTTAGATATAAAGTTCTGTTTACGTTTAATTTTTTATTTCTGCCTGAGCATAGCTGTTCTCGATGATTTTGTCTGGTATATTGGCGTGTGCTAGCTAACATATGGCAAATAATTTAAATTATGTTTTGTGTTGCGTAATGTAAATTATTTTAATATATAGAATCTTTTTTGTTCGTTCTTCTAACTGAACAGACAGCTGTGCTGCTGGGGAGTTTGTTGCGCCACTTCTTCTTCCCAGCTAATGCACTAGGAAGTGGTGAAGGGTGGGCGTTTTGGGGGACTGTCTTATGTAATTTTGACGTTCGAAAAGTGCGGATTCTCAGCCTAGTTTGAATAAATGACTTTTGAATTTGAATTTGAATTATGAATGAGTGTCGTGTGTGTTTGCGTGCACCTGACGATAGCTGACCGAAGTCGTTATATCTGTACCTACCTATGTATGCAATGTATGGCTGTGTGTGTGGCGCACCGCTAACTGTTGGCGGCGGCGGCGTTGGCGTGGATGTCACCCGCAAACGACTTTGTTAAGTATGGCGAAGCAAAAAGGAGGGTTATGATTTTGACCAGTATGTATGTATGTCCATCTGTTCCCTCATAACTTCTAAACTGCTCATCATAATTCGACTGATGAGGTATCGTTGGAAGCATCTTGATTGTCCGCGGGTTATGGTATGGCTATGTGACGTCACATTAAATATGGATATGGAGATTTCTTCTCGTCCGTCTGTGATGGCTTGTTTATACCTTTTTAATGAACTCTTTTGTCGTAGTTGGGTTTTATTGTTGATACAATGAGCGGCTACGCTAGCGGCTTTGACTGCCCTGTCAACTATTATCTAAATACAGTATTATTTTAGAATTAAAAACTTCTGATAACAACAGTCCACAACTCGACATAAATTATGGTTTCACTCATTTAGACAACTCACACACACGAACACAATTGGTTCAGATTACACAATTGGTTCAGTTAAAGAGTGTACGTTCTCATCTTCTGTGTACTTCACAGCGGCGCCCTACGGTGGTTTGGGAGAACAATCCCAATTCAATCTGCCGCTTTAACTGCATCCGTGACACAGCACGGAGTACTCATAACAAAGATCGCATCACATCGAGTGACGTCGGCAAAACGAGCGGCGGAATTATGAGCCGCTGTCAATAATATGCGAGCAGGGCATAGCGCCGCCGCCGCCGGCAACGCGGCGCGGTGAGGGCGACGACTGCCAGATATCGGATCGGACAAGAGATCATACGCAATTAAGTTTACGAACTTCCATTAACATATTTCGACGGTTTAAAATCGATATATATTATATTTTTTTACATATTGCATGAGCTTCAAATAAGGGTGGCTATACACCTTCATGATAAGATGACAGGTTTTAGTCCGTATTAGTCAAAGCCGCGCGCCGCGGCCGCCGCCCACCATTCTCTTCTCGTAGGTATATCAATGAGGATCTGTACTGCCATTTTATCACGATAGGTGGCGCATCATCGACATGGCCATTGAAAGCTGTCAATTCCATACATTTTGTAACCTATCATTCAGTAAATTAAATTTTTCTCGTAATATGCTTAAGTATGCTGTACCAGGATGTACTAAACTACTAATCCCGGTGTTCATTTATTTCCTAAAGATACGACGCTTAAAAAAGTGGGAAACTAAAAGAGTACAACTAAAAGTAACTTTCAATATGTTGATTGGTAAACTTCGGCAATATGGTGGAGTTCTGGTGGAGCTATTAACGTTTTGGTGAAGTTCTACAGCAAGAACGTCAAGTGCTTGTCTTTCAGAAGCTTGAGAGCTTTGATTGCCGAAATTAAAATTTCGGTCATAGATAACCTAAAAACTAAAGAATACCATTTATAATTAAAGTAACGTTCTCTCAATTTTCGTAAATTTGCCTACCATGAGTCAAGTAAAAATGAACACGTTACAACAAAAAAAATATCCAAATGTAGAGCCTAGCACTGATGAAAAATATTTTATGAAATAGAAGTTTACTTCTCAATAAGATCTGAATTCTTTCCAGTAATCCTTGCTTCTCGTTAGTTTAGTTCGTCTTTCAATTCTTTATGCTTCCAGGAACAATACATGTTAGCAATAACGATGGTGGATCGGTTTCAACACAAAAAATAACAAAAAACACTGATGTAAACAAAGCGAAAATGATTTGACAGCGGCCATCCCGCCGCTGGTGACATCAGCGTTGAGCTTTGCGCGTGGATCCCCATTGCTTTTCACTATTAAGGTTTAGTATCATGCCGTTGACCTTGCTCAAATGGGCCCTATCGCTGAGAATGCCCCGCGCACGTGGTCATTATAATTACGCCCGAAGCGGCCACAAAGTTGCCAAAGGGCTGCCATAGTGCCATGACTCGCGACGCTAGCATATAGGTAGCCCGTAGCATATTTCAGACTAGTGGTTTAGAATATTTTTAGGTTAAAAGTTGAATGTTATAAAAAAAACAATACAACACTTGTTTAAATTATTGAACCACTAATTGTGTCTATAAAAAAAAAAATTATTACAAACTAAGAACTCGTTGTAATATTACTAAAACACACAGCTATAATCAGGCAAGAGTATGACTTTTCACAAAAATTTTTTTTGCTGTTACACAAACTCTTCGACAGTAGTAACCGTTCCCTAGATGGCGCTGTTGTCAAGAAAAAAATATAAGATTACAAAAAATGGTAAGAAAAGTTTAAATAAACAATTATTAAATAAAACTTTTACAGGGTACGTTTATGATATTAGTCAGACACTTTTTGATGTAAAATAACTCAACAATTTCCTAAAAACCAAGAAGGTATAACCAAAAATCCTACATCGCGAAAGAAAAAAATTCTATACAGTAAGTATTGGGTTAATTCCGTTGCAATCTTAAGAAGTGTATTCAGTGTAATGTTACCACTGAATAAAGGGAACTAGTCTTTTGAGCTGTTATTTAAATATTCAAGATGTTATTATGATCAGTTGAAAAACATATTGAGCAGTTATTTAATTTAATGGCGGTTGATTAATTATTGCGACAATAAAACATGGACAGTAATAAAAAATCAATTTGTCGGTTATTTTATCATACAATGTCAATTGTAAAAATAATTGAGCAGTCCAATAACTGAATGAGCGGTAAAAATGATGGTCTATTGTTAGTGAATCATTTGGGTTAGGTTATGTTAGAACAGTGACCATTAACGCGTGAAGGCGAGCGAGCGTAGCGAGCGTGTCGCGGTAGCGGCCGCAGATCCACTCTATTGTTGGTGAATCATTTGGTTTACATCCGTCACACCGCTATATCTCGAAAACTACTTTACCACCTCATTGTTTATAGAATTGCTTAGAATGAGATTTCTTACCGACAAATTCGGATTTATTACTGCCCACACGTAACCGCTCATTCAATAATTTTTACCGCCCATTGCACTGAACCATTTCATTAATTTTTATTACTCATTTTATTTTATTTTTTATTGCTTAGTTTTAACTGCTGAACTAGTTATTAAACGTGCCATTTATACTTTTTAACTAACCAAAACCGCTATTTACAACTGCCTCTTTAAATCAGTGCCCTGAATAAATTGATTTCTAGCACTCGATAGAATTTTTTATAATAAATGACATCTAGCGCTCGTTGCTATACTACAGATGACCCTACTAGGTGTGTTAGGTACTTAGTAGGTATTTTATTACTCTGTGGCCTGCCAAAAGGCTGCCTGTCCACTGGAGCGGGAGAGGAGAGCAGAGGAGCGGAGTAGCGGTGTGCCAATATTAATTAACCAATGGAATTGCATAAAACCTCTGCTCCGTTTCAGTGGACAGGGATTTGCGAACTAGTTTAAAAATTCATACGAAACCGGGAAGCGGAGCGGGGAAACGGAGCGGAGAAGCGGAACGTGGAACCGGAGCGGGGAATTATTACTCGTCGCGTGAATTCGGTCTAGCTCCGCACAGTCCGCAACACCGCTCCGCTACCTCGCTCCGCATCAATGGACAGACACTGTCCGCAACTACGCTCCACTCCACTGCCATTCTCGTCTCCGCTGCCTCGCTCCGCTTTAATGGACAGGCAGCCTAAGGTGATGTGATTCGAAATTGGTTCAGAACTGTTTGAAAATAAATATAGGTATGTACACAGAAGACGTTTTGGTTTATGGTTCAAGTAAGTAGTGATATATATATATTTTTTCTAAAAGTTCTGAACCAATTTCGAATCACATCACCATATGGCAGGCCACAGATACTGAAGTATAGCTAGTACCTACAATGGGGTCAGCCGTAGTATAGCAACGAGCGCAAGACATCACGTACTATACAATTTTCTATCGAATGTTAGAATTCTATATTTAGTGGTAACATCAAACTGAATACACTAAAAGTAACTACAACGGGAACGGAATCAACCCAATACTTACTGAATAGAAAATTTTGCTTGCGCGATGTAGGATTTTTATTTATAACTTCTTGGTTTTTAGGAAATTGTTGATTTATTTTACATCAAAAAAGGTCTGACTAATATCATTAACCGACCCTGTGACCATTCAATAATTAATTATTTAAGCTTCTTTTACCATTTTTAGAAATCTTATAAATTTTGTTTGACAACAGCGCCATCTAGGAAACGGAAACTAATGTCGAAGAGTTTGTGTATCATCAATGTTTTTTTTGTGAAACGTCATACTCTTGCCGGATTATAGCTGGGTTTTCGTATTATTAAAAAAAAAGCTGACTTCAAATAAAACACTACGGAAGGCGGTGTCTTTGGATCTGTATTTTAGTTTTTTGCCACCGACTTCCGAAAATAAAGTTATTTTTCACTTTGTTGTTTATTATATATCACAAAGTGAGAAATGCAGTTTTATTTTCACGGTACAAAAATAAAAACATCCACTACGGAGAAAAGCGACACGTCCATTCTCAATAACGTTCCGAAGAACACAGGCGCGGTGCGAGCATATATCGTAAAAATGCAAATAAAATTGTATAAAATTAGATATTAACTATTTAATAATTACGAATCGATAACTGGATGCAGTTTGGAATTCAAAATTGTATGGTATAGTTTAAATTTTAATTATAATTGTTAATGAAGAGATAAGCTGCTTTTAAAGATTATTGAGGGGTGTGTTTGAAGATATTTTAGATGTATTAAAATATGTTTAATTATGTTTTGAGTTAGATCACTGTATGCAAAAAAGACTTGAGAATATCGTTCTTTTTTATGGCAATTTTTTTTACGGTTTATGAGATACACTGCTTTAAAAAACCACCTTTATGCCGTTTTCAAGAAATGTCCGCCTTAAAGGCCTATTCGGATAGTATACTCGATATCGATATCGCTGTCGCGCTCGGTAGCCATACTGGTCCGCCTTCGTATCGCTACCGAGCGCGACAGTGATATCGCTTATATTTGAATAAGCCTCTAGTCAGCTTTTATTGTGTTATTATTTTCATAACATAATCATTCAATTCTTATTGCTTCTTACATACATAACATCACGCCTGTATCTCCCATAGGTTTAGGCAGAAGTGTACCTATATTACTTCCACATTTCATTTCGTTATGTTTAAGTCCCCTAATAGGGGCGCCTATTAGGGCGAGCCTATTGCCATCAACCGGATACAAATCTAGACTCCGCGCTGCTACAGAGAAATTCAAGATGGAAAAATCCAATTACACTTTTCCCGACCCGGGAATCGAACCTAGGAACTCATGCTCAGCACTTGCGACCACTAGGCCAACGAGGCAGTTTTATTATTACTTATGTGAAGAAAAAACTCTTTTCTTGCTAATACTTTGAATCCACACAACTGTACTATTTCACAATCCAATGACGACTGACTGTGCACTACATTTTACCATTTTGGATGACTTTTGCCCAGAAATGACGATACTCGTATTATCATAACCGTTATTTCTGAGCGTTGCCAAAGTAAAATAATATATATATAGAGCTGCCAAAATGAAAATACATTTAAAACATTGTTCTATTATTAATAATTTCTACTTTGGCAATATTGCCAAAGTGGATATTATAATTCGATATTTAAGTAATATTTTTTTTTATGAAATCAAAGAATTCATGACACTTATCTCTTAATAATCAGGCTCCACAGTTATTAAGTAAATATCATGCAGAGCAAATATAATATTATCCATCATCTTTACCCTCAAATAGTCGCATGAATGTCTGAATAGTAACCTTGTGCAGGTAGCCAACGACCAATCAACAGATTACTCTCTTTGGAAAGCGACAAGAAAACTAAGCCGA
Organism: Agrochola lota; assembly: GCA_947364205.1. NCBI lineage: Eukaryota > Metazoa > Arthropoda > Insecta > Lepidoptera > Noctuidae > Agrochola > Agrochola lota. The sequence continues at coordinate 345,620 of OX376222.1, read as the reverse complement.
TTATGCAAATACCTTCCATCAGAAACAGTGACGGAAATAGGCCATAAGCACCGAACAAAAAGCGTATAGGTTTGCCCAACACTTAGAAGACACATTGCAACCAAATGAAAGCTCCATGGAAATACTTGGGAGTGAAAAGTTATCACAAAATCAAAGAATACGGTTTGTGACTCCTAAAGAAGTTCTGAGAGGAATTCAAAACAACTTTAGCTCGAAGAAATCCCCGGGTTACGATCTCATAACAGGAGAAATTTTAAAACACCACCGCGCAAATCCATAGTAAAGCTGACCAGACTCATCAATGCTGCAATTATGCTCAAAACATGTACCTTAACCATGGAAGGTTGCTGAAGTCATTATGATTGCGACGCCTGGGAAACCACCCCATGAAGTAGCATCACATAGACCGATTACCCTGTTGCCCGTACTATCGAAACTATTTGAAAAACTGTTATTAAAACGGTTAAAACCAATAATAGAAGACAAAGACCTAATACCAAACCATCAATTTGGCTTCAGGGAAAAACACTCTACAATAGACCAGTTATCTAATTACGTAAAATATTTTCGTAAACGATTACGACTAATCTGTTTCATTTTAAGAGTTCAAAAACATTCATTGCGTTATTTACGTTGCTGAGCTGTTTTTTTTATCGAACTTTTGAAGCAATGGATTAGCAATCTGTTTCAAAAGAATTCAGATTCTGATTGATCGTGTATTACGCAATTAGGGTACAGGTACACAGAATAACAAACATGATTGAAAAACATTCAAAACAAGGACGTGTGCGCCACCGTATTCCTAGATGTCGCGCAAGCTTTTGATAAAGTTTGACATGGGCTTCTAATATTTAAACTCAGACGTATGTTACCTCGAGAATTTGCAGACATTCTAGTCATATATTAGTAACAGATTGTTTAGTATATCGCATATACCGAGCTAAAAATTATAAAAGCTGGGTTACCACAAGGAAGTGTGTTAGACCCATAGAAATATAAGAAAACAGAAGTGGGATGGGAGCGTGTCCGCGCGTCGTGATCACGATACTCATGTCATAGACAAATGGCCGTCTCCGCGAACTAGTGCGTTTTCAATCGCGATCGTGACAACATTTAAGAATGCCGTATTGTTACGTAGTTTCTTGTAAAAATCGAAGCCAAACTAGATACTTTATAAATCATAGAACCACTTATAATATATCACACACAAGCATTTTACTATATTTGTGTTGAAAATCATGAAAAACAACAAATCGTAAAATATCTCTTGCCGATACTACGTTATTTTTGTTTTCATATATCACAGCGACTGTACTATTTTTGCAGTAAATACATTGCTTCTTAACCACTACCTAAGTATGTCGCTTGGTGACTGGACAGCAATGTAAAAATCACAAAACGATACTTCATCTTGCGAGGAATTAGTGAAGTACTTGTGCAGATCCACTAACGTAGGCTACCGACAACAATGTCGATTGTCGTATGAATTTATATTACTCAATCTGTCGGTTGCCTTTTCCCAGTCGGCTTCCAGTCTAACCGGATGCAGCTGAGTACCAGTATTTTACATGGAGCGACTGCCTATCTGACCTCCACAACCCAGTTACTGGGTAATACAATACCCCTTGGTAAGACTGGTTGTGAGACTTTCAGACTTCTGACGACCCGTAACGACTGTCAAAGATTTGTGCTTTCTGAGGCACGGAGGAATCTCGATATGTAAAGACGGTCACCCATCCAAGGACCAACCCCGGCAAGCGTAGTTTAACCAGATGGATCGACCCGTGCGGCTGTTATTACTAAGCCACGAGCTCCTCGATGGTATGAATTTATATTCCTATTAAAGTTTATTCTTCCATTTGTCAACAGTTATAGCCTGGTAGGAAGACCGATGTGAAATCTTGTTTTGTACTCATTTGGATTTTCTCATAATGTTAAAGTTTTGTTGATTTATTTAATTATTTTTTTTTAGCTACGTTTTGTTTATTTATACCATCTCCACTAGATGTAAGTATATCGTTTTTTTTTTTTTTAATCAGGAACTTTTTAATACAATAATAAATGGGAGAATTTATAACTTTCCGATTTAGTTAATCACTAGCGTAATGTAAAATAAATGGCTTTCGCACAGCATAACGATAGCGTTCGATGTTTTCGTGTGAGTGAGTTGTACGGTGCATGGTAATTGCACGCTGTGTTTGATGGGAGCCAGAGCTGGAAAACAACATCATTACGACCTTTGCAGTTGACAGAAAAAGTTCAACTAGCTGTGAACAAAGTTTATGCCTGGACACAAAAGTGGAAGATCAAAAGAATGAGTCAAAATCAATTCACATTGACTTTACTAAGAAACATAGCGATTACCACCCAATCTATACCGGCTGAAATTCTTTACCGTCTCGAGAATAATATGGTGTGTTGTGTACGTGAAACAGAAGCCATGCCCGGGAATATTTGCTTAGTACCATTGAGACACAAAAGTTCCAAATATCCTTAAAAAATCATGAAAACTATCCATCCTACGACCCGTGCGTAAAACGAATAATAGCCAAAATAGGAGATAGTAAACGACGTAGGCTACGATCGCGTATGAATGAAAGTTGTACGTGCGAGCGCACGCACATTTCTTTCGCTAGGTAGGTACTATGCGCTCGCATTAAACTAAATTTTGGAATTTTGTTTTTTTTGTTTCTTCTTTTTTTTTTTTGAATAATCGAAACAATACTTGAATAAGCAAGAATACTCAACTGTACTTCAAGCAAAATGAAAAGGACATGCGGGAGCGAGAACGCTGACAGAAGGTTGTTCGGTCACCCCGTCGCTAAGTAACAACGGCGCGCCTATTAGCGTTCTGTGCACACACGTGTACAGAGAAACTCGATGTGTGCGTGAGAGTTCACTTACGGGTTTACATACGAAAGCCGAGCAGCTGAGCGGTACTCGCGAGCGACGCGACTCACGCGCAGGGTTGGATTTAGGTATGTTGAAAAAAAGATAGCACAAAAAAAATTAAAAGGATAGTATTTATAAAAAAATATAGTACACTTTCATTATTTTTAATTTAACATATAATAGGCAATAAAATCAACACCCGTTAAGGCAAAATTTACTCCTCTTCTAAGTTTATCAGTTCTTGAATATTACTATTAGTTCTATCTTCATCCTTGGCATTTAATCTCATCAACATATCCTCAGTTGGAATAAAATCAGTACAATTCCCATTTCTGCTACCGCTTTTGATAGCGTCACAAGACAATAAACTGGCGTCTATGGATTGTGTTTCCAGTTTATTTCGTATCTTAGTCTTGGTAAGGTTCACTTTGCTGAATATTCGTTCGCAGTCGGCGAAATACGGTCGAAATATTCATAATATGACGTAAAACTAAGCATTCGGGAGCAAACTTTAAATTATAGTATTTAGGCGTACTATCCTGAGATGTGGATAGTATATAGTACAAAGGGCGAAATTATAGTATAAATACTATAATTACAGTACAAAACAACCCAACCCTGCTCACACGACCATCACGCGACCGACTGACGCGACGACGACGCCCCCGCGCCGACGCCGACAGAACAGGTGTATTCGCGCGCACCCGCACGTTCTGAATGTTAGGTACCTTTCAGAGACAATGATTATCCTTGGCGAGGTACTTTAGGGTATGCTTTGTAAAAATGTAAACAAACTTATTTAGATAGAAATCTTACACAATCACTAAATGGAATTACTTAGTTAAAATAAGAAGAGTAAGTAAGTTAAAATAAGAATAAGAATACCTAGCAGTGGTGCAATTGCTAGGTATTCTATATTTAAATATTCGTACATGTTTAGGTACGAGAGATCACCGGGCGGACGATGCACTCGCGGAAACAAACACTGCGACGTCACACCGCCGTGAGTAATCGCTGGTGACAGAAGCGTGGGACGCTGGCGGGCGGGGATGCGCGAGCGGCTTGTGCGCCTGCGAAAGGATATCAAAGAGGCCGACGGCAAGCGGCGACTACCTATCGGCCGCTAAGGAAAGCTACGAATTCATAAATTCCGCGCATTTAGTAGGGTGCGTATGATTAGAATTTCGATATTTTTTATCGTTTTATTTTTTATTTTTTTTAGTTCCGTTTTTAATGTTCTGGTATGAAAAGTTCACTTCATATGCGTGGTATTTATCGATAGATCAATTTCATTCCAGGTTATTGAAAAAATTTAAAAAAAATCTGTGCCATAGGCTTCTACTCCGTTCACCTATTATACCCTATTTTTTCGAAACGGTAAAAAAATCATGCGGTATAAATGGCAAGCAAGTGCCTTATACCAATACAGCCAAATACCTTCGTAACTCACCGTTCATAACTCTTGACGCCAAGCTGCGATGGAAAAGTCACGTCAAAAAGAAAAGACAGGTAGTCGATATACTTTACAAAAGTATCTACTGGTTACTCGGAAGGAAATCTTGTTTATCAATACATAATAAAATGATATAATACAAGCATATTCTTATGCCAATTTTTGGGACTACGAAACTGAATTTCGTCATACTAAATTTCGACATGATTTTGTTTCGACTTTACGGAACTCCGGCACGTATCCATTTCGACAATACTTTAGTTCGAAATACCTTAAGTCCGACACTACTGAACTCCGACAAAGCGTTTCTTCGACATGACTTAACTAGGAAATGATGCGACTTCCACGGCATACTTCTACGACAATATTGCTAGTCCGACATGAGTTATTTCGACGTACTCTACTCCGGCATACTGTACTTCGACAATATCTTAAATCGACGTGATGCATCTGAGACACGATGCCACTTCAAAATTATTCTGCGACATTGGGAAACAATTACTGAACTGGTCAAAGTTCAGTTGTTTCGCAAGTCACAAGTTCAGTTCTAGAAAGGGGATGACTACGAAGATGACGACTAATAGAGAAGTTTGGAAGAAAAACACATATTGCGCGCATCCCAAGTAAGTTGGTATAAGGGGAAAAGAATGATGATAATGAATAAATAAAAACTTATGTTTTAAACAAACATTTTTATTTATTAGAATATAGCTGAGTGTGTTTCTTAAGCAAGTTTAAGCTTATTGCTTATTGAATACTTAATTTAAATGTAACAAAAAAGTAAAACAAAAGGGGGACAAAATCTTTGTCAACTAAACAACTCCACACAAATTGTAAAAAAAATATGTGTAAAAGAAAGAACAAAGAAACATAGAAACTGAAATATCACGAAATATCTGAATAATTTCTAACAATAAAAAAAAAACAAAATGAAGTAAACAACTCTACAATAATTGTAAAATACACCTATTTTTTTTTAATGTACATATTGTAGGCAATTCCTTCTAAAAAGTCAATCGTTGGCGTTGCTTCCTTCATTGTCAAATGGTTTTTTAATCTTTCGTCGTGTTTCATCTGTCGACTGTACTAACTCGGTTTTTGTAATTGAGCTCTTATCCGTGATATTTCATTTTCTGTGTTCCTTTGTTCTTTCTTTAACTCAACAATAGTTTAAAAAAGATTCATTCTCTTTCTATTTAAGAGCGTGTTCCATCTGAAATGCCAGCTTTCGCAAGCATTTTGAGTTGTTGGAACATTACATGCAATTGGTCAGTTGGTGCTGACATCTCTTTGAGGAGCGCGTGGAACACAACGCACCGTCGACCCGGGCCTGGTCCTTATCGGACGGCGAGCTACCCATTGCTCACCGTCCGCAAGCCCGCGCCTACGGTGGGTGGCGGGAAGTCGGCTCGCGAACGCGGTGGGTCCTGGGATATAGTATTTTATGTCAAAGCAAGAAATTTCACGCAAAGTCACGAGCAGTAGCTAGTGTGTAACTAATCTGAAGGACGACGCGTCAAGTATAATTTGCCTGAAATAGTTAAAAACAAGATCTATATATAGTTCTAAATATGTACAACCCAAATTAAGTAATTATTTTAAGTAGGCCCGGAAAAATACAGTTATTTTCTACAACGGGATTTCTATGAACAAAAATGTAATTTAGCTTATCTCAACAGATGTCATTAAAGGTATCGATTTGTTACTTACCGATCATGTAAACAGATGCTAAGAGGAAATTAGGTACTTACATACCTAAAATATTTAAAATATGAATTAAAATTATTTACAAGAAAAAACGTGCATGTCCTGCTCCGGCAGATAAAAAACGTGCATGTCCTGCTCCGGCAGATAAAAAACGTGCATGTCCTGCTCAGGCAGATAAAAAAATTAAACGATGTTATTACTATAAACAATTACACAAGTTCAGTTGTTTCCCAATGTCGCAGAATAATTTTGAAGTAGCATCGTGTCTCAGATGCATCACGTCGATTTAAGATATTGTCGAAGTACAGTATGCCGGAGTAGAGTACGTCGAAATAACTCATGTCGGACTAGCAATATTGTCGTAGAAGTATGCCGTGGAAGTCGCATCATTTCCTAGTTAAATCAGGTCGAAGAAACGCTTTGTCGGAGTACAGTAGTGTCGCACTTAAGGTATTTTGAACTAAAGTATTGTCGAAATGGATACGAGTCGGAGTTCCGTAATGTCGAAACAAAATCATGTCGAAATTCAGTTTGTCGAAATTCAGTTTGGTAGTCGTAAAATATTTATTTATTTAAACTTTTTACACACAAAAAAGGTACAAAGGCGGACTTAATGCCTTAGGCATTCTCTACCAATCAACCAAGGGTGGTGAAGAGATTAGATGGCAGGTGCTCTGTTTGAGAGGAACAAAGAACAAAATTAAAAATATATCATAATGCATTATAACTAAAATAGTTACAACAGTACATAAATAGGTTATAAACTACATACACATACTCGTACGTACAGTAGCGGTCTAAAAATGTTTATCAGTTTTCAAATTAGATTCTTTATCACACTTTGTGCAGTAAAGTCTAAATTGCTATATCTAGACACATAATACTTTTTAATAGCTTCTATTCTAACAAAAAAGTATTATTGACTTTTTGATGATGAAACTGATTTCTTAATTTAAAGTTGACACATTGACTTAATTGGATTTGTTACACTGACATTTATCAAAAATATGTGTGAAATATAATAAAAAAACACATTGACATTGGCAGAATTGTCGACATCGGCACCATTGCCATAAGGAAAAATAGAATAGAATATAATAAAAAAATATTGGCTAAGATGGCTTGAATATTAGTGTTATAACACGAGAACTCAATATATCCCGATTCACTGTAAGATTTTGGACTCAGCGGCGTCATGGCGAAGATGGGCAAATAGCTGATCATAGAAACAATTCAGGATGACGACGGCTAACCGCCGCCGTCTCATGATGGTTCGACAATACGAAGAGGACGGCTTCAGATCAAGTTGATCATTTTGCTGCTTTGTATTATGTGAGTCCTCGGACGGTTCGACGAACCTTGCATCTAGCGGAGCTACAATACAGACATCATGCTATTAAAGTGGAAATCAAACCATTAACTATATGGCTCATTGTCGTGCTTTTAAATTAATCTGGTCGCTATTGTTGACTGTTATAGTCCACTTATGGCGGTCAATGTGCCATGACGACGCGATGACGGAGAACCGACGTCGTTAGAAAGTAGGGCTTCTGTTTATAATTATGTGTCGCTTTTGGAAGATGTGATGCTGCCTCCTGTGCGCGTTGTGTATCCTGCAGCAGAATTTGATTACTTTCAGGATAATGCACCGATAAACTCGGCCCGGTCTTCTATAACGAGTTTCAACGTGCACCGTGACATTTGTCTCATTCAATGGCCTGCTGACCGAGTAGGTCAGCAGATATGAACCCAATTGAAGATCTGTGGGGCATAATGGTTCAACGCTGGGATTGTTAGAACGAAGTAAACCCTGAAGCTCTTGGATCACATTGTGCACGGTATGGGATGATATCGAAGGGACTGATTTATGCGCGCGCCTTGTCGCATCTATGCGAGATATACTACGTGCCGTCATAGCTACTGATGGAGTCTCTATATTAGACAATAAATTTGTTGAAAGAATTTAAAAAATAAATTTCCTCAAATAAATAAAGATGTTTTGAATTTCTATGCGATTTTCTTCCTATTTTTGCATTTTCAGTAATAAGTTCGACCTCGCTTGGTTATTGTCCGTATTTATCCCAGTTAATATTTAATCGTTTTTTTTACAAAAAAAGGTTTTCTATAGCTATCCCTATGACGATGACGTGTAAATAAAAAGTAATCTAATCAAATCACATAAAATATCATCGACCTTGTGACATAGATGTGTGCATGCAATTATAGACCTTAAGGTGGTAAGCATTTTCAGACCGCGACTGTAAATATTCCCTTTAATATATAGGTACCTATATTATATATACTTCTATATATATACGAAATCAAGGGAGAGAGGTGTTGAGATGACTACTCTACTCTATTCATTTTGAAAATTACTCCGCAATTTCCGCTTAAATGCATACCGACTGGTGGCCGTCCTGATATCAAGACGAAGTGCATTCCAAAGAAGAATGGACTGAATATGAAAGGAAGAATGAACAAAGTCAGAAGTATGAGAAGGACAAAGTAGGAGAAGATTGTTAGAAGAACGCAGATTCTTAGTGTGTGAAGAACATAGATATTGGAAGTGGGACACCAAATAAAAAGGAGGAGTGGGATAGTTGAGAATGGAGAAAAGCGTGGTCAAAACGCGCAAACTTCTCCTTTGGCTAATGGACATCCATTTGAGCTCAGACCTGTAATTCGACACATGGACACAAATATTAAGTCAGAGTTAATTTTTTTATTAGCCTATTAGGCTAGATTGTAATCCATAACTAAGAACTTTAATAGTTATTAATAAACATAGCCGCATGTGACGCTGAAACCAGCACAGTCTGGCGAGGCGAACCTAAGGGCCTATGCACACCACGTTTTTTAAACGCGCCGTCGACGCGCGTTTGTAGCAATACAGACGCGATACGCACGCAAGTCAGGACCTTTGCACACTTGTCTGTAGGATAAAAGCGCGCCGTCGACCCACGTTTCTAAAACGCGCGTCGACGGCGCGTTAAAAAAACGTGGTGTGCACAGGCCCTAACACTCAAAGCTTGCAGCAGTCCATCAGAATTGGGCACGGTAAGGTGACGTGCGAAATGCGTGTCACGTGACGTCACCTGCTGGAATGTATTGCTGTTATAAATACTTCGTTCCTTGTGACCTACAGATATCTAACTGTTTAAAACATAAGAAAACATGCATTTCGAAAATGGCTGTGCGTGTGTGTCTATGGTCACGTCGTACTAAAAACGCTACTCAAACTAATATTTCAGCGCAAGACAGAACGCCACAGTCGGCTTGTGAGCGTGTGCCACTTCAGCACTAATAGGGAAAGTTGCACAATAACGCGCGCCGCTCAGGAAAAATGCAGTGAACACTGTAAGGGGCCGCCGCGCGCGCGGACCTCTGCCCTTCGCGCCGCGCGCCGGACCGCTCATCCTACAGCTACATGCAACTGCAGCATTGCACGGGGGTGTATGGTTGAGTGGTAGTGCTTAAGCAAGCTCTTGTCAGCAGTTTGTCTTGCATTTCATTGCTTTAATTGATGCCGCGAATATGTCATACATTCTTTAAGAAAACAATGCGGCATACCTACGAGTATACTGCTACCTTTACAATTCGGCATGCCTTTACTGTTTCTCATAAATAATCTACATACCTATTTAACCAATGTTCCCTGTACTGGTTACGTAGGTATGTAGATTATTATGAAATTTGTATTTAACTTCGGAATGAAAACTATATTTGACTATAAGTCAAATATTAACAATTCCGATTGATACCTACGTCGCTTCTCAGAATAATTAATCTTGTAATATTTATTCATATAAATTTTCTCATAAGAACTTTCACTATTAATTTATTGAATAATACAAAAGCAGCGGTTCGATAAAACCATTTAAACCAAATGTTGCTCTAGGAACACAATATTAGAAGGTTTGCATACTTCTGTCTCGTGTTTGGTGGCCGCACGCGAATGAGCCAACTTTTCGTGTTTGTGTTCGCAACTACAATATCCGAGCCGGCACCTCGCTGCCTCCGCCACGGCACGGTCACGCCACCGCCACGCCGCAAACGCATGATTACTCATAAGCAGGGGCGTTCCTTTCACTAAAGCCGAAAAGCCAGGCTTGCCATTAAACGTGAGCCTATCAATAAACGGAAAACTACACCTGTATCATAAAAGCTTGCGCGATTTACTTGTGTAAATAAACTAGTACTTACCTATTTAATTGAGTAACTTAATCTAGTAAGTTTTTTTTTTTTTAAATTTTAGTTTAATTAAGTACTTATAGGTACTTACGCAAACCTCGCGACAAGCTTTTATGATCATATAAATTGTGTATAATGAGGTTATAAGTTGATAGTTACAATTTTAAAAGAAAATTTTATTTTCTTCTTTTTAGAGCATTTAAATAAAAGCTTTTTTAAAAAGGTTTTTTTGCTTTTAATTTATTTTTTACTTTTTAGTTATTTCTAATTATTCTCGGCAAGCCCTTTCATTTGATACCCATATTGCAGAAGTGCATAAAAAATAACTATTCCGCCATCTTGGCTGTTCCGCCATATTGGATTTAGAATGACGTCACATTATTTTTCGAGTTACTCTCAACAAGCCCCTTCATTTGATACCCATATTGTAGAAATGCATTAAAAATAACTATTCCGCCATCTTGGATGGTCCGCCATATTGGATTTAGAATGACGTCATATAGCTTATCGTGTATTGTCATCCAAACTAAACGTGTATACAAAATTTCAGCTCAATCGGTTAAAGATATCTGCTTCAAAATTGAGTAGCAAGATTCCACGCGAACAAACATACATACATACATTGCAAGTTAAATAAAAGCTTTTAAAAATAAATCTTGATGCTTTATCAAGCGTAAAAACCGTGCATTTACAAGATTATTACTCACTAGTGACCCCTGCGTCACTCGTGCGTTAATAATCTTGTAAATGTAAAGCTGTGGGAGAGATCTTTGCCCAGAAGTGGGATCATTAAGATTAAAAAAAAAAAAAAAAAATGAAATCATTTGCCTAAGTTATGCTGACAAGATGGATTTTTTTGTCAAAGCCAGACTGGCTGTCAGAGCCATTTATAATCTACATCGTCGCGAATCTCTCAGGGAACTATTTAAAAAGATTAATATTATGACGGTACCTTGCCAATTCATTTATGAAAATATCATGTATGTAAGAAAAAAACTACATATCTATCTATATATATAAAATGCTTTGTCCAGAATGACTGACTGACGGATCAACGCACAGCCTAAACCGCTGATCGTAGAGACCTGAAACTTGGAGGGTGTGTTCTTTGTATGACGTACGCATCCGATAAGAAAGGATTTTTCGAAATTCTATCCCTGAGGGAGTGAAATAGGGGGGCAAAGTTTGTATGGAATAACGTGATTCCTTGGTCCAATCTACTTCAAATTTTGCAGAATCATTCTTTAACAGAATTGATGGAAGACGTGTTTCGTGTTTTATTGAAATTCATCCCTTAACGGGGTTAAATAGGGGTAGAAAGTTATTTTGGGAGTGATTTGCTTCGAAGTTGATATCAATACTCCTTAGTGCTTTTGATTTAAATTACATTTTATTTTGACACTCTTTTTGTTTGAAAACTCAATCCGATTTTATTCAAAAAAGGTTGAACTCACATAAAAGCTTGATGCAATGCAAATACCCTTACCGAAACAGCTATCTACATGCACGCATATCTTCATGCGTGTAGATCGCGTGCGGAAGTCACTTACACCAAGGTACGAGGGCCCGCATGAAGTTATAGAGAAACATGACAAACATTTCAAGATACGACTACCCAATGGAGAAGCAGTGGTGTCATTGGATCGATTGAAGCCTGCTCACGTAATTGGAATGTCTCGAAAGTCACCGTACTATATTAGTACCGCATTTGAAGGATTCTAAGCTTTACAGAGCATATTGTGTATTTATTCCTAGGATTCCCTTATCACCATCAAATTACCCCTTCGAATTCAAGAGAGTGCAGTTTCCCATCAAAGTCTGCTTCGCAATGACCATAAACAAAGCTCAAGGTCAAACTCTTAAGGTAGCGGGAGTAGACTTGAGGGAAAGCGGCTTCTCCCACGGCCAGTTGTATGTGGCATGCTCCAGAGTAAGCGCACAGAGTAGCCTGGTGATTCTAGCACCCGAAGGAAAAACAAAAAATATTGTTTACAAAGAAATGCTGCGTTAGGTGTAGTATGTCGATTTCGTTGTAAAAAGATAATACCCCCGTGTAACTTTCACCAGATCGAAGGCCGTGCTTCGTGTTCATAAAATATATTTACTTAACAAAATTTTATTTTATTTTCATGTTTATTTAACCTTTAAATCCCTTAACTATAATAAAGATTGTTATATTTTATAAGTACCTATTCAAACATTTTAACATAATAATTTATATGTTATAACAAAGTTAATAACGTAAAAAACCAATAAAAAATCCTGTTAGAACCATTTTCGACTTGTACGCGGACGAAGTCGCGGGCAAAAGCTAGTTGTGAATAAAATAAGTGATAGACATAATTTTAATACTAGAAATAAAGATAATATAGATCAACCATTTTTCAGATTATCTAAAGTACATACATCTTTTATGGGGTACTGTGTTAAATATTACAATAAAATACCTTGTGATATATTACAATTAAATGAAAGAAAATTTAAAACTCATATTAAAAGTACACTCTGTAAACAAGCATATTACAAATTAGAGGATTATATCCAAGATAAAAATGCTTGGAAACATGCTGGTCCTGCTCCATAGGACAATTTAGAGTCTAGACAAAATCAAACTGGTTGTTTATTTAATTATGTATTTGTTATTTTTTATAACACTGATTTCACATTCTGTGATTTCTTGAACTTATACACAGACTTATTAGTATTACTTGTTAAAATGTTAGGAATATCGTATAATTTTACAATGTTTGTAAATATGTGAGCACCATGTATCTATCACATAATTAATTATCTGTAATTGCTTTATTTTTCATTCTTTTTTACCTATAGTGGTATAGTAATCTTATTCTAGATGCATCGTCTTCACATATAATTATATAATTAATGTATACAAAATATTGTAAAAACATTTTAAAAGAGTAACGGTGGAGTTTCTTGCCCATTCTTCTCCATACGAAAACTACCTTTTAGAAGGGGCGACTAGAATCAAATCTATTTTTTTGTAAAATTGACGTTCATAAGTGCCTTTTATGTGCCTAAATGAAATAAATTGAATGACTTTGACTTTGACTGACTTTATAAATAGTCCATATACTTTTTTTACGAAGAATTTTGACCTGGTGAATTATGACATTCTGTGGCAAAAAATGTCGGATGAAACAGACCTTCCACCAGAGGTTATAAATATATTAAAATTTTGGTATGAAAGTCAGATAAACAGTGTTAGATGGTCAGATGCTCAATCAGAACAGTATGGGCTAGGTTGTGGAGTAAGGCAGGGAGGTTTGACTTCACCCACTCTATTTAACCTGTACATATACCGGCTGGTTGGTGAGCTGAGTAGCACTATGGTTGGTTGTTCTGTAGATGGAAGAATGATCAACAACATTAGTTATGCTGATGACATGGTGCTGCTCAGCCCGTCAATCTGTGGGCTAAGGAAGTCGTTGGCCATACGTGAGAGGTATGCGGAGGCTCATGGCTTGAGGTATAATGCTACTAAAAGTGAGGTGGTGGTTTTTAAAGTGTATAATAATACACCCACGAATATACCACTGGTGACGTTACAAGGAACACCATTAAAAGGCGTCACTCAATTTAAATACCTCGGTCATGTGGTCACGGGTTCTCTCACAGATGACCAGGAAATAGATAGGGAGCGCAGGGCGTTGGCAGCCCGATGCAATATGCTTGCCTGCAGGTTTGCGCGGTGCACTGACGAAGGAAAACTGACGCTCTTCAGAGCCTACTGCCAGTCGTTTTACTCGTGCAGCTTGTGGGTTAGGTATACGCAGAAGGCTTACAACGCGCTGCGCGTGCAGTATAATAATGCGCTGAGGATATTGCTGGGGCTGCCTCGGCTTTGCAGTGCATCGGGCATGTTTGCGGAAGCGCGAATAGACGACTTTCATGCCATCATGCGCAAACGGTGTTCATCGATGTTGCGGCGATTCAGGGGTAGCCCTAACAGTATTTTAGCTACGCTGGCGGACAAGGTTGATGGACCATTTATCAGGCTCTGGGCTAGCAGACATGTGCGTGCACATGTTCATGTAGCCAATTAATGTTCCTGTATCTTTATTGTATTTGATTTTTTGTGTTTACTAGCGTAGGCTAACTTCATGCTAACACTATATGGATCTCATGGTCTGAAATAAATATTTGAATTTGAATTTTTACCTTACGGCAAGCAATATTTTCAAATATTAGATTGAATCGCTCGACTCGACTCGCTGTACGATGACCGATACCTTCGCGGTGCGGCGCGGTCCCGGGCAGCTCGTCTATTAGTAATTAGGGACCTCGGAGAGGACGTTCATCACACGATGCTTGACAATCTCTCTACAGACTGATATTTGACGAAGATTTTTAATTAGACTGCTGTGATAAAAGTTTCTTATTATTAGGAATTACCTTATTAATTTAATGTGTAATATTTAATTAGATAACTACTCATTGTTCTTGTATCTACTAATATTCTACTGTCGAAAGATTCGTCTTCACAGGTCGTCCTTGCGCTTAGATCTCAACACATTCGCAGTTCGCGTACCTGTCCCATTGGAATGCATGAATGATGAATACATTTCAAGAGATCGTTTGTTTTTTTGGGGACTAAATTATGTATTAAAACTACCTACAAAGTTAACGCACAATATCATTAGTGGGGCTTTCACTATTTGAATAAACTGTAATAAATAATATAATAAGTTTGCAAGTAGGTATTTAGATTCATTTGGGGTACGTTGCATGGGCATGTTACGATGGGCATTCAACACCGTCAGCTCGTACCGACCGCCATACGCCGTTATGTTTAACGTACCGAGGATCGTTTGTTTTTTTGGGGGGAAGCCGTCACCATTCGAAGGAAACGGTTTTGGAGGGCCTGCATCTTATGGAGGTGATAGGGTTTGGCTTGTGCCCAGGCGGCACACGCATAGGTCATAATGGGTCTAATGCACGCCGTGTAGGTACGCAATTTGCACTTGAGTGACAATTTGCTTCGTGCATTCAGAACGGAGTGGAGCCTACCGAGAGCGAAAGCGGCGGTGCTTAGAGAATGAGAGTTTAGAGTCGAGGACCACACCTAGATATTTGGCTCGCTTCTCCCAGGGGATCAGCTTTTCAAACATGGTGATTGGTCGGGGGAGCGTGTTATTTAGCTTGAGTCTCGGTTTCTTGAAGAGAACCGCTTGACTATTATCGGGATTGACCTCGATTCTCCACTTTCTGAACCACGTGCCGAGCTTGTAGACTGCGGTTTGGAGAGAGAGAGATATCGCGTCGGGGCTTTTGTCTGAATAGTAAATGGCCGTGTCGTCTGCGAACAGAACCAACTGCGCCTTTTTAGGGTTCCGTAGTAAACAAGGAACTCTTATAGTTTCGCCATGTCCGTCTGTCTGTCTGTCCGTCTGTCTGTCCACGGCTTAGCTCAGAGACGGTTAGTACTAGAAAGCTGTAATTTGGCACATGTATACATATTGATCATGCCGACAGTGGTAAAATAAAATTAAGAAAAATATTTTTTTTAGGGTACCTGCCGTACACGTAAAGTGGGGATGTTTTTTTTTTCTCGCCTTACCCATGTTGTGGGGTATCATTAGAAAGGTCGTTCAGCAATATTATGAGTTTGTGAAAGCCATTTTTGGATTAATTTGGATTAAGGAATCCGTTTGGGAAATATTAAGCTTTTAACTGAATTTTTTTGTTAGAGTCAGGTGTCCCCGCGCCCCCCCTGCCAGCTAAGGATTTGTGAAAAAATTCACAGCAGTAGTATATACGAAATTGAAAGGAAAACTATCAGAGCTAAGTAGGCTGTACAGGTTAACGAGTAATAATCAACCAACTTAAATTTGCGGTTTGAAAAACACGATCTCCCATACATTCCGTATGGGAGAACATCTTTTTCAACTACAATGTTAAGTTTGTTCTTGGGATAAATTCATCCTAACTACGGAACCCTTCATTGTGCGTGGTCCGACACGCACTTGGCCGGTTTTTTTTACCTTTAGGGATATCACTGGTGAACAGCGTAAAAATGAGAGGAGATAGCACGGAGCCCTGACGGACATCTGCACGTATGGGTCGGGCGGAGGAGAGTGCTCCTTCGATGCGATAGCGGAAGGTGCGGTTCGACAAAAAGTCTCGTAAGATGAGCACGAGACGATCTGGCACACCGAGTTTGTAGAGCTTATATAATAAGCCGTTGTGCCAGACTTTGTCGAAAGCTTTCGCTATGTCGAAGAAGATAGCACCCGTCATCAAGCCTGTATATCCTCGATGATGCGGTGGACCTGATGTACGCTAGAGTACTGAGTTCGAAAGCCTCACTGCTTGTTGGGAATGAGGCCCTTGGTCTCGGCGTATTCTCTGAGACGCTTATAAATAAGCCTCTCATAGATCTTACCGAGGACCTTGAGCAGACTAATGTGACGGTACCTGGAAGGCTCAGGCTTGGGTTTGCCTGGCTTAGGGATACCGATAACATTGGCTTCTTTCGACGTTTGTGGGAAGATATTGTTGCTTAGGGCACTATTGAAAATGGTGGCCAATAGCATTATCAGATGGGCAGGGAAAAGTTGGACCACCCTGTTGGTGAGTCCATCTGAACCGGGGGATTTACGGGCTTTAAGTCCTTTGATGATATCGTGCACTTCGTCTGGAGTGACGGGAGGCAAAGGATTCTCAGGGTCTTCTAAGGGAGGGAGGAACTCTCTAGGTCTGACTTCCACGTCTACCTCTGTGAGGTGGGCTTGATCTAGTGGTAGGGAGCTGGGTGAACACTGAGCTTCTAGACTGTCGGCTAGGTACTCAGCCTTGCCGACGTCGTCAAATGCAATGGTCTTATCGGGGCGTACTAATGAGGGCATGGAAGTGACGCGCGGGGACTTGAATTTCCTCTGAAGTTCCCAGAAGGCTAGGTGAGTAGGCTCTAACTCGCTTAGCATCTTATCCCAGCCCGCGTTACGCAACTCCGCTACACGTTTCCTTACAGATATCTGTAAGTAGCGCACATGGGCTTTGTTCGCGTCGCAGGGAAAGTTACTGTATGCACGGATAGCCGCGTTCTTCTCAGTCAACAGATTACGTACATCGTCAGGTAGCTTCCAGCGACGGTCTTCCGTCACTGGGGCTTCCCTTGAACAATCGTTCACGACAGATTGTATGTGATCCGTGAATGAGTCGATCGCGTCCATCGTGTTAGAGATAGAGTCAAACTAATCGGGGATGGAATCTAATTGGGACGTGATGGATTTCAGCTGAGTGCTTACTTTCTTCCAGTCCGTTACCTTTTTTGTGACGGGAGGTTGGTTGAGATCGGAGAGAGCTGTGCGCGGGGTCAGTCTTATGACTATGGGACGGTGGTCAGAGTTAAGCTCTTGTACCGTCTCTATTGAGTCTAAACGTAGATTGACGTTCTTAAGGAACGCTAAGTCTAGGACATCGGGGGTATGGGTAGGTTATGAGGGAAGTGGGTTGGAGTCATCGGAGCGATGACGTCAAAGATCATAGTGGCAGAGAGGTCAAACAGGTGTTGCCCTCTGGTGGAGGGTCTGGTACTATTCCAGGTGGGATGTTTGGCGTTAAGATCGCCCGCTATGATAACGGAGTCACTCAGGCCAAATAGGATAGAGAGGTCATTTGCAAAGACTCGGGGGTCCTCTGAAGTGGGTTGGGGAGGAAGGTAGACCGATATATGGGTGATCGGCTGATGGCCTGACATGCCTAGTCGGCAGATAGAGACTTCTAATACTGAGAGCGAGGGGAGATCAATGGGGATGCAATAGAGGTCTTTTTTATAACAGATAAAGGTGCCGCCCTTGTGACATCGAGTCCTATCGTTGCGGACTATACGAAAGATGGCGATTGACGGATCTCGTTTGTTAGGTTTAAGGAAGTATTCCTGTAAGAGGCAAACATGTAGTAATATTGTGAAAATACTGCTATTTAATCAGTTTTTAGAACAAAACGCTGCAGAAACACACTTATAGTAAAATAATATTACCTTTAATTTTAATAAAAATGTGTATTTTCTTAAACAAATTTATTTGACATGCATTTATGACTATGCCATTAAAACTACTTATCAAGACACTAGCTTTTGCCCGCGGCTTCGCCCGCGTGGAGGCCGGAAATTATCCCACGGGAACGTAATATCGAGATATAAAAAAAATCCTATCTCTAACCCAGGTCATGTCTACCCATGTGCCAAATTTCATCCAAATCCGTTCAGCGTCTATCGTGACGAAGCTTCGTACATTGATAAGATACACGCAGATGTGACCAACCATTATCGGCTATCGTCAAGATAGACCGGGCTGCGTAGCACTTATCTTTTTAACGCGCTAAGGGCTTTAGGTGCGTGTTCGGACTAGCATTATTCATTTTGACTGCTGTTTCCGGACTGAGTTAACGAGTATTCTTTTTAGTTTGCACAAAAAGTGCATGAAGTTATAATTAACACACGTGTAGAAGTAATGTAAGTCGTCGTCCATTGCTAAAATAACACAGTGATTATCTCTTCTCTGGTCAAATGCCATCTGGAACAGCCATCTCGGATTATTGCACGATAATTCGTTAAAATTATGAATAGAATAGAATATAGAATAGAATATATTTATTTGCATTAAACATGGTACAATAATGGTCTTAATAATAGCGTTATGATCTACATGTCTCGCCATGGACTGGCATACAAATATTTTATAGGAAAAGAAGTTCCTAAAAATTATACAACTAGCATCAATAACAGTGTAGGCAACAGTCATTAAACCTACTAGTACAACATTTTAATTCTAAAATGTTAACAATGTTTATTCATGGTTTTAAATCTAAGCAGTATCTATCTATCAGTAAATCAGTAACAATATTTATCACTAACTTTTTTATCATTTTCTTTTTATTCATAATGACAATCGCATCTCAATATATTTATGAAAATCTGAGTTATGTAAAAAAGAATATTAATCTATATTCTAAACACAGCGATATTCATAGCATAAATACTAGACACAAAGATTTATTTATTGTGCCCAGGACTAGGCTCCAAAAAATGATTAATTCAATTAAGAGCAAGTATACGTTTTTACAACAAACTCCCAAGCCATATTAAAGAACTGAGCTTCAATTTTAAATCATTTATTAAACAGAAACTATGTCAAAAAGGTTTCTATAAAGTTAAAGATTACTTAGACGACAAAAAGGCTTGGGAATAATTAAGCTACTCCAATGTACCCCCCCCGCCCCCCAAGCAACAAACAAGTGTTTTAAATTCAACGACTAGGTGACGCTATATGAGTTCATTTTTTTTTATGAGTTGTAATGTTTTACGTTGCATAATGTAAATTATTTTGCATAACTAGTATTGTATAGAATCAAGTTTTCTAACTGCGCATTGCTTCGTCACGATAGACGCAGAAACGGCCTCAGCATGACAAATAAACAAAACTCACTTTCGCATTTATAATATTAGTTAGGATTGTACCTTATTACAATCTAATAGTGCAAATGGTTTTAAATGGGAAACATTATTTTCAGTCTTTACATAATGATAATCTTAACTAGTAAATGCACCATGCCTAATGAAGTGTATCGTATAATACAAGACCTAAAAAATAAAGTTAGCGTAGGTTATGATGATATCTCAACAAAAGTACTAAAATTCGTTTCCCAAGTGATATCAGGTCCCATTTGTCACATAATTAATTTAAGCATTTGCTCTGGAATCTATCCTGATAAACTAAAGCCCACTATAATTAAGCCTCTATTATGCCTAAGAAGTTCAAAAACCGCACTTATGCACAAGAGCATACTTTGCATGGCTCAAAGTGTTTAATAAGCTACTAAATGACATAAAAGATTTAAACTTGACACAATTTAAACGTAAACTAAATATTTTTGTAATAGACAATTGCTACTATACCATTGACGAATTCCTAGTTGATAAAATTTCATGTGACTGACCATTTATTGTATTTACGTTTTAATGTAATATTCTTATTACATTAAACATGTCTTATTACATATGTCCATAAATTTATTACAATATATTAAATCTTAAGTTTTATTTTTATGGACATTAATTATTTCTTTATGTTGCATGTAATGTATAAACTCTAATATTGTAATTTAACAATGCATGCCTTATAAGGTAGATTTTTGAGCTACTATAAAATATTTTTAAGACCCTGTTGTATCACCAAAAATCTAGGTCTCATTTCTGGGAAAATTCGTATTAATCTACATATTTTCACCCAAGCGATACAAAAAAAAAAAACAACTGATAGCTAATAAAATGGGGATTCAGAATATATATTTAACTCAAAACCGACCAAATGTCTATAACTGCACTTCAGGGTCAGGAGGGCAGAGGTGACCTTGGAATACTTGTATTTAATTCGTTCAACAGTGTAACGTTCCCTGTATTATTTTTTGCTACTTCTAAACTCTCTAGTACTGACATTCTGAAACCTTTATCACATGTGTGTAAAATTTTGAAAGTGTTATTATTATTTAACGAATGACCTGAATCTATTAAGTGTTCAGCAAAATGGGATCTTTCTGGATAACTATTCCTTTACGCTGCAATATATACTTTATAAAAATAACATATGTTCAAATAATATTGTTTGTTGTTTTTGTTTGTTATGTGTTGTTGTGTTATGTTTATGTGTTTCAATATGTTATTTAAATAAATAAATAAAATAAAATCATTTTAATTCGGACAACTGAGAGATCCAGAAATTGTTAGTAACAGGTTTGCACTTAAAACACTATTGTTAGTAACTTAAACTAAAGACGAATGAATGAGAAGACCACCCACCACCTAGACAAGGAGAAATGGAAACTAGGGTATAAGTCTTCTCACAAATTGCCTTATTATGGCGGAGGAAGTATCTGCTGCCACAACCTTCAGGATGCTATTGTGACTGCCTCTTATTCATGCCTTCAGGATGCTATTGTGACTGCCTCTTATTCATGCCTTCAGGATGCTATTGTGACTGTCTCTTATTCATGCCTTCAGGATGCTATTGTGAATGCCTCTTATTCATGCCTTCAGGATGCTATTGTGCCTGCCTCTTATTCTTGCCTTCAGGATGCTATTGTGACTGCCTCTTATTCTGCTCAGGAGTGAGGCCTTTTTTTGCGGATGATGGCATGAAATCCATCGATATGGTTAACCGCGAACATTTCTGAGGCACTGCAATACCGAGGCAGTCGCAACAGCATCCTAAAAACATTGTTGTATTGGACGCGTAGAACATCCAGCGACCTTTTTGAGTAGTTGACCCAAAGATTACCGGTGTAAAAGCTCTGACAATAAGCTTTAAAAAGCGTAATCTTAACTTGATCAGTACACCGAGCAAATCTTCGTGCCAACATATTACCCCTGACCGCCAGAGCCCTACACTCCCTCTTAATGTCACCATGGTCACAGAGGTCGTCGGCAAGAAAATGCCCAAGATATTAGAACTTAGTCACTCTGCGTATTGGCGTACCGTTTATGGCAAGTTCGAGTGTACTTTCCCGGCACCTACTGGCGACCCCAAAGACCATGTATTCACATTTTTTTGTATTGTAGATCAATCCATGTGCAGCAGCGTAGGTCTCACATGCATTTAACAGCTCCACGATCGCCCCCGGTGACGGGCCCAGCAGCACCATGTCATCGGCATAACTGATGTTGTTGCAACTAACACCATTTACCCTGCATCCAACACGCATGGTGCTGAGCTTGCCAATGAGGTCATTAAAATATAGGTTGAAGAGCCGGGGAGACGACAAACCACTCTGCCTCACCCCGCACTCCAATCCATATGATTCTGAAAGCGTATTAGACCATTTAACACGATTTGTCTGGCTATGATACCAAAACTGTAATACACTGTGCAGTTCCACCGGTATACCCCTACTCCTCAATTTACTCCAAAGCACGTCATACGAAACAAGATCGAAAGCCTTGGAGAGATCAAGGAAGCAGGCGTACACGGTCTTACTGACAATGTAGTATTTGACAGTATGCTTGACACTGAGGATAGCACTTTCGGTTGATAGTCCAGGACAAAACCCAAACTGTGACAAAACCAAACACTATTAGATTGTAATAAGGTCCTAACTAATATTATAAATGCGAAAGTGAGTTTTGTTTATTTGTCATGCTGAGGCCGTTTCTGCGTCTATCATGACGAAGCAATGCGGGCCGAAGCTTCGTTATTTTTTGCTCGCTAAAAATTATCGCGCTAATGCGGTGGTCACATAAGTGGCTCACACCAAAGTACATTATGCCATAAAAATTGTTTTATCACAGCAGTTAACATTTTTAACAATATCTCAAAATATATTAGGGAAATATTTTAAGTAAAATTACATAAATGGCTCATAGGTAATACTTTTTTATAGTGTAAAAGAATTATTTGATAAATTCAAATTCAAAATCAAAATTCAAAAATCATTTATTCAAACTAGGCTGAGAATCAGCACTTTTCGAACGTCAAAATTACATAAGACAGTCCTCCAAAACGCCCACCCTTCACCACACTGCTGTCTGATCAGTTAGAAAAAAAAAACTTGATTCTATAGAATCAAGTTTTTTTTTCGAATTATTTTGCATTCTATTGTATACAATAGAATGCAAAATAATTTACATTATTCAACACAAAACAGTAAATAAATTTATTTGCCATAATGACAGCTAGCACACGCCAATATACCAACAAAACAATCCAAATCTATACTCAAGCAAAAATAAAAACTCAAAACATAAATAGAACTTAATACCGGAACAAAAGCTTCCGGGCATAAAGGGCGTGCCCGCTTACATATAGCTAATAAAACTGTAACTCGAAGTCACATATAACTATGGTCATAACTAGGACCATCGAAGTAAAAATATAAATAAACAGTTAGGCAAGAATAATATACGTATGATCAATTGTCGAGGTCGCTAGCTAACCATATCTTGTACTTATTTAATATTGTACAATCTAATTCAATCTTTAAATTCAAATTTTAATCTATTTTATTCTTTTAATTTATTATAAATAATGTAATAATTTTGTGTCCTAATTTATCTGTTATTTTTATAGCTCTAATTTATAATTGTTTTTATTTTCCAATTTAATTGTTTTTTTTATTTTATTATAATGTATTTTAATTTAACTGCTTGACATTTTAGATTTAATGTAAACTTTGTAAATTTTAATTTTGTTAGTTTCATATCCATTTCAGTTTTTATTATTGATTATACAAGTGCTGTACACACCTATAAGTGACGAATTCACCGCAAAGCTGTTGAATATATTTAATGTAATGTTTTAGTGAATAAGTCGTTGGTGTGTCAATAAATAAATAAATATCTTGCAATACAACTCATTTTTGGATTATGTCAATAACAAATGAAAACAAAATTAAAATAAACAAATATATAACTGCTTCAACCTGTCAGTAGGTAAGCTAGAACAAGGTTACGTGGTCTTATTTAAACACCCACGTAAACAATTTCCATCACAATTCACATGGGCTCTCGTCCGGGCATGTGTCGCGAACACCCAATACCTCGCAATATCAATGGTTCGCTTCAGGAACTGTCTCTGACTGTGTGTAGCGCCGTCCGCCGCACAGATGGCTCTACACTTTCGCCGAGCCTGTGGCAGAGAAAGGTTATGAGTGTCCCCAGCTTTATATGTATGCCAGTACGTCTATGTTCGCTTATAACCTTAACTTCAAATCCGTTTTGAGTGGTTACTGGCGCATATTTTTTGCTTTGATATTTTTAAATTTTCTGTGAATTTAAGTGATGTGATTAGTTTTTACTGTGATGTGATTACCGATGTTTTGAAGTGACTAAAAAGTGTCTTATCATTAAAATGAATTCGGAAATGAAAGCAATAGCTCCTTGTGAGGGATTAAAGTATGTGCAGTCGTTACTCGGGAAGGAGTTTTACAGACAAATATAATCTCGTTAATTCACCTGAACCTACCGCTGATAATACCAAGCCTTCTGTGTGCTTTGATGTTTGTCATCTGGCTGTGGTAAAGAAGCGAAGAATGAAGAGTTATAGCTGTTCACATTGTGAGTACTTATAAATATTATCAACATTATAAACATTGTGTAGTTAGAAATCACAAATCAATCAATTATTTGTGCGCCATCTAGTAGTAGTAGTAACTGGATTGAAATATTTTGCCCATAGCGTCTGTTGCGACTGTCAAATAGCAATTACTTAAAATGATGAAATACGAATATTAGTATTAGTAAGTACTGAAACGATACGGTGGTAGTGTTTTAATACGAGTATATGTCAGCTTGTCGTCATTTTGACCCCTAGGCACGCCACTGCTCACAAGTAGCAACTAATATTGAGTAACAGCACGTTCCCACCGCCGCCGCCACCACCATGCATCACGTCAGCGTCATAGCCCTTTGATATCAGTTAAAGAATTCAATAGCATCGAGTTTGTATGAAAGTTTTACTTCCAAAGTACGAAAGAGTCATGTTTTCTCAACATTTGTATGTTTTTATGTACTGTTTTACGAGGAGCTTGTTGTATGTAATAACGATCATTCTTGTCGTAGTACAGCTGCAAGCAGACTAACAACTAGGTTGTCACACGTTATTTGACAAGCCAAAGTAAAAGGTTAATATTATTATGTCTTCGAACATTGTTTCAACAGTTTTTTTTCATGAAAGCGAGGTACACAAGCTTAGCACTAGATTGCGCCCATAGAGTAAACTAATACGCCGCTGTATTGATGTTATTGTAGTACTTAAAAGTTGTTAGGTACTTGTGTGACGTCGGCTGTCATTTGGCCACCACGCAACACACGCCATACTTAGCACCAACTGCGCGCTATATTAACACGTTGAGCGCCAAGCCCAAAAACCGTGATTAAATTTTTTCGGACTTTGCATTTTCCGACTTTTCGTCAGACTTTCAGACATAACTTTTGATCAAAAAGTCGTACAAAAGACCCACATAGACCAAATAACCGTGGAGGCCAGAGTTATTAGAATTCATAATAAAATGTATTAATATGTGTTTCCTGGCGGACACACTGGCCTCCGAATAAAGATCCGTGTGATTCCCTAAGTAAACACGCGGCCTCTGAAGGTGGTACTTTGTGTTTCCGGAAGGATACTCATGGCGCTCAACGTGTTAACACTATCCGTATAAACCGCAGCGCCCACTGGGGAGGGCCGCATGTGCCGCATTGCCCACTGGGGAGGGCCGCATGTGCCGCATTGCACACTGAGGAGGGCCGCATGTGCCGCATTGCCCACTAGGGAGGGCCGCATGTGCCGCATTGCCCACTGGGGAGGGCCGCATGTGCCGCATTGCCCACTGGGGAGGGCCGCATGTGCCGCATTGCCCACTGGGGAGGGCCGCATGTGCTGCATTGCCCACTGGGGAGGGCCGCATGTGCCGCATTGCCCACTGGGGAGGGCCGCATGTGCCGCATTGCCCACTGGGGAGGGCCGCATGTGCTGCATTGCCCACTGGGGAGGGCCGCATGTGCCGCATTGCAAAAATGCCTCGACAACACTTTCGTATGTTTTGTATAAACCATCGCACACTACAAACAGTTTGAAATATAATCAACATGGACGTTAAGGTGATCGACAACATTTATCAAATCAGTGACCGCAGTTTATTGACAGCGTCACGTAAACGAGGTGAATTATACCAGTATGTTTGAAATAATGCCATCAGAGAGACCATCCGAACAGGTTTGTATATCATAGATCACGTAAGTATTGCAGACAGTAACTAACCACAAAACACACGCGAATGATAAGCTTTAACGGCTGGATGGTACCTATAGTAAGTCGGTTTATGTTAAGTTGCAACCACAGCCTAGGACTGCACCGCAGCCCATCATCATAAGTGTTCAATTTAATACTTGAAATATGGACCTAAAAGCGTGTTACCATCAAAACTGTAGACGCGAAGCCGCAGGTCAGTGCGGGGGGGAAGGGGAGCGACAAGGCAAACAAAAACCTGCGATTGGAGCTAACCTCAAAAGGTTTCAAAAAGCATCGCCGACGGATCGCTCCAAATTGCATTCAATCAACGTCTCGTGACGCTACGATAAGCTAGGCGACTGCTACGCCAGCGCTACGTTATTGCTACGTGCGTAGCATTCCTGTCGTGTGTGCCAGATAACAAAATTACACTGTCATGAACCGGTTAAATATAAAAATATGATAGATAGATAGAATAAATACTCTTTATTATGTACACCATAAAAATTACAGACATAAAGGGCATTGTTCATTTTATATGGGTATTTGGCTCGGTATGAACAGGCACTTCGAGTATTCATATAATACAGGTTTAATAGCTAATACCAGTAGTAAAGAGATGCTTCTAAGACCTGTTTTGGGTACTTGTTTTTTGAAGTAAAACACATTTTTATTTACACATTTCATTATTATTCTAAAAACCAAATTATAGTCAATACATGAGCGCAGCAACCCACTGTTCTTCGGCTTACTATGCAGTTAGAGCAATACTGCGTGATTGATTTCATCCCTGACTGTTATTTTAATTTTCATGTAGCGTTTTGTGTTATTTTCATGTTCGTGTAACATGTTTTCGTTGACACGTACGACTTCTGGAGCGACCCACTGCCTTATAACAGATTCCACTTCCACAAGATCGAGGGTATGCCTTCTCCTTTGCTTGATATCAGTACCACAATTCGTACATGTAATTGAACCTTGAAACAGCGGCTTGAGGCGAAATTCCCTCGTTCGAATCTGTACGATTCAGGTGCCGGCGAGTTCGATATCCAAATTCAAGCTGGGGTCAACGATGGGATTGGTGTCGAAGTTCATAGGCGTGCCGGGGTCAACGTAAGAAGGTGTATCAGTACCCAAAACTAAAACAATACTTAAAAAAAAAACACAATAAAATGAGGAAAACAATATTCACGATGCCATGAAATAAAGTGACTTGAGAGTTAGGACCGATGCCTGCCGGGGTCGCGTGGGATACCGTGTAAGTCCGAAAGGGATACCGTGGCGCCTGGCAATGTAAAAAAAAAAGAAAGTCTTCTTCTTTTCGTGTGGTTAGTGACTAACCTGGTGTCAGAGTTTTAAAGCCGCCCATGGGCCTCTGACTTGGCTTCACATGCCGTCGAGAAATATCTCTCAGGCATGCCAGTTTCCTCACGATGTTTTCCTTCACCGTTTTTTAAGCAAGTGATAATTTTACAATACACACATGAATCCGAAAAGTCAGAGGTGCGTGGCATAGGTAAACTTTTATTTTTAAATATCGATTTAATAATTGTTAAAAAGAAATTCCTTGACCAACTCGATACTTTAAAATACTTTTCTTTTCCAAATATAAGTATAAAAATGTTTTAAATAATATAAGTGATTATAAATAACAGCTTGACTGTAAACCCTAGACTCTTATATGAATGAGGAGGAAGTAGTTGAAATTAAAAAATAACAATTACAATCGATTTGTAAATAATGATTTTAAAATATAGCTTAATCGTCGGCATCACTATGAATTAATGAAGGCGAGTACTATGCGCTCAATATGTCGAAGAATAAAACAATTTCAGTACTTATTAAATACACTATTCGTGGGTGCAAGTTGATACAAAAGTATAGAATAAAATAAGGGTTTAAAAACTAAACTTGAGTTTTGATTAATTTGTTTCTTTTCGAGCATCGTGTCCACACGAAGCCGAAAACGGACAAAGTCCTTTAGATATTTTACATAGGGTGACAGAATGGGCGGTCTTATCATTTAAAGCGATCTTTTACAGACAACCTTTGGATGGATTATAGGTTTCATAGAAAATTGCAATACCAACGCGATCAAAATGTATGGAACATCAGATTTTTTAGTTTCGACACAGGGGGGTTCAGAATCCTGCCAAGGTTGCGAGTTTGTCCAAAAGGGATATCACGGCCCCGGCACACCGGCAACGGAAGGAACACGGGTGGGTTTTAGTCAGTAAAAGTCTGACACGCCCTACCGCTTCGCCAAGAGCGGGAGAAGTTATTTGATAATATTACCAACCCTCAAAAAAAAAAAGGGGAGTCCAGAATCATGTACCAATCCATGGTAAAAATTTTCGCATCGATGTCCCTGCCACCCTGTATAAATATATATAACTCAAACTCAAACTCAAACTCAAAGCATTTATTTCAAATAAACCAATTACAGGTACTTTTGAATTGTCAAGGGGTCGATCAGTCAGAAATATGAAGCTAGTTGCCCATTCCAACGCGTAGTAGGTTCCTATGGAGAAGAACGGGCAACGGCGCAAATACTCCAATCTGGAGTATTGGGACTAATATGTTTGAGCCGTTTGGGGTTGAAACACTAGAGCCATGGGGTCCGAGTGCCCACTTAGTTTTTCAAGACATCGCAAAGCGGTTGGTCGATTCTTCATGTGACCAGAAGGCTGGCCTATTCTTCGGCCAGATAATCAGCATTGCCAAACAACGTGGTAATGCTGCCAGCCTTTTGGGCACTTTTCCTGTTGACAGCGATGTGGACGAATTTTTTGATGCCCTATGATTGCTTGAACAACTCGTTTTTGAAGGACAAATATATTTTGAATATCAGCAGCTTTGCCCCACAGCAGAAGACCGTAGGACACAACGCTATGAAAATAACTAAAATAGACTAACCGAGCTGTATAGACGTCAGTGTATTGTCTTACTTTACTGACGGCGTAGTCGGCCGAACTGAGCCTTCCCGCTAGGCTCGATATTATGTGGGCCCCACTGAAGTTTGGCATCTGCTGTTATACCCAGAAAAACTGCCGAGTATACAAATTCAAGCACCTCTTTATCTAAGACGATGTTGGTTCCAAAATTTCTAACATTTAGTTGGGCGAACTTTACACATTTCGTTTTTTTGGCATTGAGAACTAGGTTATTTGTCGTAAACCAATCCGTAACCAATGAGAGTGCGCAGTTTACATCTTCAAAATCTTCTCTATTCCTGTCTACTTTAAAAATAAGAGAGGTACCATGTGCAAAACAGTACAACTTCACAGATCCCCTTTAAATAGAATGCTAAGTCATTGATATACACTAAGAACAAGAATGGACCCAGTATTGAGCCTTGAGGTACATCTAACTGAACTGGTAGCCCGGAAGATTTCACACCATTAACATCTACACATTGGGACCTATTATGTAAATAATAATTTATAACGTTGAGAGCTTCGTTTTGCACACCGTAATGACGCAGTTTACGCAAAAGCGTGTCATGGTGCACGCAGTCAAAGGCTTTGGAGAGATCACAGAAAACCCCAATAGCATTTTTTGAGTTCTCCCATGCGTTAAATATGTATTTCAGCAGAGCAACACCCGCATCTGTAGTCGAACGACTTTTTGTAAATCCATATTGTTCATTAAGAAGGAGGCTATTTAAATTAAAATGTCTAAGTAACCGGTTGAGTACCGGTTGAGTTGAGTAGTAACTTTCAAATATTTTGCTAAATGCTGGTAAGATAGAAATAGGCCTGAAATTGCCAACGTCATTTGTATTACCTGATTTAAATAATGGTATGACTTTACTATTCTTCATGAGGTCAGGAAAAGTTCCTAAATCAAAACATTTATTAAAAGTAACAGCTAGATAGGGGAGTTCGATGTCTATTATATTACTTAAAAATTTAATGGAGATGCCCCAGTAATCACCAGTGTTTTTAGACTTGAGTGTGTTAAAAACATTAACTACATCACAAGGCGTTACATGTTCGAAGTTAAATAAGCGGCTATTTTTAGACACACTACTAAGCAAAAGGTCTTCAGCTTTAGACGGAGATGAATTTAAGGAGCGAGTCGAAGTTACAGGTATGTTGGCAAAAAACTCATTAAATGCCTCAGCTACGTCAGCTGCTTTATTAACTAATTTACTGTCGACCATAATCTCAAGTTCTTTATCTTCTTTAACTGACTTACCCGTTTCATTGTTAATAATTTTCCAAGTGGTTTTTACTTTATTATTGGATTGTTTAATTGTATCGCTTAAAAATTTTGATTGAGCAAAAACATTAACCTTTTTAAATAATGTTTAATAATTTTGACATACTCTAGGAAAGGAGTATCAAACCTGTATTTTTTCAAACCATATGACTGGTATCGTCTCGCTCTACTTTTATAAATTCCTGGAGTGGCCCATTGGTTAAAGCCAACAGAGGTGCCATTAATTTGAATAGTTTTGGTCTTGAAAGTAGATTGGTACTCTTTTTGCACAACGTCACAATAATTAATAAAAGTTGTAATTCTTGTGACAATATACAATTCAATATTTTTCTAGATTTTCTAGAGCAAACTTGGGACGTTTGTCACTTAATATTATATTTTTGTAGGCTGAAAATGACTTCACTACGTCAACTGACGATACTGGGCAGAACTTGAAATTTGGCGCAATTTCTGCAGAAACCTCTTTAGGCAGAGTTTGGTCGGTACCGTTCATAAATGCGTTGACTTTCTTTATTTTTATATAGAACAGCATTAAATTTTAATTAGAATAAGCACTATCAATGAAAAAGTACTAAAATATGCAATAACGCTATAAAAATAGCGCTTTATGCATTTGCATATGCAAACATGCAAAGGCATATAATCCGATGTCTAGTAATGATGATATTTAAGGAGAGAGGTAGTGTTTTTTGACCAGAGTTTTAAAAGTGGACAAAGATTGAGCTCGCTTTATCGACACGGGCAAGGCATTCCATAATCGTACTGCTTGAACTGTAAAAGATTTGTCATAAAAGCTGGTGGAATGCATCGGCATCTCTAGTCTCAATAAGGAATTTATATTTAAACAAATGCTTTTATGAATCATAACATGATGCCTGTATTCCCCGAAGGGTTAGACAGAGGTGATGAAAACAAATATATTTATTAATGTATTACAGCATGGAAGACTTACAGCTAAAAAAAACAACAAAAAAAGGAAATAATAGTCGACAGAAAGAAAATTGCAAGTCTTCGCGTTTAGACTTATAATAGAATTTATCTTGTGAACATACAAGCAGTAACATATTACTTTAAACTATATTTAATAGTTAAAACTATTAAAATAACCACTTGTCTGCAATTGAAAAGTGCGAGATTAAAAAAAAAAAAAAAAGCTGCAACTATTAAGATTTGAGGTCTTCCTTCTAGCTGAGGTCACACTGGTTGTAAAGAGATCCAAATCGTGTCGTTTACATATTTTATTAAAAATTTTGCTTGCACGAACAATATAACTGACCTAACAAGACCTCATAGAGTTATAAGTAAGGGTTGCATAAATCGAAATGCTTTGTTTGGAACATTGAAATAAAATTTTGGTATTAACTCAGGGCTGTCAATATTCCGGTCCAATTTACACCGGTGTGGGCGCGTTCATTAAGGCTGCGACCGGCCCAGCGGTTGAACGCGTCCCAAAGGGTCATGGCCATTAGGCTGGTCCGAGGATACCACACGGTCTCCCGTGAGGCGGCGAGCCTTCTTGCCGGATTACCGTGATGGGATCTGGAGGCAAAAAAGTCCTCGCGCACATCTGGGAGTGTCGTGAGTAGGCGAAACGCCGGGGCGTAACTCCGCTGCCGCGAGAAATCACAGCACAGCCGCCGGAATCCCGCCGGAACTCTGTCCGGCAGGATCTCATGGCGGCATGGAAATTGCGATTGTCCCAACCCAGCGCTGGGCACGCCACAATTGTGGCGATAAGTCCCCTCTTTGAGGAGTGGCTAGAGAGGCACCACGGCGTCCTCACCTTCCGCCTGACGCAAGTCCTCACCGGACACGGCTGTTTCGGGAGGTTCCTGTTCCGCATAAGGCGGGAGGAAACGCCCAGGTGTCACCACTTTGTGGATCGCCCGGAAGACACGGTGGAGCATACGGTGGAGGTCTGCCCGGCTTGGGTGGAGCACCGCCTTGTCCTCACGGAGGCGATCGGCGGCGGCTATCTCTCACGTCCGGCCCTGGTTCAGGCCAAGGTCCGGAGCGAGAGTGCATGGGAGGCCGTCACTTCCTTCTGCGAAACAGTAATGCTCGCGAAGGAGGAGGCGGAGCGCGCGAGGGAGCTGCAAGATTCGCGCCCTCGCGCCCCTAGTCGCCTCAGGAGACGCCCCGGGCGTCGGGAGTCGCGAGCCGACTTCCGGCCACCGCAGGCGTGGGCTTGCGGACGGTGAGCAATGGGTAGCTCGCCGTCCGATTAGGACCAGGCCCGGGTCGGCGGCGCGTTGTGTTCCACGCGCGCCTCAAAGAGATGTCAGCACCAACTGACGGGGTCCGTAAGGGTCAATGCCTGCCAGGGTTGCGAGTTTGTCCGAAAGGGATATCGCGATATCGCGGCCCCGGCACACAGGCAACGGAAGGAATACGGGTGGGTTTTAGTCAGTAAAAGTCTGACACGCCCTCCCACTCCAACCAGAGCGGGAGAAGTTATTTGATAATATCCCACACAAATAAAAAAAGGGTGCATGTCTTAATACTATGTCATGAAATTTAAATGCATGCAATCAGTGTTTTACATGTTAACTAATAAATTAATAAAGCTATTCTGCAAAACAAAATCTCTTTTAAAAATAATTTTGACAAAAACAAAATCGAATTTGACAATCGCGACTCCACGTGGTACTTGTTTATCCCAACCCGTGATTTTTTTTTAGAGCCTGACGCTTACTTGGTGCAGCCTCGACGTGTTTTATATGGAATTTTTCACTTTTTGTATTGAAAATAAGAAAAATTGCTACCTACATGATGAGTTTTAGGGGGTTATGGGGCTTATAAAGGGGGTCAAAATTTTCGTTATTTTTGCGATGGACTCGCCATTTTCGAAATATATGCAAAAGAAAAAACTATGAAACCTACAGTCAACATATAACTGGCGGCCCGGTGGGCAGACGTTGTCCTGCGACAACAGCGCCACCCTGGTCCAACTTTAGCTAAGAACCATCCAAGTGTCACAAAAAGATTTTTTTTTTAACATTTAAATCAGTCAAGCCGTTTAGGATAAGAAGAATTACGAACACACGTACACCGGGATTTTATTTATTGCCAGGCATGCAAAATTTAAATGTGCTTCAGAAACAAGCAAAGCATTTAAAATAAATGCGGGTCAAAATGTGGTAGTCGGCTTACAATTTCTGGAATATGTTTACATAAAACACGTGCGCGCCTGGGAATCAAAGTGATACGCTGTCCTCTAGTCCTCACACTGGGAAGCCCCGGTATCCTGACGGGATGGGTTTTCCGCGGTACTTTTTGGCACTTTGCCATTTATTTACGAAATTAAGTAATTGTTTATTTATAAAATAAAAATTAGAATCTATTAAATGGTTATCTTAACCGGTCACGTACTGTTAACGCACCGGTGCCGACCGAAACCATACCGATTCATATGCAATTCTTAAAAGTGTTTCTAAGTATTAGAAAAAAATACTTATCTGTCTTGAAGTTTTTACAGAATTAAGTTATTAAAAAAAAAATTGACTATAATTTATATCGAAGTCTAAAAAAGTGGTTCAGCCATATACTAGTAGACCAAATCAAATCAAATCAAATCAAAACGTTTATTGCAAACCTTAATGTACAATTACAGGTGGTAAATAAAAATATAATAGTAACGATTATGGACCCTGTCGAGCACAGCAATTTTTTTAAATAGGTAGAGAGAGGAAGAGCGCTTTATCAATTTTCCTTATTGTTAAATTAAGAACTATTTATATCCTATTACCTATGTATTTATATTTCCATTCATTCATTTATTCTATTAATATTTTATATGCAGGTCTATCTATTCATTTAATAATATTTAATATTGTTTATTTGTTTACTCGCTTAAAATTTGTTTATTATTATTATTAATGTAGTATCATTATTAAGTATTATGGTATAATTTATTTTTATTATTTTACTTATTAAAATATATCTGTTATTAATAATTATGTATTATTATTATTGAATTTATCCGTCAAAATGATTCTAAATCCTATTATCTATGTATTTATATTTCCAGTCGTTTACTTATTCTATTAATATTTTATATGAAGGTCTATCTATCTGTTCATTTATTATTTATTTAATTATATTTATTAATGTCATAAAATTATTTAATATTATAGTACAACTTATTTTTTGCTATTTGAGTTATTAAAATATATATGTTATTCATAGTTGTGTATTATAAATTAATTGAATTTATCCGTAAGATATTCTTGTATTGTGTAATAGCTTTTTTTAGTTAAGTATTGTTTTAGTTTATTTAAAAATATACTGGTTTTATTTTGTTTTTTATGTCTTCTGGTAATTTATTGTATATTCTTATTGACATTGAATATGGACTAGATGAGTGTAATTTAAGGCGGGAAGGGGGCAGATTTAGTCAATTTTTATAGCTCAACGAATAATTTGTTTGGATGTCTCCCCGTGTGCTGTAAGAATCTGGATATTTACGGACCAGTTTACATTATTCTAAGACATAAATACCAACCAAGGTGAGAATCTTGTGTTTTTGAAAGTAAGGTGTGCAGCCATCTATCGGTCGGTAGCAACATCGCCCGCAAATCAATGTCGCACTCCAACTGTAGTTAACTTGGTGGTTTGTACAGTTAGTTATTATCGGGACCAATAGATGGCACTTTTTATTTGAGTCCAAAAATTAGATCGCGGTGTCGAGATTCTCCGCCGATTACATATGAAACAGTTCATGTTTGTGCATTTTTATATAGTGTAACCAACGAAGTGAAACAATTAAACAGTGGGTTTTGGTATCCGATGTTTCATTTTTTGAAATCAGCCTATGAAACGTAGGGAACATCGTCAGATAGTAGTGATGGGTAACTCATCATTTTTATATGAGGTTGAGGGAGTACCTCATTTTACCTCGCGAGGTCCTCAAGAGGTACCCCTCATTTGAGGCGAGGAGTCGTACGTCGATGTATTCACCTCACGAGCCGAATTATGAAAGTCGGTTCATTCACTCACTAAGCTCACTCAATACTCACTCGCGAGTACTCGCGTCAATAATGTCAATGTCAATTTTTAAGTGAGGACGAGTGAACGAGTGAGTTGGTTCAATGTTGAAATTCGAGTAACTCTTTCAATTTGCGATCACGAGTACCTCAAACGAGGCACCTCATGAGTGAGGGACACATCTCTATCAGATAGTGTCATTGCGACCCTCACGAAGCCCGAGGGTTCGCGTGACCTATCACTTCAGTATTTACCAGCTCGCAAGGTGAGCGAGCACCCCCAAAAACCCTCACGAAGCCCGAGGGTTTAACATAAGGCTTGCAACTATCTGTTGGTTCTATATTGGTAATTATTCGACCATATAATGATGTCGATGAGATTATTTAATTTTCAAAATCAAAAGTAGTTTCTTATAACCAAACGATCAAACGTCAGTCTCGCAACATTTTTCGGAAAACTTGTTGCTAATATTTGTGATATTTTATTAATACGTAATTTATTTGAAAAATCCCTTTCAGCCACATGCAAGACAAAGAACTCAATCGAATCGACTTTTTAAATCACAAATAATATTGTTTAAATTCTGTTTCCCTTTCTCACAACGAATGAACAAAATTGATCAAAATCAGTCGATTTTAAGCACGGCCTCTTAACTCTTTCACGCAAGCATTTAAAAGATAATACATCAGCTTTAAGTCTTATTTTTTTTTTAAGATTATTTATATTCCTTACAAGTTCTGATGAGCGAAGTACTGTATCAGATAGGGTATGTTATATTACGTATAATTTTTTTGCGGCAACCCTATTTTGGAACTCTTTTATTGTGTCTATAAAGTATGCAACTCGGCTCAGTTGAATTATATTCTTCTTTGGATGGCTATCCAAAGAAGAATATAATTCAAAAAAATAACTGACACAGTTTCATTTCAATTGTAAATTTTGCACTATCTGCTCCTTATTAATCTTTAGCTCTGCTCTAGAACTATTTGTCAATTGAACTTTGAAGTGGCAATTTAACTCGGAAAATTAAATTCGGCTTAAAACAATTGTTACAATTAGGTAGATTTAAAGCGTCGACATTGAATTAAATATCAGAAGGTTAGTGCTAGTCGACTGGTCGTACGTGGCTTCAATTGAAAATTTTCGGTGACTATTCATGCATCGAGAGCGAGCGGCGACGAAATATGAGAATAGTTTCATGAATTATAACGAGTGGAGATAATAGATCAGTTTCAATATCAGTAAGCTAATTCTCATCAATATCGTATTGCCGGCGCGGGAGCATCGAACGCGGGTCACTTCACTCTGGCCCCCGGTCACGGCACGCAGGTCATCGCATACGGATCACTGCACGTTGCAGTGTGACCTCTGCGGTTTCAACCTATTCATTTATTTGTAGAGTTCCGTACCTCAAAAAGAAAAAGCGGAACTCTTATAGGATCACTCGTTTCTCTGTCTGTTTATCCGTCTGTCACAGCTAATTTGCTTTTGAATATGCTCCGAATCTAATGGACCGATTAAGTTTTTTGGTACACATATGTATTTCTGTGACCGAAACACGGACTTGCACCTTTTGTGTTGTAGGGTCAATACTAGGGGGCAAAAAAAAAGATATTTAAGAAAATTGATGAAGATTGACCCCCCCCCCCCTTTATCAATTTCAAATTCAAGAAACTTATAGGAAATCTGTCTATGGTCTTAAAATAACATGCTAAATCTCTCAATATTGTGTGTACAAAGTAACGGTTTCAGTTCGAATGGGAGAACATGTTTTTTCAACTACAATGTAAAGTTTGGTCTTGGGATAAATTCATCCCAACTACGGAACCCTTCTTTTTTTATTTTGCGTGATTCGACACGCACTTGCCAGTTTTTTCTAGTTCGTATAAGTAGTCATCACTTAACCAAACAATTTTTTTAAATTTTCAAAATTTAATTACCGCGTAAACAAGGTTCTCAATTTTTTATTTAAAAAAAATACGACTTGCTGAAAAATAGGATTTGAATCCAGTCGATTTTTATAATTTTAAAATGAGCCAAGTAAATATTGATTATATTTTACCTTAATTCACAATCAACAATTACGTTCTGTTATCTGCAGTCAACTAAGTTATATTGTTGAGTTCTGCATAAAAGATGTAATATATTCTTCAAATTAGGTATGTACTTTCCCTTATTTGCTCTCTCAGCGAAAGTTTTAGCCTTTTATTTATTTAAACTTTTCACACACAAAAAAGGGACAAAGGCGGACTTAATGCCTAAGGCATTCTCTACCAGTCAACCTAGGGTGGTGAAGAGATTAAATGGCAGGTCCTCTGTCAGCCTTTTCTCTAGGCTAATAACTACCCTATTTTATTTGCAGTAGGGATATAACCGTAACCAGTTAAAAAGCGCTGCTTCCGGCCCTTTCTTCCGAGTACCGAACTATTAACCAGGCTTGCGTGCTTTTGGATTGCTTTTACCAGCCGCATAGAATCCTTGTTCGAGTTCGAGTCTGGCAAGTCCGTTTTGGTCCGCGACATATAATCGTCGTATCACCTGCGATTCTGTCGAGGCGTGCTATGATTTTTTGTTTTTTTTTTTTTCCAGGGTGGGAAATCATCAAATGACTTCTCCCGCTCTGGGCAGAGCGAGAGGGTGTGTCAGACTTTTAGTGACTAAAACCCACCCGTGTTCCTTCCGTTGCCTGTGTGCCGGGGCCGCGATATCCCTTTCAGACAAACCCGCAACCCCAGCAGGCATTGGTCTTTCGACCCCGTCGGTTGGTGCTGACATCTCTTTGAGGCGCGCGTGGAACGCAACGCGCCGTCGACACGGGCCTGGTCCTTATCGGACGGCTAGCTGCCCATTGCTCACCGTCCGCAGGCCCGCGCCTACGGTGGCCGGAAGTCGGCTCTTGACTCCCGACGCCCGGGGCGTCTCCTGCGGAGGCGTGCTATGCTTGAAGGTTGCGGTTCGTCAGGATCAACTTGTTAAACCATCACACTTAACTATTTTAGTTATTAGTCCTTTCTAGTTTAACATTTTAATAGTAGTTGATCTTTAACCATTTCTATCGGGATAACTTAGGTTCATCTTTCATTCATTTGAAAGTTTACATAATTTAGTGGTCACGAACCTAAAACCGATTGCAATCGACTCCCTCATTCGGAAATCAAATGCGAAACAAATATTTACCATCCGATGTCCCCTGATCCGATGTAAGTTTTCTCTTCTCTCTCGTCTTCTAATCTCTTTTCTTTTAGGTCAAATTACCTGTTCCGAAGTCAAAGCCAAATCATTTATTTCAAATAGGCCCTTGTAAGGCATTTTTGAACGTCAACTCAACAAATCAACTATTTTGTTGATATTAAATATCAACAAAATAGTTGATTTGTAAAAAAATAATATTAAAAAATTAAATTATATTATATTTTTTGATGCGATTCTTTTTAATTATTAATAAATTATTATACATGTTAAAGAGGTGTTTTTCTTTCTTAATTTCGCTACTTCTTCTTCGACACTTATTGTGGTCACTCTCTTTTTATGTTCTCTGATACAGTTAAGATAATTATGATTACTTGGCTACTGGACATAACATTCTAATAACGATGTTTGACTATAAATAACTCAGTGGATTGAATGTAACCGTGGTTTACACTTCAAGCCATCAGTAATATGAGATCCGTGTGGCTAACAACAGGTATATCTTGATTGCGTTATTTAAATCGGTTGATCTAATCAAATAGCAACCAGTAGTCGGCCGCATCTGGCGAAACAGGCGACCACACACTGACAAGTAGGTATGTTATCGTATGGCGCTTGAATGTTCCAGGAACACATTTCTCGCAGCAGTAGCTCGCCTCTCGTCTCTAGTCGCTCGCCGCTGCTGGCATCCCTTGCGCGCTTAAATCACATTTATAACAACTCACATGCAGCGCTCTCGGCGTCGAACGCTCCGACAAATTGAACGACAGTTATAAAGTGAGCGGCAAATAAACTGCCTTCACTTGCGGACGGAAGCGGAGCTGTACGGTGCGATGCGGGGCGGAGCAGTATGGAGCGATGTAGATTATAAACATCTTTTACAATGCTTTTGCTCGAAAAGAGCGTTTTCCAAGCAGTCAATTTGTGCGGAAAGTGTCACTTTTTTTCACTAGTGCTTTTTACTTTTCTGTTTTTTGTTAATTTTTGAAGCCGTCGTCAACCCGTCTCAGAGATTTTATTATTTGAGAAAAGTTTTGCAAATCAGATGATGATGATAACGATGGCGATGGCGATGGTCAAATCAAAAAGTTAAAGTCAAAAGTCAAAGTCAAAGTCGAAGTCAAAGTCGAAGTCAAAGTCAAAGTCAAAAGTCAAAAGTCAAAGTCAAAGTCAAAATCAAAGTCAAAGTCAAAGTCAAAGTCGAGGTCGAAGTCATGAATGTTGTTTTTATAATTTATACACGTCGTTATATGTTAGATGTCACATCATACGCGATTACCGTAAGGCTCGCTCGTTTTTTTTTTTTCCTCGCATAATGCGTAGTAAAACGTATGACACGTGCGTAAGATGATTTCTGACTCGTGTCGACTTATACACTCACTCACTTCGCTCGCTCGTGAATAAAAATGCCACTCGTCGGAAATCACCTACCTTCCGCACTTATAGCATAAATAACTATTATCTACTATCATATCGTAATATTAGAATTATAAACTTTAAAACGAGCTTATATTGACATACTTTATAAACACAATACCGAAATTTAAAAATAGAGTCATATTATAACACTTTTCTCTAACAAAATAATGCCATAAAACATTTTTTTTTCTATTACGATACAGGGCAAATCCAAGAAGTCAATCTCAACAAGGAGTTTCCATCAACTTTTGTAATCGAACGTTAGCGGGGCACAGCAGCACCGCTCTAGCGCATGCGCGGGGATGTGCTGGGTGCAGGCGCCATTCTTTATCTTTAACTTTGATCTTTTTTTTAGTAGGTTCAATCCCAACGTATGAGAGTAGATACAGTAGTGTATGAAACTGCACATAACTAGGTATTAAAATACTCGTGTGATGCCATTAAACACACACCAGTATTTTATTACCACTCTTTATGCAACAGTTTCATAAACTACTATTATATTACAACATGTCGGTATAATTGTAAGAGTTATTCGAGTTAAAGTTTTATCACTTCGCTAGAACATTCCAATCAGTCAATTCTTATATTAAAACTGTTTGCAATTGAACGTTCCTAAAGCCATAACTATCGCGATGGTGTTACGAAAAAAACATTACGAAACCGTCACTCGACGAATATTATGTCAGACGAACAAGTCGCGCGAGTGGCCAGTACACCATATTAACAGTTGCAAGTGCGACATATTAACGCTTTAAGTTGGCTTGACACCGCAAGCTTATATGAAGAAGAACGCGCAGTATTCAGTTAGTGAAGCTGCGAGTTAGTGCTAACGACGGTGTAGTGATAATGTTACGGCCGGCTGTAAAGTTGTTTGACGTCATTATGATAACCGCGCGGGAAGTTCACTATGTACCTACGCGTAGTGTTTATTACCGAAGCCTCACTGCTTCTGCACTGACTGGGACACCGCAGAGAACACTTCCAAGAGACTAACTCCCGAAGTGAAATTGAACCCGTCTCCAATCTCATTAATTCACGGGCTGCGTGCTCTTTAGAGTTTTATTTCGTTGTGAATAAACTTGCTCTCGTGTTGTTTGGAGTTAGCCTTCTTTACTGTCGTGCGACATGTTAATAACGTGCTACAAAGTGTGAGCCATCAAATTAAACGTAATGTTCGTTCGCGCAGGTAACATTCGTCTCTGGAGACCTACGAGGCGAACATTATACAATGTACCCGAGGGTGTAGTAACACTCGTCTCTGGAGACCAGACCCACACGAAGAGTAGAAAGTCGGCGAAAGTGTAGAGCCCTCTGTGCGGTGGACGGCGCTTGCCACAGTCAGAGACAGTTCCTAAAGCGAATCATTGATATTGCGAGGTACATAGATACATGCCCGGGCGAGAGCCCGTGTGTGTGTGTGTGTGTATACGAATTGATAGAACTCGATGTCAGTTAGTCAGTATCTGTCAGTGTCAGCACTACGCTGAAAGCGGTGAATTTGTTAGTAATGGCGACCGTTAAACATAACGGCGTAAGGCGGTCGGTACGAGCTGACGGTGTTGAATGCCCATCGTAACATGCCCATGCAACGTACCCCAAATGAATCTAAATACCTACTTGCAAACTTATTATATTATTTATTACAGTTTATTCAAATAGTGAAAGCCCCACTAATGATATTGTGCGTTAGCTTTGTAGGTAGTTTTAATACATAATTTAGTCCCCAAAAAAACAGACGATCTCTTGAAATGTATTCATCATTCATGCATTCCAATGGGACAGGTACGCGAACTGCGAATGTGTTGAGATCTAAGCGCAAGTACGACCTGTGAAGACGAATCTGTCGACAGTAGAATATTAGTAGATACAAGAACAATGAGTAGTTATCTAATTAAATATTACCCATTAAATTAATAAGGTAATTCCTAATAATAAGAAACTTCTATCACAGCAGTCTAATTAAAAATCTTCGTCAAATATCGGTCTATAGAGAGATTGTCAAGCATCGTGTGATGAACGTCCTCTCCGAGGTCCCTAATTACTAATAGACGAGCTGTCCGGGACCGCGCCGGCCCGGGACCGCGCCGCACCGCGACGGTATCGGTCATCGTACAGCGAGTCAAGTCGAGCGATTCAATCTAATATTTGAAAATGTTGCTTGCCGTAAGGTAAAAAGTATATGGACTATTTATAAAAATTCCATCTTGTCGGTAACCTACCTTGTATACAAATGATTTCAATTACAATTTTTACCTTTATGATCCCACTTCTGAGCAAAGATCTCTCCCACAGCTTTACATTTACAAGATTATTAACGCACGAGTGACGCAGGGGTCACTAGTGAGTAATAATCTTTTAAATGCACGGTTTTTACGACTTGATAAAGCATCAAGATTTATTTGTTATACGTTAGTTCAATATTAAATAATTGTTTTATGCAC
Source organism: Agrochola lota (assembly GCA_947364205.1). Taxonomy (NCBI): domain Eukaryota; kingdom Metazoa; phylum Arthropoda; class Insecta; order Lepidoptera; family Noctuidae; genus Agrochola; species Agrochola lota. The sequence goes on along the minus strand of OX376222.1, from coordinate 303,375 downwards.
GTATGTGTATAAAACATTCTAAAAAACGCTAAAAGTATTAAAAACATAATTCTGTCTCTGTCATCATTCAGTCTTTTAACGATTGACAGAAATAGAATGATGTCTTAAATTCGTTTAGCGCTTAATGCAATAAGTGATGTCGGGTGCAAGTGGACCTAAGAAGCGTAGTTCTTTATTGTAAGATGCGCTACACCATTCGTAGAGCTAGTAGAGCGTTAGGTTTGACGTAGCCAACCTAAGACGTAGCGTATGCTACGATGTAGCGCGTGCTACGACGTAGCGTGTGCTAGGAAGCATTTAATGCTACGACTTAGTGAGTGCTACGCGCGCCGCCCGCCGTATCGATACGGCATTAAAGTAGTACGTAATTATTATCAATATTTGTGGTTGTTTATCATGATCGTATAGTTAATTAGTTGATAAGTTGCTTGTAACATAATGCTCGGTTACGAAGTGTGCAGTAATCGCAGCTGGTACTACCCGGTTTCACAAACACGTTTTAATACTAAGAGTAGACTAATAGAAATAAATGTTTATTTTGATTTAGATAGTTCATTAGATAAGCAATGCTTGTGTAATCACTTCCCTTTATTCAAAGATCCTTACAACGATACTATGATGTCGGTTGTTATCATAAAAGTTTAACGTGATGCTAATTTTAAAGCAACGAGTCTTCTACGTGTAATGTTACTTTTGTAGATACACGGCGAGTGAGAATGCAAGTCTCGCTTATTAGCGCTGTTCCGAAGACGCTGCCGGCACGCCACGATTGGTCGGAGGAATTTATATTAGCCTCCAGCTGACCATCGGCATGTTAGTGGCCTTTACGTGCTCGCCTTGTTGAAAACGGACGCGTTATGTGCGAGGAGATTGATGCTTTAAGATACGCGTGGGGATAGTTCGATGATGAATGTAACATGAAGAGATGTCATGGGAAAACAGCCTGGTGGTGAATGGCAAGGTGGTGACGTGTCATCCTTCCACACTTTCATAATAATACTAGGAACCCAACCCTCGGATTCTATACACCTAGTATCCCACTCCTTAATCGAAACCTAGAAGTATTCGGGTATGTCGGAAGCGTTAGGTATCAACGCTGCTGACATGAAGCAATCGCTCAGGGAGCGCTACTTTGACCGCCTGAATAAAGTATTTATTTATTTATTTAGTGTATTTGTATTAATAAATATTTTTTTATCAGGCGGAAACTAGGTGCGCGCTCAACGGTTGGGTCATGCCGGTTTTGATGTACTCTTTGGGCATACTGAAATGGGCTCAGACGGAACTTGACGCCCTGGATAGGAGGGTCCGCAAACTACTGACCGCAAATCGGATGCATCACCCACGTTCATCGGTGATGAGACTGTATATCCCCCGGAAGTGTGGAGGTCGAGGCTTCTTAAATGCTAAGACCCTGCACAACCGTGAGGTATGCAGTCTCAGGGAATACTCCCTAGAACACGACGTGGGGATGCACCGAGATGTGGTCTCAGTAGACAAGGGCCTCACCCCGCTATCTTTGGCTAAAGAGAACTGGTGCCAACCTAATATTAAATACTGCTGACCGCAGGGAGGTATGGCAGAGCAAACAGCTTCACGGGCGCTTTTACCGGGCTTTACATAGGCCCGATGTAGACCTATTAGCGTCCGTATCCAGGTTGCAATTTGGTGATCTTTTTGGGGAAACCGAAGGTTTTGTCTTTGCGATTATGGATGAAGGTTTGATGACGAACTACTACCGGAAATACATCATGTGGCTATTAAATTAATACCTATTGTACAACAAAACTAAAACAAAAAAAATATTTAGCGGCTCTGCAAATACTTTATCACGAAATCCAAAATAATTTAAATAAAAAGTAAGTTCAAAAACTAAAAGCCGACTATTGAAAAATCGGCACTGCGACGACGGCTTAACCCTGACCATTTTTGTATCTATATGTCTTGATTTATGTCTGAAATATTTTTTTATTAGATCCTCATTTTTCAGTAGTCGAGTTTTAGTGTTTGAACTTACTTTTTCTATAAATCGATTCAGCACGTCACAGTCTAGTGCAGGTCATATGGATATCACATATTCGTAAAAATAACCTGATTACACCACACACTCACAAACACACCATCACAAACATAAACGCGTATGTACGACAAGAAGTGCTCGACAGCGGCTTCCTATCGGGAATGACTGATGGAGACACACTACATCGCGACACTACGTATACTCCGCCATACGCCACTCGTGTATCTTCGCGATGACGACCGCAGCGCGAGCCCTGTATAAAACCCCACCAACCATCAACTACTTATCGGTGAAATGAGGAAAACTGTGAGCTTATTATTAACACACTTTTATTAGCTTGACCCCTTGGAATCTTTCAACGTAAGTTTCACCAACTTTAAGACGTTCGATTAACTTGAACATTTTCACACGTATCAACGAACGATGATAATACAGTAATTTTGTATCTTGGAGCTGATCTGATGATGGAGCTAGGAGGTGGATAGTGGAACTCTTCAGCGACTTTTAGTAAACCCCTCGAGTTTGGGCTCATCATTTTCGGTTTGACGAGTCCAATGTATTGCTAATGGTGTTGAGGGTCTGATGATGGAGCCAGGAGCTATTAATAAAATAATAAATAGGAGGATATAAAGCGTGGGGCGCTGTTTAACTATGTATACTTTTAATCAATTTAAATAAAGCGCTCCACGATTTTTGATTTAATCATTGGATATAAAAGCAGTGACAAGCTGGATTGGTACTTACGTAATATCGTAACTAGTACAAGTCAATTTGCAGTGTGTAGTTGTATTTTGTCATTTTTAGTTCGTGTAAAAAGCGTGTTTTTTAGTTTTTTTTAAACTAAATTTTTAATTTTTAATTTTATTGAAACAATCAGAATAAATTATCATGTGACGCACATGTACAGTTAGACGACTACGTTTTCCTCTCGTGCTTTACGTGAATCTTCACTCTTAGCCATTTTCCATTAAGCCATTTCAAGTCACATTGCTACAAAATTTAACACTCTGTATGTCAATTATGTCAGTGACTCATTCAAGTAGCGCGTAGTGGATATTGATTGAATGTCTCCGTGTAGCGTTATGCAGCGGCTCTGTTATGTAGACGTCGAGATCCGCACGACGACGTCAAACGGGCCGGAACGGTAATCTCATCACGTACGATACATCCTCGGCGCGGCAGCAGCACGGCTGCAGTGCCTGCAGTGCGGCAGCAGAGCGGCGGGGTCTGGCGGCAGACGTGAATATTCATAACGTGCCACAGTTGCGGGCACAAGAGGACCAGAAGGCGCAGCAAGTCTACTCGAACGTGAAACAGGTAAATAGTGCATAGATGTTGCAGTCTTCTTATAGGTAGAAAATAGAAGAGCTTCTGTATACAGTATATCTTAATTACCAGTCTAACCGGATTCAGCTGAATACCAGTATTTTACATGGAGCGACCGATTATCTGACCTCCACAACCCGGTTACTGGGTATTGGGTAACACTTCGCCCCTTGGTTACCGCCGCCCATAGCCACCTACCAAGGGGTTTGCCGATGTGTTGCCTACTTTCAAGAGTAAAGGTCTCATGTGACTCGTATACGTAACAATAATTAGCGATGGACTTACAAACAATTAATTACCAAACATAAATGACTCTGCAGTTGAGGATAGTTTAGTTTGTAAATTTTGCAATATAAGCAATAAATAAATTACATATGTTAGGTTTGGTATAACCAAGCCGTATGGAGTGGGCTTCCTGTTACCGTAGCACTGCGGCAATCCGGCAGCGCTCGTCGGTACATGTTCGTGAAAAACGTGCGGCTTACTAAGCACACTTCGTGGCCGATTGGCCGGACAACAGCCGGAGAGCAGGGACAACTGGACAGCCGGACAGCCGGACACGGATGCGCAGATTACACAATCATAGAGCAACCAACAACCAAGATGTACATACCTAACATATCGAGTATGGAACGCGGCTGATATTGACAACGTTTACAAAAAAAAAACAACTACAACGTTATAAGTTTATTAGCTCTCAATAAATAGCTTAAGACAAAAAGCTGAAAGTTCCCTGTTCTATTATTCCTTCATTGTAAAACAAACCTACAACCCTCCAATTGCAGGATAGTGCATCACTTATATCTCGAAAATATCTTGTGCAAGGCTACTTGTTAGTACCTGCTCTGTGTGAAAACAATAACAATGTATTCCATTATATTTTGAGCAGACAAGGTCTTGAGGTAATAAAGAAGCGCGGCCTGCGCAGTGTAGCCATTACTGCTGACTCATCATTTACAACTAGCGACATTCACTCCAGTAGTTATTTACGATTTCAATTTATTTGTTAGTTAAGCTCTACTATGACATAATTATGTAGGTACCTACGTCTTAAAAACAGCCATTCAAACTAGCTACTACCGCGATGGAAGAGAGCTTCGAGAGTTTCAGTGGTGTGCTGCATGTGCACGCCTCCGACACGATGAAGCCCATGAAAGCCTATCACCATTTACAATTTCAATCCCGAACTACTCGTTTAACCAACTGAATACGAGAAAATTCAATAACAGTTTGCGACCTCTGTTCTGGACTGTTGCGGACTTTACATTTAGTACTGGGAATCGAAGCTGTGATGATATAATGCCATGCTTAGCGTTGGACCAGTTTTATATGAGCTAATACATAGTAACATAATACCCTCGATAAACTAAACTAAATCGCATCACTGAAATCTGACGTTCACGTAAATTGGTGCTGACAAGCCGACGACATGGTTCCTCTGAGAACACATCTAAATTCACCTGTCTATCGACACGGAATTGATTCGCTATTATTTTAGCAGAAAACCCAATAAGAGGTATTTTGTTTGAAGTAGAAACCTCGGGGAGGAATACAAAGGAGGTTTAGATTTAATAGACAACGAACGAACGTAATCGGTCGGATGTAATTTACAGATTAAACAGATTTCTGGAAGACAGGCGGTATTTACGGACGCGGTTCACTTCGCACAGCACAGTAATTGAGACCGATGCAGACGGGCAACGCGCGTGGATCATGCGCTGTTCACGCGCTGCGTGCGCGCGGTGCGTGCGACCGGCGTGGGACGTCGTCACCTCCTTCTGCGAAGCAGTAATGCTCGCGAAGGAGGAGACGACGCGTGAGGGAGAGGCAAATATCGTGCCGTCACGCCCCTAGCCGCCGCAGGAGACGCCCTGGGCGTTAAGAATTGCAGGCCGATTCCCGGCCACCGTAGGCGCGGGCTTGTGGACGGTGAGCAATGGGTAGCTCTCCGTCCGATTAGGACCAGGCCCGTGTCGACGGCGCGTTGTGCACTAACTGACGGGATCCGTAAGGGCCAATGCCTGCCCGGGTTGCGATTTTGTCCGAATGGGATATCGCGGCCCCGGCACACAGGCAACGGACTGAACACGGGTGAGTTTTAGTCAGTAAAATTCTGACACGCCCTCCCGCTCCGCCCAGAGCGGGAGAAGTTATTTGATAATTTCCCACCCTCAAAAAAAAAAAGGGAAGGTGGGTTAAAAAGTATGCTTAAAAACATCTCGTGGTTAATGCACGAGCCCTTATCCGTAAAAACAATTAAGGTTCGTTAAAGTTTCAAGTTGTTTCACTAATGAGTGGTCTATTTGACTAATATCTTCATTTATATACATACTAGTGATCCGCCCTGCTCGGCACGGTAATAACAAACGACATGACAAGAGATTTAGCAACTTTGGCTGAACGTTGCGGAATCGGAACAAACTCTCAACACTTACACACAAATATTTTGCACATTTCGACTATCTTAGAATTCGGTTTTCGGAATAAGATAACGTGGCCTATTTGCATTTTGAAAGAATGTAATTATGCAATGAACTATGTAGTAAACGAGTCTTGAACAATACGTCCCGTTCGTATTGTGTGAGAGCTGCAGTCACAGCCACCATAACACAGTCATGAGAAGCCATACATTGTATCGGAGGAGGCTGGCGGGGGACGGGGAGTGGAGATAGGTTCTATTAATTGATAAGTGTTAGATAAGAGGCGCTCAGTGCGGCCGCGGAGGCTTGATTAAGTTGAGCTATCGGCCGCCAGCACTCGGTCCGAGCGCGGCTGTCCATACTGTTATACACACACACTACATACTCGTACAATATAACATTGAACTTTGCTTGCCTCAACAGAATTGCTGGCGCGCTTCATGGATCGTGAGTATGGGCAACTAGCTGTCGATTCCGTGGGAATGTAGAGATAAAAAGTATCCTATGTCCTAATCCAGGTCATGATCTACCCATGTGCAAAATTTCATCCAAATGTGTTCAGCCGTTTTAGCGTGAAAGAGTAACAAACTCACTTTCGTATTTATAATATTAGGATGAAATCAGTCGGATTCCTACCATAGCTTCAAAGGTCTTTGTTTTGTTTCCGTGTTATTACAGGTGTAACTGTGTATTTGAATAACTAATCACTGCCTGGACTATATAGTGACACAGTATTTTGTTTAGTCACGTATTGAGAAGCCGTCCTCGAGCCAAGTAGCAACTTCGGACACAACATTATTCTTATTAAAAAAAAACAAAAGTCATTTATTCAAACTAGGCTGAGAATCAGCACTTTTCGAACGTCAAAATGACATAAGACAGTCCCTCAAAACGCCCACCCTTCACCACTGCCTAGTGCGTTCGCTGGAAAGAAGAAGTGGCGCAACAGCACAGCTGTTTGTTTAGTTAAAAGAAAAATAACAGATTCTTTATAATATTATTCAAAATAATTTTACATTACGAAACACAAAACATAATTTAAATTATTAGCCATATGTTAGCTAGCACACGCCAATTAACAAAATTTAATATTTAAATAAAATCCTCCAGGCATAAAGGTAATTCTCTGCGCATCCAGTTTAACAATGCCTACGGGGCGCTATTACGGCTGCCACGCTTCTGCAGTGCGTCAATTCTCTGCGCATCCAGTTTAACAATGCCTACAGGGTGCTGTTACGGCTGCCACGCTTCTGCAGTGCGTCAATTCTCTGCGCATCCAGTTTAACAATGCCTACAGGGCGCTGTTACGGCTGCCACGCTTCTGCAGTGCGTCAACAATGTTTGCTGAGTCGCGTACGGCTTTGATGCCACCTGGCGCAAAAAGACAGCCTCACTGCTAAGTAGATTGCGTGGGAGCAGTAACAGTATCCTGAATGTAATAGCCAATAAGTTGGACAGCCCACTGGTGTGGAGCCTCACCCAGAGTACTAAGTCTCTCTTAGTTATTAGGTACTAACATAGTTTTTAAGTTCATACTAACAATATATATGTACATGTAACGGATCATTGGTTGTCTGTATAAATAAAATATATTATTATTTCCTTTATTTCATTTATATACAGAGAATTTACATTTATAAATATTTTTATTAAAAAAAGGGAATTATTATTATTATAAAAGCCTGCCCGTGTACATATACCCGTGTAACTGGAAGTTTTAAATGATACACTAGGACCATCAAGGTAAAATAAATAAACAAACAGTTAATTACTAATAACAAGATAATGCAGGTCGGACTCCGCTAAGCATCGAACATGTCCACAGAACCCCAGGAAATACCAAAGAACAACAGTACGGTGCCACCAGCGAACTTGAGGAGTTCTGTTCCCTTGATGGAAATATATTAGAGGGTGTTGATATAGTTTAGGCACAATATTAGAGCAACACGAAACGAAATGAACACCAAACGCACACTAGTTGCGAATACTTAGTATACAGTACGAATGGACGTCACACAGGACACGGTACACTTTTCCATCGGATGGTGAGTAAAGCAACTAAGCCCATTGCCTCGCTGCGGGGACAGGGGGTCAAGTTGTAACCTACACTATTAAGATAAGCACGTAAACTTTTTGCATCGAGCGACTGAATATTGTTACCAACTCATTGTACGTTATCAGCTACGGTTACTCGCATGCCATGGTTCTCACGTCCACTTGCCACGTCGACGACCATGGACGTTCTAAGTCAGGAGGGCGTGAGGTTCGCACGACGATAAAAACAGCGTCAGGAAACTCCAATTAATTCGATGCATCAAAAGAAGTGTCCGTGGTTGTTTCTCGTTGAATACAGATTGTCTAAATTAAAAGCATACCTGGAGTTGGTTGCTACGTACTGTAATTCCAAATATATTATTCTATTTACATAGGTAAATACAGAAAAGATATAGTTTCACATAATTTCGCCGGGAACACAAATTGACATGACATTCTTACAACAGAGGAACTCAGCACCCTAATTGCGCAATACACGTTCAATCACAAACTAAATCATTTTGAAACAGATTGCTTATCCACTGCTTCAAAAGTATGAAAAACATATCTGCTCAACAACGTAAATAACGCAATGAATGTTGTTTAACTGTCAAAATGAAACAGATTAGCCTTAATCATTTACGAAAATATGTAACGCAATTAATAGCTGGACCTTTGTGCCCCGCGGACCCGGCGCGGGACGTCTTACGACCATTGCCAAAAATTCAAATTCAAATTCAAAAGTCATTTATTCAAACTAGGCTGAGAATCAGCACTTTTCGAACGTCAAAATTACATAAGACAGTCCCCCAAAACGCCCAACCTTCACCACTTCCTAGTGCATTAGCTGGGAAGAAGAAGTGGCGCAACAAAATCCCCAGCAGCACAGCTGACTGTTCATTAGAAGAACAAAAAAATAAGATTCTATATAATAGCATTCAAAATAATTTAGATAATTTAGATTACGCAAAACAAAACATAATTTAAATTATTAGCCATATGTTAGCTAGCACACGCCAATATACCACACAAAATCATCGAGAACTATACTCAGGCAGAAATAAAAACTAAACGTAAACAGAACTTAATATCTAAATAAAAGCCTCCAGGCATAAAGGGCGTGCCCGCTTACATATAGTTGTAACTGGAAGTTATAAATGATAAACTAGGACCATCGAGATAAAATAAATAAAACAAACAGTTAATTACTAATAACAATAAGTAATATGATCAATTTTCGAGGTCACTAGCTAACCACATATTGCAATACAACTCATTAGAAAAAACATTGTAATGAGTAGATTATGTCAACAATAAATTGAAATAAAATTAAAAATAGCTTGACTTATAAAGTCAAATAAAAAAAATTAAAAAAATACAATTATATAAACTCATATAACTTGTCAGTAGGTAATCTGGAGAAAGAACATAAACATTGTCTTGAATTAATCACAGCGACCAACTATTCTTATCATTTAAGTAGTCGTTTATAGAATAGTATGCCTTTGAACAAAGCTTGGATTTTACTTTCGTTTTAGACGCATCAAAAGGCAAATCTAGCAAAGAAGAGGGTAGCTTGTTATAAAAGGTTATACCAAGCCCAACAAATGAGTTATGAACCTTATGAAGCCGGTGAAAGGGAGCTCGTAGTTTGTCCTTATTTCTAGTGTTAACATTGTGAAAATCACTGTTTTTAGTGTATAAGTGTATATTTTGCCTAATATATAAGATATTGGCGAAGATGAATTGAGATGCCACCGTAAGGATACCAATATCTTTGAAAAAATCTCTCAAAGAAACTCTGGCACCTAGCTGGTAAATAGCTCGAACAGCTCGTTTTTGAAGGACAAATATATTTTGAATATTAGCAGCTTTGCCCAACAGCAGAAGACCGTAGGACATAACGCTATGAAAATAACTAAAATAGACTAACCGAGCTGTATCGACGTCAGTGTATTGTCTTACTTTCCTGACGGCGTAGTCGGCCGAACTGAGCCTTCCCGCTAGGCTCGATATATGTGGGCCCCACTGAAGTTTGGCATCTACTGTTATGCCCAGTAAAACTGCCGAGTTTACAGACTCAAGCACCTCTTTATCTAAGACGATGTTGGGTCCTAGATTTCTAACATTTGGTAGGGCGAATTTTACACATTTCGTTTTCTTGGCATTGAGAACTAGGTTATTTGTCGTAAACCAATCCGTAACCATTGAGAGAGCACTGTTTACATCGTCAAAATCTTGTCTATTCCTGTCTACTTTAAAAATAAGAGAGGTATCATCTGCAAACAGTACAACTTCACAGATACCCTTTAAATAGAATGGTAAGTCATTGAAATACACTAAGAACAAGAATGGACCTAGTATTGAGCCTTGAGGTACACCTAACTGAACTGGTAGACCGGAAGATTTCACACCATTAACATCTACACATTGGGACCTATTATGTAAATAAGAATTTATAACGTTGAGAGCTTCGTTTTGATCACCGTAATGACGCAGTTTACGCAAAAGCGTGTCATGGTGCACGCAATCAAAGGCTTTGGAGAGGTCACAGAAAACCCCAATAGCATTTTGCGAGCTCTCCCATGCGTTAAATATGTGTTTCAGCAGAGCAACACCCGCATCTGTAGTCGAACGACCTTTTGTAAAGCCATATTGTTCATTATGAAGGAGGCTATTTAAATTAAAATGTCTAAGTAACTGCTTGAGTATTAACTTTTCAAATATTTTGCTTTTGCTTTTTAAATATTTATTTTATTTTTGGCATCACAATCACTAAATATATTATCTAGACAAGTTGAAGACGATGCTGTGATCCTAGTAGGTTCAAAAAACAAGTTTATTAAATTATAAGACCTAAACAGATTAAGGAGTCTAATACTTAATGGAGTAACATCTAAAATATTAATATTAAAATCTCCACATAAAATTATACTTTTATTAATTGATTTTAACCTATTGAGTGAATCCTCCATTACCGATTCGAAACTAATAAAATCACCAGAGGGGGATCTATAAACGCAAATTATAACGTATCGCTCGAGTTCAACACAAGACAACTCAATAGTACGCTCGATGGAAAGATTAACTAAATCTAAACGTTATTTACATTTCAACTTGTTTGAAACAAGAACTAAAGATCCACCGCGAATGGCGCTTTTCCTTACAAACGCACTTTGTACAGTAAAATTATCATCATTGGTAAACACTACTTCATGTTCTTTCAACCAGTGTTCAGTCAAACATAACACCTGAACATCATAGTTCTCTATAAATAAACTTAACTCTAGCTCTTTGCCGGACAGACCCTGCATATTTTGATGAACAACATTCAAAATATGCGGCTCACCCATTGTCGCTCCTAATAGTTTAAACTATAAGGCGTATCAAAAGTAGTGTTAGTACCACTACTAACAGTAATCGGTGGTACATTACAGGTACCTGTGTCACACTGTATATTGTATGCTAAGAGATTAGCAATTTGTCTCCTACAACTAGGTAGCAAATACATTGTATAATTTGTCAGTTTGTAATCAGTAATGAATTGATTACAATCAAAATATAAAATAGCGTCACTGTGACGACATGTCCTATTATAAATTAACATATTTAAATTATAAATGTGCCTATTTTGCTCATCAGATAAATATTGAGAATAAGGCAAGGCACAGAAAATAAATTTACAACTATTGGTCTCATTAAGATGTAACATCAAATGGACACATTCAATTATGTCCTTTTTTCTTACAGTTAAACTATCCCCATATAATAAAATAACAGTTGAACTGGGGTTTATTTTTGTCAATTTAATACTACTAATTAATTGGCTAATACTGGCACCGGGTAAACAATTATTTATAACATATTGTTGTGAACACTGATTAAATACTCTACCAAAACCTTGACCAAATTTGTCAGAAAATACATAAGTTGTATTAATCAAATTATTCCTACTATTATTAACATTATTAATACAGCTACCTACATTCTGAACCACTGAGGGTATGGGCGTAAATACTTCAGGCTGAGTTTCCTGAGAGGAGGTGCAGCTAAAAGAGAGGTTATTTGTCAGAGACTCGTACCTCTCTGCATTGTACTTGACCAGGTCTGCCAACTCATTGGCCTCCTGCATACGCTTACTTAGGTCTTGTTGACAAGCCTCATATTTTCTAAAGATATCTTTTAGAGCATATTCCCTAACAAACAATTCATCCTGTAGGTGCTGAGTGTCAGTATTATACATAATTGTAATTCACTATTACACTTCTTTAATTCTTGAATTAAATTTAGATTTTTTGCCTAAGTTTTGTATTTAACTTGTTAACTTATTGGCGTTTCAGTGATTTTTGAATTTTTCTAATTAATCTATTAATTTTAATATATTTTTTCAACTTATTATGGCTAGTAAACAAATTGCATTTAGTGATAGTATCATCAGTTAAGTCTATTGTAACCATTGACTGAACACATGTGGATCCAGACCCGCTACCAACCAATTCATCATAAAGATTGCAGGTGATCGCAGACTCTTCACTGGCTTTGAGAGTTTCCAAATGGGTTATTGAGTTGTGGGCCTTGCTTAATTCCAGTTGCAATTCAGGTATCCGTCTCAAAGCAAGTTCGTGGGTGTCACTACATTGCTGGAAATTTGACACAAGTTGACGGAGGTGTTGATGCTGGTCGAGTATGTCCACATGCTGAATATGTAGTTCGGCCAACTGGTTCTTAAGTTCAGTGTTCTTGTTATTAATGTATAGTACTTCTACCTCGCTGTCTTCCCTTTCCTGTAGCAGCTGATCGCACTGGCTTTTACTACATTCCAACTCTTTCAATGTAGCCTTCAATTTTTCCTCCAAGGATGCAGCTCTATGGGTCAACATATTGACAAGCCAACCCTAGAGGCACCCTAGAATGAGAGAAGAGAAAGCCAAGTGAGTAAAAGGAATAAGAGAGAGAGAGAGATAAGATGTGGATAGTAAGTACTAAGATGAAGGGACTATTGGGAGAATAAAATTATATATTATTTAGAATTGAAGGAAAACAAAGCAATAGAAGTTATAAAGAGTGTGTAATGTCAAATAAGGGAGGTTATTTTAATTATTCTAAATAAAAAAAGGGAAAAACCACAAAATTAAGTTTACAAATTGGTTGAGGGTAGGTACTCCCTACTATTTTAAACTGATTGAAACTCCAGTTTTAACATTAATTTCATGAAATGGCACTAATACAGTAATTTAACGTATGAGAGGTATTTCTAGTAACATTGTACAGTTATGTGTAATTGTAAACAAAAGTGAAGTTACAAGGAATAAGTACCTACACTGCTTTTATTAAAGAAACTAGATTAACAATACAAGCTTATAACACAAACCTGTAGGTTTAATAATATGAAAAACAATAAGGCCTAATGAGCCTATTTTTTGTGGAGTAAATTATGCAGTGTTTATTGTCTGGGCGAATGTTTTCGTCTTCGATTTTGCTTCCACTAGTTGTCAAGCAAAAGCTGGCATAAACCGTGCCAGTGTGTGATGGACGTGGCTCAGAAACCTGAGCAGTATTTTGTGATGTTCTGGGTTATGTAAATATTATATAGAATAAGTTAAATAAAAACAAAATACTCCCCGGGATTGAAGAAATTTTGAAATCCGTCACCGTTGGGTAGGTTGAGTTGACAGCCAGTTTACATAAATCCTTTATATGCGAAGTTCACGCAAATAACACTGTATAATCACTGAATATACTAATTAATAACTAGGTAGGACTATAGTACACTAATTTAACATAATTATAACACTTTTACTAATTTTCTAAATTAATTAACCTAGGAGCAAACTTATATCCGGCAGTTCGCAAACGTAACTTTTTAAAACGGTCCTTGATAAGGTCATTTCCGAAGTAAAGGAGAGACGGAAGGAAGGCACTCACCCGAGCTAAGGACTCGCCGCATGAATATTCAGCGCGCACCGAGCGGCCGGCCGCCCACTTGTGTGCTCGCAGCCTTATTATTACGAATACGTTGTTCTTTTGGAACATGAAATAAAACAAGTAGGTATTTGCATAAAGAACGTCTAGTAGGGAAACGGCTGTAACCACACAATCGGCACATCCGCTCATTTCAAACACAACGTCCAAAAACTACAATACTAAGATGAGCACAGCATTTTGCCAGCTTTTTCTTTAGTTAGGTACTGCTACTGTCATAGCAACACAGACGATATAATTTGTTGGGCGCTCACAAGAGGGTTGTCCTAGACGGACGGGTTTACACCAACAACAACTTCACGATCTTCGCACTCTGCTGGAAGGTTCGCCGCGCCTGAGCTCGCATTATAAATCTCGTCACAACATAAACTGAGTCTAAGAAGTGTGCACCAGGTGCGAGTGTCGTCCCGCATCGCCTCCCACGGCACCGCACCGCGCAGCCCGTGAACGGCTGCGCACAATCATCAATCAATTATTTACCGCGACGTCACGTACGCCACGCGACGGCCTACGCACACAACAACTACACGTGCTCATACTATAACTTAGTTCGAGAAGTTCGTTACAGAACGCGTCTTCAAATAAGTGAACTGGATGGTAGCGACGCTTGATCGCCGGCAGACGTCAATCCCCGCAGCAGTTGAGAGGATTGTGTCCAGCCGTTCAATTATAATATTCCTCATCATTTAGCATGCAATCGTTCGACAAAATGTATCAGTAATGAGGCGATGGGGGGAGCGGCGGCGGCGCGCAGGGGGGCGCACTGGAGCAGTAAATGAGCAGCAGATTACCAGAGCGTTGTTTTGCCAAATTTTAATAACCCGCCGAGCTAAATAGCGCGCTGTAATACCTAGCGCGACGTACTCCCGCCGCTCTCGAACCTAACATCCTAGAAGTATTCATGTTCTCAAATACATTAACAAATTGTGATGTTTTTCCAATTTGCCCGGTTTGATAATTATTTTGTATGCAGCAGACCGAAGTAAACGAACACCCGACTCTTGAAATTTTGTTATCTGGGAATCTCATCATCATCTGCCAAGCCTTTTCTCAACTATGTTGAGGTCGGCCAGTCTAACCGGATGCAGCTGAATACCAGTATTTTACATGGAGCGACTGTCTATCTGACCACCACAACCCAGTTATTGGGTAACACGATATCCCTTGGTAAGACTGGTAATTGTCAGACTTTCGGGCTTCCGACAACCTGTAACGACTGCCAAAGAGCCACGAATGATAGTCGGGACCAACGGCTTAACGTCTCGATATATAATGGATAGTCACCCATCCACGAACCGACCGCGACAAGCGGCTGTTATCATTTAGCCACGAGCCCCGAATGACGAGCGTTATCTAAGAATATTTTTTACAAAAATTTCGTTTTGAATATCTTTTTTGTTGACAGATAAAAATAGAATAAATCTGAATATAAAAGTCGGGCGCATAGTACTCATACGGGCGCGTAGTACTCACACGGGCGCGTAGTATTCACACGGGCGCGTAGTACTCACACGGGCGCCTAGAACTCTAACGGGCGCACGTATAGGACCAAATGTATAAACTTGGAAGGACAACAAAGGCTTACATACATGAAGATCGTAGCAGGTGGCGTTCTGTAGTTGCTGCCTACCCTATGGGGAAAAGGCGTGAATTTATAATAATAATAGCCCCACCGCCGTATATCTACGTTGACGTCGTGGTAGCTTGCGCGCTCCAAACTCTGGGTCTGAGCCGGTAAAGTTTACTTTGCCGGAACAGGTCTAGGATGAGGAGCCAGACCAAGAGAGATACAGAAACCCGCAGGGCAGCATGTGGCGAGCTGTTGGGCAGTAGCGAACCCACGGATCCTATCTCCCGGTAGAAATCTTGTTCCTCATCTCTGGCTTACCTTTATTACCAATATGTGCTCGTAGGGATCTTGACCATCTTCCGGGCTCTGGAATTGTTCTGAAAGCCGTGGAATACCTAGATAGATAGAATAGATAGAATATTCTTTATTATGCACACCATACAAATTACAGAAATAAATTTAGAATTTTTACATAGTGTGACACAATGGGCGGTCTTACCTTTCCACTCCTCAAGCACCTCAGGACATGTTGCCCCCTTGTAGCTACGTCACTATGTGCTAGCGACAGTTTTCGGGGGCCCATTATTGAGTGTGCAAGTCACCCCCTGCCATTTTTTCCGTGTACATACAAAACATTGATCAGCCAGGGGCCATAGTTCCAGATCATCAGTCAACTTAAGCCACCCAAACCCTTAATCAATTCAGTTTATTTATTCAATTCAATTTATTTATTCACAAACAATTTACATTGTGTTTGAAATTTTCTATATGATAAATAAAATACATTCATATTACAAGTAACAAATTTAAAAATCAATAGCTAAACTCACATCATCATCAAAATTAACATCCTATTAAAAATTACCTACCGTAAAAAAATTCAGTGTCAAGTCATTAAGAATTTAAGATTAGGAATAGAAAATCAAAAAAATTATAGGAATACATTTGTCATTTAAAAAATAATGTACATAACATACATAATACAATAACTTATGTCTGCTCTGTAACATACCTACTTAAGTTGACAGGAGGAAACACATGGTCATAATATTATTACATTTCGTCAACGGAGTAGAGACACTTATCTAGTAGGAATGCTTGAAGCTTTGTTTTAAATGCATAAATCAAGCTTTTTAAGTATAGAGATTTATTGAAAAATTGCACTGCTTGATATTGTGAACTATGCTTCACAATGTTGAAGTGAGGACTTATCTTATTTCTCAATTCCTCCCTACGTGTGCTGTCCTAACCAGTCTTTCCTCATCCGTCTCATATTCATGTATGTACTTTTTAAGATTAGTCAGAAGGACTAGAACATAGAGACTGGGTATATTGTAAGGATGCTTAAATCCAAGAAATGAGGACGACAACTTTCTCTTTGTGAAATACGGACAATGTTACGTATAGCCCTTTTCTGAAGAACAAAAGCTCTTTGGTAGTTATAATTATAGCTGTTCCCCCAAAATTGTGTACTATATCTTAATTTTGACTCAATAAGTGCGTAGTATACGATTTTAGATGTTTAATGGCAATTTCGTCTCCAAGGGTTCTTAGCGCATAACACACAGCTGATAAAGCACATATGCATCGATGGCGGATAGTTCCTTTTTCCAGTTTAATGACTCATCTATGTGTACTCCCAAGAATTTTGCTGACGAATAACCGGCTGCAAGTAAGAACCTGCAAATAGGTATTTAATTTCTGGTACGATTTAGGTTGGTGTAAGTTCATTTACCTCCGTTATCTCTCGTTTTTATCGGAAGCACAGCACGGTGTTTACCACTATCACATCTCCTCGTAAACGAGAGAAACTAATTGAATTTTCATTCACCACTCTCGCATCACGAAATCACTAGCTCGTACCTTTTCAACTAGACACGACGAGTACGCTTTGGAGTTGTATTAAAGGCCTTGAATCGAGTGTCGACCAATCGAGCTAATAGGTACTTAATAAGCATACCTACCTACCATATTTATGATAAATAGAAAGAATACTGCCTAAATCAATTTTTATGCGACAATGCTTGCTTGCGGCCGCGGCGCGGCGGCTTATACAAAGGCAGGCAATGTAAACAGAAAAAATGAATCGTTTTATCTGTCGAATAGAGTTCATTATAAGTTGGTGGTGGCCCTTTTCTATAAAAATATTGGACCGAATGAAGACCTTATTTTTATACACTTAACCGCGGAATTCGGTTGTACATCCTTGTGAAGTCCGGTCGGACACTTCTCAGAATAATTTTAGTAAACTGCGTACCTACTTACCTTGTACCTAGTTTGGTAAAATTTCAATTTGATACCGTTTACGGTTAAGAAATAAAGTCTGAATTCGCTTTTCGTATTTTTATTTGTGTACCTATTTATCTATTGCGTATGTGTTTTTATGCTGTCTGATCGATGAATGGATTTTTCAATGGGTACCGTTCGCAAGTGTTGCCATTCGTCAATACGTTTTACACACATATGCATTGATTGCAGTTACTTCGAGTTCTCATTATTTCACAAAAAAAACAATAAATTAGATTTTTCGTGTTTTTTTTTAATTGTAATTTATTGAAAATAATAGTCCCAATCGTTTCGAGTTCGATGATCGAGTTTATGGCTTTTGGTTCCAGAACGAGCTAAAATTAACCGTGTATAATTTATTAAGTCATTGGTAAACAAAATGAACAATATGAGCCCTAGTATTGTTCCTTGCGGAACACCAGCATAAATATTTAAAAAGGTCATTTATAACTTTGTCTATGTCCATCTTGAATCTTACTGATTTCTACATAAAAAAAACTGTTTTCTAGGTAAGATAAGAAAAGTTGGGAGGCTTTGCCTCTTACTCCGTAATGATTTAGTTTATCTACAAGTAGATTGTAATCAACAGTGTCAATACACCAGCTACTCTCAATTTATTATTTATTTTATTGATTATATCATTAACAAGAGAATAAATAGCGTCTCCTGTACCAATTTTTTTTTGATATCCAAATTGTCTTCTATGTAAGACTTTATTTAAGTTAATATGAAGTAAAACCCGAGATTTGATCATTTTTTCGAATATCTTTGAAAGCATTGGTAACAAAGAGATTGGCCTGTAATTTTTAGGACCAGTCTTTGAGTCTATTTTGGGAAACGTTATGATCTTGGCTATTTTTAGCTGTTCTGGAAATATTCCTTCATTAATACACTTATTAAAGAAGTAAGAAAGCGGTTCTGCAAGTATATTTATATTATCTTTAATAACAGATATAGGAATTTCATCATATCCAGAAGAAAGTTTATTATTCATCTTCCTGACAATATTAAAAATTTCATTTGGAGTAATAATAATAATTATAACCGGTGGGCTACTATTTTTTATATTTTTAAATGTTTTAATTTTTTATATTCTAATATTTAAAAATATAATTTGTAAGTATTTAAAATGAAATAAAGGAATAATAATAATATCACCCTATTATTGTCCCACTGCAGGGCAAAGGCCTCTTCTTATACAGAGAAGGCACGAGCATTGATCACCATGCTTGCTCAAGACGGGTTGGCGATTGCAGACTTATATTAACTACAAGTCCAGGTTTCCTCACGGTGTTTTTCCTTCACGGATGTCAGTAATGTCCAAGATAAACTCAGAAAGTACCTATGAATTGAAAAAGTCACATTGGTACTTGCCCGGATTTGAACCCACAACCTCGTACATGAGAGGCGTGGCCTTAACCACTGGGCCATCATGACATTGACATTTGGAGAGGTAAGAGTAAAACAAAGTACATTTTCGACCCGTTTTGTACTCTGCTGAAGTAATAAAGTCGCTTCCTCATTGTCATTTCTACTGGTAAGACATTTTTTATCAAAAAGTTTTGCTAGTGTGCTAGCTACTTCTTCGGAATCATCAACTAGTTAACTAGTTTGCCGTCAATTTTAAGTAGTAGATGCTCCGTATGCATAACTTTTGATCTGTTTGTGCAATTGTTAACAATTCGCCAGATTTTTTTGCTAGTTTGTTGATTTTTTTTTTTCCCTTTCAGTTATTTTTTTAGCTGTCGTGATAATCCTTCTATAAATTTTAATGTATTTATTTTTGTAATTTATAACACTAGTTTCAAGATTATTACCATTACCAGCACATAAATTCCGTTTCATTTTATTAGAGATTTTCACACCTTTGGTGACCCATTTTAATTTAGTACTCTTTATAAGGTTAATTTTACGTTTCTTTTTTTGTAACTATTTTTAAAAGCATCTGAGAACTTCTTTATAAATGTATTAATTCCCATATTACTCCAGTTATGTCTCAATATTCCCTGCTTAAAATATGTATCGTTATTAGAACTGAAAATTCTCTTATGTATAACAATATGCTGGTTGTTGTTACTTGACTTGCTTGTCAGAGTTTCCAACCAAAATTTCCCTAAAAAACCTCCATGTCCATCAGCCAGACCATTATGGTCTACTTCAGATTCCTTTACATAATGATATTAAGTCAGATTTGTTAGGATATTGTCGATACACGAATAAGAGTAATTTCGAATAAAAGTTGCAGTGTTAACAAGATGCCTAAAATTGTAACATGTTAATAAGCTGACAAATTCAGTTCGTTTTTTAGTATCTAAAAGTAAATCTTTTTAAAGTCTCCGCATATAATACATTTCCTATTAAATAAACGTTCCAGCAATTTTTCCATGCGTGTCATGAATAGTTCAAGATTCTTGTCATATGGACTACGATAAAAAAACAACAAACAAATAGTCAAATATCTGTGTCTTTCACCACACAATCCTCACCTTTGAAAACTTAATGAAAATCAATTTTGTTAACGCCAAAAAGTTGGTGTTTTAGAAATTGATTTTCATTAAGTTTTCAAAGGTGAGGATTGTGTGGTGAAGGACACCAATATCTTTGTTTCCATATCCTGCAATAGTCATACACCAACCGGGGGTTGTCCTTGGGTGCACTTGCATAGTGCATACAGGGATAATCGTCGGTTGGTGCCCCATTTCATTAAAACGCCGTTAGCTTTCGCGTTTCATTAAACGTTGGCTTCGGCCCTACGCCTTCCAAAGGTCCGGGACACCAACGTCCCGAGAAATGTCAAAAACTAACAAATAATAATAATAAAGTTTATTTCATAATCAACAGGTATTTAACAAATAAGTAGTAGAGGCCTTCTTTAAAGTATAGAGATACCTGTACCAGAAGACCTCCCACTTCCATAACTATGTGTACAACATACAAAGCCTGTTAATATCAGAATTTAAAAAAGTAACTACAATTAAATAAAAAACTAGTTAAAGTTAAAATTAAAAATAATAATTTCTGGATCAAGGGCTTGATCCAGAAAGCGGTACTGCTGAACACAGCAAGTATCGTTAGGAGATTCCTCTCTCAGGAGCCCTGACCACCGGTAGCTTGGACCCTGTTCCCGATACCGGTGGGCTACTATTTTTTATATTTTTAAATGCTTTTGTTTTCCCTTTTGTTTTTATAAAAATATTTTAAAATGTTAATTATATGTACATATATGAAATAAAGGAAATAATATTAATTAATTTGATACTTGAATTCGTAATCTCATATAATTTTTATTTCAACCACCACTTACTCAGCTGTCCATTTCAGCATTAGTCATTCTAAGTTGGTTTTGAAGTGAACGGGTTGTGACAAAAAGGTTCTAAAAAACTATAAAAAATGATGCAATGAAATTTGAACCCTGTCTTGTATGACATTGAGCTTCTTTTACAAAATTTGGTAATTTTATCTCTGATTCCGATTTCAGGCAAAGACAAGTGAGTAGTATGTGTGTGTGTATTTCTGCGTGTGGGTGTGTATGTGTTTGTATGAGCGGTTACGAAAGAGAAACCGAAGCATTTTTTTTTTTTTTTACCAGAAGGATACCGAGAGCATATATATTTTATTTAATCCATTTTCATTTTTTTTTATTATTATTATTACGAGGGTGACACTGAAAGTTCTTAAAAAATCAAAAACTGAACAAACTATCAAGTTATTCGTTTTATTATATATTTTCAAAATAGTGTCCATTTACATCAATACATCGCTGCATCCGATGGAACCACTGAGAAAAGCACTTTGCCCACTCGTTCTTAGGGGTCTCTTCGACGGCATTTTGAAACGCAGCCACTGCTTCCTCGGCGTCCATAAAACGTTTTCCTCGAAGTTTTTCTTTTATATTCTGAAATAAATAATCGCAAGGTGCGAGAATGCGCGATGCGATGGTTACTTGATGGGTAGGTTACTTTTTATCATTTATGTGGGCTACATCGACTCGTGTTTTCATAACTCAATTTGCTCTGTTTTGCTGATGACATGAAGATATTTTTTGCAATATCATCAGATGATGACATGGATGCTCTCCAATCTGACCTGGCGCGATTAGATGATTATTGTTTAACTAATAAACTAGACTTGAACTCTGTTAAATGTTCATTAATCTCCTTTAGCAGAAAACGCGTCCCTCTCCCTACAACTTATCAACTTAAAGGGCAGCTATTAAACAGATGCGACGGTGTACGCGACCTGGGCATTTTTCATGACTCCGAACTCTTATTTAACGTACACATTAAGTAAATAGTGGCCAAAGCTTCGAAGTCACTGGGTTTTGTTATGAGACTCGCAGGGTGTTTCAAAAAGGCCAAGACCCTTAAGATTCTTTATTGCTCTTTTGTGAGAAGTCATCTTGAATATGCGTCACAAATCTGGAACCCGTGTTATGGCAAGTATATTGATCGTATTGAGAATATAAAAAAAAGATTTATTCGTTTTCTGTTTTCGGCTACGTATACCATACCATTCTGATAATTACATAAATCTTTACAAGAAATTTCATTTACAGCAACTCATAAATCATCGTCGACTAGCAGATTGCACTTTCCTTTTAAAAATTATATCGAACAAGATTGACTGTCCTGATCTCCTACATAAACTACGCTTCAATGTTCCTCAGAGATCAGTTAGATTTAATCCGCCTATCTCCATTCCTTTTTCCTCTTCTAACTACAAGCAAAACTCATACATGGTGCGAGCGAGTAAGGACTTCAATATTCTTTGTAAAGAGTTCTCATTTGACCCATTTACCATCAATACCTATTCTGCACGCGCTCGGCTGAACGCTGACTTCTTTAAAAGTGCATAGTGTTTATTGTACCTTATACATATATACAATATGTCCGGTTTCGGACTGTACAAACTTAAAGGGGTGGTAGTTTGCTCCATTCTATCAAGAAAATTATTCTACATGTAGGGTCGGAACCCGTCCCCCCCTGAATGGCAGCTATTTTTGTGTTTTGATCGCCTTTTATGGAGAGTGCATATTAAAAGTACAGTAACTTTAAAATTTAAAGCCCAATTGTCATAAAAAAAAATACTTTTACCAACGGAAAAGTATTAACAATGGGTCGGATCAACCTTAATTTCTGCTTCAGCAACGCGAATACGCTCCAGCAGCTCTTCCTTGCGCTTCAGCTTCTTCGGTGTTGGCTGGCTCAAAATAAACTTCTTGCTTCATCCAACCCCAAAGATAAAAGTCTAGTGGCATTAACTCTGGTGTTGGTGTTTTTGGTGGATTTGGTGTTAAGCAAAAAGTTTATTTTGAGCCAGCCAACACCAGGGAAGAGCTGTTGGAGCGTATTTCCGAGCCAGTTAAAACGGTCAACACAGCAGGTGGCGAACCGAGCTACTGCGTGCCTTCAAAATGGCGGGGGCATTTCGAACAACATTTATCATTTTTTGTGTGTTATAAATAATAAATAGTAATTAATACTTGTTATTTGTTTATCATTGATCTGTGATGACTGTAAATATCTACAGAAAAACCAAATCGTTATGAACTCACTACCTACGCAAGCCTATTTTCCAACAACAATATCTCTTAAACCATTAGTAAAAAAAAACAATCAATTGTTGAATCAATTTTTTGGTATCATTATTTAGGTGAACAAAACATCTATTATTATTACATATTATTATTACTAAACATCTATTTTTAATTTTATTTCAATTTATTGTTGACATAATCTACTCATTACAATGTTTTTTTTAATGAGTTGTATTGCAATATGTGGTTAGCTAGTGACCTCGACAATTGATCATATTATTTATTGTTATTAGTAACTAACTGTTTGTTTTATTTATTTTATCTCGATGGTCCTAGTTTATCATTTATAACTTCCAGTTACAACTTTATGTAAGCGGGCACGCCCTTTATGCCTGGAGGCTTTTATTTAGATATTAAGTTCTGTTTACGTTTAGTTTTTATTTCTGCCTGAGTATAGTTCTCGATGATTTTGTGTGGTATATTGGCGTGTGCTAGCTAACATATGGCTAATAATTTAAATTATGTTTTGTGTTGCGTAATGTAAATTATTTTGAATACTATTATATAGAATCTTTTTTTTTTGTTCTTCTAACTGAACAGACAGCTGTGCTGCTGGGGAGTTTGTTGCGCCACTTCTTCTTCCCAGCTAATGCACTAGGAAGTGGTGAAGGGTGGGCGTTTTGGGGGACTGTCTTATGTAATTTTGACGTTCGAAAAGTGCTGATTCTCAGCCTAGTTTGAATAAATGACTTTTGTATTTTGAATTTGGAATTAGACGAGTAGATAAAAAAGGTAGTTCTCCGGCGTGAATTTTGTAATAACCAAATGAATAATGATGTTATTTTTAACGTAAAATTGATCTTTTAGCATTTATTTCAATATGATGCAGCATTTAATGTTATTATTTGAGTTATTTACCCCATTTTTTATTCTTTTTTGTTGCTAAAAGTATTTTTTTATGACAATTGGGCTTAAAATTTTTAAGTTACTGTACTTTTAGTATGCACTCTCCATAAAAGGCGATCAAAACACAAAAATGGCTGCCATTCAGGGGGGGATGGGTTCCGACCCTACATGTAGAATAATTTTATTGATAGAATAGAACAAACTACCACCCCTTTAAGTTTGTACAGTCCGAAACCGGACATATATGTCCGGTATGTATATATATATATATATATATATATATATATATATACTTTTTTTTTCGTACTTGTTAGTGATCCTAGGATTTCTGTTACTTATTCTGTTTTTACCCGTGAGAACATGTAATTGGCTGTATGTTTCATATACAACTGTTATCCATTTGTTATAGCTTTTGGTTCTCATATCAATAAATAAATAAATAACAAAATTAAGGTAAAGAAATCAACTACCAAATAGAAATCTAGAGTAAACTTAAAACAACAATTTATGATCCAATCAAAAGGCATGCAAAGCCAATGCTCCCCGTTGATGTAACTATCTATTATCATAAAAATTTAGTTATATTATTGGATTCATTATTTTATTATTCTAGCAGCTATCTAAAATACTTTAGTATGTTCTGCGCTGAAGCATTTGTATGTTTTATAATAAAATGTATATAAATTATAACTCGTCATCGGTCTCAAAAGATTGACCATCCCTGAGATTGCATCGAGCATCTGGTAAAGATTTAGTTGGGCTCAGACTATTCAAACGAGCCCTTTTAAAACAATTGAGAAGTTGTACACAAAAACAGCCATAAACCTTATCTGAGAAACTGTTGAAAGCAGGCCCAACGACCAACGTGGTATTTTTTAAGAACTTAGGGGACTGAGGCATGAAGTCGGGGGAGTTGATTTTGAATCACGAAAGGTTACGGACGCGAGAGTCGAGGCGGGTTAAGTTAGGGGAGTTGGTTTAAGACCACGGTAGGGTGTGGACGTAATATCCTAGGCTAGTTATATTAGCAGACTTGGTGAATGCCAGAGGCCATCCCCAAGTGGGCTGTCGCAAGATAGCGAGTATTATTTATTAAGATAAATTTAGTTGGGTTGAAGCCCAGATTAGACTAATGTAGTATTTAACGAAGTATGTGTTTGTTGGTGCGACTGGGTGAGTCTTTCACTATATTAATTATCCTAGGCTGGTAATATAATTGATGTTCTTGTAACTAAACAGACAGAGACGTGTTGCTGGGGAGGTTGTTGCGCCACTTCTTCTCCCAAGCTCAAACACTAGGAAGTGGTGAAGGGCGGGCGCTTTGGGACTGTCTATAGGCTTTCAAAAGTGTTGATCTACAACTCTATTAATGAATGATTCTTTAATTATGATTCTCTACTCTAATAGTACCCAAATGTATAATTTTGTATTCATTGCCTCAGATCAATAATAGGGCTTTAAGAGAGATTATCCATAACTCTAAATAATGATTCTTGAGTTTCATTACTCAACTCTATTACCTGGTAATTCTTGAATATTGTATTCTTTATCTCAGACCAATAATTCGGTCAGACTGACATGAACACATGTCTTACAGATATGCTTGTGGTGCAAAGAGTGACCTTCCAGGAGTTTGGGTGACCACATCTATCTTATATTCAGTCCAAAGACTGATAGGGACCATGTCTCCAAAAGAGCGTACTGTCGACGCCATGCGTCACTTATAGAAGTGTTGCTCAGATTATTCCGAAAGCAGATGTGAGGTATCGTGTGAGTAATGACTGACCAAATACCGGTTACGCTAACGTAAGGGTTACTCACAGGTTTATATAATAATTTACTTTGCATCCCTCAATCATTTATTAGATTCATCATCATCTATCATCATTTTCTAGACAAAATCAAACTGGTTGCTTATTTAATTACGTATTTGTTTTTTTTTATAACACTGATTTTACATTCTGTGATTTCTTGAACTCACACACTGACTTATTAGTATTACTTGTTAAAATGTTAGGAATATCGTATAATTTTACAATGTTTGTAAATATGTGAGCACCATGTATCTGTCACATATTTAATTTATCTGTAATTGCTTTATTTTTCATTCTTTTTTACCTATCGCGGTATAGTAATCTTATTCTAGATGCATCGTCTTCACATATAATTATATAATTAATGTATGCAAAATATTATGAAAACATTTTAAAAGAGTAACGGTGGAGTTTCTTGCCCATTCTTCTCCATACGATAACTACCTTTTGGAAGGGGCGACTAGAATCAATTCTATTTTTTGTAAACTTGACGTTCATAAGTGCCTTTTATGTGCCTAATTGAAATAAATTGTTTGACTTTGACTTTGATTTCTAAAACCACTTCCAATGTGATTTCATAACTATGAATTCTTCAGTCTTATTTACAATCCTTTCCTTGCCTTATTAATGGGATAAGGCATTGGACTTCTTCTTATTTGGGAATTCATTTCTTATATCGGTGGGAGAGTGTCCAGTCCGGAGACGAGCTCTACAGGGCCGTACGGGGTGGAGTGCGGCCCTTCCCCCTAAGAGGGAACCGACAAAAACACTAATATTAACACAATTAGGAAAAACGAAATTTTTATCAGCCTAGGGTAATTCAGATATTGTCACAATATCGTTTACAAGTGGCCAGTTCTAAAAACTTTCAGTGTCGCCCTCGTAATTAACAGGATTCAGAAGTGCCTCAGCTTCCTCATAAGTAAGTCTTTAGCCACGCAGTCAGGGTTTTCTTGCATTCATAATGGGTTTTTTGGTTAATAGGAATTATCTTGCTTATGGCGTTATAAAGAAGAGTAGTTCGGGCTACATACTGCCGCTTTGCGAATGCGGTACGAACTCTAACGCCATCTATACCGTTTACCGCGCGATGGACATATATACAATCTCCCAACTCCAATCTCTGAGCAGTTGCCCGCCAGACACGACACCCGTCTTGTCGGAGGATTCTCCATTTTCTATGGTGGATGAGTGAACTTTACACCCTGTTCCTCATACCCCTAAACTGATATAGGCCTAAAATTACTAAAATCATCTTTGGGTCCACTCTTGTACACTGGCGTAATAGTAGATTTTTTTAAGAGTTTAGGAAAGATACCTTTACTGAAACACAAGTTCGCTAAGTGAACAATAATTGGGAGAACAATGTGCTTAGCTAATTTGGGAAAAATGGTTGGAATATTGTCCCAGCCAGGGGCACTATTTGATTTTAAATTCATGAGTAAATAGTGCACTTCATCTGTATCTGTATCCAAGGGAACAAGTGATGTTAATTGAGTATTAACTGTCCCTAAGTCAGTCCCAAGATCCGATCTAGTATCTGGCAAGATTTTTTCAAGCAAGCAAGTTGTTAGCCAAATCCTACAAAATAATCATTAACATGATTGACTGCTTCAATTGGCGACTACTTTTCCTCTAAAAGTTTATTGTTATCCGCGTTAGGTTTCGTCATATGCGTTACGTTTTTAATATTTGATCAGAGTCTTTTACTGTCTTTGATAGAATTTGCTAATTGTGCCCTCTTGTACCGGCGGCGCTTCAGTTTTTTAATTAATTTATTACAATAATTTCGATATCTTTTGTAACTAATTTTTAATATATCATTGTGTATCATTGTGTGTTGTATGTCATGATGGCCCAGTGGTTAAGGCCTCGCCTCTCATGTACGAGGTTTTGGGCTCAAATCCGGGCAAGTACCAATGTGACTTTTTCAATTCATATATATGTCGCCGCGAAGGCAACAAACCTGTAAAGATTATAACATAATCCTATGCGTAGCCATAAAGTGCTACGCTGTCACAAGCATTAATCAAGGTATCAGTTCCTTTGAGATCAGACACCATCTATTGCCAAACTTGTGAACTCAGTCCTGTGGTAGTCGATATCACTGATAGTGAAATTATTGAACTAATTTCGATGTTAGAGCCAAAACTATAGTTGGAATTAAAAGGGAACCATCATCATCATCTTTCATTCATTTAATTAATGATTTTTGGGTTTTTAGTCATATTGACAAGTGGTCATTTGATAGTAAATTTGTTTATGGCAAAGCCCTACCTAATGTCACGAAGATGGCGCCGATTTGCGAATATTATGACCAATAACTGAATGTAATAATTTAATACGAGAACTATATAAGTTTCAATAATAGAAAACCAACTATAAAGTAATAAGATTATTTTACACTGCAATTTACTAATGAATACCTTGAATTCCTTGAATCACAGGAAGTGTTGTCAAAAGTAGTAATAATGAAGGTGTAAAAAGTAATGAATGTTCTAATTTAACTTTAATTCTGAATGACCTTTGTATTTGTGAGTATTAGCATGGTTTAATTATAAAATAATTAACTGATAAGCATTTTAGCATTATTTATAAGTTTATTTGAACTAAATAATTAATAAGATTTTGTATTGGAATACGCGATATATCCGCTGACTTAGAAAAAGGCCACAGACAGAACAATGGCGTGTGTTCAACCTCTGTAACATAATGATTTGATTTTAAAAGAGTGGCTAAGGAGTTTCTTGCCCGTTCTTCTCCTGCAGTACCTACATCGTCTTGGAATGGGCGACTAGCTTCACCAACTAACTTAAACTCAATGACTCAACTAACTTAAATTAAGTGAAAAAGTGATGACTCAAAAGTGTAAACATTATAACTGGAATAAATGCTTTGAGTTTGAGTTAAGAATTGTGTGTGATTGAAAAGCAACTACCTATATCTACCATCAACGAAGAATTACACCGGAGACTACTCAGACACGGCACAGAGTAGATACCCCGTCGTGTCATATATGTACTTTCTGAATAGCACCCAGAATATATAATAAGTTACCTGACTCCTTGAAGCTACTTAAGATTACGAGCTTCAAGAAGAAATTATCAATGTTTCTAATCCGTAAATGTTATTACACTGTAGATGAATTCCTTAATGACAATAATATTATTATAATTTGACTAAGTAATGAATGTGTGTTTTTGTTGTATATTGTGTGATTTGTTTATTGAATTTAATACTAATTAATCTAAAAATACCTTACTAAATTTGTAAATACTTAATTTATTATGACTTTCAATTTAATTTTAATGTTATTTTACCTACCTACCTACTGTAATTATAAAATTTGTACGCCGATGGCAAAACATAGAGAGCCAACTGAATTTTAACAGAAGACCAAATGTATGTACCTGTGTTTAACAAATAAATAATCATTCATTCATTAATTCATTCATTCATTCATTCATTAATTCATTCATTCATTCATTCATTCATTGAGTTTATCTTGGACATTACTGACATCGGTGAAGGAAAAACACCGTGAGGAAACCTGGACTTATAGTTAATATAAGTCTGCAATCGCCAACCCGTCTTGAGCAAGCGTGGTGATCAATGCTCGTGCCATCTCTTTATGAGAAGAGGCCTTTGCCCTGCAGTGGGATAATAATAGGCTGATATTATTGTGTGGGTCATTCTTAAATTTTTTCTGCATATTATTTCTATTTCTGATACATTTTAATATGCCGGAGGATTATCCAGGGTTTTATAGTTCGCTTAGATTTAGGTAAAGTAGTCGTAATAGTATTTTCTTGTAAAGATTCCGAAATATTTTCAATCAAATATTCTACCACAAGGTCAGGGTCATTAGAAAACGTGAGTTCGCCAAGATTTTTGTCTACTAAAGATTTAAGTGCAATATTGAAGTCGGTACTTATTTTTGTCTTAAGAATATTATTTTTTAGCTTGATTTTTTATAGGTTATAATAGAGAATGATCAGTAACAGATGTATTTAAGACAGCAATGTGAGCAGATAATTTTTCCTTTAAGTTAAGTTTTATCATAAAATGGTCGATGCAATTATTTAATCTAGTAGGATAAGTATGTCCTGCCAACAGTCTATGCAAAGATAACATTGCAGAGTAGTTTTGTCTATTGTTGCGCTCCTGGGCCTGCTCAGATAGAGTAGGTGCTAGATTTATATTTAAATCCCCAGCTAAGGTAATTCAGTTACAGGATTTTACTTTTTTTTATATTGTTATTATGAATTATAATTTCTAAAGCAGAGGCATGAGTCAACTTAATTTCCCTGACATTTACTGAAATATTATTAATGACGTACACAACTACTCCGTCGTTTTTATTTATCTGATTTGTTGTTTGGAACGCTGAGAAGTTCGAAATAGTAGGTATAGGTTTAACAGGATTAAGTTGACTTTCAGTTAGAATCAGAAAATCCGGCTCGAATTTTAGACTAGACAGAGTTGCAGATCATCTACGTTACTATAAACGCGTCGTATATTTTGGCAGAATATTTTGCAGTCTTTCTTTGTAGTATGTTAGTATGTGTCTAGACAGGTCTTCAATATCACTATAATAGCTATGCTATGAGTTGCTTATTTCGTTGAGAGTGTGAATCGAACTATCCATTAAATTTAAGATTGACGGGACCGAGGGTGAGCTTCGTAACATATTTGTATAATGCAATTGATGTATAAAGCCGGCAACATAATTTTGATAACGGTGAAGAATAATATATTGGTTGGTTTTTAAGTATGTGAGAGTGTTTATACATGCGTTAAAGTAAGTGTTTGTGTAGTAGTACAATTTTTCATAACAAGTGTAGTAAAAAGGAACATAATATCTAAGAAAACTAAATAAAACGAAAAAAGTAAAAAAACCGTGTACAGTTAACATACTCGTAATGCTAGGGTATATACGTGGACTGCAAGTTTTCGGTCTAGTCAGGTTCCTTGTGTAAGCTGGTGGATCTTCGCTTCAGACTTGACCATTATTCATTGCGATATTTCATCTTTTTTTAGATATACTTTGCCGTAAGCTGTCTTACAAAATTTAAATTTCTTAGCTTTGACTGGCGCATGATCTGCGCAAGAAAGTGCAGTCGAGAGGCTTTCGTAGTAAGCTGCTCCGACACAAAGATGGGAGAATCCGTATTTGAGCGGCATCCAAGATGTTTGGCAGCAATCTTGCTTTCGTATCTACTATTTATTAATGTATGTAATCTGAATGAAATTCGTGGTGATTCATGGTGTCTCGTCAGTTTCTTTAATTTAATAAAGTTTTAGGTACGTGGATGGCACTAGTGTAGGTACTGCCGCCTACTCGGGCCAGGACGCGCGCAGACTACGCGGCGCCACAGGTGGTCGCGACGCGATCACGGGATGCACCAGCTACCGACCACTTCGATCGAACAATAGTAATATTGATTTGATCCATTTGCTCCGCAAGAGACGACTGAACACGGAGCTACTTTGGCCAGAACAATATAAGTCAGTCAGCGACTATAATTTTACTATACTTTGCCTAACACTAAGAATTTCTTCCTGTATCGTGGGTGCGTTTACAAACAGAAACTCACATACACTAACACCCCATATTGTTCCGTGCGGGGCTCGAACCTGCGACACATTGCGCAGCAGTCGATCGCTCAGCCACTGCGCCAACCGTGTCGTCATATACTATTGATTATGGTTTGCCCAGCAATGTGGTAAATGCAAAAAAAATACCCATATATGAACTAAAATATTGCTATTATTTATTTGTAACGAAACCTCCGGAATTAAACGCCGATTTAGTCATGGCACTCAATCATTTATTTCCTTATCTAATACTTCCGATTGTTGCGCAATCCTGTCAAAGTAGGGATGGCAACTTTTACTGAAAAAAATCTAGACACTCAATACCGGTTACCAAAAATCGATTTTTTATTATGTAGTTGTTACGATCAACTCAGCCTATCGCAGTTCACTGCTGGACATAGGCCTCTCCCAAGCTGCGCCACAGCCTGTCCTTCGCCTTCCGCACCCAGTCTGTCCCAGACAACTTTTTAAGGTTATCGGTCCATGTAGCTGAGGGGCGTCCCACACTACGTTTGCCGATACGCAGTCTGCTCAGCCGGCCATCGGTCCTTCGACGTACATGGCCAGCCCACTGCCACTTCAGCTTGCTTACTCTGCAGGCTATGTCTGTAACTCCGGTTCTTTTTCATAAATTAATTTCTGATCTTATCCTTCAAAGAAACTCCGAGCATAGCTCGCTCCATAGCGCGCTGAGTAACCTAATTAGATGCTACTGTCGGCTTCTGTCGCATAGTTGTGCCTTTCAAGCAGGATGACTTCCCCTAGATGGACACTTCGATGTAGATTGGATTCGGCAAGACATGCTATCGTCTTGACCAAATTCATCCCAGGGTGAACCCGCCGAGAGGCTGTCTAACTGTCTCAGCATCTCGTCAGTGTCAGTTATTACTGCGGACGGTGAGCAATGGGTAGCTCGCCGTCCGATAAGGACCAGGCCCGGGTCGATGGTGCCTTGTGTTCCACGCGCTCCTCAAAGAGATGACAGCACAACGGAAGGGGTCCGCTAGGACCGTTGCCTGCCGCGGTCGCGGGAATATCCGAAAGGGATACCGTGGCCCCTGGCAATATACAGGCAAGTGAAGGAACACGGCTGGGTTTTAGTTAGTAAGAGTCTGACACGCCCTCCCGCTCCGCATATAAACCGAGCATTTGTTGCTCAAAAAAAGTGCATTAGGGCAATTTACGGGCACTCGGAGGAATCTTGTAAACCCATATTTAAGAAACTAGGATTGTTACCGCTGCCGTCCCTTTATATATTTGAAATATGTATATTCGTTAATAAACATAAAGACCTGTTTATATCAGCCGATGATAATTAATCCACGGAGCCGGCGTGATCCACAGAGACTCGTTCTGCATGATCTTCCCAGGCTTGCTAAATATAATAAAAGCTGCTTATACGTAATAAATGTGTTAGTATGCGAGTATATAATAACATACCGAGTAGCATAAAAAACTTATACTCCAGATTATTTAAGAAAAAATTGTTTGACTGGTTAAACTCGGAAAATTTCTATAGTCTGAAAGAATTTATGGATAAAAAATTCTCATGTTAGTATTAAGTGAACATATGCATGCTAAGTACAATTCTGGCAAAACATGTAAGATCTTTATTGTAAATTATTGTAACACCATGTATACCATGTTTTATGCAAATAAATACTTACTTACTTACTTACTCCGCCCAGAGCGGGAAAAGTTATTAGATAATTTCACAACCTCAAAAAAAAAGCGTCAGTTGTTACGCTTTTGTTATTTTCTTTAGAGACAAAAAAAATGTTTGTCCGTTTTCGGGCTTCTCAATACGATCCACTGAACCGATTCCGTGCTCCCAGTTTTTTTTTAATATAAATTTTTCGAAAAATCCTCCTAACGCATCGCACGTCAATAATAATCGTAATTATTTTAATAATTGATTGACATTGATATTTCACATTTTGTTTGGTGCTGTATTTTTTCTACTGCGTTTTTAGGGTTCCGTAGTAAACAAGGAACCCTTATAGTTTCACCATGTCCGTCTGTCTGTCTGTCTGTTTGTCCGCGGGTTAGCTCAGAGACGGTTAGTACTAGAAAGCTGTAATTTGGTAAACGAGTATGTATACATATTAATCATGCCGCCAAAGTGGTAAAATAAAATCTAGTTTTTTTTTTAGGGTTCCTCCTCTACACGTAAAGTGGGTTTTTTTTCTCGTCTACCCCATGTTGTGGGGTATCGTTAGAAAGGTCGTTCCAACCATTTTTAGATTCAGGGATCTGTTTGCGAAATATTAAGCTTTTAACTGAATTTTTTTGATAGAGTCAAGTGTCCCCCCGCCCCTGCCAGCTAAATGGTTGTACTTGGATTTGTGAAAAAATTCACAGCAGTAGTGTATATAACGAAATTAAAATTAAAACTATCAGAGCTAAGTAGGCTGTACAGATAACGAGTAATAATTAACCATCTTAAATTTGCGGTTTGAAAAACATGATCTCCCATACATTCCGTATGGGAGAACATGTTTTTCAACTACAATGTTAAGTTTGTTCTTGGTATAAATTGATCCCAACTACGGAACCCTTCATTGTGCGTGGTCCGATACGCACTTGGCCGGTTTCTTTATTTGATTTTCCGACGACTTTGATTACGATTATGGACCCTGTAACCGCTCCCGATGACGAACTTGGCTTTACATTGAATCCTGTACCCGCCTCCCACGACGACACCGGCTCGCCAATGGATACAGTACCTGTTGCTCGCATAGGACCTGACACGAATATGGAACCCGATTTACACGAACTTACCACGGAGCCATCTCTGTGTCAACTGTGGCGTAGATACACGAAGACTTAAGAGATTTACCTTAAGCAATGTGGAAGTTCGGTCTATATCTCAGCACTGGATTCCACTAAAACAAGTTAGTGTCAAGCACGCGTAGCATGATGCTTTCTATTTCTACGAAGAATAGACATAGCTCTTTCTATACAAAGTGACATTTCGTTTCTCCATTTTTCACATCGCACCGTAGAAATCTTTCTACAATCTGTCATTTTGTCTTACGTTTCTAACAATGTTTGTCTAGTACCTTTTGTATGTAGACTATTTCAGAAGAAAGTTTTCAATCTCAAACTGTCAAAATCACACTGACAACTGACTGTTGTCTAAGGTAGTAAAGACAATTTGATTTTGTAATCGCCATGCTAAAGACAGTAGAAAACTTTCTATTCGACGACCACAAAGTATATACGGTTATCTACAAAATCATAATTTTACAGAAGAACGTTTTGAATGCAAAGTTGTGATAATTAATAGAAGAACAAAGCTATTTTCTATTTTACATCATTTAGTTAATAGGGCATTGTCAAGGAAATGGTTAAGGCCAATATTACTGTAATATTTTTTGTTCCAAAACACAGTACTTCGTCATTTTAAGAATTAATGTTGTAGTTGTCTTTAAATACGTGACTTAATATCAGTAAAAATAGAGAATCAAACAGAAAAAAAGTCCTATGACAAAACAAAGAATTCGAGTTCGCGTATCACTGGTCAGTTTCCCTCAGTCGTCAGTTTATTTAATTCGCCAGTTTCGTTGATTAGTCAGTTTCACTGATTCGTCAGTTTTATCGATTAGACAGTTTCATTAACTCGACAGTTTCCACTGTTTGCCAGTTTTCGCCGATTCGTCAGTTCTATTCAATTCGTCAGTCAAAGTACAGTCGGTAGAAAACTGCACACACGTCTGCTAATTTAAATATACAGTATATTAACTAACAGAGAGCGTTCCCGTTAACCCGCAATAGCATAGCGTCTTACATTGCAAAAAAAAAATGCATTCGAAAAAAAGAAAAAAAAAAAAAAAACACAAATTGATACATACGTAAAAGAAACACTCTGTACACGCGAACTTGTCTTTCAACATGTTTCTTTTACGTATCAATTAAATCTTATTTGTGAAAATTTTATTAATAAAAAAAAAAAAAAAAAACGATGTCGTTTTTTTTTTTGCATGTGTGGATTTGTGGACCCTATACTATTACGGGTTAACGGGAACGCTCTCTGTTAGTTAACATACTGTATATTTAAATTAGCAGACGTGTGTGCAGTTTTCTACCGACTGTACTATGACTGACGAATTGAATAAAACTGACGAATCGGCGAAAACTGGCAAACAGTGGAAACTGTCGAGTTAATGAAACTGTCTAATCGATAAAACTGACGAATGAGAGAAATTGACTAATCGACGAAACTGGCGAATTAAATAAACTGACGACTGAGGGAAACTGACCAGTGATACGCGAACTCAAGAATTCTGAGTCGAATTATGTCAAAGAGTGAATTTCATAAAAAGTGCAGTTGACTCTTTCTACTTTGCTGCCGTCGTACTGTCTACACGGGACGTCATTTTTGTCTACTCTTCCGTCGACAAAAAGTTGCTCATGCTACGCGTGTAGGCACGCCACTGTTAAACCCGCGATGGTTTTTGTGGTGTGTTTAACCAAATGGTTGTTTTTTTGTTCTAGTTTTGATTAATAAAAAAAAATAAAAAAGGAAACCATAGAAATAAATAATTGAAGTTTTTTTTGTCTCAAACCATTGCCACATATTTTATGTGACATAAGTAATGAATTGTATGATCATCATAATGGTATCAAGAGACCGGTATCAGTCAATGTATTTATACATAAAGACGTTTTGATGCTACACCATGCTAATAGGTATAAATTATTTTTATGCAATTATATTTCAGATAATAGTCTGGTGTGTCACCAATGTTGGAGGAATGCACAGCAAGCTTCTGCACCACAAGAACGAAATGTTGGGCATTGACAAATATGCTTATGTAAACTGTGGTGAATCTGTATTAAGAAAGCACTTTTATCATCTATACCAAAGCAATACAGGCACAAGAGACATATAAGAACTATAATTTCAGAATGGATAATACCAAAACTATAAATATGTTTTTTATTAACCTTTAATGTAATGATTTATAAAAGACCAACCGTGTTACATAGAGTAAAAAATAGTTGTTGTTTCTTTATCTATGATGTCAACTTCAACCTTAATGCCTATAATTCGTTTCTTTCATGGGCGTCACTTGCCCAAAACCTCTTTATCAAATGGGCATTTCCCTTTCCAGCTTTCTTAATGTTATCCACTCTAAAATATTAAAAAATTGATTAATAATTAGACAATGGTGCACATTATTCGCCAACGTCTTAATTGTTTATACAAAAATAAATATCATAATATGAATACTATCGTAGAGAACCGACATCTCGCCTCGTAGCTCGTAGCTTTCGTAGCGCTACGCATTCGTAGCGCTCGCGTAGCACCCCTCTCGTAGCAAATCACACTAGATCATACACCTCTTTTTAGTCATTTTTTTTTTAGTTGCAACACTCTCAAGTTATTACACCTATTGTAAAATAACAGTTATCATAACTTAGCTTCTGCTTAGTTAAGTTTATGTTAAATTTGTTTGTGTAATGATTGTAAACGAGGTAAACTCGTACGACTACATACGTACTACAGATTCGGTAGGTAGTTTAATAAGTACCTACTTAGTACTCCCAGGAGCAAACTCTTGTAGAATACGAAGTGTCGTGCCCGTGAGCGCGGGGAGCTCCGTCACTGTCGGCGGCTGCTCACACCGAGATACGAGCGCGGAAAGAACGTGTGACTGTGACAGACGCTGAACGTTCAACGTGAAGCCAACATCATTAGCTCCTTTTTTTTTTCCGGGCTGGAATATTCTCATGGATGTCCTCAGAGGGGTCTGTCAGACTCTTACTGACTAAAAACCACCCCGGTGTCCCAACTCACACCTACGCCGGGGGTCGCGGGAACTTGAAATCTTCCGCAACCTCCGGCTGGTGCCGGCCCGCAACCGCGAGCCTCGTCGGGTCAGGGGGGGGAGTGAGGTGTTTGACTTCCCCTGCGACGTCTAAGAGGGGCGCGCATGGAACACTAAGCGCCGCCACCTCGGGTCCGGATGTGTGGGGGCCGACGGACGTCCCCGAGTCCGTCGCCCCTGGACCCATTTAGGGGGGCTGGAAGAGGGCGTTTTCCGCCCTCCGCCGACGCTCGGTGCGCCTGCTGCGGGCCGGGTCAGTAGACGAGATCTCCCTCTCCCTTTCCGCAGCCTCCTTCTGCGAGACGACTATCTCGCAGTAGGAAACCACCGCGTGGAAACCACCAGGACTCGTCGCTGCTGACCATCGTATTCACTACGGCCGGCAGTGACAAGTCACTGCCTACTTCTGAGATGAGAGCACGGCGCGCCTCTTCCCAAGCGGCACACTCTGCCAGCGTATGCCGCGCCGTGTCCTCCGGGCAGTCGACGCAGTGGTGACACTGGGCGTCCGGCTCCCTGTTTATGCGACACAGGTACTTCCCGAAGCAACCATGCCCCGAGAGCACCTGCGTCACCCGAAACGACAGGGAGCCGTGCCTCCTCCCGAGCCAGCGCTCGAGCACCGGCCGGACCGCCTCAATGATGTTGAAGCCGGCGGTAGGGCGCGAAAGCCTGTCCCGCCATTCCGCCACCAGAAGTTCATTAGCTCCTACTCTAACCATAGGCGTCTTTAACGCTGCTTTGAAATGTCGTGTTTAATATCGCGCTCTTCCTTTTGTGGTATTTATTGAACAGAGAGGCAATTCCCGTAATTTTTAAGAACGTTCGCATTCGCGTCTCATTCGCAAACTGTCAAAAATACAATCAATTAACCCACATTTTTGACAAGTTTGGCAGATTGCGACTAGAATGTGAACGTTTTTTAAGTACGAGAACTTCAGTTCATAGTTTGGTTTGGTTTAAACAGTTTTATTCCCATTAAGTTATTCTTCCCACACTTAGTTCTAATACTGGACAAAACAAGGTGACTGGTTCGACGCGATGAGTATTCGCCAGTTTGGCCTTTCGTTGTGAACATTATGTGGGAGTGAATGAGTTTGTGAGTTATTTTATAAATAAGCATGCATGTGTAACCTGCAGTAGGAAAAAAGTTGTTTTATGTTAAGCAGTTTGGTTTCTAAGCAGTTTAGTTTTGAAGGCTTAGGAAGTCGTAATTGTGCGGATTTTTATAATTTTTAACCGAATTAAAAAAAAGGACATTCTAAGTTCATCTGAATCTTTTTAGGGTTCCGTACCTCAAACGGAACCCTTATAGGATCACTCGTATGTCTGTCTGTCCGTCCGTCTGTCACAGCTAATTTGCTCCGAATCTAATGCGCCGATTTAGTTGAAATTTGGGACACATGGGTATTTATGTGAAAGAAACACGGACGTGTAACGTAAATAATTGAATTTTGAATTTTGGGGTTACTTTTGGGGGGAAAATAAGAAAATAAAATTTAAAAGATTTGCAAACTGAACCGTGTGACACACTTGTTGCGAGGATTTCAAATATTATTTTTATATAATTTTAAACTAAATACTTTTAAAGATATTTAAGAAAATTTATGAATATTGACCATTCCCCCCTTATCTCCGAAACTATTGGGCCAAAAATTAAAAAAAAATGCAGAGTATGTTTCTTAACTTATACATTACAGGAAAACCTACAAGAAGTCTATGGTCATAAAATATAAATCTCTCAATATTGTTGTTGTAATGTTAAGAAATTGTAAATAAGTTGCCATCTGATCACAGTGGACAAACAATAACATTTTGTTCCTACATGCCTTTACATAAAATTCAAATAAGGTTTAGGCCAATTACATGTAAAAATTTAGATAAATTAAATAATTCTTTGGCGAGTAAATTATGTGTTCAGAATTTTAATAATATATGTGACCCAAATGAGTTCTATGCCGAGTTCTTTTCACTATTAAATGAGCAATTTATTGACACTTTTCCACTAAAGACTAAAACTATTTACACAAAGTTCTTATTTAGTGATTGGGCGACTCCAGGTATTCGTAAAAGTAGGGAAAAACTTTTTGAACTTTATGGCCTAAAGCAACATATTAATAATACAAGCTTTCATCAACATGTTGCAAAATATTCAAAAACTTTTAAAAGTGTGTGCAAAATGGCTAAAGCTCTTTACATTAGCAATAAAATAAAATCAGCTGATGATAAAATAAAAACTACCTGGCAAATAATAAATAATGAAACCGGTAGGAAAAAACAGCGTAATACTGAATTTAACTTACAGACTACACATGGCCCTATCAACTCAGATGTAGAAATAGCTCAGGAATTTGAAAACTTTTTTGCTAATATTCCCCTTAATACTACGGAAACTTTAAATTCCTCACCCACGCTTTCTGCTGCCTTACTTAGGAAAAATGTAAAGTCATGCCCTTTGGAGCTGAGGTTTCAGCATACAAACCCCCAGGCTGTTATAAAAGCTTTTAAAGATCTTAAAATTAAATCAACAGAAAATCTATGGGGAATGTCTGTAAAAGTCTGTAGATCTATCATTGAAACCATTGCGCCTTATTTAGCTTTCATATTTAACACCAGTGTAGACCAAGGAGTCTTTCCGGATCTCATGAAAAACAGTAAAGTAATTCCTTTGTTCAAATCCGGTGATAGTAAGGAACCCAACAATTATAGGCCTGTGTCAATTCTGCCGGTTCTCAGCAAGGTGTTTGAAAGGTTGATGCTCAATCAAATGTTACGTCACTTTAATAAGAATTCCATCTTTCATGAACAACAGTACGGTTTCACCAAAGGGCGTTGTACCACTGACGCTGGTGTCACCCTCATAAAGAACATTTTTAACGCCTGGGAAGAAGCACACGATGCCATTGGAATCATTTGCGACCTCTCGAAGGCGTTCGATTGCGTAGACCATGAAACACTTCTGCTGAAACTTGAGCACTATGGGATTAGGAATACAGCTCTTGATTTACTAAGATCATACCTGAAAGATAGAAAAGTTAAAATTCAAGTAAACGGCGTAAACTCATTGGGGTCTGAAATGGCAATGGGCGTTCCTCAGGGTTCGATATTGGGTCCATTCCTCTTTTTAGTTTATATTAATGATTTACCACAATTACTTCAAAATCAACCTAAGATGGTGTTATTTGCAGATACACATCGTTGATATTTAAAATAAACCGACGGTCACAAAATCTTGACGACGTTAACAGCTCTATTCTTCAAGTCCAAGATTGGTTTACGGTAAATAATTTGGTACTAAATAAAAAAAAACCAAATGCATTAGATTTAAATTACCTAATGTTAGAAGTAGCGAATGTGACATCATATTGAATGGAGAAAAACTAGAATTTATTAATCAAACCGTTTTCCTAGGAATCACGCTAGACGAGAAATTACAATGAGGACCTCATATAACAATTCTTGCGGGGCGGCTAAGCTCGGCCGCTTATGCTGTTAGAAAGATACGACAGTTAACAGATGTAGAAACCGCGCGTCTGGTCTATTTTAGCTACTTCCACAGTATTATGTCGTATGGCATTTTACTGTGGGGTCGGGCTGCTGACATTGAATCCATCTTTATTTTACAAAAGAGAGCTGTCAGAGACATTTATAATCTACATCGTCGCGAATCTCTCAGGGAACTATTTAAAAAGATTAATATTATGACGGTACCTTGCCAATTCATTTATGAAAATATTATGTATGTAAGAAAAAATCTACATATTTTTAATAAAATAAGTGATAGACATAATTTTAATACTAGAAATAAAGATAAAATAGATCAACCATTTTTCAGATTATCTAAAGTACATACATCTTTTATGGGGTACTGTGTTAAATGTTACAATAAAATACCTTGTGATATATTACAATTAAATGAAAGAAAATTTAAAACTCATATTAAAAGTACACTCTGTAAACAAGCATATTACAAATTAGAGGATTATATCCAAGATAAGAATGCTTGGAAACAAGCTGGTCCTGCTCCATAGGACAATTTAGAGTCTAGACAAAATCAAACTGGTTGCTTATTTAATTATGTATTTGTTATTTTTTATAACACTGATTTTACATTCTGTGATTTCTTGAACTCACACACTGACTTATTAGTATTACTTGTTAAAATGTTAGGAATATCGTATAATTTTACAATGTTTGTAAATATGTGAGCACCTTACAGATAAATTAAATATGTGACAGATACACTGTCACATATTTAATTTATCTGTAATTGCTTTATTTTTCATTCTTTTTTACCTATCGCGGTATAGTAATCTTATTCTAGATGCATCGTCTTCACATATAATTATATAATTAATGTATGCAAAATATTGTAAAAACATTTTAAACGAGTAACGGTGGAGTTTCTTGCCCATTCTTCTCCATACGAAAACTACCTTTTGGAAGGGGCAACTAGAATCAATTCTATTTTTTGTAAACTTGACGTTCATAAGTGCTTTTTATGTGCCTAATTGAAATAAATTATTTGACTTTGACTTTGACTTAAGTTTGTTCTTGGGATTAATTCATCTCAACTACGGAACCCTTCATTGTGCGTGGTCCGACACGCACTTGGCCAGTTTTTTTT
The DNA here is from genome assembly GCA_947364205.1 of Agrochola lota. Classification (NCBI taxonomy): domain Eukaryota; kingdom Metazoa; phylum Arthropoda; class Insecta; order Lepidoptera; family Noctuidae; genus Agrochola; species Agrochola lota. Next base: position 261,422 of record OX376222.1, on the reverse strand, counting down.
TTTTTTTAATGTATGTTGTCAGATTATTTGAAGATGGCTGGACCGATTTGTTTTTTTTATTTTTAAAGGTTGTTTTTGGTAGTCCTATAGATATTGAGCTAGCTTCAATAATTAGTACATTACTGTCGCAGCATGGAACTGTGGGGCATTGATGGACGATCGTGAAAATTTGGGCGGACGCAAAACCGAGGCACACATTTTCGCGGAAATTCAAATTGAATAAATAAATTATAAATTCCAGAGTCAATGACGAACAACGATAATTTTTCACGCGCCAATATGTTCATTTGTTTCTTCTTTACTTTAAACAGCTCTATTTACAAGCCAAATCGAAATGCAAATAAAATCTTGGATAAGTTACCTCCTTGGTTGCCATGTGTTCAGTAAAAAGTTCGTTCCATTTTTAAATAACACTACAGATATAGTTTTCATAACAATTTATTCGTACAAACATTGCTGGCCGGGTGCTCGCATGTATTCGACCAGTACTGCAATTTCGATTTATTTCGAAAAAGGTGGTCAAAATAATGTTCTTATTTCCAAGCATGTTAGAGAAAACGTATTTTTCCCACTTAGCCTATTTGGATGATGTTATAATAACTTCCTGTGATTGTTATTTACATTCTACACGAAATGTAGTCAAAATCAAAATATTTTATTCCAAATAAACCTACATGGGAACTTATGAAACGTCAGAACAGAAGCTAGGTACACGGTTCCAATATTGACCGTTTCCTATGGAGAAAAGCCGGTAAGAAACTCCACGGATACACTTTTATAAATAATTGGGTTTCACAATGTTTTCAAATTACAGTGTTAGTAGGTATGGGAGGACAATATAGGTCTATCAACAAGTACCAGTATTGAAAAAACAAGATGACGGCGTTAGTTCCGATTTTGGCCATGAACCAAAAGATCCTTGTAAATACAGCCTGTATAGGCACACTTTGTTTACCAACTGTCAAATAAACATTCGACTTTCGAAAACAACCCTACTTTTATTTTAAAACAAAATATGAACAATATTTTTTTATTTTATTATTAAACTAGTGACTTACCTTTGCGTGTCGCACGACGGGTGAGGGGACGCTCGCGGGTGTCGGGGGGGGAAGCGCGCCCGCGCCGCCCGGCGTGCGACTGCGACGCGGCTCATCTGTACACAACACCATACAATATACTACATACTATAAAATTTTAAGTAAGTAGGTATACCTACAATTTATCAAATAAATTGTTCACAATATTTTTGACTTGATACTGTTTCTGTGCTGTGAAACACTGTGTTTCAAGCCCAGCCGACTTACATTACGTTTTCATTCGAATTTCTCAGTAACAGCCTAGTCTAGATTTATGCCCGGTATAATATGGCAATAGACTCGCAAACTGTGGCCCTATATGACAAGAGACCCTTGTTCCTTGAGACTAAAATTAGCGCATCGCTTCCTAACCCTTTGGGGAACACAGGCGTGGGTTTACTAATGTTTGCCATAATTTAATAAGGAATAACGCTTCATTTGCCATAATCGTGAAATTACATAAATCATTTTAACTAATTTCATTGGTCATAATCGATCAAGTGTCATAATAAGTTTAATCCATAATTTTTTTTGCATATATTATATATATTGTATTCTTCATTTTCAATAATGTCGTTTTCCTAACATTTATTCCCATAATATTCATTTGCCCGTACTAGCACAACAGTGCTAGTTTAGTTGATTATACGATACCTATTTTTGAAGTGAAAACTTCTCTAGCATCGTTGTGATTTGAAAGTCGATGAAACGAAAAAGAGACAGACACATTGATTGATTGATTGATTATTTATTTGTTAAACACAGGTACATACATTTGGTCTTCAGTTAACATTCAGTTGGCTCTCTATGTTTTGCCATTGGCGTACAAATTTTATAATTACAGTAGGTAGGTAAAATAACATTAAAATTAAATTCAAAGTCATAATAAATTAAGTATTTACAAATTTAGTAAGGTATTTTTAAATTCGGTCTTGCCGGTTTTCAGCAAGGTGTTTAAAAAGTAATATTAAATCAAATGCTCCATCATTTTAATCGTAATAATATCCTACACGATCAACAGTATGGTTTCACCAAAGGACGTTGCACAATCGACGCCGGTGTCACCTTATTAAAACACATCTTTAACGCAAGTAAATAACGCTATGCTTAAAGTCCATAATTGGTTTACTGTAAATAATTTGGTTTTAAATGAGAAGAAAACAAAATGCATAAGATTCGCGTTACCAAATGTTAGAAGTAGTGAATGTCATATTGTACTGAATAGGGAGACACTAGAATTCGTCGATTTTTTCGACGAATTTTCGACGGTTTTCCTGGGGATCACGCTTGACTCAAAACTACAGTGGGGTCCTCACTTAACATCACTTGCAGGGCGGCTAAGTTCAGCCGCTTACACTGTTTGGAAAATCCGCCAACTAACAGACGTGGATACCGCGAGACTGGTCTATTTTAGTTACTTTCATAGCATCATGTCTTACGGTATTTTGCTGTGGGGACGGGCTGCAAATATTAATTCTATCTATATTCTGCAAAAGATGGCTGTCAGAGCCATATATAAAATCCGCAGACGCGAATCTCTAAGGGAACTGTTTCAGAAAATTAACATCATGACGGTACCTTGTCAGTATATATATGAAAACATTATGTATGTTCGGAAAAATCTACATCTTTTTAGTAAGATAAGTGACAGGCATAATTTTAACACTAGAAATAGGAACAAATTAGATCAACCACGTATCAGATTGTCTAAAGTGCACACTTCTTTTATGGGGTACCGTGTAAAATGTTATAATAAAATACTACGATATTCTTGAACTGAATGAGAAGAAATTTAAAACATTAATTAAACGCACACTATGTAGACATATAGAGCATATTATAAGTTGGATGATTATATCATAGATAAAAATGCTTGGCTTAATGCTGGTCCTGCTCCACAGCCACTTGGGCTCACTAGTTAAAAAATTTAATGTTTGGAAGAGTTGCTTCCCCTTTTAATTTTTTCTGACATTACAAACTTAATGTTTATTTTTTATTTAAACAAGTTTTAATTGTTGAATACTCCAATGGATAATGATTTTCTTTCTTTTTGGTAGTAACATTCTATTAATCTCTCAAACACATTGCAAATTAGTTTTCTATAATTTAGAAGCATTTTTTCAATTTTTGTAAATGTGAGCACCATGGAGCCGTTTGTATTTTTTTTTGTTTTTTAAATTTATTAATATGTACGTTGACTTGAAAAATCATGGTAGCTGAGAGTATGTCATGCTCACTTAAATGTCTCGCTGATGGTGGCGAGTGTGTTGGATCATTCGGTTCCCTACAAAATGGTTGAGCTGAATGGTGCTGATCCACGCGTCATATTCGTGAACGGGCGCCGTCAGTTGTGACTGGTCATCTCTTATCTGCCATGGCTTATTTTTAATCTTATATTTTGAATTGTTTTGATTATTTTTTTTGTACATTGTTCTCACATATAGAAGCAACAAGAATAATGTACCCAGGATTTTGTAATTTTCTATATTTAAAAGAGTGTCCTTGGAGTTTCTTGCCCGTTCTTCTCCATAAGATCTAGGTTTTGGAATGGGCAACTAGCTCCAACTTTCTGACTAACTGACGCGACTATTTGACAATTCAAAAGTGCCTGTAAATGGTTTAATTGAAATAAATGCTTTGAGTTTTAGTTTGAGTTTGATTAATTAGTATTAAATTCAATACACAAATCACACAATATACAACAAAAACACACATTCATTACTTAGTCAAATTATAATAATATTATTGTCATTAAGGAATTCATCTACAGTGTAATAACATTTATGGATTAGAAACATTGATAATTTCTTCTTGAAGCTCCTAATCTTAAATAGCTTCAAGGACTCAGGTTACTTATAATATATTCTGGCGGCTATTCCCATCAAGCTTTTGCGCATTAAAGCTGTCTTAAATTTTTTGGCACATATTTTTTTTTGATATTGAGCACCTCAGAGTAATAACTAAAGGAGCACGTATAGGACCTCTCCATGTTTGAGACCATTTAGTAAATAGCATCGCATTTGTTTTGACAAATGTTGCAACTTCTAGAATATACAATGATGGAAATGTTAATATTTTTAAAGATTTAAACATTTGTACACAGCTCTCTTGTTCGCAGATCGCACATAGCTCGAATGCATCGTTTTTGTGCTCTAAGTCTCTTAGTTGAGTTTCCCCAGAATATGACTTTTGACAATTTAAAAAGAGCATAAGCTGATTTGCTTATCTTTTTACAAATGTTATCTGTATGATCTTTCCACGTGAGTTTGTTGTCTATCATTAAGCCTAAAATGTGTGTGCTGTTTACTTCTTCTAATAGAGATTGACCTATAGTTGATATTTAGTTTTTTAAGAGTATTTTTTTGATAAAATGGCATAAATTTTGTCTTCTGTAGATTAATGATTAAATTATTTTCATTTAACCATGTGATTATGTCATTGAGTGTATTATTAATGTCTTCTTCGTACGTAGCTACATCGTTACATTTTATTATCGCTGTACTATCGTCCGCGAAAAGGATCATAGGAGGGCGCACTGCTTTTGGTATATCATTTATATATGTTAAAAATAATGGAAGAGCTAATACGCTCCCTTGCGGAACTCCGTATTTTATAACTCTAGACTCTGACAAGTGCTTTACCTCCATTTTTGTACTCGAGCATATGCAAGATATTTCAGTATGTTGCTGTCTGTTTTTCATATAAGATTCGAGTAAGTTAAGTATGTTACCCCTGATTCCGTAGTCAGTTAATTTGTTTAATAGTCTGTCATGGTCACATAAATTCATAAGATTTAACGTGGGGAAAATGAGATATGAAGCATTATTCAGTGTTTCTTATATTCGTGGTTCTCTTTGTGCTCTGCTTTGTACCCCCTCCACTCGTGTTTACCAAGGCATAGTGGGAGTTTGCGCGAGCCTCAGCGTTGTACGTTTGTTAATACGCGTTGTTGCAAATTGTTGGGGCAAAGAGTTTCAAGTTATCCGTGTAAAGGAGGTGAGATATAACCTGACCACCTCTCCTCAATCGATAGCCTAGTCCTGAGTCCTCCAGCAGTGTGCTAAGAGGATTCAAGGCTAGGCAGAACCAAAGTGGACTCAAACTGTCGCCCTGAAATATACCTCGCTCGATCCGTATCGGCTAGGTATTCCTCTGGACATGTCGACATCCTGGATAGCGCTGGATAGAACCGTCCTCCATTGCCCCATACATGACATCAGGAAGGTGCGTAGAGTTGCATCTACTTTATACAACTCCAGCACCCTCATGAGCCATGTATGGTGCCCCGAGTCATAGGCCTTCTTATAATCTATGCAACATCTCGACAGATCCCTTCGGGAACGACGAACTTGTTGGTTAATGGCCATATCAATGAAGAGCAGCTCCTTAGTACCGCGGGAACCGTTCCTACATCCATTTTGAGAGACAGACATGATGCAGTTGGTGTCTATATGTTTGTTAATTTTAGCTCTCAAAATGGATGTAAAAACTTTATAGACCGTCGGTAAACAAATGATCGGCCTATAATTTTTGGGTTCCGCAGTACTACCTGATTTATGGAGCAGGTGGGTTATTCCTATCGTTAGGAACTGGGGCAGCGACCCTGATTCCAAGGCTGACTGGAACTGGGATGCTAATCGGGCGTGCGACCTCTGGAACCACTTTATCGAAAAGTTGTGCAGCCCGTCCGGCCCTGGAGATTTCCAGTTAGGCAACGGACGGACTGCACAAACTCCATCTTGGGGGCTGATGGTAAGTGCCCCCATTTCTGGTATTCCCTCGCACGCCCGCTCGATCTTCCTAGTCCAATCTCCTTCGGTGTGATTGACAGGCGCCGACCAGATGCTTCGCCAGAACGAACACATGGCGTCATCATCTGGCAGGCGTGTGTCAATCACACCTTGATCCAGTCGCTCCCAAGCCCTGTAAACCCACCAAGCATCACTCTGGAATGTGCGATTCTGAGTGTACCGCTCAACTCTCCGCCTGTATCGTCGAATACGGTTTGCCCAAGCACAGATCTTCTGCTTCAGGAGGTCGATACCATAGATATAAGAAAGATTTCTATGGTCGATACGCTCTGTGACGCGGGTCAGATAATCTCGAGAGCTTATTAGATTATTATTATATTATAAAGATTGTTTGCTGTAATAAATCATTACATTACAGACCAAATGCCTCAATGACATTATTTTTTGTACGAAACAATAAACGTTTCTAAATTATATTAAATGTTGCTTATGTCAAGTATCGATTATGTAATGTGTTACTTAAAGAAACCAATGATTTTAACACATGTTATTATGGAAACTTATTTTATGGCAAATAAAAGTTATGACTACTAAGTTGATATGACAAGCGTTATTAGTATAAATGATAATAGTATAAGTAAATATTATGAGAGGGTACGATTATGGAAAACAATAATAGTACAAATTATTTTATGGAAAACAATAATAGTACAAATTATTTTATGGAAAACAAGACAATACCAAATATTCAGGTGTCCGCCGGACTGTTCGAGAATTTCAGCACAGTAGCCGACATATTTAACAAGAGTTTAAATAAATCACAAGAATCAGCACAGAAATGATTGCATCAACTAATTGCTGATGACCACTTGTGACTCGTTGCACGGCTCCATTTCAGTGCGAGACTATCTTGGGAGTACTAGTGCAGTAAGTACCGTGAAATCTTCTGGAAGGTGTGGGGTCAGGCGTGCGCGCGCGCCGCGGCGGGTGTGCCGGCGGCGCGGGGGGCGCGGGGGGCAGCGCCAGCAGCTGGCGGTACAGCTCCAGCTCGTGGTAGAACTCTAGCGAGTCGGGCGAGCCCGTCCCGCCACCCGCGCGCACCCCGCCCTCCCCGCGAGTGCCCTCCCCGCCGGCGCCCACCTCTGCCGTGAGACCGTTGAGCACGAGGCGGCGCGCCGCCATGCCGCGCCAGCCACAGCATGCAGCTCGCGCGCCGACACTCCGCGCGCTCACGTCACGCCACGCCGCGACCACATCGGACCACTGCGGCACCGCTCACGAGATCGACCAGTGTTCAATACCAACGGCGATTGATATTTATCCACATCTGGTTAAAATCGTACTGGACAATATCATACTTCAAAAATCCATGCCTTCGCACTTAATGTCATTCAGTATAATTTCAGTGTATATATACATAATACACTTCAAAGCGCGTCTGGTCACGTCAATTAAGATGACAAAGTCAGTTGTAAAAGTTGCTGAAGTATTCCGAGCACATCGTAAGATTTCACGCGCGTCGCACTGAGGGTACCGGTCGCGTCAGTCGCGCCGCACGCGCGCCGCCACACTGCCGGAGCAAGGCGCGGACACGCGACTCGGCGCCGGCCGCGTGTGACCAGCTCTTTCCTTACCTTACGGCCGCGGCGATCCGATTGATAATAACCAGTCACTTAAACGACGCTGCTCATTCATACTACGACTTTATATCGGCAAACATAGTTTAGTAGTTATAGACATTTAAATTGTATGTATCGAATGCATTTGTATCTTGATGGCAATCTATGGCCGGACGGAATAAAGTTCCGCCGTTTTGTGAATATGAGAAAGGGGCCAGATGAGCAAAATTTTAATGGAACACAACCAAAACAGCATACTCATACTGGTTAGTTTTAATTGCAAAAATGTGAAAAGGAGTCTGGAATGTGTGCGATCACAGTGCAAGCGCGCGGACTTGTAGCACTTCAGGAGACGTGGCTGGTGCCGCAGGACCTGCCTTTCCTCGGCAGGATCGACGATAACTTTAGTTATAGCGGAAAACTGGTGCTTGATTTATTACCGGATTGAGGCGAGGGAGACGATACGGTGGGGTTGCAATTCCGTGGCGTAAAAGTTTGTTTACAAAAGTGACAGTTGTGAATTGTAAAAATGATCGTATTACGGCAATTAGACCGAATATTGGTAATAATCGAGAAGTTGTAGTTATATGTGTGTACATGCCTACCGACCACTCTGACAACCTACCAATGTTTACGATTTGCCTAAGGGAGATACGCGCTATTGTACAAAAAAAAAATGTGGAATCGGTATTTTTTCCGGGCGATTTCAATGCTCACCCGTCAGCTCCTTTTTAACTGAATTCCAAAAAGGAGGAGGTTCTATGTTCGTAGCGTATGTTTTTTATTTTTTTATTTATGTCCACCGATTTCTCCGATAATTGTAGAAAGATTTTGAAAATAATTTTTTGTATGAAAGGGTTATGCTCTCAAGTTCCCATATAAATTTTATTAACTATGCTTGGATAGTTTTTGAGTAAGCTTCAATAATAGGTACGTATTTTTCCCACTTAGTATTTGTGGATAATATGTTGATAACTTCCTGTCACTGTTATTTACATAGCAGGTAGCGGTATTCGAATTTGTGTGGGGTCAGTACCACAACAAAAAAGTGAAAAATAAAAACTTTTTACAAAAAAAAACAATCGACTTCCAAAAATAAAAACTATAAAGTGAAAAATAACGAGAAATGTGACGAGTTATTTGTATTTTTTGACGATATTAAATGGATTTGTGCTGACATAGCTAAGCTTGATAAAGATAAAGATAAAGATATATTTATTTGTAAGCATGTGTAACATTATACATATAACCCCTAGCTTCAAGGCGTTGAAGTTACACATTTGATTACGTAACACCGTTGATAGGTGCTTGTCTGTTTCTTCTCCGATTTGTTGGTGTACTCCAGTTGTATCAAATTACCGTGTTCCGGGATTTTGATGTACCCGAAAATCCAGGTTCGTTTATCAACTTATTTCGTGTTTGATTCATAGATTGCATTGTTTCGTCAAACATGTTTCTTGTTATGATGAAAATTTCTTGCTTGAAGTAGTCATGTTCTCGTTGTTTAGACTTCTTCAAGATTTCATGATTCGATCGAAATTCATCCCATAGGCATTGTAAAGCTTCGGTGCGCTTGTTAAGGTAGTCTATGGTTTTTCTTCTCACAGCATCCTTTTTGTAGTTAGTTTGAAGAGCTTTGATTCTCTCGTAGCTGCTTTGCTGCTTAGTTATAAGTTCCATAAATTCAGGGTAGTCTTCTGGCGACATTGTTTATGCCTTGTGGCTGCTAATAGTTGGCATGTAGTGTGTACTCACGAAGATTTCGGAGCTGAAGTAATCGCCGTGGACGTTATCCCCGCTGATTATTTCTTGTTTCTAGCGGTAGACGTGATCTCCGCTGTAGTAAGCGCCGTGGACGATATCCTCACCGATTATTTCTTGATAAGTAATTTGTAGCAGTAGACGTGATCTCTGCTGGTTCGTTAGTGGCAGGCACTCAGTGCAGCTCACCCGCCTTTACGTCATGTGCAACGTCTCAATGTTACTGGTGAGACCCGCTTGTGGGAAGCCAACACCGATTTGCTAACGTAACTGGGAAATACAACGCGAAGCACTCTGCTGATGAGGAGACGCGACGACTCACAAGATGATTTGCCGTGACATCCGGCTCGCAGGACCAAAAGATGTTGGGGTATTCTCATCGTTGACAGATACCCCGGTTGTAGTTGTAGGTAGTTAGTTAAATTACACCAAATCACTGCTAAGTTTAATAGTTTATTTATGGAAACAGTTACAAGTTATGTTTGTTTGTTTATCTGAGACGCACATTACCGCTTGACGGAGTTTTAGTTACGACTGATGAGTGATTATTAGTGTTTAGTACGCTTAAACGTACTTTTGCTGTATGAGCATTATTGGCTTGTACAGGTACGTTCCTGTCTGGCATGCCAGCGCTCAAAAACCATACAGCAAGTCTTTGCTCCAATAGGTACTTTTAAATTACCGCAATCAAGATTCGCATGCATTCACATTGACCTCGTGGTACCTTTGGCCACAGATTACCTTTGGCTCCGTGTGAAGGGTTCCGCTACTGCCGTCGATCGCTTCACGCGATGGCCTGAGGCAATACCGCTCACAAACATAACTGCAGAAACAGAGGCTAAGTAGCTGCATTGCTCGTTTCGGCTGTCCAAAACAGGAACAAAATTGAATAAAACAAAATTGAGTTTCTGACTGATTGTCGGTTTTGCTATTTTATTTAAAACCCCCTTAAATAGTGATGTTTAGACACATACTAGCTTTAAAATACTTATTAAAAAATTATCAGTAGAATTAGCATAAATTTTTGTATTATAATCTCGATTACGACTGTAAATGTAATGCTTCGTCATCCGTCATCGAGTGGGGTGACACTGACAGCTCACTCCACGATCACTTCCCCTAAGTTTTCACGGTGAGATGGTTACAGAATAGCAGTGCAGGATGCAAATGTCAACAATTTCGAGTCATTTGACATTTTATATTTTAACTAGCTCTTGCCCGCGACTTCGTCCGCGTAAAAGTAGAAAATGGTTCTAATAGGATTTTTTGTTGGTTTTTTACGTTATTAATTTTGTTTTAACATATGTATTATTATGTTATGCTTGAATACTTATAAAATATAACAATCTTTATTATAGTGTAGGGATTTAAAGGTGAAATAAACATGAAAATAAAATTTTATTATATTTTATGAACACGAAGCTCGGCCTTTGATCTGGTGAAAGTTACACGGGAGTATTATCTTTTTACAACGAAATCGAAATACTACACCTTTAGGAGTATGAGGAACATCGTGTAAAGTTTACTCATCCACCATAGAAAAGGAGGATCCTCCGACCAGATGGGTGTCGTGTCTGGCGGGCAACTGCCCAGAGGTTGAAGTCGGGAGCTTGTATATATGTTTATCGCGCGGTAAACTCTAATTGCGCGATGCAGGATTTGGGTGACGTTAGGATGTTGTGTGACGTCAGGTTTTTGATGCGTAGTTCGCCTGTGGCGATGTAGATGCCGCTACACACCTACCGCAGTATTTCTTTGTAAACAATATTTTTTGTTTTTCCTTCGGGTGCTTGAATCACCAGGCTACTCTGTGCGCTTACTCTGGAGAATGCCACATACAACTGGCCGTGGGAGAAGCAGCTTTTCCTCAAGTCTACTCCCGCTACCTTAAGAGTTTGACCTTGAGCTTTGTTTATGGTCATTGCGAAGCAGACTTTGATGGGAAACTGCACTCTCTTGAATTTGAAGGGGTAATTTGATAGTATTACGGGAATACTAGGAATAAATACAGACATCTGTAAAGCTTAGAAACCTTCAAATGTGGTACTAATATAGCACGGTGACTTTCGAGACATTCCAATTTTAATGAGCATTTGCATTGCACCAAGCTTTTATGTGAGTTCAACCTTTTTTGAATAAAATCGGATTGAGTTTTCAAACATGTGTCAAAATAAAATGTAATTTAAATCAAAAGCAATAAGGAGTATTGATATCAACTTCGAAGCAAATCACTCCCAAAATAACTTTCTTCTCCCTATTTAACCCCGTTAGGGGTTGAATTTCAATAAAATACGAAACACACCTTCTATCAATTCTTAAAGAATGTTTATGCAAAATTTGAAGTTGATTGGACAAAGGAATCACGTTGTCCCATACAAACTCTGTCCCCCTTTTTCACCCCATTAGGGGTAGAATTTCGGAAAATCCTTTCTTAGCGGATGTCTACGTCATATAAAAAACACACCCTCCAAGTTTCAGGTCTCTACGATCAGCGGTTTAGGCTGTGCGTTGATCCGTCAGTCAGTCATTCAGGACAAAGCATTTTATATGTATAGATAACATACTTTTTAAAATATAGGGGTATATTCGCCATGCCGTGATTATTGACAAATCCACTTTTTTTGCAAAACATTTTATGTTTGTCGCACAGGCGTTAATCGGACATCCATTTGTAGAGCTCACGTAGTACCGTGTTAAACGACGCTTGGGATCTTTACGATATGTTCACGAATTTTTCCTAGTTGATATTATGGGATGTTGCTTATCTGCTTGAGAAAACCAATTTCTTGTATAAGGTGGGACAGTTGTTTCTTCAGTTGAATATTTTCCCAAATAATATTGTCGAGCTCATGTTCATTTAAATAGAACACTATTTAAATTAGATTTAAAGTCGCTTAATTCTGCCTTTGATGACGTTCGTTTTATTCTCTAGAATCTCGTGACCACCTACCGAGACTCCATCGTGCCTCGGAAAGTACCTACGTTACGTCGTCGGTCCCGGCTGTCGAAATCAACCTCCGGCTTCCAGAGGGGAGTGATGTGGCGGCATCTACATCGCCACAGGCGAACTACGCATCACACTTCACGGACTTCACGCGAAATCCTGCAACGCGCAAGCACACTTTACTGCGCGATCTGCATACATATATATGATCCATGCGTCATGTTCGTGAACGGGCGTCTTCAGTAGGGACTGGTCATCTCTTAGCTGCCACGGCCTATTTCAATTTATGAATTGTTTTTGTTTTTATTTTTTATTACGGAGGTTTTGAATGTGCACGTCTCTCTACATTGTTCTCACATGTTTAATTACAGCATGAATGATGTAACCAATATTTTGTAAAAATATTCTGATTTAAAAGAGTGTCCGTGGAGTTTCTTGCCCGTTCTTCTCCATAGGAACCTACTACGCGTTGGAATAGGCAACTAGCTTCATATTTCTGACTGACCAACCACTTGAAAATTCAAAAGTAACCTGTAATTGGTTTATTTGAAATAAATGCTTTGAGTTGGTTTGAGTTTGAGTATGACTTCCCGACGTCAATCGTTGGTCAGTTGCCCACCAGATACGACACCCGTCTGGTCGGAGCATCCTCCCTTTTCTATCGAGGATGAGTAAACTTTACACCCTGTTCCTCATACCTCTATATCACTATTATGTAACCTTTTCACCGCCACGGACTTCAATAGCAGTTCCAGCTTTTCGTGCAACCAGCGCCACGACTTCATTAGAAGCTCTTCATTTTAACTATGTTATAAAAATAAATTGACTGTATTTAACAGGTTTTTTTCATTTTATTATTTAATATAGCATTCTAATACCCTGTTTTGTTTTTATTTTTCCACAGAAAAGAAACCGTTATTTGTCTTAAAATTGGCAAAAACAAAAACTCCGAACATTTTTAGTGTCCCCAGAACGCCAATGACTTTATCGATCTCTTTTTTTTTTTTCTTTGGCTTTGTCCTGAATTACTGACTGACTGACGGATCAACGCACAGCCTAAACCGCTGATCGTAGAGACCTGAAACTTGGAGGATCCGATAAGAAAGGATTTTCCGAAATTCTACCGCTGAGGACAAAGTTTATGTTTTTGTTTTTTCAAAGCCCCGGAGGGCAAATTTTGTATGGGACACTGTGATTCCTTGGTCCAATCTACTTCAAATTTTGCATAAACATTCTTTAACAGAATTGATGGAAGACGTGTTTCGTATTTTATTTATTTAGAAAGTTATTTTCGGGGTGATTTATTTCGAAGTCGATATCAATACTTCTTAGTGCTTTTGATTAAATTACATTTTATCTTGACACATGTTTTGAGTTTTCCTCAATCCGATTTGACTAAAACAAGCACACACAAGCTTTTATGTGAGTTCAACCTTTTGAACTCACATAAAAGCTTGGTGCAATGCAAATACTCTTTAAAATTGGAATGTCTTGAACGTCACCGTGCTATACTGTGCTGCTATATCAGTAGGTAAGTTAGCGCGTTTGAAGGTTTCTAAGCTTTACAGAGGTCTGTATTTTTTCCCAGGATTCCCCTAACACCATCAAATTACCCCTTCGAATTCAAGAGAGTGCAGTTTCCCATCAAAGTTTGCTTCGCAACGACCATAAACAAAGCTCAAGGTCAAACTCTTAAGGTAGCGGGATTAGACTTGAGGAAAAGCTGCTTTTCCCACGGCCACGGGAGTACAGAGTAGCCTGGTGATTCTAGCACCCGAAGGAAAAACAAAAAATATTGTTTACAAAGAAATACTGCGGTAGGTGTGTAGCGGCATCTACATCGCCACAGGCGAACTACGCATCAAAGACCTGACGTCACACAACATCCTAACGTCACCCAAATCCTGCATCGCGCAATTAGAGTTTACCGCGCGATAAACATATATACAAGCTCCCGACTTCAACCTCTGGGCAGTTGCCCGCCAGACACGACACCCATCTGGTCAAAAATATTGTTTACAAAGAAATACTGCTGTAGGTGTAATAATTCGATTTCGTTGTAAAAAGATAATACCCCCGTGTAACTTTCACCAGATCAAAGGCCGAGCTTCGTGTTCAAAAAATATAAGTACCAAAATTCTATTTTATTTTTTGGACTAGAGGGAGGAATTGTTATGTATGTATCAATGTGTGCTAGGCGCGCGCTGCACGCGCGCCATCTACTGTATGAGTGAGTCCAACTCTCGACTCCCGAACACAGAATAAAGCAGTGCGTTGCTAGCTAGCCACCGTTTCACTTGTGTATCTCTTTCCCCTGCACCCGCGTACATAACAGTAAGTAATAAAGATTGTTATATTTTTTAAGTATTCAAATATTTTAACATAATAATTTATTATTATGTTATAGCAAAATTTAGAACGTAAAAAATCAATAAAAAATTATATTAGAACCATTTTCGACTTTTACGCGGACGAAGTGTCGGGCAAAAGCTAGTCTTTATATATAGTCAGCCAGTGATGGCACGCGAAAGTTATCACTGTTTGATTTCACCCGTTGAAATATTTATAAATATTATTATCGAAAACAATTTGAGGTCAGTAAAACACTTATGAACTACTTTATAACAAAGGCAAAATAGACTAATTTCGACCTTCAGATGGTTGCCGACTCGGAATTAAATAGTTGTTAGCAATCCTTGTCGATAATTATATTCCCATCTCTATAAAACAATTATAAGTCTATGGTTTTCAGTGCCCCGGGCGCCACGGACTAATATAAAAGTCGTTCTGTGACGTCATAAACGTACGGCTGTCAACGCAGCGTTGGTATTGATACGGCAATTGCCGTATTATACGGCAATTCACGATTTTTTTTCCAGAAAATACGGCATACGGCAGGCGTATCATTGCTGTATCACAAAATAAGGCAATTCAAAACGTTTTTTCACTATAATGAAAATAAAACTCATATATCTGTCACCTGAAAAGGCTGTACACCACACATAATTTTTTCGTCAATGTTGCCTCTAACCCAGAAACTACCACAAATTGTCAAAATTTAAAATGACCTTAAAATAATCGATGACAACTGATTCAAAATCAAAGACAAAAATCAAGTATACTGTACCAAGTTTGGTGTCGCGCGACATGTGCGACATAATGGGAAGCAGAGACAAGTATACATTAGATAAACATGAATCTAAAGTAATAGAAACGATAAGAAACCTTTATGGAGAAGAAACAAATGAAGAATAGATATTTTTAAAATACATATGGCAATTTAGATTTGTTTTCCCTTAAATACGGCAACACACGCTGTGATCAGATTTTTACGATAACAACACTGTGTCAAGGTCACTTTGGCACAGTGCAGGCTGCAGGTACTAATCGGATTCTTTATCGGAGTAAACAAATACGTAGGTGAGAAGATGGATTTACTGAACTGGATTTAGATCAGCTATTAAACATTTTAGAAGGTGTGGAATCGGACTCAGAGTATTTTGTCGTGAACGTTCTGAAGAAGATTCTGAGGTATGTCCAACTAGATAATAATAATAACGTTAATTCATCAAAAAGTAAGAATTTAATAAGTGAAATGTTCGGTAAGCCACAAACTAAGCATCGCGCGTCGCTTCTAGGTATCTTGTGGCTCTGGAGTGCGAATTTAACAAAGTTGAAACGGTCACCTTACAGTTTGAGGAGATTATCTACAAGAGATAAGAATTCAAATAAAATAAAACATTATTTTTGTGAGATTCAATTCTGAATGAAGACCGTAGACCCCATCCCTAATCAAAATTGAACTTCACGTGCTCTGAGCACCAAGGACTTGAAATGAAGTCAAAGAATGACTTCATGACACAAATAGAGATGTACCTCATTTCCTAAAGCTCTAATTGAGTTATATATTTTTTCCTTTGATACTTATAATTTACACTGTTTTTTCTTACTTGGGATACTGTGAAATAACACAAATATGGATATATTTAATCAGTTTTTATTTATATCCGTTAAATTATAATTAAAACTTAACTTATCGCGTATAAATCTCATTCATCGATATGACGATACCCTCATCACTACTGTTTACTATATTTCGTTATATATTTATGCGCTGGCGCTTGACGCTGGCGAGGCATCGCGTTCTATGGATGGACGTGGGCGGTGAAAAGATTAAATCGGCTTTCACCTTCCAAAACTATGAAAACGACACTCATGACGCGTAGTCGCCATCTCAGATTTTGATTTTGACCAAATTCACACTTTTTCTCTCTCTCTTTCATTCAATTAGAAGACAGTCGCAGGTGTGAACGCTTTTTCGCGTGATGATTTCTGCCAGTGCGAAGTGCACTGGCAGAACACATCAAGCAAAAAAGCATACCACAAGCAGTGTTAAAGAACTTCGTTCCAATAACAATGTAATACTGAATTTAATTTTAAGACTGCACATGATCAGATACAACTGATATTTCCAAAAAGTCTGCAATACAGCTCAAATTCGAAGTAAAAAAATCTGTATTTTGGGACTAAGCTCGAGAATCGAGACACCGCGTCTCGAATCTAGACCCACGACAAGTACATTTACAATAAGTCCCGGGATTCGGGACCCGAGGCGTCCCGTGACCAAACCCCTACTTGTGATAGACAGACAGACGGCATAGAACGAACTTACGGGGCGACCTCTCGACGCCCTCGGTGACAAGCTGTTCCCGAGGTGAGGCACTGCTATTACGCAGCTGATAAGTGTGTATTGCAGAATGGTGACACGGGTGAATAACAAACAGAAATAGCATAATAACATTTTATTCTATGGTTAAGTGCAGATCAGAGACAATACACTTATAGACTAGCACATCACACCGCAGCTAGCAGTGTGTGCAGGCGGCGCGGGTCCAGCCTCTGTGCGGCCGCGCGCCACCTCACGCGGCAGCCAGCAGCGTGTGCAGGCGTCGCGGGTCCAGCCTCTGTGCGGCCGCGCGCCACCTCACGCGGCAGCCAGCAGCGTGTGCAGGCGGCGCGGGTCCAGCCTCTGTGCGGCCGCGCGCCACCTCACGCGGCAGCCAGCAGCGTGTGCAGGCGTCGCGGGTCCAGCCTCTGTGCGGCCGCGCGCCACCTCACGCGGCAGCCAGCAGCGTGTGCAGGCGGCGCGGGTCCAGCCTCTGTGCGGCCGCGCGCCACCTCACGCGGCAGCCAGCAGCGTGTGCAGGCGGCGCGGGTCCAGCCTCTGTGCGGCCGCGCGCCACCTCACGCGGCAGCCAGCAGCGTGTGCAGGCGGCGTGGGTACAGCACTTGTGCGGCCGCGCGCCGCCTCACGTGGCAGCCAGCTGTGTGTGCAGGCGGCGCGGGTCCAGCCCCTGTGCGGCCGCGCGCTACCTCACACGGCAGCCAGCAGTGTGTGCAAGCGACGCGGGTCCAGCCCGTGCGCGGCCACGCGCTCTACCTCACACGGCAGCCAGCAGTGTGTGCAGGCGGCGCGGGTCCAGCCCGTGCGCGGCCGCGCGCTACCTCACACGGCAGCCAGCAGTGTGTGCAAGCGACGCGGGTCCAGCCCGTGCGCGGCCACGCGCTCTACCACACACGGCAGCCAGCAGTGTGTGCAGGTGGCGCGGGTCCAGCCCGTGCGCGGCCGCGCGCTACCTCACACGGCAGCCAGCAGTGTGTGCAGGCGGCGCGGGTCCAGCCCGTGCGCGGCCGCGCGCTACCTCACACGGCAGCCAGCAGTGTGTGCAGGCGGCGCGGGTCCAGCCCGTGCGCGGCCGCGCGCTACCTCACACGGCAGCCAGCAGTGTGTGCAGGCGGCGCGGGTCCAGCCCGTGCGCGGCCGCGCGCTACCTCACACGGCAGCCAGCAGTGTGTGCAGGCGGCGCGGGTCCAGCCCGTGCGCGGCCGCGCGCTACCTCACACGGCAGCCAGCAGTGTGTGCAGGCGGCGCGGGTCCAGCCCGTGCGCGGCCGCGCGCGCCACGGCGTGCGCGTGCGCGGGCCAGCGGTGCGCCAGCAGCGCCAACAGCGCCGTGGCCGCACAGAGGGCCGCCGCCAGCGGGAGCAGCGCGGGCGCGCGGCGGCGCGGGAACACGGACAGCGCGTGGTGCTGCGGCAGCAGCTCGCGGTCCGCGCAGGCCGCGCAGGCCGCGCCCGCCGCGCCGCGCTCCGCCGCCGCCCACGCCGCGCCCAGCAGGCGCAGCGCGCCGGCGCACGCGCGCCAATGCCGCAGATGGAAGAACGCGTAGGCCAGCGCCTCGCTGTCGCCACGCCGCAGCACATGCTCGGGCGGCAGAGTGAGCGGCCGCAACTCCAGCAGGTACTCGGGCACGTGCGGGTTGAACTCGATGGCGCGCCGCACGGCGTCCAGCGCGCCCAGCTCGGCCGCGCCCCGCGCCGCGCCGGCCGCGCGCGCGCGCAGCAGGGCGGCGGTGTAGCACACGCACGCCGAGCGCGGCAGGCCAACGTCGTCGTAGCGCGCCAGCACCGCCTACGCACACGAACACGTATTATTTCATTCACAGATATTACTGGCTGTCTCAAATACAACTAGCTCTACTCCCTGTAATAGTGATAACTTCTAGTCAAGTAAGCTATCCTTTAAAGCAAAACCGGCCAAGTGCGTGTCGGACCACGCACAATGAAGGGTTCCGTAGTTGGGATGAATTTATACCAAGAACAAACTTAACATTGTAGTTGAAAAACATGTTCTCCCATACGGAATGTATAGGAGAGCATGTTTTTCAAAACGCCAATTTAAGTTGGTCGATTATTACTCGTTAACCTGTAGAGCCTACTTAGCTCTGATAGTTTTCCTTTTAATCTCGTTATATATACTACTGCTGTGAATTTTTTCACAAGTCCAAGTACAACCATTTAGCTAGAGGGGCGGGGGGGGGGGCACTTGACTCTAACAAGAAAATTCAGGTAAAATCTTAATATTTCGCAAACAGATCCCCGAATTCAAAAATCGTTTAAATTGTTTTTTTGTATTGTTACAAACTCACAATATTTTTGAAAGACCTTTCTAACGATACCCCACAACATAGGGTGGATGAGGAAAAGGAAAACAATCCCACTTTACCCTAAAAAAAAATCTTTTTCTTGATTTTATTTTACCACTTTGTCGGCATGATTAATATGTATACATATGCCAAATTACAGCTTTCTAGTACTAACCGTCTCTGAGCTAAGCCGTGGACAGACAGACAGACGTACATGGCGAAACTATAAGGGTTCCTTGTTTACTACGGAACCCTAAAGAAGAGAAAAACCGGCCAAGTGCGTGTCGGACTACGCACAATAAAGGGCTCTGCAGTTGGGAGTTTTTTTTATTTTTATTGAGGGCTAATAAACAACTACAACATATATAATACATAAAATTAACAATACTTTAAGTGGTAATGTTGCAGTCCACTGCATTATCCGCAGATAGGACATATTAGAGATCAGTGGTTGCCACGTCTAGTGGCGACCACTGATCTCTAATATGTTAATAGGATACAGTTAAGATTGTAATTGAAATTGATGATGAAATTATTCATAGTAAAGTGTATATAGTTACACTTGGGGATACTAAGATGCAGCCTATTGTCAATACAGTAGGCAGTTAGTCTGTCCAAGTCCTCCTGAAATGACTGGCAGTCGTCTGTAGTACGTATCGCTTGAAACGCCTTCAACTCATCGGCGTACATCAAGAATTTTGACTTTTTAAAGCATTTCTTAATATCGTTAATATAAATAATGAATAAAAGCGGTCCCAGAATGGAGCCCTGTGGAACTCCGGAAGTAATATTAACAGAGACAGACTGATGATCATTAACCACAACCCTTTGTGACCGGTTTTCGAGGTACGACACAACCCAACGCAATAGATCTATCGAATTTATCCCAAAAACAAACTTAACATTGTAGTTGAAAAACATGTTCTCCCGAGATAGATATAATCTCTAGAGATAATAAGCTGGAATCTGGTATACACTTTCATTTTGGCGTTCTATATGTGGTCCCAAAAGTCTCATAACATCTCGTTTCTGCCTCATGACTTATTCAAGGTCCTCGAATCTGCCTCATGACTTATTCAAGGTCAAAGGTCCCAAAAACGGGTGTGCGTAGTCGCAGCGGAAAAATGTCGAATTTCTTAATTTCAGTTTAGCAGATATTTAGTGTATGACGTCGTGTGTGGAAAAGCAAAATAAAACATATTCCAATATTTAGTGTATTAATGCAAAAATTCAAATTTAAAATTTCAGCTCACTACAATAAATAATTAAAGAGATAAAATGAAAATACTAGAACAACCGCAATACATGGATAAACCGACCAAGTTTGAATGGCTACAAAAAAGCGGCCGAGCAGTGTTTTATTTTGCTTTTCCATAAAAAAATCCTACAATCGGATGTCATACAGTAGAGTGGTCCAGTCGTAATAAGTAATGCCATCGCTCATTAATTACTCAGAACACAAAAATGAAACTTGGCTAGACATTGTAGACTTATGTCTACAATGTCTAGCCAAGTACAAAGATACAAAATACAAACAAGGCAAGACAAGATACAAATAAACGTTATAATTTAGGCTCCAGAGTTCCTATTTTAAGTACTTGGACCTAATAACTTCATTTTACTTTTACGTGTATATCTTCTGAACGGTATATTTTTTTCAAATACTGTTTTCACACACATTTGACATTACGCACAAATTCAAAGCAACGTGCGTAAAAAATTACAACTCTGCACTGAACCGTTTTATATGATTTTCATCGAATAGCCAAACGTCAGCGCAGCGGAAAATTGAATAAATTGGTAATTATAGGACGCACAAATTTCAAGTCTCATAAAATCTCTTGTCTGCGTCGTGGTCAAGGTCAATAGTCCCAAAAATTGTTTTTTAACGATTATCTAGGTTTCTATAGCTCCGATGATGTTAACATCTGTTATAAAATTCCAGAGCATAAAATTTGTGACAAATTTTGTATAAACCATTTTTTCATGCGCTCCACCGTTTTTGAGATAGAGGGCGGAGGCCAAACTCAAACTTAAACCATTTATTTCAATTAAACCATTTACATGCACTTTGAAATGTCAAGGAATCGGTCATTCAGAAATATGGAGCTAGTTGCCCATTCCGAAGCGTAGTAGGTACCTATGGAGAAGAACGAGCAAGAAACTCCACGGACACTCTTTTAAATAAATTGTTACAAAATATTGGTTACATCATTCATGTTTAAATTAAACATGTGAGAACAATATAGAAAAACATGCACGTTAGAAGCGTCCGTAATAAAAAGATAAAACAAAGAACAATTCAAAAATTAAAATCAGCTATGGCAGCTGAGAGTTGACCAGTCCCAACTGATGGCGCCCGTTCACGAACATGACGCATGGATCAGCACCATTCAGCTCAACCATTTTGAAGGGAGCTAAATGATCCAACACACGCGCCACCATCAGCGAGACATCTGAGTGAGCATGACATACTCACAGCCGCCAGGGCACATTCAAGTCAATAAAAGACGTATTACCCGGTAAGTTTTAGCTCTTTAGTACATAGTACTCACACCTGTGCTCTGCAATTATATAATATAAAGGAAAATTTATTTTATACAATGCAAAGATGGTCTTAAAATCTTCAGCAGCTCCAACAGTATTTTCAAATGTTAATCAAATAGTTCTGGTTGCGGAGCAGGACCAGCATTGAGCCAAGCATTTTTATCAGCGATGTAATCCCCTACTTATAATAGGCATATTATAAGTTGGGGGATTACATCGCTGATAGTGAGCGTTTTATATATGATTTGAATTTCATCTCGTTCAGTTGAAGTATGTGGGCAGGAATTTTATTGTAACATTTTACAGTATCCCATGAAAGCTGAGTCCACTTTAGCCTGTCTGAAACCTGGTTGAACTAATAGGTCCCTATTTCTTGTACTATTATGTCTATAAACTCTTTTACTAAAAATATGTAATTTTTTTCTTACGTGCATGATGTTTTCATAGATATATTGACAAGGTACCGACATGATGTTAATATCCTTAAACAGTTCCCTTAGAG
The DNA here is from genome assembly GCA_947364205.1 of Agrochola lota. Lineage (NCBI taxonomy): Eukaryota > Metazoa > Arthropoda > Insecta > Lepidoptera > Noctuidae > Agrochola > Agrochola lota. The sequence continues at coordinate 239,237 of OX376222.1, read as the reverse complement.
AGTCACGCCTACAGAGATAATAATGGCTCTGATCACTCTTTTCTGCAGAATAAAAATAGACTCAATGTCTGCAGCCCGTCCCCACAGTAAAATACCGTTAGACATGATACTATAAAAGTAACTAAAATAGACCAGCCTCGCGGTATCTACATCAGTAAATTGACGGATTTTTCTGACAGCATAATACTGCTTGAACTTAGCTGTCCTGCGAGAGATGTTAAATGACGACCCCATTGTAACCTTGAGTTTCGACGAATTCTAGTTTCTCTTGATTCAATACTATCTCACAATCACCGGTTTTTCTCTTTTGACATTTGGTAAAGAAAATTTTATATATTTTTTATTTTGTCCATTTAACACTAAATGATTAGCAGTGAACCAACTTTGGACCTGCAGTAGGGCGTTATTTACGTCGTCAAAATTTGTAGCAAATCTATCTACCTACAAAAATAAGGAAGTATCGTCAACAAATAACACCATTTGTGGTTGATTTAAAAAAAAATGGAGTAGATCATTGATATAAACTGAAAAGAGGAATGGACCCAATATCGAGCCTTGTGGCACACCCATTTTTACTTTTAAACTTTGTGAATTGATACCCTTTATTTGAAATTTATGTTGTCTATCATTTAAATAAGATTTTACTAAATTGAGCGCAAGTTTTCCAAGTCCATAATGCTCAAGTTTCAAGAGTAAGGTATCGTGATGGACGCAATCAAATGCCTTGGAGAGGTCCCAAAAGATTCCTATGGCGTCTTGAGCAAATTCAAATTTAAGTCATTTATTCAAAATAGGCTGAGAATCAGCACTTTTCAAACGTCAAAATTACATAACACAGTCCCCCAAAAACGCCCACCCTTCACCACTTCCTAGTGCTTAGCTGGGAAGAAGAAGTGGCGCAACAAACTCCCCAGCAGCACAGCTGTCTGTTCAGTTAGAAAACTTGATTCTATACAACAGCAGTTACGCAAAACAATTTACATTATGCAACATAAAACATTACAACTCATTAAAAAAAAAAAACTGTAATGAGTAGATTATGTCAATAATAAGTAAAAAAAAAATGACTTATACAGTCAAATAAAATGAACTAACCAATTATATGAACTCATATAGTGTCATGTAGTCGTTGATTTTAAAACACTTGTTTGTTGCTTCGGGGGGGGGGGGGGGGTTACATTGGGGCAGCTTAATTATTCCCAAGCCTTTTCGTCGTCTAAGTAATTTTGAACTTTATAGAAACCTTTTAACCTTTTTCACATAGTTTCTGTTTAATAAATGATTAAAATTTAATGAAGCTCAGTTCTTTAACATGGCTTGGGAGTTTGTTGTAAAAACGTATACTTTGGCACTTAAATGAATTACTAATTTTTTGGAGCCTAGTCCTGGGCACAATAAATAAATCTTTGTGTCTAGTATTTATGCTATGAATGTCGCTGTGTTTAGAATATAGATTAATATTCTTTTTTACATAAATCAGGTTCTCATAAACATATTGAGATGCGACTGTCATTATGTTTATTTCCTTAAATGTATCCCTCAGTGAATGCCTACAACTAAGGTTATATATTGCTCGAATGGCTCGTTTCTGCAACACAAATATAGCCTGAAAGTCGGCTGCATTTCCCCATAACAAAATGCCGTACGACATTACACTATGGAAATAACTAAAATATACTAATCGAGCTGTTCCTACATCAGTCAAATGACGGATTATATACACCGCGTAGGCTGCAGAGCTTAGCCGCTTCGACAATTTGGTTATATGTGGGCCCCACTGCAACTTCGAATCCAAAGTAATACCTAAGAACACAGTGGTGTCCACAAGATCCAATTCTGTCCCATTTACTAGTACATTGGTTTTCACCTGCTTAACGTTTGGTGTCAGAAATCTAATTCATTTAGTCTTTTTCTCGTTTAAAAGTAAATTATTAACACTAAACCAATGCACTATTTTAGAGACAACATTATTTACATCGTCGGTAACTGTCTGTTGTCGCTTAAGTTTAAATATAAGTGATGTGCAGTGATCGGAGTAGGTGGATTGAACTGGGGTCATTGATCCGAAACGTATATATTACTATGGACATTCCTCCGGAATTGGTGGATTATTAAAAAAAAACCGGAACTTATGTAGGAATTGTATTCTGCCAGAGTGGAAGGAGTCATTTGATGATTTGCCATCCTCAAAAAAAAGGTAGGAATTGTAATAAAATGAGCAATTTTATTCTTTATTATTCTTCCTATTTTTTTTTTTGTCACGATTTGACAAAACCCAACGACCAATCAGAACAAAGGATCATGGGTGGTACAATAACCGGTTATCAGAACAATGCGTACGCCCGCCGACGACATGCCAGGTAGTTCACTCGTTTACTTCGGTTCGTAGAGTTTAGTTTTCTTAATTTAGTTTTGATACCTTCCTTTAAATTTTGAATTGAGTAGTAATAATATCACTACCAACATTAACAATATTTAATTGAATCCGGAAATACCGGAATTACTTTCCGGAAAAATGGCTTATCCATGTTATTCTTTCTGTGTGCATTTATGATACAAGTACTAAAAATCAATCTACCTACTCCGATCACTGGTGATGTGTCATCTGCAAATAACACTATTTCATGACTGTTCTTTATAAGGCAAGATACTATATTTCCTGACCAATGTATCAAGAGAAACACAATCGAAAGCCTTAGATAAGTCACAAAAAATACCTAGGGCATCATGTGACTCCTCCCAGGCCTCAAAAATATGTGCAAGAAGCTCCACACCAGCGTCGGAAGTCGAGCGACCCCTTGTGAAACCGAATTGTTTGCTGTTTAATAATTTATGACTATTAAAATGTCTTTGCAATTGATCTAGCATCAATTTTTCAAAATGTTTACTAAAGGTGGGGAGCACAGAAATTGGTCTAAAGTTCGTGGGGTCAGCTGTGCTGCCCGATTTAAATAAAGGTATTATTTTACTACTCTTCACTAAGTCAGGAATTACACCACAGTCAATACATTTATTAAAGATAATTGCTAATTCAGGCGCTACAGTGTTGATTATGCATTTTGCAATTTTCTACGGAATTTCCCCATAGATCAGCAGTTTTCTTAACATTGAGTGTATTGAAAGTTTTCATAATATCTCGAGCAGTAACATAGTCGAAATTAAATTCATGGTTACAATTATCAACATTTTCTTTCAATAGTGATTCGGCAACAGTGGAAGAAGAATTTAAAGATTTAGTGGTTGCGACTGGAATATCTGCAAAGAAATTTTCAAAAACTATGGCATCTTCTAAATCCTTTTCAATAACCATATTGTTTACATTAAGGCTGTAGTCACTACTACGCTTACTGTCTTTTCCAGTCTCATTGTTTATAATTTCCCAAGTCGTTTTTATTGAGCAAACTCAAACTCAAAGCATTTATTTCAAATAAACCAATTACAGGTACTTTTGAATTGTCAAGGGGTCGGTCAGTCAGAAATATGAAGCTAGTTGCCCATTCCAACGCGTAGTAGGTTCCTATGGAGAAGAACGGGCAAGAAACTCCACGGACACTCTTTTCAATCAGAATATTTTCACAAAATATTGGTTACATCATCCATTTTTGTAATTATACATGTGAGAACAATGTAAAAAGACGTGCACGTTAAAAGCGTCAGTAATAAAAATAAAATAAAAAACAATTCAAAAATTAAAATAAATTCAAATAAGCCGTGGCAGCTAAGAGATGACCAGTCCCCACTGACGGCGCCCGTTCACGAACATGACGCATGCATCAGCACCATTTAGCTCTACCATTTTGAAGGGCACCCGCCACCACCAGCGAGACATTTGAGTGAGCATGACATACTCACAACCGCCAGGGCAAACTCAAGTCAATGAAAGACGTACCCAGTAAATGGTAACTGTAAAGTAGGGACATAGTGCTCACACATGTGCTATGCAATTATATAATACTAAGAGATTGAATTTATACAATCTAAAGATAGTTTTACAATCTTCAGCAGCTGCAACAATATTTTGAATGCTAATCAATTAGTTTATGCGCCCTTGTGGAGCTGGACCAGCGCTGAGCCAAGCAGTTTTGTCGTCGATGTAATCCCCCAACTTATAATATGCTTGGCAGCATAGTGTGCGTTTTATACAAGATTTAAATTTCGTTTCGTTCAATTGGAGTATGTGGGGAGGTATTTTATTGTAACATTTCAAACAGTACCCCATGAAGGATGACTCTATTTCAGCCAGTCTGAAACCCGGTTGAATCAATTGGTCCCTATTTCTAGTCCCATAATTGTGTCTATCACCTCTTTTACTGAAAAGACTTAGATTTTTCCTAACGTACATGATGTTTTCATAGATATATTGACAAGGTACCGTCATGATATTAATATCTTTAAACAGTTCCCTTAGAGAGCCTCTTCCCATGCGTTAAAAATGTGTCTTAATAAGGTTACACCGGCGTCGGTCGTACAACGTCCTTTGGTGAAACCATACTGTTGATCATGAAGGATTTTATTTGTGTTAAAATGATTGAGCATTTGATTAAGCACTAACTTTTCAAACACCTTGCTGAAAACCGGCAACACGGACACGGTTCTATAATTATTGGTGTCTTTACTGTCTCCGGATTTGAAAAGTGGTATTACCTTACTGTATTTCATTAAATCCAGGAAGACTCCATGGTCCACACACAAATGAAATATTAAGGCTAAGTAAGGCGCTATGGTCTCAATTATGGAAGTACAGACTTTAATGAACATTCCCCAGAGATCTTCGGTTAATTTAATCTTAATTTGCTTAAAAGTTTTTATTTCTGACTAGCTTTACCCGGCCCGACTTCGCACGGGTAGCACTAAACCCTACCTACCGTAATTTTCTCACCGTTTAACCCTTCCCTGGACTACGACAAACATTTCAAAACCAAAATCAGCTAAATCGGCCCAGCCGTTCTCGAGTTTTAACGAGACAAACGAACAGCAATTGATTTATATATATATATATATATATATAGATAGGGGTTAATATGCTAAAAGTTAAATTCAATCGGGCAAGCTGAAAGTTCGCCCTTACTAAATCAAAAGAGAGCGAGGGCGAGGAATTGTAAGGTTTCAGTAGTTTTAAGTGGGATACTGGTAAAGAAATTTACAAACTCTTGAGCATCTTCTTTGCCGTCGCAAACGAGACCACCACATGACGTCTTCAGTGTGTAATCAGAATTATGCTTGATGCTATGACTGCGCAGCGATCAGCCATACATAATTTTTCGCAAATTTTATGCTCTTGAATTTTATAATAGATGTTAATATCATTGGACCTATAGAAACCTAGATAATCGCTAAAAAACTATTTTTGGGACTATTGACCTTGACCACGACGCAGACAAGAGATTTTATGAGACTTTTGAGACAACGTTTAGAACAGTTTCCAGCTTATTATCTCTCACTCCGAGCTTTACCCTCTTTTTACGCTAATTTAACTGGCTTATTAAGCTTAATATTTCGCAAACGGAACCCTGAATCCAAAAATGGTTTTCACCAACTCACAATATTTAGAACGCCTTTTCCAACGACAACCCACGCCATGGGATAGATGAGAAAAAAATAAAACATCCCATCAAATCAAACATAATAAATTAATCCATGGTAAATTAAAAGCAAAAAACCTTTTAAAAAAAAGCTTTTATTTCATAGTTGTAAAAGATGGCTTGATCACTGCGTGGTCACGGAGTCTGCGTGGATGTCAATTCTTAATGTAAATGTTAAATATGATACTTTGTGGTCTGACCATTTCCCGTTATTTATTAACTGTAATTTTAATATTGTTAAACCCAGAGCCTGTTTTAATAATGTCATGCGTAATAAAAATTTATGGGGTAACAGACATGTAGATCAAATAATAAAATATAATGAACAGTGTAATGACAAATTAAAACACATTGATTTTCCTGACCAGTTCCGTTGTTGTGTTGATAATAATTGTAATAACTTAGAACATCGATCTATAATTGATAATATGTATCAGTGCATCATAGCAGTATTGAGTGATGCGGCCTGCGATAGTTTTGAGAAACCTCGCTGTAAAAGAATTGGCGGTTATGTTAGGGGATGGAACAGACATGTTAGTGGGGCGCACAGGGAGGCTAGACTTGGGTTTCAGTTGTGGATGGAGGCAGGTAAACCATTGGCTGGCCGGCTTTATGATAATATGTTACAAACGAGAAGGGTATTTAAATCTAAGTTGAAATGGTTCCAAGACCATCAAGAACAAATTGTTATGGACAAGTTAGCTTGCCTTCATAGAACTAATAATTTTAAAGACTTTTGGAAAAGTACAAACAGCTTGAACATTGGGTCTAGCTTACCTGTTAGCCTTGAAGGTCTTACTGATAAGGCGGAGATCTCAAACCTGTTTAAAGACTTGTTTACTATTAAATCACCACTGGGCCCGTCTTCAGACGCCTCTGAACTCGAGCGGTCTTTTTCACAATGCTTAACAATAAGGTATACAGCAAAGGAAGTACAGAATGTATTGGTACATATGAAGCGCGGAAAGTCTCCGGGTCATGACGGGCTCAGTGTGGAACACTTAAGGAATGCTGGTATCCATTTGCCCAGGGTACTAGCATTGTTTTATAATTGTTGTGTGTCGCACGCTTATCTGCCAAAGGATATGATGAAAACAATTGTTGTTCCTATTGTTAAAAATAAGACCAGTGATATATCAGATAAAGCGAACTACAGACCAATCTCCTTAGCCACGATTGTGGCTAAAGTTTTTGACTCTTTATTAAACAACTTTTTAAAGAATAATGTCAAGCTCAATGATGCTCAACATGGGTTTAGAGAGGGCTTATCTACTGAAACTGCAATTTTATGTCTGAAAAAGACTGTTAAATATTATACATGCAACCAGACTCCTGTTTTTGCCTGTTTCCTGGGTATGACAAAGGCATTTGACATGGTGTCGTATGACAAGTTGTGGTCTAAACTATGTGACGCGAATGTACCCAGTGAAGTAACGAGTGTTTTTAAATACTGGTACACACATCAAATTAATTGTGTAAAATGGGCTAATGAAATGTCGGATGAGTGTGTGATGGAATGTGGAGTTAAGCAGGGTGGATTAAGCTCCCCTACCCTGTTTAATTTATATATAAATGAGCTGATTGTTGAGCTTAGCAGTTTGCATGCTGGCTGCTACATAGAGGGGGTAGCATTTAATAACATTAGCTACGCTGATGACATGGCGTTGCTGAGTCCGTCTATGGTAGGTCTCAGAAAATTGATTAAAGTTTGTGAGTGTTACGCAGAGGAGCACGGTTTGAGATATAACACGGACAAAAGTCAGTTGCTTATCTTTAAGGCGGCCAATAAAGGCGAAGAGAGATACCCAACTGTCACTTTGAATGGTGGTGTGTTAAGGCAAATGCTTTCGCTGATGTTCGTCTTGCGACGATCCAAGAATTTCACCTCTAACGTCGCAATACGAATGCCCCCAGTTATCCCTATTAATCATTACCTCGGAGTTCTGAAAACTAACAAAATAGAACCGAGATCATATTCTATTATTCCATGCATTAAACCGTGTTCTTCAGTTTAAATATCTAGGGCACATTGTGGCGGAGGATTTGAGGGACAATCTAGATGTAGACCGGGAGCGTAGAGCATTAGCAGTGCGATGTAATATGCTAATCCGAAGGTTCTCACGCTGCACGGATGCGGTTAAAATAACACTTTTTAAGGCATATTGTCAAGTTTTTTACTTGTGTAGCCTCTGGACTAGTTGCACTCAAAAAGCTGTTAATGCTCTTCGTGTTCAGTACAACAATGCATTCAGGATGCTGTTGGGGTTGCCACGCTTTTGTAGTGCCTCGGGTATGTTCGCGGATGCTCAAACTGACGGCTTCGCTGCGATCAGACGCAAGCGTGCTGCATCCCTGTTGCGCAGAGTGCGTGCCAGCTCCAACAATCTCCTGGTGGTCATTGCTAGCAAACTGGGTTGCCCTATCTTTTCCTATTTAAGCCAGCTGCATAATTCTAGTAATGGTTAATTGATTTATTTTTATTGTTATTGTTTATAAATACTACTAACTTAGTTTGTAAGTAAATTGTTACAAACGTTATGAGTCCATGTTACTTGAAAATAAAGATTTAAGTATTATTTCCTTTATTCAACTATATACATACAAATTATATTTTTAAATATTAGAATAAAAGAATATAAAAACATTTAAAAATATAAAAAATAGTAGCCCACCGGTATCGGGAACAGTGTCCAAGCTACCGGCGGTCAGGGCTCCAGAGAGAGGAACCTCCTGACAATGCGAGCCGTGTCCAAGAGTACCGCTCTCTGAATCAAGCCCTCGATCCAGCTGCCCAACGAGAGCCTCCTTAGGTGTTGGTCGAGGCTCTTGGCAATTAAACCATTGGCTGATACGACTATCGGCACAATGATCGCTGAGTCCACATCCCACATGTCGACAACCTCGCGAGCCAAGTCAAGATACTTGAATTGTTTATCTTTCTCGGCTTTCACGAGGTTCCCGTCATGCGGAACCGTGATGTCAATAATCATTGTGGGCCGCTCTACTCGATCCACCACCACTATATCAGGTTTATTGGCAACAATAGTCCTGTCAGTGATGATGGATCGATCCCAGTACAAAGTGATATTTCCATTTTCGAGAACTGGGTCGGGCGCATACCTATAGTACGGCACTTCAGATTCCACAAGACTGAACTTCAGAGCAAGTTGCTGGTGGATAATCCTGGCTACAAGGTTGTGTCTATGCAAGTACTCTTCGTTAGCTAGACGAGAACAGCCAGAGATAATGTGTCGGATTGATTCTCCCGGACGGTGGCATGCCCGACAGATGTCAACCGTCCCGTCCTTCACAATGAATCTCCGGTAATTGTTCGTCATCATAACTTCGTCCATAATTGCACAGACAAAACCTTCAGTTTCACCGAAAAGGTCACCGAAACGTAGCCAGGATACGGACGCTAAGAAATCTACACCAGGCTCATGAAGAGCCCGATAGTAGCGCCCGTGAAGCTCCTTGCTCTGCCATACCTTCTTGTGGTCATCTGTAGTAAGTATTAAAGGTTTGCGCCAGTTCTCTTTAGCCATGGAGAGTGGGGTGAGTCCCTTGTCCACTGCGACCACATCCCGATGCATACCCACTTCGGCTTTAAAAAAATAATCCCTGAGGCTGCACACCTCGCGGTTGTGGAGGGTCTTAGCGTTTAAAAAGCCTCGACCCCCGCACTTCCGCGGGATGTACAGTCTCATCACTGATGAACGTGGGTGATGCATCCGGTTTGCGGTCAGGAGTGTACGGACCCTTCTGTCCAGGGCGTCGAGTTCGGTCTGAGTCCATTTGAGTATGCCGAAAGAGTACATCAAAACCGGCATGACCCAACCGTTCTAGGCGCGCACCTTGTTTCCGCCCAAAAGAAGACTAATTAAAACCTTCTTCAGGAGACCAAAGAAGCGCTCCTTCAACGATTGCTTATGTCAACAACGCTTCCGACATACCCAAATACTTATAGCTTTCGGCTGAGGAGAGGGATCTAAGGTGTATGGAGTCCGAGAGTTGAGTTCCCTCGGATTCCATAATCTCCCCTCGCTTTACATGCATGACTGCACATTTGTCCACACCAAATTCCATCCTGATGGCGATACTGAATGTTTCAGTTACCTTCAGTAGCTCCATCAGTCGCAATTTGTTGGGGGCAAAGAGTTTCAAGTCATCCATGTAGAGGAGGTGAGATATGACGTGACCACCTCTCCTCAACCGATAGCCCAGACCTGAATCCTCTAGCAGTGTGCTTAGAGGATTCAGGGCTAAGCAGAACCAAAGTGGACTCAAACTGTCGCCCTGAAATATTCCCCGTTTAATCCATACAGGCTCATCATTCCCCTGGATCTGTTGACATCCTGGGTAGCGAAGGACCGTCCTCCATTGCCCCATACACGACATCAGGAAGGTGCGCAGAGTTGCATCTATCTTGTACAATTCCAGCACCCTCATGAGCCATGTATGTGGCACCGAGTCGTAGGCCTTCTTATAGTCTATCCAGCATGTCGACAGATCCTTGCGGGATCGACGAACTTGTTGGCTTATGGCCATGTCGATGAGGAGTAGCTCCTTAGTACCGCGGGACCCATTCCTACATCCATTTTGAGAGGCAGACATAATTGAATTACTGTCAATGTGTGTGTTAATTTTCACTCTCAAAATGGATGTTAGAAGTTTATAGACCGTCGACAAACATGTGATCGGTCTATAATTCTTGGGTTCCGCAGGACTACCTGACTTATGGAGCAGGTGGGTAACGCCTGTTGTTAGAAACTGTGGTAGCGACCCAAACTCCAGGGATGACTGGAATTGGGATGCTAGGCGAGTGTGTGAACTAATCAGCCATTTTAACCAAAAGTTGTGCAGTCCGTCCGGTCCCGGTGATTTCCAGTTCGGTAACGGACGGACTGCTCTGGCTACGTCTAATGGCGTGATTAGTACAGCTTCCATTTCTGGAATAGTTTCACACACTCGCTCGACATCCTGCACCCAGCCAGCCTCAGCGTGACAGACAGGCACCGACCAGATGCTGCGCCAGAATGCACTCTTGGCGGCATCATCCGGGCGGCTCACGTCCGTGACATTTTGTTCGGGTCGCTCCCAAGCTCTATATACCCACCTCTCATCGCTCTGGAACATGCGATTCTGCGTGTATCGATCAACCCGCCGCTTATACCGCCGAATACGGCTCGCCCATGCACAAACTTTCTGCTTCAGGAAGTCGATGCGCTCTGTGACACGGGACAAGTATTCTCGAGGGCTGATTCCAGTTCCCGAGAATGCCTGCCTCACAAAGCGCATCACTCGTGGTCTCGTATTGCCCTCCCTGAAGCAGAATAGTTAGCCGATGAGTACCCTGGCCCCATCGATACGTCGCTCGATCCTGCACTGCCAGGCTGGTGTACGGCTGGTTTTGGTCGAGTAGCTCTGTCACAATTTGTGAACTTGATGTTAGCTAAGCGACATGCCGCAACAGCCGCGCAGTACAGGATCGAGTGTGTATCAACGAGATCCTCGCTGCTCTCGAAAACATTTCTAAGCTGCGAGTCCAAGGCACACACCAGCGCCCTATTTTTTTTGTGCATAGGTAGGCGTGGTAATCGGGGCCTAAGATCGGTCGGAGTGTACCTATACTCGCGAAGCGCATCCTCCAGAGCGCTCCTCAATCGGACGTTGCACTGGCTACTTACTGTGGTAACCCTATCATCCTCCTCTTCAACACCACGACTGGACCGCGGCGGGATTACATCAATAAGTGTCACTTGTGCCGCGGTTTGTGCCGGAGTTGAGATGATATGGTTGCTCAGTACCTCTGAGCGCAGCCTAGCAAGTGCGTTGTCGTCCAACCGATGATTGCGTTGGATGACCCGCACCTGATCCGAAAGCCGTTGTGCCGAGACGTTGACGGTTGGCTCTAGTTCCTGAAATAGAGACAGCATCCTAACACGGTACGCAGTGAGGTGAGTTCCTCCCTCTGTAGACCCGTAATACGCGCGCATGACGTTCTCGTTTATAGACTGAGTCCATCTCATGCGCTGCGCACAACCACCGGCAGCGGGGACCCGGCTCGGGGCCGGTTGGCCCCTAAGTCCCAAGCTCCTCGGTGGCCGGCCTCTCCCCTGCCGGCGTACAGGTGTTGGCGACGTCGGCGGGGAAAAATACTCGTCGCTCGAGCTCGACGCAACTACCGCGGCCGGGGTCGTCACAGCGCTCACGGTGGGGCTGGGTACCGGCGGCGGCGAGGCGGAGCTGAGCGACGAGTCCGGAGGTGGTGGGCGTGCTCTTGCAGCTGATCTCGTCAACATTTCGTTTTCATTTCGTTTTATGTTTTATCATGGTTTTATTGGAGGTGACATCTGTCAGTTCACCACCGCTATGGCATTTTTTCATTAAAGTATATTTCTGAGGTTCATTTTATTCTTTTTTAAGTTTTATTTTTATTTAAGGGGTTAAAGGTTTGTTTTCGGCTTCTGATATAACAAAATAACTGCGTCTAAAATGAATAAAGCTATGGAAATTGAGAAAACTATTTTTTGATGTGTTGACGTTAGTGTTTCCAGCTTATTATTATTATTAAATGCCCCAAAAAGAAGAAAAAAATAATTTCTTTTCAAATTTTAGCTATCAACTTATATCCTCATTATACACAATTTATTTGATCATAAAAGCTTGTCGCGCGATTTACTTGTGTAAATAAACTAGTACTTACTTATTTAATTAAGTAACTTAATCTGCTAAGTTTTTTTTTTAAATTTCAGAGTAATTAAATAGGTACTTACGCAAACCTCGCGACAAGATCTTATGATCATATAAATTGTGTATAATGAGGTTATAAGTTGATACTTACAATTTTAAAAGAAAATTTTATTTTCTTCTTTTTAGAGCATTTAAATAAAAGCTTTATTTTTTTAAAGGTTTTTTTGCTTTTAATTTATTTTTTACTTTTAAGTTATTTCTAATTATTCTCGGCAAGCCCTTTCATTTGATACCCATATTGCAGAAGTGCATAAAAAATAACTATTCCGCCATCTTGGATGTCCCGCCATATTGGATTTAGAATGACGTCAAATTATTTTTGGAGTTACTCTTAACAAGCCCTTTCATTTGATACCCATATGCAGAAGTGCATAAAAAATAACTATTCCGCCATCTTGGATGTTCCGCCATATTGGATTTAGAACGACGTCACATTATTTTTCGAGTTACTCTCAACAAGCAGTGGCGTGCCCTCCATACATGCAAATAAGCTCTGCATAACCTGTAGTCCCACACATACTCGTACATGCCGATTTAAAAGACAAATAATTATACCTAAAAAAATATCACTAATGCGATTTACGCCATTCCACGCCATCTATTACTTTTTTTTTGGAACTAATTGGTTGAAGTGACGCGAACACTCGCCGCGGCTGCGCGCTGCAAATTCACCGCGCAGGCAGCGCCCTCGTGAGCCTCGTGAGCAAAAGCAGTAATACGACGTGCTTATTTCTCATACTTTGGATCTCATAAATCCTCGTGTAGTACACAGCAAAAGTGTGACTGTGTGCGTGAAAATGTGCGCGCGTGTTTGTGTTTTGGAAGCATAGCTTATTTTGCAACCCGTCCAAATTCAGAAACCGTAAAAGCACTGTTTAATTTTTGATTGCAGAGGGCCGACTTTTTTTGTCGGATTGACCAAATGACCGACTAATTCATTCGTTCGTATTTTGTATTAGTACGTAAATGCAAAGTTTTTTCGCCATATTTGTTTCGCTTTCGATTGTTAAATTGTTTTTCTTGGCGCAAGTGATTGACTATCTAAGTAATTATTTAGTAAGTTTATTGTAAATAAAAATGGAAAACTATACGTGTGAGACCTGTGCTGGCGAAGTGTGTTTAAATAAATTAAAATCTGCCGCTTTTTCGACGTTATCTTTGAGCAAAAATTTGAATTGATTCCAAAGGGAAGTTGTGTACCCGAGTTGGATTTAACTCAAAAAAGAGGTAATGCTACTCGTTATTTTCATAAAAAGCTTTATGATAATTATTACTGGTTAACGGGTTGTGTACACACAAACATATTGTATTTTTGCCCTTGCATTTTGTTTACAAATTCTGATAAAAATAATGTTTGGACATCTATCGGTTATTCAGATTTAAATAACTTTCACAAAGCGGCTGCTAAACACGATTCTTCAGAAAAACATCTGGAATCTTGCTTGAAGTTCCAAACTTTTGTTAAAGTAGAATAGAGACTAGTTTGAATAGCCAGGTCAAAGTTGTCCTGGTTGTGCGGTTCCTGTTAGTGTTCGATGTTCGTGGTGGTCACAAACAAACATCATGCGAAGCCGCCGGCGCCGCCGCGCGCCGTGCGGTAAGTCAGGTAGGGTAGGTAATCGGTGGGCCATCGACCGAAACAAGTGGAAGCTGGTAAGTTTTATTTTTATTTCAGCCATGCATACCCTGTCTGAAATGTCTGTGCACGCCCCTGTCAACAAGCCCTGTCATTTGATACCCATATTGTAGAAATGCATTAAAAATAACTATTCCGCCATCTTAGCTAGTCCGCCATATTGGATTTAGAATGACGTCACACAGCTTATCGTGTATTGTCATCCAAACTAAACGTGTATACAAAATTTCAGCTCAATCGTTAAGTTTCAAAAAACTGTTTTACTGCAAAAAGAAGGGTTTTAGGTCCACTTTCAGAAAATTTAAATGGCAATATTGCAAGTCTCTCCCGACCTGCACGTCCGCGTAGGCCTTCTGCTCGAGCAGCACCTCGATAAGGTTCTCGTGCAGCGCCAGGGCGTGCAGCGCGGGCGGCGCGTCGCGCGCCAGCTCGCGGAAAAGGCGCGCGGCGTCGCGCAGCCGTCCCAGGCGCCGCGCGCACATGGCGGCGCGGCGCTTCACGTGCGCCAGCACCGCCGCGTCGCGCCGCGCCTCGGCCGCGCTCGCCGCGCCCCCGGCCGCCGACTGTCGCCACGCGCCCTCGGCGGCGCGCCAGGCGCGGCGCAGCACGCGCTCGGCCTCGTGCACGGTGGGTGCGTCCTCCTCGGCCAGCAGCAGCAGCGCGGCGGCGCAGTCGGCGCGCACGCCCAGCGCGGCCCGCGCCGCGGCCACGCGCGCGCCAGGCTCGCGTTCGCGCCACGCGCGCGCCATCGCCTCCTCCGCCGGGCCCTGCAACCCACAGAACTGAGCAACTCTGCCTCCACTATACGCTTATCGTATTACCCCTTCATTCAAAGAAATAATAAAAAAGATAGTTCAGTTCAACAACATCTTTATTCTCTTGCCCATATCCCAATTCATTTTAGGAATACTATTATTAAATTAGAATGCTTGTATAAATAGTGGAGCGCCAGCACGCTTAGAATGACCACAATAGAAACGGGTTACGGGCCTGGCAAGCTTACGAAAGTGGTATCTACCCTTTTGTAAGTTCGCCGAAGTTTCAATTTGATATTTTTAGTATATTAGTATTATTTATTTCGCTGCATCCGATGGAACCACAGAGAACAGCATTTTGCCCACTTGTCCTCCCTTCGACATTTTGAAACGCAGCCACTGCTTCCTCGGCGTCCATAAAACGTTTTCCTCGAAGTTTTTCTTTTATTTTCGGAATTAAATAAAAAATCGCAAGGTGCGAGGTCGGGACTATAGGGCGGGTGACCCAGTAATTCCACGTCTGACGTCGCCAAGAAGTCGATTGTTTGCTTGGCGTTGTGCGACGAGGCGTTGTCGTGGTGAAGGAGGATCCTACTGCGAGGTCGTTTCTCCTCGTCGTTCGATCCTCTAAAAGAATTGTTGCCACCCTTCGACCTCTCTACACTTTAGTCGGCAACTCCTCGGAAGGAAACACCCAGACAGCAGACTGTCTCTTAGTTTCAGAATCATAACAATAAATCCAGCTTTCGTCACGAGTAAGTATGTCGAACACAGCATTTGAGTCACCTCCGTTAAATCTTTGAACCATTTCACGACACCAATCATCACGACAGAGTTTTTGGGCCTCTGTCAAATGAGGTATCCACCGAGCAGAAAGCTTCCTGACCGCTAAATGTTCATAGAGGATTTTGTGCATTAGACGCATACCGATGCCTAAGCTTGTCCGAATCTGCTGATAAGTCACTCTTTTGTCAGTCTCTATCATACGCCGCACAACACTGATGTTATCTTCAGTCGTCGCCGTAGAAGGCCGTCCCTCACGCAGATCATCCGTGAGATTAGTGCGACCACGTTTAAACTTATTAAACCAGTTGTAAACAGTGGCACGAGATGGGGCTTCGTCGTGTAAGGCCAATCGAAGTCTATCATAACTTTCTTGTTGACTTAAATGACGTCGAAAATCATAAAAAATCATTGTACGGAAAATTTTCTCGCGTTAAATTCATGCTGACGTGACACGGACAATTTTCAATTTGCCGCCAAATCGTAAACAAATGACAAATGAATAAAATACATCTATATTTATATATATATGTCGCCACAAAGCCGTCAACCTATAAAGATTATAACATAATCTTATGCGTAACTATTTGTTATAATTGTTATTCACCATAAAGAGTGCTATACTGTTACAAGCATTCGTGTGCACCTGTGCATTGTATCAGTTCCTTTGAGATCAGACGCCATCTATTGCCAACTTTGTGAAGTCAGTCGATATCGTATGGGTTGGACTGAAAGTGAAATTATTTAACAAATTTCCATATTGGAGCTAAAACTATAGTTAGAATTAAAAGGGAACATTTAATTATTGATTTGAGTTTTTAGTCATACTGACAAGTGGTCATTTGACAGTAAATTTGTTTATGACAAAGCGCTACCTAATGTCACGAAGATGGCGCGATTTGCGAATAGTATGACAATAACTGAATGTAATAATTTAATACGAGAACTAAATAAGTTTCAATAATAGAAAACCAACTATAAAGTAATAAGATTATTTTACACTGCAATTTACTAATGAATATCTGTTGTTTGATCAAATTCCTTGAATCACAGGAAGTGTTGTCAAAAGTAGCAATAATGAATGTGTAAAAAGTAGTAATGGTTCTAATTTAACTTTAATTCTGAATCTTTGTATTTGTGAATATTAGCATTGTTTAATTATAAAATAATTAACTGATAAGCATTTTAGCATTATTTATAAGTTTCATTGAACTAACTAAATAATAAGATTTTGTATTGGAATACGCGATATATCCGCTGACTTAGAGAATGGGCACAGACACAAAAATGGCGCGTGTGAGATGAGATGAAAAAGAAAAGTTGTGTTTAACCGCTGTAACATAATGTTTTGATTTAAAAGAGTGTCTTGCCCGTTCTTCTCCATCAGTACCTACTTCGTTTTGGAATGGGCGACTAGCTTCACCAACTAACTTAAACTGAATGACTCCTTGATAAGTGACAAAGTGATAACTCAAAAGTGTAAACGTTATAATTGAAATAAATGCTTTGAGTTTGAGTTTAGATTGGTGTGTGATTGAAAACCATCTACCTATAACTACCATCAACGAAGAATTACACCGGAGACTAGTCAGACACGGCACAGAGTAGATACCCCGTCGTATCATATACGTATATATATAAACTAGCTGCCCGCTCCGGCTTCGCACGGGTAGCACTATGTACTTATCTACGGCTCACCTACCTACCTACATACCCTACCTATACCTACGTCCCTACCTAGCTACCTACCCGACCTACCTACCTATCCTACTTACCTACCTACCGACATACCTACCAACCTACCCTACTCTGCTAAATTCACATTCATCAAACGCGCTAAATGTCCAACGCGAGAAGTTAAAATACTCGTAGTCATAAAGGCTTGTGTAGACCAGCGCGACTTGTAAATATGTATGTACGTGTATCATAAGTTTATAAACTATATATGTACTTGTATACATAATTTATTGTTGACATTTTAATATTTTTTAAATCCTTTATTCAACTATATACATAATATAAATTATATTTTTAAATATTAGAATAAAAGAATTAAACATTTAAAAATATAAAAAATAGTAGCCCACCGGTATCGGGAACAGGGTCCAAGCTACCGGCGGTCAGGGCTCCAGAGAGAGGAACCTCCTGACAATGCGAGCCGTGTCCAAGAGTATCTTAGAACAAAAAAAAACACATCTGCCTGCCAAAAACGAACTAAAAAGTAATAAAAACAAGTTGTAATTAGTTAAAACTAAACAGATTAATAAAATTGTCATTGCTGTCGACCGTTGTGTCATTGTGTCGAACGTATACGAGGTCCCCCGAGTGCAATGACAATTTTATTTATCTGTTTAGTTTTACTAATTTAATACAACTTGTTTTTTATTACTTCTTAGGGTTCCGTAGTCAACACCCCTTATAGTTTCGCCATGTCCGTCTGTCTGTCTGTCCGTCTGTCTGTCCGCGGCTTACCTCAGAAACGATTAGTACTAAAAGCTGTAATTTGGCATGGGTATACATATTAATCACGCCGACAAAGTGGTCAAATAAAATCAAGTTTTTTTTTTTTTTACTGTACCTCCCCTACACCTAAAGTGGGGATGCTTTTTTTTTACTCATCTATCCCATGGTGTGAGGTATCGTTAGAAATTTAGTTCAAAAATATTGTGAGTTTGGGAAAGCCATTTTTGGGATCAGGGATCTGTTCGCGAAATATTAAGCTTTTAACTGCAAATTTTAGTTAGTCAAGTGTCCCCCCTGCCAGCTAAATGGTTGTACTTGGATTTGTGAAAAAATTCACAGCAGTGGTATATATAACGAAATTAAAAGGAAAACTATCACAGCTAAGTAGGATGTAAACGTTAACGAGTAATAATCGACCAGATTAAATTTGTAGTTTGAAAAACATACGGAATGTAAGGGAGAACATGTTTTTCAAACCGCAATGTTAAGTTTGTTCTTGGGATAAATTCATCCCAACTACGGAACCCTTCATTGTGCGTGGTCCGACATGCACTTGGCTGGTTTTTTAATTAGGTTTTTGGCAGGGCAGTACCGTTTTTTATTTTTTTTAATTATTTAGGTATTTCAATTTTATACATTTTATTGATAAGTTTTATTTTTAACATGTAGCTAGGTGGGTTTTATTTGAATTTTTAAGCACTATTTTAATGGTGGATTTATTTTCTTACGGCGAGGTAAGGCGAGGCGTGGATGGCGTGAGGATGAAATGTTTGTTTTGCATGTACATTCTAGCTATGTAAAATTTATGCCAATAAATTATATAGTTTTGGAATGTGCTCATCAAGGCAATTGGATACCTATATTGTAATAAGTGAAGTTTTTTTTTTCTTCAAAATATGTAAGTATGTCACTCGGGATTATGTAAGGATTCTAACGATACGCCAAGCATCCTTATCTGATCAGGCATTACAAAGTTATGGTGGAACAAAGAAATTCACAAACATACATACATGAACCCTGAAAACATTTCTTTCTGGGCGTCGTCGTGTAAAAACTGGAGTTATTTTGTCGACCCATGCAGACAGCAAAAAAATCAAAAATTTTAGTACCCGATATTTTTCTTTTGAACGTTCATGCTGAAGAAGTAACTTTGTCAACATAAGCAGAAAAGTTTGAGAATTCAGAGAATGTAGGATACAAAGGGAGCTAAGCGAGCTCAATTTTTTCTAACTCAACAAAGTCCCTTTTACTTACTGATAACCTATTTTGTTCTTGTTAGGGATTTGATTTAAAAGAATCTACTCTTCAGGCACTAGTGGTGAAAGGGCGCCTCTTCAAAGCGAAGGCACCGGCCTTCGGCGCCCCTTCACCCCTAGCGCCCTGGGCGGTAGCCCGACCGCGCCGGTACTGACTCGATCCACCACCACTATATCAGGTTTATTGGCAACAATAGTCCTGTCAGTGATGATGGATCGTTCCCAATACAATGTGATATTTCCATTTTCGAGAACTGGGTCGGGCGCATACCTATAGTACGGCATTTCAGATTCCACAAGACTTCTGATATTTTTTATTATTATTATCTCCTCTAAATCGAAGCACCTGCCATCTTATCTCTTCACCACCCTTGGTTGACGGGTAGAGAATGCCTAACGCATTAAGTCCGCCTTTGTACCTTATTGTGTGCGAGAAGTTTAAATAAATAAATAAGGTAGGTAGTTTTTATATTAAAAATGAATCCCTATTTCCCTTGGTCACGACATCACGCGTGAACAGCTGGACCAATTTCGCTAATTCTTCTTTTGTTATGTTTGATATTATTAGGAGAAGGTTCTTAGCATAGGTAGGCCTGATGATAGGGTAGGTATGTATGCAAATAGGTAGGTGTAGGTAGGTATGTAGGTAAGGTAGGTAGGTAAGGTAGGTAGGTAAGGTAGGGTATGTAGGTAGGGTACGGAAGGTGGATAGGTAAGTGCGCCATTGATAAAGTACTTAGTGATACCCAAGCGAAGCCGGGGCGGGCAGCTAGTACACAATAAAAGAGTTCCATTTTCATTTGAACTTATTTTTTTTATTATATCGTTTACAAGTGGCCAGTTCTAAAAACTTTCAATGTCGCCCTCGTATTTTTTTTATTTTTTTATTATTTATTTATTTATTTACGCACATCTCACCTACAACTACCATTACAGATCTGCGATCCAATGCGATAGAGTGGCCTTTTTAATTACATTTTAAATCCTTAATCTACATCCTATAAAATTACATACTATATCCTTAATCCTAACCTATATCTAAATAACATATTATAAATAATGTATGTATTGTATGTATGTGTTATGTATGTCTACGCATAACTTTTTATTGAGTAGTCCGATTTGAACGATTCTTATTTTATTGGGGAGGGGTATACCTAAAAGTTAGTCCCATTTGAAATCGAAAACTAAAAAAAAATTGGGGTTGATTGATTTTTCACCTGCTGAATTTTCAATTGCGAACCGATTCTGTTGTAATTTCGCGCACATGTTGTAGTTCTGATGACAAAACCATAAGACTGGAGTTGATCTGATGATGGAGACGATGTTTCCCTATTTTGACATTTAATTGAGGATGCTAGCTAGAAATTTCACTACTCAACGTAAAGGCAATGAGGTAAATTGTTTAAATGAACAAATATTTTATGAATATTTTTTTCTTTATGTAATTTTCATTAATTAACTTCTTTTTCTCGATTATTATCTCTATATAAATAGATAGGTTAACTTAATTTTGATATACAAAAAGATTCTACAGCGTTAATGAATTATCTTGAATTATTTTCATAAATTGTTCCATTTTTTTTTTCAAATTTGTATCTAAATTTTTTAATAGGTAAACTCTTTTATATACTAGCTTTTTCCCGAGGCTTAGCTCGCGTGGAAGTCGGAAATTATGCCAAGGAAACGTACTACCGGGATAAAAAAGTATCCTGTGTTAATCCTATTAACTATCTATGTGCCTCATCCAAATCCTATTAGTGGCATAACATAATGATTGAATACTATCGTGAATTCATGTATGCCTAGTACTTTTTATTAGGTTACTGGTCAGAAATTGTGCACAACGTCTAATGATATAAATACTATCTTGAATTCATGCAAGCCTAGTACTTTTTGTGCCAAGTTTCAAGTTTATTAACTCAAGGAATCATGTTGTCCCATACAAACTTTGCCCCCCTTTTTCACCCCCTTAGGGGTAGAATTTCGGAAAATCCTTTCTTATCGGATGCCTACGCCATACAAAGAACACACCGTCCAAGTTTCGGGTCTCTACGATCAGCGGTTTAGGCTGTGCGTTGGTCCGTCAGTCAGTCGGTCATTCAAGACTAAGCATTTTATATGAATAGATAGATATATTATTAGCTGCTAAACATTCCATTTTGAATTTTTAAATTTCATTCACTGGAACAGAAATCAGAGGTTTTCAAGTTTTTAACGCTCCACGCACTAAAAGTAGCTGCTGAAAATGGAATAATTTATAAAGGACATGTCCAGTTTCTGCGTCTCGTGTTCTGAATGGATAAATGTTCTTGATTTAAGGTTTTACAGTAAGATTTAAAAATGAAGATTTAATTTATTATGGATTTATTAACATAATTCTCAAAATAACATTGCTCAATTATAGCTTCCGCCTCGCTATTTCTAACGGGAAGTACTAAAAATGTTTTTACAATGCATTTGCTCGAAAAGAGCGTTTTCCAAGCAGTCAATTTGTGCGGAAAGTGTCACTTTTTTTCACTCAAAATCAAAAAGTCGAAGTCAAAGCCAAAGTCAAAGTCAAAGTCAAAGTCGAAGTCGAAGTCGAAGTCGAAGTCGAAGTCAAAGTCAAAGTCCAAGTCCAAGTCATGAATTCGGTTTTTATTCACGAGCGAGTGTATCACAAGAGGAGGATCAGCCTTCTGGATCGAATGACTCTGAACTGAACCCTATACATCAAGTTGATGTACAGAGTATAGTTTTACCGGACTAAAGACGAGCAGCCAATGCCAATAATCATTGTGTAGTATACCCTAATTTTAGTAGTAGCACATTGCATGGTATTTCTGATACATTACGTGCAATCCTTAGCCTTGTCCTTAGCAATCATAATTATTATCTGCCAAGTCTAGCTCGAATTTGCTCAGAACATTTAATGAGCAATTCGTGGGAGACACTTTTTAATTCTGAAAACAGCATTCAAACATTCACTGCTCAACAGGTACAACATGTATTTTCCTTTGTTGCTTTTAATCCAACATTAGACTTCGAAAATGTGCAAGAAATGGATGATAATGTTTTCGAGTATTGGATAGGCTTAACAAAAGAAAAATTCAATACTCTAATTCAAGAATACCCTCGACTTACACAAATAAGAAGAGGAAGTTTAGGCTTGGCAGTGCTATTATTAAAAATGAGAACAGGTGATTCTGATGAAAGAATTTCTTCTCTGGTTAGAGTTCCACGTCGAACTTTGGAGTCGTTAATTGATAAAATAAGAGAGGTTCTCCTTCAGGATTTTGTACCTGCAAATCTGGGCATAATTAGATTAAGGCGGGAAGAATTACTGCAACATAATTTGTTAATACCCAATGGGCTTTATGGAAATGGGAACACTGCAATTGTAATATGTGATGGCACATACATATATATTAATAAGAGCTCAAACTATATGTTCCAAAAGCAAAGTTATTCTCTACACAAATACAGGAACTAAAACCTTTTATGATTGTTGCGTGTGATGGATATATTGTTGATTGTTATGGCCCATATAAAGCAACTACATCAGATGCTGATATTATGTCTGGCTTATTTTGCTCTGAGAATTCTGCTTTAAGATCATATTTCAGAGAAGATGATGTGTTCATTCTAGACAGGGGCTTTAGGGACTGTATAAGTTTATTACAGGGATGTGGCTATAGACCATATATGCCAGAATCACTATTGGAAGGCGAACACCAATTAACCACAGCCCAAGCTAATAGAAGTCGCTGTGTCACTATGTGCCGTTGGGTGGTAGAGGCTGTAAATGGTCAATTTAAAAGAGATTTTAAACTATTTAGGCAAGAATACTTCCATCAGTCTCTACCACACATGATGCAAATGTTCCAAATAGCAGCAGCTCTTTTAAACAAGTTTGGTGTTCGCTTCCAGAATAACGTACTTGCAAATGAGATATTAAAAATAATTAGAGAAAGGATGTAATTAGAAAATAATTTGGCAAATATGATTGAAAGCTTAAATATGAATAGAAGGACATCCCAATTCCAAAGCATCACAGCTGATCATAATAATGTTTTATACTTCCCTACCCTTGAATATAGAGATTTAATTCTGTTTGCACTGGGAACGTACCAAATAAAACATGCTCGCTCATATTATGGCGAGCATGTACGTTTCCACGGGGGTTACAGAATTGAAGTTTCCAGTGAACAAATCAATTCCTCTGAATATAATCTGAGAGGCACTGGCGTGACTACATTAATAAGAGGCAAAATAAAGTCACGCCATGTTACCAGGAAACAATATTATGTTTATATATTAATACAAAATAATATTCCTGGCCGGGCAGGGATCAGTGAGTACTGCTGTAATTGTTTAGTCGGTCGGCGCACAGTAGGATGTTGCGCTCATGTAATGACGCTGGGTCTGGTATTTAGGATGGGCCAGACATCAGCAAAATATTTCCGCACCTGCAGAATTTCTTGATGAAATAATTGTAAGAGAGGATGACGAAGAATAAACTGATATAAAATAATAAACTTGTTTCATTGGTTAACCTTTATCTTAACAACTAGGTAGGTAGTTTATTAATCCTATTAGTTAGATTTATCTTACTAAAAGACATCTTTACAAGTCTATGCATTGTTATTAATATTATTAACACTGCACAGATTTGAGATAAATACTAGGCTGTGCCTTTGTTCGTCTGTTTTTGCTCGACTTGGCGGGGGCACTGCCGTATCCCCAGATTATTCTTTACGATATTCCTACCTACCCTTTACAATATTCACAAGTCAAAGCATGCTGGAATAACTAAGAGAAGGTAATACTAATGCGATATTGCCCTTTTAAATTGAATAATATGTATTATTTTAAATTGAATATTAAGTATTATTTTACTTATCGTTAGAAGTGACGTAAAAATATAACCTACAAAAGTTCAACACTGAATATCTATTATTCTCCGCTTTCTCTAGCAAAAAATCTAGCAAGCACAAGCTAGCTTAGAAAATGCCGCTGATTTAAATAAGATATGTTTCATTTAAAGACATACAAATTTAATTTCAAATAAAACAATGTATGGGAACCTGCCATTGTTCTTTATGCTTTTGGAAAGAAATAAAGAGGTTACACATTTCAGCGTTTTTGTAAAATCATCCCACAAAGGGTTAAAAAACGGGTGATTTTAAAATTCACATGTAATATTGATTTTTTGTGTGATCTTTTCAAGTGCATTAACGTATTGGACATATAGTGATAGTTCGTATCTTGAATTAACATTTAGTCTTTTTAACCGACTTCCAAAAGGAGGAGGAGGTTACCAAGTCGATTGTTTATATTTTTTTCTTGTGTATGTTTGGGCATAACTCCGTCATTTATAGACGGATTTGTAAAATTCTTTTTTTGTTTGAAAGAGTATACTTCCGAAATGGTCCCATTGTCATTAGGTCAGGATCTGATGATGAGATCCTGGATAAATCGAGGGAACTCTCCAAATATTATAGGCACACCTATAGCGATTTGGGTATTTTTTATAATAACACGTGCAGTTGCTCTTGGAAAGCACCATTTGGTGAAGTGGAACTGATGATGAAGACCACAGATGGCCACCGGAACTACTCAATAATAAGTGTAAATAGATAATTAAATAATTAAATAAGTGGAGCTGATGGTGAAGTACCAGGAGAACTCCTCAACGATTACCTTCCCTGCTTCGGGAAAAACAATATTTTGTAAAAGGTGATGAGTAGTCAACATTAGGCTATTATAACTTAGATAAATTACAAACTGACCCACTAAAATGCGAAAAATAAAAACTTTTTTACAAAAAAAAACAACCAACTTCCAAAAAACACTACATAGTGAAAAATAATTTAAATTTCGGAAGTCGGTGGCAAATAACGAAAATAAAAAACCAAAGACACCGACTTCCCAAATTTAAATTATTTTTCACTGTCGTGTTTTTTTGGAAGTCGGTTGTTTTTTTTTTTTATCATTCAAATCAGCCCACTCTGTCAAGTTATTACAATTTAAAGTCATAAACTAACTTTTCTAACATGTAGGTAATAAGTGTTGAATGGCGGCACTAGAGTATGTATTACAAATTAATGGTGATAATATTAGTAAAAAATATCCTATCCAAAAAAATATTAGTAAAATGATTACTTAGTTTTTTAAGTAAGGCATTTAGAATCATATACCTACATGGTCTGTTTTTTTTTTTTTTACCGGACAAATGTGAATAGGGCTAGCGCCCTGAGGGTTCCGTCCCAAAGCTATGCTTGCTCGGATGCCCGAATTTCCAAATCTGGATTAATAATAATAATAATAATAACAACAGGTTCGTCGTTCCCGAAAGGATCTTTCGACATGTTGGATAGATTATAAGAAGGCCTATGACTCGGTGCCACATACATGGCTCATGAGGGTACTGGAGCTATATAAAGTAAATGCAACTCTGCGCACCTTCGTGTTGTCGTCTATGGGGCAATGGAGGACAGTCCTTCGCTATCCAGGATGTCGAAATATCCAGAGGAATAGCGAACCAATAAGGATAGAGCGAGGCATATTTCAGGGCGATAGTTTGAGTCCGCTCTGGTTCTGCTTAGCCCTGAATCCTCTAAGTACACTGCTGGAGGATTCAGGCCTAGGCAGGTATCGGCTGAGGAGAGGTGGTCAGGTTATATCTCACCTCCTCTACATGGATGACCTAAAACTCTTTGCCCCCAACAATTTGCAACTGATGGAGCTACTGAAAGTAACTGAAACTTTCAGTAGCGCCATCAGGATGGAATTTGGTGTGGACAAATGTGCGGTCATGCATGTAAAGCGAGGGGAGATTGTGGAATCCGTGGGAACACAGCTCGCGGATTCCATAAACCTTAAAGCCCTCTTCGCATCCGAAACCTATAAGTATTTGGGTATGTCGGAAACATTGGGCATCAATGTTACTGACATGAAGCAATCGTTGAAGGAGCGCTTCTTTGGCCGCCTGAAGAAAGTATTTAATAGTTTTCTATCAGGCGGGAACAAGGTGCGAGCCTTCAACGGTTGGGTCATGCCGGTTTTGATGTACTCTTTCGGCATACTCAAATGGTGAGTCCATTTGAGTATGCCGATGCCTCAAATGGACTCAGACCGAACTCGACGCCCTGGATAGGAGGGTCCATACGCTGCTGACTGCATATCGGATGCATCACCCACGGTCATCGGTAATGAGACTGTATATCCCGCGAAAGTGTGGAGGTCGAGGCTTTTTAAACTTTAAGACCCTCCACAATCGCGAGATATGCAGTCTCAGGGAATATTTCTTAGAAGCCGACGTGGGGATGCATCGAGATGTGGTCGCGATAGACAAGGGTCTCACCCCACTCTCCTTGGCTAAAGAGAACTGGCGTAAACCTGTAGCGCTTGACACTAACGATCGCAAGGAGGTATGGCAGAGTAAGGAGCTTCACGGACGCCCGTAGCCTGGCTGCGTTTTGGTGACCTCTTTGGGGAAACCGAAGGTTTTGTCTGTGCAATTATGGACGAAGTTATGATGACGAACAATTACCGGAGATTCATTGTGAAGGACGGGACGGTTGACAACTGTCGGGCATGCCACCATCCGGGAGAATCAATCCGACACATTATCTCCGGCTGTTCTCGTCTAGCTAATGAAGAGTACTTGCATAGACACAACCTTGTAGCCAGGATTATCCATCAGCAACTTGCTCTGAAGTAAAGTCTTGTGGAATCTTAAGTACCGTACTATAGGTATGCGCACGACCCAGTTCTCGAAAATGGAAATATCACTTTGTACTGGGATCGATCCATCATCACTGACAGTACTATTGTTGCCAATAAACCTGATATAGTTGTGGTGGATCGAGTAGAGCGGCGCACAGTGATTATTGACATAACGGTTCCGCATAACGGAAACCTCGTGAAAGCCGAGAAAGATAAACAATTCAAGTATCTTGACTTGGCTCGCGAGGTTGTCGACATGTGGGATGTGGACTCAGCGATCATTGTGCCGATAGTCGTATCAGCCAATGGTTTAATTGCCAAGAGCCTCGACCAACACCTAAGGAGGCTCTCGTTGGGCAGCTGGATCGAGGGCTTGATTCAGAAAGCGGTACTCTTGGACACGGCTCGCATTGTCAGGAGGTTCCTCTCTCTGGAGCCCTGACCGCCGGTAGCTTGGACCCTGTTCCCGATACCGGTGGGCTACTATTTTTTATATTTTTAAATGTTTTTATATTATTTTATTCTAATATTTATATGTATAATATAGTTGAATAAAGGAAATAATAATAATAATGTATTATTGACATGAATAGGTTGATACATCAATTGAAGCCCTGGCTCCTGAGCTAGGTGGCACCTGTGTTACAGGAGTCAGTGTCTTCACTCGTTTGTGCAAACATTTACAATTTATGCATCAAAATTAAAACTAGAATGAGGTTAAACAATTAGAGCACACTTGCTCTCACGTGATAAGATTATATGTCCATGTGTTGTGTGTGTAAGTGTGGTGGCGTGTATTTGTGATGGCGTGTATGTGTGATGATGTTATGATACGTGCGTGTTTCTCTGTGTCTGTGCTTGGTAGTTTTGCTTTTAGATTATATCAGATTATATTTATCTACCATATTGATTGACTAAGATTATTGATTTTTGACTATATTTTCTGTTTGTGAGTAATCAAGTGTGTTAAGCCAAGTGCGTATTTTCATCTTCGCTTTCTTTCATGGATTGAAGAATAAACTTAACTTTTCAATTGAAAAAAAGTTTTAATAGAGTAAGTACCCAATAAAATACTGACTAAATGTTACTTCAAGACACAGCCTATGAATTTTTGATCCCAAATTGAAAAACAAACTTATCTTTGCAGTTCATATATAAATTACCAATTTTCGGATTTTCCTCTTTACTTGACCTTGCTTCCCGTTAAACTTCATGAATTAAATTCCAAATAGACTGGTTTATTTGCGAGTGTCAAAATATGCGGCATAATAATCCGTATTTATTTATTGTGTTGACTGGGAAGTTTGATTTTCGATACAGAGCTTACGAAAATCAAACTTCCAAGTCAACACCGAGACATGGACTGAGAAAGAGAGAGGGAGAAAGAAGGAGAGAGAGAGAGAGACAAAGAGAGAGATAGAGAGAGAGTGGGAGAAAGGGAGAATTGTGAAAGCACGCGGAAAAGCATTCACACATTGAGTGTCTTCTTCTAATTCGATAGAGAGAGAGAGAGAGGGATAGAGAAAGAGAGGGAGAAAGAGAGAGTGAGAGAAAGGGAGAGAAAGGGAGAGAGTGAGACAAAGGGAGAGAGTGAGAAAAGGGAGAGAGATAGAGAGGGAGAGAGAAAGAGAGAGAGGCTTGTAGCTAGCCGCGGTCTATAGGTTCTCCCTAACCCCCACGGGAAAATGGCGTGAGTTTATGTATGTCTACGATTCATTCTTTCGGGCTTTATATTTTGCTTCTAAAAGAGGAAACACAGAAACACCCCAAAATGTGTCGAAGCCTTACATCATCTAAAATTAACATTAACCAGTGTCAGTAGTCAGTATCAGTGTATGGGTTCTGTACCCGAGTGGTGCCAAACCGAACCCTATTACTAAGCCTCCGCTGTCCGTCTGTCAGGACTTGGAAGTTTGATTTTCGTTACAGAGCTGTAATGAAAATAAAAACTTCCAAGTAAAGACACCATAAATCTAGGTTTTTGATATCTATTTCAACTTGATGCCTCGGTTTCCTGACAAAAAGGGTCTCGACAGACAACAAAATCATCCTTTAAGGGTTTAAATGTTTTGTTTTGAAGTACAGAAACCTAAGGCTGCCTGTCCACTGGAGCGGAGAGGAGAGGAGCAGAATAGCAGTGTGCCAATATTAACGAATGGAATTGCATAAAACCTCCGCTCCGCTTCAATGGACAGGGATTTGCAAACTACTTTAAAAATTCATACAAAACCGGGAAGCGGAGCAGGGAAAGAGAGTGGAGAAGCGGAGCGGGGAAGTGGAGCGGGGAACCGGAGCGGGGAATTATTACTCGTCGTGTGAACTCAGTCTAGTTCCGCACAGTCCGCAACACCGTTCCGCTACCTTGCTAAGCACAGTCCGTAACTCCACTCCGCTACCTCGCTCCGCATCAATGGACAGACACTGTGTAATTAATAAATAGTCTTTAGACAAAAATTATACATTTTGCTATAGGTCATGTAGAACACCTTCAGGGTCCATGATAGACCATATTTTTAAGCCATTTTATCTTTACACCTTAAAAATATTGTGGGATGCAAATAAATGCTATGATGAGTATGAGTAGTGTCTACCTCGGCGCCGCAGCCGAACCAAGCCTGGTGCTCCTGCGCGGAAAGGTTCATGTCGTAGTAGGTGAGCGGCGCACGCCGCGCGGCGCTCCACAGACGACCGTACTCCGCGCCGCGCAGCAGCGACAGCGGGTTGCGCCACACCTTGCAATCCGCCGCGTCCGGCTCGGCGGTGGCGCTGCCGCCGCCCAGCCACGGACCCAGGTGCGTCAGTGACACCTGCTCGATGAACGACGTGCCATACTTGCGGAAGTACCACCACTCGAAGATCAGGATCAGCCCCGAGATCAACGACGACGTGCCTGTCAGGGCCACGTAAAACTTAGGCGTCAGTGCGCCCAGGAACGCCGATGAGTCCCACATCGCGGACACCGTGATTGATTACGGTCGCGCCGCCGCCCCAATACACACAAACTACGGCCGCTCGCCGACACCGAGTACCTGCCTTAACTTATGTCTCGAGACAACACTGTATAACGGTGATACGCCGATCTTATTGATTTTGTGACAGTTAGTTTATCAAAGACATATCTACACATTAAATTACTTTAGTTATCTACAACAAAATCACATCAAAAACACTCACTGCACTGCACTTGACTACACTGTCTCTGTATAGTTACTTTACTCTTTGCTACACTGATTCTCTTTATAGTTACTTTACTCTTTGACACTGATGCACTACAGTCATTCCGCACATCCACAGACTATCTACGTCAAGTACGTCATAAATATGTTCTGTGATCTACGCTCAGAGTTGTAACTCTACCTGTGCGTTTGCACTGGCGAAACATCGCAACAAAACATGTTGAAATCTCTAGGTCCTGTCAAAAATTGTATAGAAGATTGACAACAAAATAGAGATTCCAACATGTTTTGTCGTGAATGTTTCGCCAGTGCAACTCAGAGTAATTTAGTTATTACTCGAGGTAATAACTAAACTCTACGTATAACGTTACGTCACTCCGTCACTCACTTCACTTCACTTCACTTCACAGAGCATAATTCAATTCAATCATAACCACAGAGTACTTTTAGTCTGAAATTCATGACTGACATTCATTCTGGACTGGACACTTAGTAGAGTTTATCAGCTGGAGAAGCCATATCACAGACTAGTTAGCTTAGCCATAATTATGCACAATATTCCGAACAAAAAAGTCTCTCACTTTTAGCGGGGGACGCGGTAGCTACAACAAAAAATAAACAAAAGCCGCTCGCCCGGGTAAAGAAGTCCGTACCATTAATTTTTATTTTATCGATATCAATCACAGTACATTATAATATTTATGATATCGATATTTATTCGGAATTTTGCTTGAATCCATGAAATAAAACAGCTGTTGCATAAAATAGTTAGGTACATTATACTAGGAAGAGAAAATAACTACAACTAAATGAAAGTAACTAAATTTGTAATAAGTAAATAATCTCAATTATAAACTAGGTGAAGTTCAAAATATATATATTTATATTACCACTTCAATGGACAATAAAAGTTATAAAACATTGAACAATCAAAAAAACGATTTATGAAGTGCGTAGAATCGATTTGAAAGTAGTTTTTATAACATTTGTTCTTGTACTTTTACAAAGGGGAAGTGTTCGTAAGGCTCCTCCAGTGTTATAAACTTAAAGACTGGACTTAACTGAATGCACTGGACACACAGGACATTTAGATTTGACATTGACGTGTTGTGTAAGTGCTCGCAAGATAAGTCTGGGCGCGGCTGAAATCGGAACTAATAACTATACCGCCGTCTTGTCGTTCTTATTAGATGAAATTCGGAAGGTTTTTTTAAATTCGTTATGTAAAATTTTTTTCAGGTATATTTTTAATTTACAGATTTAGTTATTTTAAGCAACTAATATTTTATACGGGGTGTCCGGGACATCGACGCGAAGCCGGTTACCATGGATTCAGTACACGATTCTGAACCCCCCTGCATCTGAACGCATGGTGACCGGCTTCGCGTCGATGTCCCGGACACCCTGTATACTATACAATGTCGCCCAGGCATGTGACCGCCCATATTTTTCTGTATATTTATGACAAATTATCTAGGAGACTAGGCGCGTGGGATCTGGAGGTTGCGCGAGCCCGCCAGTAGCGACGCCGGGGGCCGCTGCCATTCCAGTGTGACTCGGCCCTATAGCTGGGGAGTGGGGGCTCGCTATGAGGGGGGGTCTATCTTTTTTTTTTTTATATTTTTTTTTTTCAGTATCCCACTGTGATTTTATTGACTTGTGTTTTTTAAAATAAATACTGTTTTTTTTGGAAAAAAAAATCTTCCCTCCGTATTTTTTTTCATATTCGACATATTTGTTAATCCGATAAAATAACTCATAAGCTATTAGAAATAATAAACAGAATCCAAATCGAGCCAATAACATATAAGATATGGCAAACGCTACTAAAAACATAAAAAATTTAATAACATGAAAAATATTAAAGATGGACCCCCCTTTTAAAGTTAATTTTCGATAATTTTTATGAATATTCAGAAAAATACCGGCGGTCACATGCCCGCCCATGGGTGACATTGGTGCCGATTATCCTGTACACCGAACTAAACTTAACTAAACTATCACAAAAATTCTTCGAATTTTATTTTCTATTTCTATTCAAATTCAAAATTCAAAATTCAAAAGTCATTTATTCAAACTAGGCTGAGAATCAGCACTTTTCGAACGTCAAAATTACATAAGACAGTCCCCCAAAACGCCCACCCTTCACCACTTCCTAGTGCATTAGCTGGGAAGAAGAAGTGGCGCAACAAACTCCCCAGCAGCACAGCTGTCTGTTCAGTTAGAAGAACAAAAAAATAAGATTCTATATAATAGTATTCAAAATAATTTAGATAATTTAGATTACGCAACACAAAACATAATTTAAATTATTAGCCATATGTTAGCTAGCACACGCCAATATACCACACAACATCATCGAGAACTATACTCAGGCAGAAATAAAAACTAAACGTAAACAGAACTTATCTAAATAAAAGCCTCCAGGCATAAAGGGCGTGCCCGCTTACATATAGTTGTAACTGGAAGTTATAAATGATAAACTAGGACCATCGAGATAAAATAAATAAAACAAACAGTTAATTACTAATAACAATAACTAATATGATCAATTGTCGAGGTCACTAGCTAACCACATATTGCAATACAACTCATTAGAAAAAACATTGTAATGAGTAGATTATGTCAACAAATCTCTCAGTCTATAATATTAGTTGCTTAAAATAACTAAATCTGCTAGTGAGCGGCTTGTGTTGTAGTGTAACACCGCTCAGTGTCAACGTGCTTCGCGGCCCGCGCCGCGCTCGCACGTGTTATGTAAGCGTCTGTATAGTTAAGGTTTGTCTGTGTTTAGTTACGCGCCTTTAACCTAGAACACGCCGCGTAACAGATGTATGTGTACATCAGTAGAGTCTTATTATATCGAGTGAGCCGTGTGTAACCTGGGTGCGGCTTACTCGAGGCGTCAATCCAGTGGATGGACTCAATTGTCCGCTACAGGTCGCGGGCAGGGGTCTCGAGTCAGGTGGGCGCGCAAGCAATGGCGCTATCTGCCTGACATGGGGCCAGGCAGAAGCTTCGGCACGCGCGAACATCACCTTCGCGAGTTATGTATAGTAGTTGTAAGTTTACCCAGGTTGCGACGTCTATCCACTGAGACGACATATGCGCCATTGAGCCCGATAGTAATTTTAGTACTGGCAATTTAATCAATAAACAAGAGGAATAGTGTCTTGGTAACATTGGGCTAAGAACTGTCAAATTTTTAGAATCTTGCTATTTTGCGTTGACATTTTTGACGTTTGACTTTACGTAACAATTTCATTGCTGTACTGAGCGGAGGTTAACAATACTTATTCACAAAAATTAGCAAAATGTTGGGCCGTTTGGGAAAGAAACATGTTGAAATCGCCGCATCGTTCGCCACATCAGCGGTCGGCTTCGGAGGCTCGGCTTTCGTCGGTCTCATATACTTCACGGACTGGAGACTATTCTGTGCCAACATCCCCTTCTACAGAGGAAAATTTCAAGATGTAGAAGAAGAGAAGTAAATCTGAACATGAAGCTAGCGAATCAAACGTGAATTGTATACCTATTTATTTAGAATGTATGTAATTACAATATTTAAGTTACAGTGTTAACGATCTCGTGTTTCATTTACCTTTTTTCATTGACCTGTGCTATAAGGGCGAATAATTGATATGTTGTATAACATTATATAGCAGTCACAACTAATGGTTGACAACCTACTTACTACTACTGATATTGATACCTTTAAGATGGATAGAAGGAGGCTTCAGAAAAGACTTTGAAAAAAGGTATACTGCCTCAGGACAGAGCAGTCTGGAGAAAGTGGCCAGCAATTCCTATCGTACTCAAGCCTGTCACTGTCAGACACAATTAAAAATAAGTAGTATAAAATGTCAAAATGCCGTTTTAGTTACAGGAAGACTATTATTCTGCATTATGATCAGTTTAAAATTAAACTACAGTCAAAACTGTTTATCTGTAATCTGACAGTCCCTTCGAAGTCTTTACTTCGAAGGGACTGACAGATTACAGTTGTTATAGCTGATAGTTTGTAAAACAGATCACTAAGCTAAGTAAACAGAAATGCTGGATCCTCAAAATTTTGTTGTTATAACCAGTACGTTGCTTAAAGCAAAGTCGTTATAAATGGTTGTGACTGTATCAGGACTAGTTATCCTCCTCGTATGTTGCCACTTCTTTCAGTATATGACCAGTGCTCTTGTTGCAGTTCTTCAATATAGGTGTCAGCAAGCATCGCCAAAGGTGGGGAAAAGGGGCAGCTGCCCTCCCAAGATCCAAAAAAAGTTAGTCAAATACAAGGTATTTTAATGTAGAGAAACTGCATATCTATAAACCCAATTTTGTTTTATTTGGATTTTCAAAGTTCCATATCTCCTAAACAAGGTCTTATCCAGAGTCCGGGGACGTAGTTCATATCTATGTGTTAGTGGTAGGCCCAGTCATAATACCTGTTAAGTTTCAGCTCTACAGCTCTGAATAGTTTTGGGAAAAACGACCCAAAAGGTCCATTTCCAATCCTTACATTAAAATGGAAATTATTATGTTTCTCAGTTCCTATCAGGACTACTGAGAAACTGATTTGTCAAAAATAAAATGACCACCAGTGTCGATTTTGGCCCCATTGTGCGCCGTGGAGGTAAGACTCGCACTACAAGAGTAAAGCTTCATGTGCTCTTGACTCTTGACTGTACCTACAAATCATACTTTTCCCATCCTCCATTTATCAACTCACTGGGCCGATGGCCCAAGGGGGCACCCCTGGGCCATCGGCTGGCGACGCCCTTGGGTGTCAGGGTTAACTATATGTAATGATTTTAAATTATCGTTACCTACCTGGTAACTCTCATGGACACATACATGTTTATATTGACTAGCACACTCATGTTCCTCACATAATTGGTAAAGTTAGTTGAAGTGCTATTAAATATAATCATAGCTATATTTATTTTTTATCGCCAAAATATTTTTATTTATTTTTACATATGAAACGGTTTCTTTTAGTGACTAAATTAAGAATATTGTTAATTATGAAGAATTTTATTGACCCAAATATTAAGAATATATAAAACAAGAAAAATATTTTAAAAAATACCAAAAATAGAAAAAAAAAAAAATATTATTCAGTTTCCTTATCTCTGTCGTTGTCGGACTCCAATTCTGAGTCAGAATCCAGATTGGATATATCTAAAAACTCGAACTCACTTTCCTGAAACTGAATTAGTCGAGAGTTTCAGCAAAAAAGCTCTGCTTTCTCTTGGCATCTAACTTAGGCCTTTGTGCACTTAGGAAAGGATCCGAAGAAACAACAAGCATAATTAACATATCTTGCTTCTTTTCCGCGAATGATGTTCCCGGAACCTCCTAAAATCTTTGTTTCGAGACTCTGAGGCTTCTTCCGAGAGAATCCCAATCGGCACAATATCATTTTTGTCGATTATGTCAGCCCCGTGTAATAATTTATGTACGGTTGACGACATGTAGTACCAGTCGTACAATTCCACGTACTTTTCTGCTGTTTTGCGGGCAAAATATTTATTTATTTTATTATTTATGTACACACAGTAAAATACATACAGATACGACATAATTATAATTTGAGTACAAAGGTTTTAAATCTTATTACGTCGATCTTCTCGCCAGATGTTATCGCTTGCAAAATTTCAGCAGATCTTTTAATAAGATCTTCGTCCAACTCGGTAATAGCTGCAGTTTTATTGGGAAACTCGAAAAACTTTCTTGCGGTATTCCCGTCATTGGTAGTTCCCGAGCCCTGTTTCACAATATCAATCAACAGATTGAGCTGATCTTTGAATTTATTTTGAATACATTTTTTTCTGTTCTGCAACATTTCTTTGTCCTCATTACTTCTCGCTGCCCACCGTTTAAGTCGAGCCTGTACGTAATATGTAACAGACATTCCATAATTTATACGTGCGTGTAGGGATGACGAGCCAAATTTGTTTATGTCAGCACACACAGTCTTTGATGTTACAACATCTAAGCGGTTCATTTCCATAGGTTTTGCTAAGCACAGGTAACACGATGCATTTGATTTGGCCTCAGAAAGGTACGTGCAGACTTTGGCGTTGATCATTACTCATCAGATCAGCGTACTGTCAGTTGTTCTATACATGCAGTCTGTGGGTCAATATGCAGGGCGCTGTATGCCCTCTGCGTGTACAGAGGGCATACAGCGCCCTGCGCGTACAATACAATAATGCGTTCAGGGTGTTGATGGGGTTGCCGCACTACTGCAGTGCTTCCGGCATGTTCGCAGGGGCGAGAATAGATGGCTTTCACGCTATCAGTAGTGTTGCGCTTCCATTATGCGCAGGGTACGCGCCAGCCCCAACAGCATTCTGAAAATTATAGCTGATAGGTGGGACAGCCCCATACTGGGACATTGGATACGCCTACATGTCACTGTGGCGTATTAATTAATGGTTTGTGGTGTTTTTCTGGTAGATGTAAGTACTAACACTAGTTTTTAAGTCGTGTGTGTAGTACACACACGACACGTATATATACGTATATATTTGGTTAGTATACACTGTATACTAACCAAATATATATTATTATTATTATTTTAAATGTCTTTGACATATCTTGGGACCCTAGGGTCCCGGACCTTTGGAAGGCGTACGAGGGTCGAAGTCAACTCGCAGAGGCCCCTTAGACATTTTTATGTATTGAGGCACCAACCGACGAATATCCCTGTGTGCACTACGCAAGTGCTCCCAAGGACAACCCCAGGTTGGTGCAGGACTATTGCAGAACATGGAAACAAAATAAATTGGGCTATGGGTTTGGGTGGCTTAAGTTTACTGGTGACCTGGAACTATGGAAGGACTATGGCCCCTGCCCGATCAATGTTTTTTATGTACACGGAAAAATGGCAGGGGGTGACTTGCACACTCAATAATGGGCCTCCGAAAACTGTCGCTAGCACATAGTGACGTAGCAACAAGGGGGCAACATGTTCTGAGGTGCTTGAGGAGTGGAGAGGTATTCCACGGCTTTCAGAACAATCCCAGAGCCCGGAAGATGGTCAAGATCCCTACGAGCACTTACTGGAATACTTCCTTCCTCCGAACACGTTTGCTCTTGCGAATCTCCACTCAAGCCGGCCAATTAAGGCAAGAATGAGGTGGGAGCTCTGTTCCTCGTCAGTGTTCACTCCAGCCGGCCAATAAAGGCAAGCCAGAGATGAGGAACAAGATTTCTCCCAGGAGATAATCCGTGGGGTCGCTACTGCCCAACAGCTCGCCACATGCTGCCCTGCGGGTTTCTGTATCTCTCTTGGTCTGGCTCCTCATCCTAGACCTGTTCCGGCAAAGTAAACTATCCCGGTACAGACCCAGAGTTTGGAGCGCGCAAGCCCCACCACGACGTCAACGTAGAGATACGGCGGTGGGGTTATTATTATTATTGCAGTGTTTTTTCTTCTCAGCTCTTTAGCTGGTTTTTGCAACATTTACGGGCCGAAACCAAGTAAATGCAGCGTGTGGTGTGTTATGTTGAGAATATGTTATGATGAGGATCTATTTCGATTTCATCGATTTGCATGAACTTTCTCACGATTCGACATGTATTTAAAATTGCAGCTTTTGGTAGGGTGATATAGAGAGATTCTTTTAGGTTTAGTAATTTAAGGCTGTGGAGAAGATGATTCGGGATGACGCCTGTTGTGGAGAGGACTATAGGGACCACGTAGACTTTTTGTTGGGGCCAAATTCTAAGTACTTCATCTTTTAGTTCTGCGTATTTACTAATTTTTTCAGATATTGTTTTCTGAATATTATGTGTGTTGGGAACGGCAATATCTATTATGTAAGTAACTTTATTTATTTTATCATGTAGGGTTATATCTGGTCTATTGTAGTGAATTGTTCTGTCAGTGAGAATGGCGCGATCGTAGTATAGCTTATGTGTGTCATTTTCTAGGATAGTTTGTGGTGTGTAATTATAGTACGGAGTGTTTGTGTCTTGTATTAGTGTGTATTTGAGTGCTAATTTTTGATGAATGACATTTGCCTCCTGATTGTGTCTGTGTGTGTAGTCTGTCTGTGTGAGAGTTGTGCAAGCTCCTGTTATGTGCTGAATTGTTTCTGGTTGGATGTCACACTTGCGACATTTATCATTTGTTACTGAAGGATCTTTGATAATAAATTTTCTATAGTTTTTAGTGTTAATAATCTGGTCCTGTATTGCCATTATAAAACCTTATTATCATTATTATTGTCATCATTATTTGATGAGCCACCATGTTATTATTACTGCATTCTGTGGGGTTATGGGCCTGAATTTCATCATCCATTTGTCTTTTGAGACCAATGACAATTGCTTCGCTTTCCTTTACAAAAGTAAACTGAACTGGACGACAATACAAAGTTGAGCATGGTTTTGGGTTCGTCCATACAGTATTATCTCCATCTGTCAGTTTAAGTGGCACCAAGGAGGTCATGAAAATGCTTGCATCATCTTGCTCACCCTCCATTTTCTGCTTGTATCGGCTTTGGTTGGAAGCACCATCAAATCCCCACTTGGATATCAGCTTTAGCTGCTTATTTTGCACATCGGCATAGTCAGAAAGACTTTGAAGAACCCACGTCACCGTGATGTCAAGTAAAGCTTGAAGTGTAATCCTAGCCGAGGAATCCGTAACTGACACTGATTGCTTCGGAGGGTAGCAATCAAGCTTAGTTTGTTGCACTTTGTAGTAGGATGGATAATTAATATCCTTAGCACCTTCCCGAAGGGCAGCCTCTCGCAAAGTAATATATTGCCACTTTGACAGTTTTAGTGAAAGTAGCAATCCAAGCGCTTTCTCTGGTATGTTTTCACTGGCTACTTAAGCGTTTCTTTAAGTTTAAAGGCTGCTTCAGGATTTTTCATCATGTATTCGATCACAGATGCGATATCCTCATTCCCTTCTTCTTTTAAACGCGCTGCAGCTGCATATGACAATTCACTGGAGTCTTCGCCTGTATGATCATCAGATCTTCTCTTTTTCTGTTTACTTCCCAAATCTTCGAATGGTTTTCGGGACCTTTTTGTCATTGTTCCAACGGAAGATGATGGCGTCACGCCCGACGGTTCTTGAGAGTCTGATTCTGCTCTTGGTATCTCAACAGTTGGTTCTTGATTAACTAGAGTTTGCACACAACTTGGCCAATCAATATTAGCTTGCAGCCAATTTCCGTACAGTCTTCTGAAGTGATCAAGGCATCGGTTGGATTTCTACCACCTCTGTAAAGCAGCTCGCGTGAATTTCCAACAAAATTCTTTGAGAGTTACTCGATCTTCGGCAGAAAGGCAATCGCCTATGCGGGATATAAGTGCACCAAACAATACTTCATGATTAAATGAAGTACTCTCACTTTTTAGAAGAACAAACAAGTCTAAATTGGTGATTAAATTAAAGATTTTATGGTCGCAGCGCAAAAATTTTGTGTTAGCAGTTATACAGTTGTGAACAATCTAAATTTTATAGCAAAATTTTAGCCCTTTTATTGCAAAACATTGATAATTAGTTAACTACCCTCATTAGAATTTTAAAAGATGTGCTAATGAAAATTTTTAATCGTCAAAAACATTTCATAGAATCCATAACACAACTAATCAACAAATTAGCTTACTTATCAGAAATCATTAACAATCATTTAATCACCTATTCAGACTTATTAGAAGACTAAATCATTGTAATTACTTAATCACTTATTTTCAGACTCACTAGAAGACTAAACAATTTGTTATTTGGTATTTTGGTTGTATGTAAAGTTTTGAAACTCATTTTGTATTGATAAATATCTAGCTCAAACATAGTTGTCTAAGTGTGGGTGTACTATAAACCTCTGACTACTCCTTCGGGAATATAGGGGTGATTCTATTTTATGTTACGTGTTGTTAAAAGTCTGCGTTTCTCAACTTATACACTAAAAGGAACCGTTTCATATGTAAAAATAAATAAAAATAGTTTGACGATAAAAAAAAAAATATCAGCCATAAAAGTTATATGACATATCTCAAAAATTCTTAAATAATTAGTACTATAACCACCTGTAACGATATTACGGTTTTCCTTGCTGTTTACGAGATAATTAACTTTTTCATACTAGCTTCATACAAATTTTTCGTAACAAAAATATAATTCCTTCGTTTTTGTGCAGAATAACCCGGGTGTCATTTTTGAATATAGTAATAACTAATAGAAGCGATATCCGGCAAAAAATCCGGCACTTGCAAATTGAAATCCCTAAGTCTATGAAAGCCGATTTTAGCCCACCGTGCGGCGGCGCCTTTGTGCTTACTTACCGAGCGGCTTCTAAACAGGGATCTTTGATCATTATTCCATGTAAAATGGAGTTCATTTTAGCTTTGCTGGCCGGATATTGAAATTACGTGTAAAGGCTTGTGCAGACCACTTTATTATGATTTTTTCATGTCTTGTGTACTTGTTTATTTCTTTATTGCAGGCATTTGCAGGGACCGTACAATTGTCATTCTTGCTGTTTGTTTTTTTTTAATCCGGACGTCTTGCGATATTATTAGTCAGTGCGAATTTCTGAATTTTGAACAATCTATAAAGTGCCAAAACCAGAACGTGATGCTGTACATCGCTATTATTTATACATACCTATAGGTATAATAAAAGACAGATCAAATTCGTACTTACCCCTTGCTCATTCAATTGACTACGATAACACGGGTCACTAGACAATAATTGTCAGGAACTCAGGACACACAGCACCTTACTGTGTAGGCATCTAAAATGTAGTGTAAGAAACAATGGAGATACAAGCAGAACCTTGTGTGGTGCTACGCTATGACGTCATCTGCTACGTCATGACGTCAGTGCTACGCCGTAATCATCCCGGAGCTACGCGAGGGGAAGATGCAGGGAAGGACGGCAGTCCTAATTGAGCTATCCCTGCGAATACACGTGTACCGATTGTCGATAAAGTAAATAATATAAGTGATTAGAAACCTCGTGAGTTGTCTCATTTCTGGACTCTAACAGTAGGTAGCATGTGTTTCGTCTACAAGTCTAGGATGTCTAGTGAAATAAGGGCAATGTGCGCCAGCGATGGTGGATGGTGCGTGGTGCTCGCTCCACTCCACCCACAACCTCCTTAGCACTAGTTTATTGAAAAACCATATAGTAACCTTATCAAAACCCTTATATTATATAGGTTATAATAATGAATGCGTAACCCTTTCATTGAGTTTCAAGTATAGAACCCATTCAATGGGTTATCATGTAACCTTTTCACTGGGTTTCAATTAGAAAACCCATTCAATGGATTATCCATATTGAAGAGATAACCCTTTTACTG
This sequence comes from Agrochola lota, assembly GCA_947364205.1. Classification (NCBI taxonomy): domain Eukaryota; kingdom Metazoa; phylum Arthropoda; class Insecta; order Lepidoptera; family Noctuidae; genus Agrochola; species Agrochola lota. The sequence goes on along the minus strand of OX376222.1, from coordinate 197,793 downwards.
GGTTTTAAGCATAGAACCCATTCACATATGATAAAGGTAACCTCATAAACGGCTTACCCCTTCGAAAAGCTTAACTCTTATCCGGGGTTGTGCGGTCCCTGGTTAAAACTGATAACATATACATCACGCCTTGTTTCCCCGAAGGGTTGCGCAGAGGTGGACTTACCTATACTACACCCACATTTCGCCAGTTATATTTATGGCCCATTTCATAGGGGGCGATCTTATTGCCCTCAACCTGGCACAAATCCAGACTCCGGGCTGCTACCGAAATTTTCCATTATGGAAAAATCCAATAACACTGCCCAATCTGGGAATCGAATCCAGGACCTAATGCTCAGCAGTAGCGCTTGCGACCACTAGATCGACGAGGCACTCAAGTTAAAACTCGTTTTTTAATAACACAGTAGGTACAAGCTTTTACAAGTTTAGGTAAGTTTTAGTAGATATAGGGAAGCAAACTTGAAACGTTGGTCTAGTGCTTGCAGTTGCTACTGCTGAGCATGATGTCCTGTGTTTGACTCCCCGGTCGGGCAAAGTGTCATTGGGTTTTTTTTTTCATCATCATTTCCATTTTCCATCAGGAATTTGTCAGTCTGGAGTTCTCGGCTCGCCCCCTATTAAGTTAGTCAGGGGAATTAAACATAACTGGCGAAAAGTGGGTGAACAGGTAGTACAGGTACACCTACACCTTTCCCTCAACCTTAAGGCATTTCAGGATTGATGTCATGTTATGTTATATCTAATCTAAATCTAAACACAAATAAATAAACGTTATGTGTCTGTTTGTAATGTCAAAATAACAGCTTTTTACTAAATGTATATGAAAGTATATACGGTAAGTACATACAACAAAAACTCAATTTTATAATTTTCGTCTGACTGTCTGTTTGTTCCGGCTAATCTCCGAAACGGCTGGTCTGATTTTGATAGGACTTCCACTGGAAGATAGCTGATGTTATAAGGAGTAATTCAGGCAACTTTTGTTTTAGAAAAAGAATTAGGATACCGCGCAAAAAAATTAAAACCCCATGAAATCTAAACAAATAAATAAAATTGAAGTGTCTGTTTGTCTACGATTCTATGGTGTCTCTCTCTGTCTGTTTTGGCTAATCTCCGAAAACTTTCACTTTGTAAGTACTCCAAAACGTTCACTGCCAGCTATAAATAAATTAAATTAAATTATAGAATTCCACGCGGACGAAGTCGCGGGTAACAGCTAGTGTATGCATAAAACATTTTACCTACTAGGTACAGTGTTCAAGCTCATTTCAATACCTAGGTTTAAAAGTTATAGGTACGAACAAACATACCCACAGTCCACGTTTCTTTATAGTAGTAAGTAGCTAACCGCCAACCGCTTTAAATATAATATATGAATATTATTTCCAACAAACACCATCAAAGACAGACGCTTGTTTCCTTGAGTCAACTACTCGCCAAACTAAATTGAACCCTAACCTACGCAACATAGTCAGTAATTTATCAAGTTGCTGATTGCGAACAAGCAGGTTGGTAACTGATCAACTGAAGAACCAGCCAACTAACATGTGATTTCTACTAATAGGTTGAGGAAAATACAATGAAATAAGTACCTAAGGTTTTACTGATTTATTAAAGTACAGTGACAGATTTAAAAAAGTGCAAATAATTCTCTAACTAATGTGATTTTAATAGCTAGGTACCTGTACCTATTACATATTAAAATTATATTCTATAGTAAGTACGTATATCTAATTACAACACATTCATAAGAAATAGTAAAATATAACAGCCACAAGGACATTGCAGCTGGCATCCTAGCTACGATACTGTAACAACATAGATTAGGCGAACAGTGAACTGACACACCTTGAACTGCGTCACTCACTAGTATCTCTCTAGTAATATCAAATATTCATAAGCTTAGTTGCCATAGTTACTAAATCTGAGTAAACGTTGGGTTATGTACTTATATATCTTCTAACTAAACATAAGGCAGTGGCCTTGCAACATGAGTAAGTACTTACTTACATATAAATAGCTAAATATATCTATAATGTTTTATCTGCGCTTGAGACCATGCAGCCACTGAGTAGGTACCTACACCATGTACTTCCATATCCTACACTACAGAGTATGTACTTACATTCGCATCCAGAACACTTCCAGGAAATGAAATATAATTCCATCTCAATTGCCATTTCCCTCTTATTTCCAGTATAAAATATGCAGGATGAAATTATGAACAGGAAAAATGCCCTAATGAAATTAGCACGAAAGGAAAAATCTCATATTCGAGTTCAATGTAAGTAACTACTTAAATGTTTTGCCAGGTCACTTTCCTGTTTCGCATTTCTTTTGAACCGACAAATGCGATTAACTTCCAAACACAATGCAACGTATGCTGGAGAGATTTGATCTTTAACTATAGTGCCACATTAAAGGTGTAATACCTACATAGCAGGGTGTATCTTTTGTATTCTATTCCCAGCTGAGGCAAGTAACTTTTGACAAAGAATAAAATGCAGTTTTACTTACCTACTCAGTAGGTAAATGAATGTTTCTTTTGAGTAATTAACTTGAATAGTTAGGGTACCTTTTCTCCAAGGCCTGTTCAATGTTGAATCTTTCTTCCTTGTAAATTTCACTTTTTGTATTAAACAATAATTAGTAAGTATTAATAGTCTAAAGATGTCGTTATTCATTTACACAACCCAAACCCACATACCATACATACCATATCAATCAAACGCAAGTCTACATAAAGCGGTAGGTACATACACTTATGTGGGCATTATCGGATCTATACCTATAAAGCGGTAGGTACATACACTTATGTGGGCATTATCGGATCTATACCTATAAAGCGGTAGGTACATACACTTATGTGGGCATTATCGGATCTATACCTATAAAGCGGTAGGTACATACACTTATGTGGGCATTATCGGATCTATACCTATAAAGCGGTAGGTACATACACTTATGTGGGCATTATCGGATCTATACCTATAAAGCGGTAGGTACATACACTTATGTGGGCATTATCGGATCTATACCTATAAAGCGGTAGGTACATACACTTATGTGGGCATTATCGGATCTATACCTATAAAGCGGTAGGTACATACACTTATGTGGGCATTATCGGATCTATACCTATAAAGCGGTAGGTACATACACTTATGTGGGCATTATCGGATCTATACCTATAAAGCGGTAGGTACATACACTTATGTGGGCATTATCGGATCTATACCTATAAATACACCCTCTAAACAAATTAGGTATATGTTTGTATCTCCATCTGTTCTTGAGTTGTTTGATCATTATAAGTAGGTAGGTACACAATTAACAAATTCCTGGTCTATGAGGGACGGAAACAATAAAATTAAGTAAATTATATTCCTTTAATTTGAATACTTAGGCCAAGTTTGGTAGGTACAGACAGTTTAGCAATTTGTGTCAAATACTAGGTACCTAGATTTTTTAATAAAAATGTAGGTAAGTATTTACTTTTTAATAAGTAAATACTACATTACTTATTACCTTCTACTTTTTAAAACTACCATATTTAATAACAAATTAGGTTCATTTGGAGTTCTGAGAAAGGAAGTATTATTAATATTATTAAAGTGAAACTTACACTTATGTATAATAGATTGTAGGTAGGTACCTAATAAAGTGTAAGTATAAAATTTTACAGTTAAAATTCGTTAATATTTTTAGGACGGTACCTACTCACCGCGAGCAGTCGCTTCGCGATCTCGTTTTACAAACATTCGTTGAGCGAGCTATTGTTACACAACGAACATTCATTCTCGAAACTAACATTCGTTCGCGGCAGATTCCAGAAAGTTTGTTTTTCGTGCATAAGTACCAACTCGCCTAAGCTAAACTATTCGTTTCACGATTGAATGTTCGTTGCGTTGCGTAACAAGCTCGGGCAACTAATGCTTGGAAAACATATTCGCGAAGCGAATACTGGCACAGACGAGTAATCACGTCATGTTATTTGTCGGCAAACAAAAACAACCTAATGTTCATGTACCTACTTAAGTCGTAATCTGTGCTTAAGTATCTGATTTAATAGAGAGGATTGCCAGTGTATTTAAGATGGGTAAACATGGGCGTACTCATCAAGGGAAGACCGGTGCCCCTCCTGGATTTTGTATGCCTAAGTAGGTACTTTTGTCGATCACTTTACAATTACAATAAATTATGCATTAAGTAATTTCAGAAAAAATCGCGCTGCGCGGCTTTTCAAGTTGTTCCTGTCATGCATAACCGACTTTCAAAATGGAGGAGGTTCTATGTTAGGCTGTTTTTTTTTTGTTTTCAATGTTCATCGATATTTTCGTCAATTATGGACCAATTTTGAAAATTCTTATTTAATTTGGAAAAAAATATTCGAAATCGATCCACAATTGACGAAAATATCGATGAACATACATATTAAAAAAAAAAACATCTTTACGACGAATATAGAACTTCCTTCTTTTTTTGAAGTTGGGTACGCCCATGTGGGTAAAATGTTTATTAAAGGCGTTCTTAAATCCTTCCTGTTTCCAATAGTAGGAACTCTTCATCTCTATACGAATAGAAGAGTGCCAGTAATATCGTCTGTAATGCCGTCGGACGATCGCGACTAAGTTCTATACCTACATATGAATAATACAGCTGAAGGTCGGCTAGAAGCGCAGCTCGGCGTCGCCGCTGCCGGCGCCGTCCTCGTCGTCGGCCGGCGCGCCCTGCTCGCCCGGGCAGGCGGGCGCGCCCTTGGTGCGCGAGCCGGCCAGCTCCTGGCCGTGCGCGTCCACGCACCAGCACACGGCCAGCGCGGCGTGGCACTGGCGCGGCCGGTAGTAGCCGCGCGCGTCGCACGCCGGCACGTAGGCGCCGCCGCCCGCGCCGGCCGGGTGCGCGCGCGCCAGCGCCGTGCAGGGCCGCGCCGCGCGCCGCAGGCAGCCGCACCACGCCGCGCGCGCCACGCCCCCCGCCGCCGCCCCCTCCCCGCCGCACGACGCCAGGAAGGGCCGCAGGCAGCGCTCGCGCTCGTCGTGGCGCAGCGCGTACAGGTTGGTGGCCGACAGCAGGCCGTCGCCGTCCGTGTCGAGGTGCGCGAACATCCAGCGCACCTCCGGCTTGCAGTCGCTCGGGAAGCCTGCGGGGAGCGAGCGTCAGTTCTGGCGCAGTCTCTCGTCATCGGACGATCGCTGAAAACGTTCGCTTACCGTCCGCCGGCGGCGCTGTGGCTCCCGCTTCGTCCATTAGAACCGAAAACCAGTCCAGAAGTCGATTCGCCATCTTGTCCAGCGCGCAACCCTCGGATCCTGTTGATGTTAGTATTTAGGTACAGGAAAAAAAATTGTAACCATAATAAGTAGATTTATGTACCTAAGTAATTGTAATAACTCGGAACCATTGGGTCATTGAATTTATCATCATGAACAACTTTTAATATGTGCACAACTCGCCCACTATGAACAAAGTTTAATGGTGTCACCTTGTGCGAGTCGCCGTCTCGATTGCCTTTCCGGTAGAACCTCGTTGTGTGAAGACTCAGATTTTCGTCGCCGCCAATCCTGTAACAGTCAAGATGTAACCGTCACTTTAAATAAAACAATCATAATGATCATTGTATAGAATTTCAATTTTAATTTCGCGGACTACTAGAGCGGCTAGAGCATCCCCCTATTAGTACGATTGCGCCAATCGATTTACCCAATGGATTGTAGGTTCACTGTAATGCAGCACGTACCGCATCGTAGTCGTGCGGGCGCCGGTGAGGGCGCGGGCGGCGGCGCGCGCACGGACAGAAGCCGCGGCACGCGGGCCGCACCGCGCGCGCGCCGCGCCGCACGCAGTTGTGCAGGTCCAAGCGGCAAAGCGACGAGTACGTGCGGTTGTCGGAGCCGCACAGGAACTGCGCGCGCAGCCGCCCCGGGCAGCCCACGCATCTGCGCACAGTAGCAGGCAACACTTTAGCAACTTCAATAAGAAAAGAGGGTAGCCATATCAGCCCCATCGTCTAACTGAGTTCATGACACACGAGATTAGTTCTTGTTCGAATAAATTATTGCGTTCTAACGATGTTATAGATATAAGTTTTATGTAAATACACCTGTTCAGGTCTACCTAGGCCTTAGTGTAGTTATGGCATGTGTGGTGTAAGGTCGCTCACCGTCGGCGGCGATCTCTCGCGTCCGGCCCTGGTTCAGGCCATGGTTCGGAGCGAGAGCGCATGGGAGGCCGTCACCTCCTTCTGCGAAGCAGTTATGTTCGCGAAGGAGGGGGCGGAGCGCGCGAGGGAGATGCAAGCTGCACGCCGAGACGCCCCGGGCGTCGGGAGTCGAGAGCCGACTTCCGGCCACCGTAGGCGCGGACTTGCGGACGGTGAGCAATGGGCAGCTCGCCGTCCGATAAGGACTAGGCCCGTGTCGACGGCGCGTTGTGTTCCACGCGCGCCTCAAAGAGATGTCAGCACCAACTGACGGGGTCGAAAGACCAATGCCTGCTGGGGTTGCGGGTTTGTCCGAAAGGGATATCGCGGCCCCGGCACACGGGCAACGGAAGGAACACGGGTGGGTTTTAGTCAGTAAAAGTCTGACACGCCCTCTCGCTCTGCCCAGAGCGGGAGAAGTCATTTGATGATTTCCCATCCTCAAAAAAAAAAAAGGTCGCTCACCGTTTGGCGTCGTCTGTGTCGAGGTCGGTGTCGGGGTCGGAGTCGCGCGCGCTGGCGTCGTAGAACACGTCGTCGTCGTTGTCGTCGCGCTCCCACTCGCCCCCGCCCTCCCGCGACTCTCCCTCCCACCCGCCACTGCCGCTTGCAGCCACAATTATGTCGCTGGGGAATTTGAAAAATACCAATGAGTGCCTGTGCATAGCCGTGTGCATAGAGTCATAGAGTGGTTTCAGGCGCGTGGCGGATATCTACTATGAGACACTGATCCTGCCTCTGATTATAGAAGAAACGTATAAGGTTATACTTGCAGTTAATTGACTAGGTACCTACCTACTGTTATCAAATAGGTAGATATAGGTCAGAAATTCATTGCCGATAGAGAAAATACAATATTAAGAGGGTAGGGACGGAGGGTGGTAGCGTAGGTAGGTGCATGAGATGGTTTACCCTCTCCGTAAGATGTCCTTCTTGGTGGCGCAGAGCGCGGTGAAGGCGTCTCGCAGCACGCACACCTCGCGCTTCTTGCACACCAGCGACCGACACAGTGAGTCTGCAAATATATTACCACTACCATAACTTCCTCTTCCTTTCTTACTTCCTCTTTAATCATAAACTATCTTGTCCAAATGACAGGTGAGTAAAGTGTCTAATCTATGAGTAATGCTCCCTGTGCCCTCATTCAGAAATAGACTGCAAAAAGACAGTACTCACTGTGGGGATCGTACACGTATCGGCGAGGTCTGCGCGAGTGAGCACCATTCGCCACCGCTGTCACTCCGGACTCCTGTCAAAATAACCAAAACTTGATAGTTTTTCATTCAAAATTCAATTAATTTAATAATTTTGCGAACATTTGGTAAAAATGATATTGATGTTTTACAACGATATGCTGGTCCATACTCCATCCCGCCAGAAGGCAAAAAATACAAAAAAACACACAAACAAAACAAACAAAACACAAATACAAAAAGTAGGTAGGTATAGGTAATCAAATGTCGCAGTAACAAAATAAAAATATAAAGTCAAGGTACAACCATGTCACAAATAATTTTAATAAAAGCATGTATACAAATAGATAGTCTTTTTAGTCACAATTTCGTATACAATAATAAATTAAATAAAAATGTCAATAAAGAATATCATTATAATTATGGGCAACATTATAATAAAATTATACAGACAGATTTAAAATTATTTAATTAAGGTTCTGGTTTTTGTTAGGTTTAAACTGTACGTAAGTGGAGCAAGCAAGGTGTCATTCGATTCGGAATTCATGTAGATGATTTTTAGTGGAGTGCCTGTAGCGCTAAGACCATGAAATCCTCGGATTTCTGTTACAGTGAATAAATGTAAAAATTAAAAGAAATAAAAAAGTTTACCTATAAACAAGTTGTAACCTTGATCTAAAAACAAAGCCTTGATTGATTTAAAAAAAACGCCTTAATTGACCGTTTCTTTTGGGACTTTTTTCAAAGCTTAAACTTCTCAAAAACGAAAGGAGATATCGAAAATATAAAAAACCATGACCCTGGAGAATTTAAAGGGCTTCAAAATCATACCATTCTGGTTTCGATAGGATTAACCATAGAAATATAAATAACAGTAAATATAAATAACTTCTTTCTTATAACTATGGGATTAACATTGAAAAATATTGCTTTTTCGATCGCTTTAGTACGGTACCCGTTTTCAAGAAAAGTGCGACCCGGGGCTAGCTTCCTCAATCTCAAAGACGGGTTGGCGATTTCAGACTAATATTAACTATAAGTTCAGGTTTCCTCACGATGTTTTCCTTCACCGATGTCAGTAATATCCATGTGATAATTTATATTGTTGGTAAAAAAATAATCGGCCAAGTGCGTGACGGACCACGCACAATGAAGGGCTCCGTAGTTGGGATGAATTTATCGCAAGAACAAACTTAAGTTGAAAAACATGTTCTCCCTTATGGAACCACAAATTTAAGTTAGTCGGTTAATTAGCACTTTAAAGCTTAACATTTCGCGAAACGGATCCCTGAACCTTTAAATGGTTTTGAAAACTCACAATATTTTCGAACGACCTTTCCAACAATACCCCACACTATGGGATAGACGAGAAAAAAAAAACATCCCCACTTTACATGTAGTACGTATATTTTTTTATTTTACCACTTTGTCGGCGTGATTAATAAGTATAGGTACCCATGTCAAATTACGGCTTTCTAGTACTCACCGTCTCTGAACTAAACCGCGGACAGGCAGACGGACGGACATGGCGAAACTATAAGGGTTCCATGTTTACTACGGAACCCTAAAAATATAATTTTGGATGCTTTTGAATTTGTTATATTTTTTTAATGTATTAAATTAATTTCCCTTCATAACCTTCGGTATGCCGACGACGTAGCACGAGCTATATCATGGCTGAGACCATGGAGGACCTCAGTACAATGCTCGATGACCTTAGTCATGCCTCCGAAAGAGTGGGTCTTAAAACGAACATGGACAAGACAAAGGTCATGTCAAACACCCACACTCATGAAGATCGGAGACGCTACGCTCGAAGTTATGGACGAGTATGTTTCGCTAGGACAAACTGTCCAGCTAGGTAGGTCCAACTTCGAGAAAGAGGTCAATCGTCGAATCCGACTCGGCTGGGCAGCGTTAGGGAAGCTACGCAATATCTTCTCGTGCCACATACCGCAGTGTTCCCAGTGATGACTTAATGGCACAGAAACTTGGTTGCTCACAATGGGCCTTATCAGAACGCTAAAAGTCACCCAAAGGGCAATGGAGAGGGCTATGCTTGGAGTTTCCCTACGTGATCGGATCAGAAATGAAGAGATCCGTTGGAGAACCAAGGTAACTAACATAGCCCGAAGAATTGACAAATTTCAGAGGCAATGGGCAGAGCACATTGCTCGGAGAACAGATGGCCGATGGGGCCGAAAGGTTCTGGAGTGCGGACCGCGTACCGGAATACGAAGCGTTGGAAGGCCCCCCACAAGATAGGCCGATGATAATAACATTATGATGACCTTGTGAAGGCCGCAGGAATCCGCTGGGTGCGGGAAGCACAGAATCGGTCGAAGTGGCGGTGCTTGGGGGAGGCCTATGTCCAGCAGTGGATATTTTTTGGCTGAAATGATGAATGATGATGATTAACTTAATTCATATTAAAATATAATCCCATTTGAAGCCATATATATACTACTTACTTTATAATTGTGCAAAATTTCACAACATAATGTTTATAAATAAAAAAGTTATCGATTTTTGATCCGAAACAGACCTCGATTTTCCATAGTGCGCGGCCGGGCGCGGCGACGCGGCGTGAGCGGAGGGATAACAAACAACGTCGCCGCGCTGCCTAGCCGCGTCGCCGCGCCGTCTGCACCGCCACTTCTATTCGTTTTATTTCGCGGACGACCCGCCGCGCCGCCTTCCCGGCGGCGTAAATACAAAAGCGGATGCAACACAGACTGTAGCTGTTCTGTAACGCAGCCGCGTCCGTATAGATAAAGTATTACGTAAAGCATTACGTTAAGTTTTTTGTATAATAATATTATATTATTATTATTATATATTACAAACTCGATTACACCACAGACATTTGATAACTGTCTACAATGTGATTGGCTCCGAATACGACTGCAATACAGCTTATCGAGATCTCGCATTGTCTACACTGTAGGTATCAAACTAGCTTGCGACGTAACGCACCTTGCGCTAAAGGCTTGTGCAGACCAGCGCGACTCAAACAATGCAATTTCTAAGAAAACCGTACGGTATAACAATAACCGGCGTCGCATCGCGCGACAAGTCGGGCTGGTCTGCACAAGCCTTAATACTAAATAGCCTGCCTAGCTGCGAGCAACTTGAAAGTAGCACTCGCTCGGTTTGGCGCTATTGGTCACAGTTCTAAATAATCTGAAATTTTATATTACCCTTTTTTTTAAACCAAACTTTGTAAAAAAGGGTACTATAAAATTTCAGATTATTTAGAAGATAAAAAAGCTTGGGATTGAGCTGCTCGCTCTGCTAAACCTTGTGATAAACCCATAAAACTTGACATTAGAATTATTTAGTAAAATCATTAAAATATACCAGCTTTATTTAAACATTAAAACAAAATGACATGATTACTTTGTAAAGTATAATATTATTTTAATTACCTATTGTGAATGTGAGGACTATGTGGATATATTTTTTTTCAGAAATTAATCTACATGGTCCTCATAGGGCTTGACCAAGATTATGTCTGGACTTTAAAAGAGACTGTGACCTCTGAGTTTGTTTCGGCCTTTCTTCTCAGAGTAGTCGGATAGGAAACGCCGAACTCATCTAGCAAAATGTAATATATTTTTTATATGACGTGTAAAAGTGATTCCTATATCCTATTTACAGAATAAACAATTTCATTTCATTTCATTTCATTTCAGTTTTAACCTAACCTAATCCATTTCACCCAGTTCACAATTTTTCGACAGTTTATAATCTAACGGAAATAATAGTAAGTATGGGTTTCTGCGTTGAATCCGCCTTTTCATTGCCTTATACAAACAAATGCGGCTACCTACACTACAAACCGCTGTGTTGCAACCGCAAGATAATGCAGCACAGACAATAGGTGTCTGTGTTGCATCCGCCTTTGTATTTACGCTTCCCGGCTACAGCTGGACTAGACCGACCTCGCTTATTGACATCCCATCTAAATCGCGTATAACCATCCTCCAACAAAATGAAAGTTCCTTAGATCGGTTAGGTGCTATGACTATGATGTGTTGTGGTGGGCCTCGAGAGAGAAAGGTTTGCCCGGGAGGTATGTGGAGTTAATTCGCGCTAAGTACGGACAATCTCATACCTACGTCCGGTCGGCTGCTGGCAATACAGTCGAGTACAGTGTGGCTGTAGGCTTGCACCAAGGGTCGGCTTTAAGTCCTTACCTACATCTTCCTGTTGATCATGGACACTCTGACGTCGGACGTCAGAAAGGGGCAACCTGGTGCGTGCTGTTTGCCGACGACATTGTTCTTGCCGGTGAAGGGGGACCTTAGATCCAGAGCAGACTGGAGAAAAGGCAACAGAAGGTGGAGGAGCATAGATATAAGAAAGAAGGAGATATGCCCGGTAGTTCAAAATGTATCAAAACCCAATGTCTTCGATTTATCCCTCCTTCCTAGCCACAACTACACATGCGATCAGTAAACCCAATTAATACGAGGTCCCGCTCACACGTGCAATTTATAAATCAGAACGTACTACACAATCAATTATAAACCTTATCCCATCAAACACAGCGTGCATTTACCATGCACCGTACAACTCACTCACACGAAAACATCGATCGCTATCGTTGTGCTGTGCAAAAGCCATTTATTTTACATATACGCTACTGACTAAATCGGAAAGTTATCGATTCTCCCATTTATTAATGTATTAAAATTTTTGGAAGTTCCTGAAAAAATTATAAATAAAAAACGATATGACATATAATAAGATGATATAAATAAACAATACATAGCTAAAAAAAATTATATATTAAGCAAATCAAAAAAAATCAACAGTAAGAGAAAATTTAAATGAGTATAAAACAAGATTTCACATCGGTCTTCTAACCAGGCTATAACTGTTGACAAATTGAAGAATTAACTTTAATAGTATTATAAATTCATACGACAATCGACATTATTGTTGATAGCCTACGTTAGTGGAGCTGCACAACCACATCACTAACTCGTCGCAAGTCACAGCGGCCGTACTCCGCAATACAACCGCGTAAAGAATGTATCGTTTTGTGATTTTTACTTTGCTTGTCCAGTTACTTAGCGACATACTTTGTTAGTGGTAAAGAAGCAATGTATTAACTACAATAATAGTACAGTCGCTGTGATATATGAAAACAAAAATATCGTAGTAAAGGCAAGAAATATTTTACGATTTGTTGTTTTTCATGATTTTCAACACAAATATAGTAAAATACTTGTGCTGATTTATGAAAAGTGCTTCTATAATTTATAAAGTTTCTAGTTTGGCTTCGATTTTTACAAGAAACCAATGAACAACACGGTATTCTTAAATGTTATCACGGTCGCGTTTGAAAGCGCACTAGTTAGCGGAGACGGCCATTTGCCTGAGGCATGAGCATTGTGATCAGGACGCGCGGACACAGACACGCCCCCATGCCACTTCTCCTGTTATTTATATTTCTATGTGGAGGAGCATCATCTGTCTAGTCTGGATAGGGATGTAGGCTATGGATGTAGGATAGGATATTGGCCTGAAAATCAACAGAACTAAAACTAGCGTCAAAATAAATTAACTGGCTACCTATCGATATCTGAACACGATAAAACAAAAAAACTGATTTCTCAACTCATACTTTAAGTAACAACCTAACAACCTGATACCCCACAATCTACACAATAAAGAAAACCTATGCCCACAATCTACACAATAGAGAGATTTGATTTGAATTGATTTGACAGCACTACCAGCGGTTAACCCCCAACAAGAAAAACATCAAATCTTTGGGGGTAAGGGGAAGACCAAATATGGCTAGAAAGGGGGTGGCTACCGAGATAACGAGTACCTACTGGAGAAACATGGAAAAGACATGTTGCGTCGACATCAAACAAAGTGGGATAAGGGCAAAATAATGATGATGGCAGGTAGGTACTATGAACACAATTATAACGTAAAAGTACTATTACCGCAGAATAAATAATAGTACTAACGGTATTACTGCAAAAACAATAAAAATTCACACGTGGTAGAAGAGAAACCTTCAAAAATGTAGGCCCAAGCAAACTCCCACTATGCCTTGGTAAACACGAGTGGAGGGGGTACGAAGCAGAGCACAAAGAGAACCACATAAGAAACGCTGTATGCTTCCTATCTCATTTTATCCCACGTTAAATCTTATGAATTTATGTGACTGTCTCTTTTTACTGTCGCTTTTTCGTTTCATCGACTTTCTGTGATTTGAAAGTACGATGCTTAAGAAGTTTTCACTTCAAAAAGTTCAAAGCAAGATTACTTTTTAAGCAGTTTGATCCAATTGGTATCATCATCTCGAGATTGAACTATCACCAGTTCACCATCAACTGAGTAAGAAGACTGCTTGAAAACTGGTATTGTTCTGTTTTTATTTTGTTGTTTTTGCAGTCGGTTTTCTAATAAATCTCTAAATGCAAGTTTGTTTAACTCTTAAAAGTCGATGACATACTTCCTTAGAACTCTCTACCTCCCATAGTTTCTGATTTCCCCAATCCTACCTCAACGGAACATTCTGTTTTTGTACCTATACTTAAATAATTGACATAAAGGTACTAACCTACATCTTACATACGCATCCCTAAGTACGAGTATGTGTGTTTTAAATAAAGCTCAGTGCAGTGCATACATATAACAGTAGTATCCGAGGCAGCCGGATACTAAATTGCCTGATCGGCACAATATTACACCTCACTTACAGGTACTACAAGTGGTACCTATCTAACAACCCAAATAACATGAAATTAAAAAGAATTATGATAGGTACCTATAGTTGATCATTTACCTAGATAAGTACTGTGTAAGTAATACATGGGTAGTTACTTAAAAGGAATTAAAAAGGTGCCAAATATCGGTAGGGTGAGTACCTACGCATTCACAGTTGGTAGGTAGGTATTGCACCTAGTGGAACTTACTTACCTGCATGAATCCTTTCAAACCTTCCATAGCCTAGAAAAATCAAATACTTACTTACTAATATTATGACCGAAAAACTATAGGGACACTGGTTAAATAAAATCAATAACTAAAACGTCGCGATGTGCATTGAATCAAGTTTGCTCGACCGTGACTTAGCTGAGTTGTGATCGCTGTGCTCTACATCCACTGTAACATCAGCCAAGGCGTACAATTGGATGGTGGTTGTCAGGCTCAAGAAGCGGTAAACATCCCAGGACGGTCGAGCCCTTGTCGTGAAGTAGGGCCGCGTCATGTAAAGGCCGTGCGCTACATACAGTGGTGTTCCCGGGGAGGGGCCTCACCGCATCGTCGTCGAACTCGAAGTCCTGGTCGGAGCGTCGGGCCCCGGCCGCGGCCGCCGCGAGCGCCAGCAACGCCGCCAGAGTCACCGCCCTCACGAACGAGTGCATCGCGCCAGCACACTCGCGCCACTGCCGCGCCACGCCGCGCCCCCGCGCCTCCGGGCCCCGAGTCCCCGACCCGCCGACCCCCTCGTCTCACCGAACTGTTCAAACTGCCTGATCAATGCCTACAGCCGCTTGGCTTCTGAGATAAAACAAAGACGCCCAAACAAGGTATCACGTGATCAATGTACCACACGCGTTTTCCGAAAACGGAAATTAATTTATGCAATGTATTAGAACTTAAGTACTTCTTACGTACATTTTATTCCAGGACAATGACGGACGACGGACTCTGCGGGAACATCGGAATATGACACGTTCGGGCTTGCCGAACAAAATGAACACGACAATCAGAAACTACATGCGCGGTAAGTAGGTAGGAATAGCAAATTGTTCAAAGGAACCATGAGCTCGATTTTACAGCGGATCTCAATATATATTTTTAATCCATGCCTCTTCCAGCACGCGTAGCTTGAGCACCGTTTTGTCGACGGAAGAGTAGACAAAAGTGACGTTCCGTGTAGACAGTACGACGACGGCACCAAAGTAGAAAGACTCAACTGCACTTTTTACGAAATTCAATCTTTTACATAAATCGACTCAGAATTCAGATTCGATCGATTCTGAACTTTGCAAAAAAGCTTCCTGTACCTACTAAGTACTTTACATTTCTTTTCGGGTGTTAATAATCATATCTGCGGCTATGATCATATTTGCTAGGTAGGTATAACATGCATATCTAAGTATTTGGTACCTATGTTAGGATTAGGAAGGATGTCGTATCTGGAGAGTGTATAATGTTTGCTTGGGTCGAGCTCGAGCGGCATCCGGCTCCCGCCCCCGCGCCCGCGCGACCCGCGCCGCACTATACAGCCTTCACTCCTTCAGATCACTTGAGTCGCACAGCTTCTTACCACTCACCAATACTCACTACCTGCTATATGTATAACTACAAGCTAGTTCCTGCACCTCAAGCAAGGATTGCCGAAATGTATCAGTATATGCAAATGTTCTAATTCACTTTTAAAATGTAGATAGACCGGTAAGTATTGCTTTGTTGTATTTCAAAAAGGACACAATTTTGAGAAATGGACTTCTTCGATCCGATACATGAATACTGGTCCTTATTAGCTCTTGATGGAGTGAAACAGAAGGCGAAAGAGGCCTTTACCTAGAAAACGGGAATTATCTAATCTTGTACATCCATACAAGTGAATAATACATGGCAGTGTCTAGTTAGTGTCGAGGGGGTCAGAAATTCTACCTACACTAGAATGTCACCATCTAAGAGTAGGTAGTGTGGGTCACCGTCGACTGTGGGTGGTGGCAACTGGTAAGAACCACAGGAGAGTTCGCGCGCTGGTGCAGCGTACCCGAGCGTCGCAGCGTCTAGTATTTTTACCCGATTACGGCGAGGCAAAAAGAAGGGTTATGATTCTGACCTCTATATAAGTATGTTCATCTGTTATATCATATCTTTTAAACTACTCATCATAATTTTTGGACAAATGAGGTATCATTGGAAGCGTCTTGATCGTCCGCTGGTTAATTGAAATTGGCGCCCTAGAGGGCGTCATTATATGGAGGACTTATAATTAATAAAAAAATAACGGTGCCATGTTGGGTATCAAATGAATGGGTTTAATTTGCACATTTCAAAAATATTATAATCCCAAAATAATTTAAATAATTATAAAAGATAAAAAAACTAAAACCGTCTTAAGTATGGTAGTACAGTCTGAGCATTATTTTCAACAAATTATGGTAACGGTGACGGTTGCCATCGACACTATATCTAGATCCGTCTGAATATTAGCTAACAATGCTGTTGAAGATCTATAACGAAATTCCTATAAAATTTTGTATTTATGCATTGTTGTAACATAAACTGTGTTTTTTTCCTTAAGTCTTATAATTTTCTTTTTCATACCATGTAATTTTAGATACAATTTATTGTTCATGAATAACAAACAAACAAATCAGTACTTAGTTGTGTGTTAATTTATTTTGGTTAAACAAAGTTGTATGCGAGATTAGGACGCACAATGCGTGTAACGTAACGGCACATCAAATTTTCAGTGTGAGCTGCCGCGAAACCTCGGGAGGCGCCGCGCCGCCGCCGGCGGGGCGCGCGCCGCGGTCGATACGCGCCCCTGCGTCATCCGCGCCGACCCGCTACACGCTGTGTGCCACTACTTACACCTCGCCACAGGGCCACATGGGTTAGGGTGCTTTCCATCAGAGATGTGCTATGCAGCTATACTAGGTGGATATGAAAGCTAAGCTACGAAACTATGTGACCGTTTCTTTCCACTAATGCTAAGCTGTGTATCGGGTCGAGTAATATGTATGCTATGTGTGCTATGACGATGCGCCGCCGCGAGGTAGCTGTGCGAGGGAGATGCGCAGCTCGAGCTATGCGATGCATCGACAATCATAAGGACTCTCGCTCATCCTAAGCTCCTATCCATAGCACGTATCCATAGCGAGCAACCTTCCATATAAAAAACATAGCTAAGTTGAACCCGTTTCTACCAGTGCTATGGCATGTGGACCAATGAATATGATTGTTGGATATCAAACGCATCCACAGCAACGCAGCATAGCACATCTCTGGTGGAAAGGCACACCTTATTTTATTTTTTTTGAGGGTGGGAAATCATCTACAATTCAAATTAAATATACTTGTGGGTTAGGTATACGCAGAAGGCTTACAACGCGCTGCGCGTGCAGTATAATAATGCGCTGAGGATATTGCTGGAGCTGCCTCGGCTTTGCAGTGCATCGGGCATGTTTGCGGAAGCGCGAATAGACGACTTTCATGCCATCATGCGCAAACGGTGTGCATCGATGTTGCGGCGATTCAGGGGTAGCCCTAACAGTATTTTAGCTACGCTGGCGGACAAGGTTGATGGACCATTTATCAGGCTCTGGGCTAGCAGACATGTGCGTGCACATGTTCATGTAGCCAATTAATGTTCCTGTAACTTTATTGTATTTTGAATTTTTGTATTTACTAACATAGGCTAACTTCATACTAACACTATATGGATCTCTCGGTCTGAAATAAAAATTTGAATTTGAATTTGAATATACACTCTCCTTGCCTTTTTTTCGGCAAACTGATTTATTAATCATTTATAGCTGATGATGAATTTAGTTTTTCTAAAGTTTCTACCTCAATATATGTTTTTATTTGGCTTACGCACGTCGGGGGCCCCGTGGCCCGGGGGCCCCGTTGCCCGGGGCCCCCGTATAATTGATACGGCAGATACGGCGGTAGCTACGCCCCTGGGTCGGCACTAGGTCTGTCTCGCACATCAAGCTCAGCGCTGGCGTACAATGGAATAGAGTTCTTATCTGATGAAACTGTTAACAAACCCAGTGTACGAGCCAATAATGCTCATACAGCAAAAGTACGTCTATGCGTACTAAACACTAATAAAATCACTGATCCGTCGTAACTAAAACTCCGTCACGCGGTGAAGTGCGGCTCAGATATTTAAACAAACATAACTTGTAACTATTTCCATAAATAAACTATTAAACTTAGCAGTGGTTTGGTTTAATTTAACTAACTACCTACAACTACAACCGGGGTATCCGTCAACGACGAGAAAACCCCAACATCTCAACAACCAACAACAACCAACCTCAACATCTTTTGGTCCTTCGAGCCGGATGTCACGGCAAATCATCTTGTGAGTCGTCGTGTCTCCTTATCAGCAGAGTACTTAGCGTGGTACTCGTATATCCCAGTTACGTTAGCAAATCGGTGCTGTTGGCTTCCCACAAGCGGGTCTAACCAGTAGCATTGAGACGTTGCACATGACGTAAGGAGGGTGAGCTACACTGAGTGCTTGCCACTAACGAACCAGCAGAGATCACGTCTTCTGCTACAAATAACTTATCAAGAAATAATCGGCGAGGATAATGTCCACGGCGGTTACTACAGCGGAGATCACGTCTACCGCTACAAACAAGAAAGAATCAGCGGGAATAACGTCCACTGCGATTACTTCAGCTCCGAAATCTTCGTGAGTATACACTACACGCCAACTATTAGCAGCCACAAGGCATAAATAATGTTGCCAGAAGACTACCTAGAATTTATGGAACTTATAACTAAGCAGCAAAGCAGCTACGGGAGAATCAAAACTCTTCAAAGTAACTACAAAAAGGATCCTGTGAGTAGAAAATCCATAGACTACCTTAAAAAGCGCATCGAAGCTTTACATTCCCCATGGGATGAATTTCGATCGAATCATGAAATCTTGAAGAAGTACGAGTCTAAACAAAGAGAACATGACTATTTTAAGCAAGACATTTTCATCATAACGAGAAGCATGTTTGACGAAACAATGCAATCTATGAATCAAACACGAAACAAGTTGATAAACGAACCTGGATCTTCGGGTACATCAAAACCGAAAATACTAGAAACTCTCGGAACACCGCAATTTGATACAACTGGAGTACACCAACTAATCGGAGATGAAACGGACAAGCACCTATCAACGCTGTTACGTAATCAAATGTGTAACTTCAACGCCTTAAAGCGAGCGGTCTCCAAAACTAATGTGGATGACATGAAAGACAAGTGGCAACTCCAAGATCAAGTCAGCATACTACGATCTAAATGGGAATCCATTGACAAGATTCACTGGGAAAGCTACTTACTGCAAGAGAACGACAAGGACTATGAAGCTAAATTCGACCATTGGGAGCAAGTCTACGATAACCTAAAGGAAGAGCTAAATAGAAAAATCTTTGAAACATCCCACTACGAAAAACAACACCGCGTATGGAACTACCGGAGTTCAACGGAACTTTCAACAATTGGATCTCCTTTAGGGATTTATTCTTTGAGATGATTCATAACAATCCAACTCTGAACAAAACGCAGAAAATTAAGTTCCTGAAATCTAAATTGAAAGGTGAAGCGGAAAAGTTAATCAAGCACCTTCCTGTGAGTGCTGAGAATTATGACTCGTGTCTAGAAATTATTCAGCACCGCTACGATAACAAGCGATTACCTTTCACCTCATACATAGACACACTTCTCAATCAATCAGCCATCGAAAAACCGAACTCAACTAACATGAAGAAGCTGTATGACTACGAAATCATCACTACGAAAGAGTGTTTAAACGGCCTGGAAAACATAGAAATCAATATTTCAAGATAGGGTCCACTTATCGTGTACTTACTATCCTCCAAACTGGATGACGTCACGTACGGTGACTACATCAAAATGATGAAACAGGCACGGGAGCTCCCAGACTTAGAGGAGTTTATGGAGTTTCTGGAACTGCAGTTTATAATGCTAGAAACATCCCGTAACAAAAAGAACAACGAAAAACAAAATTATTCAACGAATAACCAACATAAAAGTTATAATAACAACAAGTCAACGAACTTTAAAGAGTCAGTAAAGTGGACAAAACCTTCCATGCTACGTTGAGAAAATGTCCACTCTGCAAAAACGAACACACGCTGAGGCAGTGTTCTACATTTTTGAACATGGATGTCGCAACGCGAAACCAAACAACAAGTAACCTGAACTGAACTTGTGCAAAAATTGTTTGTTTAGTCACGGCGGAAATAAATGCAATTCATCGAAAACATGCCGCACGTGTAACTTCAAACATCACTCTCTTCTCCATGATGATAATCTGAAAGGGCAACAATCAAAGCCGGCCACATCACCAGTAGCTGAGCGAACATCTTATCACATTAACGGTGAACAAGAGATACTCTTAACGACTCTTCAACTAAGGGTAAAGAACAAGAAAGGAGATTCCGTCATCCTTCAGACGTTACTGGATCAAGGGTCTCAAGTATCCTTGGTCACAGAAAATGCGGCTCAACGGTTAAACTTACCGCGGAACAAAATGAACGCTGCGGTCACTAGCGTTGGCACTATAATGGGCAAGAGTAAAGGGATGATAAAATTAGAATGCAAGTCTATCCACTCTGAATATACATTCCAAACCGATGCGTTAGTGATGAGTAAACTCATCAACAATCTGCCTAACTCAACGATCAACACAGAAAACTGGATGCACCTTCATAAAATCAGGTTGGCTGATCCAGACTACAACATCCCTGGACCCATCGATTTACTGCTTGGAGCAAATGTTTACTCCGATGTGATCTTAGGAGGAATAATCAAACAACAATGGCTCGCCAGTAGCGCAATAGACAAAGTTGGGCTGGATACTGTGCGGTGCTACAAAGCAGTTTAACTGTCTAGTTACTTTAATAGGAAATTAAAAATAAATCACCAAAGTTCGGCTTTAAAAACTTCCAGAGACAGTAGGGAAACATGGAATATAATAAAATCCATTACCAACAAATCCAGCAATCAAACATCAGCTGATAAACTTCTAGCCACCTCTGTTGATGCACAAGTACCAAATGCGATAGAGCAAATTAATTATTATTTTTCGAACATCGGAAAGCAATTGGCA
Source organism: Agrochola lota (assembly GCA_947364205.1). Taxonomy (NCBI): domain Eukaryota; kingdom Metazoa; phylum Arthropoda; class Insecta; order Lepidoptera; family Noctuidae; genus Agrochola; species Agrochola lota. Next base: position 176,531 of record OX376222.1, on the reverse strand, counting down.
GACAAAATAAAATCCCAAAATTCTTCATCTGCCCCATACAAAATGGGAACACTGCCTGCACGGGAATCAATGGTCCTACTTACCCCAGACGAGGCTGAAGTAGAGATTGTTAGTTTAAAAACCGACAGTGCCACAGGTTGGGACTTCATACCTGCTAAACTCCTGAAACTGGGTAAACAAATACTAGTTTCACCTCTTGCAAAACTCATTGAAGTCTGTTTTGAGCAAGGAGTTTTTCCCCAAGTCTTTAAGAAAGCTTTGATCACACCTGTTCACAAGGGTGGGAACCAGGTTGACATTAAAAATTATAGACCTATCTCAGTTTTGCCAGTACTGTCCAAAATATTAGAGAAATTGTTAAATCGAAGACTCGTGAAGTATCTAGAGCGGAACAAGATAATATCGGATGCGCAATTTGGTTTTAGGTCTGGGAAAAGCACCATAGATGCGGTTAATCAACTTGCAGATTACGTCACTGGAAAAGTTGACACAAAACAAAAATGTCTGGGTGTTTTCCTGGACCTGGCCAAGGCGTTCGACACTGTGAATATTCCTACCCTTGTGAGCAAGCTGGAGCATGCTGGGATCCGGGGACGCGCTCTAAATCACAGACTTTCTTAATGACCGGACACAAAAGGTTAAGATCGGCAAAGTAATTAGTGGCGAAGCAGGAGTGGACTACGGTGTGCCCCAGGGTAGCTGCCTATCCCCAAGCCTCTTCTTGCTGTATGTAAATGACCTATGCCAGCAGTCTCTTACTAACGGAAAAATATTCAGTTACGCAGATGACACCGTTCTAGTATTTTATGGAGAGACTTGGGACGCGGCGCGTCAAGCTGCAGAGTTGGGGTTACGTAAAATAATTCACTGGTTGGGACTAAATCTACTAACGCTTAATACTTCGAAAACCGCATTTCTGCAATTTACTTTCGCAAAAACTAAACCCGCGGTAATAAGTCTTAAGGCCCACTCCTGCCATGACCCCAATAACAGTCTTCAGTGCTCATGCGCTCCAATTACTCAACAAAAGACTATTAAATACCTGGGTGTAATTCTGGATGAGGGACTCAGTTGGCGCTCTCATATTGAACTAACTTCTTCCCGGGTGAGGAAGCTTATATGGGCTTTTAAAAATCTTCGACACGTATGCGATCTGGAGCTACTCCGGACAGTGTATCTTTCTCTAGTAGAGTCAATCGTTGGCTATTGTATCACGGCCTGGGGTGGGGCCTGTAAAACATACATGATACACCTCGAGAGAGCACAAAGATCCCTATTAAAAGTCATGACCTTCAAACCCTACCGGTATCCTACAAAAAGCCTATATGAAAGCTGTCAAGTACTTACAGTAAGACAATTATTTCTACAAAATCTCACTTTGAAACAACATGATATTACACCGGTAAATCATTCGAACAAACAAAAAAGAACCATCGGTAATGTATGTCGCTCAGTAAAATGTAATACCGCATCCGCTCGACGGCAACACCTTTACCTAGCTATTTATATATATAATAAACTAAATAAAATGCTCGACTTCAACCCACTAACTAAAAAGAAAGCGAAGATGAAAATAAGCACTTGGCTTAAAACACTTGATTACTCACAAACAGAAAATATAGTCAAAAATCAATAACCATAGGCAATCAATAAGGTAGATAAATATATTCTGATATAATCTAAAAGCACAACTACCAAGCACAGACACACAGAGAAACACGACGCACGTATCATAACATCATCACACATACACGCCATCACAAATACACGCCACCACACTTACACACACAACACATGGACATATAATCTTATCACGTGAGAGCAAGTGTGCTCTAATTGTTTAACCTCATTCTAGTTTTAATTTTGATGCATAAATTGTTAAGTTTGCACAAACGAGTGAAGACACTGACTCCTGTAACACAGGTGCCACCTAGCTCAGGAGCCAGGGTTTCAATTGATGTATCAACCTATTCATGTCAATAAAAAACATTATTATTATTATTATAGAGCTAGACAACTTAACAAAATTTTGGGAGATAGAAGACATCCCTTCGGAACCCGAAATTACAACGAAAAACTAATTCTGTGAAAAATATTATACAGAAACAACAGAGCGGTTAAGCAACGGGCGTTTTGTAGTGAAGATGCCGATGAACGCTAACTATGAACAAAACCTTGGTAACTGGAAACCTCAAGCAACAGCACAATTTCTTCATTTAGAAAAGAAAATGGCGAGACAAGAACACTCCGCTAAACTATATAAAGAATTCATCCGTGAATACATAGAATTAGGTCACATGAAAACAGTGACAGAATCCGTAGAGTACAAGCTTATCTACCACACCACGGCGTAGTAAGGGAGTGCTCAACAACAACCGAACTACGAGCTGTTTTTAACGCATCAATGAAAACAGATTCCGGGCACAGCCTAAACGATTTGATGGATAAAGGGCCTAATCTTCAAAAGGACATTTTATCCCTGATCATTCAATGGCGGAGCTATAAGTATGTTGTATTTTTTCATTGAGAAAATGTACCGTCAAATCCTTATTCATCAAGATCAACAAGGTCTTTAAAAAATATTTTGGAGAGACTCCAAGAGAGAACCACTAAGAGAGATGCAGCTGTGTACCCTAATATACGGGACCAAAGTAGCACCATTCATAGCCATGCGCACTCTCCAACAGCTGGCCAAAGATGAAGGCAACGCTTTCCCTCTGGCCCAAAAGGCGCTACTTAACGAATTTAATATGGATGATGCCATCACGGGCCACCATACCATAGAATCAACAAAGCTACTGCAAAAAGAACTAAACGAACTACTGAAGAAAGGTGGTTTTGTTTTACGGAAATGGTCCACAAACGAACCATCTATTCTCAAAGAACTACAGATGAAAGAGAAAAGTAACAATAACGAATTTAACTTCAAGCAACAAGAGTTCAGCAAAACACTTGGACTCGCATGGAATGACGCTAGTGACGCATTCCATTTTATTAGCTAAGCGCCTAACAACAACAAAAATGCAACATACACTAAACGCAGACTATTGTCAGAAATAAGTAAGATCTACGATCGGCTCGGTTGGTTGGCTCCAATTACCCTACAAGCAAAATTGCTTTTTCAAAAACTATGGACTGATTACTGTCAAAACATTGACTGGGACGAAAATGTACCGGATGCCATAGAAAAGGAATGGATGCAAATTAAATCCGAACTGCCAAACATAAAATACATAAGTTTACCCAGATGGATAAAAAACGAAAACCACAGGGCGATCGAATTGCAAGCCTTCTGTGACGCGAGCGAGAAAGCCTACGTATGCGTTATCTACAGCCGAACTACGTCATCCACCGGCGCGTACGAAACTACACTACTCGCGGCAAAAACTTAGGTAGCCCCAATCAAAAAGAAAACAACAATACCGAGGTCAGAACTATGCGCCGCAGTTTTGCTACCTTACCGAATATGAAAAGTATATAACCAAGAGAACCACACAAATATTAAACATCGTGCCTGCGATAAACTGGGGTTACGTGAAGACGAACGAAAATCCTGCCGACTGTGCAACAAGAGGACTTCCACCGCAAAAACTGGTCAACTTTATCTTGAGGTGGGAAGGCCCTAAATGGCTTATGGAGCAAGAAAAACAAAGCCTTAAATCAAAAGAAACGTATACCACAAACGAGGGCTTCCTAATAAACTGTTACACGACTAATAGTACGGAACCTACGCCGATTAAAAATGAATTTATCGATTCATTACTGGAGCGACATAGCAACATAGATCGTATTACAAGGATACTCGCGTTGGTGATACGTTTCGTTGATGCATTACGAAACAAAAGAAGGTCAACTGAGTGCCATGAACTGAACTTGAATGATATAAACAACGCACTATTTATAATTATCAAATCAGTGCAATGGGATTATTTCAAAAATGAAATAATTTATCTCAATAAAGGTGGAAAACTCCTCAACAGAAGCACCATTTTGAAACTAAATCCATTCTTGGACTCTTATGGAGTTTTACGTGTTGGAGGACGTCTAAACTACTCAAACTTGCCGGTAGAAACGAAACACCCCATCCTCGTACCAGGAGAGGGAAGACTAACCCAACTTATTGTTGATAAATCGCATCAACGAAACTTACACGGTGGAGCAAGATTAACGCTAGCTGACACAAGAAACAATTACTGGATTATTAGAGGCAATCGAACCGTCAAGAAAATACGGCGACAATGCATTCGATGCCGTCGATACGCAACAAATCAACCTGAAAAGTTGATGGGCAACCTTCCTAAAGAAAGGATCACTCCATCGAGGCCATTTTCACACACAGGCATCGACTTTACAGGCCACATGGATGTAGAGATAAACAAGGGCCGCGGGATAAAAACCTGCAAAGTTTACATAGCCATATTCATATGTATGTGCATAAAAGCAGTACATATCGAACTTGTTTCGGACCTGTCAACGCAAACCTTCATCGCAGCACTAAAAAGAATGTGCGCCAGAGAGGCGCCATGGAGTCCTCACCTTCCGCCTGACGCAGGTCCTCACCGGACACGGTTGTTTCGGGAGGTTCCTGTTCCGCATAAGGCGGGAGGAAACGCCCGGGTGTCACCACTGTGTGGATCGCCCGGAGGACACGGTGGAGCATACGGTGGAGGTCTGCCCGGCGGGAGCACCGCCGTGTCCTCACGGAGGCGATCGGCGGCGGCGATCTCTCGCGTCCGGCCCTGGTTCAGGCCATGGTTCGGAGCGAGAGTGCATGGGAGGCCGTCACCTCCTTCTGCGAAGCAGTTATGTTCGCGAAGGAGGAGGCGGAGCGCGCGAGGGAGATGCAAGCTGCACGCTCTCACGGCCCTAGTCGCTGCAGGAAACGCCCCGGGCGTCGGGAGTCGAGAGCCGACTTCCGGCCACCGTAGGCGCGGGCTTGCGGACGGTGAGCAATGGGCAGTTCGCCGTCCGATAAGGACCAGGCCCGTGTCGACGGCGCGTTGTGTTCCACGCGCGCCTTAAAGAGATGTCAGCACCAACCGACGGGGTCGAAAGACCAATGCCTGCTGGGGTTGCGGGTTTGTCCGAAAGGGATATCGCGGCCCCGGCACACAGGCAACGGAAGGAACACGGGTGGGTTTTAGTCAGTAAAAGTCTGACACACCCTTTCGCTCTGCCCAGAGCGGGAGAAGTCATTTGATGATTTCCCATCCTCAAAAAAAAAAGGGGCATATTTACTCCGATAGCGGAACCAACTTCGTTGGAGCCGCAAGATCTTTCGGTGAAGGCCCGCCGCGCGGCGCGTGCCATACCCGCTGAGTACCGAACGACCACCCGCGGTGACAGATTTACGACCGCACATAAATAAACAAAACACTCAAGCTTTTTGCTTACCTACGTCTCCGGTGTTATCGTTGACTGATTTGGGTTCGTGTTTAGACAAAGGATTCTTTGTAATGCTTAGAAATGACGTGTGCGTTTGTTAGAATTGATAAATAAAGATTTTTATCGACCGTTGCGCCGGTTAGTGATAAGACGATTTCTGATAAAACTACTGTTCCAATTTACACGAGATTTTGCATATACAGGTAAGTTATCTAAGAACAGGGGTTTTTACAGACAAACACAGAAAATAAAAACACAAAAAATTACGATATTTGAATAGGTACTAACCGTTTGTTTACGTAAAAATATTTTGCGTCATAAATATTTTAAAACGAAATATTTTAGTTAGAATATCGTCTAAAACGATATTCTAACTATTTTTAGATAAGGATAAATGGAGTTACCAGCGATTACACACACAAATCACACACAATACTCAAAATAACACAATAATCACTTTTTCCACAGACACTTTTGCTCACATTTTTTTGGTTGGTTGAAAATAGGTATAATACGATGTTATTTAATGCAAATATTATCCACCACGATGTAAAAACTACTTAGTAATCGAAAAAACACCACTTCCCGTCGATTTACACAAGAAAACTATTTAAAATAATTAAATACATGCAGACCGCGCACTGACGACCAGCTTAGTTTGACTCGCGTTTGACGTGCGCGAACTGTCAATTTCATTTTTTTTTTGCAGTGTTGTTAATTAATATTTTTGTATGCGAATGATTTAGTCGACGAGACCGTCAGGCCATAGAGTGAAACAGCCTACAGACCAGATTCGCCCTTTTTTATAGTAAAAATAGAGATTAATGCCGCGTGTACCTGCCGTAACCTATAGGTCTCGCTGGGGTTCTAAGGGGGTCGCGTGTTTGGAACACCGATAGGTCTTGTTCGTAGCCAACCGGAAGAAGAATTCCAACTATTTAAAACAATGCTATCTTCAGAGTTCTTTAAAGAGATCAACGACCTACAAATCGAGTGGCACTTCAACGCTCCATCCTGGCCATCAGCAGGAGGCTTATGGGAAGCTGCTTTACGTTCCATGAAAGCACACCTGAAACGGGTAATCGGACAACAAAAGCTTACCTATGAAGATTTTGCAACGCTTTTAACACAAATCGAAGCGTGCATGAACAGCAGACCGCTGTATCCATTATCAGAGGATGTTGAAGATCTTGAATACCTCACCCCTGGTCACTTTCTCACGGGGAGCCCAACACTAACACTACTACTCAATGAACCTGATGAAACGAAAGCTATAGCCATCAAAAACAACTGGAAACTCATTGAGCTCATGCGTTGACACTATTGGGATCGCTGGTCGAAAGAATACCTTCATTCATTACAAAACCGAAACAAATGGCAACAAACTAAAGAAAACATAAAGAAGGGGCAACAAGTGCTCGTCAGGGATAGTAATCTACCACCAAGCAGATGGGCTATAGGACGCGTAGTGGAACTGCACCCAGGCAGTGATAACTTAGTTCGAGTAGTCACGCTTAAGACACAAAACGGGGTACTAAAAAGCCCCATAACTAAACTAGCCCCGCTGCCTATAAACGAGGCATGCGGAAGCACTGAGTCACATGAAGTGAGTCCAGAAACCGAGCACGGCAAGCAAAAGAAAGTGACAAATAAAACCCAAAAAAGGGTAAACAGCTTGCTTATGGTGTTACTAGTAGCATTTACAACGCTATCATGTGGACTAGCAACACCCCTGAAAAACTTTAAAATAACTCGATTAGCTGAAAATCAACCAGTTTACTTTGACCCCGTCGGGAATATCCAACTTATTCACGATGAATGGAAACTTTTGGTATACTATAACCTAACAACATTCTGGCAAAGTACGACAAATGTAGAGAAATTCGTGAATCGTATAGCTCAACTATGCGACACGATGCATAACGAGCCATGTCACTCTACGACACAACAATCAAGTTCGAAATGAACCAGCTGAACGAGTATAACATATTATTACGCGCTCAACATCAACAATAAAGGCGACGTGGCTACGTCAACGGCGTAGGAAATCTTGCACGAGCCCTATTTGGTGTCCTTGATAGCGATATCGCCGAAAAATACGCTCAGGACATAGAAAATATCAAAACGAACGAACAATATCTATTACAGCTGATAAGAAATCAGACACTGATTATCGAGGCAGAAAACAACGTCATTAAGAAAAATGAAGACTTTGTAAAGACGCAACTGCAAGTAATTCAGCAATTCATGAATGAAACATAATATAATACGGCAGTAATAGAAAGCAGGTTTCAAATAATGAAAACAATGAATGACGTCAACGCTGGGGCGTTAACTGCTAGTTTACTTATCTCAGTACTGAGAAGAAACCAAGAAATGCTCCTAAGTGCATTGACAGATATCTAAGTCAAAGTCAAAGTCAAACAATTTATTTCAATTAGGCACATAAAAGGCACTTATGAACGTCAAGTTTACAAAAAATAGAATTGATTCTAGTCGCCCCTTCCAAAAAGTAGTTTTCGTATGGAGAAGAATGGGCAAGAAACTCCACCGTTACTCTTTTAAAATGTTTTTACAATATTTTGTATACATTAATTATATAAATATATGTGAAGACGTTGTATCTAGAATAAGATTACTATACCGCGATAGGTAACAAAGAATGAAAAATAAAGCAATTACAGATAAATTAAATATGTGATAGATACATGGTGCTCACATATTTACAAACATTGTAAAATTATACGATATTCCTAACATTTTAACAAGTAATACTAATAAGTCAGTGTGTAGATGATAATGGTGTGAAATCTTCCGGTCTACCAGTTCAGTTAGGTGTACCTCAAGGCTCAATACTGGGTCCATTCTTGTTCTTAGTGTATATCAATGACTTACCATTCTATTTAAAGGGTATCTGTGAAGTTCTACTGTTTGCAGATGATACCTCTCTTATTTTTAAAGTAGACAGGAATAGACAAGATTTTGACGATGTAAACAGTGCACTCTCAATGGTTACGGATTGGTTTACGAAAAATAACCTAGTTCTCAATGCCAAGAAAACGAAATGTGTAAAGTTCGCCCTACCAAATGTTAGAAATCTAGGACCCAACATCGTCTTAGATAAAGAGGTGCTTGAGTCTGTAAACTCGGCAGTTTTACTGGGCATAACAGTAGATGCCAAACTTCAGCGGTGCCCACATATATCGAGCCTAGCGGGAAGGCTCAGTTCGGCCGCCTACGCCGTCAGGAAAGTAAGACAATACACTGACGTCGATACAGCTCGGTTAGTCTATTTTAGTTATTTTCATAGCGTTATGTCCTACGGTCTTCTGCTGTGGGGCAAAGCTGCTGATATTCAAAATATATTTGTCCTTCAAAAACGAGCTGTTCGAGCTATTTACCAGCTAGGTGCCAGAGTTTCTCTGAGAGATTTTTTCAAAGATATTGGTACCCTCACGGTGGCGTCTCAATTCATCTTCGCCAATATCTTATATATTAGGCAAAATATACACTTATACACTAAAAACAGTGATTTTCACAATGTTAACACTAGAAATAAGGACAAACTACGAGCTCCCTTTCACCGGCTTCATAAGGTTCATAACTCATTTGTTGGGCTTGGTATAACCTTTTATAACAAGCTACCCTCTTCTTTGCTAGATTTGCCTTTTAATGCGTTTAAAACGAAAGTAAAATCCAAGCTTTGTTCAAAGGCATACTATTCTATAAACGACTAATACGCTAGCGTATTTATCGCTAGCGAGTAAATTTTCGATGGCAACTCATGGTAGAGGCTCTGTTCGTAATGTCTTTCATTTTGTAAATTCAGCCAAGTTCATTGCGTTATTTACGTTGTTGAGCCGACGAATTTTTGAAGCGTATGCGGTAATGGATTAGGGATATCCTTCAAAAACCTCGGATTGTGATTGAAAGCGTGTTACGCAATTAGGGTAGTGAATGATATGAAACAATGAACGCTTAACTCAATACTAAATTTAATTGAACATAAATATACATTACACTTAGGATAGATAATTAAATACTTATGGATATGGACAGCGCAATATTGTATCACACGATCATGGCAACTGAAGCACTTGAACAGTGAGGCGGTGTCCAGTCGAGCTGTCGAGTCCGCGAGGTAGCACCACAAGTATACAGTAAGACAGTCGAGCCGCGGGGCGAGCTCGCGACACGTGGCCTGGTCACAACCGGTAGCACGGACCAGGGAGCGAGTTCAGCGCGCGGAGTGTACTGCAAGCACTGCTCCTGTGACGTCAATCCGCTCGCTGACTCGTCCGTGTGCTTGTCGCCGCGCACCTCCCGCGCCACTCACAGGCTGGAGATGAAGTGCCACTTGTCCACTGCGAACAGACATCATAATTTATAACCCGCCTAATGTATGGCCGTCGAATAGTACCCAGCGAGCGGGCAGTGAGGTCTGCAGTCGTCAATCTGATCGCATCATCGTTGAATATGGCTATGGTAAACGCAAAGAACTAAGTAGTGGTCTGGTCTATCCAGTACCAAGTTCAGTGATATACAGGGTGTAAAAAAACAACCGACTCCCAAAAAAATACACAAAAAAGTAAAAAATTACTTTAATTTTGGTAGCCGGTGGCAAAAAACTTAAAATACACAACCATAGACAACGACTTCCGAAATAAAAGTTATTTTTTATTAGTGTTTAACCAAGATTTTGAAATGTTTTTTCCTTTGACAGTACACCCGTAGTAGCTCTTATCAATAAGCCAGGCCATCACACTTACGTATATTAGTCAATATCTTGAAAACTATTGAACCAATTCTGATGAAAGTTGCACTGTTCCCTAAGCTGAAATAATGGCAGCCAATAAAAAAATGTTCACAATCCGATTAATAGTTTTGGAGAAATGCGTGGACAAACATACATACATACACCTATAAAATGTTGTAAATTTGTTTGGAAGCCTTATTAGATTTATCATAATTATGTAATTATTTGAATATATTGCAGTTCCAATAATATTACATAAGTACATACGTGTCGAATTGATAACCCCAACTTTTTAAAGTCCGATATACAGACTCATCAATTAGCCGTTATCTACGCATTCTGAATATCTATCAGCAAAAATTATTGCTGGCATACGACTTTTATTTTTAGTATGAGAAATCGCCGATTTCGGAAGCGCGAAATATAAACTTATGGGCTTATGGGTTCATGCAACCGTATGTACAGAAGTTGTAGGGTTATTTAAAGTTAAGTTGTAACATTTCAAACTTTTGCAAGGGAGTGTAGTTAAGTGCGTATGAGTAAGGTAGGCATACTGACCGCTGAGCGGGATGGGCTGCGGCAGGCCGCGCGGCGGCGCCTTGCTGAGCACGGCGCCCGCCTCCGAGCGCTCCACGCGCGTCGGCGCGCCTTCCACGCTCACGTTCATCCTGCGGGAGTGCAGCCCACACGGTTACTACGCGCACGGATCATGGATCCAACAGACACTAACGACCGGTTCGGGCTTACTTGTTGATGTCCGTCGCGTCCGCCACCTCGCCCGCCACCAGCGAGCGCCAGAACTTGTGCACCTGTAAATGTAATACAGATTCAGAATGTCAGTCGATAGGAGGCTCGACCTCGAGGCGTATCGAACGCTATGAAGACTGAGAGAGTGGCTCACCTCGTCGATGACCTTGTAGGCGAACTCCGCGTTTTTGCACTCGCCGTCGAAGGCGAAGCGGTTGACGGGCTTGCCGTCGGGCACCTTGTAGAGGCGGAACCACTCCACCGTGGCGCGCAACAGGCCCGGGAAGTGCTCCTCAACATCGGCCACGTCGTTCAGCTTGTCGGCGGCGGCGTCGCGAGCGTCGATGGCCAGCAGCTTCCAGTCCGTCTCGCCTTCGTCGATGAGCGCCAGCGTGCCAAGGATCTTAACGGCGTACACGTCCCCACGCGCCGCGACGCGCTCGCCGATCTCGATGACGTCGATGGGGTCGTTGTCACCGCGCGCCTGCGTTCCCGGGTCCACGTGGTGCGGGTTCTCCCAAGTCTGCGGCAGCGCGCCGTAGTTCCATATGTAGCCGCGGTGCGGGAACACGTTGCTCACGAAACGCAGCGCGCCCTTCTTCACGTCCTGCTTGATGGGGTTGAGCGGCTCGCCGAGGCTGATCTCCATCTTGGCGTTGCTCCAGCGCGGCACCTCTACCACCAGGTTGACCAACCGCCGCGCCTTGTCCGCCCACAGCGGGATGTCGTGCAGCGGTGAAATCGGCCCGCTTTCGTCCTCTGCAACACGACTCTCACATACACACCAGTACACGACATGGTCTGCAGCTGGTTGGCATGAGCCCATGTCCATGCAGTTCGGTCAACAGTTAATACCATATTGCTGGCGTTAATAAATAAAAGTGTAACCAGACTGCGGTCGATCGACGTCGACCAGTCGATATTGTAAAATTAAAAAAAAAAACCGGCCAAGTGCGTGTCGGACCACGCACAATGAAGGGTTCCGTAGTTGGGATGAGTTTATCCCAAGAACAAACTTAACATTGTAGTTGAAAAACATGTTCTCCCATACGGAATGTATGGGAGATCATGTTTTTCAAACCGCCAATATAAGTTGGTTGATTATTACTCGTTAACCTGTACAGCCTACTGTAACGTTGTGAGCATTCTCAGCTGCAAGTAGTCGAGTGATACTAAAATCACAATTAGTAAGTTCCTAGTCACATCACTAAAAACGGGAACAACACTAGCCATCCGGAGACGCTATATTGATTTTATAACCTATAAAGTATCTAATTTCGTGTGTCAATGTCTGACACGCGGCTACGGTCCATCCAGCGCACAGGAGATTGTAATATGTATGTATTGCTACTACACCGAGATGGTGTAGTGCCTCACTGTGTTATTCTTAGTGATTAGTGAGCCATCTGCAAAGGTCACGTTTATTTTGTGTTTATGCTCGCGTGTTCACATACTTAGCCTAAGTTAGCATCTGCTTATGTGCCACGCTATGCTCCTACTCTGTTGCCTGTAAACCGCTGCGATGTGCTGAGCTTTCACCTACCCTACTCCCCATACCGCTCCTTGGTCGCTAAATGGGGGAAGAAGCTGGCACATCGCATGCGGCCTGCCGCTATCCGCACCGCATCTAACATGCGCTCTCTAACGCGCCTTCCAGGGTTCTACGTACGGGCTGAGTGCAGGACCCCTTACTCAATCCTGCACTACCTACGCATGCTATCAATGGCCTGCCCTACCTGCGGCCTACTGCCGCAAGCTACCTGCGGCCTACCGCCGCAAGCTATCTGCGGCCTACCGCCGCAAGCTACCTGCGGCCTACCGCCACAAGCTACCTGCGCCCTACCGCTGCAAGCTACCTGCGCGAGCCTGTGCTGACAGGCAACCGCGTGCTACCGACGCACACTACCTGTCGGTCTTAGGAAGGCCGTCCGGCCTACCACTAAGCCTGTGCTGACAGGCCTCCACGTCTGCCACGTGCTTCCAAGGACGGTACCCTTCCTATTCTAAGTGTGCGAGTGCTCAAGACTCAGTGTGTAGGACCTTACCCGCGACCTAGCCGTGTTACTATTCCATCTATCCTAAATATATGTATTAACGTATCCTAGTGTTTTATTCTTCTACTACCTATCTACCTACCTAACTGATAACGGCCTGCGCAGTCTACCCTGCGCAGACCCCACAACATGGGATAGACGAGGAAAAAAAACATCCCCACTTTACGTGTAGGGGAGGTACCCTAAAAAAAAAAACTTGTTTTTATTTTACCACTTTGTCGGTATGATTAATACGTATATATATGCCAAATTACAGCTTTTTAGTCATTGAGTTATATGTAGTACATATAACTCAATGTTTTTAGTACTAACCGTCTCTGAGCTAAGCCGCGGACAGACAGAGGGACAGACACATACACACGTACATGGCGAAACTATAAGGGTTCCTTGTTTACTACGGAACCCTAAAAACTATGTCATCCCACTTGAGTGCTGCTGAGCTCAACAAGCAGCTTATTTATATAAATATTAAAAAGCCTCGGTGAAGTTAGACCTCCCTGCCTAGCGCCGCACTCGAGTTTATACGGGTCAGACAACGCATTAGACCATTTGACGAAGTTGCTCTCGCTGCTTGTCATACCAAAAAGATAAAGTAGACACTAATGCAGTAGGAATATATGTTGGTTCTGGGATGGAATTTTCAAATGATAGGAACTTTTTGGTTCAAAATTATAGTTTTTTGTATTGTAAAAACGATCTTCCGTTGCCATTTTCCACAAAGTTAACTATACCGGGTTGAGTTTAGGTAACATTTTTGTTCTATTATCAATATATTTTATGATTTTTTTAAATATTATTATTAGGCAGACATATTCAATTCTAATACTTTGGAAAAAAATGTTTCAAAATGTCACAAATAGCCGCAAAAAAAAGGTGTAAGTACATATTTTGCTATTACGGATGAATCTTAATCGATTGTATTTATGGTTATTTTATTTTTGGTCTGTTTTGATTTATTGCACAAATATTTTGAAAGAATCCACAGTCAACTCACAGTCAGAGGTGGGCAAAGTGTATAATTTTTGCGATTAGAAGATTTACATCTGGATTACTGAACTGTCGGTCGATTCTGTAAAAATATTAACGTGAAGCTTAGGTGAAGTGAGCGTGAAGTGAGCTGTCACTGCCACAGAATTGACCGACAGGATGCTAGGGATTAACACTATTGACAGCTCACTTCACCCAAGTTTCACGGTGATATTTTTACAGAATCGAACGGCTGATCAGAATCTTTGATATGTTTCATTTGGATCATTTGAATCATCGACTCAAAGGATATAAAAATGCATAAAGACAACGAAAAACTGTGAGAGTATGAGTGATACACATCTCATTTAGTTTCTCTTTCTGACTGAAATAGATTGTAATGTGTCACCCGCTCACTCGCGACTCAGTTTGGTAGTAGTGTAGTACGGACACTAAAGTAACGTAACTCAGCGTCTCAGTCTTTCTTTCTCGCTCACTCGCTCACTGCTGCTCAGTCGCCTCGCAAGCGACGGTCGCGCGGAAAGACACAGAGACAAAGTAATGATTCAGATTCAAATGCCTTACATTAACACTGAAACTTTCAACAAGTATGTTGCTACATATTCCAAAATTTTTAGAAATACCTGCAAGATAGCTAAAGCTCTGCATATTAGCAACAAGATCAAATCAGCAGAAAATAAAATAAAAACAGTTTGATAAGTAATAAATAATGAAACTAATAGGAAAAAAATACGAAACACTGAGTTTACATTGGAGACTTCACGTGGTGTCATAAGCTCGAATTCAGAAGTAGCTCAAGAATTTGTAAATTTCTTTACTAATATACCATATAAAACGACGGAAGCTTTAAATTCCTCACCCGATATCTCAATAAATTTATTAAAAGCGAATGTTCCAGGCTGCCCGGTTGAATTTCAATTTAAACATATAAAACCCTATGATAGTTATAAAATCTTTTCGGCAAATTAAAATCAAATTGACCGAAGATCTATGGGGATTATCTATCAAAGTTTGTACATCCATTATCGAGACTATAGCACCATACTTTTTTTTTTTTTTTTTTTTTTGAGGATTGGAAATCATCAAATGACTTCTCCCGCTCTGGGCAGAGCGAGAGGGTGTGTCAGACTTTTACTGACTAAAACCCACCCGTGTTCCTTCCGTTGCCTGTGTGCCGGGGCCGCGTTATCCCTTTCGGACAAACCCGCAACCCCAGCAGGCATTGGTCTTTCGACCCCGTCGGTTGGTGCTGACATCTCTTTGAGGCGCGCGTGGAACACAACGCGCCGTCGACACGGGCCTGGTCCTTATCGGACGGCGAGCTGCCCATTGCTCACCGTCCGCAAGCCCGCGCCTACGGTGGCCGGAAGTCGGCTCTCGACTCCCGACGCCCGGGGCGTCTCCTGCGGCGACTAGGGCCGCGAGGGCGTGCAGCTTGCATCTCCCTCGCGCGCTCCGCCTCCTCCTTCGCGAACATAACTGCTTCGCAGAAGGAGGTGACGGCCTCCCATGCACTCTCGCTCCGAACCATGGCCTGAACCAGGGCCGGACGCGAGAGATCGCCGCCGCCGATCGCCTCCGTGAGGACACGGCGGTGCTCCGCCCAAGCCGGGCAGACCTCCACCGTATGCTCCACCGTGTCCTCCGGGCGATCCACACAGTGGTGACACCCGGGCGTTTCCTCCCGCCTTACGCGGAACAGGAACCTCCCGAAACAACCGTGTCCGGTGAGGACCTGCGTCAGGCGGAAGGTGAGGACGCCATGGCGCCTCTCAAGCCACTCCTCAAAGAGGGGACTTATCGCCGCAATTGTGGCGTGCCCAGCGCTGGGTTGCGACAATCGCACACTCCATGCCGCCATGAGATCCCGCCGGAGCTCTGTCCGCTGTGCCGTGATTTCTCGCGGCAGCGGAGTTACACCCCGGCGTTTCGCCTCCTCGCGCAACTCCCACATGTGCGCGAGGACTTTCGCCTCCAGATCCCATGGCGGTAGTCCGGCAAGGAGGCTCGCCGCCTCACGGGAGACCGTGCGGTATCCCCGGACCAGCCTGATGGCCATGACCCTTTGGGACGCGTTCAACCGCCGGGCCGGTCGCAGCCTCAATGAACGCGCCCACACCGGTGCCCCGTAAAGGGCCATGGACCGCACGACCCCCGCGTAAAGCCTCCGGCAGGAGGCGTTTGGACCCCCCAGGTTGGGCAGGAGCCGCTTCAAAGCAGCCCCAGCCCTATCCAGTTTGGGAGCCAAACGTCGGAAGTGCTCCACGAAGTTCCACCGGCTGTCGAGGACGAGTCCCAGGTACTTCATCGTCGACTCGACACCGATGTGAACCCCTCCCGCCGTAATCTGGGAACCCGACAGTGGCGCGTTCCGAGGACCATAGAAACACATGGCCTCGGACTTGTGCAAGGCCACCTCGAGTCCCAGTTGCCGGATCCTTTCGACGATTGTCGCAACCCAACGTGTCGCTAGTTCGGCCGCCGCCTCATGCGACCTCCCCTGCACCAGGACCAGCGTGTCGTCAGCGTAGCAAACCACGCTGACGCCGCTAGGGAGGTCGGCGCGCAGCACCCAGTCGTAGCCGATGTCCCACAGATGCGGCCCCAGGACCGATCCCTGTGGGACACCGCACGACATCTCTCGCCGGTTCCACTCTCCGTGGTGACCGGGGTAGATGACGGCCCTGTCCGTCAGATAGGCCTCGACCACTCGACAGAGGTAGGTCGGCATCCGGTGATACCGGAGTGCCTCCCTAATGCAACTCCAGGGCAGGGTATTGAAGGCATTGGCGATGTCAAGAGACACCGCCAAGACCACCCCACCCCGGGCAACAGCATCCCCCTTCGTGAGGGCTCGAACGCGCATGATGGCATCCACCGTAGAGCGCCCCTTGCGGAAACCATACTGGCTCTCCGCCAAATCCGGCCCCACTCGCACCAGCTGCCCGACAAGGCGGTCTGCAATTACTCTTTCAAAGAGCTTGCCCACCTCATCGAGCAGCACGATGGGCCGGTAAGCGGACGGAGAGTCCGCCGGGCGCCCCGGCTTCTTGATGAGGACCAGTTTCCCCGTCTTCCAACGAAGTGGGAACTGGCCCCTCTCCGAGCATGCGCTTAGGAGCCCCCGAAGTCGAGGCCCGAGAGCCTCTAAGGCCAGAACCCAGGCTTTTCCAGGTAAGCCGTCGGGTCCTAGGGCGGTATTTTTGGCACTCAGCCTACGTACCGCCACTCTCAGATCTACCTCGGTCACCTCCGGAGTATCGTCGTCGTCGTCCCTGGTGTGGTCCGCATCGGGCACCGCAGGAGGCGGAGCCATGGGCGGGGGAGTATGTTCCCCTCGCGAGGGGAACAGAGCGCTCACCACGTCCTCCACGAGCTGGGGCCGGAGACTCTGCGTCAGCGGGGGAGCCCATAGGCGGAGCTTATCTCTCACCCATTTGTATGGGCGTCCCCACGGATCTCTGTTCAGAGTCTCCAGCGACTCCTCGCGGGCCAGTCCTCTGGCCCGCTCGATCCCCGCTTGGAGGGCGGTCTTCGCCGCTCTGTATCCTGCGTACAGCTCCGCCTCAATGGCTTCCGTATCCGGCGGGCGGATACAGAGCCTGCGGTGCCTGGCGTACAGGTGGCGCGCAGCAACGCACGCCGCGCGTAAAGCGGTCAGCTCACGCGACCACCAGTACACCTGGCGCTGAGCACGTCCGGGCTGGACCCGGGGCATTGCCACGTCACAAATTTCGGACATGGCCTCCCGGAACCACTCCGCCTCGTCGTTTATGTCGGCAGGCCTGTCCGGTGATGACACCCAAGCCTGCACGATCGAGGCTTCCAGGAGGAGCTCCCGGTCCAGCTGCTTCAGCGCCCACCGCGGACCACTCGGGGTCTGTCTGACCGGCGTGCCCGAGGTCTGGGCGGAGACGTCAAACCGGATGTACCGGTGATCGGAATAGGTCTCCACCCCCTCCATGACGCGCCAACCAATGACACGCGGCGACAGAGCGGGGCTGGCGAACGAAATGTCCACCACTGACTCGCCCCGCATCCGCACGCACGTGGGGACAGAACCCCGGTTTAGGACGACCAGGCCCGACCCCAGAGCCCAGTCCTCCACCATCCTGCCCCGTGTGTCCGTTAACCGGGAACCCCAAGCCACGTTCTTGGCATTGAAGTCCCCGAGGACGATCACGGGGAGGGGATGGTACCCGACGACGACGACTCTCAACTCCCCAAGGGAGTTGTGGAACTCGGCGAGAGTTCGGTTCGGGGAGAAGTACGCTCCTACCACGACAATCTCCCCGAACCGTGCTGCCACGCAACCCGGTCCCCTCTTGACGGCCTCGAGGGACGGGGTACCGGCGGCGGCCGACGAAATTATGGTCACTGAGCCGCCCAGGTCCTCCACCCAGTCATCCCTAGGCGGGACAAAGTACGGCTCAGCGACCACGGCGATGTTAATCGACCACTGCGCCATGCTCTGGAGCAACAGATCCTGAGCTGCGGCGCAGTGGTTGATGTTCGCCTGGAGGAGGCGTAATGGACCTATTAGCAGTCCATTTTAGCCCCCCCTCCGAGCCCCGCTGATCACAGCGATAGCAGTGATCGCTGCGGTCCACCTCCGAGGTGCATTTAGCTCCCACGTGGTTGCCCACATGGCAGCGGAAGCACCTCAGAGGTTTGGGTTCGAGCAGTTTGACCTGCGCGGATACCCAGCCCACCAATAACCTTTGGCCCTCCCCGGCGATTTTCCTGGCCGCCGACACGGGGCAGCTCACCGTTACGGCTCGCATCCCCGTGAAGCCAGGACGGATGGTGCCTGCCCTAACCTGCTCGGCAGAGCACCCCCCAGTCCTGACGACAGCGGCCACCACCTGTTCCTCCGCCACTGAGTCATCCAGGCCCGAGATGCGCATTTCTACGCACTTCGTGGGCCTGGACACTCGGGCCTCGTCCGCATTTAAGGACGCCCTAAGCTTTTCAGCTAGGGCGTCAGCGGCCGGGCCACTGGCCGCTCCGGGGAGCTCCAGCATCCGGGCCCCAGTCGCGGTGACCCTTACCCGGATGCCCTGAGCGGCACCTATCTCGTTAAGGTCCACCGCCGCCCCAATCTTGGAGAGCACGTCGCGGTAGGACACGCCCTTCTTCTCCGCTTCCGGCTGTAGTGTTATCACTACAGCTGCGGACTTCGGGGCGCGGAGCCTAGCCGCGACGCTTTGCTCCTTGCGCCGCTGCCGCCTCGCCTTCTTTTTGGCCGCCCTTTTGGCCTTGCCCGCCTTCTTCTTCTCCCCGGCTATTTGCCACTCGGCGTCAGCCTGGGGAGATTTAGGGGGCAGAGGCGGCCGTTTCGCCACCTGGGGCGGAGCTCCCACTGCCAGGGCCGAGGACGGGGCCCCCACCGCCTTGGCCGGGGCCCTCGCTGCCTGTGTAGCAGCCCCACCCCTGGTCTGCCCTGACGGACCTAGTTTGGCCACGGCAGCTGTGGTGGTGGCATAAGATGCCGCCTTCCGCTGGCCCGAGGCCGGCTGGCTCGCCGCTAATGGAGGGCGCAGGACCACGGCCTCCAGTACGGAGAACCGGCTGTTGAAAGCAGCCAGCTCCTTCCGCACCAGGGCCAAAACCCGGTCCTCCGCCGGCAAGGGCGGGCCCTGCCCTTGCACCGCTCCGCGCTGTAGAACGACGCGGGGGCCGGCTCCGGCTCCACGGAGCCCGGCCAGGTCTGCTCGGAGCTCCTCATTCTCCTTTTGGAGAAGCTCCGTGGCGGCTGTCAAGCGGGCGACCTCCGCCCGCATTTCCGACATACCGTCTAACGGAGGCCCAAGATGGAGAAAGGCCTCCGCTGCCGCCATAATGGAGGCCGTGGCCGCAGGTATGGCCTTCTCTTTCGAGGACTGCAGCTTTTTTAAGGCCACAGTCCTGATCGCGGCCGCTACGACCTCCGCAAACCTGGCCGCTCGCTCCGAATTGGAGCCCCCAGCGGCGACTTTGGCGGCCTCGTCGGACACCACTCCTCCCTTGGCACGGTTCGCAGCGGCGCCAGCCCGTGCCGTCGTGCCCTTATTTGGGACGGTGACCCCTACCGACTCCTCGGTTGAGGCCCCGGACGAGACCTCGGGGTCGCTATCCCCGCCGATTCCTGGGGGGGTATCGGGCCGCTTGATGCGACCCCGATTGCCACGCCCCCGTTTCGAGGTCACCGCGCTGCCTCGGCCTCTCCTAACCGTAGGCGTCTTAGCGACCGGCAGGCTTTCCTCGCTTGAGGATTGTCCCGCCGATCCTGCGCGGTCCATCTTCTCGTCACGCGAGCGTTTCCCCCAGAAACGCCCGCGTCCAGTGTCCCGATCGGACCTAGCTTGGTCCCCGGAGGGACAGGAGTCTCCTCGACTCTTGTTGCCGTCGCCGGCAAGCGGGTCCTCCGCCAATAATAGCACCATACTTAGCTTTAATATTTAATTTGTGCGTGGATCAAGGAGTCTTCCCTGATTTAATGAAATACAGTAAGGTTATACCCCTTTTTAAATCTGGGGACAGTAAAGACACAATTATAGACCAGTATCCGTGCTGCCAGTATTCAGCAAGGTCTTCGAAAAGGTAATGCTCAATCAAATGCTTAATCATTTTAACACCAACCAAATCTTACACGATCAGCAATATGGGTTCACCAAAGGACGTTTTACGACTGACGCCGGTGTAACCTTATTAAAACACATATTTACAGCGTGGGAGGGGCCCAAGACGCCATAGGATTTTTTTGTGACCTCTCAAAAGCATTTGACTGCGTAAATCATGAAACCTTACTCTTGAAACTTGAGCATTACGGACTAGGTAAACTTGCGCTCAGTTTGGTAAAATCTTATTTAAATGATAGACAACAGCAAGTTCAAATTAATGGGGTCAATTCACTCGGTCTAAAAGTAAAAATGGGTGTACAACAAGGCCCGATATTGGGTCCTTTCCTCTTTTTAGTATATGTAAATGACCTACCCCATTTTTCCAACCACAAATGGTGTTATTTGCTGACGATACTTCTCTAATTTTTAAGATAAATAGACGTGCACGTGACGTGCATCAAATCTTGACGACGTAAATAACGCCCTACTGCAGGTCCAAAATTGGTTCACTGCTAATAATTTAGTATTAAATGGGAAAAAGACTGAATGCATTAGATTTGCTTTACCGAATGTTAAAAGTAGTGATTGTGACGTAGTATTGAATGGGGAGAAATTGGAATTCATCGATAAAACTGTTTTCTTGGGGATCACGCTCGACTCAAAGCTGCAATGGGGTCCTCATTTAACATCTCTTGCAGGACGCCTAAGTTCAGCAGCATATGCTGTGAGAAAAATCCGTCAATTTACTAATGTAGATACCGCGAGGCTAGTCTATTTCAGTTATTTTCATAGTATCATGTCTTATGGTTTTTTACTATGGGGACGGGCTGCAGATATCGACTGTATTTTTATTCTGCAGAAAAGAGCCATCAGAGCAATATATGGCCTCCACAGACGCGATTCTCTAAGGGAACTGTTTAAAGATATTAACATCATGACGGTACCTTGTCAATATATCTATGAAAACATCATGTACGTTAGGAAAAATCTAAGTCATTTCAGTAAAAGAGGTGATAGACACAATTATAGGACTAGAAATAGGGACCAATTAATTCAACCGGGTTTCAGACTGACTAAAATAGACTCATCCTTCATGGGGTACTGTTTGAAATGTTACAATAAAATACCTCCCCACATACTCCAATTGAATGAAACGAAATTTAAATCTTGTATAAAACGCACACTATGCTGCCAAGCATATTATAAATTGGGGGATTACATCGACGACAAAAATGCTTGGCTCAACGCTGGTCCAGCTCCACAAGGGCGCATAAACGAATTGATTAGCATTCAAAATATTGTTGCAGCTGCTGAAGATTGTAAAACTATCTTTAGATTGTATAAATTCAATCTCTTAGTATTATATAATTGCATACCACATGTGTGAGCACTATGTACCTACTTAACAGCTACCATTTACTGGGTACGTCTTTCATTGACTCGAATGTGCCCTGGCGGTTAAGAGTATGTCATGCTCACTCAAATGTCTCGCTGGTGGTGGCGTGTGTGTTGGATCATTAAGTTCCCTTCAAAATGGTTGAGCTAAATGGTGCTGATGCATGCGTCATGTTCGTGAACGGGCGCCGTGGTGGGTGACCATCTTAACATACCAAGACCCCTCCGTGCCTCGGAAAGCACGCTAAGCCATTGGTCCCGGCTGTCATTCGTAGATCTTTAAGTCGTTACGGGTCGTCAGAAGCCCGAAAGTATGACAACCAGTCTTACCAAGGTATCTTATTACCGATAGGCAGTCGGTTCATGTATAATACTGGTATTCAGCTGCATCCGGTTAGGTTAGGTTAGACTACGACGGTTAGTAGACTGGAAGCCGACCCCAACATAGTTGGGACAAGGCTAGGCAGATAATGAATTTGTGATTTCCTGTGTTTGTCTCAATAAATACTTTGTTTTTCTTTCCTTCTTTCTCCATCTTTGTTTAAAAAAAAACAATAAATACGAAAAACCTACATATAACTTTGATCGTTAACTAAATAGTGACACCCAAGAAAAGTTAACTATCTCAGCTAACTATCCCATCAATTACTACGGATAGACGTGAAAATAACTACCTACCATATTGGATGCACCCTCCAACCGGCATGATAGACGTGTTTCCCAATATCGGCCGCACGGCCTAATGTCCGGGCGATACGTCAAATTGTACAATAATGTCAAGTTTTTGTATGTAACACCCGGTTAGGTGCAAGAAAATCTATAGGTTTTGTTAGTCCGAACGGAGATTATCTAGTTATAACAGACCAACTTGTAAATGAGGATTTGAAAACTGATAACCAAAAGATAATTAGTTTTAATAGTAAATAGTTTCTTGCCCGTTCTTCTTCATAGGAACCTACTACGCGTTGGAATGGGCAACTAGCTTCATATTTCTGACTGACCGACCCCTTGACAATTCAAAAGTACATGTAATTGGTTTATTTGGTTTAATAAATGCTTTGAGTTTGAGTTTGAATGATACGTTTGAAATATTGTTACTGAACCAATCTTTTGGAACACTTCAATGATCCGGATCAGTGAGTCGGTTCCGTAAAGAGTTACACACGTCTACCTCAGTCCGCGCTTGGCCGCCGTCGTGAGTGGACCCTGTTTTGCCTGTTTGCAGCGGCTCGTGTGGAAAAAGATCGCTGTATAAATACAAAATATTCGATAAACCAAATTTGATACTTGCTATGGTAAGATACCCTGTGTTGCCTGTTTGCAGCGGCTCGTGTGGAAAAAGATCGCTGTACAAATACAAAATATTCGATAAACCAAATTTGATATTTGCTATGGTAATATAATTTTGTATTCACAGATTTTTATAGTAATATTCATTTTATTTCGGTAAAAGTAAGTACGGTTTATAAATGCCTATTCGACTGGGAACTCCTCGACGAGTAGAACTAGGTGTACAGAGTCTGGGCTCGTTTTGTTAGTTATGAAAAGACCTTACCTCCGGTCTTGATGGAGTGACCTGAAGAAGTACTTCGGGGACGGCTACTGGAACTCCTTCGATAAGTAGAACTAGGTGTGCCGAGTTTAGGCTCGTTTTGATAGTTATGAGGAGACCTTACCTCCGGACTTGATGGAGTGACTTGAAATTAGTTAACAGTTCGTCCGTTGCCCAACTGGAAGTCTCCGGGGCCGGTCGGGCAGTACAATTTCTGGATCAAATGGTTCAAAGGGTCGCACAGTCGCCTGGCGGCTCAGTACAAGACTGCTTTGGAGTCTGGTTCGCTACCCCAGTTCCTAACGACAGGAGTTACCAACCTGCTCCATAAATCTGGTAGCTACTGAAAGTAACTGAAACTATGAGTAGCGCCATCAGGATGGAATTTGGTGTAGACAAATGTGCGATCATGCATGTAAAGCGAGGGGAGATTATGGAACCCGTGGGAACCGAACTCTCGGATTACATAAACCTTAGAGCCCTCTCCGCATCCGAAACCTATAAGTTTTTGGGTATGTCGGAACCGTTGGGCATCAATGTTACTGACATGAAGCCATCATTGAAGTAGCGCTTCTTTGGCCGCCTGAAGAAAGTATTCAACAGTTTTCTATCAGGCGGAAATGAGGTGCGTGACTTCAATGGCCAAACTATTGAAGCCTTATTTCCGCCGGTTTTTATGTACTCTTTCGGCATACTCAAATGGACTCAGACCGAACTCGACGCCCTGGATAGGAGGGTCCGTACGCTGCTGACTGCACATCGAATGCACCACCCACAGTCATCGGTAATGAGACTGTATATCCCGCGAAAGTGTGGAGGTCGAGGCTTTTTAAACGCTAGGACCCTCCACAATCGCGAGATATGCAGTCTCAGGGAATATTTCCTAGAAGCCGACGTGGGGATGCATCGAGATGTGGTCGCGGTGGACAAGGGCCACACTCTGGTCTCCATGGCTAAAGAGAACTGTCGCAAGCCTGTAGTGCTTACACGATCGCGGGGAGGTATGGCAGAGTAAGGAGCTTCACGGACGCTTTTTCCGGGCCCTACATGGACCCGATGTAGATTTTCTAGCGTCCGTAGTCTGGCTGCGTTTTGGTGACCTCTTTGGGGAAACCGAAGGTTTTGTCTGTGCCATCATGCACGAAGTTATCATGACGAACAATTACCGTAAATTTATTGTGAAAGATGGCACGGTTGACATCTATCGGGCATGCCACCGTTTGGGAGAATCAATCCGACACTTTATCTCCGGCTGATCTCGTCTAGCTAACGAAGAGTACTTGCATAGACACAACCTTGTAGCCAGGATTATCCATTAGAAGTGCCGTACTACAGGTATGTGCCCGACCCAGTTCTTGAAAATGGAAATATCACATTGTACACACGGCTACACATCAAGCTATACATTTCCAGTTTATGCTGATCTCGCATTGTATAGGATTTCAGTACAATGCGAGGTCAGCTTATACTGGAAATGTATAGCTTCATGTGTAGCCGTGCGTACTGGGATCGATCCATCATCAGTAATAGGACTATTGTTGCCAATAAACCTGATATAGCGGTGGTGGATCGAGTAGAGCGGCGCACAATGATTATTGACGTAAGTGTCCCATATGACGGGAACCTCGTGAAATCTGAGAAAGATGAAACAAATCAAGTATCTTGACTTGGCTCACGAGGTTGTCGACATGTGGGATGTGGACTCAGCGACCATTGTGCCGATAGTCGTATCAGCCAATGGCTTAGTTGCCAAGAGCCTCGACCAACACCTAAGAAGGCTCTCGTTGGGCAGCTGGATCAAGGGCTTGATTCAGAAAGCGGTACTCCTGGACACGGCTCGCATTGTCAGGAGGTTCCTCTCTCTGGAGCCCTGACCACCGGCAGCTTGGACCCTGTTCCCGATACCGGTGGGCTACTGTTTTTTATATTTTTAAATGTTTAATTCTAATATTTAAAAATGTAATTGATAAGTGTTTTAAATGAAATAAAGAAAATTTATAATATTCAGAACAATTCTATTTTGAGCAAAATCCACAAATTTCTATTTCTAAGTCAAATACCAAAAATATTAACATTCAGAACAATTCTAGTTTGAGAAAATTCTGCAAATTTGTATTAAACGCATAATATTGGGTCCCCACCTATGAAATTGGCGTTTTTTTGTCACAAATAGAGAACCTAGTCACTTAAAATATTCATCAATTGCTTGGTATTATATCGAATAATGACCATCATAGACAACCTTAGTTCTATAAACATAAAAAAATATCTTAAAAATTACTCCTCATTTTGTTAGCAGACAAGACCACTATTTGTTTTAACTTAGCCAAAACTTATTTTTGTCGCTTAATCTAAGTGGCATATTCGTTAACTTAGTTTTTAAACATTAGTGTATATGAAAAATGTAACTTCTTTAAAATTCTCCAAACAAAACGCCGATTTCATAGGTCATCAATGAAACATAGATTAATAATATCCACATAGATATTATTAATCTATGTGGATTTCTAAAATTATGATATTATGTTTCCTTCAAAACATAACATTTGATTTGAAGAAAGCTGTCTTAAATTTTACCTATAATAAGAATAAAAGTACTTACACTGTCTCCTTTGGTACCTTTCAATTCCGCAAGGGTCGTGGCTGCGACCTCGATCTGTCACTCATGTCAAGTGTCAATCATAGCGTCTAAAAATTTTGCCGCAAACGTACGGAAAAATTTTTCTTTCGTTAATTTTCTTTAAAATAGTAAAGTTTGATTTAAAACTTTATAGAAAGTGAATAATAGTGCTTGTGGTAAGTGATATATAGTGTTACGCTGATCGAGACAGCTTTCTTCTAATCAAATGTTATGTTTTCCATAACATAATAACTGTTTAGTTTTAATGCAAAACAGCTCTATTATCGACAGGTCTTCGACCGCGATGGGTGTTCGTTACTAATGGATGGTCGACTAACCATAATCCGACTGCCATGCACGACAATGGATCGTCCTTAAGGGGCATGCGCTAAGGTAGCCCGCGAAATTCAAATTTTCTTTAGTTTTTTGCATTTTGCAGGTCAGTGTGAGGTTTTATGTTGATTAAAATATGATTCGCGACCGTAAAAAATATGGCTTTACATAGTTATCATCATTACAATCAGTAATACACCTCCATAAGTAAGCACAATCGTCAAATGTCATGATTTCATGAAATAGTCATTGAATGCGATTAAATGAACTTAGAGAGTTGTATTGATCATTTGTATGATTATAGTTCTATAAATAAACATTTGATACGGCCGCAAATCATATTTAGATCAACATACAACATGATACTGACCTGCAAATTGCAAAAAACGTAAGAAAATTTGAATTTCGCGAGCTACCTTGACGCTTTCGCCTTAAACTAATCGGTCGATTTAATCGATCGACTGCATCTTAATTAATGTCTTCATGTTGATAGGTAATAAAAATAATGTAGAAACGCGGCGGCGCGCGGCGCGCCCGCACCTGATTCACTGTGTGCTCATCGCCTGCGCCGTCTCCAGGACTAGACGGTTATTCATACTTAATTATTATGCATCATCATTAGTGAGTCTAATTCTCTTCGCTGGATGTCATCGAACACGTGTCACGTAGGATAAGGCGATAAGTAATCGCATCAGAAAACATGCCACTGTTGAAACTAAACGACCTTCGTATTACCTTGCGTTACGTCGACGGTTCCTGTATGATCGGAGAGAATGTTCACTGGCTCCAATATATTATTGTTCCACATAATTATGTGATAAATAAAAAAAAAGGTCAAGGGGGATGCTTTCGAGTAGCCCGTGAAGGTATACTACGTCCGTAGACTATGTCCTCCTAACCCAGGCCGGGTTAGGAGGACACAGGATACTTTTAATTTCGGTCGTAGGTTCCCGTGGGATAAATTCTGACCTTGGCATTTAAAGTTGTCAAGTAGGTCAGGGTTGTATGTTGTATAATTATCAGAATATGATTAATAAATAATAAGTCAGTCACTCATCATACAAAACTCTCCCGTTCTCATTGGATG
The DNA here is from genome assembly GCA_947364205.1 of Agrochola lota. NCBI lineage: Eukaryota > Metazoa > Arthropoda > Insecta > Lepidoptera > Noctuidae > Agrochola > Agrochola lota. The sequence continues at coordinate 149,013 of OX376222.1, read as the reverse complement.
ATGACCATTTCATGAAACATCACATTTCCTACCAATTAATTAATATTAGATCAGCTCGAAAGTACCTGTAATTTGTCTCTTGACATACCTACATACACTTTGCTACATATTCATAACACAGTGGTGGAAAATCTATATCCATACATCCATATTATGTGGTGAAGGGTGGGCGCTTTGGGGGACTGTCTTATGTAATTTTGATGTTCGAAAAGTGCTGATTCTCAGCCTAGTTTGAATAAATAACTTTTGAATTTGAATTTTTCAATTCCAAGGTTTTTAGGTTTGTTTACTAACATGTTATGGTCAACTCACACTGATGGATGGCATGCCAGAGAATTTTAAAGTTCTAAATGTATATTAGCCAGAATACCAATATTTACCAAAAACTGGCCAATTAGATGTTGTAGTTGCACAACAAGTCATCCATACCATTATTAATTATTGGTACAGGTAAATTCATTCATGAGTAGGTACATGAGTTAAACACGGTTGTGTGAATCAGACTCACACACGGTTTCGTACCACCAAAACAATTACAGTTTATCTTCTTTTGTTGTTTTGGTTGTATTTTTGCCGGTCACCTTAATATGATAGCAACACATATTCTGTGAAAATTTCAACAGGCTTATATTTAAAAAGATACAGCCCGGTGGCAGGCAGAGAGTGGACCTAGCCCATGCTCTCACTCTGCCTGCCACAGGGCTGAAAAAATGGGACTTAATTACTAACAATAAAGTCCCATTTTTTTACATTTTGGGTACAGAACCATAAAAAAACAGTTCAATTATGATTATAACATTAAAATTTGAGTGTTGAGAATGTTGAAACAGCTGCTAATTAGTAAAATAACACATAGTTGTAAAACAGTGCGAAATTGTGTCAGGATTCCGTAGCCAAATGGCAAAAAACGGAACCCTTACAGATTCGTCATGTCTGTCTGTCCGTCCATATGTCACAGCCACTTTTTTCCGAAACTATAAGAACTATACTGTTGAAACTTGGTAAGTAGATGTATTCTGTGAACTGCATTAAGATTTTCACACAAAAATAGAAAAAAGAACAATACATTTTGGGGGTTCCTCATACTTAGAACTGAAACACAATTTTTTTTTTTCATCAAACTCATACATTTGTGATATCTATGGATAGGTCTTCAAAAATGATATCGAGGTTTCTAATATCATTTTTTTCTAAACTGAATAGTTTGCGCGAGTGACACTTCCAAAGTGGTAAAATGTGTGTGTGTGTCCCTGTAACTTCTAAAATAAGAGAATGATAAAACTAAAAAAAATATATGATCATGTAAACTTCCACCGAAAATTGGTTTGAACGAGATCTAGTAAGTAGTTTTTTTTTAATACGTCATATCTGCTAAATATTGTACGGTGGTACGGAACCCTTAGTGTGCGAGTCCAACTCGCACTTGGCCGGTATTTTTTTCTTTGCATCCGAGACTAGTCTAGTACTGTTGAACTGTAATTTGTACATACAAATTTAATTACAGATAAGGTTTACATCTGAAATGAAATTGTTTATTCTGTAAATAGGATAATGGAATCACTTTAACAAGTCATATTAAAAAAATATTAAAATTAGCTAGATGAGTTCAGGGTTTCCTATCTGACTACTCAGATGAAAGGCCGAAACAAACTCAGAGGTCACAGTCTCTTTTAAAAGTCCAGACATAATCTTGCTCAGGCCATATGAGGACCACGTAGATTAATGTCTGAAATGGTCTTTTGAAAAAAGAACCACACAAATTTGAGTGGACCTGACCACTCACCCTAAACCAGGCTCATAGAACCTGGATTTATAAATAATAAATAAAAGTCTGAAATCCTCAATCCGCCTTAAGTGTGGTGTTGGATGATGAATATTGCTGGTGCCTTCTCAATATGGGAAGAGACCTTTGCTCTGCAGTAGCGAATAATAAGCTAAGATCATTACTAATATTTAACCCCATATGCAAAATTTCCTCTATTTTGTATAGTTCAGACTTGACCATCTCAACTTTTTTATAAATGTTGTGTTTGGGTGGTTTCATTGTACCCAATAGCTAACCAATAGGTTAGCTGCTACATCAGTGCAATGCTGAAACCATTAAGATATATTTACAGTAGCATAGCACAATATACACCATCTTATAAGTGATCTCGAAGTGACTAGGAATGAATTTGCTGACAACAATTTGTACATGGATTTAACTAACTAACCAAGTCATAATACACTATTGAACTACAATGAACAATCATTTTGCTGCTTATTATCACAGCAGTGAACATACTTAAGTGATATGGTTATTATAATCTTGACCTTATCAGATATGCTCTGAAAGCAAGTTGCAGAACAATGACTAAATGTGATTTAAATTTCATCATTTAAATGCATGTAATGCATAAAAACACGAAGAAACCATAAATATGTTTTTAGAGGTACCACTAGGTCTTTTCTTTTTAAAGATTGCATGATGAACTGCAAGATAAGACACAAAAGCTACGTAAAATAGACCCAGAAAAAGTTATTTCAGTCATATATAGTTAATAAATTACAATAATAAAATATAATAGCACACGTTTTAGAATGTTAAAAGTTCAAGGTATGACCTTGAACTTTATGGTGATAGGTTATACCAACCCACTAGTAGAATACAACTCAAACATTTTGAAAACTTTATGGAGTGACAATGTAATGACAACAATAAACATGATAATGACAGAAAAGTTCAAAGTCCGGCCAATTTCAATAGTTTAATTTAGTAATGTATCAGAGAAAAGGCAGCAGCCTCCAAACTTGGGCTGGGCCAGACGGCGGGCAGCCAGGACGGGGCAGTTCAAAGCGTCGCTCTACTTACTGAAATACACCCGGTAGTCGGGCGCGTAGGCCGATCCTCGTTCCTCTGCGATGTACATTTTGTTGGCCCCGAGTGGCTGCGTGGTCGCACTGATGACGCCGCTAGCACAGGTCTGCGCGTAACTAACGGAGCCTGTCGCGAATGTTCGTCTCAGTAACGACAAACAAACCGGAACCGACACAGCCGCGATGCAACGTGTTAGTGACATTTTTCTCACTGACACTGACAACTCATGAACTCACTGACTTTGACAGATGAGATAGTGCTGCCCGCGTAAACCATTTTTTTAGGCATAAAAATATTTTTTAGTTTGGTAATAACAAAAGATTGTGTGTTAAAGTGTTCAATTCATGGAATTAGTGTGTACTATTTCAGCTCCTTGGTTCAATTCAACTGGTCATTCACACAGATTAGTAGATGAGTTTATTGCCTGTTCTTCTCCATAGGAACCTACTACGCTTTGTTTACGATTCTCTCGACGGCCAGACTGTAAGACATACGCAGTGACTTTGAGACAAATTTAGATCCGTATTGCGAGCCGGTCTCGTTTAAATTGCTCCGCAAACTTTAATTGTAAAACTTAGTCAAAAGTTGTTATTAAGTGCTTAAACTATCAGTGCTAACAATATAGTGTAATCCCTATCCAGTGCTTAAATTATCGTCTTAATTATCCACGCATTATCGAAATACAAGCAAAAACATTTCAAAACAATAAAATAACCGTACACCATTACGCGGCTCGCTCGCGGTGTCCTACCTCCTACGCATGCGCGCGCGGCTAAGTCCCGCCCCCAAGTGTATCGCGTACCTCGCGCCGACGACGACCGACAGCGAGCGACACTAGCGCCAAAAAGTGACCAAACAAAGATCTTCAACTTGTTTAAATTACGAGGTCTATGCACCCCGCGAAATTAAAATCAAAATGTCTAACTCGTGCAATGGCTGTGCAAACAAGATTCTAACATCCAAATTCATGGAGTGCTCTGTATGTAAAAAATATTATGACCTCGACTGTCTAAAGATATCAGAATTTAATTACGATAAATATACAGCTGAGTATAAAAAAATCTGGAACTGCCCAACCTGCGTGTGTTCCCAACCCAAAGGTGATAACTCATTCACCACAGTGGGTACTGTTAACAACAACGGGCTCAATAACACGCACTCTGCTAGTGACAACATGAAAAAGACTCGTGGTAGCCGAGCTAAAGCGCCGCCGCCACAACAGGCAACGACTGATCCTGACGCCTCACTTCTTCTATCCGAAATAAGGTTATTAAGGCAACAAGTTTGCGACCTCAAGCAACAGAACACGGATATCGGGCTGAAACTATCTGACGTTTCTGAAGCGCTCCACCAAAAACTAGACGACTTCGAGAGCAAAATTTGTGCCCGAGACAATGAAATCCTCTTGCTCAAAGACTCCATTGTTCTTCTCCAGCATAAGCTAAATATCTCGGAACAAGAAAATATGAAATCCGAGCTTGAAATTATAGGAATCCCGGAAGAATACAACGAAAATCTTGTTCACATCTCATTGGTAACTGCTCAGAAAATCGGCATACAGCTGACAGAAAATGACATAGATGAGGTTTACCGTACAGGCAATCGTCGCACTAACCTGGTGGGAAAACCAAGGTCTATTGTACTGCGTCTTACTCACCGAGCTAAACGATCAGCTATGTTAAAAGCTGCTAAAGAGAGACGACCCCTCACCTCTGACGACATCACCCAAGGACCCTCCTCAAGAGTTTACATAAACGAGCGCCTGTCACAAAACAACAGAATGTTATTTCGTGAAGCCCGTATGCGAGCGCAGCTATACAGGTTTCAATTCTGCTGGGTACGCAATGGAACCATTTACGTGCGGAAAGCAGAAAAGCAGGCACCCATCCCTATCCGAACCCCGCTTGACCTGGACGACAAAGTTGGTATCTCCCAAGCCGTGGACTCCGTCTGCCTGGGTGTTAACGAGGGACCTTCCCAAACCACGGCTGCATTTGTGGTTTAGTATAATTTATCTATGTTTTAATATTTTCCATTTATTACTTACTTTACCCGTATTATTTAACTTATTAGTACTGAAAACTTTTTATATCTTGTTTAACTTTGGTAAACTGTGCAAGTATAATACTATGTTACTTTCCTACACAATAGACACAGTATCAAATCTTTTATTAAATGCACAAACTACAGTTAGGTCAATAATATCTTATACCCGCAAACAGTGCAATCATATACTCAACTCTAACATAATGACATGTTATAAACATACAATTTATTTAATATTATTTTTCATAATCTGCTTTATTTTGTTCAAACACGATAAAATCACATCTTTCAACAACAATCCAAAAACTTTAAGCGTTCTAATAATACATTACAGCTTCATGACAAATAAAGTTATAATTCTGTCAAATATTGTCAACTCTACCAAGTTACTGACACCAAATTTGCTTACAGCCCTATTCAATTATTATTTTCAGGTACTAAAAAAAAAAAAATGACGAACTTTATATCCAATGAACTAGACAAAAGTATTGACTTGGTGTGTCAGGAACTTGACAGAGCTGAAAACTGTCAGAACGTATTGACTGCGAATTATAACTTAAAAATTTTGACATTCAATATCCGCAGTATACAGCGTAACTTCAATACCTTTTGTATTGCATTAAGACGGCTTAATATCATGTATGACGTTATTGTTCTAACGGAATGCTGGTTATCAGATGGCTCTTTAATTGGACAGATTGAAGGTTACACCTCATACTACACAGTAAATAACCTTAACCAGAGCGGTGGAGTTGTAACCTATATTAGGGACTGCTGGAACGCGACAGTTTCAGAGCCCCCGCTTCAAGACGCTGAATCTCTTTTAGTTGTACTGCCTAATAGCATCTCTGTAATTGCTATCTACCGATCCCCATCACGCAAATCGGATAGCTTTATTACCTCTCTGGATGAAGTACTCACCTCAATAAGCCAATATCAAACAATTATTGTTACTGGAGATATTAATATCAATCTTTTATCGACGACAGACGTTTCAAAGTCGGATTATTTATGTTTAATGTCCGAACATGGACTGCAACAAGTTATTTCAAAACCAACTCGTCAAAACTCATGCTTAGATCACATATTCCTCAAATCAAGATATCAAACTGTTATAGGTTTAGTTTGTGATATTGATATCACCGACCATCGTATGGTAATGTTGGGGTACAGCATGCCTACCGGTTCAAAATATCAACAACGCAGTTTAAATAAAATCAATTTCCCTGCTCTGTTAGAGGAACTTAAAGAAGTAGACTGGTCTGGAGTGGTGTCCGAAATAGACGTAAACAACGCAACCAATGAATTCCACAACATTCTATCTAGCGCAGTAAAAAAACACTCGGTAGAAAAGACATTTAGCCGCTCTAAATACATCAGAAAACCCTGGATTACTCCCGGCCTTATTAGATGTATGAACCACAGGGACAAACTTCATCGTGAATCGAATAAACACCCTAATGACCAAACAAAAAAACTAATTTACAATCGTTACAGGAACTTCTTTACAAATATTGTACACAGGCTTAAACGGGAACACGACAACAAAGAATTAGAAGATAACAAAAACAATATTAAAGGTTTATGGAAAGCCATCAGAAATATCAGTGAACAGACGAACAATAGAATTAACCCAAATGAACTACTTAAAAGCGAATCATCGGCACAAACTTCAATAAACAACTGCAATGATTACTTCTCCTCTGTTGGCAAAATCCTAGCCAGTAAAATTCTCGCGGATAGTAATGAAACCCAGGAATCACTTATTAACAAACTACAGCTAGGTGAACCTCTAAACACAAATTTTTTTATGCAACCTACTGATGTTTTTGAGATAGACAAAATAATCACAAATCTGAGAAACGACAGTGCCCCAGGCCTAGATAACTTTACACCAACTCTTATAAAAGAAATTAAATCCGATATCATAATTCCATTAACCCACATTATAAACCTTAGCTTAGGCTCAGGCACATTTCCTAACATATGGAAAGAAGCGCAGGTCACTCCAGTTCATAAGAGCGGTTCAAAACAAAACCCAAATAATTACAGACCCATTTCACTGTTATCAATATTCTCCAAAATTCTCGAAAAAATAGTTACCAAACGACTCACTTTATACCTAGATTCCAACAATATATTATCCAACAAACAGTTTGGCTTCAGACAGGGGAAATCCACAGAAGATGCAGTAAGTCTTTTAGCCAACCTTGTAACGTCTTATTTAGATGAAAATGAAAAATGCATAGGAATATTTCTAGACCTTGCAAAAGCTTTCGACACCGTTGCCATTCCCATACTCCTAAAAAAGCTCGAGTCAGTTGGTATAAGAGGACTTCCACTTAAATGGTTTGAGAGCTACCTTACTAACAGAAAGCAATGTGTGAAAATTGGGGATATCACCAGTTGTCGAAGCAGCGTAGAATTTGGAGTGCCTCAAGGTAGTGTCCTGGGCCCGACACTATTTATCATCTATATTAATGATATTCATCATGCCATTACCCAAAACGCAGAAGTCATCTGCTATGCAGATGACACGGCTATTATTTTTCACGGTAAATCTTGGGAAACAGTCCGCGAAGAAGCCCAAAATGGTTTAACTAACATAAAAAAATGGCTCGATCTTAACCTTCTGTCACTAAATATTAAAAAAACGAACTACATCTGTTTCCATAAAACACTTTCATCAGCACCAAAACTCCCTTTACATCTTAAAATCCACCCTTCAACTTGCAGCACAATCCCTTGCTCCTGTGAGGAAATTAAAAAGGTCGAATCTCTAAAATACTTAGGCGTTCTGCTAGATCAACATCTTTCATTCAGACCCCACATAGACTTAGTAGCAAAGCGAATCAGAAAAGTGATTCACGTAATGAAATTTTTACGTAACTCGGCCAACAAAAAGATCTTGCACTTGGTGTATGTGGCATTATGTGAGTCAGTTCTCTGCTACTGCATTACAGTATGGGGTGGGGTTGGCATTACCTCAATGATACAATTGGAAAGAGCCCAAAGATCAGTGCTAAAAGTTATGTATAGAAAACATTTTCGTTATCCTACAGATCAACTGTATAAAGAAGCATCAGTGCTTAATGTCCGACAGTTATACATCCATAAAATAGTAATAAAACAACACAAAATAACAATCCAATCCACAGAATACCACCATCTACTCAAACAACGAATCTTCAAATGTCCACTTACTGTAGTAAAAACCGCTTTTGCACAACGTATGCAAGAATTTATGCTCAGTTTCCTTTACAACAAAATTGCAAAAATCAGTGACATCAGAAGTTGTAGGACCAACCAAGTAAAAAAAATAATTAAACAATGGCTTTTAACTCAATCCTACTCAGAGTCAGAAGCCTTCGTTCGTGTATTGTCATAACATACTTACCACAAACACTCTCTCACTCTTATCCTCAATCACAATTTCACTCCCACACTACCACCTAAACCCCGTATATATACTCCTACATATTCATTCTCTCGCACGCACCCTTGCTAAACATCAAAGTATATTCAATGGTTAAAACCATAGTTGTTTCACGATTTTGTTTTATTTTTAAAAGATTTTGATTTTACATTAAATTTTTAAAATATTATGTAATAAACACAATACGGTATCGACCCTGAAATTTTAAATTGGTAAATACTCTCAAGGACTCCATGAGACAGGCCCGACCTAGTATGGAGTCCATAAGTAAAAATATTAAAATTATGTTTCCTTTATGACAATAATATCAGGAATAGTTTATTTGTATTACTTTTAAGGAAATGTAAAGATTCTTTATTTGGTCAATAAACGATTTTTTTTTTTTTTTTTTTTTTTTTTTTTTTTTTTTTTTTTTTTTTTTTTTTTTTTTTGTGTAGAAGCAGTGCTGCCATATATACATATTTCTCCGTATTTATACATATTTTCTATTTATGATATAGATAAGCACTGGATACAGATTTTTATACAGAATTTTCTAATTCTGTTGAATAAATAGCCTAATCTGCTTTAAAACGGAACTTAGGTAAATAAATCGCGATAGGTAATACTGTTCTGTCAGTCAGTGGCCAGTTTCACTTATTTTTCAAACGGGGAATCCGCCAATTACAGATTTTTGCGTGTTCTCCAAAATACTGCTACAAACTTTTAATGGTACTTGATATTGATTTAATGCACAATAATAAATCCCAAAAATCTGACAACCAGTCTTAACAAGGTATCGTGTTACCCAGTAACTGTGTCGTGGAGGTCGAGGTAGTTGATGAATCAAACCTATTCTCTTCTTTTTCAAAAGAAGCAGAATAAAGTAATTTGACTGCATTCGGTAAGTAGGTATATTATTCTGTTTTGGTTATTTTGACAACGACCCCTTCGGGAGGCCATACAAAGCGGCGCGCAACAAATTGCGCCCCTTTGGTCCCCCGGTGGCCGAGACCCTGGAGCCCTCGTTCCTGGATGGGGTGGTTCAGTCCCTGTTCCCGTGCAGGGACAACTTCACCCCACCAGTGATGGACCCTCCGCGGGGGACAGATCCGCCGCCAGCTGAGGAGGAAGAGGAGGTCCCTCCTGTCACGGAGTCGGAACTTGGCGCGGCGATTCTCCGTATCCGCGCTAAGAAGACAGCTCCGGGCCTCGACGGTGTTCCGGCGAGAGTGGTCGCGATCGCGGCCACTCAAATGGAGGAGAGGTTTCGGGACCTCTTCAGCGCATGCCTTGCGTCTGGGAGGTTCCCGAAACCGTGGAAGGAGGGGCAGTTGTGCCTCCTTCGCAAGGAGGGCCGCCCAGCAGACTCCCCCTCGGCATACCGACCCATCGTTCTGCTCGATGAGGTCGGTAAAATGTTCGAGGGGATAATCGCTGCCCGCCTAAAGGGCCATCTGCGGCGTATCGGGCCGGACTTGTCGGACGCTCAGTTCGGTTTTCGGGCTGAGCGGTCCACGGTGGACGCGCTGGCCTGCCTTAAAGGCCAGGTTAAGGAGGCGATGGAGGCGGGGGACGGATTGTTGGCGGTGTCATTCGACATTGCCAACGCCTTCAACTCCGTTCCCCACTGCACCATTCTCGAGGCGCTCCGATTCCACGGAGTGCCTCGATACATGCGCAGTCTGCTGGCCAGCTACCTGGAGGATCGGGCGATCCTCCTGGTAAACAAGACTGGCCGAGTCCGGCGGTACGCCGTCGAAGCCGGCGTTCCACAGGGGTCAGTCTTAGGACCTCTCCTCTGGAACGTCGGCTATGATTGGCTCTTGCGGGGAACTCTCCTCCGAGGCACGAGTGTCGTCTGCTATGCGGATGACACTCTCCTCACCGCCCGGGGGGGGAGTTTCAGGGAGGCGGCCAACTTGGCCTCGGCGGGCGGATCCTTGGTCGCGGGGAGGATCCGCCGCCTAGGTTTAACGGTGGCGCTGCACAAGACCGAGGCCGTGTTCTTTCACGGCCCTCGGCAGCGCCCCCCACCACCTGACGCCCACATCTTCGTGGAGGGCGTCAGAATTGAGGTGAAGGCCCAGATGAAGTATCTGGGCCTTGTACTCGACAGCAGGTGGCGCTTCGGTCCGCATTTTAGCGGGCTGTCGTCGCGCCTGCTGAAGGCCGCGGGCGCTCTCTCCTGGCTGCTTCCCAACTTGGGGGGCCCCAGCGCGCGATGCCGGCAACTCTACGCCGGCATCCTAAGGAGTATGGCCCTCTATGGGGCCCCTATCTGGGAAGAGTCCCTCCACAGGAGGGAGAACGCCGCGGCCTTGCGAGCACCTCAAAGGGCCATAGCCCAGCGGGCGGCGCGGGCTTACCGCACGGTGGGCTATGCGGCAGCATGCGCTCTGGCCAGCACCCCGCCTTGGGATCTCGAGGCGTGGGTGCTCGCCAGAGTGTACGAATGGACGGCGGAGCGGAGGGCGAGAGGAGTCCGCTCAGCTCCGGAAGAGCGGGAGGCCGTCCGGCGGGAGGCGAGGGACGCCATCGTTGTCCATTGGACGGGCGACCTCGCCACCGCAGCCTTCGGCCGCCGAACCCTCGACGCAATCGGGCCGGTCCTGCGAGACTGGCTCGAGCGTCCGCACGGGTTCCTCTCCTTCCGTCTCGTGCAGGTGCTGTCCGGACACGGTTCTTTCGGATCGTACCTGCACCGAATCGGACGGCAGGAGACGCCGTCGTGCCACGACTGTGGCGCGGCGGAGGACGCAGTGCAGCACACCCTCGAGGTGTGCCCGTCGTGGTCCGAGCCGCGCCGCAGTCTCGTCGCGGCGATCGGACCGGACCTCTCGCTCCCCGGCGTGGTTAACGCCATGCTGAGGGATGAGGGGTCCTGGGCGGCAGTCGCCTCCTTCTGCGAACACGTGATGTCCCAGAAGGAGGCGGCGGAGCGGGCGCGGGAGGAAGATCCTGCCGCGGCGCCGCTCCGAAGGCGGAGGAGGGGTCGAAGACGACGTCAGTACGACAGTCATCTCCGACTCCTCCCAGGTGGAGGCCAGCAGGCAACGGTTGCGGGGGCACCCTTGCCTGTATTGCACAGACCTCCACTAGTGTCGGACGGGAATGGCCAGGTGTTCCCGGCCATTCCCGTAGCCCCCCAACCTGGGGGGCATGCGGGGCCCGCCAGCTAGGCGGGCATGCGCCGGGAGGGTTGTGGACGTAAAGGCTGAGCCGGTTTCCCATGACCCTCCCATCACGGCGATGCGGGAACACCGCTGAGTTTTAGTGGGTATACTGTCGCTACTGACAGGAGTCCCACATACCCCGACTCGTCCCCCACGAGCCGGGGATGCGTAACGCATTTCTCAGCGACAAAAAAAAAAAAAAAAAAAGAAAAAAAAAAAAAAAAAAGGTTCCCCGCCCTGTGAATCGTAGACATCCTGCAGAAATCTACGAAAATGTCGAATTTTAACCGTATGTCGAGCAAGCCAGCGCGTGACGCGTCTGGCCGTTTTATCCCGAGTTTTAACCCGAATCGCTCCTCCCAGGGCGATTCAAACGGCCCTTCTCAGGGCCAACCCAACGGTCCTTCTCAGGGCCAACCCAACGGTCCTTCTCAGGACCAACCCAACGGCCCTTCTCAGGGCCAACCCCTCAACGGCCCTTCTCAGGGCCAACCCAACGGCCCTTCTCAGGGCCAACCCAACGGCCCTTCTCAGGGCCAACCCAACGGCCCTTCTCAGGGCCAACCCAACGGCCCTTCTCAGGGCCAACCCAACGGTCCTTCTCAGGACCAACCCAACGGCCCTTCTCAGGGCCAACCCAACGGCCCTTCTCAGGGCCACACCGCCGGCGGCGCTTTAGCGTCGGAAGCTGACCGCGTACCATCTGCGGCCAGATTATTCAGAAGGCCAGACGAGTTGTCGGATTCCGACGACTCCATAATGGACACGTCGGCAGGCGAGAGTGACCGCTTCAAGCGGAAGCGGTCTGAGGGCTCCTCGGAGTCTACTGTGAAGGCGAAGAAGAAGTCGAAGTCCAAAAAGGCTTCGACTTCCACTGCGGCTTCTTCCCACAATGTGGGCTTGCTGGATGCCGAGCGCCAGCTAAATCTGGCGAAGAGGGCGCAACTCCAGCTAGACCTGGAGGAGAGGGTCGCCGCCAAGGAGCAGCAGGCCCAAGCTGCCAGGTCGAGGGCTGGCTATGGTGCATCAAGTGTGCTGTATGCTGACCACTCCCTGGCGGAACTGGAGCGCATGGCACAAGAAGACAGGGAGGAGGTCCTGGAGGTCGCCTCAAAGTCCTCCAACTTGAAGGGGACCTTTCAAAAGGCTCTCAAATGCCGGGCCGCCAGCATGCACGGCATCATCATGGAGCTGGTCAAGCGGACGGCCACGGAAGAGACGCGGCAGCTGCAGGCGAAGGTGGATCGCCTGCAGGCGGAGGTCAGCCAGCTACACCAGAAGCTGGCTGATGCCACGGCCAAGCCTGCCCAATCTGCCCCAGGCCCGGCGGTAGAGGGCTGCTCATCCTCAACTGCCAGTCTTGAGGCAACAATCCGCGGGGTGGTGATGGAGGAGAGGGCCTTCATCCGGGCCTGCTTCGCAGGTATTGAGGACCGGCTCTTGCCGGAAAAGCGGCTCCGCCCGCCGCTAGCGGCAGACAAGAGCCCACCGCCGACGGAGCCGGAACCTGCGCCTCTAGCGGGCCCAGCATCGGGTGCGCAGCCCGCCAAGGGGAAAGGCAAGGGCAAGAGGATCAAGGCGGCCCCTCATGCCCCCACCACAAGCACGGACGGAGCGTCTGGGTCGACTGCCACTCCAGCAGCCCCCCAGAACTCGCAGCGGGAAGATGCCCTTCTTCCCTCCACCACCCCGTCCAACCAGTGGACGGAAGTGGTCAGAAAGGGGAAAAAGGGCAAAAAGTCGGCCACCAAACCCGCTGCGACTGGCCCTCCAGCCAAAAAGGCAGGTGGGAGGAAGCTGGTTCCTCCCAAAACCGCGGCCGTCGTGGAGGCGGCGTTCGTCCAGGACTGGCTTTCGCCGCCTTCCGCCGGTATGGACGTGGACACCGTGGCGGGGCACCTGAGGGAGTCTCTGACCGAGGTATGCAACTCCAGCATGCCTCGGTCTCGCCGACCGCCACCCAAACGCGCCGTGTACTGGTGGTCGGCGGAGCTGGCGGGGCTTCGAGCGGCGTGTGTCGAGGCAAGGAGGGCCTACACGCGGAGCCGGCGGCGGCGTCGACGGGACCTGGCCGTCGGGGACCACCTCTATGAGGTATACATAGAGGCAAAAATGGTCCTCGATCGAGCCATCGCCGCCGCCAGAGACTCGGGGAGAGCGGAGATGCTGGAGGGTAACAAATTGCGCCCCTTTGGTCCCCCGGTGGCACATCAGGACCCGAGGTGGCGGCGCGTAGTGTTCCACGCGCGCCCCTCTTAGACGTCGCGGGGGGAGTCAAACACCTCACTCCCCCCCCTGACCTGAGGAGGCCCGCGGTGGCGGGCCGGCACCAGCCGGGGGTTGCGGAAGATTTCAAGTTCCCGCGACCCCCGGCGTAGGTGTGAGTTGGAACACCGGGGTGGTTTTTAGTCAGTAAGAGTCTGACAGACACCTCCGCCCGCCCCAGGGCGGGGGACATCCATGAGGATTTTCCACCCCGGAACAAAAAAAAAAAAAAAAAAAAAAAAGGTTAGGTTAGGTTAGGTTGGGGGGGGGTGCATGTGGAGAAGCCTCCCCGTGGCGTACCCTGGGCAACGTCGGCTCCAAGTGCCCACCAGGTTTTGGTGGACACTTGGGGCTGGCGGCTAATTCTCAACAAACGGGGAAGGGTCATGGTTCCAATCACCGATCATCCATGATGGTCGGTGAAGGGAACCAGGCTACAGTAGGTCGTACGTCTACTCCCCCTCTGCTTACAGAGGGAGGCGAGTTGGCGTACACTAGGGAGTCCCAATCCCAAGGTCTAGCGTGCCGAGGGGATGAATGGCCGGAGGGTTATCCGGTCGTTAGCGCAAAAAGGGACCTCACCCTTAAAAAGGAAAAATAATGAAAATGACGGCTACTGGTAAAATTCCCCAGGCGGGCAACCTCCTCAAGGAGGTACAATCCCGCCCTTCTACGGAAGGCAGCCCCACCGTATCTGGGGGGGGCACCACTAGTCCCGTAGGTCGGCAGACCACCGCCGACCTTCGTCAACCAAGTCTTGCGTCGCAAGAAAAGGAGCTCCGGGTTAGCCTGGAGCGCCTGTGCGACGCAACAAAGCCACTTGCCGTCGTCGACGGCAACAAGAGCCGAGGAGGCTCATGTCCGGAGAAGGACCGACTGTCGGATCAGGACACACAGCTGGGGGGGAAGCGCTCGCGCAGCGAGCTCTCTTCCAGCGAGGAGGAGCTGTCGGCACCAAAATTTGGTACCGCGCAGAGGGGGCGGGGTCAATTACCGGACCGCAACTTACGGGGTCGCTTTTTGCGGCCCGCTACGCCGGTACCGATGCTGCTGGGGAGCGCGGAAAGCGACGGGACCCCGGGTGACCCCCCGAGTGAAGACTCCGCTGCGTCCCCGCTAATGCTTTGCAGCAACAAAGCGGAGGCGAACAGCGCAAAGCGGATGCAGCGGAAGGCGGTGGCAGCTGACGAGGTCAGCGAAATGGCCCGACTGGCCCGAGAGCGACGCTCTGCTCAGGCGGCTGCCGGAGGGAGCCTGTCGGCGGTGGCGCTGAGTCGCCAAGTTTTGGACGGCGTGGACGTCGTCCTGAAGGTCGCCACAAAATCTGGCAGCCTGAAGGGCACGTTCACGCGCGCTCTGAAGGAGGCGGCTGGTGACATCAAGGAGGCAGTTGGGGTCCTCCTTAGTCGCACAAGCTCAGACGAGACGGCGAAGCTGTGGGAGGAGAACAGCCGTCTCAGATCTGAGCTCGAGGACCTCAAGCGGGAGCTTGCCGCGCAGAGAGCGGAATGGCAGCAGAGGCGTCCTGCGGCCACCAGTTCCGCTCCCGCTCCCGTCGTTGCCTTGACACCGCCGGCCCCGTCGTCGACCCCATCATCGGTCCGTACCCCCGCACCTGCAGATGCAGAGATCGAGAAGATCGTTCGCATCTGCATGCTGCAGTGTGGGGGTATGATGAATGCCCGTCTGCAGGGCCTGGAGTCGAGGCTCCTCCCAGCAGAGACTCTCCGACCACCGCTCACTGCGGATAGGAGGAGGAAGGAGGAGCCCGCTAAGGCCAGGTCCAACCCGCCAGCTCAGGCAAAAAAGCCCGCGGCGAGCACGCCTGCGTCCACTTCCCGGACGGCCGCGCCACCAGCGACCGCTCCCTCGGCGAACGCATCCAGGTCCACCGCGGATTCCTGGACGACGGTCGTCAAGAAGGGCCGCCGCAAGAAGAAGACGGCGCCGCCACCACCGGTACCCGCTGGAGCACCCAAGAAGGCTCAAGGGCCGCCCAGGGTCAGAGCCCCACGCTCTGCGGCTGTAGTTATTACACTGCAGCCCGGAGCCGTCGAAAGGGGCGTGTCCTATAAGGCGGTCCTTACGGAGGCAAAAGCCAAAGTCGCGTTCCCCGACCTTGGTATACCGTCTGGCCTCAGAGTGAGGCAGGCGATTACGGGGGCGCGACTGCTTGAGGTGTCAGGTGCCTCTAGCGGCGAAAGGGCAGACGTCTTGGCCGCCAAGTTGAGGGAGGTCCTCAATCCGGAGGACGTTCGGGTGTCCAGGCCGATGAAGACCGTGGAACTGCGCGTCGACGGGCTGGACGACTCGACGACTGCTGGGCGAGCGACCGATGCAGCGACACATGGAGCTGCATCGGTCTCAGCTTCGCGAGGTCCTGGTGGCGGAATGGCGGGACAGGCTCTCACGCCCTACCGCCGGCCTCGACATCATCGAGGCGGTCCGGCCGGTGCTCGAGCGCTGGCTCAGGAGGAGGCACGGCTCCCGGTCGTTTCGGGTGACGCAGGTGCTCTCGGGGCATGGTCAGATGAGTTGTCAAGGAGCAGCAGGCGCAAGCTGCCAGGTCGAGGGCTGGCTATGGTGCATCAAGTGTGCTGTATGCTGACCACTCCCTGGCGGAACTGGAGCGCATGGCGCAGGAAGACAGGGAGGAGGTCCTGGAGGTCGCCTCAAAGTCTTCCAATTTGAAGGGGACCTTCCAGAAGGCTCTCAAATGCCGGGCCGCCAGCATGCACGGCATTGTGATGGAGCTGGTGAAGCGGACGGCCACGGAGGAGACGCGACAGCTGCAGGCGAAGGTGGATGTCCGCCCGAAGACGTCCGGACGGGCGAGATACGCGCCGACGCTTCCGGGCTCGGCACGATTTGGGTGCGGTGCCCGGTGGCGGCGGCGAATAAAGTCGCTGACGGTGGGCGTTTGTTGGTGGGGTGGGTTGCGGCGAGGGTCAAGCTGCTGCAGCCCAGGGCCTTGCGGTGCTACCGGTGCCTGGACATTGGGCATGTCAGGGCACGGTGCACCGCCGAAATAGACCGCAGCGAGCAGTGCTATCGCTGCGGTCAGGCCGGCCACAAGGCGGCCCAGTGTTCCGCGGCGCCAAACTGCAGCCTCTGTACAGCTGCAGGGAGGCCCGCCGGGCACAGAGCGGGTGGTAAGGCCTGTGGCGCGCCCGCCAACAAAAAGAAGAGAGGGGCTGTCAAGGCTGCTGGGGGCTCTTTACCCCCTCCGCAGCCTGACTGTCCTTCGGCCGACTCCCGGCCTAGGAATGGTGCGGAGGGAATGGATTGCGCTTAATGGCGCTGTACCATTTCCTCCAGGGCAATATCAACCACTCTGCTAGAGCTCAGGATCTCTTGCTCCAGAGCATGGCAGAGTGGTCGATTCACGTGGCTGTGGTCGCCGAACCGTATTTTGTCCCTCCCAGGGATAACTGGGTGGGAGACTTGGACGGTTTGGTGGCCATCATTGGCGGGGCTCTTGTCAACCCGTCCCGAGGTCACGGCTGGGTAGCCGTCCTCGTGGACGGCATTGGCACGGTTGGGGCGTATTTTTCGCCCAACAAGAGTCTCGCCGACTTCGAGAGGTTCCTTGTCGAGTTGGGTGCCGTCGTGGGCCGACTCCACCCTCGCCCGGTGCTGTTGCTGGGGGATCTCAACGCCAAGTCTGCGGCGTGGGGATCCCCTGTGACCGATGCTAGGGGCGAGGTGCTGGAGGAGTGGGCGGTCACGACTGGCTTGACCGTCTTAAACCGGGGCTCGGTCCACACGTGCGTGCGGCAGCGGGGCGGGTCTATAGTGGACGTCTCGTTCGCTAGCCCCGCTGTCGCGAGCCGTGTCCGCGACTGGCGTGTCGCCGTGGAGGTGGAGACGTTGTCGGATCACCGATACATCCGTTTCGACGTCTCCGCCCAGACCACCGGCGGCCGCAGTCATGCGGCCCCGCGAACGGACGGTCCGCGCTGGGCGCGTAAGCGCATCGACAGGGAGCTTCTCGAGGAGGCCGCTATTGTCCAGGCCTGGAGCCGGGAGTCGGCAACGACCGGACCCGTCGACGTCGAGCAGGAGGCGCTGTGGTTCCGCGGGGCGATGACGCAAATTTGCGACGCGTCCATGCCCCGGGTCCACGCACAGTCCGCAAGGCGCCAGGTGTACTGGTGGACCGCCGAGATCGCGCAGATGCGCGTCGCGTGCGTGGCGGTTAGACGCCAGTACACCCGATACCGGAGGAGACGTCGTCGGGTCCCTGACGAAGAGGCCGCGCTGTATGAGGTGTACCGCGCGGCCAAGGAGACTCTGTGGCTGGCCATCGGTGAGTCGAGGACGCGAGCCAGGGAGGAGATGTTGGAGACTCTAGACGGGGATCCGTGGGGGCGCCCTTATCGCGCGGTTCGAGGGAAACTTCGAGCCGCGGCGCCTCCACTTACGGAGAGTCTCCAACCCGAGCTGCTGGAGGAAGTAGTCGCAGCCCTCTTCCCGGCAAGAGCGGAGCATACTCCGCCGCCGATGGCTTTGCCCACAGCCGCAGAGTCTACGGAGGACGAGAACGCCATCAGCGTCCCAGAGGTGACACAGGCAGAGATGAGGGCAGCCGTGATGCGGCTCCGGGCCAAGAACGTGGCTCCGGGGCCCGACGGGATCCACGGCTGCGTGTTAGCCCTCGCTCTGAAGGAGCTTGAGCCCCAACTGAGAGGACTCTACACAGCGTGCCTTGAGCGGGGCCAGTTTCCCACTTTGTGGAAATCTGGTCGTCTGGTCCTGCTCAGGAAGGCGGGGCGCCCTGCGGACTCGCCGTCCGCGTACCGGCCCATAGTGCTGCTTGACGAGGTGGGCAAGCTGTTTGAGCGTATCATCGCAGCCCGCCTCGTCGGCCACTTGTGCAGAGAGGGGCCGGACCTGGACGACAGTCAGTTCGGGTTTCGGCATGGGCGCTCCACGATCCACGCTGTGTCGCGGGTTAGGGTCCTGGCGGAGGAAGCGGTGTCCCGGGGCGGGGTGATGTTGGCGGTGTCCTTGGACATCTCCAACGCCTTCAACACCCTGCCCTGGAGTTGTATTCGGGAGGCACTGCGCTATCATGGGGTGCCTCCCTACCTCCGCCACATCGTTGGGGCTTATCTGTCGGAGAGGTGTGTCACCTACATGGGACGTGATGGCGGAAACCAGCGCCGCATGTCGTGCGGTGTTCCACAGGGCTCGGTTTTAGGACCGCTCCTGTGGAACATCGGGTACGACTGGGTGCTGAGGGGCGAGCTCGGTGCCGGGGTGGACCTGACGTGTTATGCGGATGACACGCTGGTCACTGCCCGGGGGAGCTCGCACAGGGAGGCAGCGTTGTTGGCGACGGCTGCGGTCTCACAGGTGGTGGGCCGCATACGTCGCCTAGGCCTGGAGGTGGCCCTCAGCAAGTCGGAGGCCATGGTGTTTCATGGCCCCCGGCGGGCGCCGTCACCCGGCTCACACATCGTGGTCAGGGGGGCTCGGATCGCTGTCGAGTCTACCATGAAGTACCTAGGATTGGTGCTCGACAGCCGGTGGGACTTCGGGCCCCACTTCCGACGGCTGGCGCCCAAGTTGCTGGGCGCTGCTGGGGCGCTGTCAACGCTGCTTCCCAATCTGGGGGGCCCGAGCGCCGCTTGTAGGCGGCTCTACGTGGGGATCGTGCGATCGATGGCCCTTTACGGGGCCCCGATCTGGGCTGCTGACCTGACGGCCGGAAGCATCGCCGTAATGCGCAAGCCGCAGAGGGCGATGGCCGTCAGAGTCATCAGAGGGTATCGCACGATCTCCTACGAGGCGGCTTGTGTACTGGCCGGATCCCCGCCCTGGGACCTCGAGGCGAAAGTACTCGCGTCATCGTATCGGTGGCGCGAGGAAGCGAGGGCGCGGGGCGAGCGACCGATGCAGCGACACATGGAGCTGCATCGGTCTCAGCTTCGCGAGGTCCTGGTGGCGGAATGGCGGGACAGGCTCTCACGCCCTACCGCCGGCCTCGACATCATCGAGGCGGTCCGGCCGGTGCTCGAGCGCTGGCTCGGGAGGAGGCACGGCTCCCTGTCGTTTCGGGTGACGCAGGTGCTCTCGGGGCATGGTTGCTTCGGGAAGTACCTGTGTCGCATAAACAGGGAGCCGGACGCCCGGTGTCACCACTGCGTCGACTGCCGGGAGGACACGGCGCGGCATACGCTGGCAGAGTGTGCCGCTTGGGAGGAGCCACGCCGTGCCCTCATCTCAGAAGTAGGCAGTGACTTGTCGCTGCCGGCCCTAGTGAATGCGATGGTCGGCAGCGGCGAGTCCTGGGACGCGGTGGTTTCCTACTGCGAGACGGTCGTCTCGCAGAAGGAGGCTGCGGAAAGGGAGAGGGAGATCTCGTCCACTCACCCGGCCCGCAGCAGGCGCACCGGGCGTCGGCGGAGGGCGGATAACGCCCTCTTCCAGCCCCCCTAAATGGGTCCAGGGGCGACGGACTCGGGGACGTTCGTCGCCCCCCACACATCAGGACCCGAGGTGGCGGCGCGTAGTGTTCCACGCGCGCCCCTCTTAGACGTCGCGGGGGGAGTCAAACACCTCACTCCCCCCCCTGACCCGAGGAGGCCCGCGGTGGCGGGCCGGCACCAGCCGGGGGTTGCGGAAGATTTCAAGTTCCCGCGACCCCCGGCGTAGGTGTGAGTTGGAACACCGGGGTGGTTTTTAGTCAGTAAGAGTCTGACAGACCCCTCCGCCCGCCCCAGGGCGGGGGACATCCATGAGGATTTTCCACCCCGGAACAAAAAAAAAAAAAAAAAAAGGTTCGGGGTGGTAATGGAGGAGAGGGCCTTCATCCGAGCCTGCTTCGCAGGCATCGAGGACCGGCTCTTACCGGAGAAGCGGCTCCGGCCGCCGCTAGCGGTGGACAAGAGCCCACCGCCGAGGGAGCCGGAACCTGCGCCTCTAGCGGGCCCAGCGTCGAGTACGCAGCCCGCCAAGGGCAAGGGCAAGGGCAAGAGGACCAAAGTGGCTTCTCATGCCTCCACGGAGGAACTGTCTGGGTCATCTGCCACTCAGGCAGCCCCCCAGATATCGCAGGAAGAAGACGCCCTTCTTCCCTCCACCACCCCGTCCAACCAACCGTGGACGGAAGTGGGCAAGAGAGGGAAAAAGAAAAAGGGGACAAAGTCGGCCCCCAAGCCCGCTGCGACCGGTTCTGCGGTCAAAAAGGCCGGCGGGAGGAAGCTGGTTCCTCCCAAAACCGCGGCCGTCGTGGTGACCATCACCCCGGAGGCCGCGGAGCGGGGCGAGACGTACGAGTCTGTCCTAAGACGGGCTCGTACCAATGCTGATCCCTCCCAATTGGGGATCAGCAAAATCACGTGCCGCCGAACCCTAACCGGGGCTCGAATTTTCGAGTTCTCGGGGGAACAGCGCGGCACAAATGCGGACCTCTTCGCAACGAAGTTGCAAGAGGTCATCGCGGATGTGGCAAAGGTCGCCAGGCCTATTAAGACCGCAGCCTTGGAGGTGGCCGACCTGGACGACTCGGTCACCAAAGAGGATGTGGTGGCGGCCGTCGCGGCGGCTGGAGGCTGCGACGCTAGCGCGGTGAAAGGTGGAGTCATCAGGCCCGGCCGCCGCGGCTTGGGCACCATCCGCGTCGAGTGCCCAGTTGCCGCGGCTGGGGCCGTCCTTGCTGCGACCAAGGGACGGCTGCTGGTGGGCTTCAGCTCGGCTGTGGTCCGGGCACTTGAAGACCAGCCTGTTCGCTGCTTCAAGTGCTTCGCGGTCGGCCACACCCGAGCCACGTGTCCCTCCAAGTCCGACTGGGGAGACACGTGCTTCCAATGCGGGCAGGAGGGACACGGGCGGGCCGCATGCACCGCCGCCAAGCCACACTGCGCGGCGTGCGCCACCGGTGGCCGCCCCGCGGACCACAGGATGTCGGGCAGGAGCTGCAAGGCCCCTGTGAGGAAGGGCGTAGTGCCGGCGCAGGTTCGCCCTGCTGCTACCGCCGTCGCCGCCGTCGCCGCTGTAGCTCCAGCGGTGGTAGCTGAGGAGGGGGGTGCGATGTCGGACTAACAATTTCCGACTACCGCATCCTCCAGGCGAACACCAACCACTGCAGAGCGGCCCAGGACCTGGTGGTGCAGGTCATGGCCGAGTGGTTGGTGAACGTAGCGGTGGTCGCCGAGCCCTACTCGATCCCCGGCAGCTGGCTGGGTGACGAGGACGACTCGGTGGCACTAGCGGCGCGGTCTTCCACAGACTCCCCTCCCCTCTCGCTATTAGAGAGGGGACCGGGATACGTGGCCGCCGCGTGGGGAGACTTAGCCCTTGTGGGCGTCTATTTCTCCCCAAACCGCCCTCTTCAGGACTTCGAGAACTATCTCGGAGTCCTGGCCGCCGTGGTCGGCAGGGCGGCGCCGCGTCAGGTCTCCGTATTGGGAGACCTGAACGCCAAGTCGGTAACCTGGGGCAACCGGGCCACCGACGCCCGCGGGCGGGCAGTGGAGATGTGGGCGGCCTCCTCTGGACTCTCCCTCTTGAACAGAGGCAGCGTCCAGACATGCGTGCGGCGGCAGGGTGGCTCAATAGTGGACGTCACTTTCGCCACCGCTGCGTTAGCCGCACGCGTGTTGAACTGGCGGGTGGACCTGGTGGAGACTATGTCGGACCACCGCTACGTGCGGTTCGACATCTCCACCAGTGGCCCCGGAGAGACGCGGCCCCGCTCGGGGCCGTCACCGTTCCCAAGGTGGGCTCTCACCCGCCTGGACAGGGAGGCAGCGCGGGAGGCGGCGTTCGTCCAGGACTGGCTTTCACCGCCTTCCGCCGGTATGGACGTGGACACCGTGGCGGGGCACCTGAGGGAGTCTCTGACCGAGGTATGCAACTCCAGCATGCCTCGGTCTCGCCGACCGCCACCCAAACGCGCCGTGTACTGGTGGTCGGCGGAGCTGGCGGGGCTTCGAGCGGCGTGTGTCGAGGCAAGGAGGGCCTACACGCGGAGCCGGCGGCGGCGTCGACGGGACCAGGCCGTCGGGGACCACCTCTATGAGGTATACATAGAGGCAAAAATGGTCCTCGATCGAGCCATCGCCGCCGCCAGAGACTCGGGGAGAGCGGAGATGCTGGAGGGTCTCGACAACGACCCATTCGGGAGGCCATACAAGGCGGCGCGCAACAAATTGCGCACCTTTGGTCCCCCGGTGGCCGAGACCCTGGAGCCCTCGTTCCTGGATGGGGTGGTTCAGTCCCTGTTCCCGTGCAGAGACAACTTCACCCCACCAGTGATGGACCCACCGCGGGGGACAGATCCGCCGCCAGCTGAGGAGGAAGAGGAGGCCCCTCCTGTCACGGAGTCGGAACTTGGCGTGGCGATTCTCCGCATCCGCGCCAAGAAGACAGCTCCGGGCCCCGACGGTGTTCCGGCGAGAGTGGTCGCGATCGCGGCCACTCAAATGGAGGAGAGGTTTCGGGACCTCTTCAACGCATGCCTTGCGTCTGGGAGGTTCCCGAAACCGTGGAAGGAGGGGCAGCTGTGCCTCCTTCGCAAGGAGGGCCGCCCTGCAGATTCCCCCTCGGCATACCGACCCATCGTTCTGCTCGACGAGGTCGGTAAAATGTTCGAGGGGATTATCGCTGCCCGCCTAAAGGGCCATCTGCGGCGTATCGGGCCGGACTTGTCGGACGCTCAGTTCGGTTTTCGGGCTGAGCGGTCCACGGTGGACGCGCTGGCCTGCCTTAAAGGCCAGGTTAAGGAGGCGATGGAGGCGGGGGACGGACTGTTGGCGGTGTCATTCGACATTGCCAACGCCTTCAACTCCGTTCCCCACTGCACCATCCTCGAGGCGCTCCGATTCCACGGAGTGCCTCGATACATGCGCAGTCTGCTGGCCAGCTACCTGGAGGATCGGGCGATCCTCCTCGTAAACAGGACTGGCCGAGTCCGGCGGTACGCCGTTGAAGCCGGCGTTCCACAGGGGTCAGTCTTAGGACCTCTCCTCTGGAACGTCGGCTATGATTGGCTCTTGCGGGGAACTCTCCTCCGAGGCACGAGTGTCGTCTGCTATGCGGATGACACTCTCCTCACCGCCCGGGGGGGGAGTTTCAGGGAGGCGGCCAACTTGGCCTCGGCGGGCGGATCCTTGGTCGCGGGGAGGATCCGCCGTCTAGGTTTAACGGTGGCGCTGCACAAGACCGAGGCCGTGTTCTTCCACGGCCCTCGGCAGCGCCCCCCACCACCTGACGCCCAC
The DNA here is from genome assembly GCA_947364205.1 of Agrochola lota. Lineage (NCBI taxonomy): Eukaryota > Metazoa > Arthropoda > Insecta > Lepidoptera > Noctuidae > Agrochola > Agrochola lota. Next base: position 125,028 of record OX376222.1, on the reverse strand, counting down.
ATCTTCGTGGAGGGCGTCAGAATTGAGGTGAAGGCCCAGATGAAGTATCTGGGCCTTGTACTCGACAGCAGGTGGCGCTTCGGTCCGCATTTTAGCGGGCTGTCGTCGCGCCTGCTGAAGGCCGCGGGCGCGCTCTCGTGGCTGCTTCCCAATTTGGGGGGCCCCAGCGCGCGATGCCGGCAACTTTACGCCGGCATCCTAAGGAGTATGGCCCTCTATGGGGCCCCTATCTGGGAAGAGTCCCTCCACAGGAGGGAGAACGCCGCGGCCTTGCGAGCACCTCAAAGGGCCATAGCCCAGCGGGCGGCGCGGGCTTACCGCACGGTGGGCTATGCGGCAGCATGCGCTCTGGCCAGCACCCCGCCTTGGGAGCTCGAGGCGTGGGTGCTCGCCAGAGTGTACGAATGGACGGCGGAGCGGAGGGCGAGAGGAGTCCGCTCAGCTCCGGAAGAGCGGGAGGCCGTCCGGCGGGAGGCGAGGGACGCCATCGTTGTCCATTGGACGGGCGACCTCGCCACCGCAGCCTTCGGCCGCCGAACCCTCGACGCAATCGGGCCGGTCCTGCGAGACTGGCTCGAGCGTCAGCACAGGTTCCTCTCCTTCCGTCTCGTGCAGGTGCTGTCCGGACACGGTTCTTTCGGATCGTACCTGCACCGAATCGGACGGGAGGAGACGCCGTCGTGCCACGACTGTGGCGCGGCGGAGGACGCGGCGCAGCACACCCTCGAGGTGTGCCCGTCGTGGTCCGAGCCGCGCCGCAGTCTCGTCGCGGCGATCGGACCGGACCTCTCGCTCCCCGGCGTGGTTAACGCCATGCTGAGGGATGAGGGGTCCTGGGCGGCAGTCGCCTCCTTCTGCGAACACGTCATGTCCCAGAAGGAGGCGGCGGAGCGGGCGCGGGAGGAAGATCCTGCCGCGGCGCCGCTCCGAAGGCGGAGGAGGGGTCGAAGAAGACGTCAGTTCGACAGTCATCTCCGACTCCTCCCAGGTGGGGGCCAGCAGGCAACGGGTGCGGGGGCACCCTTGCCTGTATTGCACAGGCCTCCACCAGTGTCGGACGGGAATGGCCAGGTGTTCCCGGCCATTCCCGTAGCCCCCCAACCTGGGGGGCATGCGGGGCCCGCCAGCTAGGCGGGCATGCGCCGGGAGGGTCGTGGACGTAAAGGCTGAGCCGGTTTCCCATGACCCTCCCATCACGGCGATGTGGGAACACCGCTGAGTTTTAGTGGGTATACTGTCGCCTCTGACAGGAGTCCCACATACCCCGACTCGTCCCCCACGAGCCGGGGATGCGTAACGCATTTCTCAGCGACAAAAAAAAAAAAAAAAAAAAAAAAAAAAAAAAAAAAAAAAAAAAAAAAAAAAAAGGTTAGGTTAGGTTAGGTTTTTTTTTTTTTTTTTTTTTTTTTTTGGTTTAGCAGGAGTGGGAAATCCTCATGGACGCCCAGACTGCCTCACTGATGAGCCAGTCTGGGCAGTGCCGGACTCTTACCGGCTAAAACCCACTCCTGCCTTTCTAAGTGTCCCCCTGACATAGTCAGAGACCTTTGTATAAATTTATTTTTAATTAATTTGCATTTTTCATTATTATTTCACTGAATTGATAAAGATTTTACTTATTTGAATTTAAATCTGTTTTATTTATTTACGGTAATTAATGTTTTTGTTTTCAAAAAATATCTATTTATTGTTTGTATGCTTTGTCTGTATATACAGGTATATATTAAAAGCATAGCTTTATGTTTCCTTGTTTTGTTTTATTACTCTAGTGGTTATTGCTATGCTGTAATCCATTAAAATTTTCCTTTGTTTTGCGTCTGTCATTATTTTCCAAATAGTTTCTAATTTTAGCTCCGTCTCCAGTCTCATTTCCGCATCCAATCTCTCCGCTCCAAATGCTGGACATTCGGTCAAAATGTGAGGGACCGTTTCCTGTGCATCCGGCTCACAGATGCACGATGGGCTCCCCTTACACTTAAAGCGGTGCAGATATTCAGAAAACCCACCGTGCCCCGTCAATATCTGTGTTACCACTCCGGTTGGCTTAAGTTTGCGGATAATTTTGAAGGCATCTATCGCGTCTGGGAGGAAGATTTTTGTGACAGAGGCTGTTTCGCCATTTTTGTATCTCCGGTTCCATTCGTCAAGCGACCCCATTCGGATCTGCCGCTTGACGAATGAAACCGGGCAAAGGTCATAGTCCGGCTTTTTCTTAGATTTGAGTGCAGCCTCTTTCGCCAGGTGATCTGCGCGTTCGTTGCCCTCCAGTCCGGCATGAGCCTTTACCCAGAACAAAGAAACATCTTTGCTCTGGGATAAGGCCGCGCCCACGTTTGCTCTCGCCTCCACGGCCAGGGCGTGGAGGGAACCTTGGTTCGTGACTGTTTGTAGTGCAGCCTTTGAGTCACTATAGATTCCAAAGGTTCCCTCTTTGCGCTTGAGGATTTCCCTGGTGGCTACGCATATGGCCAGGAGTTCCGCCTGGTAGACCGTGCAGCACGACGGCAAGCTAAGTTTTACGGACTTGATCTCGGCATCGCCGTCCCACAGTGACAGTGCTGCTCCGACCTTGCCCGCGATCTTGCTGCCGTCGGTGAAAAACCGGACCGCCTGGGTGTTGTGGGTGTCCACTCGGGACTGGTCCTCCAGACTCACGAACTCCATGGCCATATGTTTCGCTGGATGTGGAGTCTCTGCAAATGCCACCACACGCTCCACCTCCCTGCCCGCTAGTGCTGGCCGGGGCACTCCTCTCTTTGCCTCATACAGGGCGGCTGCTTCCTGTATTCGGAGGTCGAGTGGAAGTATTCCAGCCAGCACCAGGGACGCGTTCAGCGAAACCGTGCGGTAGGATTTGCAGAGCTTTTGGGCGAATCCTCTTTGAACCGTGTTCAGCAGCTTCTGCACTCCTACCTTCTTTGTTGCCGGCGCCCAGGCGCCTGCCGCGTACATCACCACCGGCTCAACCGCTGCCGTGTAGATGCTCCTTATGACCTCCGGATGCAGGCCCCAGCTCACTTTAGCCGCTCTGGATAGCTGCTTGTAAATATTGGCAGCTTTTCTACACACGTTTGCGGCGTGGGTGTTGAAAGTGAGCTGGTGGTCGACGGTGAGCCCCAGTATTTTAATTTCCTTAGACATGCCAATGTCGACCCCGCCCATGCTCAGGAGCGGGACATCGTACTTAAGCTTCTTGGTAATTACCATTGCACAGGTTTTGTGTGGTGCAAACTTCAGCTTGTTTCCGATACCCCACTTCCGAACATACTCGAGGGCGGCATTGGCACGTCTTTGAACTTCCAATGCTGTGTCACCGTCGAAGATCATAACGACATCATCGGCGAAGGCCTGGCAGTGATGCCCCCGCTCTTCCAGCCCCCTCAGCAATGGGTCCAGCAGCAGATTCCAGAGGATCGGACCACCAATCGACCCTTGTACACACCCCTTATCTGTGTTCCTTTGGCACTCTGCTCCGGCATACCTAACTCGGACACTCCTATCAGCCAGGTAGCTGTCCAGCATCCGTCTGAGATTCACCGGGCACCTTTCCTCAGCCAGTCTGGTCCTGATTGCAGGCCACCATGCGCTGTCGAAGGCTCCCTCTATGTCAAGTGATACAACAGTGATCAGCTTCTTTTGGCTCAGCTTTGTTTTGATGTGTTGTATCATGGTGTAGAGGGAGTCCTCGGTGCTCTTCTGGGGCATGAAGCCAAACTGACGAGTACTCAACCGCGGGATCAGATGCCACTTCAGCCTTGCTACCAGCATTTTTTCTAGCATTTTACCCAGGACTGGTAGGAGGCCAATCGGTCTGTAGGATTTTGGGGTGGTGTAACAATCCTTTCCTGGCTTTCGGAGTATCACCACTGTGGCCACTTTCCAGGCTCCGGGGAAGTAACCCTGCTCGAGGCACTTATTGGCCAGTGCAAGGAACATACCCGGATCCCGGGATATGGCTTGGGCACAGATATCGGCTGTGAGACCATCCGCCCCGGGTGCCTTCTTAGGGTTAAAACTTTCCACCGCGGTTCTTAGCTCCTGTTGCGTAAACGGTGGGTCATGGTGTTCATCATGCGCCCACTCGTTTACACGACTGGCCGCTTCTCGCGTCCGACGGTGGTCGGCGTTATCATCCACTTCAAGGTCTTCGGGGTAGAAGGTCTCCGCCAGCAGTGAAGCCGAATCATTGCCATCGAGTGATACCCCATCTTTCACCAAGGGCAAGTCCTCTTGTCTTCTAGCGGTCCGTCCGATGACCCTGTAAATGCCCTCCCAAACTCCTTCCTTGTCCTGCTTTTCACAGAACGTCTTCCAACTGACAATCTGCGCCTTTTTGGCTTGTAGTTCATAACTTTCTTTTGCTTGCAGGTACTCCTCGACAACTCTCGCTCTCCGGACCGGTGCTGCGCATCGAATGCGGCGTTTCTTCGTGTTTACCTTTTTCATCGTGTCAGCAAGGTCGTTGGACCACCACGGTATTGTAATTTCGTCATTGTTTTTAATTTTTGCCAAAGTTTCTTCACATGTTTCGGTAATGGTGTTTATGTAATTATTTATGCTTTTTTCTAAATTTATTTTATTACTAATTTTGTTAATATCTGTGGTGTTTAAATTAATTTCTGCCTTTAATTGGGCCAATTTCTCATGGAATTGGCTCCAATTTGCTTTTCTAGTGTTGTAAAGCCTGGTTGTTCTCTTAATATTAGTCCCTTTAGCTTTTTGAAGATTAATTTTGAATAAAATACCGTTATGGTCCGAGCTTATGATCCCTTCCTCAACCTTCCAGTCCTCCACCAGGTCCAACATATCCGTTGAACACGCTGTTACGTCCACGAAGCTGGTATATGACTTTCCACCCCTGATGGTGTCGAAAGTTGGCTTGTTTCCGACGTTGAGTATCTGCAAACACATTTCATCTAGGGCTCCCGACATTTCCTCACCCCTGCCGTCTACGACTAAGCTACCCCACCAGGTGCTCTTCGCATTTGTGTCGCCTCCCATTATTATTTTTGTGGAGCCCATTTCCTCACGAATCTTCATCAGCTGCTCCAGGTATGGCTGTATGGGCTGGTCCGGTTCGAAGTAGAAAGAGACTACTGCGATTTCCCAGGCGCTGGTTCGGATCCTCACCACCATGATGTTATTGGTGGTGAGTTTTGGACACTGTGTGACATCAAGGTCATGGTCGAAGACGACTATTGCCGCCTTCACAGTTCCACTTCCTTGTTCCGCGCACTGGTAGACTCTCGCTCCCCGGTAGTCTCGCATCCTTTTAACCCCACCCACATATGGCTCCTGGAGCAGTGCGAATGCGACCTTCCGCTCGCTAGCCACTATCATGAGCTCTTGGGTCGCCAGATTCTTCCTCTGCAGATTCGCTTGGATCACTTGGTAGTTTGGTAGGGCGCTAGGGTGAGTTCGGGTTCGGGTCGGGCATGAGTTACTACTTCCGGGAAAAACTGCGTCCACCTTAGCAATACGCCACCGACAGGCGTGCCAATGCGTCCCACTTAACGCGTATCGGGCACCCGCTGTCGAAGGCGTTGTGGTCGGTCTTCTCCAGTTTTGCCAATAGGCAATTATGGCATTTCGGTGCCTCCGCCGCCAGCCGTGACGGGCAATCAGCCCGCATGTGGGGGTCGCCGCAGTGGATGCAGAGGTCCGCGGGCTGCGTGCACAGCCTTCGGCTATGGCCGAAGCGCAGACAGCGAGTGCACTGCATCAGTGGCGACTGGTCCTGCACTCGCACTCGCTGAAGGTCGATATGCACGCGACCCGCCATAGTCAGCCTCTGCCACACAGTAGGGGACACCTGCAGGATGACGTGACACATGTGGGGGTTCCTCGTCCTGCGACGGTACTTCACCCCCATCCGCCGATCCTCCGCAAGTATGTCCCCGACCAGGTGAGAGTTTTGCCGCTGTAGGGATTGGATTATCTCCTCATCTGTGTGGCAGGAGAGGACATCTTTTATGATGACAAGAGGGTCTTTATTTTTCATCTCCTCTACCACAAGGTTACCCGTCCTCCTTATACGCTCTGTGACTTTAGTCATTTCATCCCTGGTTCTAAAACCGATCACCACCTTTTGGTCCCTCGCCTTGCGCAGCCGTTCAACCCTCGTGCCCTCATTTCGGGCATCGACCGCCGTCCTTAGCTTCTCAATTACCTCTTCACCGGTGTCCTGATCGTTGACAGATGATACGACCACCGAGTGAAGAGGCTCTTGGATGTGCTGCTTAGGGCCGGCGGCTATTTCCGCGAAGGTTGGGCCTTGGCCTGCGACGTAGCTAGGGACCAGCTTGAGTTGCTCTGACAGAGCCCGGGTGTGTTGTTGGCACTCCTCCAATGCCTGCTTGTGTTCTTTGAGGTCTGCCACTAGGCTCTTCATCAATTGTGTCGGTTCATCTGTGGTGAGCTTCAATGACGCGGCTATCGGTGTGGCTACTGGTATGACCGCGGGCGCAGTTGCAACAGGGACTTTGCTTCTCTCTGACTCCTTAACCAGCTCATACAGTCGGTTTATGGCGTCGAGCACCGCCGTCTTAATCTCCGTCTTGAGGTTGCGAGAGCTGACCAAATGAAGCTTAGCTTTATTTAGACAAGCTCTCGCCTCCGCTGTGATGTTGGGGTAGACGGTTTTTGAATTTTTTGACGGATTTGCGGTATCCGCCAGTACTCGGCGCGTCTCCAGAGTGCTGGTAGTTTTCTGAGAGGAAGTTGGTGTGGCGTCGCGCTTTGGGTTGGCTGGGGACTTGGCCTGGAGCTCGGCTTTCCCGGCCTCCCATTCCCCGATGCTACGCCTCACACAAGGAAGCGAGGGTCCAGCCTTCTCTGTTGAACGCGGCGAGGCACCGGAGCCCGATGAGCTCGCGTCTTTGGCCGGTGTACGGAACATGTTGGTAGTTTGCGTGAAGGTGATATTCATACACAACCAGTCAGAGGACACTGGCGATGATTTTGGGTCCCTGTAAAGGGGGGACAAACACAGAAATTATCCTATAATAAAATAAAATAAACTTGTCCTACGGCCGCACGACCGTAAGGTCAATAAAGGTACTAAAAATATAGGACTCCGTCAATGAAGTGTTTGAACACGTTGGTTTGTGCCTGGTCTTAATTAAATGGAGTAAAATTGATCTATAAGACAAAATTAAAAACGGAAACAAAATTTAAATTTTTTGGCAAAACCGAAAAGTTTACCTGGCTAGTGAATAAAGGGTGGGTGGGAGGGCAATTTTTCGAATTTCTATGTTGGCTAGGCGCACGTGCGAGGTGTCAAAAGACGCGTCTCCGCGCGGGCTAGCGTTCTGTGATGTTACTGGAATTTAGGCTGAATAAAAATTTTGACTTTTGGTCAAAAAACGGGTTTTTCGACCGAAAAGTATGTTAAAACCGGGAATTACGACTACCAAACGGGACTCGAGCACGCGGAACGCGCACCAGAATACAGGTAAGGCAGGCAAGTATCTATTAAAAATAAAACAACTGTGATTTTGCAAAGAAATTTTGAGATAAAAATTAATTTAATTTTTCGTAAAGAAAAATATTGAAAATTTTTCTATGTCCTGAAACGAAAAAATATTTTCGCGTAAAAGTCAATAAAAATTAGTCAGATAATAGGACGGAACCTGTTTATGATCAAAATAGCTGAAAACAGCTTCAAAATGCGTCACCTGGATGCAAAGTTATAACGGTTAGGTTAGGTTAGGTTAGGTTAGGTTAGGTTAGGTTGGGGTGGAGGCGGCGTTCGTCCAGGACTGGCTTTCGCCGCCTTCCGCCGGCCTGGATGTGGACACCGTAGCGGGGCACCTCAGGGAGTCTCTGACCGAGGTATGCAACTCCAGCATGCCTCGGTCTCGCCGACCGCCACCCAAACGCGCCGTGTACTGGTGGTCGGCGGAGCTGGCGGGGCTTCGAGCGGCGTGTGTCGAGGCAAGGAGGGCCTACACGCGGAGCCGGCGGCGGCGTCGACGGGACCTGGCCGTCGGGGACCACCTCTATGAGGTATACATAGAGGCAAAAATGGTCCTCGATCGAGCCATCGCCGCCGCCAGAGACTCGGGGAGAGCGGAGATGCTGGAGGGTCTCGACAACGACCCATTCGGGAGGCCATACAAGGCGGCGCGCAACAAATTGCGCCCCTTTGGTCCCCCGGTGGCCGAGACCCTGGAGCCCTCGTTCCTGGATGGGGTGGTTCAGTCCCTGTTCCCGTGCAGGGACAACTTCACCCCACCAGTGATGGACCCTCCGCGGGGGACAGATCCGCCGCCAGCTGAGGAGGAAGAGGAGGCCCCTCCTGTCACGGAGTCGGAACTTGGCGCGGCGATTCTCCGTATCCGCGCCAAGAAGACAGCTCCGGGCCCCGACGGTGTTCCGGCGAGAGTGGTCGCGATCGCGGCCACTCAAATGGAGGAGAGGTTTCGGGACCTCTTCAGCGCATGCCTTGCGTCTGGGAGGTTCCCGAAACCGTGGAAGGAGGGGCAGTTGTGCCTCCTTCGCAAGGAGGGCCGCCCTGCAGATTCCCCCTCGGCATACCGGCCCATCGTTCTGCTCGATGAGGTCGGCAAAATGTTCGAGGGGATTATCGCTGCCCGCCTAAAGAGCCATCTGCGGAGTACCGGGCCGGACTTGTCGGACGCTCAGTTCGGTTTTCGGGCTGAGCGGTCCACGGTGGACGCGCTGGCCTGCCTTAAAGGCCAGGTCAAGGAGGCGATGGAGGCGGGGGACGGACTGTTGGCGGTGTCATTCGACATTGCCAACGCCTTCAACTCCGTTCCCCACTGCACCATCCTCGAGGCGCTCCGATTCCACGGAGTGCCTCGATACATGCGCAGTCTGCTGGCCAGCTACCTGGAGGATCGGGCGATCCTCCTCGTAAACAGGACTGGCCGAGTCCGGCGGTACGCCGTCGAAGCCGGCGTTCCACAGGGGTCAGTCTTAGGACCTCTCCTCTGGAACGTCGGCTATGATTGGCTCTTGCGGGGAACTCTCCTCCGAGGCACGAGTGTCGTCTGCTATGCGGATGACACTCTCCTCACCGCCCGGGGGGGGAGTTTCAGGGAGGCGGCCAACTTGGCCTCGGCGGGCGGATCCTTGGTCGCGGGGAGGATCCGCCGCCTAGGTTTAACGGTGGCGCTGCACAAGACCGAGGCCGTGTTCTTCCACGGCCCTCGGCAGCGCCCCCCACCACCTGACGCCCACATCTTCGTGGAGGGCGTCAGAATTGAGGTGAAGGCCCAGATGAAGTATCTGGGCCTTGTACTCGACAGCAGGTGGCGCTTCGGTCCGCATTTTAGCGGGCTGTCGTCGCGCCTGCTGAAGGCCGCGGGCGCTCTCTCCTGGCTGCTTCCCAACTTGGGGGGCCCCAGCGCGCGATGCCGGCAACTTTACGCCGGCATCCTAAGGAGTATGGCCCTCTATGGGGCCCCTATCTGGGAAGAGTCCCTCCACAGGAGGGAGAACGCCGCGGCCTTGCGAGCACCTCAAAGGGCCATAGCCCAGCGGGCGGCGCGGGCTTACCGCACGGTGGGCTATGCGGCAGCATGCGCTCTGGCCAGCACCCCGCCTTGGGAGCTCGAGGCGTGGGTGCTCGCCAGAGTGTACGAATGGACGGCGGAGCGGAGGGCGAGAGGAGTCCGCTCAGCTCCGGAAGAGCGGGAGGCCGTCCGGCGGGAGGCGAGGGACGCCATCGTTGTCCATTGGACGGGCGACCTCGCCACCGCAGCCTTCGGCCGCCGAACCCTCGACGCAATCGGGCCGGTCCTGCGAGACTGGCTCGAGCGTCCGCACGGGTTCCTCTCCTTCCGTCTCGTGCAGGTGCTGTCCGGACACGGTTCTTTCGGATCGTACCTGCACCGAATCGGACGGGAGGAGACGCCGTCGTGCCACGACTGTGGCGCGGCGGAGGACGCGGCGCAGCACACCCTCGAGGTGTGCCCGTCGTGGTCCGAGCCGCGCCGCAGTCTCGTCGCGGTGATCGGACCGGACCTCTCGCTCCCCGGCGTGGTTAACGCCATGCTGAGGGATGAGGGGTCCTGGGCGGCAGTCGCCTCCTTCTGCGAACACGTCATGTCCCAGAAGGAGGCGGCGGAGCGGGCGCGGGAGGAAGATCCTACCGCGGCGCCGCTCCGAAGGCGGAGGAGGGGTCGAAGAAGACGTCAGTTCGACAGTCATCTCCGACTCCTCCCAGGTGGAGGCCAGCAGGCAACGGGTGCGGGGGCACCCTTGCCTGTATTGCACAGACCTCCACCAGTGTCGGACGGGAATGGCCAGGTGTTCCCGGCCATTCCCGTAGCCCCCCCACCCGGGGGGCATGCGGGGCCCGCCAGCTAGGCGGGCATGCGCCGGGAGGGTTGTGGACGTAAAGGCTGAGCCGGTTTCCCATGACCCTCCCATCACGGCGATGCGGGAACACCGCTGAGTTTTAGTGGGTATACTGTCGCTACTGACAGGAGTCCCACATACCCCGACTCGTCCCCCACGAGCCGGGGATGCGTAACGCATTTCTCAGCGACAAAAAAAAAAAAAAAAAAAAAAAAAAGGTTAGGTTGGGGTGCATGTTGAGAAGCCTCCCCGTGGCGCACCCTGGGCAACGTCGGCTCCAAGTGCCCACCAGGTTTTGGTGGACACTTGGGGCTGGCGGCTAATTCTCAACAAACGGGGAAGGGTCATGGTTCCAATCACCGATCATCCATGATGGTCGGTGAAGGGAACCAGGCTACAGTAGGTCGTACGTCTACTCCCCCTCTGCTTACAGAGGGAGGCGAGTTGGCGTACACTAGGGAGTCCCAATCCCAAGGTCTAGCGTGCCGAGGGGATGAATGGCCGGAGGGTTATCCGGTCGCTAGCGCAAACAGGGACCTCACCCTTAAAAAGGAAAACATGAAATAATGCAGGCTAATGGTAAAATTCCCCAGGCGGGCAACCTCCTCAAGGAGGTACAATCCCGCCCTTCTACGGAAGGCAGCCCCACCGTATCTGGGGGGGGCACCACTAGTCCCGTAGGTCGGCAGACCACCGCCGACCTTCGTCAACCAAGTCTTGCGTCGCAAGAAAAGGAGCTTCGGGTTAGCCTGGAGCGCCTGTGCGACGCAACAAAGCCGCTTGCCGTCGTCGATGGCAACAAGAGCCGAGGAGGCTCATGTCCGGAGAAGGACCGCCTGTCAGACCAGGACACACAGCTGGGAGGGAAGCGCTCGCGCAGCGAGCTCTCTTCCAGTGAGGAGGAGCTGTCGGCACCAAAATTTGGTACCGCGCAGAGGGGGCGGGGTCGATTGCCGGACCGTAACTTACGGGGTCGCTTTTTGCGGCCCGCTACGCCGGTACCGATGCTGCTGGGGAGCGCGGAAAGCGACGGGACCCCGGGTGACCACCCGAGTGAAGACTCCGCTGCGTCCCCGCTAATGCTTTGCAGCAACAAAGCGGAGGCAAACAGTGCAAAGCGGATGCAGCGGAAGGCGGTGGCAGCTGACGAGGTCGGCGAAATGGCCCGACTGGCCCGAGAGCGACGCTCTGCTCAGGCGGCTGCCGGAGGGAGCCTGTCGGCGGTGGCGCTGAGTCGCCAAGTTTTGGACGGCGTGGACGTCGTCCTGAAGGTTGCCACAAAATCTGGCAGCCTGAAGGGCACGTTCACGCGCGCTCTGAAGGAGGCGGCTGGCGACATCAAGGAGGCAGTTGGGGTCCTGCTTAGTCGCACAAGCTCAGACGAGACGGCGAAGTTGTGGGAGGAGAACAGCCGTCTCAGATCTGAGCTCGAGGACCTCAAGCGGGAGCTTGCCGCGCAGAGAGCGGAATGGCAGCAGAGGCGTCCTGCGGTCACTGGTTCCGCTCCCGCGCCCGTCGTTGCCTTGACACCGCCGGCCCCGTCGTCGACCCCGTCGTCGGTCCGTACCCCCGCACCTGCAGATGCAGAGATCGAGAAGATCGTTCGCATCTGCATGCTGCAGTGTGGGGGTATGATGAATGCCCGTCTGCAGGGCCTGGAGTCGAGGCTCCTCCCAGCAGAGACTCTCCGGCCACCGCTCGCTGCGGATAGGAGGAGGAAGGAGGAGCCCGCTAAGTCCAGGTCCAGCCCGTCAGCTCCCGCAAAAAAGCCCGCGGAGAGCACGCCCGCGTCCACTTCCCGGACGGCCGCGCCACCAGCGACTGCTCCCTCGGCGAACGCATCCGGGTCCACCGCGGATACCTGGACGACGGTCGTCAAGAGGGGCCGCCGCAAGAAGAAGACGGCGCCGCCACCACCGGTACCCGCTGGAGCACCGGCACTGGCACCCAAGAAGGCTCAAGGGCCGCCCAGGGTCAGAGCCCCACGCTCTGCGGCTGTAGTTATTACGCTGCAGCCCGGAGCCGTCGAAAGGGGCGTCTCCTATAAGGCGGTCCTTACAGAGGCAAAAGCCAAAGTCGCGTTCCCCGACCTTGGTATACCGTCTGGCCTCAGAGTGAGGCAGGCGATAACGGGGGCGCGACTGCTTGAGGTGTCGGGTGCCTCTAGTGGCGAAAGGGCGGACGTCCTAGCCGCCAAGTTGAGGGAGGTCCTCAATCCGGAGGATGTTCGGGTGTCCAGGCCGATGAAGACCGCGGAACTGCGCGTCGACGGGCTGGACGACTCGACGACTCCGGCTGAGGTCGTGGCGGCCATCGTCCGTTCCGGGGGATGTCCGGCCGAGGACGTCCGTACGGGCGAAGTTCGCGTCGATGCCTCCGGGCTCGGCGCGATCTGGGTGCGGTGCCCGGTGGCGGCGGCGAACAAGGTCGCCGACGCTGGGCGTCTTTTGGTGGGGTGGGTGGCAGCGAGGGTGAAGCTGCTGCAACCCAAGGCCTTGCGGTGCTACCGTTGCCTCGACATTGGGCATGTCAGGGCACGATGCACCGCCGAAATAGACCGCAGCGAGCAGTGCTATCGCTGCGGTCAGGCCGGCCACAAGGCGGCCCAGTGTTCCGCGGAGCCAAACTGCAGCCTCTGTACAGCTGCAGGGAGGCCCGCTGGACACAGAGCGGGCGGAAAGGCCTGTGGCGCACCCGCCACATCAAAGAAGAAGAAGAGAGGGGCTGTCAAGGCTGCCGGGGGCTCTTTACCCCCCCCGCAGCCTGGCTGCCCTTCGGCCGACTCCCGGCCTAGGAATGGTGCGGAGGGGATGGATTGCGCTTAATGGCGCTGTTCCATTTCCTCCAGGGCAATATCAACCACTCTGCTAGAGCTCAGGATCTCTTGCTCCAGAGCATGGCAGAGTGGTCGATTCACGTGGCTGTGGTCGCCGAACCGTATTTTGTCCCCCCCAGGGATAACTGGGTGGGAGACTTGGACGGTTTGGTGGCCATCATTGGCGGGGCTCTTGTCAACCCGTCCCGAGGTCACGGCTGGGTAGCCGTCCTCGCGGACGGCATTGGCACGGTTGGGGCGTATTTTTCGCCCAACAAGAGTCTCGCCGACTTCGAGAGGTTCCTTGTCGAGTTGGGTGCCGTCGTGGGCCGACTCCACCCTCGCCCGGTGCTGTTGCTGGGGGATCTCAACGCCAAATCTGCGGCGTGGGGATCCCCTGTGACCGATGCTAGGGGCGAGGTGCTGGAGGAGTGGGCGGTCACGACTGGCTTGACCGTCTTAAACCGGGGCTCGGTCCACACGTGCGTGCGTCAGCGGGGCGGGTCTATAGTGGACGTCTCGTTCGCTAGCCCCGCTGTCGCGTGCCGTGTCCACGATTGGCGTGTCGCCGTGGAGGTGGAGACGTTGTCGGATCACCGATACATCCGTTTCGACGTCTCCGCCCAGACCACCGGCGGCCGCAGTCATGCGGCCCCGCGAACGGACGGTCCGCGCTGGGCGCGTAAGCGCATCGACAGGGAGCTTCTCGAGGAGGCCGCTATTGTCCAGGCCTGGAGCCGGGAGTCGGCAACGACCGGACCCGTCGACGTCGAGCAGGAGGCGCTGTGGTTCCGCGGGGCGATGACGCAAATCTGCGACGCGTCCATGCCCCGGGTCCACGCACAGTCCGCAAGGCGCCAGGTGTACTGGTGGACCGCCGAGATCGCGCAGATGCGCGTCGCGTGCGTGGCGGTTAGACGCCAGTACACCCGATACCGGAGGAGACGTCGTCGGGTCCCTGACGAAGAGGCCGCGCTGTATGAGGTGTACCGCGCGGCCAAGGAGACTCTGTGGCTGGCCATCGGTGAGTCGAGGACGCGAGCCAGGGAGGAGATGTTGGAGACTCTAGACGGGGATCCGTGGGGGCGCCCTTATCGTGCGGTTCGAGGGAAACTTCGAGCCGCGGCGCCTCCACTTACGGAGAGTCTCCAACCCGAGCTGCTGGAGGAGGTGGTCGCAGCCCTCTTCCCGGCAAGAGCGGAGCATACTCCGCCGCCGATGGCTTTGCCCACAGCCGCAGAGTCTACGGAGGACGAGAACGCCATCAGCGTCCCAGAGGTGACACAGGCAGAGATGAGGGCAGCCGTGATGCGGCTCCGGGCCAAGAACGTGGCTCCGGGGCCCGACGGGATCCACGGCTGCGTGTTAGCCCTCGCTCTGAAGGAGCTTGAGCCCCAACTGAGAGGACTCTACACAGCGTGCCTTGAGCGGGGCCAGTTTCCCACTTTGTGGAAATCTGGTCGTCTGGTCCTGCTCAGGAAGGCGGGGCGCCCTGCGGACTCGCCGTCCGCGTACCGGCCCATAGTGCTGCTTGACGAGGTGGGCAAGCTGTTTGAGCGTATCATCGCAGCCCGCCTCGTCGGCCACTTGTGCAGAGAGGGGCCGGACCTGGACGACAGTCAGTTCGGGTTTCGGCATGGGCGCTCCACGATCCACGCTGTGTCGCGGGTTAGGGTCCTGGCGGAGGAAGCGGTGTCCCGGGGCGGGGTGATGTTGGCGGTGTCCTTGGACATCTCCAACGCCTTCAACACCCTGCCCTGGAGTTGTATTCGGGAGGCACTGCGCTATCATGGGGTGCCTCCCTACCTCCGCCACATCGTTGGGGCTTATCTGTCGGAGAGGTGTGTCACCTACATGGGACGTGATGGCGGAAACCAGCGCCGCATGTCGTGCGGTGTTCCACAGGGCTCGGTTTTAGGACCGCTCCTGTGGAACATCGGGTACGACTGGGTGCTGAGGGGCGAGCTCGGTGCCGGGGTGGACCTGACGTGTTATGCGGATGACACGCTGGTCACTGCCCGGGGGAGCTCGCACAGGGAGGCAGCGTTGTTGGCGACGGCTGCGGTCTCACAGGTGGTGGGCCGCATACGTCGCCTAGGCCTGGAGGTGGCCCTCAGCAAGTCGGAGGCCATGGTGTTTCATGGCCCCCGGCGGGCGCCGTCACCCGGCTCACACATCGTGGTCGGGGGGGCTCGGATCGCTGTCGAGTCTACCATGAAGTACCTAGGATTGGTGCTCGACAGCCGGTGGGACTTCGGGCCCCACTTCCGACGGCTGGCGCCCAAGTTGCTGGGCGCTGCTGGGGCGCTGTCAACGCTGCTTCCCAATCTGGGGGGCCCGAGCGCCGCTTGTAGGCGGCTCTACGTGGGGATCGTGCGATCGATGGCCCTTTACGGGGCCCCGATCTGGGCTGCTGACCTGACGGCCGGTAGCATCGCCGTAATGCGTAAACCGCAGAGGGCGATGGCCGTCAGAGTCATCAGAGGGTATCGCACGATCTCCTACGAGGCGGCTTGTGCACTGGCCGGATCCCCGCCCTGGGACCTGGAGGCGAAAGTACTCGCGTCATCGTATCGGTGGCGCGAGGAAGCGAGGGTGCGGGGCGAGCGACCGATGCAGCGACACATGGAGCTGTATCGGTCTCAGCTTCGCGAGGTCCTGGTGGCGGAATGGCGGGACAGGCTCTCACGCCCTACCGCCGGCCTCGACATCATCGAGGCGGTCCGGCCGGTGCTCGAGCGCTGGCTCGGGAGGAGGCACGGCTCCCTGTCGTTTCGGGTGACGCAGGTGCTCTCGGGGCATGGTTGCTTCGGGAAGTACCTGTGTCGCATAAACAGGGAGCCGGACGCCCGGTGTCACCACTGCGTCGACTGCCGGGAGGACACGGCGCGGCATACGCTGGCAGAGTGTGCCGCTTGGGAGGAGCCACGCCGTGCCCTCATCTCAGAAGTAGGCAGTGACTTGTCGCTGCCGGCCCTAGTGAATGCGATGGTCGGCAGCGGCGAGTCCTGGGACGCGGTGGTTTCCTACTGCGAGACGGTCGTCTCGCAGAAGGAGGCTGCGGAAAGGGAGAGGGAGATCTCGTCCACTCACCCGGCCCGCAGCAGGCGCACCGGGCGTCGGCGGAGGGCGGATAACGCCCTCTTCCAGCCCCCCTAAATGGGTCCAGGGGCGACGGACTCGGGGACGTCCGTCGCCCCCCACACATCAGGACCCGAGGTGGCGGCGCGTAGTGTTCCACGCGCGCCCCTCTTAGACGTCGCGGGGGGAGTCAAACACCTCACTCCCCCCCCTGACCCGAGGAGGCCCGCGGTGGCGGGCCGGCACCAGCCGGGGGTTGCGGAAGATTTCAAGTTCCCGCGACCCCCGGCGTAGGTGTGAGTTGGAACACCGGGGTGGTTTTTAGTCAGTAAGAGTCTGACAGACCCCTCCGCCCGCCCCAGGGCGGGGGACATCCATGAGGATTTTCCACCCCGGAACAAAAAAAAAAAAAAAAAGGTTAGGTTAGGTTAGGTTGGGGGATGGACCTTCCAGAAGGCCCTTAAATGCCGGGTCGCCAGCATGCACGGCATTGTGATGGAGCTGGTGAAGCGGACGGCCACGGAGGAGACGCGGCAGCTGCAGGCGAAGGTAGATCGCCTGCAGGCGGAGGTCAGCCAGCTACACCAGAAGCTGGCTGAGGCCACGGCCAGGCCTGCCCAATCTGCCCCAGTCTGCCCGGTGGCAGGAGGCTCCTCCTCCTCCCCTGCCAGTCTTGAGGCAACAATCCGCGGGGTGGTGATGGAGGAGAGGGCCTTCATCCGGGCCTGCTTCGCAGGCATCGAGGACCGGCTCTTGCCGGAAAAGCGGCTCCGCCCACCGCTAGCGGCGGACAAGAGTGCACCGCCAAGGGAGCCGGAACATGCGCCTCTAGCAGGCCCGGCATCGGATGCGCAGCCCGCCAAGGGCAAAGGCAAGGGCAAGAGGACCAAGGCGGCTTCTCATGCCCCCACCACAAGCGCGGACGGAGCGTCTGGGTCGACTGCTACTCCAGCAGCCCCCCAGAACTCGCAGCAGGAAGATGCCCTTCTTCCCTCCACCACCCCGTCCAACCAGTGGACGGAAGTGGTCAAAAAAGGGAAAAAGGGCAAAAAGTCGGCAGCCAAACCCGCTGCGACTGGTCCTCCAGCCAAAAAAGCCGGCGGGAGGAAGCTGGTTCCTCCCAAAACCGCGGCCGTCGTGGTGACCATCACCCCGGAGGCCGCGGAGCGAGGCGAGACGTACGAGTCCGTCCTAAGACGGGCTCGTACCAATGCTGATCCCTCCCAGCTGGGGATCAGCAACATCAAGTGCCGCCGAACCCTAACCGGGGCTCGAATTTTCGAGTTCTCGGGGGAGCAGCGCGGCACTAATGCGGACCTCTTCGCAACAAAGTTGCAAGAGGTCATCGCGGACGCGGCAAAGGTCGTCAGGCCTGTCAAGACCGCAGCCTTGGAGGTGGCCGATCTGGACGACTCGGTCACCAAAGAGGATGTGGTGGCGGCCGTCGCGGCGGCTGGAGGCTGCGACGCTGGCGCGGTGAAGAGCGGAGCCATCAGGCCCGGCCGCCGCGGCATGGGCATCGTCCGCGTCGAGTGCCCAGTCGCTGCGGCTGGGGCCGTGCTTGCTGCGACCAAGGGACGGATGCTTGTGGGGTTCGGCTCGGCTGTGGTCCGGGCACTTGAAGACCAGCCTGTTCGCTGCTTCAAGTGCTTCACGTTCGGCCACACCCGGGCCACGTGTCCCTCCAAGTCCGACTGGGGAGACGCATGCTTCCAATGCGGGCAAGAGGGACACGGGTGGGCTGCCTGCACTGCCCCTAAACCACATTGCGCGGCGTGCGCCGCCGGTGGCCGCCCCGCGGACCACAGGATGTCGGGCAGGAGCTGCAAGGCCCCTGTGAGGAAGGGCGTAGTGCCGGCGCAGGTTCGCCCTGCTGCCGCTGCCGTCGCCGCCGTCGCCGCTGTAGCTCCAGCGGCGGTAGCTGAGGAGGGGGGTGCGATGTCGGAATAACAATTTCCGACTACCGCATCCTCCAGGCGAACACCAACCACTGCAGAGCGGCCCAGGACCTGGTAGTGCAGGTCATGGCCGAGTGGTTGGTGAACGTAGCGGTGGTCGCCGAGCCCTACTCGATCCCCGGCAGCTGGCTGGGTGACGAGGACGACTCGGTGGCACTAGCGGCGCGGTCTTCCACAGACTCCCCTCCCCTCTCGCTATTAGAGAGGGGACCGGGATACGTGGCCGCCGCGTGGGGAGAATTAGCCCTTGTGGGTGTGTATTTCTCCCCAAACCGCCCTCTTCAGGACTTCGAGAACTATCTCGGAGTCCTGGCCGCCGTGGTCGGCAGGGCGGCGCCGCGTCAGGTCTCCGTATTGGGAGACCTGAACGCCAAGTCGGTAACCTGGGGCAACCGGGCCACCGACGCCCGCGGGCGGGCAGTGGAGATGTGGGCGGCCTCCTCTGGACTCTCCCTCTTGAACAGAGGCAGCGTCCAGACATGCGTGCGGCGGCAGGGTGGCTCAATAGTGGACGTCACTTTCGCCACCGCTGCGTTAGCCGCACGCGTGCTGAACTGGCGGGTGGACCTGGTGGAGACTATGTCTGACCACCGCTACGTGCGGTTCGACATCTCCACCAGTGGCCCCGGAGAGACGCGGCCCCGCTCGGGGCCGTCACCGTTCCCACGGTGGGCTCTCACCCGCCTGGACAGGGAGGCAGCGCGGGAGGCGGCGTTCGTCCAGGACTGGCTTTCACCGCCTTCCGCCGGTATGGACGTGGACACCGTGGCGGGGCACCTGAGGGAGTCTCTGACCGAGGTATGCAACTCCAGCATGCCTCGGTCTCGCCGACCGCCACCCAAACGCACCGTGTACTGGTGGTCGGCAGAGCTGGCGGGGCTTCGAGCGGCGTGTGTCGAGGCAAGGAGGGCCTACACGCGGAGCCGGCGGCGGCGTCGACGGGACCAGGCCGTCGGGGACCACCTCTATGAGGTATACATAGAGGCAAAAATGGTCCTCGATCGAGCCATCGCCGCCGCCAGAGACTCGGGGAGAGCGGAGATGCTGGAGGGTCTCGACAACGACCCATTCGGGAGGCCATACAAGGCGGCGCGCAACAAATTGCGCCCCTTTGGTCCCCCGGTGGCCGAGACCCTGGAGCCCTCGTTCCTGGATGGGGTGGTTCAGTCCCTGTTCCCGTGCAGGGACAACTTCACCCCACCAGTGATGGACCCTCCGCGGGGGACAGATCCGCCGCCAGCTGAGGAGGAAGAGGAGGCCCCTCCTGTCACGGAGTCGGAACTTGGCGCGGCGATTCTCCGTATCCGCGCCAAGAAGACAGCTCCGGGCCCCGACGGTGTTCCGGCGAGAGTGGTCGCGATCGCGGCCACTCAAATGGAGGAGAGGTTTCGGGACCTCTTCAGCGCATGCCTTGCGTCTGGGAGGTTCCCGAAACCGTGGAAGGAGGGGCAGTTGTGCCTCCTTCGCAAGGAGGGCCGCCCAGCAGACTCCCCCTCGGCATACCGACCCATCGTTCTGCTCGACGAGGTCGGTAAAATGTTCGAGGGGATAATCGCTGCCCGCCTAAAGGGCCATCTGCGGCGTATCGGGCCGGACTTGTCGGACGCTCAGTTCGGTTTTCGGGCTGAGCGGTCCACGGTGGACGCGCTGGCCTGCCTTAAAGGCCAGGTTAAGGAGGCGATGGAGGCGGGGGACGGACTGTTGGCGGTGTCATTCGACATTGCCAACGCCTTCAACTCCGTTCCCCACTGCACCATCCTCGAGGCGCTCCGATTCCACGGAGTGCCCCGATACATGCGCGGTCTGCTGGCCAGCTACCTGGAGGATCGGGCGATCCTCCTCGTAAACAGGACTGGTCGAGTCCGGCGGTACGCCGTCGAAGCCGGCGTTCCACAGGGGTCAGTCTTAGGACCTCTCCTCTGGAACGTCGGCTATGATTGGCTCTTGCGGGGAACTCTCCTCCGAGGCACGAGTGTCGTCTGCTATGCGGATGACACTCTCCTCACCGCCCGGGGGGGGAGTTTCAGGGAGGCGGCCAACTTGGCCTCGGCGGGCGGATCCTTGGTCGCGGGGAGGATCCGCCGCCTAGGTTTAACGGTGGCGCTGCACAAGACCGAGGCCGTGTTCTTCCACGGCCCTCGGCAGCGCCCCCCACCACCTGACGCCCACATCTTCGTGGAGGGCGTCAGAATTGAGGTGAAGGCCCAGATGAAGTATCTGGGCCTTGTACTCGACAGCAGGTGGCGCTTCGGTCCGCATTTTAGCGGGCTGTCGTCGCGCCTGCTGAAGGCCGCGGGCGCTCTCTCCTGGCTGCTTCCCAACTTGGGGGGCCCCAGCGCGCGATGCCGGCAACTTTACGCCGGCATCCTAAGGAGTATGGCCCTCTATGGGGCCCCTATCTGGGAAGAGTCCCTCCACAGGAGGGAGAACGCCGCGGCCTTGCGAGCACCTCAAAGGGCCATAGCCCAGCGGGCGGCGCGGGCTTACCGCACGGTGGGCTATGCGGCAGCATGCGCTCTGGCCAGCACCCCGCCTTGGGAGCTCGAGGCGTGGGTGCTCGCCAGAGTGTACGAATGGACGGCGGAGCGGAGGGCGAGAGGAGTCCGCTCAGCTCCGGAAGAGCGGGAGGCCGTCCGGCGGGAGGCGAGGGACGCCATCGTTGTCCATTGGACGGGCGACCTCGCCACCGCAGCCTTCGGCCGCCGAACCCTCGACGCAATCGGGCCGGTCCTGCGAGACTGGCTCGAGCGTCCGCACGGGTTCCTCTCCTTCCGTCTCGTGCAGGTGCTGTCCGGACACGGTTCTTTCGGATCGTACCTGCACCGAATCGGACGGGAGGAGACGCCGTCGTGCCACGACTGTGGCGCGGCGGAGGACGCGGCGCAGCACACCCTCGAGGTGTGCCCGTCGTGGTCCGAGCCGCGCCGCAGTCTCGTCGCGGCGATCGGACCGGACCTCTCGCTCCCCGGCGTGGTTAACGCCATGCTGAGGGATGAGGGGTCCTGGGCGGCAGTCGCCTCCTTCTGCGAACACGTCATGTCCCAGAAGGAGGCGGCGGAGCGGGCGCGGGAGGAAGACCCTGCCGCGGCGCCGCTCCGAAGGCGGAGGAGGGGTCGAAGAAGACGTCAGTACGACAGTCATCTCCGACTCCTCCCAGGTGGAGGCCAGCAGGCAACGGGTGCGGGGGCACCCTTGCCTGTATCGCACAGGCCTCCACCAGTGTCGGACGGGAATGGCCAGGTGTTCCCGGCCATTCCCGTAGCCCCCCAGCTTGGGGGGCATGCGGGGCCCGCCACCTAGGCGGGCATGCGCCGGGAGGGTCGTGGACGTAAAGGCTGAGCCGGTTTCCCATGACCCTCCCATCACGGCGATGCGGGAACACCGCTGAGTTTTAGTGGGTATACTGTCGCTAGTGACAGGAGTCCCACATACCCCGACTCGTCCCCCACGAGCCGGGGATGCGTAACGCATTTCTCAGCGACAAAAAAAAAAAAAAAAAAAAAAAAAAAAGGTTAGGTTGGGGGATCCCCCACAGTGCATACTTCCTCGTAGTATCCCCTGGGCAACGCCGTGTCTGACCACCGTAACGGAGTGGCAGACCGGCGGCTAAAGTGCGCTGTGAATCGTAGACATCCTGCAGAAATCTACGAATATGTCGAATTTTAACCGTATGTCGAGCAAGCCAGCGCGTGACGCGTCTGGCCGTTTTATCCCGAGTTTTAACCCGAATCGCTCCTCCCAGGGCGATTCAAACGGCCCTTCTCAGGGCCAATCCAACGGCCCTTCTCAGGGCCAACCCAACGGCCCTTCTCAGGGCCAACCCAACGGCCCTTCTCAGGGCCAACCCAACGGCCCTTCTCAGGGCCAACCCAACGGCCCTTCTCAGGGCCAACCCAACGGCCCTTCTCAGGGCCAACCCAACGGCCCTTCTCAGGGCCAACCCAACGGTCCTTCTCAGGACCAACCCAACGGCCCTTCTCAGGGCCACACCGCCGGCGGCGCTTTAGCGTCGGAAGCTGACCGCGTACCATCTGCGGCCAGATTATTCAGAAGGCCAGACGAGTTGTCGGATTCCGACGACTCCATAATGGACACGTCGGCAGGCGAGAGTGACCGCTTCAAGCGGAAGCGGTCTGAGGGCTCCTCGGAGTCTACTGTGAAGGCGAAGAAGAAGTCGAAGTCCAAAAAGGCTTCGACTTCTACTGCGGCTTCTTCCCACAATGTGGGCTTGCTGGATGCCGAGCGCCAGCTAAATCTGGCGAAGAGGGCGCAACTCCAGCTAGACCTGGAGGAGAGGGTCGCCGCCAAGGAGCAGCAGGCGCAAGCTGCCAGGTCGAGGGCTGGCTATGGTGCATCAAGTGTGCTGTATGCTGACCACTCCCTGGCGGAACTGGAGCGCATGGCGCAGGAAGACAGGGAGGAAGTCCTGGAGGTCGCCTCAAAGTCCTCCAACTTGAAGGGGACCTTTCAAAAGGCTCTCAAATGCCGGGCCGCCAGCATGCACGGCATCATCATGGAGCTGGTCAAGCGGACGGCCACGGAAGAGACGCGGCAGCTGCAGGCGAAGGTGGATCGCCTGCAGGCGGAAGTCAGCCAGCTACACCAGAAGCTGGCTGATGCCACGGCCAAGCCTGCCCAATCTGCCCCAGGCCCGGCGGTAGAGGGCTGCTCATCCTCAACTGCCAGTCTTGAGGCAACAATCCGCGGGGTGGTGATGGAGGAGAGGGCCTTCATCCGGGCCTGCTTCGCAGGCATTGAGGACCGGCTCTTGCCGGAAAAGCGGCTCCGCCCACCGCTAGCGGCGGACAAGAGCCCACCGCCGAGGGAGAAAGAACCTGCGCCTTTAGCAGGCCCGGAATCAAGTGCGCAGCCCTCCAAGGGCAAAGGCAAGGGCAAGAGGACCAAGGCGGCTCCTCATGCCCCCACCACAAGCGCGGACGGAGCGTCTGGGTCGACTGCTACTCCAGCAGCCCCCCAGAACTCGCAGCAGGAAGATGCCCTTCTTCCCTCCACCACCCCGTCCAACCAATGGACGGAAGTGGTCAAAAAAGGGAAAAAGGGCAAAAAGTCGGCAGCCAAACCCGCTGCGACTGGTCCTCCAACCAAAAAGGCCGGCGGGAGGAAGCTGGTTCCTCCCAAAACCGCGGCCGTCGTGGTGACCATCACCCCGGAGGCCGCGGAGCGAGGCGAGACGTACGAGTCCGTCCTAAGACGGGCTCGTACCAATGCTGATCCCTCCCAGCTGGGGATCAGCAACATCAAGTGCCGCCGAACCCTAACCGGGGCTCGAATTTTCGAGTTCTCGGGGGAACAGCGCGGCACAAATGCGGACCTCTTCGCAACAAAGTTGCAAGAGGTCATCGCGGACGCGGCAAAGGTCGTCAGGCCTGTCAAGACCGCAGCCTTGGAGGTGACCGATCTGGACGATTCGGTCACCAAAGAGGATGTGGTGGCGGCCGTCGCGGCGGCTGGAGGCTGCGACGCTGGCGCGGTGAAGAGCGGAGCCATCAGGCCCGGCCGCCGCGGCATGGGCATTGTCCGCGTCGAGTGCCCAGTCGCTGCGGCTGGGGCCGTCCTTGCTGCGACCAAGGGACGGATGCTTGTGGGGTTCGGCTCGGCTGTGGTCCGGGCACTTGAAGACCAGCCTGTCCGCTGCTTCAAGTGCTTCGCGTTCGGCCACACCCGGGCCACGTGTCCCTCCAAGTCCGACTGGGGAGACACATGCTTCCAATGCGGGCAAGAGGGACACGGGTGGGCTGCCTGCACCGCCCCCAAGCCACACTGCGCGGCGTGCGCCGCCGGTGGCCGCCCCGCGGACCACAGGATGTCGGGCAGGAGCTGCAAGGCCCCTGTGAGGAAGGGCGTAGTGCCGGCGCAGGTTCGCCCTGCTGCTACTGCCGTCGCCGCCGTCGCCGCTGTAGCTCCAGCGGCGGTAGCTGAGGAGGGGGGTGCGATGTCGGATTAACAATTTCCGACTATCGCATCCTCCAGGCGAACACCAACCACTGCAGAGCGGCCCAGGACCTGGTGGTGCAGGTCATGGCCGAGTGGTTGGTGAACGTAGCGGTGGTCGCCGAGCCCTACTCGATCCCCGGCAGCTGGCTGGGTGACGAGGACGACTCGGTGGCAATAGCGGCGCGGTCTTCCACAGACTCCCCTCCCCTCTCGCTATTAGAGAGGGGACCGGGATACGTGGCCGCCGCGTGGGGAGACTTAGCCCTTGTGGGCGTATATTTCTCCCCAAACCGCCCTCTTCAGGACTTCGAGAACTATCTCGGAGTCCTGGCCGCCGTGGTCGGCAGGGCGGCGCCGCGTCAGGTCTCCGTATTGGGAGACCTGAACGCCAAGTCGGTAACCTGGGGCAACCGGGCCACCGACGCCCGCGGGCGGGCAGTGGAGATGTGGGCGGCCTCCTCTGGACTCTCCCTCTTGAACAGAGGCAGCGTCCAGACATGCGCGCGGCGGCAGGGTGGCTCAATAGTGGACGTCACTTTCGCCACCGCTGCGTTAGCCGCACGCGTGTTGAACTGGCGGGTGGACCTGGTGGAGACTATGTCGGACCACCGCTACGTGCGGTTCGACATCTCCACCAGTGGCCCCGGAGAGACGCGGCCCCGCTCGGGGCCGTCACCGTTCCCAAGGTGGGCTCTCACCCGCCTGGACAGGGAGGCAGCGCGGGAGGCGGCGTTCGTCCAGGACTGGCTTTCACCGCCTTCCGCCGGTATGGACGTGGACACCGTGGCGGGGCACCTGAGGGAGTCTCTGACCGAGGTATGCAACTCCAGCATGCCTCGGTCTCGCCGACCGCCACCCAAACGCGCCGTGTACTGGTGGTCGGCAGAGCTGGCGGGGCTTCGAGCGGCGTGTGTCGAGGCAAGGAGGGCCTACACGCGGAGCCGGCGGCGGCGTCGACGGGACCAGGCCGTCGGGGACCACCTCTATGAGGTATACATAGAGGCAAAAATGGTCCTCGATCGAGCCATCGCCGCCGCCAGAGACTCGGGGAGAGCGGAGATGCTGGAGGGTCTCGACAACGACCCATTCGGGAGGCCATACAAGGCGGCGCGCAACAAATTGCGCCCCTTTGGTCCCCCGGTGGCCGAGACCCTGGAGCCCTCGTTCCTGGATGGGGTGGTTCAGTCCCTGTTCCCGTGCAGGGACAACTTCACCCCACCAGTGATGGACCCTCCGCGGGGGACAGATCCGCCGCCAGCTGAGGAGGAAGAGGAGGCCCCTCCTGTCACGGAGTCGGAACTTGGCGCGGCGATTCTCCGTATCCGCGCCAAGACGACAGCTCCGGGCCCCGACGGTGTTCCGGCGAGAGTGGTCGCGATCGCGGCCACTCAAATGGAGGAGAGGTTTCGGGACCTCTTCAGCGCATGCCTTGCGTCTGGAAGGTTCCCGAAACCTTGGAAGGAGGGGCAGCTGTGCCTCCTTCGCAAGGAGGGCCGCCCAGCAGACTCCCCCTCGGCATACCGACCCATCGTTCTGCTCGACGAGGTCGGTAAAATGTTCGAGGGGATAATCGCTGCCCGCCTAAAGGGCCATCTGCGGCGTATCGGGCCGGACTTGTCGGACGCTCAGTTCGGTTTTCGGGCTGAGCGGTCCACGGTGGACGCGCTGGCCTGCCTTAAAGGCCAGGTTAAGGAGGCGATGGAGGCGGGGGACGGACTGTTGGCGGTGTCATTCGACATTGCCAACGCCTTCAACTCCGTTCCCCACTGCACCATCCTCGAGGCGCTCCGATTCCACGGAGTGCCTCGATACATGCGCAGTCTGCTGGCCAGCTACCTGGAGGATCGGGCGATCCTCCTCGTAAACAGGACTGGCCGAGTCCGGCGATACGCCGTCGAAGCCGGCGTTCCACAGGGGTCAGTCTTAGGACCTCTCCTCTGGAACGTCGGCTATGATTGGCTCTTGCGGGGAACTCTCCTCCGAGGCACGAGTGTCGTCTGCTATGCGGATGACACTCTCCTCACCGCCCGGGGGGGGAGTTTCAGGGAGGCGGCCAACTTGGCCTCGGCGGGCGGATCCTTGGTCGCGGGGAGGATCCGCCGCCTAGGTTTAACGGTGGCGCTGCACAAGACCGAGGCCGTGTTCTTCCACGGCCCTCGGCAGCGCCCCCCACCACCTGACGCCCACATCTTCGTGGAGGGCGTCAGAATTGAGGTGAAGGCCCAGATGAAGTATCTGGGCCTTGTACTCGACAGCAGGTGGCGCTTCGGTCCGCATTTTAGCGGGCTGTCGTCGCGCCTGCTGAAGGCCGCGGGCGCTCTCTCCTGGCTGCTTCCCAACTTGGGGGGCCCCAGCGCGCGATGCCGGCAACTTTACGCCGGCATCCTAAGGAGTATGGCCCTCTACGGGGCCCCTATTTGGGAGGAGTCCCTCCACAGAAGGGAGAACGCCGCGGCCTTGCGGGCACCTCAAAGGGCCATAGCCCAGCGGGCGGCGCGGGCTTACCGCACGGTGGGCTATGCGGCAGCATGCGCTCTGGCCGGCACCCCCCCTTGGGAACTCGAGGCGTGGGTGCTCGCCAGAGTGTACGAATGGACGGCGGAGCGAAGGGCGAGAGGTGTTCGCTCAGCTCCGGAAGAGCGGGAGGCCGTCCGGCGGGAGGCGAGGGACGCCATCGTTGTCCATTGGACCGGCGACCTCGCCACCGCAGCCTTCGGCCGCCGAACCCTCGACGCAATCGGGCCGGTCCTGCGAGACTGGCTCGAGCGTCCGCACGGGTTCCTCTCCTTCCGTCTCGTGCAGGTGCTGTCCGGACACGGTTCTTTCGGATCGTACCTGCACCGAATCGGACGGGAGGAGACGCCGTCGTGCCACGACTGTGGCGCGGCGGAGGACGCGGCGCAGCACACCCTCGAGGTGTGCCCGTCGTGGTCCGAGCCGCGCCGCAGTCTCGTCGCGGCGATCGGACCGGACCTCTCGCTCCCCGGCGTGGTTAACGCCATGCTGAGGGATGAGGGGTCCTGGGCGGCAGTCGCCTCCTTCTGCGAACACGTCATGTCCCAGAAGGAGGCGGCGGAGCGGGCGCGGGAGGAAGATCCTGCCGCGGCGCCGCTCCGAAGGCGGAGGAGGGGTCGAAGAAGACGTCAGTTCGACAGTCATCTCCGACTCCTCCCAGGTGGAGGCCAGCAGGCAACGGGTGCGGGGGCACCCTTGCCTGTATCGCACAGGCCTCCACCAGTGTCGGACGGGAATGGCCAGGTGTTCCCGGCCATTCCCGTAGCCCCCCAACCTGGGGGGCATGCGGGGCTCGCCAGCTAGGCGGGCATGCGCCGGGAGGGTCGTGGACGTAAAGGCTGAGCCGGTTTCCCATGACCCTCCCATCACGGCGATGCGGGAACACCGCTGAGTTTTAGTGGGTATACTGTCGCTACTGACAGGAGTCCCACATACCCCGACTCGTCCCCCACGAGCCGGGGATGCGTAACGCATTTCTCAGCGACAAAAAAAAAAAAAAAAAAAAAAAAAAAAAAAAGGTTAGGTTAGGTTCATCCCAACGGTCCTTCTCAGGACCAACCCAACGGCCCTTCTCAGGGCCACACCGCCGGCGGCGCTTTAGCGTCGGAAGCTGACCGCGTACCATCTGCGGCCAGATTATTCAGGAGGCCAGACGAGTTGTCGGATTCCGACGACTCCATAATGGACACGTCGGCAGGCGAGAGTGACCGCTTCAAGCGGAAGCGGTCTGAGGGCTCCTCGGAGTCTACTGTGAAGGCGAAGAAGAAGTCGAAGTCCAAAAAGGCTTTGACTTCTACTGCGGCTTCTTCCCACAATGTGGGCTTGCTGGACGCCGAGCGCCAGCTAAATCTGGCAAAGAGGGCGCAACTCCAGCTAGACCTGGAGGAGAGGGTCGCTGCCAAGGAGCAGCAGGCGCAAGCTGCCAGGTCGAGGGCTGGCTATGGTGCATCAAGTGTGCTGTATGCTGACCACTCCCTGGCGGAACTGGAGCGCATGGCGCAGGAAGACAGGGAGGAGGTCCTGGAGGTCGCCTCAAAGTCTTCCAATTTGAAGGGGACCTTCCAGAAGGCTCTCAAATGCCGGGCCGCCAGCATGCACGGCATCGTGATGGAGCTGGTGAAGCGGACGGCCACGGAGGAGACGCGGCAGCTGCAGGCGAAGGTGGATCGCCTGCAGGCGGAGGTCAGCCAGCTACACCAGAAGCTGGCTGAGGCCACGGCCAGGCCTGCCCAATCTGCCCCAGTCTGCCCGGTGGTAGGAGGCTCCTCCTCCTCCCCTGCTAGCCTCGAGGCAACAATCCGCGGGGTGGTGATGGAGGAGAGGGCCTTCATCCGGGCCTGCTTCGCGGGCATCGAGGACCGGCTCTTGCCGGAGAAGCGGCTCCGCCCGCCACTAGCAGCGGACAAGAGCCCACCACCGAGGGAGCAGGAACCTGCGCCTCTAGCAGGCCCGGCATCGGATGCGCAGCCCGCCAAGGGCAAAGGCAAGGGCAAGAGGACCAAGGCGGCTTCTCATGCCCCCACCACAAGCGCGGACGGAGCGTCTGGGTCGACTGCTACTCCACCAGCAGCCCCCCAGAACTCGCAGCAGGAAGATGCCCTTCTTCCCTCCACCACCCCGTCCAACCAGTGGACGGAAGTGGTCAGAAAGGGGAAAAAGGGCAAAAAGTCGGCCACCAAACCCGCTGCGACTGGTCCTCCAGCCAAAAAGGCAGGCGGGAGGAAGCTGGTTCCTCCCAAAACCGCGGCCGTCGTGGTGACCATCACCCCGGAGGCCGCGGAGCGGGGCGAGACGTACGAGTCCGTCCTGAGACGGGCTCGTACCAATGCTGATCCCTCCCAGCTGGGGATCAGCAACATCAAGTGCCGCCGAACCCTAACCGGGGCTCGAATTTTCGAGTTCTCGGGGGAACAGCGCGGCACAAATGCGGACCTCTTCGCAACAAAGTTGCAAGAGGTCATCGCGGACGCGGCAAAGGTCGTCAGGCCTGTCAAGACCGCAGCGTTGGAGGTGGCCGATCTGGATGATTCGGTCACCAAAGAGGATGTGGTGGCGGCCGTCGCGGCGGCTGGAGGCTGCGACGCTGGCGCGGTGAAAGGTGGAGTCATCAGGCCCGGCCGCCGCGGCTTGGGCACCATCCGCGTCGAGTGCCCAGTTGCTGCGGCTGGGGCCGTCCTTGCTGCGACCAAAGGACGCCTGCTGGTGGGCTTCAGCTCGGCTGTGGTCCGGGCACTTGAAGATCAGCCTGTTCGCTGCTTCAAGTGCTTCGCGTTCGGCCACACCCGGGCCACGTGTCCCTCCAAGTCCGACTGGGGAGACACATGCTTCCAATGCGGGCAAGAGGGACACGGGTGGGCTGCCTGCAACGCCCCCAAGCCACACTGCGCGGCGTGCGCCGCCGGTGGCCGCCCCGCGGACCACAGGATGTCGGGCAGGAGCTGCAAGGCCCCTGTGAGGAAGGGCGTAGTGCCGGCGCAGGTTCGCCCTGCTGCCACTGCCGTCGCCGCCGTCGCCGCTGTAGCTCCAGCGGCGGTAGCTGAGGAGGGGGGTGCGATGTCGGATTAACAATTTCCGACTACCGCATCCTCCAGGCGAACACCAACCACTGCAGAGCGGCCCAGGACCTGGTAGTGCAGGTCATGGCCGAGTGGTTGGTGAACGTAGCGGTGGTCGCCGAGCCCTACTCGATCCCCGGCAGCTGGCTGGGTGACGAGGACGACTCGGTGGCACTAGCGGCGCGGTCTTCCACAGACTCCCCTCCCCTCTCGCTATTAGAGAGGGGACCGGGATACGTGGCCGCCGCGTGGGGAGAATTAGCCCTTGTGGGCGTGTATTTCTCCCCAAACCGCCCTCTTCAGGACTTCGAGAACTATCTCGGAGTCCTGGCCGCCGTGGTCGGCAGGGCGGCGCCGCGTCAGGTCTCCGTATTGGGAGACCTGAACGCCAAGTCGGTAACCTGGGGCAACCGGGCCACCGACGCCCGCGGGCGGGCAGTGGAGATGTGGTCGGCCTCCTCTGGACTCTCCCTCTTGAACAGAGGCAGCGTCCAGACATGCGTGCGGCGGCAGGGTGGCTCAATAGTGGACGTCACTTTCGCCACCGCTGCGTTAGCCGCACGCGTGTTGAACTGGCGGGTGGACCTGGTGGAGACTATGTCGGACCACCGCTACGTGCGGTTCGACATCTCCACCAGTGGCCCCGGAGAGACACGGCCCCGCTCGGGGCCGTCACCGTTTCCAAGGTGGGCTCTCACCCGCCTGGACAGGGAGGCAGCGCGGGAGGCGGCGTTCGTCCAGGACTGGCTTTCGCCGCCTTCCGCCGGTATGGACGTGGACACCGTGGCGGGGCACCTGAGGGAGTCTCTGACCGAGGTATGCAACTCCAGCATGCCTCGGTCTCGCCGACCGCCACCCAAACGCGCCGTGTACTGGTGGTCGGCAGAGCTGGCGGGGCTTCGAGCGGCGTGTGTCGAGGCAAGGAGGGCCTACACGCGGAGCCGGCGGCGGCGTCGACGGGACCAGGCCGTCGGGGACCACCTCTATGAGGTATACATAGAGTCAAAAATGGTCCTCGATCGAGCCATCGCCGCCGCCAGAGACTCGGGGAGAGCGGAGATGCTGGAGGGTCTCGACAACGACCCATTCGGGAGGCCATACAAGGCGGCGCGCAACAAATTGCGCCCCTTTGGTCCCCCGGTGGCCGAGACCCTGGAGCCCTCGTTCCTGGATGGGGTGGTTCAGTCCCTGTTCCCGTGCAGGGACAACTTCACCCCACCAGTGATGGACCCTCCGCGGGGGACAGATCCGCCGCCAGCAGAGGAAGAAGAGGAGGCCCCTCCTGTCACGGAGTCGGAACTTGGCGCGGCGATTCTTCGTATCCGCGCCAAGAAGACAGCTCCGGGCCCCGACGGTGTTCCGGCGAGAGTGGTCGCGATCGCGGCCACTCAAATGGAGGGGAGGTTTCGGGACCTCTTCAGCGCATGCCTTGCGTCTGGGAGGTTCCCGAAACCGTGGAAGGAGGGGCAGCTGTGCCTCCTTCGCAAGGAGGGCCGCCCAGCAGATTCCCCCTCGGCATACCGACCCATCGTTCTGCTCGACGAGGTCGGTAAAATGTTCGAGGGGATAATCGCTGCCCGCCTAAAGGGCCATCTGCGGCGTATCGGGCCGGACTTGTCGGACGCTCAGTTCGGTTTTCGGGCTGAGCGGTCCACGGTGGACGCGCTGGCCTGCCTTAAAGGCCAGGTTAAGGAGGCGATGGAGGCGGGGGACGGACTGTTGGCGGTGTCATTCGACATTGCCAATGCCTTCAACTCCGTTCCCCACTGCACCATCCTCGAGGCGCTCCGATTCCACGGAGTGCCTCGATACATGCGCAGTCTGCTGGCCAGCTACCTGGAGGATCGGGCGATCCTCCTCGTAAACAGGACTGGCCGAGTCCGGCGGTACGCCGTCGAAGCCGGCGTTCCACAGGGGTCAGTCTTAGGACCTCTCCTCTGGAACGTCGGCTATGATTGGCTCTTGCGGGGAACTCTCCTCCGAGGCACGAGTGTCGTCTGCTATGCGGATGACACTCTCCTCACCGCCCGGGGGGGGAGTTTCAGGGAGGCGGCCAACTTGGCTTCGGCGGGCGGATCCTTGGTCGCGGGGAGGATCCGCCGCCTAGGTTTAACGGTGGCGCTGCACAAGACCGAGGCCGTGTTCTTCCACGGCCCTCGGCAGCGCCCCCCACCACCTGACGCCCACATCTTCGTGGAGGGCGTCAGAATTGAGGTGAAGGCCCAGATGAAGTATCTGGGCCTTGTACTCGACAGCAGGTGGCGCTTCGGTCCGCATTTTAGCGGGCTGTCGTCGCGCCTGCTGAAGGCCGCGGGCGCTCTCTCCTGGCTGCTTCCCAACTTGGGGGGCCCCAGCGCGCGATGCCGGCAACTTTACGCCGGCATCCTAAGGAGTATGGCCCTCTATGGGGCCCCTATCTGGGAAGAGTCCCTCCACAGGAGGGAGAACGCCGCGGCCTTGCGAGCACCTCAAAGGGCCATAGCCCAGCGGGCGGCGCGGGCTTACCGCACGGTGGGCTATGCGGCAGCATGCGCTCTGGCCAGCACACCGCCTTGGGAGCTCGAGGCGTGGGTGCTCGCCAGAGTGTACGAATGGACGGCGGAGCGAAGGGCGAGAGGTGTCCGCTCAGCTCCGGAAGAGCGGGAGGCCGTCCGGCGGGAGGCGAGGGACGCCATCGTTGTCCATTGGACCGGCGACCTCGCCACCGCAGCCTTCGGCCGCCGAACCCTCGACGCAATCGGGCCGGTCCTGCGAGACTGGCTCGAGCGTCCGCACGGGTTCCTCTCCTTCCGTCTCGTGCAGGTGCTGTCCGGACACGGTTCTTTCGGATCGTACCTGCACCGAATCGGACGGGAGGAGACGCCGTCGTGCCACGACTGTGGCGCGGCGGAGGACGCGGCGCAGCACACCCTCGAGGTGTGCCCGTCGTGGTCCGAGCCGCGCCGCAGTCTCGTCGCGGCGATCGGACCGGACCTCTCGCTCCCCGGCGTGGTTAACGCCATGCGGAGGAGGGGCCGAAGAAGACGTCAGTTCGACAGTCATCTCCGACTCCTCCCAGGTGGAGGCCAGCAGGCAACGGGTGCGGGGGCACCCTTGCCTGTATTGCACAGACCTCCACCAGTGTCGGACGGGAATGGCCAGGTGTTCCCGGCCATTCCCGTAGCCCCCCAGCCTGGGGGGCATGCGGGGCCCGCCACCTAGGCGGGCATGCGCCGGGAGGGTCGTGGACGTAAAGGCTGAGCCGGTTTCCCATGACCCTCCCATCACGGCGATGCGGGAACACCGCTGAGTTTTAGTGGGTATACTGTCGCTACTGACAGGAGTCCCACATACCCCGACTCGTCCCCCACGAGCCGGGGATGCGTAACGCATTTCTCAGCGACAAAAAAAAAAAAAAAAAAAAAAAAAAGGTTAGGTTCATCCCAACGGTCCTTCTCAGGACCAACCCAACGGCCCTTCTCAGGGCCACACCGCCGGCGGCGCTTTAGCGTCGGAAGCTGACCGCGTACCATCTGCGGCCAGATTATTCAGGAGGCCAGACGAGTTGTCGGATTCCGACGACTCCATAATGGACACGTCGGCAGGCGAGAGTGACCGCTTCAAGCGGAAGCGGTCTGAGGGCTCCTCGGAGTCTACTGTGAAGGCGAAGAAGAAGTCGAAGTCCAAAAAGGCTTTGACTTCTACTGCGGCTTCTTCCCACAATGTGGGCTTGCTGGACGCCGAGCGCCAGCTAAATCTGGCAAAGAGGGCGCAACTCCAGCTAGACCTGGAGGAGAGGGTCGCTGCCAAGGAGCAGCAGGCGCAAGCTGCCAGGTCGAGGGCTGGCTATGGTGCATCAAGTGTGCTGTATGCTGACCACTCCCTGGCGGAACTGGAGCGCATGGCGCAGGAAGACAGGGAGGAGGTCCTGGAGGTCGCCTCAAAGTCTTCCAATTTGAAGGGGACCTTCCAGAAGGCTCTCAAATGCCGGGCCGCCAGCATGCACGGCATCGTGATGGAGCTGGTGAAGCGGACGGCCACGGAGGAGACGCGGCAGCTGCAGGCGAAGGTGGATCGCCTGCAGGCGGAGGTCAGCCAGCTACACCAGAAGCTGGCTGAGGCCACGGCCAGGCCTGCCCAATCTGCCCCAGTCTGCCCGGTGGTAGGAGGCTCCTCCTCCTCCCCTGCTAGCCTCGAGGCAACAATCCGCGGGGTGGTGATGGAGGAGAGGGCCTTCATCCGGGCCTGCTTCGCGGGCATCGAGGACCGGCTCTTGCCGGAGAAGCGGCTCCGCCCGCCACTAGCAGCGGACAAGAGCCCACCACCGAGGGAGCAGGAACCTGCGCCTCTAGCAGGCCCGGCATCGGATGCGCAGCCCGCCAAGGGCAAAGGCAAGGGCAAGAGGACCAAGGCGGCTTCTCATGCCCCCACCACAAGCGCGGACGGAGCGTCTGGGTCGACTGCTACTCCACCAGCAGCCCCCCAGAACTCGCAGCAGGAAGATGCCCTTCTTCCCTCCACCACCCCGTCCAACCAGTGGACGGAAGTGGTCAGAAAGGGGAAAAAGGGCAAAAAGTCGGCCACCAAACCCGCTGCGACTGGTCCTCCAGCCAAAAAGGCAGGCGGGAGGAAGCTGGTTCCTCCCAAAACCGCGGCCGTCGTGGTGACCATCACCCCGGAGGCCGCGGAGCGGGGCGAGACGTACGAGTCCGTCCTGAGACGGGCTCGTACCAATGCTGATCCCTCCCAGCTGGGGATCAGCAACATCAAGTGCCGCCGAACCCTAACCGGGGCTCGAATTTTCGAGTTCTCGGGGGAACAGCGCGGCACAAATGCGGACCTCTTCGCAACAAAGTTGCAAGAGGTCATCGCGGACGCGGCAAAGGTCGTCAGGCCTGTCAAGACCGCAGCGTTGGAGGTGGCCGATCTGGATGATTCGGTCACCAAAGAGGATGTGGTGGCGGCCGTCGCGGCGGCTGGAGGCTGCGACGCTGGCGCGGTGAAAGGTGGAGTCATCAGGCCCGGCCGCCGCGGCTTGGGCACCATCCGCGTCGAGTGCCCAGTTGCTGCGGCTGGGGCCGTCCTTGCTGCGACCAAAGGACGCCTGCTGGTGGGCTTCAGCTCGGCTGTGGTCCGGGCACTTGAAGATCAGCCTGTTCGCTGCTTCAAGTGCTTCGCGTTCGGCCACACCCGGGCCACGTGTCCCTCCAAGTCCGACTGGGGAGACACATGCTTCCAATGCGGGCAAGAGGGACACGGGTGGGCTGCCTGCACCGCCCCCAAGCCACACTGCGCGGCGTGCGCCGCCGGTGGCCGCCCCGCGGACCACAGGATGTCGGGCAGGAGCTGCAAGGCCCCTGTGAGGAAGGGCGTAGTGCCGGCGCAGGTTCGCCCTGCTGCTGCTGCCGTCGCCGCCGTCGCCGCTGTAGCTCCAGCGGCGGTAGCTGAGGAGGGGGGTGCGATGTCGGACTAACAATTTCCGACTACCGCATCCTCCAGGCGAACACCAACCACTGCAGAGCGGCCCAGGACCTGGTGGTGCAGGTCATGGCCGAGTGGTTGGTGAACGTAGCGGTGGTCGCCGAGCCCTACTCGATCCCCGGCAGCTGGCTGGGTGACGAGGACGACTCGGTGGCACTAGCGGCGCGGTCTTCCACAGACTCCCCTCCCCTCTCGCTATTAGAGAGGGGACCGGGATACGTGGCCGCCGCATGGGGAGAATTAGCCCTTGTGGGCGTGTATTTCTCCCCAAACCGCCCTCTTCAGGACTTCGAGAACTATCTCGGAGTCCTGGCCGCCGTGGTCGGCAGGGCGGCGCCGCGTCAGGTCTCCGTATTGGGAGACCTGAACGCCAAGTCGGTAACCTGGGGCAACCGGGCCACCGACGCCCGCGGGCGGGCAGTGGAGATGTGGGCGGCCTCCTCTGGACTCTCCCTCTTGAACAGAGGCAGCGTCCAGACATGCGTGCGGCGGCAGGGTGGCTCAATAGTGGACGTCACTTTCGCCACCGCTGCGTTAGCCGCACGCGTGTTGAACTGGCGGGTGGACCTGGTGGAGACTATGTCGGACCACCGCTACGTGCGGTTCGACATCTCCACCAGTGGCCCCGGAGAGACGCGGCCCCGCTCGGGGCCGTCACCGTTTCCAAGGTGGGCTCTCACCCGCCTGGACAGGGAGGCAGCGCGGGAGGCGGCGTTCGTCCAGGACTGGCTTTCGCCGCCTTCCGCCGGTATGGACGTGGACACCGTGGCGGGGCACCTGAGGGAGTCTCTGACCGAGGTATGCAACTCCAGCATGCCTCGGTCTCGCCGACCGCCACCCAAACGCGCCGTGTACTGGTGGTCGGCAGAGCTGGCGGGGCTTCGAGCGGCGTGTGTCGAGGCAAGGAGGGCCTACACGCGGAGCCGGCGGCGGCGTCGACGGGACCAGGCCGTCGGGGACCACCTCTATGAGGTATACATAGAGTCAAAAATGGTCCTCGATCGAGCCATCGCCGCCGCCAGAGACTCGGGGAGAGCGGAGATGCTGGAGGGTCTCGACAACGACCCATTCGGGAGGCCATACAAGGCGGCGCGCAACAAATTGCGCCCCTTTGGTCCCCCGGTGGCCGAGACCCTGGAGCCCTCGTTCCTGGATGGGGTGGTTCAGTCCCTGTTCCCGTGCAGGGACAACTTCACCCCACCAGTGATGGACCCTCCGCGGGGGACAGATCCGCCGCCAGCAGAGGAAGAAGAGGAGGCCCCTCCTGTCACGGAGTCGGAACTTGGCGCGGCGATTCTTCGTATCCGCGCCAAGAAGACAGCTCCGGGCCCCGACGGTGTTCCGGCGAGAGTGGTCGCGATCGCGGCCACTCAAATGGAGGGGAGGTTTCGGGACCTCTTCAGCGCATGCCTTGCGTCTGGGAGGTTCCCGAAACCGTGGAAGGAGGGGCAGCTGTGCCTCCTTCGCAAGGAGGGCCGCCCAGCAGATTCCCCCTCGGCATACCGACCCATCGTTCTGCTCGACGAGGTCGGTAAAATGTTCGAGGGGATAATCGCTGCCCGCCTAAAGGGCCATCTGCGGCGTATCGGGCCGGACTTGTCGGACGCTCAGTTCGGTTTTCGGGCTGAGCGGTCCACGGTGGACGCGCTGGCCTGCCTTAAAGGCCAGGTTAAGGAGGCGATGGAGGCGGGGGACGGACTGTTGGCGGTGTCATTCGACATTGCCAACGCCTTCAACTCCGTTCCCCACTGCACCATCCTCGAGGCGCTCCGATTCCACGGAGTGCCTCGATACATGCGCAGTCTGCTGGCCAGCTACCTGGAGGATCGGGCGATCCTCCTCGTAAACAGGACTGGCCGAGTCCGGCGGTACGCCGTCGAAGCCGGCGTTCCACAGGGGTCAGTCTTAGGACCTCTCCTCTGGAACGTCGGCTATGATTGGCTCTTGCGGGGAACTCTCCTCCGAGGCACGAGTGTCGTCTGCTATGCGGATGACACTCTCCTCACCGCCCGGGGGGGGAGTTTCAGGGAAGCGGCCAACTTGGCCTCGGCGGGCGGATCCTTGGTCGCGGGGAGGATCCGCCGCCTAGGTTTAACGGTGGCGCTGCACAAGACCGAGGCCGTGTTCTTCCACGGCCCTCGGCAGCGCCCCCCACCACCTGACGCCCACATCTTCGTGGAGGGCGTCAGAATTGAGGTGAATGCCCAGATGAAGTATCTGGGCCTTGTACTCGACAGCAGGTGGCGCTTCGGTCCGCATCTTAGCGGGCTGTCGTCGCGCCTGCTGAAGGCCGCGGGCGCGCTCTCGTGGCTGCTTCCCAATTTGGGGGGCCCCAGCGCGCGATGCCGGCAACTCTACGCCGGCATCCTAAGGAGTATGGCCCTCTATGGGGCCCCTATCTGGGAAGAGTCCCTCCACAGGAGGGAGAACGCCGCGGCCTTGCGAGCACCTCAAAGGGCCATAGCCCAGCGGGCGGCGCGGGCTTACCGCACGGTGGGCTATGCGGCAGCATGCGCTCTGGCCAGCACCCCGCCTTGGGAGCTCGAGGCGTGGGTGCTCGCCAGAGTGTACGAATGGACGGCGGAGCGGAGGGCGAGAGGAGTTCGCTCAGCTCCGGAAGAGCGGGAGGCCGTCCGGCGGGAGGCGAGGGACGCCATCGTTGTCCATTGGACGGGCGACCTCGCCACCGCAACCTTCGGCCGCCGAACCCTCGACGCAATCGGGCCGGTCCTGCGAGACTGGCTCGAGCGTCCGCACGGGTTCCTCTCCTTCCGTCTCGTGCAGGTGCTGTCCGGACACGGTTCTTTCGGATCGTACCTGCACCGAATCGGACGGGAGGAGACGCCGTCGTGCCACGACTGTGGCGCGGCGGAGGACGCGGCGCAGCACACCCTCGAGGTGTGCCCGTCGTGGTCCGAGCCGCGCCGCAGTCTCGTCGCGGCGATCGGACCGGACCTCTCGCTCCCCGGCGTGGTTAACGCCATGCTGAGGGATGAGGGGTCCTGGGCGGCAGTCGCCTCCTTCTGCGAACACGTCATGTCCCAGAAGGAGGCGGCGGAGCGGGCGCGGGAGGAAGATCCTGCCGCGGCGCCGCTCCGAAGGCGGAGGAGGGGTCGAAGAAGACGTCAGTACGACAGTCATCTCCGACTCCTCCCAGGTGGAGGCCAGCAGGCGACGGGTGCGGGGGCACCCTTGCTTGTATCGCACAGGCCTCCACCAGTGTCGGACGGGAATGGCCAGGTGTTCCCGGCCATTCCCGTAGCCCCCCAACCTGGGGGGCATGCGGGGCCCGCCAGCTAGGCGGGCATGCGCCGGGAGGGTCGTGGACGTAAAGGCTGAGCCGGTTTCCCATGACCCTCCCATCACGGCGATGCGGGAACACCGCTGAGTTTTAGTGGGTATACTGTCGCTACTGACAGGAGTCCCACATACCCCGACTCGTCCCCCGCGAGCCGGGGATGCGTAACGCATTTCTCAGCGACAAAAAAAAAAAAAAAAAAAAAAAGGTTAGGTTAGGTTGGGGGATCCCCCACAGTGCATACTTCCTCGCAGTATCCCCCGGGCAACGCCGTGTCTGACCACCGTAACGGAGTGGCAGACCGGCGGCTAAAGTGCGCTGTGACTCGTAGATATCCTGCAGTAATCTACGAATATGTCGAGTTTAAATTTTAACCAAGTGTCGAGCAAGCCAGCGCGTGATGCGTCTGGCCGTTTTATCCGGAATCGCTCCTCCCAGGGCGATTCAAACGGCCCTTCTCAGGGCCAACCCAACGGCCCTTCTCAGGGCCAACCCAACGGCCCTTCTCAGGGCCAACCCAACGGCCCTTCTCAGGGCCAACCCCTCAACGGCCCTTCTCAGGGCCAACCAAACGGCCCTTTTCAGGGCCAACCAAACGGCCCTTCTCAGGGCCAACCCAACGGTCCTTCTCAGGACCAACCCAACGGTCCTTCTCAGGACCAACCAAACGGCCCTTCTCAGGGCCAACCCAACGGTCCTTCTCAGGACCAACCCAACGGCCCTTCTCAGGGCCACGCCGGTGGCGCTTTGGCGTCGGAAGCTGACCGCACACCATCTGCGGCCAGCTTGTTCAGAAGGCCAGATGAGTTGTCGGACTCTGACGACTCCTTCATGGACACGTCGGCGGGCGAAAGCGACCGCTTCAAGCGGAAGCGGTCTGAGGGCTCCTCGGAGTCCACTGTTAAGGCGAAGAAGAAGTCGAAGTCTAAAAAGGCTTCGACTTCTTCCCACAATGTGGGCTTGCTGGACGCCGAGCGCCAGCTAAATCTGGCAAAGAGGGCGCAACTCCAGCTAGACCTGGAGGAGAGGGTCGCTGCCAAGGAGCAGCAGGCGCAAGCTGCCAGGTCGAGGGCTGGCTATGGTGCATCAAGTGTGCTGTATGCTGACCACTCCCTGGCGGAACTGGAGCGCATGGCGCAGGAAGACAGGGAGGAGGTCCTGGAGGTCGCCTCAAAGTCTTCCAATTTGAAGGGGACCTTCCAGAAGGCTCTCAAATGCCGGGCCGCCAGCATGCACGGCATCGTGATGGAGCTGGTGAAGCGGACGGCCACGGAGGAGACGCGGCAGCTGCAGGCGAAGGTGGATCGCCTGCAGGCGGAGGTCAGCCAGCTACACCAGAAGCTGGCTGATGCCACGGGCAAGCCTGCCCAATCTGCCCCAGTCTGCCCGG
This sequence comes from Agrochola lota, assembly GCA_947364205.1. Classification (NCBI taxonomy): domain Eukaryota; kingdom Metazoa; phylum Arthropoda; class Insecta; order Lepidoptera; family Noctuidae; genus Agrochola; species Agrochola lota. The sequence continues at coordinate 85,175 of OX376222.1, read as the reverse complement.
TGGTAGGAGGCTCTTCCTCCTCAACTGCCAGCCTCGAGGCAACGATCCGCGGGGTGGTAATGGAGGAGAGGGCCTTCATCCGAGCCTGCTTCGCAGGCATCGAGGACCGGCTCTTACCGGAAAAGCGGCTCCGGCCGCCGCTAGCGGCGGACAAGAGCCCACCGCCGAGGGAGCAGGAACCTGCGCCTCTAGCAGGCCCGGCATCGGATGCGCAGCCCGCCAAGGGCAAAGGCAAGGGCAAGAGGACCAAGGCGGCTCCTCATGCCCCCACCGCAAGCGCGGACGGAGCGTCTGGGTCGACTGCTACTCCAGCAGCCCCCCAGAACTCGCAGCAGGAAGATGCCCTTCTTCCCTCCACCACCCCGTCCAACCAGTGGACGGAAGTGGTCAGAAAAGGGAAAAAGGGCAAAAAGTCGGCAGCCAAACCCGCTGCAACTGGTCCTCCAGCCAAAAAGGCCGGCGGGAGGAAGCTGGTTCCTCCCAAAACCGCGGCCGTCGTGGTGACCATCACCCCGGAGGCCGCGGAGCGAGGCGAGACGTACGAGTCCGTCCTAAGACGGGCTCGTACCAATGCTGATCCCTCCCAGCTGGGGATCAGCAACATCAAGTGCCGCCGAACCCTAACCGGGGCTCGAATTTTCGAGTTTTCGGGGGAGCAGCGCGGCACTAATGCGGACCTCTTCGCAACAAAGTTGCAAGAGGTCATCGCGGACGCGGCAAAGGTCGTCAGGCCTGTCAAGACCGCAGCCTTGGAGGTGGCCGATCTGGACGATTCGGTCACCAAAGAGGATGTGGTGGCGGCCGTCGCGGCGGCTGGAGGCTGCGACGCTGGCGCGGTGAAGAGCGGAGCCATCAGGCCCGGCCGCCGCGGCATGGGCATCGTCCGCGTCGAGTGCCCGGTCGCTGCGGCTGGGGCCGTCCTTGCTGCGACCAAGGGACGGATGCTTGTGGGGTTCGGCTCGGCTGTGGTCCGGGCACTTGAAGACCAGCCTGTTCGCTGCTTCAAGTGCTTCGCGTTCGGCCACACCCGGGCCACGTGTCCCTCCAAGTCCGACTGGGGAGACACGTGCTTCCAATGCGGGCAGGAGGGACACGGGTGGGCTGCCTGCACCGCCCCCAAGCCACACTGCGCGGCGTGCGCCGCCGGTGGCCGCCCCGCGGACCACAGGATGTCGGGCAGGAGCTGCAAGGCTCCTGTGAGGAAGGGCGTAGTGCCGGCGCAGGTTCGCCCTGCTGCTACTGCCGTCGCCGCCGTCGCCGCTGTAGCTCCAGCGGCGGTAGCTGAGGAGGGGGGTGCGATGTCGGATTAACAATTTCCGACTATCGCATCCTCCAGGCGAACACCAACCACTGCAGAGCGGCCCAGGACCTGGTGGTGCAGGTCATGGCCGAGTGGTTGGTGAACGTAGCGGTGGTCGCCGAGCCCTACTCGATCCCCGGCAGCTGGCTGGGTGACGAGGACGACTCGGTGGCAATAGCGGCGCGGTCTTCCACAGACTCCCCTCCCCTCTCGCTATTAGAGAGGGGACCGGGATACGTGGCCGCCGCGTGGGGAGACTTAGCCCTTGTGGGCGTGTATTTCTCCCCAAACCGCCCTCTTCAGGACTTCGAGAACTATCTCGGAGTCCTGGCCGCCGTGGTCGGCAGGGCGGCGCCGCGTCAGGTCTCCGTATTGGGAGACCTGAACGCCAAGTCGGTAACCTGGGGCAACCGGGCCACCGACGCCCGCGGGCGGGCAGTGGAGATGTGGGCGGCCTCCTCTGGACTCTCCCTCTTGAACAGAGGCAGCGTCCAGACATGCGTGCGGCGGCAGGGTGGCTCAATAGTGGACGTCACTTTCGCCACCGCTGCGTTAGCCGCACGCGTGTTGAACTGGCGGGTGGACCTGGTGGAGACTATGTCGGACCACCGCTACGTGCGGTTTGACATCTCCACCAGTGGCCCCGGAGAGACGCGGCCCCGCTCGGGGCCGTCACCGTTTCCAAGGTGGGCTCTCACCCGCCTGGACAGGGAGGCAGCGCGGGAGGCGGCGTTCGTCCAGGACTGGCTTTCGCCGCCTTCCGCCGGTATGGACGTGGACACCGTGGCGGGGCACCTGAGGGAGTCTCTGACCGAGGTATGCAACTCCAGCATGCCTCGGTCTCGCCGACCGCCACCCAAACGCGCCGTGTACTGGTGGTCGGCGGAGCTGGCGGGGCTTCGAGCGGCGTGTGTCGAGGCAAGGAGGGCCTACACGCGGAGCCGGCGGCGGCGTCGACGGGACCAGGCCGTCGGGGATCACCTCTATGAGGTATACATAGAGGCAAAAATGGTCCTCGATCGAGCCATCGCCGCCGCCAGAGACTCGGGGAGAGCGGAGATGCTGGAGGGTCTCGACAACGACCCATTCGGGAGGCCATACAAGGCGGCGCGCAACAAATTGCGCCCCTTTGGTCCCCCGGTGGCCGAGACCCTGGAGCCCTCGTTCCTGGATGGGGTGGTTCAGTCCCTGTTCCCGTGCAGGGACAACTTCACCCCACCAGTGATGGACCCTCCGCGGGGGACAGATCCGCCGCCAGCTGAGGAGGAAGAGGAGGCCCCTCCTGTCACGGAGTCGGAACTTGGCGCGGCGATTCTCCGTATCCGCGCCAAGAAGACAGCTCCGGGCCCCGACGGTGTTCCGGCGAGAGTGGTCGCGATCGCGGCCACTCAAATGGAGGAGAGGTTTCGGGACCTCTTCAGCGCATGCCTTGCGTCTGGGAGGTTCCCGAAACCGTGGAAGGAGGGGCAGCTGTGCCTCCTTCGCAAGGAGGGCCGCCCTGCAGATTCCCCCTCGGCATACCGACCCATCGTTCTGCTCGACGAGGTCGGTAAAATGTTCGAGGGGATTATCGCTGCCCGCCTAAAGGGCCATCTGCGGCGTATCGGGCCGGACTTGTCGGACGCTCAGTTCGGTTTTCGGGCTGAGCGGTCCACGGTGGACGCGCTGGCCTGCCTTAAAGGCCAGGTTAAGGAGGCGATGGAGGCGGGGGACGGACTGTTGGCGGTGTCATTCGACATTGCCAACGCCTTCAACTCCGTTCCCCACTGCACCATCCTCGAGGCGCTCCGATTCCACGGAGTGCCTCGATACATGCGCAGTCTGCTGGCCAGCTACCTGGAGGATCGGGCGATCCTCCTCGTAAACAGGACTGGCCGAGTCCGGCGGTACGCCGTCGAAGCCGGCGTTCCACAGGGGTCAGTCTTAGGACCTCTCCTCTGGAACGTCGGCTATGATTGGCTCTTGCGGGGAACTCTCCTCCGAGGCACGAGTGTCGTCTGCTATGCGGATGACACTCTCCTCACCGCCCGGGGGGGGAGTTTCAGGGAGGCGGCCAACTTGGCTTCGGCGGGCGGATCCCTGGTCGCGGGGAGGATCCGCCGCCTAGGTTTAACGGTGGCGCTGCACAAGACCGAGGCCGTGTTCTTCCACGGCCCTCGGCAGCGCCCCCCACCACCTGACGCCCACATCTTCGTGGAGGGCGTCAGAATTGAGGTGAAGGCCCAGATGAAGTATCTGGGCCTGGTACTCGACAGCAGGTGGCGCTTCGGCCCGCATTTTAGCGGGCTGTCGTCGCGCCTGCTGAAGGCCGCGGGCGCTCTCTCCTGGCTGCTTCCCAACTTGGGGGGCCCCAGCGCGCGATGCCGGCAACTTTACGCCGGCATCTTGAGGAGTATGGCCCTCTACGGGGCTCCTATCTGGGAAGAGTCCCTCCACAGAAGAGAGAACGCCGCGGCCTTGCGGGCACCTCAAAGGGCCATAGCCCAGCGGGCGGCGCGGGCCTACCGCACGGTGGGCTATGCGGCAGCATGCGCTCTGGCCGGCACCCCACCTTGGGAACTCGAGGCGTGGGTGCTCGCCAGAGTGTATGAATGGACGGCGGAGCGAAGGGCGAGAGGAGTTCGCTCAGCTCCGGAAGAGCGGGAGGCCGTCCGGCGGGAGGCGAGGGACGCCATCGTTGTCCATTGGACGGGCGACCTCGCCACCGCAGCCTTCGGCCGCCGAACCCTCGACGCAATCGGGCCGGTCCTGCGAGACTGGCTCGAGCGTCCGCACGGGTTCCTCTCCTTCCGTCTCGTGCAGGTGCTGTCCGGACACGGTTCTTTCGGATCGTACCTGCACCGAATCGGACGGGAGGAGACGCCGTCGTGCCACGACTGTGGCGCGGCGGAGGACGCGGCGCAGCACACCCTCGAGGTGTGCCCGTCGTGGTCCGAGCCGCGCCGCAGTCTCGTCGCGGCGATCGGACCGGACCTCTCGCTCCCCGGCGTGGTTAACGCCATGCTGAGGGATGAGGGGTCCTGGGCGGCAGTCGCCTCCTTCTGCGAACACGTCATGTCCCAGAAGGAGGCGGCGGAGCGGGCGCGGGAGGAAGATCCTGCCGCGGCGCCGCTCCGAAGGCGGAGGAGGGGTCGAAGAAGACGTCAGTTCGACAGTCATCTCCGACTCCTCCCAGGTGGAGGCCAGCAGGCAACGGGTGCGGGGGCACCCTTGCCTGTATTGCACAGACCTCCACCAGTGTCGGACGGGAATGGCCAGGTGTTCCCGGCCATTCCCGTAGCCCCCCAACTTGGGGGGCATGCGGGGCCCGCCAGCTAGGCGGGCATGCGCCGGGAGGGTTGTGGACGTAAAGGCTGAGCCGGTTTCCCATGACCCTCCCATCACGGCGATGCGGGAACACCGCTGAGTTTTAGTGGGTATACTGTCGCTACTGACAGGAGTCCCACATACCCCGACTCGTCCCCCACGAGCCGGGGATGCGTAACGCATTTCTCAGCGACAAAAAAAAAAAAAAAAAAAAAAAAAAAAGGTTAGGTTAGGTTTTTTTTTTTTTTTTTTTTTTTTTTTTTTTTTTTTTTTTTTTGGCAGGAGTGGGAAATCCTCATGGACGCCCAGACTGCGTCACAGATGACCCAGTCTGGGCAGTGCCGGACTCTTACCGGCTAAAACCACACTCCTGCCTTTCTAAGTGTCCCCCTGACATAGTCAGAGACCTTTTTTTTTTTTTAAATGATTTTTTATATTAATTAGCAATTTTTCTTATTGATGATCTGAAATTTAAATAAAGATTTGCTTGTTTTAATGTTTATCTATATTTTTTTAAATTATAATCTTGAAGTTATTATTTTTAATTAATTTTGAGTATCTATATGTTTGTTCTATGCTTTGTCTGTATATACCTTTTATATATTAAAAGCGTAGGTTTATGTTTCCTTGTTTCGGATGATTACTTTTTTCCCTATTGTTATGCAGTATTCTAATAAAATTTTTCTTAGTTTTCCTTCAGTCATTATTTTAGAAATATTTTCCCTGTTTATATCCACTTCCATTCTCAACTCCGCATCCAATCTTTCAGTTCCAAACGCTGGACATTCGGTCAAAATGTGAGGGACTGTTTCTTGTGCATCCGGCTCACAGATGCACGATGGGCTCCCCTTACACTTAAAGCGGTGCAGGTATTCAGAGAACCCACCGTGCCCCGTCAAAATCTGCGTAACAACACCAGTTGGCTTTATTTTCCTTACAATTTTGAAGGCATCAATCACGTCTGGGAGGAAAATCTTAGTGACGGAGGCTGTTTCGCCATTTTTGTATCTCTGGTTCCATTCGTCAAGCGACTCCATTCGGATCTGCCGCTTGACGAATGAAACCGGACAAAGGTCATAATCCGGCTTCTTTTTCGATTTAAGTGCAGCCTCTTTAGCTAGGTGGTCTGCGCGTTCATTGCCCTCCAATCCGGCGTGAGCCTTTACCCAGAACAAAGAAACATCTTTGCTCTGGGATAAGGCCGCGCCCACGTTTGCTCTCGCCTCCACGGCCAGGGCGTGGAAGGAACCTTGGTTCGTGACTGTTTGAAGTGCAGCCTTTGAGTCACTATAGATTCCGAAGGTTCCCTCTTTGCGCTTGAGGATTTCTCTCGTGGCTACGCATATGGCCAGGAGTTCCGCCTGGTAGACCGTGCAGCACGACGGCAAACTAAGCTTTACGGACTTGATCTCGGCATCGCTGTCCCACAGTGACAGTGCTGCTCCGACCTTGCCCGCAATCTTGCTGCCGTCGGTGAAAAACCGGACCGCCTGGGTGTTGTGGGTGTCTACTCGGGACTGGTCCTCCAGACTCACGAAATCCATGGCCATATGTTTCGCCGGATGTGGAGTCTCTGCAAATGCCACCACACGCTCCACCTCCCTGCCCGCTAGTGCTGGCCGGGGCACTCCTCTCTTTGCCTCATACAGGGCGGCTGCTTCCTGTATACGGAGGTCGAGTGGAAGTATCCCAGCCAGCACCAGGGACGCGTTCAGCGAAACCGTGCGGTAGGATTTGCAGAGCTTTTGAGCAAATCCTCGTTGGACCGTGTTCAGCAGCTTCTGCACTCCTATTTTCCTTGTTGCCGGCGCCCAGGCGCTTGCCGCGTACATCACCACCGGCTCCACCGCTGCCGTGTAGATGCTCCGTATGACCTCCGGATGCAGGCCCCAGCTCACTTTAGCCGCTCTGGATAGCTGCTTGTAGATGTTAGCAGCTTTTCTACACACGTTTGCGGCGTGGGTGTTGAAAGTGAGCTGGTGGTCGACGGTGAGCCCCAGTATTTTTATTTCCTTTGACATGCCAATGTCGACCCCGCCCATGCTCAGGAGTGGGACATCGTACTTCAGCTTCTTGGTAATTACCATTGCACAGGTTTTGTGTGGTGCAAACTTCAGTTTGTTTCCGATGCCCCACTTCCGAACATACTCGAGGGCGGCATTGGCATGTCTTTGAACTTCCAATGCTGTGTCACCGTCGAAGATCATAACGACATCATCGGCAAAGGCCTGGCAGTGATGCCCCCGCTCTTCCAACCCCTTCAGCAAAGGATCCAGCAACAGGTTCCATAGGATCGGACCACCAATCGACCCCTGTACGCACCCCTTATTTGTGTTCCTTTGACACTCTGCTCCGGCGTACCTAACTCGGACACTCCTACCAGTCAGGTAGCTGTCCAGCATCCGTCTGAGATTCACCGGGCACCTTTCCTCAGCCAGTCTGGTCCTGATTGCAGGCCACCATGCGCTGTCGAAGGCTCCCTCTATGTCAAGCGATACAACAGTGATCAGCTTCTTTTGGCTCAGCTTTGTTTTGATATGTTGTATCATGGTGTAGAGGGAGTCCTCGGTGCTCTTCTGGGGCATGAAACCAAACTGACGAGTACTCAACCGCGGGATCAGATGCCACTTCAACCTTGCTACCAACATTTTTTCGAGCATTTTGCCCAGGACTGGTAGGAGGCCGATCGGTCTGTAGGATTTCGGGGTGGTGTAACAGTCTTTGCCTGGCTTCCGGAGTATCACCACTGTGGCCACTTTCCAGGCTCCGGGGAAGTAACCCTGCTCGAGGCACTTGTTGGTCAGTGCAAGGAACATCCCCGGGTCCCGGGATATGGCTTGGGCACAGATATCGGCTGTGAGACCATCCGCCCCGGGTGCCTTCTTTGGGTTGAAGCTTTCCACCGCGGTTTTCAGCTCCTGAAGTGTAAACGGTGGGTCATGTTGTTCATCATGCGTCCACTCGTTTACACGACTGGCCGCTTCTCGCGTCCGACGGTGGTCATCCTTGTCTTCCTCTTCCAGGTCTTCGGGGTAGAAGGTCTCCGCCAGCAGTGTAGCCGAGTCCATACCATCGAGTGGCACCCCATCCTTCACCAATGGCAAGTCCTCTTGTCGTTTAGCTGTCCGTCCCATGATCCTGTATATACCCTCCCAAACTCCTTCTTTGTCCTGTTTTTCGCAGAACCCCTTCCAACTTGTAATCTGAGCCCTTTTGGCTTGCAACTCATAATTCTCTTTCGCTTGCAGGTACTCCTCGACGACCCTCGCTCTCCGGACCGGTGCAGCGCATTGAATGCGGCGTCTCCTGGTGTTTACCTCGTTCATCATATCAGCGAGCTCAGTCGACCACCACGGTATTGTAAGTATTTCGGTATTTTTTATTTTAGCTAAGGTTTCATTGCTGGTTTCAGTGACAGTTCTAATATAATTTTTTACACAATTTTCAAGATCAATTTTATTGTTTATTTTATTTATATCTTCTGTAATTAAGTTGTAGTCTGCTTTTAATTGGGCCAATTTCTCATGAAATTGGCTCCAATTTGCTTTTTTTGTATTAAAAAGTCTAGTGGTTCTATTTATATTTGTTCCTTTAGATTTTAGAAGATTAATATTAAATACAATACCGTTGTGGTCCGAGCTCGTGATGCCTTCCTCAACCCTCCAGTCCTCCACCAGGTCTAGCAACTCCGTTGAACACGCTGTTACGTCAACGAAGCTGGTGTATGATTTGCCACCCCTGATGGTGTCGAAGGTTGGAGTGTTTCCGACGTTGAGTACCTGCAAGCACATTTCGTCTAGCGTTCCCGACATTTCCTCACCCCTGCCGTCTACAACCAAACTGCCCCACCAGGTGCTCTTCGCATTTGCGTCACCTCCCATTATAATTTTTGTGGGGCCCATTTCCTCACGAATCTGCAGAAGCTGCTCCAGGTATGGCTGTATGGGCTGGTCTGGTTCAAAATAGAACGAGACTACTGCGATTTCCCAGGCGCTGGTTCGGATCCTCACCACCGTGATGTTATTGGTGGTGAGTTTTGGACACTGCGTGACGTCAAGGTCATGATCAAAGACGACTATTGCCGATATGTATATATGACTATGGCTTGCTGGATGCCGAGCGCCAGCTAAATCTGGCGAAGAGGGCGCAACTCCAGCTAGACCTGGAGGAGAGGGTCGCCGCCAAGGAACAGCAGGCACAAGCTGCCAGGTCGAGGGCTGGCTATGGTGCATCCAGTGTGCTGTATGCTGGCCACTCCCTGGCGGAACTGGAGCGCATGGCGCATGAAGATAGGGAGGAGGTCCTGGAGGTCGCCTCAAAGTCCTCCAATTTGAAGGGGACCTTCCAGAAGGCCCTTAAATGCCGGGCCGCCAGCATGCACGGCATTGTGATGGAGCTGGTGAAGCGGACGGCCACGGAGGAGACGCGGCAGCTGCAGGCGAAGGTGGATCGCCTGCAGGCGGAGGTCAGCCAGCTACACCAGAAGCTGGCTGATGCCACGGGCAAGCCTGCCCAATCTGCCCCAGTCTGCCCGGTGGTAGGAGGCTCTTCCTCCTCAACTGCCAGCCTCGAGGCAACGATCCGCGGGGTGGTAATGGAGGAGAGGGCCTTCATCCGAGCCTGCTTCGCAGGCATCGAGGACCGGCTCTTACCGGAAAAGCGGCTCCGGCCGCCGCTAGCGGCGGACAAGAGCCCACCGCCGAGGGAGCCGGAACCTGCGCCTCTAGCGGGCCCAGCGTCGAGTACGCAGCCCGCCAAGGGCAAGGGCAAGGGCAAGAGGACCAAAGTGGCTTCTCATGCCTCCACGGAGGAACCGTCTGGGTCATCTGCCACTCAGGCAGCCCCCCAGATATTGCAGGAAGAAGACGCCCTTCTTCCCTCCACCACCCCGTCCAACCAACCGTGGACGGAAGTGGGCAAGAGAGGGAAAAAGAAAAAGGGGACAAAGTCGGCCCCCAAGCCCGCTGCGACCGGTCCTGCGGTCAAAAAGGCCGGCGGGAGGAAGCTGGTTCCTCCCAAAACCGCGGCCGTCGTGGTGACCATCACCCCGGAGGCCGCGGAGCGGGGCGAGACGTACGAGTCCGTACTAAGACGGGCTCGTACCAATGCTGATCCCTCCCAGCTGGGGATCAGCAACATCAAGTGCCGCCGAACCCTAACCGGGGCTCGAATTTTCGAGTTCTCGGGGGAGCAGCGCGGCACAAATGCGGACCTCTTCGCAACAAAGTTGCAAGAGGTCATCGCGGACGCGGCAAAGGTCGTCAGGCCTGTCAAGACCGCAGCCTTGGAGGTGGCCGATCTGGACGATTCGGTCACCAAAGAGGATGTGGTGGCGGCCGTCGCGGCGGCTGGAGGCTGCGACGCTGGCGCGGTGAAGAGCGGAGCCATCAGGCCCGGCCGCCGCGGCATGGGCATCGTCCGCGTCGAGTGCCCAGTCGCTGCGGCTGGGGCCGTCCTTGCTGCGACCAAGGGACGGATGCTTGTGGGGTTCGGCTCGGCTGTGGTCCGGGCACTTGAAGACCAGCCTGTTCGCTGCTTCAAGTGCTTCGCGTTCGGCCACACCCGGGCCACGTGTCCCTCCAAGTCCGACTGGGGAGACACGTGCTTCCAATGCGGGCAAGAGGGACACGGGTGGGCTGCCTGCACCGCCCCCAAGCCACACTGCGCGGCGTGCGCCGCCGGTGGCCGCCCCGCGGACCACAGGATGTCGGGCAGGAGCTGCAAGGCCCCTGTGAGGAAGGGCGTAGTGCCGGCGCAGGTTCGCCCTGCTGCCACTGCCGTCGCCGCCGTCGCCGCTGTGGCTCCAGCGGCGGTAGCTGAGGAGGGGGGTGCGATGTCGGATTAACAATTTCCGACTACCGCATCCTCCAGGCGAACACCAACCACTGCAGAGCGGCCCAGGACCTGGTGGTGCAAGTCATGGCCGAGTGGTTGGTGAACGTAGCGGTGGTCGCCGAGCCCTACTCGATCCCCGGCAGCTGGCTGGGCGACGAGGACGACTCGGTGGCACTAGCGGCGCGGTCTTCCACAGACTCCCCTCCCCTCTCGCTATTAGAGAGGGGACCGGGATACGTGGCCGCCGCGTGGGGAGAATTAGCCCTTGTGGGCGTCTATTTCTCCCCAAACCGCCCTCTTCAGGACTTCGAGAACTATCTCGGAGTCCTGGCCGCCGTGGTCGGCAGGGCGGCGCCGCGTCAGGTCTCCGTACTGGGAGACCTGAACGCCAAGTCGGTAACCTGGGGCAACCGGGCCACCGACGCCCGCGGGCGGGCAGTGGAGATGTGGTCGGCCTCCTCTGGACTCTCCCTCTTGAACAGAGGCAGCGTCCAGACATGCGTGCGGCGGCAGGGTGGCTCAATAGTGGACGTCACTTTCGCCACCGCTGCGTTAGCCGCACGCGTGTTGAACTGGCGGGTGGACCTGGTGGAGACTATGTCGGACCACCGCTACGTGCGGTTCGACATCTCCACCAGTGGCCCCGGAGAGACGCGGCCCCGCTCGGGGCCGTCACCGTTTCCAAGGTGGGCTCTCACCCGCCTGGACAGGGAGGCAGCGCGGGAGGCGGCGTTCGTCCAGGACTGGCTTTCGCCGCCTTCCGCCGGCCTGGATGTGGACACCGTAGCGGGGCACCTCAGGGAGTCTCTGACCGAGGTATGCAACTCCAGCATGCCTCGGTCTCGCCGACCGCCACCCAAACGCGCCGTGTACTGGTGGTCGGCGGAGCTGGCGGGGCTTCGAGCGGCGTGTGTCGAGGCAAGGAGGGCCTACACGCGGAGCCGGCGGCGGCGTCGACGGGACCTGGCCGTCGGGGACCACCTCTATGAGGTATACATAGAGGCAAAAATGGTCCTCGATCGAGCCATCGCCGCCGCCAGAGACTCGGGGAGAGCGGAGATGCTGGAGGGTCTCGACAACGACCCATTCGGGAGGCCATACAAGGCGGCGCGCAACAAATTGCGCCCCTTTGGTCCCCCGGTGGCCGAGACCCTGGAGCCTTCGTTCCTGGATGGGGTGGTTCAGTCCCTGTTCCCGTGCAGGGACAACTTCACCCCACCAGTGATGGACCCGCCGCGGGGCGCAGATCCACCGCCAGCTGAGGAGGAAGAGGAGGCCCCTCCTGTCACGGAGTCGGAACTTGGCGCGGCGATTCTCCGTATCCGCGCCAAGAAGACAGCTCCGGGCCCCGACGGTGTTCCGGCGAGAGTGGTCGCGATCGCGGCCACTCAAATGGAGGAGAGGTTTCGGGACCTCTTCAGCGCATGCCTTGCGTCTGGGAGGTTCCCGAAACCGTGGAAGGAGGGGCAGCTGTGCCTCCTTCGCAAGGAGGGCCGCCCTGCAGATTCCCCCTCGGCATACCGACCCATCGTTCTGCTCGATGAGGTCGGCAAAATGTTCGAGGGGATAATCGCTGCCCGCCTAAAGAGCCATCTGCGGCGTATCGGGCCGGACTTGTCGGACGCTCAGTTCGGTTTTCGGGCTGAGCGGTCCACGGTGGACGCGCTGGCCTGCCTTAAAGGCCAGGTCAAGGAGGCGATGGAGGCGGGGGACGGACTGTTGGCGGTGTCATTCGACATTGCCAACGCCTTCAACTCCGTTCCCCACTGCACCATCCTCGAGGCGCTCCGATTCCACGGAGTGCCTCGATACATGCGCAGTCTGCTGGCCAGCTACCTGGAGGATCGGGCGATCCTCCTCGTAAACAGGACTGGCCGAGTCCGGCGGTACGCCGTCGAAGCCGGCGTTCCACAGGGGTCAGTCTTAGGACCTCTCCTCTGGAACGTCGGCTATGATTGGCTCTTGCGGGGAACTCTCCTCCGAGGCACGAGTGTCGTCTGCTATGCGGATGATACTCTCCTCACCGCCCGGGGGGGGAGTTTCAGGGAGGCGGCCAACTTGGCTTCGGCGGGCGGATCCTTGGTCGCGGGGAGGATCCGCCGCCTAGGTTTAACGGTGGCGCTGCACAAGACCGAGGCCGTGTTCTTCCACGGCCCTCGGCAGCGCCCCCCACCACCTGACGCCCACATCTTCGTGGAGGGCGTCAGAATTGAGGTAAAGGCCCAGATGAAGTATCTGGGCCTTGTACTCGACAGCAGGTGGCGCTTCGGTCCGCATTTTAGCGGGCTGTCGTCGCGCCTGCTGAGGGCCGCGGGCGCTCTCTCCTGGCTGCTTCCCAACTTGGGGGGCCCCAGCGCGCGATGCCGGCAACTTTACGCCGGCATCTTGAGGAGTATGGCCCTCTACGGGGCTCCTATCTGGGAGGAGTCCCTCCACAGAAGGGAGAACGCCGCGGCCTTGCGGGCACCTCAAAGGGCCATAGCCCAGCGGGCGGCGCGGGCTTACCGCACGGTGGGCTATGCGGCAGCATGCGCTCTGGCCAGCACCCCGCCTTGGGAGCTCGAGGCGTGGGTGCTCGCCAGAGTGTACGAATGGACGGCGGAGCGGAGGGCGAGAGGAGTCCGCTCAGCTCCGGAAGAGCGGGAGGCCGTCCGGCGGGAGGCGAGGGACGCCATCGTTGTCCATTGGACGGGCGACCTCGCCACCGCAGCCTTCGGCCGCCGAACCCTCGACGCAATCGGGCCGGTCCTGCGAGACTGGCTCGAGCGTCCGCACGGGTTCCTCTCCTTCCGTCTCGTGCAGGTGCTGTCCGGACACGGTTCTTTCGGATCGTACCTGCACCGAATCGGACGGGAGGAGACGCCGTCGTGCCACGACTGTGGCGCGGCGGAGGACGCGGCGCAGCACACCCTCGAGGTGTGCCCGTCGTGGTCCGAGCCGCGCCGCAGTCTCGTCGCGGCGATCGGACCGGACCTCTCGCTCCCCGGCGTGGTTAACGCCATGCTGAGGGATGAGGGGTCCTGGGCGGCTGTCGCCTCCTTCTGCGAACACGTCATGTCCCAGAAGGAGGCGGCGGAGCGGGCGCGGGAGGAAGATCCTGCCGCGGCGCCGCTCCGAAGGCGGAGGAGGGGTCGAAGAAGACGTCAGTACGACAGTCATCTCCGACTCCTCCCAGGTGGAGGCCAGCAGGCAACGGGTACGGGGGCACCCTTGCCTGTATCGCACAGGCCTCCACCAGTGTCGGACGGGAATGGCCAGGTGTTCCCGGCCATTCCCGTAGCCCCCCAACATGGGGGGCATGCGGGGCCCGCCACTTAGGCGGGCATGCGCCGGGAGGGTCGTGGACGTAAAGGCTGAGCCGGTTTCCCATGACCCTCCCATCACGGCGATGCGGGAACACCGCTGAGTTTTAGTGGGTATACTGTCACCTCTGACAGGAGTCCCACATACCCCGACTCGTCCCCCACGAGCCGGGGATGCGTAACGCATTTCTCAGCGACAAAAAAAAAAAAAAAAAAAAAAAAAAAAAAAAAAAAAGGTTAGGTTAGGTTAGGTTAGGTTCCCTCCTGTCACGGAGTCGGAACTTGGCGCGGCGATTCTCCGTATCCGTGCCAAGAAGACAGCTCCGGGCCCCGACGGTGTTCCGGCGAGAGTGGTCGCGATCGCGGCCACTCAAATGGAGGACAGGTTTCGGGACCTCTTCAGCGCATGCCTTGCGTCTGGAAGGTTTCCGAAACCTTGGAAGGAGGGGCAGCTGTGCCTCCTTCGCAAGGAGGGCCGCCCAGCAGACTCCCCCTCGGCATACCGACCCATCGTTCTGCTCGACGAGGTCGGTAAAATGTTCGAGGGGATAATCGCTGCCCGCCTAAAGGGCCATCTGCGGCGTATCGGGCCGGACTTGTCGGACGCTCAGTTCGGTTTTCGGGCTGAGCGGTCCACGGTGGACGCGCTGGCCTGCCTTAAAGGCCAGGTTAAGGAGGCGATGGAGGCGGGGGACGGACTGTTGGCGGTGTCATTCGACATTGCCAACGCCTTCAACTCCGTTCCCCACTGCACCATCCTCGAGGCGCTCCGATTCCACGGAGTGCCTCGATACATGCGCAGTCTGCTGGCCAGCTACCTGGAGGATCGGGCGATCCTCCTCGTAAACAGGACTGGCCGAGTCCGGCGGTACGCCGTCGAAGCCGGCGTTCCACAGGGGTCAGTCTTAGGACCTCTCCTCTGGAACGTCGGCTATGATTGGCTCTTGCGGGGAACTCTCCTCCGAGGCACGAGTGTCGTCTGCTATGCGGATGACACTCTCCTCACCGCCCGGGGGGGGAGTTTCAGGGAGGCGGCCAACTTGGCCTCGGCGGGCGGATCCTTGGTCGCGGGGAGGATCCGCCGCCTAGGTTTAACGGTGGCGCTGCACAAGACCGAGGCCGTGTTCTTCCACGGCCCTCGGCAGCGCCCCCCACCACCTGACGCCCACATCTTCGTGGAGGGCGTCAGAATTGAGGTGAAGGCCCAGATGAAGTATCTGGGCCTTGTACTCGACAGCAGGTGGCGCTTCGGTCCGCATTTTAGCGGGCTGTCGTCGCGCCTGCTGAAGGCCGCGGGCGCTCTCTCCTGGCTGCTTCCCAACTTGGGGGGCCCCAGCGCGCGATGCCGGCAACTCTACGCCGGCATCCTAAGGAGTATGGCCCTCTATGGGGCCCCTATCTGGGAAGAGTCCCTCCACAGGAGGGAGAACGCCGCGGCCTTGCGAGCACCTCAAAGGGCCATAGCCCAGCGGGCGGCGCGGGCTTACCGCACGGTGGGCTATGCGGCAGCATGCGCTCTGGCCAGCACCCCGCCTTGGGAGCTCGAGGCGTGGGTGCTCGCCAGAGTGTACGAATGGACGGCGGAGCGGAGGGCGAGAGGAGTCCGCTCAGCTCCGGAAGAGCGGGAGGCCGTCCGGCGGGAGGCGAGGGACGCCATCGTTGTCCATTGGACGGGTGACCTCGCCACCGCAGCCTTCGGCCGCCGAACCCTCGACGCAATCGGGCCGGTCCTGCGAGACTGGCTCGAGCGTCCGCACGGGTTCCTCTCCTTCCGTCTCGTGCAGGTGCTGTCCGGACACGGTTCTTTCGGATCGTACCTGCACCGAATCGGACGGGAGGAGACGCCGTCGTGCCACGACTGTGGCGCGGCGGAGGACGCGGCGCAGCACACTCTCGAGGTGTGCCCGTCGTGGTCCGAGCCGCGCCGCAGTCTCGTCGCGGCGATCGGACCGGACCTCTCGCTCCCCGGCGTGGTTAACGCCATGCTGAGGGATGAGGGGTCCTGGGCGGCAGTCGCCTCCTTCTGCGAACACGTCATGTCCCAGAAGGAGGCGGCGGAGCGGGCGCGGGAGGAAGATCCTGCCGCGGCGCCGCTCCGAAGGCGGAGGAGGGGTCGAAGAAGACGTCAGTACGACAGTCATCTCCGACTCCTCCCAGGTGGAGGCCAGCAGGCGACGGGTGCGGGGGCACCCTTGCTTGTATCGCACAGGCCTCCGCCAGTGTCGGACGGGAATGGCCAGGTGTTCCCGGCCATTCCCGTAGCCCCCCAACGTGGGGGGCATGCGGGGCCCGCCAGCTAGGCGGGCATGCGCCGGGAGGGTCGTGGACGTAAAGGCTGAGCCGGTTTCCCATGACCCTCCCATCACGGCGATGCGGGAACACCGCTGAGTTTTAGTGGGTATACTGTCGCTTCTGACAGGAGTCCCACATACCCCGACTCGTCCCCCACGAGCCGGGGATGCGTAACGCATTTCTCAGCGACAAAAAAAAAAAAAAAAAAAAGGTTAGGTTAGGTTAGGTTAGGTTAGGTTAGGTTAGGTTAGGTTGGGGGATCCCCCACAGTGCATACTTCCTCGCAGTATCCCCCGGGCAACGCCGTGTCTGACCACCGTAACGGAGTGGCAGACCGGCGGCTAAAGTGCGCTGTGAATCGTAGACATCCTGCTGTAATCTACGAATATGTCGAATTTTATTTTAAACAACTTGTCGAGCAAGCCAGCGCGTGATGCGTCTGGCCGTTTTATCCGGAATCGCTCCTCCCAGGGCGATTCAAACGGCCCTTCTCAGGGCCAACCCAACGGCCCTTCTCAGGGCCAACCCAACGGCCCTTCTCAGGGCCAACCCAACGGCCCTTCTCAGGGCCAACCCAACGGCCCTTCTCAGGGCCAACCAAACGGCCCTTCTCAGGGCCAACCCAACGGTCCTTCTCAGGACCAACCCAACGGCCCTTCTCAGGGCCAACCCAACGGTCCTTCTCAGGACCAACCCAACGGCCCTTCTCAGGGCCACACCGCCGGCGGCGCTTTAGCGTCGGAAGCTGACCGCGTACCATCTGCGGCCAGATTATTCAGAAGGCCAGACGAGTTGTCGGATTCCGACGACTCCATAATGGACACGTCGGCAGGCGAGAGTGACCGCTTCAAGCGGAAGCGGTCTGAGGGCTCCTCGGAGTCTACTGTGAAGGCGAAGAAGAAGTCGAAGTCCAAAAAGGCTTCGACTTCTACTGCGGCTTCTTCCCACAATGTGGGCTTGCTGGATGCCGAGCGCCAGCTAAATCTGGCGAAGAGGGCGCAACTCCAGCTAGACCTGGAGGAGAGGGTCGCCGCCAAGGAACAGCAGGCACAAGCTGCCAGGGCTGGCTATGGTGCATCCAGTGTGCTGTATGCTGACCACTCCCTGGCGGAACTGGAGCGCATGGCGCATGAAGATAGGGAGGAGGTCCTGGAGGTCGCCTCAAAGTCCTCCAATTTGAAGGGGACCTTCCAGAAGGCCCTTAAATGCCGGGCCGCCAGCATGCACGGCATTGTGATGGAGCTGGTGAAGCGGACGGCCACGGAGGAGACGCGGCAGCTGCAGGCGAAGGTGGATCGCCTGCAGGCGGAGGTCAGCCAGCTACACCAGAAGCTGGCTGATGCCACGGCCCGGCCTGCCCAATCTGCCCCAGTCTGCCCGGTGGTAGGAGGCTCTTCCTCCTCAACTGCCAGCCTCGAGGCAACGATCCGCGGGGTGGTAATGGAGGAGAGGGCCTTCATCCGAGCCTGCTTCGCAGGCATCGAGGACCGGCTCTTACCGGAGAAGCGGCTCCGGCCGCCGCTAGCGGCGGACAAGAGCCCACCGCCGAGGGAGCCGGAACCTGCGCCTCTAGCGGGCCCAGCGTCGAGTACGCAGCCCTCCAAGGGCAAGGGCAAGAGGACCAAAGTGGCTTCTCATGCCTCCACGGAGGAACCGTCTGGGTCATCTGCCACTCAGGCAGCCCCCCAGATATCGCAAGAAGAAGACGCCCTTCTTCCCTCCACCACCCCGTCCAACCAACCGTGGACGGAAGTGGGCAAGAGAGGGAAAAAGAAAAAGGGGACAAAGTCGGCCCCCAAGCCCGCTGCGACCGGTCCTGCGGTCAAAAAGGCCGGCGGGAGGAAGCTGGTTCCTCCCAAAACCGCGGCCGTCGTGGTGACCATCACCCCGGAGGCCGCGGAGCGGGGCGAGACGTACGAGTCCGTACTAAGACGGGCTCGTACCAATGCTGATCCCTCCCAGCTGGGGATCAGCAACATCAAGTGCCGCAGAACCCTAACCGGGGCTCGAATTTTCGAGTTCTCGGGGGAGCAGCGCGGCACTAATGCGGACCTCTTCGCAACAAAGTTGCAAGAGGTCATCGCGGACGCGGCAAAGGTCGTCAGGCCTGTCAAGACCGCAGCCTTGGAGGTGGCCGATCTGGACGACTCGGTCACCAAAGAGGATGTGGTGGCGGCCGTCGCGGCGGCTGGAGGCTGCGACGCTGGCGCGGTGAAGAGCGGAGCCATCAGGCCCGGCCGCCGCGGCATGGGCATCGTCCGCGTCGAGTGCCCAGTCGCTGCAGCTGGGGCCGTCCTTGCTGCGACCAAGGGACGGATGCTTGTGGGGTTCGGCTCGGCTGTGGTCCGGGCACTTGAAGACCAGCCTGTTCGCTGCTTCAAGTGCTTCGCGTTCGGCCACACCCGGGCCACGTGTCCCTCCAAGTCCGACTGGGGAGACGCGTGCTTCCAATGCGGGCAAGAGGGACACGGGTGGGCTGCCTGCACCGCCCCCAAGCCACATTGCGCGGCATGCGCCGCCGGTGGCCGCCCCGCGGACCACAGGATGTCGGGCAGGAGCTGCAAGGCCCCTGTGAGGAAGGGCGTAGTGCCAGCGCAGGTTCGCCCTGCTGCCACTGCCGTCGCCGCCGTCGCCGCTGTTGCTCCAGCGGCGGTAGCTGAGGAGGGGGGTGCGATGTCGGAATAACAATTTCCGACTACCGCATCCTCCAGGCGAACACCAACCACTGCAGAGCGGCCCAGGACCTGGTGGTGCAGGTCATGGCCGAGTGGTTGGTGAACGTAGCGGTGGTCGCCGAGCCCTACTCGATCCCCGGCAGCTGGCTGGGTGACGAGGACGACTCGGTGGCACTAGCGGCGCGGTCTTCCACAGACTCCCCTCCCCTCTCGCTATTAGAGAGGGGACCGGGATACGTGGCCGCCGCGTGGGGAGAATTAGCCCTTGTGGGTGTGTATTTCTCCCCAAACCGCCCTCTTCAGGACTTCGAGAACTATCTCGGAGTCCTGGCCGCCGTGGTCGGCAGGGCGGCGCCGCGTCAGGTCTCCGTATTGGGAGACCTGAACGCCAAGTCGGTGACCTGGGGCAACCGGGCCACCGACGCCCGCGGGCGGGCAGTGGAGATGTGGGCGGCCTCCTCTGGACTCTCCCTCTTGAACAGAGGCAGCGTCCAGACATGCGTGCGGCGGCAGGGTGGCTCAATAGTGGACGTCACTTTCGCCACCGCTGCGTTAGCCGCACGCGTGTTGAACTGGCGGGTGGACCTGGTGGAGACTATGTCGGACCACCGCTACGTGCGGTTCGACATCTCCACCAGTGGCCCCGGAGAGACGCGGCCCCGCTCGGGGCCGTCACCGTTTCCAAGGTGGGCTCTCACCCGCCTGGACAGGGAGGCAGCGCGGGAGGCGGCGTTCGTCCAGGACTGGCTTTCGCCGCCTTCCGCCGGTATGGACGTGGACACCGTGGCGGGGCACCTGAGGGAGTCTCTGACCGAGGTATGCAACTCCAGCATGCCTCGGTCTCGCCGACCGCCACCCAAACGCGCCGTGTACTGGTGGTCGGCGGAGCTGGCGGGGCTTCGAGCAGCGTGTGTCGAGGCAAGGAGGGCCTACACGCGGAGCCGGCGGCGGCGTCGACGGGACCTGGCCGTCGGGGACCACCTCTATGAGGTATACATAGAGGCAAAAATGGTCCTCGATCGAGCCATCGCCGCCGCCAGAGACTCGGGGAGAGCGGAGATGCTGGAGGGTCTCGACAGCGACCCATTCGGGAGGCCATACAAGGCGGCGCGCAACAAATTGCGCCCCTTTGGTCCCCCGGTGGCCGAGACCCTGGAGCCTTCGTTCCTGGATGGGGTGGTTCAGTCCCTGTTCCCGTGCAGGGACAACTTCACCCCACCAGTGATGGACCCTCCGCGGGGGACAGATCCGCCGCCAGCTGAGGAGGAAGAGGAGGCCCCTCCTGTCACGGAGTCGGAACTTGGCGCGGCGATTCTCCGTATCCGCGCCAAGAAGACAGCTCCGGGCCCCGACGGTGTTCCGGCGAGAGTGGTCGCGATCGCGGCCACTCAAATGGAGGAGAGGTTTCGGGACCTCTTCAGCGCATGCCTTGCGTCTGGAAGGTTCCCGAAACTTTGGAAGGAGGGGCAGCTGTGCCTCCTTCGCAAGGAGGGCCGCCCAGCAGACTCCCCCTCGGCATACCGACCCATCGTTCTGCTCGACGAGGTCGGTAAAATGTTCGAGGGGATAATCGCTGCCCGCCTAAAGGGCCATCTGCGGCGTATCGGGCCGGACTTGTCGGACGCTCAGTTCGGTTTTCGGGCTGAGCGGTCCACGGTGGACGCGCTGGCCTGCCTTAAAGGCCAGGTTAAGGAGGCGATGGAGGCGGGGGACGGACTGTTGGCGGTGTCATTCGACATTGCCAACGCCTTCAACTCCGTTCCCCACTGCACCATCCTCGAGGCGCTCCGATTCCACGGAGTGCCCCGATACATGCGCGGTCTGCTGGCCAGCTACCTGGAGGATCGGGCGATCCTCCTCGTAAACAGGACTGGCCGAGTCCGGCGGTACGCCGTCGAAGCCGGCGTTCCACAGGGGTCAGTCTTAGGACCTCTCCTCTGGAACGTTGGCTATGATTGGCTCTTGCGGGGAACTCTCCTCCGAGGCACGAGTGTCGTCTGCTATGCGGATGACACTCTCCTCACCGCCCGGGGGGGGAGTTTCAGGGAGGCGGCCAACTTGGCCTCGGCGGGCGGATCCTTGGTCGCGGGGAGGATCCGCCGCCTAGGTTTAACGGTGGCGCTGCACAAGACCGAGGCCGTGTTCTTCCACGGCCCTCGGCAGCGCCCCCCACCACCTGACGCCCACATCTTCGTGGAGGGCGTCAGAATTGAGGTGAAGGCCCAGATGAAGTATCTGGGCCTTGTACTCGACAGCAGGTGGCGCTTCGGTCCGCATTTTAGCGGGCTGTCGTCGCGCCTGCTGAAGGCCGCGGGCGCTCTCTCCTGGCTGCTTCCCAACTTGGGGGGCCCCAGCGCGCGATGCCGGCAACTTTACGCCGGCATCCTAAGGAGTATGGCCCTCTATGGGGCCCCTATCTGGGAAGAGTCCCTCCACAGGAGGGAGAACGCCGCGGCCTTGCGAGCACCTCAAAGGGCCATAGCCCAGCGGGCGGCGCGGGCTTACCGCACGGTGGGCTATGCGGCAGCATGCGCTCTGGCCAGCACCCCGCCTTGGGAGCTCGAGGCGTGGGTGCTCGCCAGAGTGTACGAATGGACGGCGGAGCGGAGGGCGAGAGGAGTCCGCTCAGCTCCGGAAGAGCGGGAGGCCGTCCGGCGGGAGGCGAGGGACGCCATCGTTGTCCATTGGACGGGCGACCTCGCCACCGCAGCCTTCGGCCGCCGAACCCTCGACGCAATCGGGCCGGTCCTGCGAGACTGGCTCGAGCGTCCGCACGGGTTCCTCTCCTTCCGTCTCGTGCAGGTGCTGTCCGGACACGGTTCTTTCGGATCGTACCTGCACCGAATCGGACGGGAGGAGACGCCGTCGTGCCACGACTGTGGCGCGGCGGAGGACGCGGCGCAGCACACCCTCGAGGTGTGCCCGTCGTGGTCCGAGCCGCGCCGCAGTCTCGTCGCGGCGATCGGACCGGACCTCTCGCTCCCCGGCGTGGTTAACGCCATGCTGAGGGATGAGGGGTCCTGGGCGGCAGTCGCCTCCTTCTGCGAACACGTCATGTCCCAGAAGGAGGCGGCGGAGCGGGCGCGGGAGGAAGATCCTGCCGCGGCGCCGCTCCGAAGGCGGAGGAGGGGTCGAAGAAGACGTCAGTTCGACAGTCATCTCCGACTCCTCCCAGGTGGAGGCCAGCAGGCGACGAGTGCGGGGGCACCCTTGCTTGTATCGCACAGGCCTCCACCAGTGTCGGACGGGAATGGCCAGGTGTTCCCGGCCATTCCCGTAGCCCCCCAACCTGGGGGGCATGCGGGGCCCGCCAGCTAGGCGGGCATGCGCCGGGAGGGTTGTGGACGTAAAGGCTGAGCCGGTTTCCCATGACCCTCCCATCACGGCGATGCGGGAACACCGCTGAGTTTTAGTGGGTATACTGTCGCTACTGACAGGAGTCCCACATACCCCGACTCGTCCCCCACGAGCCGGGGATGCGTAACGCATTTCTCAGCGACAAAAAAAAAAAAAAAAAAAAAAAAAAAAAAAAAAAAAAAGGTTAGGTTAGGTTAGGTTAGGTTAGGTTAGGTTAGGTTAGGTTAGGTTAGGTTAGGTTAGGTTAGGTTAGGTTAGGTTAGGTTAGGTTAGGTTAGGTTAGGTTAGGTTAGGTTAGGTTAGGTTAGGTTAGGTTAGGTTAGGTTAGGTTAGGTTAGGTTAGGTTAGGTTAGGTTAGGTTAGGTTAGGTTAGGTTAGGTTAGGTTAGGTTAGGTTAGGTTAGGTTAGGTTAGGTTAGGTTAGGTTAGGTTAGGTTAGGTTAGGTTAGGTTAGGTTAGGTTAGGTTAGGTTAGGTTAGGTTAGGTTAGGTTAGGTTAGGTTAGGTTAGGTTAGGTTAGGTTAGGTTAGGTTAGGTTAGGTTAGGTTAGGTTAGGTTAGGTTAGGTTAGGTTAGGTTAGGTTAGGTTAGGTTAGGTTAGGTTAGGTTAGGTTAGGTTAGGTTAGGTTAGGTTAGGTTAGGTTAGGTTAGGTTAGGTTAGGTTAGGTTAGGTTAGGTTAGGTTAGGTTAGGTTAGGTTAGGTTAGGTTAGGTTAGGTTAGGTTAGGTTAGGTTAGGTTAGGTTAGGTTAGGTTAGGTTAGGTTAGGTTAGGTTAGGTTAGGTTAGGTTAGGTTAGGTTAGGTTAGGTTAGGTTAGGTTAGGTTAGGTTAGGTTAGGTTAGGTTAGGTTAGGTTAGGTTAGGTTAGGTTAGGTTAGGTTAGGTTAGGTTAGGTTTTTTTTTTTTTTTTTTTTTTTTTTTTTTTTTTTTTTTTGGCAGGAGTGGGAAATCCTCATGGACGCCCAGACTGCGTCACAGGTGACCCAGTCTGGGCAGTGCCGGACTCTTACCGGCTAAAACCACACTCCTGCCTTGCCTGTCCCTCTGACGTGATCAGAGACCTTGTTCTTTTAAATTTTCATTTTTTTACTTTTACAATTTCAAGACAGCAATAACCAAACAGAGACATTCTCTGCTAGACACCCAACATGCATCAAATCTTTAAGTTCTACGGTGTGATACATTGTTTTCAATATATAATATGTTTTTTTTTTTTTTTTTTTTTTTTTTTTTTTTTTTTTTTTCTTACGATTATCTTATGTGTCTAGTTTTATACATTAATAACATCAGTTTCCGGGACAATTTATTATTATTATTTTTTTTTTCTCTCTTTTTTTCTTTTTTTTTTTCCTTTTCTTTTCCTTTTTTTTTCCTTTTCCCTTCCTTTTTTTTTTTCTTTTTTTTTTTTTTTTTTTTACCCTTCTTATTTTCTACTTAATACGTATTATGTGGTCGTATATATTAAACAATATATATCTAACATAATTTTATTTAACAATATTTATATATAACTTATAGCTATAACAATTTTTAGTTTTTATTATTTAATGTTTATATTATTTAGGTTATCAAATATATTAAACATAACTTTCTTATTTATTTCTGTTCACTACTTTTTTAACTATTTGCAAGCTATATTCGATGAATTTCTGCCTCAGTTTTTTGTCTGATATTATTCTAGACACATTTTCGGGTATAATTTTACAGTCCAATATTTGCTCTGTTTCAAACCTAAGTTTCGAGTAGACTGGACA
Organism: Agrochola lota; assembly: GCA_947364205.1. Classification (NCBI taxonomy): domain Eukaryota; kingdom Metazoa; phylum Arthropoda; class Insecta; order Lepidoptera; family Noctuidae; genus Agrochola; species Agrochola lota. Next base: position 61,359 of record OX376222.1, on the reverse strand, counting down.
GCTGAACAGGAGGTGCGGGACAGACTCGGCGACCCCCGGTTCGCAGATGCACGATGGGTCCACTTTACACTTGAATCGATGCAAGTATTCTGAGAACCCACCGTGCCCCGTCATCACCTGAGTCGTCAAGCCTGCTGGTTTAATTTTCCTTACAGTTTTGTATCCCTCTACTGCATCTGGGAAGAACATCTTAGTGATGGACGCGGTTTGTTCCGCCTGGTATCGTGCGTTCCACTCGTCAAGAGACCGCAAACGTATGTATCTCCTGACGAATGAGATCGGGCAACTGTCGTAGTCCGGTTTCTTCTTGGAGTACAGTGCGGCCTCTTTTGCTAGCTGATCCGCGCGCTCATTTCCCTCCAGTCCCGCGTGTGCTTTAATCCAGAACAAGGAAATTTCCTTGTTTTGGAGTCTACTGTTCCGGATGTTGGTTCTGGTTTCGACCGCCAAAGGGTGGAGGGAATACGAGTTTACGACCGTTTCTAATGCAGAGCGTGAGTCACTCAGAATAGCGAAGCTGGCCTCGCCTCGTCGCAAGATTAGTTTTGTGGCGTGACATATGGCCAGGAGTTCAGCCTGGTAGACGGTGCAGTACGATGGCAGCTTGAGTTTGAGGGTTTTGGTCTCGGCTTCATTGCTCCAAAGAGACAATGCTGCTCCGACCTTGCCCTCAATCTTGCTGCCATCTGTGTAGATCCTTACTGCTTGGTGTGCGTTGGAATTCAACTGTTCCTGGTCCACCAGACTTACGAAATCGAGGCGCATATGTCTTGCCGGGTGCTGGGTTTCAGCGAAGGCCAATCTGCTCTCCACCTCTCTGTCGGCTAGTTCTGGCTGGGCTACTCCCCTCTTGGCCTCATACAATGATGCTGCCTCCCGGACCCGGATGTCGAGGGGCAGTATCCCAGCCAGCACCAGCGCCGAGTTCAAAGAGACGGTTCTGTACGCTCCGCACAGCTTCTGCGCAAAGCCCCTCTGTACCGCGTTCAACTGTCGCTTTACCCCGATCTTGCTTGCTGCTTTTGCCCAGGCACTGGCTGCGTAGGTAACAATGGGTTCCACTGTGGCCATATAAATTGTTCTAATGATTTCGGGGTGGAGACCCCAACTGATCCTGGCGGCTCGTGAAAGCTGCTTGTATATGTTTAACGCCTTCTTACATGTGTTGGCCACGTGGCTGTTAAACGTCAGCTTATTGTCAATAGTGAGCCCCAGGATCTTTATTTCGTTTGACAACCCAATGTCGACCCCGCCCATGCTCAGTCGTGGTGTGTCAAATTTCAACTTTCTGGTAAGCACCATTGCATGCGTCTTGTGTGGCGCAAATTTTAGTTTGTTTTTGACACCCCACGCCTGAACATACGCGAGCGCGGCATTAGCCTGTCCCTCCACCTCCAGTGCCGTATCCGCGGTGAACATCAATACCACGTCATCTGCGAAAGCCTGGCAGTGGACACCCCGATTTTCAAGTCCCTTGAGGAGTGGATCAAGGAGAAGATTCCAGAGAATCGGCCCGCCAATCGATCCCTGCACGCATCCCTTTTGAGTGTCCTTTATGTACTCTTCTCCAGCGTACCTCACCCGAACCTTACGGTCCTGTAGGTAGCTGTCCATTAGTCGCCGGAGATTTACCGGACACTCTTCTTCGGCAAGTCTGATCTTGATTGCGGGCCACCAGGCGCTATCGAAGGCTCCCTCTATGTCCAATGATATTAAGGTTATAAGTTTCTTGTCTTTTAGTTTACCATATAGATGTTGTACCATGTCATAGAGGGAGTCCTCGGTGCTTCTCTGGGGTATGAAGCCGTATTGTCGGGGGCTCAGTCTCGGGAGTAGGTGCCATTTTAATCTCCCGACTATCATTTTCTCTAGAATCTTCCCCATGACCGGTAAAAGGCCAATTGGTCTGTATGACTTCGGGTTTGTATAGTCGTCCTTTCCAGGCTTCCGCAGAACAACCAGGTTAGGTTAGGTTAGGTTAGGTTAGGTTAGGTTAGGTTAGGTTAGGTTAGGTTAGGTTAGGTTAGGTTAGGTTAGGTTAGGTTAGGTTAGGTTAGGTTAGGTTAGGTTAGGTTAGGTTAGGTTAGGTTAGGTTAGGTTAGGTTAGGTTAGGTTAGGTTAGGTTAGGTTAGGTTAGGTTAGGTTAGGTTAGGTTAGGTTAGGTTAGGTTAGGTTAGGTTAGGTTAGGTTAGGTTAGGTTAGGTTAGGTTAGGTTAGGTTAGGTTAGGTTAGGTTAGGTTAGGTTAGGTTAGGTTAGGTTAGGTTAGGTTAGGTTAGGTTAGGTTAGGTTAGGTTAGGTTAGGTTAGGTTAGGTTAGGTTAGGTTAGGTTAGGTTAGGTTAGGTTAGGTTAGGTTAGGTTAGGTTAGGTTAGGTTAGGTTAGGTTAGGTTAGGTTAGGTTAGGTTAGGTTAGGTTAGGTTAGGTTAGGTTAGGTTAGGTTAGGTTAGGTTAGGTTAGGTTAGGTTAGGTTAGGTTAGGTTAGGTTAGGTTAGGTTAGGTTAGGTTAGGTTAGGTTAGGTTAGGTTAGGTTAGGTTAGGTTAGGTTAGGTTAGGTTAGGTTAGGTTAGGTTAGGTTAGGTTAGGTTAGGTTAGGTTAGGTTAGGTTAGGTTAGGTTAGGTTAGGTTAGGTTAGGTTAGGTTAGGTTAGGTTAGGTTTTTTTTTTTTTTTTTTTTTTTTTTTGGTTTAGCAGGAGTGGGAAATCCTCATGGACGCCCAGACTGCCTCACTTATGAGCCAGTCTGGGCAGTGCCGGACTCTTACCGGCTAAAACCCACTCCTGCCTTTGCTCGGTGTCCCTCTGACATGATCAGAGACCTTATTTGGCAATGATTTAATTTTACTCGTTTCTTTTAATTTTTTATTTTTGTCAGTCCTGTTTCAGGAAGTGGAGTATTCCTGGAAGCAGTTGCCTCGCAAATTCAAATTTTTTCTGTATATATCTGTAAATTAAATTTTTTGAGCCAACGTTTTACATAACTACCTAATAATTTATGAACTTATTTCTCTATATTATTTTTGTTTTTATTTATATTTATGAGTCTATCTATGCTAATACCTATTGTATTTCATCTTTCCTTATATTTATAATATGGCTATGCTAATATATAATCAATATATCATATAGACATTATTTATAATCTATTTATTTTTATTTTATGACTTCTAGTTAGTACTTTTAAATTCAAATTTTTGTGTTTGCTTTCCGTCAATCTTGGCAGACTCACATCTGCTATTATAAGTACCTGCATTTCTCTGGGGAATTTCCAATTCTCGAACGGTACTACCGCGTGATAATAATTTTCTTTTTGTTTCAGGTACTGCTCGATGACCTGCGTACTCCAGACCTGTGCATCTACGAATCCGGTGGACCACAACGGCAAGGTAAGTTTGTAACTAATCCTTTCTATAGTATCTGTATTAATGTATAAACTAATTACTGAATCTATTTTCTGATTAATTGTGTGAAGTTCAAATGAATTTAATTTAGAGACGGCTTTTAATTGGGCCAATTTCACATGAAATTGGCTCCAATTCGCTTGTGTTGAGTTGTAATTACTTGAGGTTAATAATGTAAATGATAAAGATGAAAAAAGTTTATGTATGAAAAAATTTAAAACAATACCGCTGTGGTCTGATCGGGTCTTATTTCCGGAAAAGGCTGGCTGCACCTTAGCAGTACGCCACCGATAGGCGTGCCAATGCATCCCATTTGAGGCGTATCGGGCACTCATTGTCAAAGGCGGTGTGGCCAGTCTTTTCCATTTTGGCCAAAAGACAGTTGTGGCACTTTGGAGCCTCCTCTGCCATCCTTGACGGACAATCAGCCCGCATGTGGGGCTCTCCACAGTGTATGCAGAG